>JBAMJR010000161.1:17500-1287500 GCA_038501785.1 Myoxocephalus aenaeus | reverse complement strand
GCGTTATACTTGTTGAGAAAGTCCCACAAACGTCGGAACATCAAACGCCCCGTGTCTGGGTTCATAATATTATCCGTAGTCGTGTCTGGGTTCATAATATTATCCGTAGTCGCACACAGCTCCGACTCCTCCGGGACGAGTGTCTGAATGAAGCCGCTTCCAGCGCTCCTTCAGCGGACCCGCAGTTTGATTCAGTGACGGCAGAACGGCGGTGATGCCGGGCGGAGCTTCTCAACGCTGATTGGCTTTCGCAACTCCGCGTCGGGCGAATTTTTCGCTGGCGATGAATTATTTCATCGCCAGCGAAAAGGCGAAAAAGCGAAAAAGCGGAGTTGCGAATATTCGCAACGCCATTTCGCCAGTATCGCGCCGCCCGGCGAAAAATCCGCTTTTTCGCAACCTAACGCGGCTGTGCATTGACTTAACATGTAATCTGGACGCGCGAATATTTCGCAACTCTTTTGGTGTGAACACGGCATAAGAACACATCAAATAACTCAGTAAGAAGACATTACCTTCTATTTAAATGAGTTGTTACATTATCTGCGGTCTTTCCTGCCTGTTATGGCTGTTGCTGTATGGGTTGATATCTACTGTGTAGCAAGTGGCACAGAGCAGTAACATTCAGATGCAGCAGCCAGGCTGAAATTTATACTACTCTTACTTTCTTATACATCATTATGTCTGATCACCTTTCCACTGGTTGCACCAAATCCCACAGTGCACCAGAAAAGCCAAATAGGGTGCAGCCCTCTAAAAAGGAGTCTGCATAGTGCCTACAAAATGAAGAAAAATTACATATTGGCTCACTTAAGTGGTAGATGATGTGAAGTTTGACCTTGTAGCCAGATAAGGGTAAGATGCGAATGATGCATTGGGCTCAGAGTGGTATAGGCCCCGGAGTGTTGCATTTACTGCCACCAGAGAAACATGACAAACACACACCTGTCTCTTTGTTCATTAGTTCATTGTAGTAAGCAAAGAATGCTCTGAACTCAGCTGGTCTATGAGAAAGGGCTTTGAAGACATTGGGCAAAAAGCCTCCCTGGAAAGAAGGAAACAGGAAGAGTCAAACGTCAAGTTTAAAATAAGAGTCAATCTTAAGCGTTGAATGCCTAAAATAATAATGTTTTTTTCTTTTCTTTTCTTTTTGTTATACCTTTGACTCCACTTCCTCCATGAGCTCCACTATATCAAAAGGTAGGTCTTTCTTGTACGGGACTGGATAGCGACTGATGTTCTCCGGAGGCGGGTCGCTGGAGAACAGCCGGATCCCCGCTGCCTTCTGCACGCAAACCGACCGGAGCGGCGCCTGGACGGGAGGGAGACAGGAGAGTCACAGTCACACGGAAACAGCACCAGCGGAGCGGAGTAGAAACGTAACCGATAGCGTACCAGCTGTGTGAACATATGAGGACGAATTAACTTCGAGACGAGATTAATTGCCATTTTGCCAAAGAGGAGTCGGAGGGAGCGTCCAACACGGCTGCTTTGCTCGAGTAACGTTACTTCGAAGTCTTCCCAGGTTGTTGACGACTGAAGTTTACTTCCTTGACATCTAAGGTTGATAGTGTCAGTCCAACAGCCAATCATAGAGCCGTATTGAGTCACGCCCATAGACTGTTCGTTTTCTTCTTCTTCAGTTTAATTTGCGGCAGACTAGACGCAGCCACTGCATATTGCTGCCCTCCACGGTACATGTGTAGACATCAATTGTTTACACAAAGGGTGCATCTCAAGTCTCTAAATTGCAACCCCGTTTCCCTCACTTGCGTCCTTTCCTTGCGTCTTAGTCCCTCCCACCAGGGATACATGGAGAGACGCAAGGAAACCATGCGAGAAGCAAAGACGCAAGGAAATATGTTTTAAGAGACATGAGACGTCCTTTCCTCTGAAGCGTCACGTGAAGCGACGATGAATTTCTTCGAAATTCTGATTGTGACATCATTATAAAATAACCCACAATATAAATATGGTTTCTCTTCATTACGTGTTGTAAAAAAGTGTTTCCTCGCTCCAGCTCTCTCTGATTTTAATTACATACATAATAAAAGCTATTGAGGGAAACAACAGATCAAATCTTTGAAGACAGTTGTTTGTGGTCCTTTTTGTTGTTCAGACCTACAATGAACATATTTTAACCAGATGGTGAATAAGAAAAGATATAATATATAACTTGAGTTTAATCTGCGATCGTCTCTGGTATGAAACTCCAGCGATCAGTCCGCTTAGCTGCAGCGTCCAATCACATAACAGATGAACAGTGAGGGGGCGTGTCCAGCGTTAAAACACTTCCTGGAAGCCTGCGCTTGGGGCTCCTCGATCATGACTCCTCCGATTTCTCTCCTCGCTCCTCGATCCTCCGAGCAGAATATGGGTCAATTCCAATCTCCACCCTTACGGACTCACGGACTTTGAGGCGCGCTCCCGCGAAGTCCGTGAGGGTTTAGGGGTGTCCCATTGTCACATCGTAGAGTGCTCGAGGATCTCTGGCAGACATTTTGATCCCTTTATGATCCCTTTCCGTAAGTCAGCATTAGATGCTGACTTTGCCTAAGGGAATTACCCACAGTTCATAGCAATGTGACGTTAAACACGCAGTTCCCAATGGAAGCATAAAGACGTAAAAAAAAAAAAGGTAAACAAAGAGACACGTGGGCGTTTAGCCCGATAAAATACACTATAACATTACGGATTAAAGATGGAACATAAAAATACATGAAATCAGAGGAATGCAATCAGAACATATATTTATAAATATTTTGTTTACATTCATCAAACATTTCGTTTTGACAAAAACAAGTAAATATATCATCTAAAATGACTTCTCATCTCGTGAGAAAGACGTTCAAATCAGTGAATAAAAAGTATAAAATAAATACACAATATTTTTTATGTAGTCACGTGATATGTTGCAGCAAAGTGCTGTCCCATTCATATTCACACGAAAGTAAAACGAAATACGAAACTAAAAGCCCACAAATTCAAAATGAAATTATTTCTATTATGGCACAGAAGGTTCAAAACGAGATAGTGAAAGAGGTCCACGACGCAGAATTGTATTTGGTAATAATGGACACAACTCAAGACATTTCCAAAGTAGATCAACTCAGCCAGGTGCTGCGCTATGTAACAATTTCAAAAGATGAAAATGACACTCCGTTAGAGGTCAAAATACATGAAAGCTTTATGGGTTTCCATGCAGTGCATGATCAAAGCGCATCTGGTTTGGAGAAAGACATAGTTGGCCTTTTAGAGAAGAAGGGTATTTCTGTCAATAAATGTCGAGGACAGGGATATGATGGTGCAGCCACAATGAGTGCTCCGGGCTACAAAAACGCATCTCAGACAGAGAACGTAACGCCATCTATATTCACTGCGCTTCTCACAATTTAAACCTTGTCCGTTCAGGACAAGGTTTAAATTGTTAAAATGCATGCCAAAATGTAACGAAGGTAAAAGATTTCTATGATTCTGTACAAAAGCGATATGTTTTTTTCAGTGGTAGCATCAAAAGATGGGAACTCCTGGAGACAGAGTTCAAAGCAGGGCCTACACTTAAACGGCTATGCCCGACACGTTGGGCATCCCGGCATGATGCTGTGCGCTCTCTCCGCTTTCGCTTTAAAGACGTGATGAAAGCAGTGACGAAAATATGTCTATTGTCCAACAAAAAGGAAGAGTGTGCTGAGGCCGAGGGACTCAAACACAGCATGGAGAATTTCGAGTTTGTCCTCCAAACAGTTATACAGGGTAAACTTCTCGAAACTGTAAATGTTGTTTCACAGAGCCTCCAGAAACAGAATGTGGATATTTTGCAGGCAAGCGAATATCTAGCCGGTGTATCGCAGAGCCTTGTTGCACTCAAAGGGGAGTTTCAAAGCCTTAAAGAAAGTGCCCAAGATCTTGTCCAGTCCTGGGGCATTTCTCCCACATTTCTTCAAATACGCGCCAGGCGCACCAAGAGGCATTTCGATGAGTTATGCGAGGATGAGAGGCTGCTGGATCCCGAGGAACACTTTAAAGTGTCAGTGTTTAACCAGACTGTAGACATAGCCATTACACAGGTCACCTGTAGGTTCAGTGGAATGCAAGAGGTGGCAAGGAGGTTTGGGTTCCTACGCCCACGAGAACTCCTGTCAAAGTCAGACAATGATATGTACCAGTCAGCGAGTGCCCTTGCTGAGCAATACTCTGACGATACTCCGCGGACTTCCCAGACCAGGTGCTCGCCTTCAGGGAAATAAAAAATGGCTCAATTTATGATTTAGCGAACACGCTAATAATAAAACACAACTCCATACTATCAAGTGTGCCTGATGTAGCCACGGCCATCAAATTATTTCTGACAATACCCGTGACTGTCGCAAGCGCTGAAAGGTCATTTTCCAAGCTAAAACTGATCAAAACATATCTCAGAAGCTCCATGTCACAAGAGAGGCTGTCAGGTCTGGCCATCCTTAGCATAGAGAAAAAACGTGCGCGCAGTTTAGATGTAAAGAGCGTGGTTAAAGACTTTGCACACAGATTTGCTAAAAGACACGCACATGTGTATTCAAATGCAAACCTGTAGAAAGTAGCCTACAGGTGTATCGACTATATGTAGGCATATTTGTTATGTTGTTGTAACATATGTTCTGTTTGAGCTGTTTGATAGGCCCTAGCATGTTTTTTTTCTGTTGGAATACATTTGTTCTCTGTTTGAGCTGTTTTTTTCGGATTGAATAAATTTCCCTCAAAAGAAAAGCTTGGGTCCTGTTCGTTTATCTTTGGATAATGACCGCCGGACAATACATTATCCCTTACATATGGGGGGGAGCTCTCAGGGCTATTCTGCAGGGGGGCCTCATGTGTTTCCGTTACGGCACTGATGCTTAGCCACCATTGCTGCCATCCCATCAATTCAGTCCACAGTGACCCAGTCTCTGCTTAGTTGGTAACACATTGTTTCTCCTGTCTCTTCTTGTATTTGGCTTCTGCGCCAATGTTGGCTGTATAAAACAATATTTTAAAACCCTGCCTCTGTTTTCTTCCCACCATTGTTTTTGTCAAATGTCTGGTCGGCCTTTCCCTATACATTCCCCGCTATCATGCACTACCCCTCCTCGTCGCCAGGAGTCGGTATTGAGAAGACTCGTAGCAACAAAAGCCCATCGATCGATCTACCCTCGTGACCCGGAAGTGACTGTGCAGCGAACGGTCGCGAATGAGCGGCGATTTCTGTCAAGACGCTTTGGATAATTTTTTCAAAACAAAAAGGACATTTAGCGAGCACGAATCGAACATTACAGCAACATGTTTTACCATGTAAGTGTGTGTAATACCCTCCGGGTATGAGCCGGCTATTAGCAAAGTATTTGGGGTTGTATTTGATCAATGTGTGCCTAGCTTGATCGGTTAGCGTGGCTGTTGGAGCTGAACAAAACTTCGGAAAATCCTCGACGCATTGAATAGCGTTGTTGTTTTATAGTCAGGCAGTAATACCACCAGCTCGCTCGTCTTTAATTAACCAGATGCAGCGTGGCGGCATCCGGAGGATCACATACCATACCTTTAAAACAGCATAATATCTATAACATTGTGCAACCCGCATTATCAGTGTATGCGGTGTCTTATAACGCATGTATTGTTTGTGTTATCAGATTTCTTTGGAGCATGAAATCTTACTACATCCGAGGTATTTTGGCCCTAACCTCCTTAACACCGTGAAGCAAAAGCTTTTCACAGAAGTGGAGGGTACCTGCACTGGCAAGTGAGTATATACTGTGACTATTGTGCATCTACAAATAAATTGAGGCCGTACGTTGACTGAGAAATTGCGTTAATCTGTCATTTCAGTGGAATGTTGCGTAATTATGTTAGGTTGTAACATATGTTACTAAAGTGTAGTGAACTTCAAGCCAATGCACAGATGTGTTTGTGTGTGTACACTTTCAGGAATAGGCAGAAATGCCGAAATGGACATGTCTGTCTCCTTCATCTGATATATACATTTTGACAACTTGTGTAATCATTTTAAATACTTCAGGTTAGCTTTAGTCATTTCAAAACATTGCTTAAAACTTTGAGTTTTGACTTGGCAGTTTAAAAAACACGTTCAAAGGCAATAGATCAGGGCCGATAGTTGTTACATCCTTTAAGTCATCAAGGCAGTATTCACCTGCATATGGAAGTTATTAACTTAGCATTTATATTTCTACATGGACATATGCATGGCATTGATTTGTGTGACCTTCCTTCAGGTATGGCTTTGTCATCGCAGTCACCACCATCGACAACATCGGGGCAGGTGTAATACAACCAGGGAGAGGATTTGTCCTCTACCCAGTCAAGTACAAGGCCATTGTGTTCCGCCCATTTAAAGGGGAGGTGGTTGACGCTGTGGTCACTCAGGTCAACAAGGTATGGGACAATACAGTTGACTGTGAATTAAGATTTTTAAGCTGGAACATTTTATATGATGGCATGTGAAATCTGACATTAAATCTGACATATTGATACTAATGAATCATCTTGACACTGCACTGCTTTTTATCAAATTTTCTAATGGCAAAATGTGTCTATTTACTTCTGAAAAATAATTGTAAATACCCATATTTTATATTGGTTCATGAAGTTCTCTACTGATCACATCTTTTAACTTTATCATAGTAAATGTGCCTCCAGTGGAGAGTTTATGCTTCTGCAGTGGTTGATGTTTTGAATACGTACTAAGTGATGAATAGCTGATAATGAATATTTTTTACTTTTGTGTCTTTATGTAAATTCAACCTATATTTTTCTCTGTTTCTTGCAGGTTGGATTGTTCACAGAAATCGGTCCCATGTCTTGCTTCATCTCTCGCCATGTGAGTCAGCATAAAATTAATAGCATGAATTAATAGTAGAAACGGTTGACTTTTATAGGCTTTTCGATGTATCAGAATCAGAACCATTTATTCGCCAGGTATGTTTACACAAACAAGGATTTTTTCTTGGCAGTAATGGGGTGGAATACATCATTCAACTGTTACTTTAACTTATTTAACAATTAATTTCTCTTTTCCCAATCCAGCCACGTAACTATACATTTATGAAATTAAATTACACATTTATGGATCCTCCTCACCTCGGGAGTATGCATGCACATTAATTAATTACATTAATGATATCAACTAATTCCTGTTCCAAGCTATTGTTGTTATAGCTGCCTTTTTAAAAGTCCACTATCGGTTGATCTCTGATCTTTATCTCACTCTCTTTTTCTTTGTTTTTGCAGTCCATCCCTTCAGAAATGGAGTTTGACCCCAACTCCAATCCTCCTTGTTATAAGACAGTTGACGAGGTAAGACAATTAATTAATCATTACATATTTCCAGCTGGAGTTTAAAAAAAGTGTTTTGAATTAAATAGATGTTCAACAGATATTTTCCTAGCTTTGCCTTTAACAACATTTTATAATAAATGAACTCATACAAATCCAGGTAATTATAGTAACGCTGGTGTTAACCATGGTATTTTTTAGAAAGCATAGTAAAGAAAAAGTTAAATAATAGTATAATGCCATACTTTCTGGATACAAAGTAGTTATAAAGTAGTCCTGCATACTGCTCCTATTATTATTTTACTCTTCGTGAGTCTTGAATGTTTTCTTCTCCTCTTTTCAAGGACATTGTAATCCAGCAAGATGATGAGATTAGGCTAAAGATTGTGGGAACAAGAGTGGACAAGAACGACATTGTAAGTATTCTTCTTCTTCTTCTTCTTCTTCTTCTTCTTCTTCTTCTTCTTCATCATCATCATCATTGGATCAGATGTTAAACAGTAGTTTATAGAAGTGATGTACTGTATCTTAATATATGAGAAGTTAACACAAGCTTTTCTTTTGTTTTTCAGTTTGCCATCGGTTCTCTCATGGACGATTATCTGGGTGAGTTTTATACAGAACACTCGTACAGGTTCTGTATCTGTTTGTCAGATGGGCAGACATTTATAAAAGTCTTGCATAAATGTATTCAATGTCAAATTATTTATTACAATAAGAAAATACCTTCAAAGTGGTTGCAATAAAACGGTTTTGGTTGAGCTGTGTATAACCTGTGCTTTAAAAATGCTGTATAATTGATTGTTGAACCTGCCTTTTGTATTTCTAGGTCTTGTGAGCTGATTCACCCCAGAGGGAACACATTTACTTTGGGACTTTTTGTTTTGTAGTAGCTTTGTTATTTTGTTAAAATTAATATTTTTCTACACTGATTGATATGGTATGGTGACAGGTGGAGAAGCCCCTTAGATACATTATTTTAGTATAATGCTCTACAGCATACATTTGTTTTATTGAAACTAGTGTAACAATTCCAGGAGACTGCTTGCTAAATCTTTGGCAAGATGGCATACAAGCAGAACATTTATTGTTTCTTTGTAAAATTCACAATTTCTATCAACTATGTTGTTTTCTATGTACACTGACTCTAATAAAGTATTTTATTTTCAATGTGTCCGCATGGTAATATGTCAGTATTGATCTGTCCTGATCCGCAAAGAGACTTGATGGAACTGCATCTGTGTGATGTGGCGAAACGTGAACGCGGAAATCTCAAGTACGCGCACGACTCGTGTACGTAAATACGTCAGTGGAGCGCTCGTTCTTTCTTTCTCTCGTCCTGAAGATGGCGGCCGGGGTGAGTAAAATGGGAAGATGGCTAATTTTGGGTTTCTCTTTTGACTTTCCTGGTGCAATCCGCCGAATATCAGGCCCATCTACACGGATACAGAGTACCTTTTCACGTAAACATTGCTTTCAGTCCGTTAGGTAGCCGTTATCGATTGTATTTACGAAGAATTCCATTCAGTGTTCATGTAAACTAAGGTTAGCCGTTGCTAACCTGACGTTGCATTCACATTGAATGACGCTCCTCTCCTGACCCAGGCTTGTGCCACGTTACCGTGTGTCGTCAAGCTGTAAAATCTTACTGTTGCAGTTCGAGGTAATTTCGCACAACGTTGGTGTTTTTATGTCGTTTTTTAAAGCCTACGACAAACCGGTACTGCCTTTTGTGTAAAGTTACTTTGTCTACAGCTGTACAAAGAGTGGCGGGCTACATTGCCGGTAATGGTAGCTAGCATTAGTTAGCATTTAAAGCGAGCGGAAAACCACGTGAAACATTTGCTCGTAGTTATCTTAAGTTACTGTACATTTGGCCTCGGTAGCCCACAGTTTTATCACCCTGCTCCCATTCTGGCCATGTCTATTTTAAATAGTCGTGCGTCCAGATTTGGATAACATCATACATTTGTGTCGAGAATACCACCAGACCAAAGCTAGCCCTCAAACTGGTTCTTTGGCTTTATTCAACGCACCACTTGTATCTTATGTGTCGGTGTGTTTTTTAAATGAAACTAGACCTTTCGTTTTATATTTTAAAGTAATAGCACTAGAACACGGCCAGAATACATCCTTGTTTGGTATCAAACCGTCGTGAGATATTGGCATGAAAACCTCTTACAGTTGCCCCAACTTCTGTTCATCATGCTACATGAGAGGCATGTATGTTCAAATTAATTACGTGTTTTTTTTTTTTTATTAAACTATTGCTGTTTCCTCCCCTCTCCAGACTCTGTACACGTACCCAGAGAACTGGCGGGCCTTCAAGGCCCAGATTGCAGCCCAGTACAGCGGGGCTCGCCTCAAAGTCGCCAGCAACTCCCCTGCCTTCACCTTTGGGCAGACAAACCGCACTCCTGCCTTCCTCAACAACTTCCCACTCGGCAAGGTCGGTGTGCTTATTATTATTGTGGAAAAACAAATGGTTAAAAAAAAAACGTGGTTTCAATGTCCACAAGGAAAATTGCAAATTGGTTACTGCAATCAATTCTCACAACTAATAATGAAAAGCAATTAAGTGGAACGGTTTTAACCACTTTGACTATCTGTTGTTACTAACATATGTCATTATGCATTAAGATGCTTGATGCTCTGGATTAAAATGTATTAAATTATTCTTCAATTTTGCCATTTTTATTTGTAGGTACCTGCATACCAGGGAGATGATGGTTTCTGTCTGTTTGAGAGTAATGCCATTGCTCACTTCTGTAAGTTTATTTTACATTTTAATGCAGTCACTAGAAGTGCATTTGGATCAGCACAAAAGAGTAGGAAATAAGCCAATATAACTTGGAGATCCATGATCACATTTTTGCGGCTGATCATTGATGATCCATTTTGGCAGATACAAATTCCTTTTGTTTGATTATACAAACTAATCTTGGCATTTGACAAACGCAGCCAGTTACTTACTTTAAAAGTGTTACAGTAGTGTAAATGAAATACTGAATCACTTTCAGTGACAGAAAATTGCCTTTTCAATCAAAAAGCCAATGTCAGGCAATATTTCAGTTCATCTCCAAAGACCTAAATAGAAACAATGCTCAACTCTTTGATCAACGGGTGGTCCCCAGTCTGGGCAAGGCAGTGTCCATTCATGACACTAAGTCCTAATCTGACAGGGGAAGAGAAACTTGAGACCATGTTCATCCCAGTCATCTCCTTTTCCATGAGTTATAGGCTGGTTCATGCTATGGGCACAGTAAAAGAGACTCGCTCTACGTAGGTCATTGAAATAAAAACATAAATACTTTCAGTTTCATTAGTTTTGAGAGTAAAAGCTAAATAATTGCAACATTGAATAAGAAACCTTTTTCAATATTTCGTGTTTCTCCAGCCAATAAGTTTGCTAAATTGCAGCCAAAGAAAGACACCACCTAAGAAAGAGAAGGGCGGAAAAGAGTCTGATGGAATGCAGCCGACAGACATTGACTCTGTTGCACTGTACGCTGCATTCCATCAGACTTTCTAACTAGTCTGCACTTCAAGCTGCTTTTCCGTGCATACATTACTGAAATACATGGTTAATGCCATGAAAACAAACTTTCTGTGCACTCGGTGTACAAAATATAGACTGTTATGACATTATGATTGAAGATCTTCACCTTTCACCCACAGTGAGCAATGAAGCCCTGCGAGGTGCCACTCCCCAGGCTGCAGCCCAGGTGCTGCAGTGGGTGAGCTTTGCTGACTCGGAGATCATCCCTCCGGCCAGCGCATGGGTCTTCCCCACTCTGGGAATCATGCAGTTCAACAAGCAGGTTTGCAGCTCAGCATTTTCTGGTTAAGCGCAAGACTTAAATCATGACTTCTTAGCTGTGGTGGAAGGCTGGTAACATTTCAGTTGTCTTGCACTGTAGTTGAGACTTGACCATGTAGTAGTTTAGATGTTGTGATATTATGCATAGTCATTCTTCTGTCTGGGTCTGTCCAGGCCACAGAGCAGGCCAAGGAGGATGTGAAGAGGGCCCTTGCTGTGCTGAACCAACACCTGAACACCCGTACCTTCCTAGTGGGAGAGAGGGTCAGCCTGGCTGACATCACTGTGGCATGCTCCATGATCTGGCTCTACAAACAGGTTTGACATACGCACTGTTAAAATATATTTACTTTTGTAATGCATAACATTAGTTTTCCAGAAAGACCTAACACCACTCTGTCCCCTGTAGGTCCTTGAGCCTTCTTTCCGTCAGCCTTACCCCAATGTGACTCGCTGGTTTGTCACCTGTGTCAACCAGCCCCAATTCAAGACTATCCTTGGAGAGGTCAAGCTGTGTGAAAAGGCGGCACAGTTTGATGGTGAGTAGTTGGCATTGAGATCAGAAGACGCACGTTGCTGGCTGCTGGAGCCCACGGTGTAATTTACAGGATCAAGTTTGACGTGCACTAGCCTTTCGAGTGTTAACAAAGATGATTTTTTTTTTTTGGAAGGGCTGTATTCTGTTTCCATGTCTCCTAAAAATTAAGTTAAATTGGCATGGAAGATAAATGGTTGTGGCTAAAGGATTGCATCAAAACAACTGGATGGCATTTGACAAACGCAGCCACTTACTTTTAAAGTGTTACAATAACGTAAATGACATACTGAATTGCTTTCAGTGACGGAACATTTTCGTTTTAATCAAAAAGCCGACGTCTGGCAATATTTCACAGTTCATCTCCAAAGACCTAGATAGAAACAAAGCTCAACTCTTTGGTAAATGGGTGGTCCCCAGTCTGGGCAAGGCAGTGTCCAATCATGGCACTAAGTCCTAATCTGACAGGGGAAGATAAATTTGAGACCATGTTCATCCCAGTCATCTCCTTTTCCATGAGTTATAGGCTGGTTCATGCTATGGGCACAGTAAAAAATAAATAAAAAATTGCCTCGCCTCTAGGTTATTGAAATAAGACATAAATATTTAAGCTGTATTAGTTTTGAGTCCAAAATCAAAGCCAAATAATTGCATCATTAAACAGAAAACATGTTTCAATGTTTTGTTTCTCCAGCCAAGAAGTTTGCTGAAATGCAGCCCAAGAAAGAGGCACCACCCAAGAAAGAGAAGGGAGGAAAAGAGGCGGCCAAGCCCCAGGAGAAGAAGGAAAAGAAAAAGGAAGAGAAGAAGCCTGCCCCTGAAGAGGAGATTGATGAGTGTGACGCTGCTTTGGCCGCTGAACCCAAAACCAAGGACCCCTTTGCACACCTGGCAAAGAGGTAGAATAATCTTTATAATTTTCTTGTCAAAAGCATTGGTTTGCATTTCCCCCCCCGCACATTTTGGCTAATACTGTATAGACGAGCAGTGGCCAACCATGTTCCATGGAGAGCCAATAGTCTGCAGGTTGCCAGTTCAGAAGATTGAGATTATTTGGCACATCTAATGGCATATTGAACATTAAATTCAAAGGCTGTAATGGGCCTGAACACCAATCAGAAAACTGTTTATCCCCTGTCTGGGCAAGGCAGTGTCTATTCATGGCACCAATTCTTAATCTGACGGGGGAAGAGAAACTAGAGACCATGTTCATCCCAGTCATCTCTGTTTAGTGAGTAATAGGCTGGTTCATGCTATGGCCACAGACCAGATTCAACCTCAAGATCTGCAGTTGTGAAACATTTCTCTGTAAGACATGTCGGGTTGTGAGTAGTAATGTACTCTAATGTAAGACAGCTGGCAGGAAATATCTCATTGTATTTTTTCCTAAATTGCAAAACAAGAAATGGATGAATTAGTGTAAGGGTTAAACTAAACGACTAGTCGGCGTAATCAATGACGTCGATGCTGAAAATCCTTGGAGCTGCTCAATAAACCAAAAGCCACAAAGTCGTCTGCCTGCAACTTTTAGAAATTCCATTAAATTAATGTTTGAAGGGGAAACTGCAGATCTCCATACTGCAGCTCATGGAGCTCCACCTGATCAGAACACACTGGCAAAGTTTGGACATTTGCTGGTGTGTTCTGAGTAGGTACGGGGAAATCGTTGGACCAAGTATGGAGACCGGGTGCTGTTAAATGGCATGTAAGGTGCCCGTGATGCAGAGCCGGTGTGTTGTGATTAATGAGGGCCTCTGTCCATATGGTGTATTTTATGCTCCTTTTTTATTTTTTTGCATTATACAGAATATTATCAAAATACAATGGATATATAGGACTCTATCTTATTTTCAATTTTTTCTTTTCTAGCGCATTTGTCATGGACGAGTTCAAGAGAAAGTATTCCAACGAGGACACCCTCAAAGTAGCCATTCCCCACTTGTGGGAGAACTTTGACCATGAGGGTTACTCAATCTGGTACTGCCAGTACAAATATTCAGATGAGCTTACACTTACCTTCAAGAGCTGCAACCTGATCTCAGGTAAGATTGAACCAAATTCCATGAATTAAAGTAAAATACTTTTTATTTTAAGGGTTATATAATATTGGAATCTTTTTACTTATTTTTTCAGCCCTACTTAGAATTGTTGTCTGTGATTACTGGTCCATGTTGTTGGTGTGAGTTTACGGCATTTGTTCACTTTGGCTCCCACAGTCCAAAAACAGAGTTTTTTTTTTTTAAATTTATGGTGGCGTACATAGTGTTTGTGTTTTATGGTAACAACGTTAACCGATCCTAACTTGCAGACTGTTTCTAAATGATTAATAAGCAATGGTTCCCTGTCTGGGCAAGGCAGTGTCCATTCATGGCACAAGTCTTAATCTGACGGGGGAAGAGAAACTAAAGACCATGTTCATCCCAGTCATCTCTGTTTAGTGAGTTATAGGCTGGTTCATGCTATGGGCACAGAACAAAGACTGACCTTAGTGTACTGAAATAAAGAGGTGTTAGTTTTGATCGTATCTGAAAAGGTGGCCCTGAAGTTGATGTGGATCATCCAGATGAGCTTTGAGTCAAATGTTTAATGAACTTTTTCAAATAGGACGGCACTGGTCATATGTATTACATTTTATGTTTGATTTATTTATATTTATTAATAAAAAGTCTAAAACCCCTCCGTTTTCTTCACAGGTATGTTCCAGCGCCTAGACAAGCTCAGAAAGAGTGCCTTCGCTAGTGTCATCTTGTTTGGCACCGACAACAACAGCAGCATCTCTGGCATCTGGATCTTCAGAGGCCAGGAACTGGTCTTCCCTGTAAGTTGACAGGGTTAAACACATTTTCCACAATGTCATGACCTGATGACGTTCCCACCCTCATGCATGTAGTGCTTGTGTTTGACAAACTGATTTGGGCTGTCGTTCACCTGTATAGTTGCAAAAAATACTGCTGCAGCTAAACATTAAAGCAATGTTTCCTGAGTGACGACATGTTTGATTAGATCATTCCCCCCTGTCTGGGCAAGGCAGTGTCCATTCATGGCACCAATTCTTAATCTGACGGGGGAAGAGAAACTAGAGACCATGTTCATCCCAGTCATCTCTGTTTAGTGAGTAATAGGCTGGTTCATGCTATGGCCACAAATTGTTTCATGTTTAAGGTTGAGGTCTTCAATGCATTTGTTTTTGGCTAAATTACGTTTCATAACTAAATTAGACTGCAGCTCACAATTGAACAGATTGCATGAGACTATGTTCAAGTATGTCTTTGCTTTAAATGTTTTAAAGCTTGACATTCTTAAATTAGTTGAAGCATGCGCTGAAGATCATGGTCTGCATTTCAATGCACACCATGTGATGGTCCAATTATTCTTTACTGGAAAATCATCTGATTTATAATAGTCTGATCTGTACATTATAATTTCATCAGACTCATTCAAAAACATATTTCATTCCCCTCCTAGCTATCTCCAGACTGGCAGATCGACTACGAATCGTATGACTGGCGCAAGCTGGATTCAAAAAGCGAGGAGTGCAAGACCATGGTAAAGGAGTACCTGACCTGGGAGGGTGACTTCAAGCACGTGGGTAAAGCCTTCAACCAGGGCAAGATCTTCAAGTGAGAGGACACTGGGAATGCCTGAACAGAAGCACTCTTTGCTCTGCTTTCCAGCACTTAAACGTGATTGACTTTCAGCCGCCACGTGCTTACTTTACTACAAGAATGACTTTGAATTACAGTGTTTAAGGTGGGAGTGAATTGTCTGTGGCCCCAAACTTTTTTTGTTTTGACCTGCGAAATAAAGCATTTTCCACAATGCCATCTATGGGATATGATGTCTGTGGTCTTACTCAAATCATATCTTTTCTATTTATTTATTGTGTTTTTTTTAATGTTGTGTTTGTGTGGTAACCAATTAAATTGTTCATTTAATTTATGAAATCTTTTCCTAGTCAGTACCACCCATTAAATCGTAAAAACGAGAAGAACAATTCAAGAGTGTGCACAATGATTAAACAAAGTGAAACATGAGGACCTCTGCAACCAGTTTTTCCATTCACCTCCAGTCAAAAGTGAAAACCTTGCAAGTTGTACGTTTATTTTTGGTTCTATTCTCAACTCGTGACTTCCCTGTCGCATGGTGTAACTGCACTTCTCTGACCACACCTACTGGCAATGCCTTGTGGTTGGCAAACATGAATATTTTCATTACATTTCATTTAGCTGCCGCTTTTCGCAAAAGCGGTTTGCGATTTACATTTTTGCTCTATACACCGTAGACATCGCAACGGGGAACAATTAGGGGTTCAGTGTCTTGCTCAGGGACACTTCGACGTGTGAGCTATGGGGGGACTGGGGATCGAACCGGCTACCTTGTGGTTGCGGGACGACCACTCATCCCCCTGAGCTACAGCCGCCAACTTTCTTTTCAGTTGGCGGTCATATAGCCGATTCCACCGGTACTGCTGATATTGTGAATACGCGCAGCATGCGTCTCAACTGGGAAACATTCTTTTAGAATTAGTCCCTGAGGATCAGTTCTTTAGTATTGCACTGAAACATAAGTGTTAGGCTGCGGTGTTCACTTATTCCAGTAGGGGGCAGGAAACAACTTGAAATTGGAAAGTTGACTGTTGACTGAGTGAGAATTACTGGGCTGAGCTCCGCTTTGCTCAATCGAAGACAAGAATGTCGTCTGCTTTAAACTAGGGATTATTTTGATTCTGGTGCTTTACCAAGGAAACTCAATTTTATGAAGAACATCTACTTGAATGCCCTTTAAATGTTTTCCATGATCCTTTAATATAAAACTTCACTGAGTGAGAAAGCATTAAAAGAGAACCCTGCATAGTCTACAATATAATTTCAACACTCCCTTGATTCTATTTATCAATAACTTGTATATTCATTCCGTTGAGGATACCTTATTTACAGGCAGATATCAATATCTGTTTTACAGTTCGACTCCACCCCACTTGAATGCAGAAGTCTGCTTTCTCTGAAAAGATACAGCCATTCTTTTCACATAAGACTGAATACCTAAATTGAAAACTAAACTTTTCTTTTGAGGAAAATATTTCTAACGCTTAAGGTTCCTTTTCCTAGAGTAAATATTTGACTGAATCGTTTGGTTTAATCGGACACACACCCAACCGTATCGTAGTTTTGTATTTCACTTTTCAGCGTTTGTTTGTTCGTTTCCACACCTAGAAAACCTGGCTCATCCTTTCACTTCAGCTATAACTGAATTCTTTGTTTGGTGACTCATTGTGTGTTGTCTAGAGCTGCAGGTCAAATAGGACACCTGGGCCAAGCCCATATGATTTGTTTAGTCATATTCATAATAAAAATGTACCTAATTTAATGTCCCTTTTGAGATGTTTAGTAATGTAATCACAAGCAATCCTAGTTGTATCCCTAAATGTTAAACTCTAAAGCTGAGAAGCTCTTGAGTGGATCTTGTTTTCTCTCCGACACACTCAAACGTGAGATCAACAATAAAGGAATCACGTCCCGGAGTGACTAAGATCTGTAAGTTTTTCCAAACTACGCAGCGTGATTCAGATCGTTTTGGTGCGACCATCTTCCACCATAGTGTTGAATCAGGGAGGCCATTTTAGTTTGTTCTGTCTCATGGAAATCAGAAAATGGAAATGTTCCCACAACAGCAAAGCGCCCAAGTCCTTGAACACATGACTCACCCATCCTGTGGATCGTGGTGGAAGAGGGCTGTAACTTGAGCAAATAACTTCAACTTCATCCACAGCAGTTACAACACTGCTGATGGCTAACCCTTTGATTGCTGAAGGAGTGGCATTACAAAAGCCTTGTAATCAGGCAATCAAATATGAAGTTAATGTGAGGAAAGCACATTTGGTTTTAAGCTCTTGAAGCAAGTTTCCTATGCAATGGCTGCGATCTTCTAAACAGTTTTCTGGTTCTTATTTGTGTTTAGTAACTTCAGAGTTAAAAAGCAAAAAACTAAAACCAACCAGAAGAACAATACGCAGTTGTATGCCAACAGCACAAAAACAAGTTCTTTCAGCCCTGCCAACCGTCCTCGCCCCGGTCTTTATTTCTCTCTTGGCCACACTCGCTACTACTGCTTCCTTCCTCTCTTCCGCTCTCCTTGCGCTCTGGACATATTTCTATGTCCATACATGTGCTGAGAGGGGGGGGGGGGGGGGGGGTCTTTAAAGCTGTTGCAGCAGCTAGGAGTGGTGCGAGAGAGGAACACAGAGAGAGGCTGTATTGTTTCACCACATACGGTCCCTGTGTGGCTGTCAGCCCCCTGCAGGAGCTTTATGCATGGCATGCATATGCTGAGCATCTGGTGGTGGAAGACACATCTGGAAAAGAGTGAGGCGACCGGTGGGGGGCTTGGAACAGCGAGGTGAAGGGCTAACACTGGGGAGTCTGAAGCTGAAAACTGACAACGTTTTCTTTAAAGAAGCTCAATACATTGCAGATGCTATTGCTAAAGAAGTTATTCTGTGGGTTTAGCATTTTTGTTTTGACTCTTAAGTAAAACAATAAGACAGTAGAAGGAACAATTTCTTCGTTGTGGTAACCGCAAAGTCCTTAAATAGATATTTCTTCCCATTTCGAGAAATGTGCAGCCCTGCTACAGTGTGTCTGGGCTTAATGTTTGAAACAAGATTGTGTAAGTATTGTCAGACTGTCGTAGGGGCGCGTCTCTAGGCGAACAGAACAACACTCTGCCGCCACACATAGAGAGTCCCACCCGCTGAGTTTTATGGAGTTTCCCGGAGAACCTAGTCTGGGTTTGGGCTTGCAACCTCACACACACACACACACACACACACACACACACACACACACACACTAAACTTGATCAAAAGCAAAAGGGGCAGGAATATGGATCTTAGTCAGCACTAGAGGGCTTCTTCCCTTAAGCGTCCCCTCTTTGCGTTTGAGGTACAGCCAGGGACATGTGAACACTAGACTGGAATTCTAGGGAAGTCAAGTAAGGACACTGACAAATGCTTGTAAAGCAGGGGAGCTATAAACAAAGCATGCCAACATGTGATGGTGGTAGAAATGCATTTCTACATGCAACCTTATGTATCTGTTTCTATTAGGCAAGAAACGTGACCTTCATATTTTAACCTCGGTTCTGGAGTGAGGGGCGTTTCTTCCCATTGGTGCTCTTAAAGGGGTGTGAGCTTTTTCTGTGCACTAAAACTCTGCATAGTAATTTAGTACTGGAATGTAATAATGGAGGTCAAAGGTGAGTTAGCTGAGGGGGAAATAGCTGAAAAAGGCCTGGAGAGACAAGATATGTTACAGCATCCAAGGAGGTGTTGCTCCACAACGATGCTTGCAAGTAACATCCTTAAATCGAAGTGGGACATTATTGTTTCAGGGATTATTTATTATTTATTTCTTGGTGGGTTTGCGTCGCCCTGCAACAGAGATTGCCAGTGTGAGAGTGGAGGGGAAAGTGCGTGACAAGAAGGAAGAGCGTGAGAGGTACGGCGGAGGGAAAACAGACAGCCCCTGCTCTTTTGGATGTGAAACCCCAGAGTTGCCTCTGGCTCATATTACCAGAACTGTAGGTGGGGCCCAGAGTGATGTTGTCAAACTAAAGCAAAACTGTAATATGCAGTATTACTACCGAGTGTAATATTGATAACTGTCATGGCAAATTATAATAGTACTAATTAATTCCCTTTCACCATCCTTACAGTGGATAAACTACCTTCCAATGGTATTCAGATTTGTGTTTTAAAAATACTACATTTAAAGGTTAGTCATAACAGCTTCGCAAGCACTTTGTGGGTTGGGTGTGTACTGAACCTTCAATTTTCCCACTGGCCCCAAGCTATCCATTATCTTCCCATGAAAACAACTGCAATTGTACCTTGTTGAAAATAGGTACTTTGCAAGTATAAGAACGGAAATCAGCACAGTTTAGAGTAACTTAAATTGTTTCTAGACGTTTAATACACTTCCTCCTGCATTGTTTGGTTACGAAAGAGGCAGTTTAGGTCTGGATGAGCTTTCTGAACGAACAGGTATCCCAGCCCTGCATGTGAACGTATATATTACGGTTTCATGTATTGACTTGTTGGTGGTTTACACTTAACATCTTACCCAAAGAAATTGTTGAAGTGTTGGAGCATTTACAGCTATGACTGGAATGTGCAGCCAAGGAAGGTATCTGCTTCTGTTGAAGTACAACAGATGGGCAGTGAGCCAAAGGGAGGAACAACTCTTGCGAAACCCTTCATTACCTTGGATCAATGATTCAAAACATTGAGAGACTGGGGACTGATATGTTGAAACAATTGTTCATCAGTAACACACCTATAGGTAAGCTTGCAGTAATGTAATTGCTCTGACTGCACATCGTGATGGCGGCAGGCCAAGACTGAACCTGTGAAAGGTGTTCCCAGCATTAGTCTGTTTAGATGAGTCTATTGTGCAGACAGGGAAAGACCGGGGGGAGAATCATCTCATTGAAAAAAGAAGAAAGTAGAGCACAGTTCCTCACTACATTACAAACAGCACAAATGTGATATTTATCCATACACACACACAGAGCATTGCTATGGAAACACCCCTGTAAGTACCTGCCCCCTTGCTTATTATGTTGCTATAGCAGCCATCCCAGAATAGTCTCTTTTTTTCTCCGTCTCTCTACCTCCCTCGTGTTTGTGACTCACAACTTGCAGTGGAAACCACATTTCATCTGTCTCTCATTCCCCTTTTTTTCCTTTACATTCTTCTCTGCACTCAGCTCGCCTTTCTGAATCATCAGAGTGCGTGTGTGTGTGTGTGCGTGTGTGTGTGTGCGTGTGTGTGTGCGTGTGAGGGAGCACGCGCTGCGGGGAATTCCAAAATGATTACCAATGATGAGTTACTATGGCGATGGCAAATATCAGGCGGGGTGACCTGTGTGTTGCTAGATAGTGTACACTATCTTGAGTACTGCTCACTGTCATGAGCTGACTCTGATTTCTTTGTAGTTGTAATCTCTGCATGGATATACTCTGCTCTCAGTTGTTACTTTAGGTTCACTTTGTTTTGAGAGATTGTAATTTGTGGTGTGCTTACTCACGGCTCCAGGCACAGGACAGCACAACATCACATGGGCAATAATACATTGCATATGACGCAACAAATGATGCATTTGGAAATTAAGTTAAGTTAACTTTTTGCACATCATCTCTGTTTTGCTTTAGTTCCATGGTCCCTAACTAATTTGCCAAGAAGATGAACAAAATCCAATTATCTGTGCTAATTAGATTAATTTAAATTAAATTGGAGTTCTAAAACAAGATGAGGCCAATCCTTAACTTTCACTGCAAATGTACAAGTCAGGCATTTTCCAATTATATTCAAAGCTTCACTGGTCTCAGTATGAGCAAATAAAGAATGAAAAGAAAAGCCAGTGATTTTTGACTGCGATCAACAGTTAACATTTTGTGGAAATATGTTTTGAAATTGTTTCTGGCAAAATTCAATTAAATAACAGCAGAATGGCCTCTTTTGGCATTCTATTATTATATTTTATTTTATTAGTATATTTAATCATAATGTATGCGCATCATTCTATTGTTGTTGCAGTCTACGGTGCAAATGTTAAGTACTTAATATGCTGTTTGGTAATGTAATCATATAGCATTCACTAAATGCTACTCAATTACTTTATTACATTCCACCACTGATTATAAAGAAAATATTTCCCTTTTCGAGATAGTTATGACTAAATGTAAAGATAATTGTGCAGTGCAGTATTTTAGTTGTTAATGAACCAGATCAAGGACATTCTATTTATTTGCACAGAACCTTAAACTATTTACTTACACTATCAAGTTTGTTAAACACACTGTAACAAAACAAGTTGAAATTCTTTTTCTTAAACCTATATCGTCTAATTCCATGACATAATATGATAATGCATAACATTACATTACATTAAACTTCTGATTTTAATAGCATGTAAATTTGAGGATAAGTTTAAGGTTGAGTTTGAAGATGGGTGTGGTCTGAGCGAGGGCGCAGAAAGTAGGGGGTAGTATGTGGAGATGGTGGTGGTCTCTAACATTTTTATCTCAGCAATGCAAAATTATAGTTTCAAACATTCAACTGATGTGCAATCCAGTGTGTTTAATTAATCATTCACATATAAGAGATGCAGGATAACACTTACACAGGAAGTGTTTGTCTTTGGACTCTGAGCTGAGAGAGCTGTCTTCAGCGGTCACAGTATTGACAATGTTGCATTGTGTGAAAAATGTAATAAAATTGGAATGGCAAAGGAAGAACTCTTCCATTTGCACACAATATGGTATGTTTAGTGAGTCCCTGCTTTTGTTACTGATCTTGACAAAGACTTTTAAGTTAAATGCCATTCTTAAGTGACCACAAATGCAGCAAACAAGATTAGTTTCAGTGAATGCAGGTCATTTGAATGGTTTGGGTGTTTTTGTAAATCAGTATTTAGTTTGTTATACTCAGTCTTTATATTGCTTTCTTTTCAGAACAGAGGTGATAAATGAATCCCGGACGCAATCATTTTGAAAATGTGACACGTTCAATTAGAGAATTATTGAAGTAATTAGTTACGTCTTACAGTACTCTCGGAATAAATATTGTTCGAGATCAGAAAAGGGGGAAAAAGAGCAGCAAACATTGAGTTACATTCTCAAATGTATTTTGGAGTAAAACCCTTCTATTGTATCTCATGTTCTCACAAATTATCTTGATGACTCATACAAGCAAGGCCATGTGCCATGGACACTGCGTGCATTGTCTGAATTTAGGAAAGAATTCCAGCTGATAATTGTGACACTTACTCAGGCTAATACATGAGTTTTCTCTCTTTGTATCGCATCCTAACCTTTTTCAGCTATTTTCAAAACTATTGTTCATTTGTTTGGGTTGAAAACTCTATTGAGATGTGTTCAGATAGTCCCTTGTGTCTGATTAAGCCTGCGTTACGCAATAAAATGGGCAACTTCCACCCACCTGGCTCTTATGCCAATAATGGGCAGTTGCTAGAGGATCTCTGATAGAATAATAATAATAATCATATCGAGGTGTGGTGCCATTTTTGCTTAATCGTATCACAAGTTACAGTTCTGCTCAGGCCATTGCCATGTGACTTCCCTTATCCTGTGGAAGACATTAATCATACACTCACAATCACAAATACACACACACACACGCACACACGCACACACGCATACACACACACACACGCACACGCACACACGCACGCACGCACACACACACACGCACGCACGCACGCACGCACGCACGCACGCACGCACGCACACACACACACACACACACACACACACACACATTCAACCGTCCATCCCCATCTAATCCTTTGATTTTCCTCTCCTCGACAGTCTAAGCTGCCCTGTTTTCATTGTAGTCATGGGCCGTGAGTCATTGAGCGTCTGAGCCAAGCTATTTGCGCTGGTTCACATTGGCTGACACACCTAGGACCAGGAAACACACCCATTCCCAGATATCCTTGTCTTCAATTAGAGTGACCTGCCATAAAGTGGTGACAGTCCGAGGGGGTTCAGTTTGTTAAAACATGCCCTGCATGTGCAAATTATTAAGGACATCTCCTTTTCAGTTGTTTAGCTTTTTCCCTGTTGCACAATCCACATTTTAGTTGCGTCAAGGCTCATTCTTTAACTCTTCCACTTATCGTTATCTTTTTTATCTTGATCTTCAACTCCTGTTTTGGATTGATTTAGTTGTAATGCATAACAGGTGAATCAATAAGTAATCAAGCAGCTTATCAGTGGTCACCTGATCAGTGTAAGAATTAACTTTTAAGTTACAGTGAAACATGGTAACATAAACATGGTCATTCTGAGTGGAAAAAGAACACACAGCAGTGTTTTACTGTGGGGTTGTTCTTTGACCTTAAAGACTCAAAACCTGAAAGTTGTGAAGTAGCATACAGTTCACAGGCATGTTTAGATGTACACACACTCGGAGTTGCCTGTCTGGAAGCAACATTTACTTTGAGCTGAAACTGTTCTTCAAAGGCAACAACAGCCACACCTCACTGGGAAAGAGTCAAACATGTGTGGAGCTGAGCAAACAGGTGCAGTAGCAGGACACTTTGTGTGAATATTATAGTTATCTTTTTCACCGATCAAGCAGCACAGTTGAAAAGTACCAGATGGTTTCTCTAAAAACAACATGTGGACTATAAGTGATCTCTGCAGCCAATGAAATGGAATATAATGTAATGCATGTTGTTCATCTACTTATTTGCAGAATATGATTTAAGAACTTTCCGAGCCCTACAGTAATGTGAAAAGCATTGTTTATATAAAACACGGTTGCAGTCCAAAGAGTAAAGCAATGCCACTCTTCATACAGAGCTCTTTAAAATCTCAGGGTTTTTTGCACATAGATGGGATTACTTCTTCGCTTTTATCTCAGCATTCTCACAATTATAGAGAAATACACACATGCATCCATACAATCCATGGGGATTTGTCTTTTATAGGATGAACTGCCACTTTTATTAAATAAAAAACAAAATCAGAGCTGTCTTGGGTCATGGTGGGTAATAATAAAGTATGTTTGTGCGGGCATGTATGCTCATTTGTGTCTGTGTGCCACTCCCTGTTCTTTGCAAAGCCACGCAGTAACTTCCTCTGTGTGTTTGCTATTTCACCTCTCTAAGCATGGGCGTGACATGTACAGGGAGAAAAGAGGTGTTTCAAGGACACTGAACATTGGTGAGAGAAATGAACAAGCACACACATCCTATTTACAAAACGGGATGCACAAACATATCCTAAATTAACAAATAGAAATTCAGTTCTGCTGCTCAATCGCCAGTGACAATACTTAATTTCCACAGTGATGTACTGGCCATCTGGCAGTGGTGTATAAAGTACCCAAAAGCCGTACTTGAGTAAAAGTAAAGATACCTTACTGGAAAATTACTCCAGTAAAAGTAAAAGTCACCTATTAAAATACTACTTGAGTAAAAGTCTTAAAGTATCTGATATTTTCTGTACTTAAGTATCAAAAGTATTTTTCTGATATAAAATGTACTTAAGTATTGAAAGTAGAAGTACAAGTACATGCTTTTAATAAAAAAGCAAAGGGTCAGAATTTTGAGAATTATGAAGTTTATTCTTTTAAGTGCTGTGGCCACCATGACCAAGGACAAGGAGTTGTGTTGATACAATAACTGGGTTGGCTGGGATCCATCCATATATATTATGTTCAACATAATATAATGTACCTAAGTATACTTTTGCATCTACTATGAACTTATCATCATAATTCTCCAAAAAGCAATATGACACTAGGACTTGTAACAGTGTGGTTATAAGTATGCTCATTCCGCCCGCCGTGGGTCTCTTGGTACCGGTCTGTGGGTCTCTTGGTACCGGGCCACAGAAAGAATGAATGAAACATTTCAATTAAATAAAAAAAAATCAAGGCCGGAAAGATGTTTTATTGTGAAAAATGACCGCATACATCCGTCTGTGGTAACCTCAGACGGAATCTCTTGACACATGTCAAGATGTTACGTTACTCTAAAAATGAAACGTAAGTCTGTTACAACTCTGTCGGTGATCTGGAAACCAAGGCAGAGTATCCTGAGATCGCCAAAAAAGCATGAAAACCTGCTTCCATTCCAACATCCTGTCTTTGTGCAGCGCGTTATAAGTTAAGCAGTAGACTGGACTAAAGGTTTAGTTAGGAGTAGCCTGGACATAACGAACACACGTCAGGTGTCGTTGTCTCCCGTCTTTCCGAGGTCGGACCCGGTCTGTGAAAATATTGTCTTCACGTAACCGGTCCGTGACGCATAAAGGTTTGGGAGCGCTGGACTAGAGGGTGTAGAGGGAAAATGCAAAACATTGTGATTGTTTTGCATCAGTTTTCTTTGCAAAATGTAGTGAAGTAAAAGTAAAAGTAAACAGAAATATAAATAGTAAAGTAGAGTACAGATATCCCCAAAAACTACTTAAGTACAGTAACGAAGTATTTCTACTTCGTTACTATACACCACTGCCATCTGGTATGCCAGGACAGATCCTTGTGGGCCGCTGCATCGTTGGGTTGGTGGACTGTCAAATAATCCAGTAGGTTTGTCTGTCGGCCTCCTTACTGGCCCTGTCTGTGTGCGTATGAGGGCGCGCTGCTCCACAGTAGCCTGCTCAGTCGCTACTGTTGTGGCTGGATAAATAGTTTTGGGCATCACAACCTCCTGAAATGACATTGATAACATTCTAAAAGTCTAATATCCACACAATTTAATCACTTAATCCCCATTCACGTTAGCATAGGGCTAAACCGGAGGTTAGCCGGCAAAAGCTGTTACCCCCAACACTGGCGGCAACAGCATTGTGAGAGTGGATAACTGAAACTTAACATTCAGTACGTCAAAGCTGTGAGAGGAACTGTACCATGACTATGATGTTTCACTCTAAATAAATCTTTCATATTACTCTATGGCTATTACACATATATGCAGGGGAGAGAGTGTGGTCTTCATACTGACAATGACTGAGATTACTATTACAATGTGTTCAAAATCTTAGATATGTTTTAAATTCCAAAACTGAAATAAAGTTATGTAACATAAAACATGCAGCTCTTACAATTCAGTAAGACTTGGTTCAGGGTGGGCATTGTTAAAACAAAAAAACTTAGAAAGTCCTGTCTTGTAAATACACACTTTGCCTTTGTTATGTAAGTAAAGGACTCACTACTTAGTCATTTTTGTTAATGATAACTTTGAGTCAGTTTATGTGCAGTAGTTTAAACTCTGTAATAACATGTTTATGCTTTTGTCCAGCATATCATGTGGTGTGTAACTCTCTTTACTTTATTCTTCCTCTAAAATGTGAAACAAAAACTGATTTATAAACTTTAAAAACTATTTCTAACGGTTTCATTTTGTTTAATAGATGATAGAATGGCAAGAAGTTAAGAAACAAAGATACAATTGTGTGAGCATTTTTGCAAGGCAGTTGAAGTTCGCTGCTGGCTGTGTCACATGCTTTGAATTAACTTAAACAGTCAACATGTATCTTCCATTTGTTTTATTGTTATTGCCAGCAAAGATAAAGCACAAAAATATCCAAAGCTGTCCTGCTTGAATAATATATTATACGGCTCAAACAATATCTTTTCAGCCACTGAGTTGCTCACTTTTGATACTTTGACACTTTTGATAAAAACAGTTTTAAAGTCGGTGACTACAAGTAAAAGTGTGGTGATGAATGTAGGTACTTATTGTCATTTAATTTACTTCTTTTACAGTAACTAACCCTTTCTCTCCATTTGTTAAAGCTAAGTTACTCTTCCTGCTGCATGTGGGTGGTCCCACGGCTGCTGGGAACCACTCCCTCGCAGCGATGCCCTCCCCTGAATTCCCTCCTTCTGCAAACCAGGAGCCCTACCCATGCAGCTCCCTCTGACCACTTTGCTCAGCCCAGAGAAGCAGCCGCACAGAAAAAAGTTAAAATCAACTCAGAGCAGAGGAGGGCGGGAGAGAGGGGGAAGAAAACGCCCTGGAAACTTGGTTGATCGAGAAATAGAAAAAGAGTGACAGAATCCTAACAGACTATAGAATTGTGACTGGAAGAAGTGCTTTTCTTGGGCTTAGGAGAAGGGAACAGGACACGTTTTCAAGGATGCTCAAGCGGGTGTGAGGCTTCTTGGGCGCAAAGACTGCGCACAGGTAAAGATGCACTTTTTAATTCTTTAAATTTAAGTTAATGCTTTTTTTAAACTGCATTTGTGAACTTTGTTGACAGTTGTGCGTTGCTTCAATATTGCTGACTGTTAATTTTGATGAAAAATTGCAAATCCCGTATAATAACCTGGCTTTAGTTTAACTAACTATGTTGCAGAATCCAACAATCTTGTAATATTCCTGGCAACTGCAGTGTGTGTGTAACAGTGATAACATTATAGTGACTTTGTCCTAGTTTATTTTACGTGTTTAGCTTCTGTGGTAACCTATGTTTTTTTTCCCAAAAGGTAGATTTAGCTAAAGTCATGTTTTGTATAAAGTGAAAATGTGTATTATTTCTTATGTTTTTTTCTGTTGTGCAAAGTGGAACTGATTTTGTTTGAATTTCATCATACGTTAAAAAACTGATATACAGTAGGGAAAGAAGTGGGTGTGTATCCGTAGCCACCACATGAATGCAGAGGGCTTGTCTGGAGTTGCGCACTTTACTTTTCTTTTAACTGGGCGCAATGGCTGTTAACCAAGGTGTATATGAGTGCTGAACCTATTGTTATAGAAAGAATATACGGCATCTCCAAATGATTTAAGTCAAGAAATAAGAGGAACACATAATCACAAGTCTTTAGGATAGCTAACTTTTTTTTTACTGCACTAGAATATCCCACACAGTAAATGGAAGTTGAGTCGAAGGAGCTTAAAGATAAAAGAGTCCGGTACTTTGAGTTCATATTATTGATCAAGTGTTTCTCTTATCTGTCCAACGCCCTTGACTAAGATTGTGTAATTTAAAAAGTAAAGGTAATTCTCTATCAATGCCTGCAGCAACACGTTGGGTGTGGATTCCTCCCTTTCCCCTGCCTCCACCCCCACCTTTTTTCCCTCCCTTCCTTCTTGCTTCGCTGTCTCCTCACAGAGGCACACCCTTTATAGCAAAAAAAAAAACGAAGAAAAAGAAAACCATACATGTTGTAGACTGCTGTCGCAATGGCTCCCTCTAAATCATATAAAGGTTGCACAATTATGAGTACTGAGCATAACCTTTTTCTCTGTCTATCCATTATGTTGTAGGGTGTTGTATGATCAGTTATAGGGAACAATGAAAAATGTATATATGGGCCTTTTTAACGCAGTCTGCTTATTTTGTGGAATGCGACAAACATGTCTGAAGGTTCTTGATATGCCATTATATCAGTTTTTGACTAAGGCCCATTCCAGCTATTGTTACGTAAGAGACAGTTGGCAACTAACACTGCTGCTTTGTACTAAACATTCTTATGACTTACTTTTTTAATATCTTGGATAAAGAGATATTTATCTGTCTTTCTTTTACCTTGGGTCTCTTAACATGGGCACCCGGCCAGGGTGTGCTGGGGAGCAAAGAAGGGGTGCGGGGAGGAGAAGGAGGGAGGAAGACAGGGAAAGAGAGTCAGGGAGTGAGTAAGTAAGGGGGATGGGCGGGGTGAGGCGAGGAGGGGAGTAATGGAATGTAGTGGTTTGGAAAGACAAGCTAATTGAAACCAGGTTTGAGGCATAGAGGGGGGAGCTTAGGCTGGGCACTTTTGGAGAAATAGAGAAACGCACTTTATCTGCCCAAAAAAGTTGTGGAATATTTATTTTTCTGCCTAACTTGTCTACATAGCATAAGCGGCACCTTTCCAGGTCTGGTTCAAACCAGTATCAGCACATATGGTCTTGTCCGATTGATATGATGGATTTGTTCAAGTTGTGGAAAAAGATGTGGGGGAAAAAAAACACCAAATGTATTCGTTTGTCAAAGTTCTTGGTGTGGAGGCTCCACTGCTCCCTCCTGCCACACCCAAAAATAATTTCAGTGTTAGGGAGAGCTGCTTTTCGCTCCACTCTGCACAATCCTGTCTACAATAGGCACTAACTTATGTTGAGGGCCTCACAGTTGTACATGTCTAGCGTTTCTCAAATTGGTCTTGTCGAGGCGACTCCCTGAGGAGCCAAATAGTGACACAGCGCTAAAAGGTGTTTGGGTTGAAGTTTGTTTAGTGTGTTTAACATTTTAAAAAAAATGCTTTACAGGCGGATAATAAACCTGTTAGTATAGGTGCAGATTTTTGCCGAAGGGTATGGATCCATATGGATATTTGAGCACTGAAACTTTCATAACTGGTTCCTGACTGCCTGCAGCTAAAACGCTTGTTAATAACCGTATCTTGGCCTGGGGTGGATACTGTTGTTCTCAACAGTGCAGAGACTATTTTACATTGACACTTGGCATAATGTATGGCATTTTGAGTTGCAAAAACCCAACTGTAAAATTTTGAAGAATCTTAATTGCTGAGTCATTGTAGCCGACATTGGCGGTGCACAGTGCCAGTCATGTTGATTTTGATGCAGTTGCCACCCATGTGACAAACAGCCTCTTTACTAGCCTTAAGGACATGCCTCCGGACTGTTTGGATTCTTAGCACAATCATGCAAAGATTTTTTTCACAGAAGCACAGAAGCAATTTTTGACATGCAGAACAGGCGAGAGTGTTGTTACTCAGCCGTGCCAGTGTGAAACGGAAAGAAATTGGTCTCTAGCACACTTCCTCTACCATTTCCTCATGGGCTTGTTGAGCGGGTGGTTGGAAGGAGGGACAGCACGGAGAGGCCAAAAAGGGAGATGGATGTACTAGTGAATTAACAAAAAGAAGGAAGGAAGGGTGGTTGTAATTAAACTACAGTGGATTTTTTTCATACTTAGCATTTATTCATAAGCAACGCTCGGCTTTTGGAGATTCTGCAGGTCCAGCAGACTCCCTGAAGTCCCACCCAAGAGATTGGTTAAATGAAACAATAGCAAATTTGTAGATCCGTTCCATTGAGGAAAGTTTGTTTTTCATACAGCTGCAAATCAACAGCAAACTGCAGTGTGCGATTCAGTTGAGAGTGTTTCTAGGCCATCCACCCAGCAGCCACACCCTTCTCGTCCATGCAGTACCAGTTTGGAATGTTTCAGCATGTCCTCAGTATGCTCTGTGGAGCACCTATCATTAGCATTGAACACAGAAATAGTGATTTGAGAAGTATGGAACAGTCATCATAAATCACACATAAGTCCTCTGCAAGTCACACCCATGCACATGCATGCAATTCACACTTATTGTCGCTTTAAGCTCGGTGAGGTTTATGCAATCATGAGTTTTAGAAAAGGTGTGAATCATTTTTCTGATAAGTCGATAACTTTCACCACTTCTCTGTCAGACATCTGCTATACAAATCCATTAAAAAAAAATCTAGCTCACATGACTGTTGCTATACTGCAAGTTCTACCTGCTCTCCACTAATTTTATGACATACGTACCCCAACCCCCAGAAAAGCTGTTATGTTGCCCTCGCAAGGAATGACACGCAACATCTGTTACAAAAACTCTATTTGGAATCGGGTAGCCAAAATGTCAGGGCAACAGGGCTCGGAATGTAAATTCAGGAATACATTCAGAGCTTTGTTTAAGTTTTCTTTATCTGCAACACGATACTCAAGAATGGCACGTCATCACAATCCAACACTCTCTTGCACTAAACAACTCTGCACTACTGCTGTGTAGTCAAAATGCATACATATACCAACACTGTGCTTATGCTTCAAGTGCTACAGCTAAGGAAGTCTTATGTCTATATATACATTCTGCTGTTACGGCTGCCATCTAGCCCTCCTCTTAACCTTCTTGTCTCCTGCTCCATGAATGGACTTGCATTTGTTCTTGTTTAAACATGAGCTGTGGATGACAAACTAAAAAGAGTTGAAGTTGGCCAGTTATGGCCTATAAGGTTGCTATGTCTGTAAACTTCACTTGATATCTTATTTTTGTGACAGAACCGTGTGCACTTCAATGTGCTCCTTTTCTCTCTCCGTGTAACTGGTTATGCCACTTTGCGTCCTAAACTCAGTTATTCTGAAGCTGTGTTTGTCAGCATCCTATTTTTTTTATTATGTTAGTTTCTTGACGTTGGCTCTGAAACTGCCCACAGGCACCAGCGAAGGATCACTTCTCATTTCAGAAGCTCATCTATAGCCACAGTGGCTTGTTCAATTTTTGCAAAAATATTGCTGTTGTTTCTTTTGTATAGCCCCATATTACTTATAATGTCTCAGTGGGATGTACAGGGCCACAACGGCAACTCTTTGGGATGGAGCCTAAGTCCCTAAGAAGACACAAGGAAAAACTCCCTTGAAAACATTAGCACATAAGGAAAAAATGGAAGAAACCCCAGGAGAGGAAATTCAAAGTGAGATCCTCCCTTCTTGGATATCTAGGAGTGTGAAAGAGAATGATGAGTAATGATAGGAACCATGATTTACCTGGTACGTTTGCCTCATATAGTATAGAACAGTTGTTTTACTATCCTTTTGTGAAATACATGAACATCAAGCCATAGTTGACTCTCGCAACCCATGATTCACTTTGTGATCTCGTAAAAGCAAGAGAACAGGATTTTAAGAGTTTTCTTCAGTTTTTCCATTTTGTGTGCAAATCCTGCCAGAATCACAATAGTTTAATCAGCAGCAGGCCAAGTTGGCGTCAGTGGGCAGGCTTTGGTTTATGTAGGACTTGTGGTTTGGTTGAGGGCTATGTGGACTATGGAGTGCAGAAAAGATCCATTTATTTTGGCGTGCATTCCTTTTATATGTGTCACACATACATGTCCTATCTGCGTTTTTGAGGGAAGAGTTAACCCTAAACTGGGGCCTGCTGTGTCTCTTTTGTTTTTACTACAATGGAGAGGGACTAACAAGTAGTTTATTCTATTTTGACAACACAACTGATTTGGTCACTGCTTGTCTCTCTCTTTCCATCTCTGCACTGAGGCCTTTTTATTTTATTCATAATCAAATCACTCACCAGCACCACTGTGCCTGATTCACTTACAATTGAGCTTTAATCATTGTCACACTGCCACAGTTTTCTGTTGGCCAAATTGATTAGATTTGACAATCAACATGATGGATTGACTACAAACAAACCAGTCAAACTGTGCAGGTATGTGCCCTCATGGCATAGAAGAAGACACAGGGACTGGGAAACAGTGCAACTGGAAAACAGTGACGTGTAGAGTGTTTGCATCGACTTGGTGCACAGGCAGAGCTAACTAAGACGATGATGATAACGATGGTGACATGGATTGTGAAAATGACATCCAGTGTTGCTTCTCAGTGTTCATTTGAGAGCGTTTATTTCATGGAGCCTCAAAACTTGCATATCTGACTGAATGTGGTGTTCTTGTTTATTTGAGCAGAACCTGGAGGTTGGGGGTGACTGCAGGGGGTGGGCACTCAGGCAGGGTGCAGGGTGGGCGGCATAGAATGAGGCTGGAGTCGGAGAGAAAGAGGACATTTCTTTGGAGTTAGTCACTGTGGGGAGAGGCTGGGCTCCCTTCCAGCTGGCCTGACGGCTCTATCAAGGAATGTGTGTGACTAGAGGCCTGGGTGGGGCTGTGCACTGAGCTGCTCCCTCTGTAAGCAGAGCACAGGGGAAAAGCGACGTGATCCACCTCGTGGACTGTAGCGTGGTATTTCTACTCTTCAACATGGCATGTGTTTTTATTGGCTTTCACCACTGTAGGTGACCACACTTCACCTTACTGTGCATGCATGCCTGCAAGTGTGTTTATGTGGGGCCTCACCAAGGTATTGAGAACAGAAGGTGTTTCCTATCTTTTGAGTCCTGTATCTGGAAGTCATCACAATTCACATTTATCAACAAATCTCTCAACAACAATTCATAAGCATTTATTTCACAGTCAGAGATCTCAAATACCCTTTATCTAATTTAGTTTTGGGTGCGAGTGATCCAGCTAATTATATATTACATAACCTTTAGTAATTGAACAGATTCTTGACAAAAATCTGACTTTGTTATTTAGTCAGCCCTTTATCTGAACAACTCCCAGCATAGCAGTCTGAGTAATACGTCTCTGTAACAGGAATATGGGTTAGAGAGTGTACACAGCTGCTGTGGCGCAAATTTCCCTACACAAACATAATGACAGCCACAAACTGGCTGGCATTTGTCTCAGCTATGTCCCATCTATTTCAGTGTAAGGCCCGTTCAAAAAGGTAATCAACAACCCATTCTTAGGCAAACCTTTGAAGCGTTTTACAAGCTTTGCACTAATGTCGCTTGGTTTAAGGAGCATGTTTGCTTTCTAACTTTCCATAGCATTTAACGTTTAGCATCGGTATTGAATATGAGACTGTTTAGAAAGAGGTTCAGAGGCTTACAAACACAGTCATTTGGTATACATTTAGTAATGAGTAATGAGCAATATAATTTGAACATGGGGGGCTGGGAAAGCGAAGGTTAATGATGGGGTTGGAGAGCCAGTCTCAGAAGAATTTCTCTGAGGGGCATGTTCCCACTGGTAGATGCCTGTCTACACACATCAAGTCTGGTTCTGTTTGTACTGAGACTGACAAAGAGAAGGCTTTGTTTCACACTATGCCGATGGGTTGTTGCAATAATCCTCGTAGTAAGATTTTGGGCTAGTCACAGCGGGTAAAAGTAAGATTGACTTGTTATGCAGGCTGACACTTAAATCATGTATATAGTCGCAACATTTTAATTGACATATTGGCTTTGTAGCTGCCTATTTATGTAGTTTTATACACCTTGGCAGTGCAGTCTTGTCTCACAGTCAAGCACTGAAACTAGAGCAGAGGAATTCACAAGCATATTATTATAAAATGTCCTTTAAAATTCCTCTTCAAGTGGATTTGCTACTTTTTAACTCTCAATTTCAAATTCCATCAAACTGAACTGAATCCTGGATACAATTTGTGTTTATCTTCTCATCTCTAGAAATGAGGGCTGGATATATTTTCTTAAAGGTAGTCTTTTGTATAATTACTTGGCGCTTCTACTTCTGTTGGTTTAATTATTAAAGTCCCAGAAGGCTTGGATTGGTTATGGGAAGGACCATTGACCATGCACACCAAAAAGCCATGAGTGAATCCTGGATGTATTTGGCTTTATGTGTCATGTTGGGACACACCTCTTAAAGTAATACTGACTTGTATGTGATGCATATCTGTCAAACATGCATCTGAAATGTTGAGTGTTGTTATGCCTGATGCAGTCAGGGAAGGTTTCTTTTGTATCACCCATGATAATGGTAAAACCTATTGACTTATTGTTCATGTTATTTAAATCCCAATCCTGTTTATGTTCCTCTGCCAACAGAAGCCAAGAATACAAGAACCACAGCATCAGACTGAGGGCCTTGGCCTTGCTTGAGCAATCCAAGGTAAGTGTCCTTAGACATAATGCAAGAGTTCCACACAACACATCTATTATTGGTTAAGTAACTGAAAGAAAATGTCTTTCTTATCACCCATCACTCCAATCAAGGCCGTCTAGTCAGTGTCACCTTAGAACAGTGTTCTATTATTCAGCCAAACACCAAACCTCTGATAGAATGCTTGTTGCAAAGCCTCCTTTGAACCTGGAAGGTCATTCCACCACCATTCAGCTGTGAAAGACCTGCCTTGTGGAAACCTGACACGTGGCTGCTTCTGCTCCTGGTGCCTCCTCTTTGCAGCCCTCCTTCCTCCCCCAGACACCACCTGTTCTGCTTGAAACCCTTTACCCTTCTTATGAAACAAATCAAAGGCCTGCCAAGCCCATACTGTTTTAAATGTTTGAAGTTGACAGCTGTAGAGAATTTATTCCTGAAGAGTGGAAGAATAGCATCAGACGCTATACCAAACCCAAAACGTATGCAATGACAGGCTATATAAGAGAGGCATATCCAGAAAAGCTCTGTGGTTGCAGTCTAGTTAACAGAAACCTTTGTATGTCTGGTTGTCCTCACAGCCCCCCTTGCTCAACACACATACCAGGCCATAATAAAACATGATAGATAAACAAGCTCATCTGTTTCCTTTTTCCCTCATGCCTCCATGGTTTCCTTCAATGCTTCTTGCTAAAATCTAATTATGTTTGATCTACAAATATGCATTTGATGACATCATTAATCAAATTCAACGACATGTGACATCAGGAACATCCATCTCAGGCATGTCAGCGAATGAAAGAGAAAGAATAGAGGACAGGCTGATTCTCATGTTGCCTGATTGCTTTGAGTCACAGACTGCCTGCTTGTCTTATGATCTCAAGAACAGAGTTTTACTTATTTAGCATCTGTTCACAACACAATTATTATCTAATCATATGATCTTTGTCAACTTAATTGTTTCTCTGTGCTCTATTTCCAAAAGAGGTTATGCTATACAAGGGCATATTTTAAGCTTGTCTTTATAGAGGGATTCTTATACTTGAGACTCATAGAGAATGAAGACATAGAGTTAATCCTGTATTCCCAATGCCCTCTAGTTGTTGTAAGCTGCTGAGGAGACTCTTCAGGGATAGCCCTCCTTTTCAAACTTACTCAAGCTGTTTCCTCCCACCTCTTACTGTTAACATGTATTCTTACATTTCTAAGAGCAGTTTCACAACTATTCCTCATCCTTTCTCACTTACTATCTCACTTACTTTCATTTTTTTTTACCATTTCCTCTTCTCTCCATCTCCCTCTCTCTCTCTAAGTTCCTTCCTTCCCTCCTATATTGCTGCGAGCCTCAGCTCCTCACTGCGGCTTGCTGCCAGAGATATGACAAAGCTTAGAGAACAAGGACAGCTCAAATAGTTCACTCTCGATCATGTGGTACAATGTGGGAAAAAGCAAAATAACTTTAAATATGGAAGGTAATTATGTATGAAAGTAGATAGAGTAGGAGGGTTGTGTCCTGAGGTTATACAGTACCTGTGTGTGAGATTAAAGATTGAATAAGAAAATAGTTTTCTCTCCCTTGCTCTTGGTTATTTTGGTGAACACATGGATGTTGCCTTCCACTTTCCTCTGTGAGATTTTATTTTTCAAAAAACTTCCAGCCAACAATAATATGTACCTCGTCTGAGAGTGAAAATACTTTAAATCCACTGCCCCCCTCCGAAACTGAAGCTATACAGTTGTATGTTATGTCAACAAGTTCTGAGAAGCATATGAAAGAAGAAAAAAAAAAGTGAGGAAACCAAGATCATGTGAAAAGTTTGTCAGCTATTCTCGTCTGTTTTCATTGACTGAATGAAGAGAGGAGGCGGGTATGTAAAAGGAGCTGCATTGTGACCCATGGGGAAAACACAAATTCTTTTGGTTCAGTTCAAATGCTCTTGGCCTGGTTGAGATACTATAACTGGCAGTGTCAGTTGACCTAAACGAAATTTGATCTTCATGTGTTAATTGGGTAAAGCCGGGTTTGTGAAACTGCAAACTGCCTCGTTGGTCCCCTCCATACACATTTCAGCTGTGTTTGATGCATATATTGTTATGGATACTATCGTCAATCAAGTCATACTGACAGAGACAATGAGACAGAGGGAGGAGGGATAAGATCAGGTTGTAGATGCCTGCGAGTGGTTTCCGTCATATTTGGCCTAAACACCATTCCTACCTTATCGTATTATCACTCTCCGTGGCCCTGGCTCTTGTTATTCAGTCCTGAGAGTGTGCAAAAGGCTATTATTGAAAGCAGACTTAATATTACCCCAACACATTGCATGCATTTTTCAGTATTCCCAATCATGCAGGACCAGTCTATTTATTGACCTGCGTTAATTGGTGTATTGCTTGTTGCGTACCCTTGGACAGGGTACAGCCAACGAGGGAGACCAGTTTGCAAACAACTTGGCATTCCAAGCTGTTTGTTTATTATTGCTTTCCCACACTAACTTTCAAGGAATTATTATGTGTTAATACTTAGGATACAACTACGCCAGGAGACAATCTGGTCTCGGTCCCGGTAAACTAGCCAAAACATCAGTGGCGTTATCTTTTAACCTTCTCATTTGTTTAAAATGCTATATACTGGCAGTGTGGCAAAAGTGCCAGATGGCCATTGACCGAGTAATGCTTAATATCCTCCCTTTTGAAACAGCTGTTTCTTTATCTTTGCCTCAGGTCCCTCTTGTTCCCAGCAGCTTGTTATCTTACAGAGCAGTGTGTGGCAGCTTCAGTGAATGGGGAAGGGAGGCTTACTGGCATAGTCATGTTATTTACTGTAGTGCAAAATAGTATGGACAAATGTGTAAGTGTGTTTTTTTGTAATTATTTGTAAGATTGACATTTAAAAAATAATAATCTCAGTTTTCCTAAAAAAGAGAAAGTTGAAATTATCCTAAAATGTAAATCCAGCTGTTGTGGCAGTTTCTTATGAGTTTACATGTCTTATCTTGGTTTATTAACGTATATGTGAATTAAATGATCACACACAGTTTACTATGTATTATCTCAGCATTCCAACTAACATCACATTAAATAATGGTCTTGAAGGAGGTCTGCTTATCTCAGGGTAAAGATAGATTCAAGACACGACCAAGTGAAATAGATCACACAAACAAAGGAAGACACTATACAAAGTTACAAAAAAGGCATTATTGACACCTCCCTCGCATGCAGTGAAGTGTGTGCTGACCACCCAGAAGTTGTATTTTGTAATGCCCTGAATAAGTAGGTGCAGAGTGATACAACTAGTAAAGAGCTTCTAGAGTCCGTTTCCAAGTTGGTATCATGTTGTTAAGTCCTCCCCATAAAAACAAATGCAACCAGTCAGCACTATGACTCATATCCTGTTCGTATCCTGTCTTGTGCCATTCTGTGGATAGGTTTTTGCCATTTATTTCGGCTAATTACAGGCAAATAGACAATTTGCTGAAACTTACTGAATGGCTGCACAGTTTGATGTGGTAAGCTGCACCAGGCAGCAGCAGAATTATTCTCTCATCAAAATGACTGTGGTAATACAGCTTTATCATGATTGTAATATCATTCAGCAAAAAAACGTCTTTCACTGTCAAATATTGACTGGCTGCTGTTAGTATAATCAGGTCAAATGCTCTAGCGTTGGATGAAAATATAGCCCACCGAACAACCATGCCTTTTTAATCGAGACTATTTACAACACAAATCTGTTATTAGTGGTAAAAATATATCACTTTGTACAATAGTTTTATCCAGATGAATGCAATGTAAAAACAAGGTAGAGACACATGGCTCAGACAGCTTTGTGTAATTGAAAGTATGGGTTGTGGAGAGTTTGGTAGTAATGAAACAATGCTTTGTTTGATCGATGTTTGAGGAGGCTGGGTTGAGACTGATGTAACAAAACAAAACAAAAACTTATTATCTTTGTGATGGTTGCAAATTTGTTTACTACAGCACACATAAAGATAGAGAGCTAAACAAGCTAAACATGCATGTAAGTTGGCTTGATATGAACTGATAGATGTATGGTGAATTGTTACCTTGTTGCTTGATTGTTGAAAGGAATTCTGTATTAAGACCAGTGATATCTAGTAAAGTTGACTGACCACACCCAATCAGTAATATGATGTGCTCTTGTATCGCTGAGTAAACCTTAAAGGTGATCAATTTTGTGATGCAGTGGTAGTTATGAATGCAATTATGGTCAACCTAGATTGAAACTGATATGTAGCTGTCATTAATGAACAGAATGAGAAGTTTGCTTTGCATTGTGTGTGTGAGAGCATTGAGAAATGTGTACTTATTTTAGTATTACACTACTGTTTGTGGATATGCATGTGTGTTAAAGAAACTAAATGTACCAACATACTGGTGTATGTGTTGCTGTGCATTTGTGGACCTCTGTGTGTGTTTTCATAACACAAGGCAGCTTTAACCATCATTGTTCTCTCTATTGACATTAGAGCATGGGTGTAGGCGCAGGATTGGGCTGCTTTCCTCAGGGCAGGGTGTGGTCTGACTCAAACCAAATTTGCAAAACACAGAATGCACGGGAGGGAGGGAGGGGGTAGAGGCCGTGTTTTCTGGAAGGGTTTTACCACCATCTAGTGTTTGCCATTTAGTCCTACATGTCAAACCTATCGACAGGGGTGGGTAAATGTTACATTTACGATTAGTCTTAAGGGTGAAAGAAGAATATTTGGTCTGGAATAAATTACTTTGTGAACATAAAGTGATGCATTGTCTTAATGATTATAATTCTTTTTTTTGCGCAGGAAAATCAAGATAGAGTTTCCAACACACCAGGGCTTAAATAGAGTAAAGCAAAACAAGGTATTTTACAAAAGTCATAATAACTCTTTTGTACTATCTATATATCATGTATACCTTGGTGAAACTACACTGTACACTGTGCATATACTGTAAGTTCATGCCAACTGCCTTATGTTGGTTCTCCCAAACCCATTATTTGTATGGTTATGTTTGCAGATGGCTGAAGAAGAGGAAACCAGAGAGGTGCTCTTTCCGGATTGGGAGGGACCAGACAAAACTGGCTTGACCATTGAACAGACTGGAGGAGAGCTCTTTGTCAAGGAGGTGAAAGGAGAGTCACCTGCAGCACGGTCTGGACAAGTATATGAAGGTAGGAAATAATATTTTTTCTCTAATCATCAAGTATGAAGTAATGTATGTCTCACCTACATGCTGACTAGTATTCTTAACAGATTTTACCCTGTCTCTACAAAATTCATAGGTGACCAGATTGTGGGTGCCACTGTCTACTTTGATAACATGAGCTCAGAAGAAACAGCTGAGCTACTGAAAACATTGAACCGCCACAAGGTTGGACTGAAACTACAAAACAAAGACAAATCCCCTTACTGCTCGCCCTTGAGCACACCTTGTCGTTCGCCAATCAGCACCCTCACATGGGAAGGGAAGACCAGGTTAGGAGGTTCCAGTCCAGACATCATCCTCGTAAGTTATATTTTTAAATGATATAATTACTGATTTGTTTGTGGGGCATCTAATGAACAAAATACATGGGATGATAACATTTCCATGTCTTTTTCTACAGAGTGGAGAGGATGAGGACTATAAGAGAATATATTCAAAGAAGATTAAACCAAGGCTGAAGTCTGAAGACCTTGCTGAGGGAGTAGATGTTCGCACAGAGCGGCATAGCAGCACAAGCAGCGATGGCAGCACAATTACGACCATCACCCGGCGCATCACCACCTACACAGTGGATATGCCAGGTGGCACAAGTGAGCAACTTGAACTTTCAAGCCCGGAGTTCAAGGGGCTAAGGCACGAATCTGGTGATGGCTCTCCTCGTATACAAATCTTCAAAGGCAGCCCTTCAGGTAAAGTGGGAGCAGAAGAGGGAGTTTTTGAGTCAAGTAATGTCTCTTACACTGGGCCACAAGTTAGCTCCACAGAGGCAGGATGGGACAGTGGGAAAGTTCAGGTCACAACGACTACAAGAGAGGTAGAAGATCCCAGATTCAAAGGGTCTAGCTTTGGAGTAACAGGGGGTAAAGGCCAGAGAGGCTTTGATATCTCAAGAGGGAGTGGGGAGCAAGGTGATGGAATAATTCAGATGTCAGGAACAAGCATGACATTAAGAGACAGCACAAACACTGGTAGTGGGCATGTTACAATAGGAGGGTTGGAGGGTGCAGACGTAACCTCAACTGATGAGAACGGAGGGTCAATTGGTCTTTCTTTAACAGGACAAAGCCTGCAGATTTTGACTTCTTCCATAGTTAAAACACAGGAGGAAAGTATTGACACCAGTTTAGGTGAGAGGACAAAGATGAAGGTATCTGAAACTACCATCAGTCACCCGCAGGCAAAGGGATCAGGCAGCAGACTAGGAGGACCAGTAATAGAAGTTGGTAATGTTACCAAAGGATATTCCTCAGGGCCAGGCAAGATTTCAACGGCAGGTGACAATGTCAACATTAAGGGTTCAAAGTTAAAAGGTGAGGTTGATGCCAGCCTGCTAAGCACAACGGGAAGAATTAAATCACCTGGAATAGACATTGAAGTTCCAGGGTATAAAAATGAGGGCACTGTGAGTGGCATGAAAACAGTCAAGATGCCTGTGTTTGGAATGAAAGAAAATAAGGAAGAGGGAAATAGGGTTGAAGTTAAAAGTGGTGATGCACCTGTAACACATGAAAAGGTGCGAAAACCAGAACTAGACATCAAAGGGAAAGATATGGAGATGAAAGGTTATAGTGCTAAGAATGTAGGATCAGTTGTCAAGGTAAGACTTCCAGAGGCAGAGTTCAAAGCACCTGAAATCCACTCAAGCATCCAAACCAAAGTACCAATGAGTGATATCAAATACAAAATGGAAATGTCTGAGGTTAAAATTCCATCTTTATCTGGGCCAGATACAGAGAATTTCAAGGTCGGGGAAAATATTGATGTAACAGTGGCGAAGACTGAGGGAGAAATAAAGGCCCCCAAAATAGACATTAATGTTCCAGCTATCGATAGTGGGAAGAAAGAAGGCGATTTAAAAATGCCTCAGATAAAGATACCATCATTTGGGGCCAAAGTTCCAAACGTTGATGTGAAAGCTTCTGGCGTTGACTTTAAAGCACCATCCAAAACAGGACCCACAATTCCAGAATGGGATATCAGTCTAAAAGGAAGAAATGTAAAGGGAGATATGGACGTGACAGTTCCAAAGATTGAGCTACACACAACAAAACCTAAAGTTGAAGGACCAGAAGTTGATATTGAAAGTGGATTTGAGATGCCTGGCAACAAAATTACATCGTTTGGCTTTACTGGACCGAAGATGAAAGCTCAAGATGTTGATATAAAAGTAACAAAACCTGAAATTGATGTCAAGGCACCTGAGGTTGACATTAAAGCATCCAAAGTGAAATTTGAAAGCCCAAATGTAGACATAAAAGCTCCCAAAGTGAATATTGACCTTGATGGACGTAAAGATGAATTCAACCGTTCAAAACGTACAATGCCGTCCATTGACCTGAAAGGTCCGAAACTTGAAGGTGATGTGTCCAAACCAAAGATTAAAGGAGACATAACAACACCTGAAGTAGACATTACAGGTCCACAGATTGATATTGAAGGACAAAAGGGTGGATTTGAAATGCCTAAAATCAAGATGCCATCCTTTAACATCAAAGGTCCAGAATTGGTAGGTCGAGATGTGGATGTAAACATTGATGTGAAAGCACCTGATGTTGACATTGAAGCGCCAGGAGTTGACACTAAAGGACCAAATGCAACACTAAAAGGAGACAAATTCAACAGGCCAACCATAACAGGACCAACAATAACGATGCCAAATGTAGATTTCAATCTGAAAGGTCCAAAACTCAAAGGTGAAGTGTCCGCTACAAAGATAGAGGGAGACATAACAACACCTGATGTTAACATTAACCTCCCAAAGGCTGACATTGACATGAAAGCACCTGGCATTGACATCGAAGGACCAGAATTTGACATTGAAGGCCCTCATGCAAATGTCAAAGGACCCAATGTTAAGATACCAACCATAAAAGGACCAAAGATGACAGATTTTGATATAAAACTAAAAGGCCCTAAGGTCAAGAGGGATGTGAAAGTTTCAGTTCCAAAGATTGAAGCTGATCTAAATGCTCCCGATATCAATATCAAAGGACGAGAAGAAGAAATGGAGGACTACAAAGGTGGATTTAAAATGCCTAAAATTAAAATTCCATCATTTGGAATTAAAGCTTCAAAGGTAGAAGGTCCAGATGGAAATACAAACTTCCCCAAAGCAAATATTGACATGGAAGCACCCAAAGTTGACATTAAAGGACCGGAAGTTGATATTGAAGGGGCAAAAGGTGGATTGGAAATGCCTAAAATGAAGATGCCATCATTTAACAAAAAAGATCCAAAAGTGGATGGTCCAGCAGGAAATTTTAATGTTGACATTAAAGGGGCGGACTTTGAGGTTGAAGGTGTTGATGCAAAATTGAAAAGACCTCAAATCCAACTGCCATCAATATCAGGACCAAAGCTGCCAGAATGGGATTTGAGTCTGAAAGGGCCCAAAATGAAGGGAGATTTCGATGTGTCAGTTCCAAAGATTGAGGGTGACGTCAACGCTGCCAAGGTTGACATTGAAGGACCAGATGTCAACATTGAAGGTCACAAAGGAGGATTTAAAATGCCTAAATTTAAAATGCCCTCCTTTGGAATAAAAGGTCCAAACCTTGAAGGGCCAGAAGTTGATGTCAGCCTCCCAAAAGGTGATATTGACATTAATGCTCCGGCATTGGATATCAAAGGACCAGATATTGACATTGAGAGTACAAGTGGTACAATCAGAGGACCCACATTCAACATGCCAAGCATTTCAGGACCTAACCTCTCCATGCCAGATGTGGATTTGAATCTGAAAGGTCCCAAAATGAAAGGTGATGTGGATGTGTCGTTGCCAAAGATAAAGGGAGGCATAACAGCACCTGAAGTCAACATCCAAGGTCCACAGGTTGATATTGAAGGTCCCAAAGGTGGATTTGAAATGCCTAAAATCAAAATGCCATCATTTGGCTTCAAAGGTCCAAAAGTGGAAGGTCCGGATGTTGATATAAACCTTCCCAAAGGTAGCATTGATGTTAATGCACCTAGCCTTAAAATGCAAGGGTCAAACATTGATATTGACAGTCCTGATGCAAAATTGAAAGGACCAAAATTCCACATGCCATCAATATCAGGACGAAAGCTGCCGGACTGGGATTTGAGTCTGAAAGGGCCCAAAATGAAGGGAGATTTCGATGTGTCAGTTCCAAAGATTGAGGGTGACATCAACGCCCCCAAGGTTGACATTGAAGTACCAGATGTCGACATTGAAGGTCACAAAGGAGGATTTAAAATGCCTACATTTAAAATGCCCTCCTTTGGAATAAAAGGTCCAAAACTTGAAGGGCCAGAAGTTGATGTCAGCCTCCCAAAAGCTGATATTGACATTAACACCCCGGAATTGGATATCAAAGGACCAGATATTGACATTGAGAGTCCAAGTGGTAAAATCAGAGGACCCAAATTCAACATGCCAAGCATTTCAGGACCTAACCTCTCCATGCCAGATGTGGATTTCAATCTGAAAGGTCCCAAAATGAAAGGTGATGTGGATGTGTCGTTGCCAAAGATAAAGGGAGACATACAAACACCTGGAGTCGACATCCAAGGTCCACAGGTTGATATTGAAGGTCCCAAAGGTGGATTTGAAATGCCTAAAATCAAAATGCCATCATTTGGCTTCAAAGGTCCAAAAGTGGAAGGTCCGGATGTTGATATAAACCTTCCCAAAGCTAGCATTGATGTTAATGCACCGAGCCTTAAATTGCAAGGGTCAAAGATTGATATTGACAGCCCTGATGCAAAATTGAAAGGACCAAAATTCCACATGCCATCAATATCAGGACCAAAGCTGCAAGACTGGGATTTGAGTCTGAAAGGGCCCAAAATGAAGGGAGATTTCGATGTGTCAGTTCCAAAGATTGAGGGTGACATCAACGCCCCCAAGGTTGACATTGAAGTACCAGATGTCGACATTGAAGGTCACAAAGGAGGATTTAAAATGCCTACATTTAAAATGCCCTCCTTTGGAATGAAAGGGCCAGAAGTTGATGTCAGCCTCCCAAAAGCTGATGTTGACATTAACGCTCCGGAATTGGATATCAAAGGACCAGATATTGACATTGAGAGTCCAAGTGGTAAAATCAAAGGACCCAAATTCAACATGCCAAGCATTTCAGGACCTAACCTCTCCATGCCAGATGTGGATTTCAATCTGAAAGGTCCCAAAATGAAAGGTGATGTGGATGTGTCGTTGCCAAAGATAAAGGGAGACATACAAACACCTGGAGTCGACATCCAAGGTCCACAGGTTGATATTGAAGGTCCCAAAGGTGGATTTGAAATGCCTAAAATCAAAATGCCATCATTTGACTTCAAAGGTCCAAAAGTGGAAGGTCCGGATGTTGATATAAACCTTCCCAAAGCTAGCATTGATGTTAATGCACCGAGCCTTAAATTGCAAGGGTCAAAGATTGATATTGACAGCCCTGATGCAAAATTGAAAGGACCAAAATTCCACATGCCATCAATATCAGGACCAAAGCTGCAAGACTGGGATTTGAGTCTGAAAGGGCCCAAAATGAAGGGAGATTTCGATGTGTCAGTTCCAAAGATTGAGGGTGACATCAACGCCCCCAAGGTTGACATTGAAGTACCAGATGTCGACATTGAAGGTCACAAAGGAGGATTTAAAATGCCTACATTTAAAATACCCTCCTTTGGAATGAAAGGGCCAGAAGTTGATGTCAGCCTCCCAAAAGCTGATGTTGACATTAACGCTCCGGAATTGGATATCAAAGGACCAGATATTGACATTGAGAGTCCAAGTGGTAAAATCAGAGGACCCAAATTCAACATGCCAAGCATTTCAGGACCTAACCTCTCCATGCCAGATGTGGATTTCAATCTGAAAGGTCCCAAAATGAAAGGTGATGTGGATGTGTCATTGCCAAAGATAAAGGGAGACATACAAACACCTGGAGTCGACATCCAAGGTCCACAGGTTGATATTGAAAGTCCCAAAGGTGGATTTGAAATGCCTAAAATCAAAATGCCATCATTTGGCTTCAAAAGTCCAAAAGTGGAAGGTCCGGATGTTGATATAAACCTTCCCAAAGCTAGCATTGATGTTAATGCACCGAGCCTTAAATTGCAAGGGTCAAAGATTGATATTGACAGCCCTGATGCAAAATTGAAAGGAGCAAAATTCCACATGCCATCAATATCAGGACCAAAGCTGCAAGACTGGGATTTGAGTCTGAAAGGGCCCAAAATGAAGGGAGATTTCGATGTGTCAGTTCCAAAGATTGAGGGTGACATCAACGCCCCCAAGGTTGACATTGAAGTACCAGATGTCGACATTGAAGGTCACAAAGGAGGATTTAAAATGCCTACATTTAAAATACCCTCCTTTGGAATGAAAGGGCCAGAAGTTGATGTCAGCCTCCCAAAAGCTGATGTTGACATTAACGCTCCGGAATTGGATATCAAAGGACCAGATATTGACATTGAGAGTCCAAGTGGTAAAATCAGAGGACCCACATTCAACATGCCAAGCATTTCAGGACCTAACCTCTCCATGCCAGATGTGGATTTCAATCTGAAAGGTCCCAAAATGAAAGGTGATGTGGATGTGTCATTGCCAAAGATAAAGGGAGACATACAAACACCTGAAGTCGACATCCAAGGTCCACAGGTTGATATTGAAGGTCCCAAAGGTGGATTTGAAATGCCTAAAATCAAAATGCCATCATTTGGCTTCAAAAGTCCAAAAGTGGAAGGTCCGGATGTTGATATAAACCTTCCCAAAGCTAGCATTGATGTTAATGCACCGAGCCTTAAAATGCAAGGGTCAAAGATTGATATTGACAGCCCTGATGCAAAATTGAAAGGACCAAAATTCCACATGCCATCAATATCAGGACCAAAGCTGCCAGAATGGGATTTGAGTCTGAAAGGGCCCAAAATGAAGGGAGATTTCGATGTGTCAGTTCCAAAGATTGAGGGTGACATCAACGCTCCCAAGGTTGACATTGAAGGACCAGATGTCGACATTGAAGGTCACAAAGGAGGATTTAAAATGCCTACATTTAAAATGCCCTCCTTTGGAATAAAAGGTCAAAACCTTGAAGGGCCAGAAGTTGATGTCAGCCTCCCAAAAGCTGATATTGACATTAATGCTCCGGAATTGGATATCAAAGGACCAGATATCGACATTGAGAGTCCAAGTGGTAAAATCAGAGGACCCAAATTCAACATGCCAAGCATTTCAGGACCTAACCTCTCCATGCCAGATGTGGATTTCAATCTGAAAGGTCCCAAAATGAAAGGTGATGTAGATGTGTCTTTGCCAAAGATAAAGGGAGGCATAAAAACACCTGAAGTCGACATCCAAGGTCCACAAGTTGATATTGAAGGTCCCAAAGGTGGATTTGAAATGCCTAAAATCAAAATGCCATCATTTGGCTTCAAAGGTCCAAAAGTGGAAGGTCCGGATGTTGATATAAACCTTCCCAAAGCTGGCATTGACGTTAATGAACCTAACATAGTCATTAAAGGCCCAAAGTTTGATATAAAAGGATCTAAGAATGGATTTGACATGCCTACAATCCAAATACCATCATTATCAGGTCCAAAAATGCCAGAATTGGATTTGAGTCTGAAAGGACCAAAGCTAAAGGGAAATGTGGCCACTCCAAAGATTGAGGGAGACATGAAAACACCTGAGATTGAAATCAAAGGTCCTAATGTCGATTTAAAATTTCCAGAGGGACAACTTAGTGGGCCAAAGGTGAAAATACCCAAAATATCTGGACCGAAGATATCATTGCCAAATGTTGACATGAATCTGAAGGGTCCAAAGTTGAAAGGTGATTTGAAAGGGAGTGTTCAACTTCCAAAAGCTGAACTTGAGGGTCCAGATGTTACAATTGACGTTCCAGAAATTGGCACAAAGAAATCTAAATTCAAAATGCCAAAGTTTGGTTTCAAGAGCCCAAAGATAAAGGCACCAGAAACAGATGTTGAAATGGTAAAAGGGGAAATCAGCATCAAAGGGAAGAGTGCTAGTTCTGAACGTCTTGAGCTTGACCTTGGAATGACTGGTTCGAAAACTAAAGGATCAAAATTCAAGATGCCAAAATTTGGTCACAAAGCCTCAAAGGTTGAAATGCCAGAAGTTGATGTTAATCTTCCCAAAGCAGGCATTGACATACAAACTCCCACTGTTGAAATTGAAGGACCAGATGTTAGAATTGGCACTCCAGAAGGAAAAGTCAAGGGAGCAAAACTGAAAATGCCAAACATCTCAGGAACAAAATTGTCCTTGCCAGATGTGGATTTCCATCTGAAAGGTTCCAAACTCAAAGGTGATGTGGATGTGTCGTCTCCAAATATAGGAGAAATAAAAATACCTGAAGTCAACATCCAAGGTCCACAAGTTGATATTGAAGGTCCCAAAGGTGGATTTGAAATGCCTAAAATCAAAATGCCATCATTTGGCTTCAAAGGTCCAAAAGTGGAAGGTCCAGATGTTGATATAAACCTTCCCAAAGGTAGCATTGATGTAAATGCACCTAGCCTTAACATTCAAGGGGCAAACATTGATATTGACAGTCCTGATGCAAAATTGAAAGGACCAAAATTCCACATGCCATCAGGACCAAAGCTGCCCGATTGGGATTTGAGTCTGAAAGGGCCCAAAATGAAGGGAGATTTCGATGTGTCAGTTCCAAAGATTGAGGGTGACATCAACGCCCCCAAGGTTGACATTGAAGTACCAGATGTCGACATTGAAGGTCACAAAGGAGGATTTAAAATGCCTACATTTAAAATACCCTCCTTTGGAATGAAAGGGCCAGAAGTTGATGTCAGCCTCCCAAAAGCTGATGTTGACATTAACGCTCCGGAATTGGATATCAAAGGACCAGATATTGACATTGAGAGTCCAAGTGGTAAAATCAGAGGACCCAAATTCAACATGCCAAGCATTTCAGGACCTAACCTCTCCATGCCAGATGTGGATTTCAATCTGAAAGGTCCCAAAATGAAAGGTGATGTGGATGTGTCATTGCCAAAGATAAAGGGAGACATACAAACACCTGGAGTCGACATCCAAGGTCCACAGGTTGATATTGAAAGTCCCAAAGGTGGATTTGAAATGCCTAAAATCAAAATGCCATCATTTGGCTTCAAAAGTCCAAAAGTGGAAGGTCCGGATGTTGATATAAACCTTCCCAAAGCTAGCATTGATGTTAATGCACCGAGCCTTAAATTGCAAGGGTCAAACATTGATATTGACAGTCCTGATGCAAAATTGAAAGGAGCAAAATTCCACATGCCATCAATATCAGGACCAAAGCTGCGAGACTGGGATTTGAGTCTGAAAGGGCCCAAAATGAAGGGAGATTTCGATGTGTCAGTACCAAAGATTGAGGGTGACATCAAAGCTCCCAAGGTTGACATTGAAGGACCAGATGTCGACATTGAAGGCCACAAAGGAGGATTTAAAATGCCTACATTTAAAATGCCCTCCTTTGGAATAAAAGGTCCAAACCTTGAAGGGCAAGAATTTGATGTCAGCCTCCCAAAAGCTGATATTGACATTAACGCTCCGGAATTGAATATCAAAGGACCAGATATTGACATTGAGAGTCCAAGTGGTAAAATCAGAGGACCCAAATTCAACATGCCAAGCATTTCAGGACCTAACCTCTCCATGCCAGATGTGGATTTCAATCTGAAAGGTCCCAAAATGAAAGGTGATGTGGATGTGTCGTTGCCAAAGATAAAGGGAGGCATAAAAACACCTGAAGTCGACATCCAAGGTCCACAGGTTGATATTGAAGGTCCCAAAGGTGGATTTGAAATGCCTAAAATCAAAATGCCATCATTTGGCTTCAAAGGTCCAAAAGTGGAAGGTCCGGATGTTGATATAAACCTTCCCAAAGGTAGCATTGATGTGAATGCACCTAGCCTTAAAATTCAAGGGTCAAACATTGATATTGACAGTCCTGATGCAAAATTGAAAGGAGCAAAATTCCACATGCCATCAATATCAGGACCAAAGCTGCGAGACTGGGATTTGAGTCTGAAAGGGCCCAAAATGAAGGGAGATTTCGATGTGTCAGTACCAAAGATTGAGGGTGACATCAAAGCTCCCAAGGTTGACATTGAAGGACCAGATGTCGACATTGAAGGTCACAAAGGAGGATTTAAAATGCCTACATTTAAAATGCCCTCCTTTGGAATAAAAGGTCCAAACCTTGAAGGGCAAGAATTTGATGTCAGCCTCCCAAAAGCTGATATTGACATTAACGCTCCGGAATTGAATATCAAAGGACCAGATATTGACATTGAGAGTCCAAGTGGTAAAATCAGAGGACCCAAATTCAACATGCCAAGCATTTCAGGACCTAACCTCTCCATGCCAGATGTGGATTTCAATCTGAAAGGTCCCAAAATGAAGGGTGATGTGGATGTGTCGTTGCCAAATATAAAGGGAGGCATAAAAACACCTGAAGTCGACATCCAAGGTCCACAGGTTGATATTGAAGGTCCCAAAGGTGGATTTGAAATGCCTAAAATCAAAATGCCATCATTTGGCTTCAAAGGTCCAAAAGTGGAAGGTCCGGATGTTGATATAAACCTTCCCAAAGGTAGCATTGATGTTAATGCACCTAGCTTTAAAATGAAACGGTCAAAGATTGATATTGACAGTCCTGATGCAAAATTGAAAGGACCAAAATTCCACATGCCATCAATATCAGGACCAAAGTTGGCGGACTGGGATTTGAGTCTGAAAGGGCCCAAAATGAAGGGAGATTTCGATGTGTCAGTTCCAAAGATTGAGGGTGACATCAAAGTGCCCAAGGTTGACATTGAAGGACCAGATGTCGACATTGAAGGTCACAAAGGAGGATTTAAAATGCCTACATTTAAAATGCCCTCCTTTGGAATAAAAGGTCCAAACCTTGAAGGGCCAGAAGTTGATGTCAGCCTCCCAAAAGCTGATATTGACATTAACGCTCCGGAATTGGATATCAAAGTACCAGATATTGACATTGAGAGTCCAAGTGGTAAAATTAGAGGACCCAAATTCAACATGCCAAGCATTTCAGGACCTAACCTCTCCATGCCAGATGTGGATTTCAATCTGAAAGGTCCCAAAATTAAAGGTGATGTGGATGTGTCGTTGCCAAAGATAAAGGGAGGCATACAAACACCTGAAGTCGACATCCAAGGTCCACAGGTTGACATTGAAGGTCCCAAAGGTGGATTTGAAATGCCTAAAATCAAAATGCCATCATTTGGCTTCAAAGGTCCAAAAGTGGAAGGTCCAGATGTTGATATAAACCTTCCCAAAGGTAGCATTGATGTGAATGCACCTAGCCTTAAAATTCAAGGGTCAAACATTGATATTGACAGTCCTGATGCAAAATTGAAAGGAGCAAAATTCCACATGCCATCAATATCAGGACCAAAGCTGCGAGACTGGGATTTGAGTCTGAAAGGGCCCAAAATGAAGGGAGATTTCGATGTGTCAGTACCAAAGATTGAGGGTGACATCAAAGCTCCCAAGGTTGACATTGAAGGACCAGATGTCGACATTGAAGGTCACAAAGGAGGATTTAAAATGCCTACATTTAAAATGCCCTCCTTTGGAATAAAAGGTCCAAACCTTGAAGGGCAAGAATTTGATGTCAGCCTCCCAAAAGCTGATATTGACATTAACGCTCCGGAATTGAATATCAAAGGACCAGATATTGACATTGAGAGTCCAAGTGGTAAAATCAGAGGACCCAAATTCAACATGCCAAGCATTTCAGGACCTAACCTCTCCATGCCAGATGTGGATTTCAATCTGAAAGGTCCCAAAATGAAAGGTGATGTGGATGTGTCGTTGCCAAAGATAAAGGGAGGCATAAAAACACCTGAAGTCGACATCCAAGGTCCACAGGTTGATATTGAAGGTCCCAAAGGTGGATTTGAAATGCCTAAAATCAAAATGCCATCATTTGGCTTCAAAGGTCCAAAAGTGGAAGGTCCGGATGTTGATATAAACCTTCCCAAAGGTAGCATTGATGTTAATGCACCTAGCCTTAAAATGAAAGGGTCAAAGATTGATATTGACAGTCCTGATGCAAAATTGAAAGGACCAAAATTCCACATGCCATCAATATCAGGACCAAAGTTGGCGGACTGGGATTTGAGTCTGAAAGGGCCCAAAATGAAGGGAGATTTCGATGTGTCAGTTCCAAAGATTGAGGGTGACATCAAAGCTCCCAAGGTTGACATTGAAGGACCAGATGTCGACATTGAAGGCCACAAAGGAGGATTTAAAATGCCTAAATTTAAAATGCCCTCATTTGGTGGAAGAAGTCCAAACCTTGAAGGGCCAGAAGTTGATGTCAGCCTCCCAAAAGCTGATATTGACATTAACGCTCCGGAATTGAATATCAAAGGACCAGATATTGACATTGAGAGTCCAAGTGGTAAAATCAGAGGACCCAAATTCAACATGCCAAGCATTTCAGGACCTAACCTCTCCATGCCAGATGTGGATTTCAATCTGAAAGGTCCCAAAATGAAGGGTGATGTGGATGTGTCGTTGCCAAATATAAAGGGAGGCATAAAAACACCTGAAGTCGACATCCAAGGTCCACAGGTTGATATTGAAGGTCCCAAAGGTGGATTTGAAATGCCTAAAATCAAAATGCCATCATTTGGCTTCAAAGGTCCAAAAGTGGAAGGTCCGGATGTTGATATAAACCTTCCCAAAGGTAGCATTGATGTGAATGCACCTAGCCTTAAAATTCAAGGGTCAAACATTGATATTGACAGTCCTGATGCAAAATTGAAAGGAGCAAAATTCCACATGCCATCAATATCAGGACCAAAGCTGCGAGACTGGGATTTGAGTCTGAAAGGGCCCAAAATGAAGGGAGATTTCGATGTGTCAGTACCAAAGATTGAGGGTGACATCAAAGCTCCCAAGGTTGACATTGAAGGACCAGATGTCGACATTGAAGGTCACAAAGGAGGATTTAAAATGCCTACATTTAAAATGCCCTCCTTTGGAATAAAAGGTCCAAACCTTGAAGGGCAAGAATTTGATGTCAGCCTCCCAAAAGCTGATATTGACATTAACGCTCCGGAATTGAATATCAAAGGACCAGATATTGACATTGAGAGTCCAAGTGGTAAAATCAGAGGACCCAAATTCAACATGCCAAGCATTTCAGGACCTAACCTCTCCATGCCAGATGTGGATTTCAATCTGAAAGGTCCCAAAATGAAGGGTGATGTGGATGTGTCGTTGCCAAATATAAAGGGAGGCATAAAAACACCTGAAGTCGACATCCAAGGTCCACAGGTTGATATTGAAGGTCCCAAAGGTGGATTTGAAATGCCTAAAATCAAAATGCCATCATTTGGCTTCAAAGGTCCAAAAGTGGAAGGTCCGGATGTTGATATAAACCTTCCCAAAGGTAGCATTGATGTTAATGCACCTAGCCTTAAAATGAAAGGGTCAAAGATTGATATTGACAGTCCTGATGCAAAATTGAAAGGACCAAAATTCCACATGCCATCAATATCAGGACCAAAGTTGGCGGACTGGGATTTGAGTCTGAAAGGGCCCAAAATGAAGGGAGATTTCGATGTGTCAGTTCCAAAGATTGAGGGTGACATCAAAGCTCCCAAGGTTGACATTGAAGGACCAGATGTCGACATTGAAGGCCACAAAGGAGGATTTAAAATGCCTAAATTTAAAATGCCCTCATTTGGTGGAAAAAGTCCAAACCTTGAAGGGCCAGAAGTTGATGTCAGCCTCCCAAAAGCTGATATTGACATTAACGCTCCGGAATTGAATATCAAAGGACCAGATATTGACATTGAGAGTCCAAGTGGTAAAATCAGAGGACCCAAATTCAACATGCCAAGCATTTCAGGACCTAACCTCTCCATGCCAGATGTGGATTTCAATCTGAAAGGTCCCAAAATGAAGGGTGATGTGGATGTGTCGTTGCCAAATATAAAGGGAGGCATAAAAACACCTGAAGTCGACATCCAAGGTCCACAGGTTGATATTGAAGGTCCCAAAGGTGGATTTGAAATGCCTAAAATCAAAATGCCATCATTTGGCTTCAAAGGTCCAAAAGTGGAAGGTCCGGATGTTGATATAAACCTTCCCAAAGGTAGCATTGATGTGAATGCACCTAGCCTTAAAATTCAAGGGTCAAACATTGATATTGACAGTCCTGATGCAAAATTGAAAGGAGCAAAATTCCACATGCCATCAATATCAGGACCAAAGCTGCGAGACTGGGATTTGAGTCTGAAAGGGCCCAAAATGAAGGGAGATTTCGATGTGTCAGTACCAAAGATTGAGGGTGACATCAAAGCTCCCAAGGTTGACATTGAAGGACCAGATGTCGACATTGAAGGTCACAAAGGAGGATTTAAAATGCCTACATTTAAAATGCCCTCCTTTGGAATAAAAGGTCCAAACCTTGAAGGGCAAGAATTTGATGTCAGCCTCCCAAAAGCTGATATTGACATTAACGCTCCGGAATTGAATATCAAAGGACCAGATATTGACATTGAGAGTCCAAGTGGTAAAATCAGAGGACCCAAATTCAACATGCCAAGCATTTCAGGACCTAACCTCTCCATGCCAGATGTGGATTTCAATCTGAAAGGTCCCAAAATGAAAGGTGATGTGGATGTGTCGTTGCCAAAGATAAAGGGAGGCATAAAAACACCTGAAGTCGACATCCAAGGTCCACAGGTTGATATTGAAGGTCCCAAAGGTGGATTTGAAATGCCTAAAATCAAAATGCCATCATTTGGCTTCAAAGGTCCAAAAGTGGAAGGTCCGGATGTTGATATAAACCTTCCCAAAGGTAGCATTGATGTGAATGCACCTAGCCTTAAAATTCAAGGGTCAAACATTGATATTGACAGTCCTGATGCAAAATTGAAAGGAGCAAAATTCCACATGCCATCAATATCAGGACCAAAGCTGCGAGACTGGGATTTGAGTCTGAAAGGGCCCAAAATGAAGGGAGATTTCGATGTGTCAGTACCAAAGATTGAGGGTGACATCAAAGCTCCCAAGGTTGACATTGAAGGACCAGATGTCGACATTGAAGGTCACAAAGGAGGATTTAAAATGCCTACATTTAAAATGCCCTCCTTTGGAATAAAAGGTCCAAACCTTGAAGGGCAAGAATTTGATGTCAGCCTCCCAAAAGCTGATATTGACATTAACGCTCCGGAATTGAATATCAAAGGACCAGATATTGACATTGAGAGTCCAAGTGGTAAAATCAGAGGACCCAAATTCAACATGCCAAGCATTTCAGGACCTAACCTCTCCATGTCAGATGTGGATTTCAATCTGAAAGGTCCCAAAATGAAGGGTGATGTGGATGTGTCGTTGCCAAATATAAAGGGAGGCATAAAAACACCTGAAGTCGACATCCAAGGTCCACAGGTTGATATTGAAGGTCCCAAAGGTGGATTTGAAATGCCTAAAATCAAAATGCCATCATTTGGCTTCAAAGGTCCAAAAGTGGAAGGTCCGGACGTTGATATAAACCTTCCCAAAGGTAGCATTGATGTTAATGCACCTAGCCTTAAAATGCAAGGGTCAAACATTGATATTGACAGTCCTGATGCAAAATTGAAAGGACCAAAATTCCACATGCCATCAATATCAGGACCAAAGTTGGCGGACTGGGATTTGAGTCTGAAAGGGCCCAAAATGAAGGGAGATTTCGATGTGTCAGTTCCAAAGATTGAGGGTGACATCAAAGCTCCCAAGGTTGACATTGAAGGACCAGATGTCGACATTGAAGGCCACAAAGGAGGATTTAAAATGCCTAAATTTAAAATGCCCTCATTTGGTAGAAAAAGTCCAAACCTTGAAGGGCCAGAAGTTGATGTCAGCCTCCCAAAAGCTGATATTGACATTAACGCTCCGGAATTGAATATCAAAGGACCAGATATTGACATTGAGAGTCCAAGTGGTAAAATCAGAGGACCCAAATTCAACATGCCAAGCATTTCAGGACCTAACCTCTCCATGCCAGATGTGGATTTCAATCTGAAAGGTCCCAAAATGAAAGGTGATGTGTCGTTGCCAAAGATAAAGGGAGGCATAAAAACACCTGAAGTCGACATCCAAGGTCCACAGGTTGATATTGAAGGTCCCAAAGGTGGATTTGAAATGCCTAAAATCAAAATGCCATCATTTGGCTTCAAAGGTCCAAAAGTGGAAGGTCCGGATGTTGATATAAACCTTCCCAAAGGTAGCATTGATGTTAATGCACCTAGCCTTAAAATGCAAGGGTCAAACATTGATATTGACAGTCCTGATGCAAAATTGAAAGGACCAAAATTCCACATGCCATCAATATCAGGACCAAAGTTGGCGGACTGGGATTTGAGTCTGAAAGGGCCCAAAATGAAGGGAGATTTCGATGTGTCAGTACCAAAGATTGAGGGTGACATCAAAGCTCCCAAGGTTGACATTGAAGGACCAGATGTCGACATTGAAGGTCACAAAGGAGGTTTTAAAATGCCTAAATTTAAAATGCCCTCATTTGGAGGAAAAAGTCCAAACCTTGAAGGGCCAGAAGTTGATGTCAGCCTCCCCAAAGCTGATATTGACATTAACGCTCCGGAATTGAATATCAAAGGACCAGATATTGACATTGAGAGTCCAAGTGGTAAAATCAGAGGACCCAAATTCAACATGCCAAGCATTTCAGGACCTAACCTCTCCATGCCAGATGTGGATTTCAATCTGAAAGGTCCCAAAATGAAGGGTGATGTGGATGTGTCGTTGCCAAATATAAAGGGAGGCATAAAAACACCTGAAGTCGACATCCAAGGTCCACAGGTTGATATTGAAGGTCCCAAAGGTGGATTTGAAATGCCTAAAATCAAAATGCCATCATTTGGCTTCAAAGGTCCAAAAGTGGAAGGTCCGGATGTTGATATAAACCTTCCCAAAGGTAGCATTGATGTGAATGCACCTAGCCTTAAAATTCAAGGGTCAAACATTGATATTGACAGTCCTGATGCAAAATTGAAAGGAGCAAAATTCCACATGCCATCAATATCAGGACCAAAGCTGCGAGACTGGGATTTGAGTCTGAAAGGGCCCAAAATGAAGGGAGATTTCGATGTGTCAGTACCAAAGATTGAGGGTGACATCAAAGCTCCCAAGGTTGACATTGAAGGACCAGATGTCGACATTGAAGGTCACAAAGGAGGATTTAAAATGCCTACATTTAAAATGCCCTCCTTTGGAATAAAAGGTCCAAACCTTGAAGGGCAAGAATTTGATGTCAGCCTCCCAAAAGCTGATATTGACATTAACGCTCCGGAATTGAATATCAAAGGACCAGATATTGACATTGAGAGTCCAAGTGGTAAAATCAGAGGACCCAAATTCAACATGCCAAGCATTTCAGGACCTAACCTCTCCATGCCAGATGTGGATTTCAATCTGAAAGGTCCCAAAATGAAGGGTGATGTGGATGTGTCGTTGCCAAATATAAAGGGAGGCATAAAAACACCTGAAGTCGACATCCAAGGTCCACAGGTTGATATTGAAGGTCCCAAAGGTGGATTTGAAATGCCTAAAATCAAAATGCCATCATTTGGCTTCAAAGGTCCAAAAGTGGAAGGTCCGGATGTTGATATAAACCTTCCCAAAGGTAGCATTGATGTTAATGCACCTAGCCTTAAAATGAAAGGGTCAAAGATTGATATTGACAGTCCTGATGCAAAATTGAAAGGACCAAAATTCCACATGCCATCAATATCAGGACCAAAGTTGGCGGACTGGGATTTGAGTCTGAAAGGGCCCAAAATGAAGGGAGATTTCGATGTGTCAGTTCCAAAGATTGAGGGTGACATCAAAGTGCCCAAGGTTGACATTGAAGGACCAGATGTCGACATTGAAGGTCACAAAGGAGGATTTAAAATGCCTACATTTAAAATGCCCTCCTTTGGAATAAAAGGTCCAAACCTTGAAGGGCCAGAAGTTGATGTCAGCCTCCCAAAAGCTGATATTGACATTAACGCTCCAGAATTGGATATCAAAGTACCAGATATTGACATTGAGAGTCCAAGTGGTAAAATTAGAGGACCCAAATTCAACATGCCAAGCATTTCAGGACCTAACCTCTCCATGCCAGATGTGGATTTCAATCTGAAAGGTCCCAAAATTAAAGGTGATGTGGATGTGTCGTTGCCAAAGATAAAGGGAGGCATACAAACACCAGAAGTCGACATCCAAGGTCCACAGGTTGACATTGAAGGTCCCAAAGGTGGATTTGAAATGCCTAAAATCAAAATGCCATCATTTGGCTTCAAAGGTCCAAAAGTGGAAGGTCCAGATGCTGATATAAACCTTCCCAAAGGTAGCATTGATGTTGAAGGGTCAAAGGGTGGATTTGACATGCCTTCAATCAGAATGCCATCATTTGGCACCAAAGTTCCAAAGGTTGAAGGTCCAGATGTTAATATAAACCTGTCCAAAACTAACATTGATGTGAACACACCTGAAGTTGACATCAAAGATCCAGAGTTTAATATCAAGGGGTCTAAGGGTGGATTTGAATTGCCTAAAATGTCAATGCCATCATTCAACATCAAAGGTCCAAAATGGGAGGGTTCAGATGTTGATATAAAACTTCCCAAAGGAAACATTGACATGAAAGCACCTGATGTTGATGTCAAAGTAAAAGGATCTCAAGTCAAAGGAAAGATGGATGCATCAGTGCCCAAATTGGAAGCAGATATCACTGGTCCAAATTCTAACATTGCTGGACCCACCTTTACTATGGAAGGTGTATCAATTGATCCTGCATTAACCAGTGTTACATTTCCCAAGTTCAAAGGTCCAAAGTTTGGAATGAAATCCCCAGAACTCAGTGTGGAAGCACATGGTTCCAAAACAAAAATGAGTTTCCCAGATACTGACGCAAGTCTTGATGCCCCTGATATTAATGTCAATGTAAAGGGGAAAAAGGGGAAATTCAAACTTCCTAAAGTGAAAGGAAGGGCAAAGAAACTTGATATAGACATAGAAACTCCAGCAGCACACTTGGATTTAGACACACCTAATATTGATGTCAAAGGAACAAAGGCAAAGAAGCCTCTTTTTGGTAAGCTTCATTTTCCTGATGTGGAATTAGATATCAAATCACCAAAATTGAAAGGCGATGGATCTTTTTCAGAAGGATTCAAATCCCCTGACATCGATTTTCCATCTGCTAGTTTGAACACCGCTATTGATACTTCTCGTATTGACAGTCCAAATGTTCATTTGGGAGAAACAGACATAAAATTGAATCCAAAATTAAAAATGCCAAGTGTGAACGTTTCCACTTCGGATATTGATGCAAATCTTAATAGACAAGGAGAACCAACATTGAGTGCAGGTTTCACAGGCCAAAAAATTAATGTGAAAGGTGGTGCAGAGATTGATGCAAGTGTTTCTGGGGTCAGTGCCAGCGGTGACCTTCATTACCCAGAAGGTACTGTAACATTTCCCAAACTCAAGGTACCAAAATTTGGTATCGCTCTGCCTCAGTTGGAAGGCCAGGCAGGTGAAGGACATGTTGAATCAGCTAGTGGAGGAATGAAAATAAAGTCTCCATCTGTCAGTTGCCAAGTCAGTTCACAAAACGTTGAGGTTCCCAGTCCAGAACTGAGGCACAGAGAAGGAAAGGTAAAAGTAAAGATGCCAAATTTTTTTGGCAAATCAAAAGCAAAGGGCAGTAGTGCAGGTGACCTTCGAGGACCAGAGGTAGAGTTGAGTACAAGTGGAAAAGGCAGTAAGGTACATACTGGGGAACTGATAGGTGGACAATTTAAAGTAGAGGGTGATCCTGGGTTCAGTGTGTCAACTAAAGGCAAGTCAGCTTCACTGGATCTATTGAAGAAATCAAGGCATCGGTCTTCTTCTCTGAGTGATGAGGGGGGGCTTGCAGTAGGTTCCCCTTCAGCTCACTTAGAAACTGAGGGTGGCGACATTTCATTAGACCTAGGAGGAAGCAAGATCAAAGGAAAGAAAGGCAAGTTGAAGTTTGGCACCTTTGGAGGTTTTGGTTCGAAGTCAAAGGGCTCATATGAAGTGTCACTTGGTGAGGAGGGTGAAGCAGGTGCAGGTGTTCATCTACCCTCTAAAAAATCGAGGTTGTCTTCATCTTCCAGCAGTGACAGTGGTTCAAGGGGTGGTTTCAGGTTCCCAAGACTTGAGCTATCTGTTTCACCCAAAAAATGATTTATTATGAGGTAAATTAAACTCTTTCATGTACACCCAAATATAAAATTATAACTGACACATTCTTTAATGTGTACATCTTTAAAACCCAAGGGCACGTACAGTCATCTCAATATTGGTAACTATGTGTAATTTGTTTTCAGTAATTAGACACAGTGCATGAGATTGTTCAAAATCCCTTATAACTGTAAATAAGATAAATTTGTATCGTAGTAATACATATTGTTTTTTGTACATAGTCCAGATTTATTGAACACATGCCATCCCACCAAATTTTCACAAATAGTTTATTACAGGGTTGTCATTTTGTCTTATTTTATTACAATACATTAATGTTATTAATGAAGAGGTGTGGTATATTTGTATCCAGGGGTCTATTGCACAGAACAGATAGTTACAATTGTCATTTTGAAGGAAGATGTTTGTACACCCAGACACACTTATAAACAGTTACCAGTTATTGTATGTATGAAATCATTTTATTTTCAAGCTTTGTAATAACGTAATCTGTGTAGAAGCATATTTAGGCAACATGGAGCTGGCCCTTTATAGCCCATTCTAATAAGTAATGGTGTTGTATTGTATTTGCAAAGACAATCACTTTTTGGAAACAATTCTCTGAAATGCTGTTCATTTTTTAAGAAACTTTATTCACCCTCTGATTGTATAACATTTATGAATAAATATGCAATGTTTCATTTGTTTTCAACATGTTTTTCTTCCAAATCCTGTATAATTTTCATTTTCACCTGTTTTATGACCCTATTTTATTTCCTGTCACTCTCCATTTGTACACTCACCTTATGATAACGTAAAGAAAAAAAGAAAAGAAAAAAAAGAAACTCACTTCATGATTGCAAAAAATATAATCTGTGTTAATAGCGAGTTGCATAGTTTTGATCTGTAATGATGGAGATAGAGCATGATTATTTGGGTCTATTCTTTTGTTTGTATTCTGCCAAATAAACTAAATAAAAAGATCTGTATTTGCAAGTGTCTTAATCATGTGATATGATAGCGGCAATACTTGATTGTGACTTGATTGTGCCATTGACTGTCTGCTGACTCATCGCTCCCTATACTCTGACCAGGGCCACTATTGATAACACAGCTGAGTACATCTCCGCACAAAGAGACACGGTGGGGGGGAAATCAATTTGCTCACTTTTAGAGTTTGGGATAGTATGTTTGGCTATCAGCTAACAGCTTACGGATCTATCAGTTCACACACTGCTGAATCGGTGGTTGAACAAACTGTTTGCACAAACTGTTTGCACAACCTTTGCCAGTACTGTCAAAGGTTGCAGAGAAAGTCGTCATTCAACAACTGACAACATTTCTTAACACTAGCACTTTTGGACTACATCATATGCAGTTTGGCTTTAGAACTAATCATTCCACAGAAACTGCCACCTTGCACTTAATAGATTAAATGAAATCAAGACTCCACAAAAGAGGAGTAGTTGGTGCTGTATTTTTAGATCTGCGTAAAGCTTTCGATACAGTCAATCATGATGTTTTAATATCGAAACTCTCTAAATGTAACTTCTCATCTGAAGCACTGGCATGGATGTCTTCATATTTATCGAACAGGATGCAATGTATTAAAGTGTGTGATCCCCTGTCCAGAAACATGGAATGCACAATGGGTGTTCCCAGCGGCGGCTGGTGGCATTTTGTTTTGGTAGGGCCATCTAATCAATTTCAGCAAACATCCCCGTTTGATTCAATGCAAAAAAAGGTATCACGCATTACTAGTTTGCAGTTAAATATTTAACATTTATTCCAACACTTTGACATAATAAGGACATCTTATTAATACAATTGTATACTAAACTCAGTGTCTCCCCAACCGTTATAATAGGGGAGGCCCCCCCTATGAAACCCCCTGCCCTCCTGTAATTTTCTCATAGCGCCAGATCACAAGTCGTCATTTAAGGTTTTCTTTCCTATAGAACAGGTCTACACCTTGTTCTTTTTATTAAACAAACTAAACGGTCGTAATTTATTGATCTTATCCACACGACAGCTTGTCATTTCTGTGGTCGCGTTAACACTTCTCCTCTGCTCTGCATCGCGCACAGCGGAGTTCCGCCCCGATGCGCACACACACGTGCGCGCGCACACACACGTGCGCGCTGAGCACACACACAGCAGCGGACAGAGAGCGTCGAAAAATATATCGCGTGAAAAGCAGACCGCTATATCTGCATTTTAAACGCTCCCAGGGTGAAGATGGCAACAGTCGCTCGAGGAGCACCGGAGTTGCTCCTCACACCGGCGCAGCTCTCCTGAACCCGGAGCAGCGCTCCTGCTCCAGGTGAAACGAGCCAAAATGCTCGTGTCTTGTACCCAACAATGAGCTGCTGGCTTCACATATTACAAAAGTACAAAGTACACGGACATAAAACTAAGTCATTAATAAATACATGGAGAAATGCCTGTACTTTCGGGTAAATGTTTACGCTACGCCGTTAACAGGTTACGCTTGCGCATGCGTGACTCGCCGACTTTTGGCTCTTTGCCAGAAGTCTCCGTGACGTCTCCTTTCTGCTGCTGCGTTTCTCAAAACAGAAAACAGCTTAGTAGTAACTAAATAGTAGTTATGTTTTGCACAGATATAACTTTATTTTCATTGTTCTAAGTGCAATTTAAAGTGCAATTAAAAAATACAAAAATTGTCTGATGGCGCAATCAGATTTACTTGAAAGTGATTGCAATATTCTTTATTCTGTTATTTATAAAAGCACAGATGGAGTCACAAAATGAAGTTATTTACAGAAAAAGTTTGAGAACCACTACTTTAAGTGTTTGTGTCGCCGCCGTCAAACGCGTCATTTGCGGCGCCCGCTGTCGCATCTCATTTTACAGGAAACCAGATAAATGTAGCTTAACGCAGGCAACAAAAACAACAGTGATTGACAAACAGTTTCTAAAGCCAGAACACAAATTGGGTTACTTACATATCATATAATAACCGACAGCATGCCATCAAACAGCTCGTGTTGTGCCGTCTTTGATGTGCCTTTAAAAACGCTGACTGTCTTGCTCCACCAGCACTCCAGCAGGCAAGGCCAACTCACAAGCCCCACAAAACTTCACACAATCAATTATTTTAGACAAAATGTGCTCGTTCTTATCCACCTCATTGTGTTTCTTCACTGCAGTCCTGTGTCCGCTGGGTAGTGATGTTGACAAAAAGGAACTATGAAGGAATAATAATGAGCTTCGTTACCTTGCTGTTGTGGACTCTGGTCAGAAATGTTGTGGTTCTTGCTCCAAAATTGTGTCGAGAGAAGCAAGTGTCCATCGGCACACAACATTATAGTTACTGTCATCTTTTGTGTAACACAACGGAGGTTAACAATGTCGCTTTCCCCGTCTGTCTGCGTGGTAGCTAAACCTAACATCTGTGTTGAAAATAATGCTAAAACGGATTATGGTGTATTCCCTCTCAAAATTACTATATTGTGATTCATAGCAATATTTATTTACAGTAAGATTCACCCGGGAATGAATTTTGACCATGATGCATTGCAGATCTACAGCAACATGCTGTATAGCAGTTCTACAGTAAGAATATGGCCAGTATACAGTAATATTACTGTGAAAACTGCAGAAACGTGTTACAGTGTACTGGTTGCTCTTGTTTTATGTTTGTCATTATCTGTCAAGGGACTACAGATACAAATTAGCTGAAGCTACAATCTTGTACAATGCATCAAATGGTGACAATTATGTTTTAACTGTACATGGTCCCTATTAAATAAAGATATATGTATATATTGTATTGTTTTGGAAAGTGTATTAGGCCAACAGCTAAAGTAACTACCAATTCACACAATGCTGAGCACATCGCCACCACTCCCCAAAACACACTGCAACATTAAACAATAAGGTAGGGTGACCAGACGTCCTCTTTTCGACACCTAAAAAAAGCGTCCGGCAGGGATTCCAAAAACGTCCGGGATTTTGCTACGTGCGGGAAAATAGTTATTACCCCCTTACAAGTTTTGGAAATGGTACGTCCGGGATTTTGCTACGTGCGGGAAAATAGTTATTACCCCCTTACAAGTTTTGGAAATAGTATCTCCCTCACCTTCTTGCGCAAGCTCTGGCTGTAGAGAGAACTGTCATTGGTCGACCGATCTCAACGTAAATGTAAGTTCACGGCATGCTACACACTGCTGCTACCCCCCCCCCCCCCCCCCCCCCCCCACGTGACGAAGTGTCCTCCTCCTCCTCCTCCTCCTCTCGCTCTCTCTCTGCCCCCCCCCCGGAGCGAAGTGTCCTCTTTTTCACAAACTCAAATCTGGTCACCCTAAATAAGGCAAGTTTGGGGTAAAGAACGTTTATATCTGTAGCGCTTTCTCACTCTTCTCTTCTTTCAGACAGCTAGCTGATTCACACACCCACAGACACCGCTGCAGTGCCCATGTCGCCCCGCCTCCTCTCACAAACTCACAGTGTTTCCTTCTTGCCACTCCTCTGGTTCGCTCCGGTTGAATATAGTTTCTCATCAATTAGTCTCGGCCAGGCTGTTTCATAACAAACCGAAATTATGTTGACACAGTGACGTATGGAAGGCCATTTTTGACACTTTGTTAAAAAATAAAAAATGAAAAGTGAAAAGAAGAGAAGGACAAAAGACAAATTTGTATATGTGTGCCTACAACTAATACAACTAGCACAACAACAACAACAACTACTACTACAACATTAAATACAACTACAACAACAGTTGCTACATTACTACTACAATAACTACTGCTGGAACTACACATACAAGGGATGTCAAAGTTTTTAATGGCATGCTACCAGTGGTCTATAAAGTATCCAAAAGCCATACTTGAGTAAAAGTAAAGATACCTTACTGGAAAATGACTCCAGTAAAAGTCACCTATTAGAATACTACTTGGGTAAAAGTCTTGAAGTATCTGATATTTACTTGTACTTAAGTATTGAAAGTAAAAGTACAAGTAAATGCTGTTATTAAAAAAGCAAAGGGTCAGAATTTTGAGAGTTCTGACCAAGGACCAGGAGTTGTGTTGAAAATAATTGGGTTGGCTGTGATCCATACAGGAGCAAAAATATTCAACATAATATATTGTACATACGTATACTTTTGCATCTACTATGAACTTATCATCATAATTCTCCAAAAAGCAATATAACACTATGAAGGAGTTGTAACAGTGCGTTTATAAGTATGCTCATTCCACCCGGTACCGGTCCGTGGGTCCCTTGATACTGGTCCGTGGGTCAAGGTTTAGGACCGGTCCGTGGCGCAATTAAGCAATAAGGTACTCGAGGCAGTACTGTGTCGTGCAATAATGTACTGTTCAAGGGAGTTGTTATGCCTGACACGCAGCGGAGGGCCAGCAAACCCTTGAACTGTACATTATTGTAGACACAGTACTGCCTCGAGTACCTTATTGCTTTTATAATACGGGTACCTGCGACTTTATAAATAGTAATAATACCCTTTCAGCACAAAATAGTTGTAGCCACCAAACGTTGTGTATCGCATTTCAGCGACAGAGAAAATAGTCCCGTATGTGTACGGGACGCACATACGGGACTATAAAACTGACTGCAGATTTACTGACCAGGCCGGTTGAAAGCAGGGTGGAGGATGACACTCAGCCACCGATGTAAAGAAGTGCTCTCGCTGCTTCTGTCCGTCTTTTCTCCGTCATTTTTCTCCATCATGATGTTTAGAGAACTTGCCTCGCGTCGGGAAATTACCGACGTAATTATCTCTCACTGGAAATTATCACGATTTTGTGATCAAACCCTTTTCATTCCTCATCTTTAGGTTAGGGAGGAAGTGACGTGTGTGTTGTCGTTCGTTATGCTAGTGTGGGGGATGCTAAGTGAGCTTGTTAGCTGTTCCGTTTGAGCTACTGTTAGCGAAGAGCCCCGTTGCAATACTGTGAACACTCAAGCAATAAACCTGCAAGTTAAGGAAACCAACGTCTGCGAGTCGTTACTGCGGACTTGACAATATCAAAGTTTACACGACACTTGTTTGGTAACTGTCAAGCTTGAAATGACAACTAACGGTCGCGCAATTTAAATCTACCTGTTATTTTAAGTGCACATTGATATGGAACGCTCTAAATGTAAACAGGCTGTACAGTACTTTATGGGTGAATAAAGTACACCCCGTGACTCACTCTCAACCAATCAGAATGCTTGATTTGATCTACCCGTATTACAATAAAGGTTTGGGACCGCTGGACTAGAGGATGTAGAGGGCAAATACATAATATTGTGATTCGCCAAATCTGCTTGTGTGGAGTCTGTGTTCCACTACGGTCCCCGATGTTTTTTTTCTTTTCTATAGATAGATTTCATTTTGTAGCGAGTAACGAAGGTTTTAGGGGAAATGTATCAGAGTAGAAGTATCAGTTTTCTTTGCAAACTGTAGTGAAGTAAAAGTAAAAGTCAACAGAAATATAAATAGTAAAGTAAAGTACAGATATATATATAAAGACTTAAGTACAGGAACAAAGTATTTCTACTTCGTTACTATACACCACTGCATGCTACACTATACTATTTTTATGACAATTTTATGACATACTACTACAACATTTTGATTACATTTTGATATCATTTTTAGACTTTAGGATATTTGTATGACTTTTACAGGCATACTATACTAGGCGGGTTAACTATGACATTTTAATGGCTATGATTTTTCACGACATACAATGTATTGTCTTTTATGAAATTTTCACGGCTTATGCTGCGTTCACACCAAAAGCGTTGTGAATATTCGCGACGCGTTACTCGCGCCTGAAAGGGGCCGTGGCTTATCTCCATTGCTTATCTCCGTGAAACGTGCTATCATTTCCGCCATCGACCATGGAAGAAATAACCACTAGTTCTGCGTGTCTGGGTTCATAATATTATCCGTAGTCCCTCAACAGCATCTGAATGACAGCCGCTACCAGCGCTAATTCAGGCGGACCAGCAGCAGTTTGATTCAGCAACGACAGGACGGCGATGATGACGGGCAGAGCTTCTCAAATTTCAACTTGCGCGAATTTGCGCCGCGTCAAACGCGTCATTTGCGGCGCCCGCCGGAAAATTAGCTTTTTCGCAACCATTCCCGACTATGCATTGACTTTGCATGTAATCTTCTCACGCTTCAAATTCACAACGCTTTTGGTGTGAACGCAACATTACTATTAATACATATTTTTGGAGAACCTATATTGTGACTTGATTTCTAACATCTTCATGGCATATTCTAAATTTTTGTGATTCTTTTTCAACATAATTCAACATTTTTACAGTATGATGAATGCTATAGCATAATATGCCTTGGACATTTTTAGACATTTTTATCTTGCACAATACAACTATTTTGCATTATTATATTTTATAGTATATTAATTATATTGTATGACATTTGTATTGCATCCAAGTGTGATTTTTTTTCAAAACATTTTTATGTCATACTGATATGACTATACTATTTATGACTAGACTTGAATACTATGATAATGTTTTGACATTTTTTGAGTCTTTGATGGCATACTATATTAGACGTTTAAGATATCTAATGGCCTTTCTTTTACATACTATGCTGTAATATTTTTGTGATATTTGTTTTGGCATATGCCCTTTATAAAATATAATACTATAACTCCTCATGATATTTTTAATGAATTTATTTATGGATCATTTGGTATTGGAAGCATTCTGGTTTCTGTTGGTAGTCTGAGTTGTATTGAATCACATTCTAGCATGCATTGGTTGAATACACAGTCTGTGTGGAGCACTAAAGATGCAAAATGCATTGATCATAATGGCCTCATGGCTATCAGCTGACGATGATTGAGCTTTTATTGGTTTAAAATTAGCTTGTAAATTAGCTATTAAAACAATCTGGACGTACACTTCGTCTTTCATTTAAACTTGCTAATTGGGGTGTAAACAACGTCTTGGCTCGGATACCTGCTGGCTGCACCGAAACCCCAGAAATAGAGCCCCTTGCCCCAAGAAGCTTATCCGTTGTCAGAGCGATAGCAGATGGGTTCCAACATTGTGGCTTACTGTGTGATGATTTTTATGGCATAAAATATAAATATTAGTTTTATATATATTATTACTTTTTTTATGATATCTTTCATAACTATTTAATGGCATTATATACTTTGATATTTTTTATGAAATGTTTACTCTTTTTTTGCCACACTATACAATTATATTGATATGATACCCATTTCTATGACATTCTATACTTTCTATGACATTCTATACTGTCTTTTTGTGACTTTTTTGACATTTGACACTAATCTAATATGTTTTTGAATACACGTTACTCCAGTGTCCTCCGCTTGACTAAGGTCTTGTCTCAGAGCCATTTGAGCTGCTTCTGACAAGCCTTTGACTGTTACAGATTCCACCTGTGTACAGGTGGTCGTGTTTTTCAGGTCCATCTCTCTTCCCCTTTCTGTCCTCGTCCACATCCAGTCTGCTGCTCCTCGTCCCAATCCCTTCTGTCTTCTTTTCTGCGAACCAACAAATAACAAAAATGAGCTCCTTAAATGGGCTGTAATGTCAACTTCAGATTTTCTTAAGTTCTGGATATAATCAAGTTTTGGATAATGATGTTATCAGGAAGTGTAAATCATTCTGAATGATGTCTGAATGTCCATGTGTATTACAGACCATATCCTATAATTGTCATGCATTTCATGCATTAAAAAAAAAAGTCATGACTAAGCTAAAGAGGTCACTGAATTAAAAATATGTTGTAAGCAAAGATACTATCTCAGTTGGTCTGTATACCATTCCTCTTCTTCCCAGATGCCATCCATTGAGGCTACATATCTAAAAGTGTGCGACAAACAAAAGAACCTGTCTTAAAATACAACACAACTAACAGTTAAAGTGAAAAATATCCAACAAGAAAATTAATTTATAGAATTCATTGTTACATAGTTAACATTAACACTCAAAAGTGAATAATTTCATAATATTCATGAATAAAATGAAAAAGATACATATGATTTGGCAACCTGGTCTCACTCCCATCTCATCAAATACATACAAATTGTCAGTGCCGAGTGGTTTCTGATACTGATACTGTGCTTTCAACTAACTCCAACATAAACCCACCATCATTATTAAACTGTCAGAGCAACAGCATAATGTAAAGACTGAGATAGTCCGCACAGGTCCAGTGACAGGGGAGGGGGATGAGAACACAAACATAGGACTTTCATTCCAGAGACGCGTGGTCGGGTCCTGTGTGAAACTTAAGGTAAATCTTCACTAGTCACATGAGCTGTCAGTCACATCTTGAAAAGACACTCTGCATTTAAAGAGTGGAAACGGACATAACTGTATGTCTGTTGTAATAGCAAAGCACAAATATTAGATTTGTCATGATTAGACAATTACTGTTTATCATACAGTTGTGTTGGACAAACAGGATCATATAATATTGTTCAGATGAGAAAATACACTTTAATTATATACATGGCTCACTAACTGTTTATTGACTTTAATCAGATGTATATTTCTTTCAAAAAAATTGTATCACACTGTTCACAGTACCTATAATGTAGCTACAATTTGGCTTGGATGTCGGAATGAAAATGGAGAATGGAATAATTTTGCCAAAACTGTTTCTTTTGCACCCCCTGGAGATGACTGACCATGAAACAAAAACTTTATTAAACTATTTGTATGAGTCTGCTCAAGATAAAATGTTAGATATGCCAACATGTTATATGTGTGAATTCTAATATACTTTAAAAGGATTTGATAAATACAGTTTTCAAAAGACTTTTAAACTGACTGATTTTATTCTGCACTATATCAGACTCTTAGTCACATTAAATGTATTAACACGTGTTAAATAAATGAGATTTGTGGTGCAAGGCTTTGTGAAAGCAGTGTTTTCCCTCAAACACAGGATGTGATCCCAGTGCCCCTGGTCACTTGAATGCAGTTGTTGTTTTAGTGCAGAGGAAGGAACTTATCCGGAGTTTCCTTCAAAAGAGGAAAGTGCACCCTTCCTTTCTGGAGAGGCAAAAATGTTTGTGCTGAAAGAGGGACACAGGAGAAGGAACAAGTTAGAGAGTCCAGCACAGTTTCTCTGTGTAAGTTATTGAATTACACGTAGTTTGCCTCCATTGGACATCCATTTTAGAAGATAATTGCTGAAGATGCTGGGGAGTAACAATTAGAATCAGTTTCTCAGGTAAGAAACATATGTATTACTGACATGTTTCAAATAGACATAGAAAAGGTTTTTACTTTAGCATAAATCTGGTCTGTTCCTCCATATTTTTTTCCTCTATTTTCTGGTTATGGTATGTCCATGGCTACATTCAGATGTGTCCAACACTGTCGATACTATAGATTCAGGAGGTACAGTAACCTTGCCAGTTCAGAACATTAAACATAATTTTCTCATACATTGTCAACTTGTCCCCCCTGACCTCCATCGTGAGTGAAAGGCTGCATCTCGTTTATGTAAGCCGGTTATGTGCATATGAGGTCAGGGATGTTACAGCAACTACTTAAGAGAAGCTTACATTTGAAAGTAGTATTTATTTTGCTCTAAAATTTGAAATCACTATTTGTTTGTATGAATGACTTGAACAAGCTGTGAGTGCCGGTGAACATGTGTTAGTGTCTTTAACCTCTTGTTGAATATGAACAATGGTCTATCATATTTAAAATATCACAACCGAGAACACTGCATGGGATGGATTTAACATGTGAGGCCTTTCTTTCATCGTTCCTAGAAGCATTTAGTTGATATTAAATCTAGGATATTGCAGTCATTGCATGGGGTGCTGGGTGTTACCATTCATGGTGCATACTCCACAGTATAATCTTGTGAATACAATGTAAAACAGAGACACACACTGTATATACAGCATATAATGCCTCTCTACAATTAGGTAACACACTCTGTCCATTAATTTTTGAGCAAAGCATGGATATTGTAGTTTTCCTGACATTCATGATTGTTAATGATTTAAAAGACACAGCTTACAGCTTGATTGCAAGTGCAAGCAGAGAATATCTTGGTACTGTATGTTCACTGGGGAGGCAGATGTTGGATGTTAATGTAGTTTGCCACACCAGTCTGAAATCTGACATATCATGTGTCATGCAGAGTGCAGCCAGATGGTGTCCTTGACTCCTGCAAGAATAAAAGAGGTTAACAGTGTGATGGCTTGTTACTATACATTAGATCATGTCTCACTCTAACATGCTTTTATTTTTATGCTACATATTGTCCATAAAATACACTATGTATTATATGTAACAGCAATAGGACTGATGATGAATATATGTAATGGTAGATAATACATTGAAGCTAATAAAGATTTGGATACAATTGTTTAATTCTGTGTTTTCACAGACATTATACTTTCACCCTAAATATGACCCTTTTTGCTCCCTTTCATTATTTGTTTAATTTCCTTTTTTTTTGCGTACAATACAGCTTTATTCAGAAACTGCTTTCAGATCATGTTTGATTTCAAATGTTTCAAGAGCAAAGGAGAATCAAGTGCCTCTTGGACTAAAATAAATGCATTTGAGAGACATGAGGAGATTATATTTCCAATAACAAAAAACAAAACTGTTTCCATCAGTTTCCATATACAGGTAATGCCACCCACGGTGATAATGTCTCTTAATGATTAATGACTGTGCCAAAACATTACTAGTGGTTAATAAGGATAACAACAAAATCAATATTATTTAAATTGTTATGCCTTTTAGTAAAGCATGTCTCATTCTGGTTGTAGAAGAACAGAGGGAGGCTATTAACACCACTGTTTTATTTAAAGATTATGTAGATAATTTATTGCATGCTCATTATGGCACTTAGTGAAAGTGATTACAACATCACTTAGTGTACCACCATTTAAAACAATGTGTGCAACATACTCAAACTTGTGATCAATACATTTCTGTACATCCAAAGGTATTAATGCAAGTCATTCGTCATAAGGGATGACATAGAAGATCACTATCTCTGTCATGAAACAGCAAATGTCAAAAGGTGAAGGTCTGAGGCACAGCAAACCAAGATGACATCCCTGACAGACAAAAGAAACCCTCGACAGCTGCACCATTGCTCTGTTTGATGTCTAAGCAGGAAAGGACACTCCTTCAGTTATCAGAACCCCAAACAGGTTGTTTCATGCTGATTCTTTTGGGCTCCAAGTTAATGTAATGTAAGATAGTTTTATATGCAGAGAAAGCTATTAATAATAGGCTTTGCCTTGTGACTGTGAAAATAATGTTTAAAGCTCATCCACTCTTATTGTATCATTAGCATAAACACTTGGATACAAACAAAGGATGCTCCACAAACTTCATGCAGTCATTTTTCCTCCTGTAGTTTCTACCTCAGAGTTTATTTGAATAATTGACTTTGAACATTTCATTATGAGTATTTCTTGATCTGACAGTAGTTCTGGGAAAATCCTTGTTTCTGTAGTCATAATCTGTGTTGTTGTTTGGTATATTTGAAGAACACCAATACTTAAGGTAGGGTTGGTAATCTTTTGTAGTAATTGCAGTATTTTTGTTTAAATTATCATTACATCCAGATGGCAATCAATGAATCAAATGTTCTAGCAGAAGAAGAAAAAAAGGATCCGGTATCTGTGGCTGTCACAGATCAGGGTCCTGGCAATGTATTGATCGTCTACCTACCTGCCTGCCTGCCATGCACTCATTGCGCATCAACAGAGTCTTCCATAAGCTGCTACCTTGACAGCTGTGCATACTAATGTTCGTTATATGTTTACGGTTATAATTGTACTTTTGGGGCATTGGAGGTAGGACTGAAGGGATGGGCTGTCAAGTGTTGCTGACTTTGGCAATTATCTTGCTAGACTTAGCAACTTTTGGAGCTAGTGCTGCGAGCTGCTTTCATTGGAAAATAGATGCCGTCGCTGGGATGGGTTTTTGGCTTTGATCATTTAAAAAGAAATGTAGCTTACTCTTACTATTATCTCAGGATTACTAGCTTTAAAGTGAGAGTGATTTTCTCAACACATTTTAGTAGGAAGGATGTGTTGTTACTGAGACATCAGAGTATGGAGGCAATGTGCAGTCTATGAGTGGAAAATATTTACATAAATCAGATCAATGCCTGTTCCCATCAAATAACACAGGCAGTTATGGTTTAGGTAGATACTAGTGGACAGAATAGATGGTTGTGCTATTCTTCCAAACCTGCAGTGGGAGGTTTGTGGAGGCGGATGAGAGGTTGTACAATATCGAAATCCGGCAGTTTGAATATATTGTTCTTCTCTCACCTTTCGAATCAGGAAACAAGTACAGAAAAAAACATGCTGCGTTTTCCTTTTTATTTATTTCATCGGAATTAAGGTTCCCTACAAATCTGTTATTTGCAGTTAAACCAATATGTAAACACAGTGTCAATAGGGAGGTCAGGAGCAGAATATTAACATTAATTGAATTGTTCCAATGTAGAAATCCAGAAAGCATGAGCGGATGTTATGCAGTGTCAGATAATGCTTGTTATGTTTCACAATCTTTTATGGTTCACAATCCATTTGTAAATTCAATTACCATATGCCCCTTGGGCATATAGAGCTGCCTTTGACAACTGGTTAAAAATAAGGGAATGAAAACATCCATATAAAATAGTGTAGAGAGAATACGATAAGTGTTTTTTACTATGGGCAAGCTGGCAAAGAATAGTGGGTGGAAGGGATTTTTTGTAATTAAAAAATACAAAATGTATCCACTCTATGCATATGAAAATGTTTCAGGCACAAGCTGTCCTTTACTTTCCTATAAAGTCCGTTATCAGTGTGTGTGCACTGAAGGCATCGCATTATACATAACCTCTGACCCCAAGAAGAGATGCACCGATGCTGCCGATACCGAGTACCGATCGATAACAGTGTTTCATTTATAAGCTGTATGCCTCACTGTGTGGAGGTGACTGGGATCATTCTTTTATGTAATGCAGCATCAGGCCAAATTAACTTTCATAACTCTATGAAACTAAATGTAACAAATAAATACATAGATATGAATGTACAGAATTGTTACCTATTCAAATAATGGTATCTAATACGAGATTGTCATCGATACCCGATCTAGCTAGTTGAATCAATATCTAATATCGAAACCGGTATTGATATATATTGATATCGGTGCACCTCTAATTTAAAGTGAGCACAGTGAAAATGTCCACCTTCATAGCCAAAATCATTCTGCTTATTAAACGGGGGATGATCAGCTCTGGTCAGATAACGTATTTGCAACGCAGTGCGACCCGGACGTTGAGAATCACTATACAGCATACTATCATGCTCGTTTTATATGCTGGTGATGCTGTCAGCATTAATCAGCACCTCAACATTACCTTGCGCACTGTTCTACTGTCCCTTTGCCTTTGAAGTATGAGTATCTCAATTAACTGCATGGTGCAGTATGAACCTTATGCAGAGGCAGGATCCGTTTATAAATGCAAAAGACTATTTTCCAAAGCCCTGCCTGTGGAAGAGGCATCTTACTGACCTTGAGGGTTCATCAGTATGTAGTTTTTCACTTGTAATCGCAGGGGGTTTTCAAGACAGTGACTGAGAAGGAGAACATTTTTTCTGCATGACTACGTACACTGAGACAGTCCCCCATTGGATTCTGTTTGATGTGAGAATAGCAGACTGCTCAGATGTGTGTTTGTGTGCGATACATTTCACTTGCTCTGAAGAGTGCATGTTGATGTTTTTGGTTATTTATGAGACTGTTATTAATGGATCCTGCTTTTCTGTTTATAGATGAGCATGCATGTGTATCTCCATACATTAAGGGATTACAAGCTCCTACTACAGTTATAGTCCTGATAGTACAGTGTTGTAAGTAGTCTTCTTCTTTCCCTCCTTGAGCGAGCAATAATTTACTTTCATAAGGTGTGACCTCATCATCCTGCCTCTATGATACCCCCCTCCCCTAGGAGCTTATATCACACAAACACACACTAACACAAACAGGGCCACACTGAACAGCAGCAGAGGGGACTGGGCAGGGCTTGGGAGATTTTCTTATTTTATTTCATGAGTATATACGTGTGTGTGTGTGTGTGTGTGTGTGTGTGTGTGTGTGGTTGTGTGCAGAGGAGAGACAAGCAGAGAAGGAGAGAGAGAAAGCGAAAACAGGGGAGACGAAGGGGAGGGAGTGTGGATCATGCATGTGCATTAACTCAGCTCCAGCGGCACAGCAGCAGCAGCAGCAGCAGCAGCAGCAGCAGCAGCAGCACCAGCACCAGCAGCAGCAGCAGCAAACAGAAACAGCAGCAGCACAGGAGGCAAAGCGAGAGAGAGCGACCGAGAGGGAGAGAGAGAGAAAGACAGAGAGGGAGAGTTGGAGGGAGGGTAGTAATCTCAGGCACAGGAACAAAAGCTGCGGAGGACGGTTTTCCATCTCCACTAAAAGAACAACGGAGGAGAAACAGAAGGAGGAGGGGGTGGATATGATAGTAGTGAGACAATAACGGAAGAGAAGAGGCACATAATAGTAAGTGAGGACTGAAATCCAGGCGCTCCTCTTCTCTGCTCTCCATGTTTTTGGGGACTCAACGTATCATTGCCTTCGTCTCGAACCCAGAGGAGGATGTCTGTGTCGGGGAAGAAGGAATTTGACGTGAAGCAGATCCTCAGGCTCCGCTGGCGCTGGTTCAGCCATTCATCCCAAGGTTCGGCTGGCGGTGGAGGAGGTGGTGGTGGCGGGGTGGGAGGCTACATCCAGCAGGATGGCCTGGATCACAGAGGAACAGCTGTCCAGGGCCGGCTGAAGAGTCACTCACGGGAAAGAGGTGTTGGAGGACTACGGAAGACTAACAGCCCGGTCCACAGCATCTTGGCTCCGACGCCAGGGCCCACACCTGTCTATGTCAGAGCAGGTCAACAATCATGGCACCATCCGCAGAACACCATTCAGGGTCTCCAGGTCAACCAGGAATCTTCAAAGAGCAGCTCCTCACCCAGCACCCCAAGAAAAGAGGACGCCATTACTGGCCAGGAAGATATAAAGAGCAGCACAGTGGAACCTGCAGAGATGGAGGCCAGAGAGAGGTATGACTGTTAGGAGACATTCTTAGGAAACACAGATTTAAAATGTGGTGCCGCATCAGTGCTCAGTTAGCGGAAACCAGACTATGGGATGCTATTTTGGGAAGACATGGTTCCCTCACATTTCATAGTGAAAGTATAGCTTCTTCATACAATCTGAATCTAATGAGAAAGTCGGATGGCTGAGGCAGCACCTCAGGTTCAAAAAGTAAGACTGTTTTGTTGTAATCAGGTACAGCTACACTTAAAATTTGTTTTCAACATTTCTGAGACTAAATACATATGTATATGAAGCACATGTCTACAGTCTTTTAAGTTAAATATATGCACTTCCAGATCCTTTATTAAGCTTAAATTAAACTATTATTTTCCAGTTTACTGTGGCTTGGCAGCTGCCACCATGGCTCACCTGGGGATGAAATGCTCTCCTTGTCCACAGCATGGTAGGCAGGATAAACCAATAAAGCATCCTTTTAATTATTCATTGGACCAAACAAAAGCCAAGGCTTTCTCTGCTGCCTTGTGTATGCTTTAGTCCAGATTACATGCATTGTATGATTTTTCCTGATTCCTCCAGCGTAATTTGTTTTTACACATTACACTATTGCATTATTCCATAGAGTTAAAACTGGATTGCGGGAAAGAGCCACTACATCATACTGGTCGTATAAAAAGAGGAAGAAGCAGGGCAATCACATGAATTATCTAGACTGCCACGACAACCACTTTATAAGGCAAAAGCTATCATAGCTAGAGGCTAGCACATGCTATTTAATTTATTTTCTCCTTACATATTTTCAAAAATCCTGATGTCAAACTCTCAGGGTCATATATATTTTTCTTGCTATAAATCCCACCACCTGCATTTCCAGGTTGTGCTTTTTGTAATGCTACATCTTCTTCCAGGAAGTTGACAGGTTAGAGATGTGTGCGTGTGTGTGTGTGTGTGTGTGTGTGTGTGTGTGTGTGTGTGTGTGTGTGTGTGCGCGCGTGCGTCTGTCTGGCACAACACTAAAAGCACCTCACATCAAGGATGAAAAGACCAAGTCTCCCTTTTATCTTGTCTGTGACATTCTAAGGTTATTGGTCCTTAAGCATTCCTGGGTGCTTTTGTTCCATGCACCTGGTGATGAAATGAACAATGGAAGTGAACCTGTCTTTTTGTTTTCATAAAGCTCACTGTGATAAGGCAGGTAATTCTAAATACACACCCTCTGTCTGGAGCCAAAAATGTGTCAATGTGGATTAAATGAATACCACGGGCAGTGGACTGTCGAGTTCCCTGAACAGAACATGAATTATTCTGAGTTAAGATCCAGTTTTGTAATCAGCTCAACGTTCTGCTCTTCGTGTTGGTATAATTGGCAGATGTTCATGTTTTGGGGTCCCTGTATGTGAAAGGTACATGCATAAAAGATGTGCCTCCCAGTTAAAATGTGTAACTCTCCGATTCTCAAGGGGGACCTTGACTTCATGTTGGCCATGTAAACTTATACCCATTATATTTTGACAACGATACTGAAATATTAAATGGTCCTGCTCAGGTGGATCATACATGATAGCCTTGGCTCAGCTGTACTTGGTTGTAGTGAAATACGTCAGCAACACTTTTACATAATTATTAAATCCTGGAATGTGTGTTTTCTTATCTTGCAGTGGCTTAAATAGCAAGCCTGCAAAAGTGTGTTTGGCTTGAGATAAATATATTTTGTTTTGTGGCATGGTGTCACTTGTCCAAACAAGTTTGTGATAATAGAAATGTAGTCACTCGATATCTGTGAAGGATTATTGCTGGAATGTGCTGCATCTGTACAGTAGATGTACAAAGTTGCACAGTAAACTAGACCAGTGACTGCATGACTCATGGCTTGCATGGTCTTCGGCGGCTATGCAGATGTGTGGATGCCACTGAGATATGCACATTCATTTACTCCACCAGCTGGGTGGCCCTATTATGTCTCACATCATAAATCCTTGACACATAATTTGTCACAATCCCTCAGGCTGAAGGAAGAAATTAGTTCTGCTGGCTGTGAAAAATACAAAAGTGTTAGCCGTTCTTCTGTAGTTGTAAAATATGTCAGTCATTTTGTGGTACATGCCCCTCAGCGATTAGTTTAATTCACACAATGTCTATAAGAAATGATCTTATTTAATTTGTTCATTTGTTTGGTTTCTCACTTTTGTTATTATTATTAAAGATTACGGTCAAACTGAACTAACTGACAGTCAATGAAAACAGCTACTTCTAACTTGTGGTGGTATCTTTTTGGATGGAATAAACAATGTGAGCATATATATTTAGGATTCTGCTTGACCTTAAACAATTATGTTTTATATTAATATGCTTAAGGATAAATCCAAATGTTCACATTGGTTCACAGTATTTATGTGGCATGAAGGTTCTCGGAAACATTAACAGTGAGCTAATGATACAATTTGATTTGTGTCTTTAATGTAGCTAATTAGGTTTTGTAGCTCATTCTAAAAATCTGCTTCGATGCCATAGACTACTAAAGATAAATCAAAAGGTCAGTGGCACATTTATGTTGTGGACTATGCTGGTATAATTATTCTCATTAGAGTTAGAGTTGTCAAACATAGTAAAATAAGTAACAGATAATATCATGTTGTTTTCCACCTTTGCTCCTAATGCTCTATAGTAATCTCTATACTATATATTTGTTGTGTCCTCATGACTCTCATCCAATAACCTCTCCCCATCATTGGCAGAGAATATATGACAGGCGTTAACCTGAATGGAATGGAAACCCTGACCTCTCCCACATGAACACTAACAGAGGCTTGAGTCAGCGGGCTGTTACTTTGAATGATATCTCAATCCCCTTTCCACTGCCTTGGAGAAGAAATACCACCACCTCTCACCCTGTCAACAGCAGTAATTCAGATATTTGCTGGATGTCTCATAACACCACAAGGCTTATAGGGTCTTGGTCTGATTGTGACACATCCAGCGGAGGTGTCTTTAAGAGCCTGTAAATTGCAAAATGCAGTATATCTGTTAAAATCTCAAAATATCATCCTCAGAGGTGTAAAGATTTTGTATTTCTCAAATGATTGATTCTGAGCGTTCTTTAACTTCGTCAAATCAGCATTCTGTACACAACAAGGCCACCTCTGATGGAAACTAAACATCAAGCCAGAGTTTTCCGTAGACCAATCTTTTGCTTTTGTAGAAGGCAGTGAACAGAGATAAAGCAGCATGCTGGACACATTTCTCATTTCTGCTAAAATGCGGATCAGTCATTTTTACCCCCAAATGGACCTAATTCAAAGGAAATAATCCCTGAAACAGCTTTCTATGAATTTCACATGGACACTATTAGTAGGGGCCATGACTTCCTTCAACACTTTCTGAGGCACGCTGTAATTTGCACTGAAAAATCACAGTCATGGACAACTGTAAACAAGTACTAAATCAACTAAACTAACTGTTTTAGGGTATCCACCAAGCTAAATTGAAATGCACAAAGGATCTAAATATCTGGACCTATACAAATCTAATACATACAGTAGACCAGGGGTGTCAAGCTCATTTTAGTTAAGGGGCCACATACTGCCCATTTTGATTTCAGTGGGCCAGACCAGTAAAATCAAAGCATAATAACACATACATAACAACAATATTTCTCTATGTTTAAATCATTGGTGAAGGTTTTTGGACGATAAGCCCTATTTTAAGGTCTTTCTACAATAAACTAGAAACATAAAGACCAAAAATTCAGACATCAGCCCACTGTTTATCTGCCTGGGCTCTCCTCTGCAGATTCCCTCGCTTTGTGACACGTTTGTGACGCCACTTTCATGACGTGATCTATTTTTAACGACTTGCAATACAATGCCTGGCGGTGAAAAATACAGGGAAATGTCCAAAAACATTATCCTCCATTCGCCTTTTTTTCTCCCGATCATTGATGGTGCACCATCTGTAGCCACACTGACCAGGGTCCAGGCCACTCCGACCCGGTCCAGCACTTCAACGAGAGCGCTAACAATGTAATTCGCTGTAGTGGTGTCTGTCATGGGTATCAACTCAAGGAACTCCTTGGTGACCGCCAAAATCAAATCAACACCACGAATGAATATGGCCAGTTGAGCAACATCTGTAATGTCAGTGCTCTCATCGATTGCAACTGAAAATGCTACAAATTACTTTACTTTATGCTTCTTTTGGCTATCCAAATCTGCTGAAAGATCGGAAATCCTATCCGTCACAGTATTCCTTGTTAGGCTAATGTTGGCAAAAGCCTATCACATATATATATATATATATATATATATATATATATATATATATATATATATATATATATATATATATATATATATATATATATATATATATATATATATATATTATATATATATGTGATTATATATATATATATATATATATATATATGTGATATATATATATATATATATATATATATATATATATATATATATATATATATATATATATATATATATATGTGATAGGCTTTTGCCAACATTAGCCTAACAAGGAATACTGTGACGGATAGGATAGCATATATATATATATGTCAATCCATATATATATATATATATATATATATATTTTTTTTTTTACATCTTTTTTTTTCTTCTTTTTTAACAATTATCCGGCAGGCCAAGCTGGACCCTCTGGCGGGCCGGATCCTGCCCGCGGGCCGTATGCTTGACACCCCTGCAGTAGATCATGTGCAACCCAGGACCTACTGCTTTAATTATGTGGGTTACTTTGTTTACCCACTAAAATGAGATGCTGATAAATTACGGGCAATTCAACAATGATAACAGTCTCATACACGATGCAAGTTAACCTGCCATCAGCAAGGCAGTGACGAGCGTTCTGCTAAAATCTGCAAATTTTTCACTTACAGAGTGCCATCACACACACACACACACACACACACACACACACGCTCAGCATTGTAATCACAGTTAATCTATGGATCTATGGACAAGGAGCAAAAATTGCAATTTGGAATTAAGATTTGCATGTCAATACCATTCAAATGTACCATACATTTCCAAGGCAATTCCAGTATTAATATGCTGTGCGTAACAACAGGAAAAAATGAATTGCTATTTTGAAATTCATTCATCTCCTGGCACATTATTGCTCAGTGGCTCCAAGCAGATATTGCAAGTCAGTTATGGAGAATTTCATTATTAAACGAACAGATATTTTAACTGCTGGTTTTTCATTTTCACTGTGCATGATTTCTTCTTTGGATACAGTTTCTTAATATTCAAAACAGGAATTGGTATGCCACCAGAGATGTTCATTAGCTGTTCGTAGACATTCTGCTGACATGACTTTCACACCATCACTTCTTCTTTACGAGGTGCACGATTTTGGAAAAGCTATAAGGAAGCGATTTTTCATTTCTGCATGTGGCAATTTTCTCCTGCACTCTCTAACATAGAGTGCTTGCTGGCCACATTTAGAGCAGATTACAAAAGACATGGTTCATGTATGCGCCTCCATTTCATCCATCATTATCAATATTAAGGATGACCGGTATAACATTGGTATCAGAAGAAGAATGTCTTCTGCGAAGCCTTGGTGAGAGTAAAGAGCAGAGAGCAAAATATATTTCTGCACAGAGTTATCATCCCAGCCTCACTGCTGGTATCAAGTTATTACAGTCAGTGTATATATTTCTCTCAACACAAAGCAGATACAGCAATACCGACTGTCAAAGCACAGCGGCATAAAGATCTCATGGAATATATAGACTTGGCACATGCTGCATGAGGCTTTGTAGGAGTTGTTGGATTCTCAACCCAGCCCAAGCTACTCAGCAGCCTTCTGGGCCAAATGGCTGTTATAATCCATTTTGAAAGAGACATTTCCCATTTGGCCCAGGCAGGCACGACTTTCCCATTTGTAGAGGGATGGAGTTGACACTAGTTGGGATAAGACTGAGATTCTCAGCAACATGTCTGACTCATAACCTTTATAGCTAGGGGATAATCCTGACTGACGAAAGCACATATTGAATCATCTGACCCTTCATTTAGGAGGGCAGTTTCCTCACAGTAACAAGTCAGACTGATTACAGCGGACAAAATAATATTAAACATGACCTAAATACCTCCTCTGTATTATTGTCAATGAGTATCTTTTTTTGTATTAGCACTGTAACTTGTGCTCAAAATATAGCATTTGGAGATTCCATACCACATCCTTAAAATAGGCTCCTAACCACATAGTTTCTGCTTCACCTGAACAGCTTGTTAGAGTTGTTGAATATGCAGTGTCTTTTCTCAGACCCGATTATTCCCATTGTGTTGTGATATCTTTGGGAAGGTGTGAGGAGCAAATAAAAACATCACGTGTGTACGATAACGTTAAATTTTATTCTTTCATATTGACTAGTTTACCTTCTCATTGTTCTAGGAATGCAAGTAAGTTCATTGAAATAGTTTGTAGACCAAAAAAGAAATCTATAGCCTGTTAGAGTCTGTGACTCTCTTTAAATTGCTTAGTAATATGCAATGTCCCTACAGCAGTTTCTCTGGAGCAAGGTGTTCTGGGGCTTTAGTGCCTCAATAAAATTGGGCTATACTTCTGATGATCCAACCCTCTACTATAAGCGAAATATACCACACAGAGAAATTTACTGCTCCCTCGAATGTGATACCAAAGCAATTAGTGTCGGAGAGATTGGTAGGCATGAAAAATCCTTACAGCATGCCTTGGAGCCAATAGAAAGGCAATGCATCTCAGTTTTACGGCCCTATTGCTTATTCAGTCTTGTTTGGTGTTCCTCTCCAAGACTCCAGAGTCAGTGGGGAATAATCGTGACAGGGCAATAAATTACTCTCGCATTTAGCATAAAGTCTCCCCATAAAGATTAGACTATAGGATACTGCAGTGACTAGAGGGCGATATAAACAATTCCCAGAAGGAAAATGTTGTTGCTTTTGGTAATCAAAAAGGAGAAAGTCACACACTCTGCTAAAAACTTTTCAATAGTGTGTTAATCAGGACATTGATAAGATCCCCTCCACCCCTCCTGTGTTATCAATCTTGGTATGTGCCAGTAGTGTGAGCCAAGCATTAAAGGGTTTTCAGTTCATTTGTATTGACAAATCTGTAACTTTACTAGTTTATGCAGCTCTCATATCAGCGTATGACTGGTAATGAGTGGAGACATAAAGTGTTGACTTAAATAGCTGTGACTTTTTTTTTCTTGAGCACAATCAGTCTTTACACAGCCGCAGGACTGTGAGATGACAGTAAATTCCCTCTGAGAGGTGTCTTGGGTCTGTTTATGTAGCGGAACAAACAACCCTAAATGTCAATGAGTGGACTTTCTCTGTGAAGGACACAAAATAGTTTGGGCTGCATTATTTTCCACGAGTCTGAGGGATTACTTGGGTGCCTGTAGAACAACATGTAATCTAGCAGCCCATGGGGACAGGGACTCAGCCTCGCCACAATGCTGCAAGGAACAGGCTTGTTCACTTGTTAAGTCCCTGTCTTTGGAAAACCCACGTGCACACACAGATATGCAGATGCACACAATAAAAGACACAAAGGCATAAACGCATACAGACACACAGGGAAATTCTGTCTGGGAAGCTGTTGATTGTGGTGCTTGCTTGTCCCATTAGACTGCATCACTTAGTTATCGACTTATGTACGGAGTTTAGTCCATAACAGTTTTAATTTCAGCTTAGAGCGGCAAGAAAGATGCAGAAACACCGCAGGGAATAAAGGAGTCAGGACTGCCATGTGTCCGCATAAGCTCTTTTGTGTCATAAATCATTTGTTTCTTATCTTGCTGTGGCCAGCTTTTATATTTTTTTAAATGATTTCATACTTATGATAGTAGACCGGGAGAAGTAACAGCGGGTAAAATGTATTAATTAGCTTAATCAATTAGTTTCCCTTGATAACATGTCTGTTCATTTGACCTGAAAGGTCCAATGTTGTTGTTGTTGTTGATGTTGTTTGTCTTCGTTCTGTGAAGTCCCCATCAAGTGAAGTTATTTGTTAAGGTTAAGTTTTTCTTACACATGTCGATATCCAAAACAAACGATGGGCTTAATGCAACGAAACCTTCTCGGGTTATTGAGAGAAGACTTCATGAAATGCTAAAGGACAAATGGCTCCTGGTACAATAGCCAAATGTTCAGATCGTACAGAATGCAAAGATGCTATAGACACACAGACAGGGTCTATTGCTTTTGTCTATACATCTCTCCTCTCATCCACAGGTTGGCTCTGAGCAACTTCTCCAGAATGAACACCAACTCCTCTGATGAGTTTTTCCAGGCCACAAATCATGCGGAACAGACATTCCGGAAGATGGAGACCTACCTCCAGCACAAGCAGCTGTGTGATGTCCTCTTAATAGCAGGGGATCATAAGATACCCGCTCACAGGTTGGTGTTTGTGTCCTCCTTGATTCCATTAATTACACCCACATCGGGTTGATTTAGGAGGTACAGAAGCTTCCCTTCATTTTGTTGTCGATGCAAGCGTTCAGGCTTTGGTCAAAACAACAGTTTGCATTCTTAAATACATTTCTTCAGTCGCAATCCATCTGAGGAATAATCAAATAATCTTTGAAATGCAAAGCAAGATTGTCCTGATTTTCAGGTGACAGAAAAGATATCCAAACTCCATGTTCACTGGTTTGCATCTAAATAATGCACATTGCTGTGATCTAATTACACCTCTGCCCTTCCTCATTTCCACATTACATTTGCAACGTGGAAGAGCACGGTGATCTAATACATGGAGGTGTCAATATTTGGGCATCCAGCCCTCGGCTGAATGGCATGACAGGAAATCTCCTGAATGCAGAGAGGCATCACGTTCGCTGCATCACATTCACTGAGTGCATGTGCATGTTTATGTACGCCTGCCATCATATTTTGTTAGTTGATCCAGATAGAGTTACGAAACAGAACCCAGAATTCTCCACAGAGAGAGAAAGAAGTATCACTGACTGACCTAGTCAGCCTGATTCAATGTGGCTTTGTATTTGTTAATAGGACACAACCAAGTAAATCAGGGATGGTGTGAAAAAAATGAATTAAACATGACATAATAAGTATATATATATATATATATATATATATATATATATATATATATATATATATGTATGTATATATACAGACACCACAACATTATGGAAATATGGGATTAGACTGTTGGACTGTGTCACTAAAGCTCAGTTCCTTGTGTCGCCACATGTTCTCTCCTTTCCAACATGAATCAACCCCTGTTTTGTGTCAGCTATACAAAATATTTAAGTCTGACCAGTGTAGCTATTTGCAACATGGAGTATGTGAGGTAATTTAATGTATCATTAACTGACAAAGTAGAATGACAGCGGATGTGTGGGAACAGTACCACATTCAATTATTGCACCAATAGTACAATGTGATACAATATACTACAATGTTAGGCCCTTTTCTTATAATGCAAAACTACATTTGAGGAGACACAGGCTAAGGATTTATTCACTAACCACTCAAAATAATCAGCATATAGACCTCCTGTAGACATGCAAACCCATGTGCGGTACAAGAGCATTAATTCACTGCATTTTCTTGATGACAGACTGGTCCTGAGTGCCGTGTCGGACTACTTTGCTGCTATGTTCACCAGCGACGTGAGAGAGGCAAAGCAGGAGGAGATCAAGATGGAGGGAGTCGATCCAGAGGCCCTCAGATCCCTGGTTCATTTTGCCTACACCGGTGAGTGCTCGTAAAGACATTCACTAGCTCTTGTAAGTAGTTATGAGATTTCTGAAATCCAGCATGATTAAAATGGATCAATAAGGCAATTCATCACTGGGCTGACTGACTGGGCAACACTTAAACATAGCGGTGCTTTATTCTGCAACATTAATCCCTTTTGAGAAGCGCTGTTGGGAAAATCCATATCCACAGTATTCAAGTTTTAAAATAGGATAAAATTATAGAATGATGATTAACCAGTATGTTCGATTGCAATACTTCTCCCACCGCTGTTTTTTACATTATGGTTAACTCCAGTTGTGACGTAAAAATATGTTTTGGTTGTCCTGACATTGCAGGCGTCCTTGAGCTGAAAGAGGAGACCATTGAGAGTTTATTGGCGGCCGCTTGCCTCCTCCAGCTTTCACAAGTCATCCAGGTTTGCTGTAACTTCTTGATGAAACAGCTGCATCCTTCCAATTGCCTGGGAATACGCTCCTTTGCAGACGCCCAAGGCTGCGTGGACCTGCTCAATGTGGCTCATAACTACACCATGGTAGGAGGGCGATTAGCGCTATACCACATTTACATGGCTGGGGTGGGCTAAATTATTCATTTTGGAAGAAGAGATCACACTCTCAAGTGACTCTTCACTGCATGAATACACAAGGGGAGCTGTGGTAATGAAACAGTAACACGAGTATTTTAAAATGTGGTTTAATTAATACTACATGTACTGAAAGGCAGCCCACACTAAAGTGAATCAAATTTACTCTGCTGCATGTGATCAAAGTCTTTTTTTGTGCACATCTGATTAGTATTTTCAATATAATCTGTGTAATAACCAATGTTTTGTGAATGCAGTATACTATACACACACACACACACACACACACACACACACACACACACACACACACACACACACACACACACACACACACTTGGTAAACTGTATATAATACATTTAAATATGTATGGCTGTCCTCTGTTTTGAGGCTATTTAATTAAAATAACCTGTAAAGGTGTGAACTGTCGGTGTCTTGGTTATTTATATTATATAATTTCAGCGAAATGGGTGACGTCCACATTTAAATAGAAATTAAAAATTTCATGCTTTCACTTTATCTAATTTGGTTTTGTGGCTGTCAGTACGAGATACCATGTTGCTTCACATTGATTAGTGCACTGCCAGACTGGTGAAAATGTGGCATCTATATATTTCTGCAAGACATATTTGCATTTGATTAAGATTCATGCACATATTTGTCAGATAACGTCTTGTTTGGTCACGCACAAGTGACAGCATGAGGCAGACTTTATCTCCGAGAGAACATCTGCTTAGTCTGTTTACATGGATCCATCCAGGGCCAGTAGGTTAATCTAATCATCAAACTGCACAAGAGGTTCAACTTCCTGTTCAATCGCTTCAGTAATGAGCAGCGAGAGCTGTGGGCTCCCACAAAGTCCGTCCTCTGGTTTGTGAGTGGAGCAAGTTGTGTTTTGATAAGCTTGTTTTTCCTGTTTGAGCAAGGCCTGAGATCCGCCCCCAACATCCTTTTCCTTTATGAAAGAGTTGCCCTTTTCTGTTGCAGTAGATGAAAACATGTATTGTTTCATTGTTTGGGATGACAGTATTTCTTTACAGCAATACAACTATAATTTAGTTACATATCTGCTCCTGTCGGAAATAATAATGAATACTACAGAATTATTATTTTTTATCAATGAATCCAAATGAAAAGAAATTGCAAAACATAGCAATCTGTCTTTGCCAGCCTCTGCCAAATGCATGGTAATCAACATGTTCTTAAAAAGTAATTCTCTCAGCTTCACTCCCATTAACATCAGCGTTCCTCCTCCTCAGAAAACACTGTTATTACGCAATTACTCTTTTGCAGTAGTTAAATCAATTAGTATCCTCTCCCGCTGATCTTGTTTTCCAAGCAGTTTACCCACCAATGAGTTTGCCAGCAACCCATCCTTTTAAATGCATATAAAGAAAACTCGGTTGAGCTTTCAGTTTTGTTGTCAGCTGTTCGGGACTGGTAATTACAAATAATTGGTATAAAGCAACGAGTTGGATGGCATTTCTCCCTCAGTGCTACCACAACAGATCAATAGATGTCCCTCACTTCATTAAGGATGCCTGTGTCGAGCTCTGAAAACTCACTCTCATAATAGATTGGACAGAGACTCTGTAATTTGTGGCAAGTTGATGATCAATAGCCTGCTTGTTTTTCTTAATTGTTGAGCATCCAGTCTCAGTTTTTTAAGCAGCTTAATAATTAATGCTCAGCTGCGTTTTTGATGAATGAATCAGGGCGTGATTATAGCCAAGGAGTGCTCCGTATGTCCTTTGTGTGTTTTAATGTTGAATATAATTTACTGTAGAGGCAAGAGGGTGTAGCATTGTTTCTAATGGAACTGCCCAGAGACAATGTCCTTGAAGAGGTAGCCATGCAGCGCTGTAATATCGCCTGGGCTTATGGCCATTAAATGGAAGATCAATCTTAAGAAAGGCAATAGAGAAATGCTTCCACAAAAACATAGAGCTGGACACTGTATTGGTGTGATGGTAATGTTGGTGTGAAGCGCTTCTCTGTTTCTCATTAAGCATTTAATATTGGTTTAATGGTACCGTGTACAATCTGAAGCAAGAGAGATACTTTATGCCAAATTGATTTGTAGCCTGCTGTTTCACGGATGTTAAGTGAAACTATTTCATCTGTTCATTCAAAATGTACTGTAAGAGAGTATTTTTACAATTAGTTGTATAATACATTGTTAATAAAGACCTCTAAATTGTCATTCTCTATCTATTTGCACTCATTGTCCTTTACCTCTCTGTCCTTGTGCCATCCTCATATAGAGACACAGCCACACACACACCAAGCGTAGTCCTCGGCTAATGACTGATGATTATCTGCCTCCTACCCGTCTCCTCTGCGTTCCAGGAACACTTCCTGGAGGTCATTCAGAACCAGGAGTTCCTGTTGCTCCCCACGGCTGAGATTGTTAAACTGCTTTCCAGCGATGACATCAACGTCCCCGATGAGGAGACCATCTTCCAGGCTTTGATGATGTGGGTACGGTACGACGTCCAGCATCGACAACAGGACCTTGGGGTGCTTCTCGCCTTCATCCGCCTGCCTCTTCTTCCTCCACAGGTGAGATAGCGGGTGAAGAGGTAGAGCTGGTAAGAAAACGGTATGATCAGGATCATATACTGTGCTTTTGCCTGGATAAGATTCTGGATATAAAATGCACTTTTTTGTTGTTCAAAATGTTATATTTAGCATTTTAGCTTGAAAGCAGATCCAATCAATGAATCGACAAATTGTTTCAGCATAAGTACCACACATTTACTGCAAGAGAACCACCTTGTTCAGCCTCAGTCTTGCAATTGAGCACTGAAAGGCAATGAACTACTGCATTGTCAATAATCACTTTGTTTATGTTCGTGGCTGAAGAAAGAAAATCTCCCCTCTGAGTGGTAAATCAAACTGGCAGCATGACAGATACACATTAATTTGTATATGCATTGTCAGACTATGCTTGCTTATGTTTGAATTATTATTGTTTAAAACACTGCACTGCAACTCAAGTTTTATGAATGCTGTATTTCTGAGAATAAGCATTGTTTTACAACTGTGCGATGTCTACCTAAATTGTGCCATCTGCCTCTCGGGACTACAGATGAAAAATAGCCTCTCAGCTGACTTACATTTACAGAAATGTTTTTATTTATGTGCACTATCCCCTATCAAATAAACCAAAGAAAGAAAAACACACGTCCAGATATGAATTTGTGGCAGATCTAAACATGACAATATCTCCCTTTTTTTAATTATGGTAGCTTAATTTTTACTTACAGATCTCCAAAACAAATTGTGTACACACTAATTTGTGTGCTTTATTTTTTACTTCATATTCGGTGAATAAATGCAGGAAAGATAACAACTATGCATAACATTGCTGTCTGCAAACATCAATAAAATTATTGTTTTTTTTAATAAAAATGATATGGAACATATGATCAGAAACACAATTTATCTCATCTATTGGGTCGGGAGATATTGTTGGCCGTGGTTCACATAAACAACAGAAATAAATCACTGCATTTGTCAAAACCGATTTATTTTAGTAGAAACTGAAAAGATGAGCAGACTAGTGCCCCTGACATTACTTGCAGGTATACTAAGATCAATAGTTTAAAAAACCTTCATTCATGAAAATAAAATGTGTGGTGATATTGAATGTCATTAAAAACATGTTCTCTATTAAAAGCTACTACTTCAATCAGTAGTATGAGGCTCAATATTATATAATGGTACGATCTTTAAGATCCATAAGGTATGGGTATTTTCCAAAATAATTGGTGAGCTATTATCTAGTCAGATACACAATATGACTACTGTAGCTACAAATAGCTTCATGAAAATACTGATTTCCTGCACTTAACATAAACCATATGATTAAAGTATTGTTGTTCCAACATCTGAAGATCTATTTATCTACAGGGGGTTGTGTTACTTGTGTTTATATTTTATTTAAACTGCCCTCACTCTTACATTTAATCATACATAATTATTCTACATGAGACTAACCTGACTTTAGATTAACAGGCATTTCATTATATGTCTTTAAAGGTGATTTGTAGAAACATGTGGCACTTTCTCTACACATTATATCTTGAATAAATTATTTCTTACAATGCAGTTTATTAAAGTGATCCCTTGAAATGTAGCTCCTCGCCGATCTGGAAAACAACAAGATGTTCTCAGATGATCTGGAATGCCAAAAGCTGCTGATGGAGGCTATGAAGTACCATCTTCTGCCTGAGAGGCGTCCCATGTTTCAGAGCCCAAGAACCAAACCTAGAAAGTCCACTGTGGGCTCACTTTATGCTGTAGGAGGGATGGATGCTACCAAAGGTTTGGACCACACGCATATATACAGTGGTTATGAATTAACCGCAAGACGGTATATTTCAATTGTAACACTTTGTGTGTCTGTGGTTTCAGGCTCCACCACTATAGAGAAGTACGAACTGCGGACTAACACTTGGGTCCAGGTTGGAGTCATGAACGGACGGCGGCTGCAGTTTGGTGTCGCAGTAATAGACAACAAGCTGTATGTGGTCGGAGGGAGAGATGGACTCAAGACATCCAACATGGTGGAGTGCTATAATCCGATCAGTAAAGTCTGGTCGACAATGCCTCCCATGTCAACACACAGACATGGCCTTGGTGAGTGTGTCTCGTGAGGCAAATGTAGCTTCACTTATTTGACGAAAAAGAAGGTAATACACTGATAGATAATATAATTATTACTGAAACAAAGCTTCTTACAAAGAAATGTGAACAACGGATGTCAGGTGGGCAATCAGTTAAAGGCAACAATCTTGTGGTCTCTTTTTTTTTAGAAATGATGAAATGTAACTAAGCACAATTAGGCTACTAAAGTACTGTACTTAAGTAAAAATGTTGAGGTACTTCTGCTTTACTTGAGTATTTCCGTGTTATGTAACTTTGTTTTCTAGTCCACTTCATCTCAGAGGGAAATATTGTACTTTTAACTTCACTATATTTATTATTTATTATTTAGGCTACTTTTCAGATTCTAAAATGCAAATTATAAACCAACTTTTAATTATGAATTGTAAAAAGTAGTTGAATTGAGGTCCGCTTCTACCGGCTTCAACCAGTGTGCCCTGGTTAACACGCTGCAGGAAGAGAGAACACAGCGAGCCAGCGAGGTTCTAGCTAGCTGGTGTTATGAAACACCAAAAACTGCAGGGTGAATGCTCAGGAGGTTAACAGCTAAAGTGATGGAGAAAAAAAATCATACATTTCTTTTTGAGATGTACCTTTGATATTTTCCCATTCCCCTATCAAAGCTTGGCAGGTGGTGCTGGCCCTGCTCTTCCTTACCCTTCCCTGCCCAATAAATCTCATATCAGAAGCATTTTGATTCACAGTTGAAACAGGTCTGGGTAACAGAACAGGGAGATCTTGTCAAAGCATTCAGCGCGCTCACCCAGTGTGGTCGGAGGTATCAGCCAGCCCAGGAGATCACACTGTACAGATTACCCGTGTTGTCTTTGATCTTTCCCGTAGAAAATATCTCTTGCTGCTGTGGCGTGCATATTTTGAGTCTGAATATATTTGAGCTTAGTGTCTGTCAACGCCCCTGCCCAACCATTTCCTGCTGTGTGCATTAGGGGTGAAGACAAGAAAAAAGTATTTCTTCATTCCAAAGCCACCAGTCGGTAATAAAAGGAAGTCTCACGACGAGAATTGTTTCTGTCAGACAGTGTTTATGGCATTCAATGTTCTCTGAATGCAGTCTTGCCCTCATGTTCCGTCCAAATAATTGAACTCTCACCAAAGGAAATAAGGGTGGTAATATATAAATCCATTGTATTGTGACCCGGTGATAAACCCCGCACAACGCCCAGAGTAAACTGGAGCCAGAGACTACATACCAACCATAAGACTTTATTAACAAATTGGGTAAACTATAACTAAATCACAAGTGTACAAACAAGAAATTAAACCATGTGGGACTAAAACTGCACAGTCAGGGAGGCCAGTGCAGAGCTGAATAACAACAGTAAATAATCACACCAACAACATAAAATATACTTATTCACAGCAAACCAAATAAAATAACACAATAATAAAATGCCCATGCAAAATATATATGGCTGCTCTGCCCCTGTGTCCCTCTCTTCAGCACAAGCTAAAATCAAACATAAAAAGCACATGTAATTGATAACTTTAAAAGGACATGTAGATATAAAAGGCCTGGGAAAAACAGTGGTTGCTCTGGCAAGGACTCAGATTAGTCCCTCAACTTGGCTGGCCTCAGCTGCTCTCAGGTGTGTGTGTCGTTAGGCAGAAAGGCACAGGTGATCTTCCCACCCCCTTTTAAAGGCTCTGCTCCTTTACCTGGGTCCTTAATTGCAGGCTGCCTATGACCTGCCTTACCACAGTGGTAAAACATCCTCTGCTATGTTGCTAGGGAAAACCGCTTTCCTCTGCGACTTGGGAATGAGGAATAACAATGCAGTTTTATAGTCTTCCTGTTTTCTGGATAGATTTGGTCAGTATGACTCACCCTGCCCAGCTCCAACATGAAAAACATACCTCTGCATCAGCTCTCTCTAAGAACGGTTTCAAGAGAACAAGGGTTTGATTTGGAAATGTCATTCAGTTTCATTGATTGTTCATGATAAACTTAAACACATACACATATTAATACACAAGTATGAAGCACAAGGACTAATGTCACTGTGCAGGGAGCTGAACGGGCAGGAAGGACCCAAATGCAGATGTAGTGGAATCATAGCCGTGTGTTTGCAGAATGCATCCAAATAAATACCTCTCTGCTCGCCTCCTCCTTTTCAAAGCATTGCAGAACTACGGTCGCCGTCAGGTGACCTAAAACACAAAAGCCCATCTGATAGCCAGAGTGTTTGGTGTGTCTGTTCTGGGCTTCTGTAGAAACAGGGCAGTGCAACACAGCGGCCTCTGTGAAGAGGCTCCCTATGTAAATATGAGGGCTCACATTCCTGCCAATAACTCCCACCTAAATATCTTGTTTCCATTTGTGTAGGTATTGCTGTGCTGGAGGGCCCCATGTATGCTGTGGGAGGCCACGATGGCTGGAGCTACCTCAACACAGTGGAGCGCTGGGACCCGCAGGCCCGACAGTGGAACTATGTGGCCAGTATGTCGACACCACGGAGCACCATGGGAGTCACAGCGCTCAATGGAAAGTAAGTTGCTTTTTCAAAGCTATAGACTTGTTGACATAATAATAATTTGTTGCTTTTTCAAACCTACAGACTTGTTGACATAATAATAATTTGAGGCAAAATGTATTGTTGTCCTTTTTCTACTTTGAAATATTGTAGGCCCTGAGGTTGAGGTCACTAGCGAGAGACTGAGGAGTCACGACTACAGGCAGTTTACAGTAAAAAAATTTCAATGTAGAAAATATATATATTACAGTGTTAAAATGACCTTACAGTACAACAAGTCTTTGCATTGGTACGCATGTTTCAGCCCGTCTCTTCAAAACAGAACTAATGTAATATGCAACTTAGGATAGAGCATGCAATAATAACACGGGTATGATTGTTTAACTTACGTGCACAAGTCCAGGAAAAGCTGATGTGCAGCAGTGGTGCAGTAGTAGTTATACAACATTATGCTTCTTGAATGTAGAATCAACCTTTGTGGTCTGTGTGAGATAAACTACACGGTGGCTGCAGTAGTCGGCAGCTCACAGCAAAGGCTGTTCTGATCAGTGTGGTAATTTATTCAGTAATTTAGACTCTATAAAAGCGAAACACTTTGGATACTTTGTATGTATTAATGCCTAACACCACTATTTGATAGTAAATTAAGCAAAAAACAGACCGGCTCTCAGCCTTATTTAAATATGTTTGTGTGCCGAAGGAAGAACACTCTTGCTGCTCGGCTACTTCCAGTATTCAGTATTAAAGGCAATGCAGAGTTATTTCTGCATCTAGGTCAAAAATAAACAACAAGGAAATTGTTTCCCTTGTCTCTACTTTCTGTCGGGCCTGTGAGCTACAAACACTTAAAACACTGACGTGATTTTTCTGGGAAAGAAGGTAGGAGCTTTTTAATGCTATCCACTGCTCGCTGCTATATCTTCAAACTCTGTCATATTATCACTGTTCTATCATAATTGTTTAAAACCATCTGACAACTGATGTGAGCTACTCCCTCCAGGTCCACTAGGACTGTATGCACATGTCAGATGTTAGAGATTTTGAACCCATTTTGTTTCATTTCTTAGACTGTTTGCAGTAGGTGGTCGAGACGGCAGCTCGTGTCTGAGGTCAATGGAGTGCTTCGATCCGCACACCAACAAGTGGAGCATGTGTACTCCCATGGCCAAGAGGCGAGGAGGAGTGGGCGTGGCGACGTACAACAACTTCCTGTATGCTGTAGGCGGCCACGACGCCCCAGCTTCCAACCACTGCTCTAGACTCTCCGATTGTGTTGAAAGGTCGGTAAAAGCTTCTTCTCTGGAGAAAACACACAAGCACGAAAATGATTCATAAGCGGTTTTGGATTGCAGTTGAATTCAGACGTGGGTTGGGCCGAGGCTGTAAGAACAAAAGGGAGACAAACTCATGATCCCCACCCTGTTCCTGCATTTCGAGACATGTCTGCATTGTACCACAATACTCAATTGAAGAGATCATAGTTTCCACAATGTTTATTATTTCATACTATCTGGCGCCATCTAGTGGCCGTCATATCCTGAATCTGATGTGACTCCCAGTAGAGCCTCTCCAGTAATAATTCACTGCTCCGAATACCTTCTTGATTTATGTTTCCTTTGCCATTTAACGTTTTATTTTAACTTCCATTTACTTTTCAAAATGTTCTCAAATAATAGTAATTACCCTTCAGCGTTTAGTCAATGAGACAGCAATAATGTGTTCTTTAAAACAATGATTTTACTCACTCAAAGCATTTTGAGTCATTTATATTTTGCATGTTATAGTCGATTATAATAATGTAGCAGTGTCCAATATCAGACAGTATTTCAGTTTTCAAATTAGTATTCTTGAAGTATTTTAAAAACCTTAAACTTATTTGCTTAAAACTGATTGGAAAACTTAGAGGTATTTTAAACTTAACATGACCGCATTACTAAATTTATGAATTTTAAAATTACTTCATTATCCAGAAATCACTGAAAGAAAATCATAAAGTGTGACTTCATTGTCCTCATCTTAGCGGTCAACATGGTGGAAAAAAAAAAGAAGAAAAAAAAGGAGTCAACAACATCTTCCTTCACTCTTGAGTCCAGCTCTCGGTGGATCCAGGAGCCGCCAGCTGCTGTCCAAGAAAAACTTTTGCTTTTAGTTTCAATCTGGCTCTCTGTGTGTGCTGAAATAAGTTACCATGCAGACATCTGTGATTAAAGAGGGGAGACATCACGGTGTCTCATTAAGTTGGGATGGGACACGGTTGTCCTCTTGAGATTCATGTTGATTGGTTAATTTACATATATTTTTTTCAAGCATAAAATCCATAATGCATGAATAGTCCAAATATTGTATTACAGGTATGACCCAAAGACGGACACCTGGACCACTGTGTCGTCCCTCAGCATTCCCAGGGACGCAGTGGGAGTTTGCCTGCTGGGTGACAGGCTTTATGCTGTGGGTGGATACGATGGCCAGTCATATCTGAGCACTGTCGAGTCCTACGATGCGCAGAACAATGAGTGGACTGAGGTAATCACATCAACCAATAATTTATCACAGTGACACAACTATTATTATCGTTTTAGAGATACATAAAAAATAGGGTACTTTTGACATTCAAAATGGTTAAACTGTTCAATGGAATTGCAGCTTGTTTTTGCCAGAACTGGTTTTAACATCAGGGTTCCCGTTTACACCCTTTGGGAGGATAAATCTGCCGAAGTCACTGAATGCTATCAATATTTTATAGCTTGCTATGTTTTTTTCAATCTTCCCTCTGTAACCCTCTTATCTGCATGAAGTAAAATGGGATTCTTTTTGAAGAGTGCCTCAGATGAGAGGCTGCATGTTAACCCATCTGTCCTCCTACAGGAGGTCCCTCTCAACATTGGCAGGGCAGGCGCCTGCGTGGTGGTGGTGAAATTGCCTTGAGCGTTTTGTCTCACGACAGCATGGGAAACAAATGAAAGCGCGGCGGAGAAGAGTGGACAAACAAAACAACGGATCAAGGACACATCCTTCGAAAGTCATGTTTTCTTTTTTCTTCTTTAACTCAGCTTTCCATATTTCTCAGAAGGAGACACAGACAGAGCCTTGCCCATAAGCCATTGTTTCTATCATTAGTGGACATGCCTGCCCACTGGGGAGGACTTGTTCAGAAACTGGAATGCACTGCACATTCTCCACATTCTTAACCGATCAAGAATTTTCATAGACTTGGCTGAGCTGTAGCAAGTGCTGAGCCTTTGTTGTACTGCTTTGTTATACTAGTTTTTTGAAAGGTTCTGTGTATGTCTGTACAATTAAATGTAAAAGTAAGTTCGAGCAAATAAGCCTGCAGGTTAGTTTACATCTATACAAAGACTTTTCTTATCAGTGCCATCACATACAGTACAGTATATTTTGGGGTTTATATTTCACTTTATAGCCACTCAAATGAAAGTTGTTACGATACATAAATGTAACCTTGTTCCTGTGTCTTTCCTTCGTGGGTGGTCTTAAAATATTCTTATGCTTATTAAGGGAAGAAGACCACTGTGAACTTGAGTTTAGTACAGGAACGAAATCCAACTTTTTGGTGAATAATATGTTTGGACACTTTCTTTTTTTATTGAGCCTGTAGCTACAGAACACCAAAGTCATTTGCTTGTCTTAGAAGTCGTGCTACGCATTATAGGAAAGTTTACAGAATTGTGAATTACAGAAAATATATCATATTGATATTTCATATTGCTGTAGATTTTTGTGAATTTTATGAAGCTATATTTGTGTTGATAGAATCATGTCTAAACCAGTGCACTCTGGTGACTACAGTTATTATTATGATTTTGTTTTTATTTCTGTGCATGCTGACTGAGTGAATGTTTTATTTGATTTATACAATACTATATATCAACATCACTGTCTGTTCTGTATTTTCTAGGATAGGATGCCTTTTGGGTCATGTAGATGATCTTAACCTTCACAACACAAGCATTAGAATAACACATAAGTAACAGCAAACTATGGCTGAGTGACACTAGTGGCATCCAAACCAGCATTCTGAGTCCTATGTGCAACAATCGGGAAACTTGATTTTAACAGAATTTCACTAATGTGACTTTGATTAAAATGTTTAGGTTCATAATTGGTTGTTCTGCTCATACAAGTTGAAACATTACTAACTTTATCACAATGACAATAATTAGTAATTGTAATTATGACATGTTTTTGGGGCCAAATGTTAGTTTTTATCATAATTTTGTACAGCATGCAAAACTATCAATAAAATGACTTCAGTCTTCTCTGCATGTTCAAATCCATGTGTAGAGCTGAATGTGGCCCCTCAGCGGGCGGGTTTCGATTTCTCTTGTTCTGCTTTGAGTAAACTAAACTGATTCTTTGACTAAATGGACTTGGACGCATCTTTGAAGTCATTCAACCTCAGTGTTCTTCAACTGTCTTTGCTTGCCTTTGTTTTTTCATTGTTTGCCCTCAAAATAGTTTCAAGGTCCCCCCCAACCTCCTCTCTCTTGTTTGGTTAGATTTTGATGAATACAAAATACTGGCTGATGTTTTCACGTGAAGAGTTCTAGTTATTTTCAGAATACACAAAACATTACACACCTTTATCTTTTTCATTTTGAGGAATATATTTTTTTTTTGCTCAATCCGTATCTCAGATTGTGTGAAGATTAATCTCCTTCTCCAAGTCTCTGTTTCTGTTTATCTGCATCTCCTCCTGTCAGATCGTATAATGGAGATCAATACATGATAATAGCTTTCCCCTAAGTTCACCTGTTCAGAGTATAATATTACTGAACAACCTAGCATGTAGAATTTACAGTACGTCTCACTTTATATCTGTCCTATTAATTCAAAAGCTTAGTGTCATGGCTGTGGAATCATGAGCCACGAATAGTGATAACAATAACTGCATATAATTGGTTGCAAATGTGCATCATTAGATTATTCTCATGAGGGTAGCTCAGTTTTGCCCAATCTTAAACTCTATATCTGTGAGACAGTCTAGTTGCCATCCAAAGTTTACCAACCACAGTTTAAAAACACACCATGATCTAAACACTGACATCAAGTCAACGTCACATGATAAGTGCATACATCAAGGTCGTAAGATTTCCAAGCCTGATCTGGATGAAAGGCCCTATGGACTTCATGTTACCATACAACTTAACAATGGTAAAGGTTACACTACTCACGAGTCATTTGACTAGTGCTAAATGTTTAGCTGGAATTTTAACACTTTTAAGTATTTAATTAACATGACCTAAATATAATAAAACATATCACTTTGAAAGAAGATCTTCAGTTCCTCTTTAAATTTAATCCCAAGAAATATATTGCACATTGTAATTAATTATCTTTATTAATCATCACAAAACAGTTCCTTCTGGGTTTTTGTTGAGTTTTGTTTTTAAATCACACCAGAAAAAAAGTGTTAAACCCCTTTTAAACCCAGACACATTACAAAATATATAGAGACAGAGATAAACAGATGGTTTAAGATCATGAGTAAATATTGTGCATTCAGTGCAGTGAAGTACAACATAATTCATAGAGGGAACAGGAGAAGGGATTGTTAGTGCAGAGGTTCCAACACACATTTACATTGTCAACTCCTCATACAGGAACTTAATAATATAAGTGTTTAGATTTGGATTTATCCATTTTGGTTTTGTTGTTGAGAGCTCAGCTTAGTTTATTTTAGCAGTTTTGAGTTCTAGGATATACTGTATTTCACCAGTATCCCCACACTTCAATACAGCACTCTCCTCCATGGTGATGTAATCATATCATAAATTATCAAGAGAGGGAGCTGTTGCACTGCAGACAACACACCAAACCGCACTTACTGCCGCAAACGGCAAATCAAAGATCTCTAATACCATTACTGTTCATAATAAATGTCAACCGGCATTAAGAATGCCAAGGACAAATACTTGAGCTAATAACCCTGCATAATTATTGAGACACGATGATGAAATGTTGGGAAATTGGATGTTAAGGCGTCTCCTTTTACTTTCAAATGAGCATCTTGCTGAGTTTTAAGGGAAGCACAGAACCTACGAGGAAGTCCTGACTTGAGAGATGATTGTCAGGTTTGAAAGGGATTTTGGCGTCACACAAGTTTGAACAATCTCTCATAATTCTGTGACAAATGATTGTTCTATTTTTGAGCTCTGCGCCTAGCCTTTTGTGATTTTTTTTTGTGGGAGGGAACAGCTCTCGCTCATATTTTATTATCCTTTTTTTGTGTGACAGTGAACAGAGATGGGAAGTGATGAGAGAAAGATGCAACAGCACAGTGTACGTTGCAAATAATGTACCATATTGATTGTGAATGCATGCCATACCAGGTTGCTTTCTTCTATAACATATACTAAATAAAGGTTAAAAGTTTAAATAAATTACAAATCATTTCCTTGCAAAGATGTTACATGCACAGATTTGGGGATTTCAGCCAACACATTTTCTTCTGCCAGATAAATGATAACGCTGCATAATTGTTTGTTGTCAAATCACAGTCTCAAACTTCAACACAGATCAGCTGGCCTAATGCTCACTGAAGAAAAATGTAAAAAATGGATTTGGGTGGTTTATTTGTCAAAACACTGTATTATAAGAAAGACTGGGAATTTTAAAAAACAGCATGCGAGGGATCATCTTCACCACGGGGACAAAAGACAAGATGGATCCCTCTACAAGTGCCACAACAAACTGTCAACTTAGAATAAGATTGTCTCATCAAGCCTGCTTAAATAAGCCCTTTAACATGGCACTTTTGACATCTTGCAATGGATTGCCATGTCAGACAAAATGTTGTGTCTTCTCTTCCCAGGTGGCGGTAATGTTGCACGGCTAGTGTTTTTTTCAAGCAACTGAATTCAGAGAGTGACAAAGATTAAACACATCACACAGGCAGCAGGACAGTAACCATATCGATGTGCGTTCCTGTCCGGCTAACAATGCAGGTTCGCTTTAGAAATCGCCTGCTTGAGGAACTACAGTGTTTCAGTTCAAGTGATAAAGTAGTTAGCTGCACTTTCACGAGTCCAGCACCGATACAAAGAATGACAGTTGCTTTTCTCGTCTGATCAAAGGCTGCAGACAAGTGCTGTAGAATGTTTCTCCCTCCCCCCCACCCCCGAAACCCTGTCTCTATCTAATGATAGTTGAATACATTGTCATCTCATTATCTTTGAAGAGGGGAAAGATCCCTCCCGTATGAGTGGGCACTGTGTCTCTTGCCATCAGACGGCCCTAAGATTGGTGAAGCGCGTTCTCGTCTCATTATGTTGAGTGAGAGATATCAGACATATCCCATCTGCCTAACGCCTTCCACACACATGCCGCCATGCTTGAGCCATGCAAGCTGGTGCAGGAATACTGCAAGTGGTTTATCTGTAATTCTATAACTCAGCTATGAGACTTGCATTCTAAGCCGATCCGGACAATGCCTTTAAATAAATCACTGCATGGTTAAATATCACTGTCAGAATTAGGAGAATAGATAGAAGAAGAGCGCTTTTTGTTTTGTGCTCCCGACTCTTCAGATATGTGTCTAGCATGTACCTTATATCCTCATCAATATTGCAGCCTCGTGTAGTTTATTTATTAATGATTTTAAACTAGTACACAAAACTCATTTACCCTCCGGCAACTGGCTGCAAGGCTTTTCCTTGGTTCCTTCAGACAAATAAAATGAGAACAAAATCTGCAGTCCCACCCAATTTTCCAATTTGCAAACCCTCTTCAGGGCAAAGAAACGGCAGCGTTAGGAGGAGAAAAAGCAGAACACATAACAGAATCACACAATCTGATACAACGGCCACCATAAATTGCAACCTCAAAAAATTATCAAGAATGAATATGATTAGCTTCATATACATGCTTTTAAATTAACTTTTTCAATGTAGACATACAGTGCAATTACATTCAGGAATAGTTGTGGTCCTTGTGTGACTATTCTAATAAGAATGAAAAGTGCTCAAAGCCAAAAGCAAACAATAACTTGTGACAGAAGAGCCAAATTGGTCCCAGTTACTCTTGACTGGCTTTAACAGATGTCATGGGCCGATTGCCAAAACTTCTTATCGTGGACACAGTACAGTGAAACCACAACATTGATCTACATGATGGATGTCAGATAAAAATGGATCCAGCCATGGTTTTACCAGCTTTGAAATCATGCATGGAGAAGCCTGTCAGGGCAGAGAGATGATGTGGACACTGGCTCTCACTGTTTGTCAAGATTTTACATCCCTCCCCCTCGCTACTCGTTTGAAGCTAGTCATCTGCTGTCTAGCAGCTTGCTGCCAATACGCCGGAGAATCTAGATTCAACATTTGTGGGCTTCTTACAGGAATGCATGCAATTAGACTGTTTTGTGGGTGTAAAGCGTCCCCTTGCATAGACCACACAATCTATCATTTTAATGGGCCTCAACTTTCACAGGAAGCACGCTTTAATTTGGTAACAACACTTGTCTTTTTCTTATTTTACATGTCTAATACTGACAGTAAGCTAGTGACCCATCAATGGAACATTTTTTCACAGCGGCTTTTCCTCTTTTGAAAGAAACACAGAACTAAAAGCAGACTTTTGAAAGTTCAGTATCAAATGATGTTTTGACATCAAATGGGATAATGAGGAGCGTCACAACCAGAAGATCACCTACAGTCCAATACTTTAAATGAGATGTGTTGTTTGTTTACTGACTGATACGGTCATGATGATAAAGTTTATCTTGTCCAACTCACTGTTTAAGCCATTGCAGCATCCACAATTCAGAGAGCATCATATCCACTTCAATAACACAAGCTCTCGCTCCCCTGAAGGACACACACAATATACATTTTACTGCCTCTTTTTTTTTTTATAAAAAAAATCGAGTGTTACTTGTGTGCCACCATTGTGTCTGCTACGCCTCTTACCCCATATGATCTTTCTCTAGGCACATTACTGCTGCCCCAGCAACGCCCGCTTATGAATTGCCTCCAGAACTAAATCACTTCCTTTGTCAGACACGACTGCCTTTCTTTCCCAGACCCATTGCTTACTGCTATTGTTAGTGAAGATGAACAGCCCGCGACAATTAAAGGTGTGGACCATTACTTCTGCTGTGAGGTCGGTTAGGCTTCATGCTTTACAGCCGGAGGGAGAACACCGCCGTTTCTAAATCTTTCATCTAGAGCCATAATGGAGAGCCCTGAATGGATGAAGAACCAACAAATGTCCACCACTCTGCATGTATTGGGTCAGGTATTTGTAGCCAATGTCAGATGTCTGAAGGATGCTTGGAATATTATGGAAACAGAGTGAAACTAAGTAAGAGAAAGGACGCCTACTGCAAACATAGAAAACACATACTATCCGAATGCTGCTTCCACATAACACAATGGACATTTTCATTCCATTCCAGTTATTTTGTAACTCTGTTAAGTGTAACTGCACCAGACCACAATGCATTTGTGATGAACATTACAGTAGGCCTACAGGGTGAAGACCGCCAATACTATCGTTAAATGCATCCCCTGCATTTCTGCATCAAAAGGACTGTATTCTTTCTGTATTCTATAATCGTTAAAAATAATCACAGCCCTTTTCACTGTTAAGAGTGACAGCAGAGTGGATGGAAGTTGAGTAAACACCGTGGCGATAATACGAAAAGTGTTTCTGACTGTTTATTTAAAAAAAAAAAGCACAGATAAGAGTATTACAAAGATCTGCTTTGTTGATAAAATACAGTACACACTTTTGTAAACACTACAATTATGCTTTGCTTGCAAATAGTACTGTGAATCTAAGTTTTCATGCAATGTTGGGATATGTGTATGGGCTGGAAGGACGGACAATTAGGATCTTTGCAGATGATGTGGTTCTGTTCTGCTCCATCGGACCATGACCTTCATGCACTGGGGCATGTTTGCAACAGAGTGTGAAAAGGTTGGGATGAGAGACGGCACCTCCAAGTCTGAGGCTATGGTTCTCTGCAGGAAAGCAGTGGATTGCAGCCTCTGGGTTGAGAGTGAGTCACTGCCCAAAGTTTGGGAGTTCAAGTAACTCTGGCTCTATTTTTTAATTACGTCTCATACTATTGCACTGTCTTTATTGTTATGCACCATTCACCTCGTCAAATTCAAGAATTCAGAATAAAAACAATAAACAGTTCTAATTCTGATTTCATTCACGAGTGGGAGCAAAGTAGAGCCTGAGATGGTCAGGCAGCGCGGCGTCAGCAGTGATGCGGACGTTGTACCGGACCATGACTGGGAGCTGAGCTGGAAGGGAAAGCTATCGATTTACCAGTCCATCTACGTTCCAACCCTCACCTGTGGTCATGAGCTTTGGGTAGTGAATGAAATAATGATATCGCAGATACAAGCGGCCAACATGAGCTTCCTTCTTACGGTAGAGATAGGGGGAGAACTCAGACTAGGGATGTCCCACTATAACATTTTTAGAGCACAATTATTGTCAGAGGAAATATCACGGTTTCACAGTTTTAATGTTTATCATGAAGAATATTTCTAATATGCCTATAGCTAATGAACTATTTATTATCATCATCAACTATATCCTTCTACTTTAAAGTCATCTATAGTGGTAACTTGCATTAAAAAAAGATTGTATTTCTATCGAATAGAAAATCTTTGCATTAGAAGTTATGATGATGTATCATAAGCTGCTTAGAGACATAAGAAGATAAACGGGTCATAATTTCCTCGCTAATATCTATTACATATTTCTGTGAAAACATCTCTGTCAAACAACTGTATTTATTAAAGTTTATCACGAAAACTAAATTTTACATCATTACATACAAACACATCTTTATAACGATATAATTTACCCACTTATAATAATTGTTTTACTGAATCGGGCATGCACACACCATAATGTTACTAAATTGTTGCACACTCTTGCGAGAATCGTTTTCACATGGCAACAACGCAGAATTCACGACACCATAGATATTGTTGCTTCTTCAATTCTTACGTGACGTTATACAACCACGGTTACGGCAAACTTGTCTAATTCCGACATCCCGAGGTCAGACATCCAAGGAAGCACAGAGTATGGCTGCTGCTTCCTCGTGTGCAAAGAGGCAAGCTGTGGGGGTTCTGGAATTTGATCATGATGCCTCCTGGACGCCTCCCTTTGGAAGTTTTCAGGTCACGTCCAATTGGTAGGCGGCCCCGAGGTTGACCCAGAACACGCTGGAGTGATATGTATCTCGTATGGCCAGAGATCGCCTCTGGGTTCCTCAGGAAGAACTGTAAATCAGTGCTGTGGAGAGGGACAACTGGAGTACCCTGTTGCCCCTGCGACCTGGGCCTGGATAACTATAAGATGATTGATTGATTGATTGATTGATGGATCTATCCATCAATGTTTTGAACCATGCAGCTTTGTCATGGGGATAGCATTTCTTGAGTGCTGTTAAGCTAGCTGTCGATGATCTATAAATACCTCTGAACTAGAGATGCACCAATTAATAGCTCTAAGACAGGTAGGCTTTCTGCTGATCGGTCATGACTGGTGAGCGGTCGATCCGTTTAATTTTATATTTCATATTTACACACGTGCTGCCACAGTATGATAGTTATATGTCAGCACAGAGCAGCACAGACAGTAATGTTACAGACACACACATATAAAATGTATTGGCAAGTGAAGAAGACATAGAGCACACAATTTGTCACAACTGCAAGTCCAAAATAAGCAATGAGGGAACCTTAATCAGACACTTATTATTTTGTAATTCATAACCTTGCATGCTGCTCAGAGTGATCGCAGTGACCGGCTCGTCTGCCGACAGCGGGATCTCTCCCTTGATAATGGATGGAACAAATAAAAATAGTGGAAGTCATATTGAGCTCTACTCAGTAAAATCAGTTTTTCGGCGAAGGTAAATTGTAACGCTGTCATGATGTGTTGGGATGAACAATTTCTTCTGCCAAATCTTTGTCTGAAAATGTACTGCTGTTTAGTTGCTTTTTTGGTGTTTTCTTTGCTACAAGCATGTTGTGTTTTGTGCATCACTTCCAAGAGACTCCGCTTTAGATGATGAGATGAGTGTTGCAATAGGTGTAAAATCTGGTGTTGTTTTCTTGTTTTTCTTTCAGCTGAAGTGTCTAAAACTGCTTTTGTGCTACCCGATCCTTTTCCCCTTCTGTTTAGAGCCAAATACATAAAATGCATTACTTCCTGTGCATCAAGATCATTTCCCAAGGAAAGCCCTGCTAGACATGAGTGATTAAAGTTATTGAAATGAATTTCATTCATGTAAAAACTGATTACTTTCATCTTTAAATCACTTTTTAAATCCTTCATATGCAGCTTGCAGTGTGTTCTTAATTCAAAAGCTCAAGAAGAAAGACATGTTTGGTCAAAACTAGTTTAAATCAATGATGACAATACAGTGACTAACACACATGGTTGAAATGACAGTTGTGGGAACACGACAAGGAACTAAAGGTTTTAAAGAAATAATAATGGGCAAGTATAATCGTGTGATATACTGCAAACCACTTCTGCTACACTGTTTCAGCTGCAGGCAATAGTCTGCGACTACCTACAGATGGGATCTGAACAGAGGCACACCAGGGTTGATTTAATACATTTTTAGAACATTTTGTTTCTTGCTTAACCCCAGGCAATGTGCATCACACAGGCAAAACCCACACGGCAGCCATATTGCCAGGAGGATTGCCCACGGTGGACAAAAGCTGAACCTTTCTTATCCTTCTATAGCCTGGTATCTGAATCCCGTAGCATATGCATGCAGATAACAACTTCAAAAGATTAATTCTCATCTTACTACATATCTTTTTGCAGGAAAATCTCTTATACTCAAAGTCTTTTGTTATAGCCTTTAGCTTGGTTAAGAACTTTACCTTTAATTTCATCCTAAGGTTAATGCCTGATACCCCTCTTTGACATGCAGTGGTGTTAAATAATTTAGGTTAAATCTGTTTTGTTATTGAATGGAGTTATGGAATACTAAAAGTTTCCAGCTATGAAGGCTGCTTTAGGTCAATTTAACAGAATATGCCTACCTTGTAAATAGTGGGTTTGTACAACTGATCATTACATAACTTAAGTTTTACCCATGCTAAATTGGAGGAATACCTCAACACGGCTCTCAACATGGCAGCGGCCATGTCAGTGGATAACAGCAAGAACAGTGCAATGTCAACAGTGCTGACATAGCTAACAGTGAGGCAGAACCTGAAGCCGGGAACAACAACAACACGTGTCACTCGCTACCCGGTTCATACATGCTAACTCAATAGTCAACGCATAATGCCAAATTTTCATTAAAATGGAAATTTTATTGCTTCAATTTTTCTTTGAAAAAAATAATAAAAGAAAAGAAAAACACTGAAAGAAAAGATTCAAACAAACAGTGTATATTACATTTAAATTGATTGAGTCTCCCCATTCTCTTGGACGGTACTGTAAGCCGTATTTCCTCATAGCATAGCAAACCATATATAAAGACCAGGCGTCCCAGCATGCCACAGGCTTTCCAACATAGTTGCCAGCAGGGTGCAACACTTGGAAAGGTGCTGCCTCTTTAAGTCTCCTGTATGGCATGTTAAGCAATGGTAATCTGCCGCAGTGCAGACAATAAATTCCACTGCATAACTAAGCGTAGCCATGACATCGTACCTGGATGGAATATCATATGGGCAGATGAAAGGATAGATGGGGGCTATGCCCCTTGCAGAATAAACATTTGTCCCCAATGTTGACACAAAAGGAGCAAAATCTGACAACTAGTCGCAGTGTCACAACTTGTCTGTGCGCTGTATTAGAAGAAAAAAAAGAAGCACGGTGCATTAATTATTTCCCCTAGCTTAGTGCTTGTTTGGTCAGCATGCAATTCATCTGTTCACTGCAACAATGGAGCTCAATGCTTTGACAAATCTGAAGGCTTGGGCTGTCTTCCCAGTTCCCAAAAGCTTAATAGTGTGCCATGTGGAATGATGTAATGCTAAAATACTGCAAAACTTGAGTGCTCACCAGCTTTAGTGAGGGCAGGGGAAAGAGGGAGAGACAGCCTGGAGAGAGACGGAGAGAGACAGAAGGAGACTCAAAGGGCCTGATTACTGCATATCATCGAGAATACAACTTGTACCACACAAATCTCCAGTGAGATCCCCATACTGTTGGAGTATGATAACAGAAATGAAAGCTAGTTTGTGTTGGGGCTCTCTTAACGCAGCCGCCTCGCAGTGTTGAGGAAAGTGATCTTCGAATGTTCACTGCATGACTTAGACAGCAATTCTGCAGTTATTTGACAAACTAAAAGCTATTTCAGTCTGTCACAAGAAAAAAATATTTGGAACACCCTGTAGCAAGGACCTATAATCCCCAACAAAGAAATGTTATTATTCACAACAGTGTGAAAGGAGACACACCAAAGCTGCCCTATACTAAGTGTGGGTTTTGCAACAGGGTTTTGATCTTTTTTTTCCTGAATGTTTTTTATGAAGGATATTAGACAGGTTTTTTCTTCTTCTTTTCACTTCTTTTAACTACGGAAGATTAAAGGGTGGTACTCTATAGCAAGCCCAGTAACACTTGATAAAACAGCTCTTTGCATAGATATTGCTTCTTACATAAAGGAAACCAGCCAATGCAATTTTTGCATGTGACAGCATGCTGTCAGATGTAATGAGAAATGCTAAATCAGAAGCAATGAAATATAGATTATTGCTCAGTTGTTCTAATCCATTTGTATGATCTCCTTTATAATTGTGAATACCAAACCTCAGCATGCAGTGCTAATTATTGTTTGGTTTGATTATTTAGAGGATACACTACATGAATACAACATTGCCTAAAAGCCAACTTTTTGTGGCAAACGGTACATTTTAGATATTATAACATAATGAGTGATGATCTCTGCTTTGAACTTTGAGTTTTGTTGAAATTGAGGCCAAACATCCATATCAGGTTAATGCATTTCTATGAACAATGGTAAGGTATTACAAGAATAACATTTGGTCCAATAAGTTCATGCAACCCACATCACTGTGGCATTTAAATAACTTGAAATGAAAATCTGATATGATTATTTGTATCTAACACCGCAGTCTGTGAGCATATTTCACTCTCATCTCACACTGAGCTAAAATATGCAGAAGGAATACATATCAGATCTTGATCAGAGAATTTCAGAGATTAACTGTAAACTGCAGTTTTTTATTACATTACCAAACAAATGACATTATATCACTAAGCAACATAAGAGCAGTTTATATTTTAAATAATTATTTAGAGAAACACATTAGAGCCAAGGTATAATGAGATCTGATCCTTAAAAGGTCTCGCAAGTATAGTTTCCTAATGACGAGTCTTTATTATTGTGTGGTACAGAAATCAATTACAGTTTTATAGAGAATCTTGATCCCTTTATGAGGAATTCAGCAAGGAACACTTTGCTTTTTTACAGGTCTTCAGGATTTAGACAGCAAAGAAATTGGTGTCATGTTCAGGTGTTCAAAGCCAAATGGATGCTGGGTAAAACATAGTACCAATAATAATAATAATAATAATAATAACAAAAATATGAATAATAATGAAAACCAAAAATCCCTTCAATTGTATATACTTATATACTTTTTGTGCCTTTTTGGTCACTCAGTATCCTCAATGTTCTATTTCAATTCAGATACCAGGACAATGAAACACAGTCTTTACTATGCATGGCGTTCTAATACCCTTAGCCATTTTTGGACAAAAGGCAGAGCAAAGAGCCAGGGGCATTTCATTTCATGCTCTGCCACCTCAACCCCAGATGTTCACCTCGAAAACATCTCCACTGATACAGGTAGAAGCTTAATGGCCTGCAAATTGCCCCGAGCTCAGGTAATGAAATGCAACCTCTGTATAATTTTAATTGAGAACTCTGGATGGAAATCAAATGATAATGTGCTTCATGCATGGGAAGTTTTCAAGTAACAGGGAAATTTGTGTCTGGTGTGTAAGTGCAGCTTGGGCTAAGGTAAATGGCTTTTTCCTTGTGAGCCTCTCTCCATTTTAATTGTGGATTGCACGGTGTAATAAATGGGTTGGTCATGACTTAGCATCTGGTAAATGAAGCAGAGGATGTACACACCTCTGAATGCACAATGGTGCTCCATATTTACAATTCAATCCGACAGGGTGCCTATTAGAAGCCATAAAGCTGCTCAACTGTTAGATAAGACACCCTCAATAACCTCCACCCTTCCTCCTGGTCACCCACCTCCCCATCTGCACAGACACACACACACACACACACACACACACACACACACACACACACACACACACACACACACACACACACACACACACACACACACACACACACACACACACAACATTTCAAGACAAGGATAAAGCTTTTCAGCGTCAAAACCTCCATGACAACATTTAATACAACCAAAGATTCCCAGAGTGTCCTTGTATGAGAGCCAATCACTAGCATGTTGGAAGAAGTTCTCAAAAATGTTAACTGTTACTTAAACTTGCCTTAATTAATATTCATTTAAATTTTGCACTTAAATTGACATGGAAAATGTGTTGGCAAACAGTTTCCTATTCACACAGCAAGCTAACACAAAGCAACATGAGCATTCATTTGGAGTCATGTTTCAGATGACCTGTCCAATATTCTCTTTAGCTGCTGAATGCTTCACTGTGGCCACCAGCTAGTCCCTAACTGTCTCTATCTGGCATTTACTGCCGGGGAGGTAGCATACTATGGTTTATCAGAGCTTTTCCCCTAAAAACCTGCTACTGGAAAACAGGGGTGATGGGAGTTTTTAGAAGCAAAACTGTTACAAGTGCAGACCTTCATCCTCCTTTAAGCTGTAGTAAATAATATGTACACCACAAGTGTGTTGACCATAAGCAGGTCCTAGTCAACAGGTGTCAGCTGAGACGCTGTGGGCACACTGCACTGTTGGACGAGCCTCAGGGCAAACCAGATGTCAACTCTCAAATGAACACTCTCCATTTTGACAAATATACGGTAGTATTTGAACAAAACCTTCTGTGACAATGACACGATTTAAAGGATGTTGAGATAGAGCTTAAGTGTTTGAGATACGAGAGAGGCTTGTGAACATTTCCCTAAAAAAGCAATTTATATGAAGCAAATAATATGTCTTTTTGACAGAAGTGACACCTAACTGAAGTGCTGGTATCATCTCCAGACACTACTGCTTATTTGCCACCTGTGTCACTTCTTCCAGATGTTCACAAGAGGCCTAATGACTTGCTCTCTCTCTCTCTCTCTCTCTCTCTCTCTCTCTCTCTCTCTCTCTCTCTCTCTCTCTCTCTCTCTCTCTCTCTCTCTCTTCTCAAGCAAGGGGATGTGTTCAGCCTGAAGTTGACTCCCAAGATTGTTGCACATATACACAAACACACACATACGCATACGTAGATACTGAACTTAGGGCATGGATGGACCATATTTGAAAGACTGCTGACAGGCAGCAGGTGATGGCGCCAAGGCCAGCTGCTCTTGCCCCACCTCTGCTCAGCTGTCCGAGCCCAGAGCAGCCTTTGAACAGCCTATTACCCCGACACAGCACCGGGGGAAAGCAATCAGCTCCAGAGGTAGACCGCTCTCACACCAGATGGTGTGGGAGATGAATCGGGCCATTATATTAGTGCTGGATAATTCCTCAAATGAAGCTAATTAAAAAGAAAAATAAGTGTTATCCTCCCTCTTCTTGCCTCCTTTGCAATCTGAATGGAAACTCTACTGACATTATTTCTCTTCATGAAAAAGAGAGATAAATATACTTTTTTTTTGGATTCCCTCTGATTCTTTCCTCCAAACATCAAGAAATGCAAAGTTCCTTTTATCAAATGTAGATAGCAAGCATTTGAAAAACACCTGTTCTTAACAAAAATAATTGACAGCACAATCTGATGCTGCCTTTTCAGATGATGAAGACTGGTGTTGACAAAGTAGATACACTTTACAGGCTGGAACCTGTGTATTTTAATTAAACTGAATAAGATCATAATCTGATGAGATCATCAGCTCATGAATGTTTTTCACCTAATATGTTTATAATGGTTGGATTTAACACTTCAACTGAGCAGTTACATTATATAGAAACAGTTTTATGAAGATATTAAGCGCAATATGAAACACTATATTAATTTTACAAAGGCAGCTTTTTTCAGCCTCTTAATAGCACAGATTGTACAATTTTAAAATGTTTTCATCCACACTGAATGTAGAAATCATTCATTAAAGTAAAAAATAGAGGCACAGCATGTTCTTTTATGCATCTTTCTTATTCCTTAAATGTACAGCTGTGAAATTAACTGTGTCTCTGCTATTGTTTGTAGTCGCACCTTGAAAAATGCAGCTTAAAAAGTATGTCAAAGAGCTCTGTAAATATGGTACCCCATTGGCTTAAGCCCAAGCAGACAGAGACAAGCAACACCAGAATGTGAATCTCAGTTAGCTTTAAAGGATTTAGGTAAACTCTGAAACAGTGCTTATTGCTCTCTTATCCACTTTTGTGTTAATGAAAATCATGTCCTGAATCTGTCAAGGGAGATTAAGGGAATATCATTACGATTGTCCTTTTGCCAATGTAGATTCACTGTATCCACAGGGATTATAGTCCAACCCATCCCAACGTGTATTACCTCTCTCTGCCAAGGAAATTTAAGAAAGGTTGAGCTGATGATAAGGACTGGAAATCATCTCACAGGAAATTCAAACTGCATCAAATTCTGAGGTGGATCCTATATTTGACGACACCAATGCCATCCATTGTCCCGAAATAACATACTGAGCATTAGAAGGAAGACAGGACGTGTTGAACCCGATGTGTGCACTGGTTCCAAACACAGCCATCTCCTACACTAAATTATGTGTCATGAAAGTTAGATTTTGAATTGAGTTTGAGTTGCATCACAAGATCAACCACAGAAAAGCAAAACACACATTTATCATGACTTGAAAACAACAGATGAGTGATCCAAGGACAATAGAGCACACATGTCTAGACATACAGTTTGTATGCAAGACATAAACTGATATCAGTATGGACATAATCTGACCCAAAGTCATTGCCTATTGGCTTGTAAGAGTCATCCAATCAGGGCTGTAATCAGCAGATTTCTAAAATCTTAAAGTCTTTAATTTTAACTATATTATTGGAGAACTCTTGAATTGTTCTTCCTTAAACCCATAACTGTGTATGTATATTGTTCAAGCTAAAATTACACAATAACAATAGCATACACTTTCAGATTGATTGTCTTACTCTGGTTCAACAACACTCAGTGTCTCAGTGTGCTGAACTTCCTTTTGTAAGTCTTTGCTGTAAGAAAAATATTTTAATGGCAGCTCCCAAATATATGAGGCATTTCAAAGTTCATTCTTTCGGCTGCTCAGGAAGTTCTGCAGGTCTCTGTGGCCTAACACCGCCAAACAGACTTCCTGTTTTGATGTTTCCTTTAAATGCCACAAAATCCCATATCAAGGCAAATTTATTCGTAATCAGAGCCGAGCTGTGATGTAGTTTACCTCTCAACTTGGGCACACCATCAGAAATATTTAAATCACTCATCTCTAACTCCTGCCCCATAGCTTTTGAAATCAAGGGCAAAATGCTCTTGGCCTTTATTCTAAGAAAATGCACAGGTTCACCTGCCAATGCCTGGAGATAGCTTGAGGGCTTTTCCATAAAAAAATAGCAGTAACTGAATTATATTTTTTAATTAACTAATTAAATCAACTATATCTTTAAATTGACATGAACTTCTTGAGTGAAAGGCACATCTTGACCACCCATTTAATCCATTTCTGGTTTAATAATTGGATGTGTTTGACAGTGTCCACTACTGATAAATGTTGTAAATATGTCATATCCTTTTGAAATTTTTTAAGATTAAAGACAATCTTAAAGATTCTGATTACACCCACATTGAACGATTTAAAGCAATCTGAAGTCTCAATTTTAGCCACATTTTAAAAACTGAATTGAACTGAACTTCATTCACAACAGCAGTACATTATGGCACAATACATTTAGTTCAGAACTGGTTAATCCCAGTTATCAAAGGTCATATTGCTCAGTTGATCACGTCCACTGCAGCCCACTGCAATGTTTAGAGTTGAGAGCAACGTTCTACGCACATGTTCAGCATTTTAAAAGACCGAACAAAAAACAACAACTGAGGATGTCAGCTCAAAATAGAAAAAAGTCGAACACATCCAGAAAATGCAAAGCAGCCAATTATGTAGTCTGTCTAAGTTGGTGTTGCAAATACATCACAGACATGCCAGCAGCTGTCTGTGAACTGTTACACCACATACACTTTATTTTAAGGCACATGGTCAGTGGTTAGCAACCAGAAGGATTCAAAAGAAGGGTGAACCTCAAGTCCGTTGTTAAAATACAACCCTGTTCTGAAAAGCTGAAACCTGAAATGTGTTACTGTTCAATTCTCATGTACGTACAATGAAACAATGTAAAACCAAATCCAGCCATCTGCTCCTCCATTTTTCTATTACTGAGAGAGGAGCTTGGCCTTCTTTACAGATCCATCACTTGCACTGAAGTATTAGTCTAAACACAGCACAGAGCTGAGGGAGTTTAAACATATAGTGGTTCCCATCTACATAATTTGGCATTTGTTTTAAATGAAGTCAGGAGAAAACAAATGCTCATAAAATAACATGTCCAAGAATCTGAATGTTGTTTCACATTATAATTCTGATGTAACTGGGTGCACCACCTGCCTTTTGTCCAGATACGTTTTTTACTTTAAACTTAGCTCAGAGCTTTGAGGAGGACTGAAGGCACAAATGAGATTGTCAGTGCCACAGGTTACAGGCTATCCCTGGAGCTAAGCTTAAAAATGCATAGAGTATCGATCCTTACACTGGAGCGAAGTAAAATAGCACACATAAAGGTAATATTGATTTATACAGTACTTGAAGTATTATGTTTAAGATTTAAGTTTGTGAGACCACATAGGTCCAGGAGTGGAGGTCTTCTTAGGTTTGAGCTATTAGTCATGTGATATGTAAGTCCTGGAAGCTTTGTGTGGCTTTTTTAGACAAAGAGGAAAGATGAGGTATAAGGGGGAGCTTGAGGAATATTGAAGTGGCTCTAGATAAGAAAAAAGCAACAACAACCACAGCAACTAAGCCCTTCTGAAGAGGCACAGATTAGGTGTTTACAAAAATACAAAAAACAGTCATGTTGTTAAGTTTTTTTTTTTTGGGGTGTTTAAAAAAAATCCATCATTCTATTCATTTGCTTCTCTCTGTCCAAGTGTAATTCCAGACCAGTGCTCAGGCCTGTTTAGCAATAACAGCTAATCATGCAAATGAAATCAAGAGTGCCGCTTTTTCTCTCTTCCACAGGTGACACTCTGTGCCCACAAATCACCGGCCTTAACAGAAGCACACACGTAGATACAAAACCAACACAAGCTAACACTCAAAATACAAACTGCAGACAAACATCATGAAATTTCCATACAGTTGTCGTTAAAAGCAATTCCATCAAGCAAAAGCTGTCTTACCACACAAGTGGTATACAATCAGTGGTAAAAGTAACCTATAAAATAGCCATGCACTTGTCAAACGTGTAATTTCCATTTCAAGATGTGATTGCTTGCAGTTGCTGAGTGAAATGAATTGGAATACTGTTTATATGTCTTTTTTCTCGATTTATTTTCTTATAACAATCTGGAAATGGCATGATTTGGAATGTTTTTCTTGCATCTTACCACACAAATGATGACAAGTTATGGACTGGTTCTATCAAGTATTTACAGCAGTGTTTGCTTATTTCTCAGACTCAAAACTGATCCTATTGCTATTTAATAACCGAGTAATTACATGCCTAAAATCTCAACGCTTTGGCTTTGGTCCGAGAGCTAAGCAGTCATATAACGATAAATTAAGAACACACAAAAATAGTATATGTAAAATAGATATGAACATAGTGTAAATGTAACCTTGAAATGCTAATATTTTGCAAGTCTCAAGAGTTTCCCTGACAGATACTCTGAAGAATAGTTTGATGTTTATGTAAATCATATCTTGCTGACAGATGTAATGCTGTCTTTGGAAGTGCAAACAAAGAAAAACGGGGAAAGGGAAAGTAAGCACTGAAGAGCATGTCTATTGTTTCGACAGCTTGTGTCCCCAGCATCTGGCATCAAGCAGGAACAGCATGTCAAGATTAATGAAATGTTGCTTTTATTGATCTACAGCATGCAGTATATAAATATATACTTCTTTAGAAACTGCAGGCATTCATATAGTACCCAATAGCGAGTGCAAGCTCAGTTTTGCAAAGTTTCTGAAGTTTTAGGGCTGCAAACTCAAAAGACAAGGTTTCAGCCAGACTGTACCGCAATTTAAAAACAAATGTTCGGTGCAGGGTTTAGGGAACAGATAATCTTAATGTCTTCCTTGCTATATTCTGGGGCTTTAAATTCCAATCAATGAAGTGAAATTAAAGACCATGTGAATGACTTTCAGCGTGAGTCGACCGAGCGGACTTGTTAGTGGGAGCAGGGGCACAGTGACAAGAGCGTGGCAGAGACTGCTCCCTCACTCTCCTCTCCCGATTTAATTTTCCAATCCACTTCCTCCACATAGTTAGGAGAAGTGAGTTTTGTTCTGGTTTGATACACCATCTAATGAGAGCTACTAAGAGCCTGTTGAAATCATTCCCTAATAACACATTCTGAAGGCTGCGAACGCGGAATATTTTCCCTCCATCTCTCCATTCAGAGCTTAATATATTCTCTCACTCACCTCTCTTCCATTTCCCTTCCTCCACTGTTTTTCTCCACTTTCATTAACCGTATTTCAGGGAGAGAAAAAAGATTTCCAACAATCATTACACTTTGATTTAATATGATTTTAACAAGCGCTGCATTTGGGTTTTACAGTATGCGGTCACTGGATATACTCCAAAAAAACAACTAGAAAGATGTCTTTGAAACAGCACACGACCAAAAAATGAGCAGGAAAGAGATTGAGATTTTCTATGCAGAGATCCACAGATACAAGTGTTGATGTAAGCATAACGTCTTATCTCAATGGGTCATAGGCTTTCCCAAGCAACCTTGATTTGATCAAAAAATTGGCCACACATCTACCATAAAAATGTGTTATGATCCTGTTTATCAGGCATATACTTTTGAGGCATTTGATGCTTTCTACAAATAATTCATTATTTAACACTATCCACAAACAGATGCCCCATTGAACTGAATGGTACATGACAGCATAACCTGCCCACTGTTAATCCATTCTATTTGCTTGACACACTCCGGCTGTAACAAAACTGAGCTGACCTGTGCTGCTATGCTGTCTGCTTAAAACTCCTCTGTGGTTTAAATGTTATCTCTTCCAAAGATAAAGCCACCCTCCCCTCCACTTCCTTGGGCTGTGCGTATTAGTTACAGCTGAAATACTGGTTGCCATTCAGCTTTGAATCCTGGGATTGTGTCTGCACCTTGACGTTTGATTGGATCTGTGCAAAATGCATGTATATGCAAATTTGCACAGATATGGCTTCTTGCTCGGGGTGGAATAGGAAACAGTGGTTGCATTCTGACGAGCCTCCTGCATGGACTTTCTCTCTCTTTCTCCTGAGAGAGCAGCATTTGGTGATCTATAAATTCCCAGTAAATCTCAGAGCCTGGGTGCCTTCCCTGACATTTCCACGCTCCCACATAGCATATTTTTAAGAAGGTAAAATCCATAATCTGTGTCAATGGTATCACACGGTGTGTTTGCAGGGGGCCCTGTATGCACTAAACTGGCCAAGGATCCAGTGCAGAGGCTCAGAGGAGGTAAAAATGTTTGTTCTTACCCCTGTTGTCATACTCGTGCCTCAGGGCCTACAACAGGGTTACTCATACCTCTGCAGAGACAATCCAATAGTATGCTTAGTATTCTGCAAAGACCAAATGTAACCGTATTTATAGAAATGATGCAATTATGTTTGTACTGAATAGAAATAGTGTGGTTGCCAATGCTACAGAATAATAACATAAAGGTCAAAATATGATACAAATGTAGGGAATTATACATTCATATTTTGTACATGGAGTTACACACTGAATGTTTAAAATATTAGATACATACCTTCTGTGTTGAGTTAAGGCAAAGTGGGCAATCCAGATCCTGGTTTCAAATTCCCTCTATTGCATTTCTTTGTCTTCATCTCCTCCTATTCAAAGAAGAGAACATCGCAAAGAGATAATGGCTTTATGATACTATATGACATAAATACATACAATTATGTAGTTTTCACTTACATTTATTACACTAATATGTTTATTTGTCACCAGTATCTTTGCTGAAACGCTATACTTTATGTACCAATTGATGATGCACCACATCACCCACTACACATGATCTGTGTGCTCCAAAGGGACGGTATAGTTGTGTAAATCAGTTTGAGTAACTCAGTGGTTTATAAAAAGACCCTTCAGCGTCCCATTATTCTCTAATGACGGCTCAAAATCTTCATGTTCTAATCATTTGTGGTTTTGGGATTTCGATGCGTTGCTACTTTGACATTCATTCTTGCAGAAAAGAACAGATAATTGTATATGATGCCCACTAAAAAGCGGTTACTCTGCTGTGTCTGCGCATCTATGCATTCTGACAGTGGTAATCATTAGTCCTTCAGCGATCTTTGCAATTAATCTATCTTGACATGATAATTTGCGTCAGTTCTATTTGAGGTGTTTTTGTGAACCTTTGCTCGGCAGGGTGGCGTGGCGGTGTGCTGCCGTAGAAGAAACGAGAGGCAGATGCATTCAGTGTTCCAGTCTGTCAACACGACACAGGCTGTTAGCAGCCGAGATCAGAACAGGCCGACCAGATTTAGTTCATTGTGCCACCAAATTACACGTGACAAGTGGAGGGAAAAATTGCTTGATTGATGAACAAAGTCATTCTCTACATGTAATTAATACACTACTAATGGACATCCATTTGTCTTTCATATTGCTCTGTAAAAGCCAGAGGAAGGCTGGCGAACAGCTTGTAATGGAGGCTCCAAACTGACCGATGGGAGGAGACTGGGTTTCCATTGCGAGATTTTGTTACCTAATGGCTTGTCAGGAAACCGTAGGGACAATGTAATGGAACATGTAATGGATAAAGGATTGTGTCGATGGGCATGTGTTGACTTAACAATATTGATCTGGAGAATGTATAATGATAAATGCAAAAAAACATTTTCCAGTGAAACTCTGATGCATTTGTGATGTGAATACAGGAATAGCTCAACGCTTTTGCATCCACATAAAGTAATAATCTGCTGACTTTGGATATCCGTTATCAGAACATAATATTATATCATGTCAAAGCTTTTACCAGTTCTGTTCTAAGCACAAAGGTTTTATTTAAGACAAAACAAAAATCTCACAATAAGAAAAATGTAACAGAAGAAGAATTACATTGCTATAACGAGCGGAGTTGCCCACTTGAGGTTGAGCAGGCAAAAAAAGAACACCACATACAGCAACTCTAACAGTAAAAATGGGAAATCAAAGTCAAAAGATGTAACATTGTTTAACACAGTGTTTGATTGAGAGGATACCTCTAGGGAGCTTAGTTCAACAACACCACAGCAAAGAGCACTTGGCACCAAAGACAGCAGCAAAGTAAAACAACACAAACAGTTTATTGGCAAAGTCTTTAATTTAAACTTCAACAGGAGTGGGATTACTTCATCAATTAAAAGTTGATAGATGAGACGGTCAGTTTGACAGATAGAGAGCACCTAATCAAACTGTGAGCGTGGCGTGATGGTATGAGGGAGAGAGAGGGAGAGAGAGAGAGGGAGGAAAGTAAAAGAAAACAGGAGAGATTGTGATGGATGACACAACATCCAGCATAGTATCATATCTCTGTGGATTAAATGCTCTGGGAAACTGGCCCCCGAGTGTGCTTGTGCATATCATTAAGCCCCATGAAGAGGAGGTGGGCACGTTGGAGCTGCTGCCAGGCCAAGTGCACTGATAGGCCACGTCTCACAGCTGCTGCTTGCTAGACTCCAACGGCAACAGTTTCTAAGAAGGATTGGGTTTTATAACTTGTATATATGTTTTTTATATTTTTCACACAGTATTGGAGATGATAAACATTTCATCTGGACAGAGCTAGAAAAAAATCAAAGTAGCCCTGCAGGACCCAGTGGTTGCCTGTGCGTGCCTGAGAGTGTGTGTGTGTGTTTGGGGGGTGGGGTATTTGTGAGTGTCTGCAAGGTTTTGCACATGTATGCACATCCTTGTATACCGTTCAGCTTGTGTGCGCTCCAAAGTGTATTTACCTGTGTGCGTTGGTGTGTGTGTGCACGGTGTGCGTCATTCTTCCGGAAGGCAGTTTTAAAACACACTATGTGAGATATTGGATGGCTACTGTATAATTTGACGGGTCTGTGCACAGAGGCCAGCTGTGGTATGAGTCATTGATTACACATCAGCTTAGTATGCTGCAGTGCAGACCCCTACATTGGAGGAGAGGCAACCTGAAGCCCCCAATCAATAGCTGCAGGCCTGTGAAGCTTCCTACAGGTCTGGAGCAAAGGACTCCCCACCTCTCCTCTGGGCCCGGGCCTAACCTTTTCCAAAGAGAGGTGATGAAGAAGCTCATCATTTCTAATGAGGAATTAGTGATCGGTCCAGAAGAAATGACTGTCAGCACCACATTGAGGAGTCAGAAAGGTCCCGGAGAATGGGAAGTGCCAAACGGCATTCATTAGGGACCTGGAGATTTTCTTGATTTGCTTTGAGCAACAGACAGCAGGGTTTAACGGTCGGGCTGGGACATCCAATGATTAGCTATATCTGTGTTCCTGTCCTTACATTTGTATGTTGTATGAATATTGCGTGAATATGATGCACTTGTCTCCTCATGCAAAGATGAGAACAAAGCAATATCAAGAACTATTAGAGATGTTTTTTTTTCAGAGACCTATATTCTAATGACAGAACTTTTGACGCAAAAGACGAACAAATACACCCTTTCTAAAAACATGTGATACATTTCATGTTTAAGAGATGAATCACTCCAACTGACAGAAACATATTCACAGATAATTAAAAACGTAATTGCGTGCACTTTAGCCATTTAGAGGAAGATGAATGTGAAATCATTAGGCATCCTTAGAAAACCAGATGTTCATTAAATTATGTCTATACAAATGCCATTGTTCAATAGATTGCCAGAATATATATGCTTACAGTAAAATGCTGGGTAATTCATCCCTCAAAGCGCTTTAATTGATTTAAGCCTTCAAAAAGACCCCATCACTGCAGCACAACATTACAAACCAGAACCAGCATGACAATTAAATGGTATTTTCTCCATTTCTTTCTGTTGTTCTATAGCTCATCTATTATTAAGATCCATTTTAGAAACTGAAATGAAATTTAAATGAAAAGGAAGTCTGATTAATCTTAAGAGAGTAATCCAGTTGCCAAGCAATGTTGCTTTCTTATAAATAACGTCTGTAACCTAGTCATACATATACGTGAAATCTTCTTTTGACGCATGGTAATCAAAGCAGAGACAAGGCGACATTCCCGTTTGCCCGGCCTCAGACAAAACCATCTCTAGAGAATGCAACAATCATGTCTCGGTCTCTTTCTCTCAATTATCCCCTGCTGTGCAATTCATTGGGTTTGCTGTAACAGTCCCTTAACAACACTTACCCAGGCTAGTCATTACTCAGTTCTAAAAGATAGGGACCACTTTCTGCATATGTGGGACACATCTGATAAGTGATCCAAATCCGATGGCTCCTGATTATGAATAAGGGATACAAAATTATCCAAATTCATCAAAACTATCTGAAAATTTCTTGTTAAAGCCACCTACATATTAGTTATTTCTCTTATCTCTTGTCAAATTAAGCTCACATGTTGGCCACAAAAATACAAAATGTCTGTTTGCACTGCCAAGTGGCAGTGACAGGCTGGAAACAACAATCCTCACAATATCTTGCTTGGATTTCTTTTGCATTTTGATTTTCTGGCTTTTTCGAATGTGAACTTAGTTTGTACAAACTGTATATGTACTTTCTGTTCTGAGGCAGGCTCAAAAGGCTCTGCTTCAGTGGAGGAGTAACCATTGTTTGACTGGTAGACAAAGGGCCACTGACCTTTCTGATATTATCCCTCTATCCTGCTCATGTATATTTCCCTCCTTTTTGTGTTTTGACAAGTATTATGAGACTCTGTCAGGTGCAACAGAGCCAACTCACTGTGGTTTATGTACCTAATAAAAGCAGTGCTGAGTAATTTCAATTTCTCTGAAGCCACTGCCTGTGCCTTTTCCATTAGACAACTCTTCCACTGGCTGTGGATTGGACTAATGGAAAGTGTACTTTTTCCTTTTCCTTAGAAGGATGGGGAAGGAAGATGGGTTGAAAAAGGAGGACGAGAGTGTTAGATGTTGAGTATGACAGATGGGCTGCAGTTCTAATTGGTGTTGAAACATGAATCTTGTTTATTAAACACACATTTCTGCATCTTTAGCTTTACATTATGATTAGTTTTAAATGACGGACACACCTTCCACTTTAAATAGAACAGTTTCCAGTTGCATTTTCTTTTACAATATACTAAAATGTCTAACAAAGCAGCCAAGTGAAAAATGTGATTCCTTAGTGATGTTTTACAAACATACTATACATTTTTTATGTTACCGTTGGCAGCCTAAATGTGTTGCCATCAAAAGGGTCTGCTTAGACACCTCGCTCAAAGCAGCTGCATCTATCAGTCTCTTCTCATGTGGAAACAAGAGGGGGAGCTTTTAAGAGCATTCACTAGGTGGCAGTCTAGCAACATAAAACCTATTGGCTGATATAAGCCTGCACGCATCCATCAAGACAGCACAGAGATGAGCCGATAATGTGGATTAACCAGATTTGGCTGTTTTACAGCTTTATCAGAATATATAATTTGATGCTTGGGCTTGAAAAAAAAATAACAATAAAAAAACAAACAAGTTCCATACATCAACATTGCTACTGGCTATGGTAATCAATGTTTTTTTCTCTTTTCAGTAGATCACTGGGTTTGTCGATGCAGTTGTAAAGGATGGAGCTCGGGCTGCAGTGAGTGTTGGGGGGATGAGGTGGTCTTTTTACTTTAAGGATCTGTAAATTGTCTGTGTTCTTTCCTGTGATACCTACCCACCTGAAACTGCTGTTCCTACACTTCACTGGAGCAATTATAGAGAAGGACTTTGGCAGATCAATGAAATCCCCTTTAGATGAGAGAGCCGTACAGGATTTTTGATCAATTCCAGATCAATTTTACTGTTTTGCCCAAACCTTGGTCAAATAAAAGTGGAACTTTTAGTTGAGGAGTAGCACTCGCCAATAATGATAACAACCACTCTGTCGATGGCAGCCTGTAGCCGTTTTCTGGCTCGTGTCTGGCTACAGTATATTGTCTCCACTGCTAGGCTTAGCACACACCTGCTGGTCTCTCTCTTTCTGTACATCTCCCCATCCCCCCCTTCGAATGTGGAAAAGTGACAGGCGCTTGAATACAATCTGAGTTGGCAACTCACATCAAAGCTGAAAGTCGTCATTAAAGGGACTCTGCATGGCTAAATCTGACAAGACTAAGTACTGAGTGTAATTGAGATGGCAGGAGATTGAGTGATAGTAAGCTGTAATTCTTCCGAAATTCACTGTCACTGTGCAGTATGTTCATTGTCAAAAAATGGTCAGTACAATTTTTATGGATCGTCATGATGCATCCCAATGGTCCTGATTTATGGCCCCAAATTGCCATTGTAAGAGTAAAAGCTTCACTCTACAACTGTATTTATTGATGGCTTGATTGCAGCTGTTTGAAAATGATGAGTTAATTTCCAAAATCTGTAAATTGACATCAGTAAACTACAAAAAGGATGTTTATCAATACACTAGCTTTATAGAATAGATACACAATGGGAAACAAGGATCTACTGTTGGCTAGTCTATCTTTCTCTGCACAGAGGTATGGTTACTAAGAAATATTCACAGCAGCATCAGCATTTCATCTGAGCAAAATATAGGCCGAATCAATGTATTTTCAATTAGTAAGGGACGGAACTGTCTTCTCTAATGCAGCCTCACTTTGTGATGAGCATGATAGAATGGGTGTCTTTTTACATAAATAAATGCCTTATGCAGCGTAAAAAGATATCGACAACTACTGCAGGACATGTTTAGCCATCTAAAAACTGCTTTGTTGGTTGGCAAAATGTATTTGTTTAATCCTCATTTCACTACTATTATTCAATGTATGTTTTTTCAACGTTCCCTTATATTTGAACCCTCTGGTCATATGAAGCTGTGTACTCTTACCAGAGTTAACATAACAAGTGTGAATGATGATTTCATGCTCTTGAAATGTAAACTCTGCTCTGATCACCACACAGACACACAAGCTTCGCCTCTCCTCCTGTATACACGGGGAGCACAGGCAATATTTGTAGAGTCAAGCATACTCATCCTGTACTTTGCACCAGAGCAAGTCAGGAGCTGTTAATACATTTCGGTGCGGCTCCAGCTCTCCACAGCTTCATGATAATATATTTCCATCAGCTGAAAACAAGAAAAACACATCTGAGGCCTTTAATAATGTAGACAAGAGAGCCACTTTGCCCCACCCGCACAATGCATCCAAAAATTAGTGTCAAACGCATGCATCTTCTGAAATAGCTTGGCAGCCAAAGCAGACTGAAAAATAAATATGTCAAATGTATTGGCGTACTGTATGAATAATGGATATTCTAATACATCAGTGCGTTGTATTGTATTGCAAAAGAGCCATATGAAATATACATCATCTAATTAGACGATGTTCTCGGACGTGGCGCAGCCTGTTTTTGATCAATATGTAATAAAATCTAGTATCAATTAGTGATGGTTGAGGGTCGAGATTTAGCAGCAGAAAGGTGGCAACTCCAAAAGTAAGTAAATTACAGTAAAATCATTGCAACAGCAGGGATAAACAAATCACACAATAAGGATTTAAAAGTTCCATTATGAAAGCAGAATATTGAAATATCTAGATTCACTGCGTCATTATGCTGTGGCACAGCTATAAGCACTCTATTGATCAAAGGAATTATGTCTGCCAGGTTTTCTACAGTGCATCACGACTTTTCCATCTCTAAGAAGACAACTTCTGAAAAGGTGACAAAATAATTGCTGGCATAGCAATACATCCAGTAATTATAATTATCGGGTTCATTCACAATCGTGTGATTTTTGCGCGCACAATGGTTATTCTTTATTCTAGTAAACAGTGTTTCTTTATGGGAAACAAGGTGTCACTGGATGACAAAATGATCATCTCGGGAGGAATTGGAACACCACTAAATGTACAGTGTTATGGGTTATATACTCAATCCATTTATTGAAGTCAATATTCTGCCATACTCAAACCAAGACATTAATCCTGAGTTATATGCACATCAATCAATCCACTCATAACTGCAAGTCAGCCGAGCACAAGGAACCTAAACAGGAGGGATAGTAAAGAAAGATTGTGATCTGACCTGTTCTCCTGCCTGGTGGTGGCATGCAGCCTATCTGTAACACAGGGGCAGTGTGTGTGTGCCAGTGTGCCTGTATGTGTGCTGAGAGAAGTCACTGAAGCAAAGACAGAGCATGCACTTGAATGATTGAGGTTACCCGGGTGACCTCATAAACCAAAACCCGTGGCAGTCTCCCAAGGTGAACGCTGAATTATGCCGCCATTAAAGGACAGGCCCAGTTGCCAAGGTTAGTATGTAAAGTATAATCATCTTCCTCCCCCTTCTTCCAGTCACTCATTAGTCCCCTCATGGGCCAACAGAGATTATACCTTGAACTTGCTTGACTATCGCATTCTGCCCGCTGGGAATGGATCCGCTATGGGCCATTTATATCCCCTCCCACTATCGCCAGCTAGCTCGGCCTACAATTCTGCAGGTGTAGTGTCTTTTTGTGCCTGAGAGAGTCTGTGTGTACTCGTGTGTGTGTGTGTGTGTGTGTGTGTGTGTGTGTGTGTGTGTGTGTGTGTGTGTGTGTGTGTGTGTGTCTTCTCACCCACACTTGGCACACACAGATCATCGAGTTTGTCCCATAAAATATGTGGGGTGCTTTGACTTACCGCCGCATTATGTCCCAATTTATAAAAGAACCGCTGGGAAGAAGCCCACTGGCGTAGCAACAATTTGTTAGAATTAAGACCATTTGTTTTGTTTCCCTAGGCACTACGTGCTGATTCAAATCCTTTGCATCTAAAATGGCCTCAGTACCAGTGTAAGTGCAACAGCACTACCAAACATCACATAAATATATGTCCACTCTTCAATTGTAAAAGACTATCGGTTGAGGGTAATGGCAATCAAAATACATATTGCAATCAAGCTTGGACACTTAAAGGCACTTCATCACATTAGTATGCATGCAGGTCAGCCAAGTTTAATCAAATCCTGGAGAGCAACCAAAGGTTTGGTTTTGAAAGGATGTTGTGTGCTGCTAAAACCAACCATTCATTTCCTTTTTGTTTAACTGACATTGACCGCTCAGAAACAAGTGCCATTGAAAGTCACAGCAATAGCTAAAATGAACACTTTGATTAAAACTATTAAGTGTTGTTTTGTCTGGTGATGCCTCTTTTGAATATTCAAAGGTATTACTTTGAGGTGAGCTGTAATCTTGTTAAATATTTTAGCAGTAATGTGAACAGACTGTTTATGTTTGCATAAAGTGATAAATAATGTTTATCCACTTTCCCCATTTACTCTAGCCAATTGCCTGCTAATGTTGGTATCGGACGCAGAGAGGGTATTCATTTCAGAATTGGCAGCGACACTAAGCACACTTCAAGCTACAAGTGCTTCTAGTTGGATGTACAGCTGCTAAAATGTAACACATTCTGACTCAATTGATGTGTCTCCTTTGAGTTAGTCGTACATTGCCATTCCATTTAGTGAGTATCATTTCCGCCGCTTTGTGTGAATGGTTTTACAACAATAGAGCTTGTGCATCAGGTAACCATTATATTGGAGGTTTATAGCATCAGAGTCAGTGACAGCACATCTCAATCCCCTTAAGAGAATAAAACAGTGCTTTGTTCCGAAAAGTTAGGAAAGAGAGAGTATGATCAAGATAACTGAGTTCTTGCTGGACAATGATAGAGAACTAAAGGGAAGAAAGGGTACGGTGCGTCACACACTCTTAAGAATACAAACCTTCATTATCATAAAGTAGACTTTATATTGGCAACGAAAGCTTTCTTAGTGCCTTTCTGAAAATACTGTCTTGTGATGTACAATTCTTTCAAATGGATTAAAGCCAACTGTCATGCGCTGTAAGGCAAAGACTAGCCTTTTTAAGTTTCCAATAGGCGTTGATGTACCAGTGCTGAATGTATTGTACAGTATATACGAATATATACAGCACTACAGCATGTGGTCCTGAGGAGAGATGCAACAAATAACATATTCTTTATCAGCTTTCCCACTTTTATATAATGATAGAAGCAAGACACATTTGCAGTTCAATGATTGCTGGCAGGCAGAGAGAGAGGAATTATTCAGATCCTTTACTTAAGTAAAGGTACTAATACCACATTATACAAATACTACAAATACTCTTTTTTTTTTTTTTGTAAAGTAACTGAACCATCATAAAACCTTGGGATACAAGTGATTTTCTTTAAAATGAATGCATGTGCACCCAGAGCAAATATGTGTCTTTTTGTCTTTTTTATATGTTGGCTTTTTGGAAGCGCTACTGGGTCTTTGTGGTAATCACATACAGGTGCTCTTTGGATCTATGTCCGATGGTTCACTTGTGGCTTTGAATTAACTTTATATCAAATTGTGACAGAAACTCTGCATACTGTCTGAACACATCTTTAAAATTTCAGCCTCCAATGGGACCAAATCCACCCAATCCTGTCAATTTGCGTAAAATCCTGATTGACAAAGTGCAACAGATTGGCCAGTAATGATGTGTCACACCTACCCTACCCTCAGCAGAAGGTGGACAACAACCAGGTGGCCCTTATACTGAACACACAGTACAAGGTCCACTGCACTGAACTCAACAACACTTTGAGCTCTTAAAAGTGTATTAGCACTGCAATACTCTCACACTTTTAATTCTAAGCACAGCCCTGAAGAAATACCCAGATATGTCCAGCAGGTACATATGATGAATGTACAGGGGAATTAGCTACACATCTCCACACAAGTTGTACTGAACAGGGCTTGATGCCTGAACACTTCTTGAGGAGTGCGCACAAACAGCTGTAGGAGGATACCATTTTGGTATGCCATTTTCCCGGGACAAATTATGCAACCTCTCTGCCACTGTCCTTGTCATCCTTACGGGTGGGAGGATTGAGTGCATTGTGCTGATGTGTTAGAGCTAAATGTTCTCAGACAAGAAGGATGGAGTCTGTTTGACGAACAACTCAGATCCGCTCTTTTAAATTTCAAGCTCAGGCAGGGCCTCAGACTAACTCTGCTAATAGCTTTGGTACCAGCATCTTTCTCAGTCGGTCGCACCAGCGCATGATTTGGTCACACCCTTTTTAATGTTACATCATCGTATTAAATAGGGCTGTGTATTGGCAAGCACCTCACAATACAATATGTATCGAGATACACCTGTCACAATACAATATATTGCGATATAATACGATACATATTGCAGTATCATATATACTGTATATATTTTATGAAAATGTAAAAATAGAGCTGAACTGCCTGTATGACTCTCGTGCTGTGGTGTCGTGATGTGGTGTGACGTAATTACAACATTTGACTTAGTTGTTTGGCTGTCTAACATCGCACATCAGCGCAGTAGTGAAACACAATTTAGTAAGTAACATTTTGAATACATTACTTTTTCTAGAAACACTTGTACAGTGTGCTCTAGTAAATAGTTTAATCATAAACACATTGGTTGTATGAATATGATGTCAAAAGTGTCTCCCTCACAAAGCATGGTAAACAAGACGGGTTCCGTGCTTTAAGACATGTCAGGTGGGTTGCAGACATTGACGCAGACTGTAGAAAGTCCGCCCCGAGGACATTCACGATGGGAACAATGGGCATTGTCACTCCTTGCAAGGAGAGAGGAAGCAATGAGGAAGCAATGAGAACTAACGTAACAGCCCCAGGAAGCAGCGAAGTCCAAGATAATACACGAATAGTACGAACAAAAACACCAGTAATGTTGGGGATTATCAATACTCCAGTAATTTAGTACACAGGCCCATTAATATTGGGTTTTGGAACGCATCCCTATAACTTCAGTTAACGCAAAGCGTGAATGACTCTCGCCAGAGCCAGAGTCCGTTCTGGGCTGCTGTAGAAATATGGCAGTGCAAGAGGACTCCCTAAGGGGCCGTTCACACCAGATGCGACTTTTAAAAGTGCAGCCGCTTCAAAATCGCCTTGGCAAAAACGCGCCGGGCAAAAGAGCCCGGTGCGCCTGTGGAGCGGGCCTGTGTGCGCAACCGGGGGACATTGATGAGCTGTGCGACTCCGCGCCTTGCGCTTAAAAGTTGAGAATATTTTACCTTTTATGCGTGCCTAAAAAACGCTAGAAAAACGCGAAAAAAAGGCGCGAAAGGCGCGAAAGGCGTGAAAGGCGCGCCATACCATAGGAAAACAATGGTTTTGCTAGTGACGCGTTTTTGAGAGTCGCATCTGGTGTGATCGGCCCCTATGTATATACATATCTTTTTCTAAGCTAATGAAAACACTACCATTCTTTTTTTTTATTTTTTATTGTAAAAATAAAGAGACAATACATAGACATAACATCAAGAGGACGACAAAACAGTGAGACACAAGCCAGCAAAACATCATATATTCAAGTACGGTGTGTGGTATAGAAGTACGATGTGTGTGTGTGTGTGTGTGTGTGTGTGTGTGTGTGTGTGTGTGTGTGTGTGTGTGTGCATGTTTATTATTTCATCTAAAAAAAAAAAAAAAGTATAAATAAGAGCAGATTTATATGTATGTGCGTAAGCGTGTATGTATGTACGTGGGTTTCAATTGGGTTTCAGGTTAAAAATAAATAAAAAATATGGATATTAATAGAATGAGTCAAGTTTGTAAAAACATAGTGAAGGATGACCAGATGGAGTGGTGTTCTGTTGTATTGTAAATGATGAAGGGGGTTAGATTTTCCATTGAAATGTATTCAATCATTAGGTTTTTCCAGTGTGTGATGTGTATGTTATTCCTTAATTTCCAGTTCATGAGGATAGTTTTCTTGCCGATAGTTAGGGCCACGAGGAGTAATTGGCGGTTTGTTTTGCTGAGGTTTATTGTTGAAATGTCTCCTAGTAACAATACCATTCTTAGTGCCGGTGATTATACATAGGTATGAATATTACTACCTGTTACACACAATTTATGTAAAGCGAGAACTTTTTTTTTTTTAAGGGATTTTTTCCCTTCACAAACAACAATATGACATTTCCTAATAAGAAGTAGGAGAGTGCTGCTCACACCCTCATGCTCCACAAATGCACTCCCAGCCATGGTTCAGTATAGCTGGCTGTGGATTTTATGAAGAAAAAGCCCTGCTTGCTGGGCTAAGCTCAGTAGCCTGTTCTTTCCTGCCCAGCAGCTTAAGCATAAGAGCAACGGGAATAGGTTTACTGTGAAAGGTCACTGCACCATAGGCCAATGGAGAGAAATCTAAGAAGGGCACTTAACCCACTGCTCATGTTTTGACACGAGAAACAGAGGAAGATGTGCAATATTTTATGGGTTTTTGTAGTTGTTTGTGTTTCCGGAGATATCATCTCATCATCAGCAGGGCTTAGCTGTCAGTGTACTGTCACAGCATAGCTTGTTCCGTGTTCCTTTTTTTTTGGCATAGGATGCTTGACTGATGAGGTTTGGCCATGAAGACAAAGTTATGGCATGTGTTGAACAGCAGTCCCATAGGTCCTTCCTGATTGAATCAGCACACATTGAAATTCAAGCAAGCAGTGATGAGTGGGTAGGTCTACTACAAGGCAGGAACCCATTTTACATTTAATTAGGCCCCCAACAAAGTCCTCAATATAATACAAGTGATGCTAGACTAAGCCCCTAGGAAGGGCGCTGGGCTTCAAGGCAAATTTGACATAGTAAACGGTATCATTACAACTTCCAGCTGCGTCATGTGATGCCATTGGGCCCAAAAAGACTTCCCATATACGAATACTTAATTAAATAGCACTTATTTAAATCATTATGTCTCGAGAAAGTTATATAGTTACAAATCCAGAGTTATGTTTCGAGACATATTGAACATGATTAATGTGTGGAGTTATGAGACTATTCTTTATTATTTGTGTGCTTGTCATGTGGTTGAAAACATATCCTATTCAATCCATTTAAGCAGAACTACTACTGTGTTTCACCATACTGCATTCACATGCATTAGTCATTGCACTGTACTGTCAGGTTTAGAGATAGAGAGAAGGGCTTTCATATGCTGTCAGACACTGACTCATCCTAGCATCTAATCACAATGTTTTTTTGACTTACATATGTTTTTTAACAACATTTAATTAATAACCTCTAATGAGCTGTTTTAATTGTTATGCCAAGTTTGGCATTTTGTGATTAAATAACAACACATAAGAGATAGAAAATAGCCTATTTAAAATGTTTTAGATATTTATCAATCTTATTTGTATTTGTGTATCACACTCTCTCTCTCTCTCTCTCTCTCTCTCTCTCTCTCTCTCTCTCTCTCTCATCCCAGAGTTCAAGTATTGACCACAAAAGGTATTAGAATTCAACATTTTTGCGTTGACTGTTAGCTGACTGATGGCATTATTTTATTAATGATTTAGTACTGAACTTTGCATTGTGCTGACACCAGAGATGGGGTAGCTAAGCTGTGAATTAAGCCCCAAATCCCTTCGATTCCCCGTGGCTGGCAGTCTGCTCATCACCATTACTCATTCAGCAGAAATAAAAAAAGGGACTTCCAGTGTGGTAGCAGCCCTCTACATACACTATATCCTCCAAGTCCTACCTACCTGTTATAATCCTGCATAATGGAAAAGTGGAATGTCACCTTGTGTGAGAGGCAGCTGATATCTCTCAGCGAGCCTTTTAGCACAAGTGCAGATCACATTTAATTAGACGAGAGGATTTAAATTGCCATGCATCAAACACTGCGGATGACCAAAACGGAAAGAACTTGGGCCACGGGCCAGATTCCATGAGCTCTTCCATAACCCATCAAAATCCCTTGAGCTACGGGGGTCAATAAGTCAGAACACAGCCGCCTTAATTAACGATGACCATAGCTGGGAGTTGCCCAGAATGTTAATGCCTGCCACCTGCATTCCGGTGAAGTATGGAAATTTGCAAATGAGCAACTTTAGTTACAAAATTGCCACTATTGTTTTATTCAGTGCAAGGCTTATTTTGAATATCTGTCCAGGAATGTTCCATTAAAAATCCTCCTGCATGGGAAAGATCACCCAGTGGATTATACGGCAGTAACTCATTACATGTGCAAGATAGATATCTCCATGAAGCGTCTCCGGGAAAAAATGTTTGATGTTTCTAGTTCACTAATTACTCCAGACTAGCTATGGTGGGGTAATTTTTTGATACATGTTAACCTGTCAGAGTGGGGCGAATATTTTCACCATTTAGCTGCTACCTATTGTTGAGGAGTGATTTCACTTTCATTATGCTTCGCAGGGACATCAATAATAGCCACACAGCTGTCAGAGTCCATTAAGACACATCTACATAAGGATGGGAGCAAATATTCATAGGCATATCAGTTTTCTGGAAAGCGCTCGGTGAGATGGATTGCAATGACACAAAGATGAACTCCCTTTTGAATCCATTGAGAGATGGGAACTGCCACATTGGCTCAAGTTAAAATATCACCCACACATACATATACATTAAATGACACACACACAATTCCCAATACACATACTATAGAGACGTATTTATATATTTCACAGTCATGCGGCAGCCTTACTTTTACAGTTATTGTCTTTTTTTTAACTAATCTTTCAAATACACCATGACAGAGAAAGCTGACCAATATCAGTTGATGAAATTAATAATCATTGAATAAATACAGGACAAAATATAACTCAACAGGTAAAACGTAAAACAGTTGTGTAACTTTTTCTTTTACTTAGTAGACTCCCCCCATAGGGATATCTCTGAAATCACTACACCAACGCCATTCTGAATTTACCAGCTATTGCCGCTGTTAGCTCTACTCTGGCATACAAAGTAGTGACAAAACATCTAAAGTCACAAGCTTAGCTAGCTAGCTGCTAGGTAGCATCCCCAACCTATGTGAGCTAAATGCAACAAGATATTACTTATATCTGTGCACTAGCTTCATTTGGAGCAGCGGCTAGTTAAGTATAAATCATGATCTATACACATATCTGGCTAATTTATCATTCATTTGGCATTGCTACTTTAGTTATTTGCATTTGCTAGTTGCAATTTGTTTGAGGAATTCTGTCATTATCATTTTCATGAGAGTGTTTGTCCCAATGAAAAAATATGAATATGCATCTAAAAAGGAAAGACAAACTGACTCATGCAACTGCAACTCAAAAACAAATCAAGGGTTTTTCATCAGGAGCATAATACTTTGTACAAATAACAACAACTTTTCTCTTTGTTGTGGATTCACAAGTAACATGCAGAGCTTAACCATCTGGGGTCTGAGGTCATTTTCTCGATTTTACATAATTTCTTAAATTCCCCTTTTTAAAACGGCCAAACATCACCTTGATGGGTTCCAGCGACCGTAGCAGTCTCTGCATAACCAAAACAATATGATTAATGGTCTAATGATTACTGAATATTGCTTTGAATACTAAAGCCCTCAATTGCACTGTACGCCTATGTGTAGGTCAACATGCATTGTACTTACATTAATATGCAATGGCCTACTGCTCTTGTCTGAGTTCAGCAACAAAAAAAGAAGAACAAGAAATGAATGCCCTGCTCCCGTATTGCACAAATCCCAAATGGAGCAGTATTGTTACAATGACCGAATATCCCAGCCCACATCCAGGTGTCCCTGGAAGCACCGGTATTGACCATCACAACAGTGCCGCAGTGAGAACAAGCTTCCCTGGGGGGCCAAGATGAGTAAGGAGCTGTCAAGCCTGGCTCCCCTAAGCGTTAATAGACCCCCTGCCTGCACTTATCTCCAGGTCTGCATCTAGCCTTCAGCTGAGTTCTCCAAAGCTCTTGCTGTGGAAGTTTCTATATCTACATCTCATAAATGAAGAAATGGATGAAGTTACCACACAGAAGATAGAGTGGATGGCAACATTTAAGCAGCTGCAACAGAATCACATTATTATTATTAATTAGCAGCAAGCCAGTTAAAAAGTTTCAAATGCTATACTATACTAAATTTGACCTTCAGTAATGATGTTGTGTTGAAACTACTAAAGGAAAAGTTTGAAGTTTAAAACTTATATCTAAAGATCCTTGGAATAAAAGTATTTTGTGAGATTTACTATTAAGCAAGCCTTTTGGCATTTAAATAGTGTTATAGGAGTCTATTACTTTGGGTACTGATATGTCCTGACCTGGTTAATCACTTTAGTTTGATGTAGTTTGAGTTATCTGCATTTTCATCTTCCAGCTTTTCACAGTGTGTTTTCAGTTCATGACAGTTAATGGTAACCTTTAGTTACCTAACGTCACTGTGACTAACAATCCCTTTATTGTTTTTGACATCCAGTCCATTTTTTCAGTTTATATCGGAACACCCAACTTGCAAAATGAGGATCAAAAACTCCTTTGCACTTCCATGGTCGAACACCTGACAACACCAGTGACTATCCTTCTCATATACAGTCTGTGGTCAGATGAATCCCTGAGGGTTCAAGGTTTAAGGCTTTAGGAGGGACATTAGGATTGGGCCTCTGATCCTACCTATTTATCTGAGCCCTAGATGGTAACACAGCGATACCCAATGTACCAAAAGTAAATGACAGTTAAATTCTGGTCATTATGACAACATATCTGGCTTTTACATACAGGACCAGCTCATACACTTCTTAAGTGAAAAACAATTATGCCGCTCCGCTATTTGCAAAGTGCCATATACCATCAACTACACCCACGCATAATACAATACACAGCAACCGTGAGTGTGCTCACATTGACCCTACAAATAACGCACAAAAAAGGTCTGCATAATAATTCCAATAACCTGTTTTCAAATTGTTTACACCAGAGTCACGATAACATCATGTATTTTCCAAATAATCCAATTTCAGATCCTCAAACAAAATAATACCAGCGCAAATACACCACTACAGTAACTTAAACAACGACTATAGAGCAAATAAAGCTTACCTGTACATGTCTCACACCTGAGGGCTAGTGTTAGCGCTATCCTTCCCCTGGTTTGGTGGAAACATACTTGAAGGGGCGCCACTATTATTGCAAACATTTTCAAGATCAACGAATCCCTCCATTTGGGAATACTTGCTTCTTCAGTAGACTCCTTTTTTTCTATTAAGATCATTCACATAATTTGCTGCAGTATTCGTTCAAGATGAGCCAGTCCTGCGCAGAATCGATATGAATGAATCTGAACACGGTCTGTAAACTAAAAGTAGCTTACAGATCGGATCTAACAGGTAGTAACTGTTTCTTTGACTTCCTGGGTATTCTTTAAAGGCGAAATTGTCCAAGTTGACTCCCTGCTCTTGTCCACTTACCAGGCGAAGTGCAGTTTATCTCCAATTAACCTATTGCTACCTTACAGAATGTGACTGCAGTTACTGCAGGGTTACTCTGCAATTTTGCCAGTGTTGTCAGGTCTATGGTTTCCATCACTTATTGTGAAACAATGTTACCAATGTTTAAAAAAAGGGGGGGAAAAGCACAGAAAATTCAGTAAACATTGTTGTGTCCACATCATTGATTTATTTAACATGACAAATATTTGATTGACAAGGTTTTTGTCTTAAGAGATGAGAGACGACCTACTTAGCTTGACGTCATCATTGACTTGGTTTTATCACTGCACTCTTCATGGGCTGCCATTAACCCCTTTTTTTTTTTTTTTCAACTTTTGGAACGTTGCAATGCGCATATCATGTCATGTGACAAGGAACTAGCTTTTCTTTCTTTCTTCTGCAATTATCAGTTTACGGTAAATTTATGGAGAAGTTAATCCTTTTAGTGCAGGGCTACCCAGAGCTTTAAAATCTGTCTCACAGACTGACAGTAAGTTTTGGTTGCTTGGTAAAGGCAGGCGCCACAGGAGCGCAACCTCCCAAGTATCTTGCTTGAAAGGAAGAAAGCAGCACGGCTGGTATTTTCCACACAAACGTGAACGGCCCCTTGGGAGATTGGAATGAGTTTCTTTGTTAAATGAAGAAACACATTGTATGGTGTAGTATGGTTGATGTCGAGGTGAAGTTAAGCACTTTTAGTAATTAAGTTAGGTCTGAGACTCTGTTTCTCATTCAGAGATTCAGGCTTTTCATCCTTGAACACTCTTTGTTCTTTAATTCTTGTCCTTGACTTCCTTTCCCTGCCATGCCTTCATTTTATTTTCCCTTAGTCTCACCTAAATCCAGATATCAATTTAAACAAGGCCTCTGAACTGTTAAAATCGTACAATTCCGCTGCATATATTTTTGCAAACTAATTTGACATCCACATTAATATGAGCGCACCAAATGCCTTTTTGAAGTTGATCAAGAGGTGCTGTGTGAACTTGTAGGCTAAAGTGTCTGCCCATTATTTTATATTAAATGTCAAACAATGAGTTGAAAGCTGCCACTTCTTATTGGAGTGTTGATTCTCAGTGGAAAAAGCAGTAGCAGCAGCAGCAGCAGCCCTTTCAGTCATGTGATGCTGTGTTCAGTGATGCATGTCATGCTTTCTTCAATGCAGCTGTAAGGCACAATGGAATGTTAGATATGATCATTGGAATCGTTTGGCAAAATCAGATTCACGTGCGAAGACATTTTTGAGCTGTCTAAGAAGTTCTTGAAATCTCTAAACCTAACAGGTTTGTACATTTATGACTATTACATGTGTAAATGTGTCATCTCTGGTAAACCAAACTCTACACATTTGGTGATGGCAGTCAATGGTTTGGCAGGTTTTGTATTTGGCCCTTACTTCATCTATGTAATGATTTCTCAAAGCAATTAATTACACCGTACAATCATTGTGAGATATTGCCTCAGGGCATGCATCCAATCATGATATGAGCTTATTACAGCAAATATTTCATTCTTGATATATTTATCTTTTGCCTAGATGATGCTAAAAACTTTCTATTAAAGTTGAGTTAAAGTTTTATTTTTTCTTCCTTAGAAAGATAGATGAATGCAGACACACGTACACGGATACTTCAAAAATTGATGGCCAATTTTCAACAAAACAATGAGTCACTCAGTAATCATCTTGAACAGCTCTGCTGAATGGGGCTAAATGATACCCTTCCCTGTTGTCTTTGTGATTGACAAGCATGTCACAATGATTGACAAATGCTGACACTCAAGAGATATAACAATACTATACAGTAAACAGATAGAATAGTATAGAACAATCATAAAAAGCATAATGGATTAATTTTTCATAACTCAGATACATTATTTTCCTCATTTAATCCACAGGATTCCATGATGATCTGTGTTTTAATCCAGAAGATGTTTCTGCACAACTGTTTGTTTACTATGTCCCCTCCCCTAGTGGAGGAGGAAATATATTCAATATCCCAGTGGATAAGGGAAGAGGCAGATCCATAATTTGTATTCACATCATTACATGCCATTGCATGTGTCTTCGTGTGAATAGCAGTCCTGCAGTTTTAGGGCTTGTTTAGTTTGGCCAACATACATTGGACCACAGGCAGTATAAAGATAACGTGAGTGCGACTGCAGGGTATTAACCATTGGATTTAGAATTTCCTCGCTATGTGTGGGTGCACAAACTCCTTGTCATCAATGGAGTTAGAGCACAGTGACCACACCAAATGCCGGCAGAGGTAGATGGTATCCACGTCGAAAATGGAGGTTTGGAAAATGATGAGTGGACAAGACAGTCTTTGAATTTAAATGCTTGTCTGAATGAGGTTAGTCGGGGTCTGGTTAAGATATCCCTTAAAGACTTGAGCCAATATTTAGATATTGTTTATTTTATCTGTACAGTTGCTGGGTTGTAAACAGTTGAAAAGAAAACTCGTGAGGAGGTTTGGGGCAGCAGTAGCTCAATCCGTGAGGTCTTGGAAACCAAAGTGCGGTGTGTGGACCGATAGCAGGAGAAGTGCCCTTGTGCCTTGTATGTTCTTCTTCTTCTTCTTCTTCTTCTTCTTCTTCTTCTTCTTCTTCTTCTTCTTCTTCTTCTTCTTCTCCTTCTCCTTCTCCTTCTTCTTCTTCTTCTTCTTCTTCTTCTTCTTCTTCTTCTTCTTCTTCTTCTTCTTCTTCTTCTTCTTCTTCTTCTTCTTCTTCTTCTTCTTCTCACACACCACGGCACAGTTTAACAAAAGATGCTCTACTAAATCAAAGTAAACCAAATTTAATTCAAATGTAAACCATATAGACTGGAAATCAGTAGTTTGTGGGGTGCATGAGTGAAACATGTGTTGTAAAGGTGCAAAAAGTAAGAAATTAAAGCAACATAATCAAAGCAAATGGGAGAGTAAAGCTGCAGCAGCCACAGCAGAGAGGAGAGTCAGCCAGATAGAAGGCTGCTGTGCAACCATACTTAAATAACCTTGGAACACCTATTGCTTCAACGATCACCTGCAGAGAGCGCACATACAGGTAAATCACTGAGCAAACTAGATGACACCAAAGGAGTCGTCACATACCATAATGTGAGAGCGGCCAATGTTGTGCGGGATAGAGGTGTGCAAACTCTGTCCGTCGAAAGTCACACGCAGTTCATTGGTATTGCATCTACAATCTTCAAAATTCCAAACAGCAGTTGTGTCACCCATAAACATGATTTATCATCTGATGAAATTATCAACAAATTGGGACAGAGGTTCCATTAAACTGCCAATACTAGCCACTATAGGTCTCAAAGGAGTCTTTTGGAGGGATTTGTGTATTTTATGCAAGCCATAAAAGCTGGACAGATTGGATGTTTAATGCAAAGGAAATCGTTTTGTCTTTCTGTAATCCAACATCCTTTGAAAGCACTGTCAATAAAATCTCTATTTTGACATCATCTATTGGGTCATTGCCAAGTGATTTATAACAACAGGTGTCAGACTCTTGCAGTCATGAGGCACCGCCATGGGAGGCTGGATGGAGCTACTCCTTCAGGCCTTTATCTGTGTGGTCACTGTACTCAGTGCTCTAACTCAACAACGAGTTTGTGCAACCACGCACATGGAAAGAAATTCTAAATCCAGTGGTTATAAACTGCAGTAGCACTCAAGTTATTCATATACAGAAATGTCCGTGCAGGCTGATGTATGTTGGCTGAACTAAAGATGCCTTACAACGTAGAATTGCAGAACATACAGTGGGGAAAAAAAGTATTTAGTCAGCCACCAATTGTGCAAGTTCTCCCACTTAAAAAGATGAGAGAGGCCTGTAATTTTCATCATAGGTATACCTCAACTATGAGAGACAAAATGAGAAAAGAAAATCCAGAAAATCACATTGTCTGATTTTTAAAGAATTTATTTGCAAATTATGGTGGAAAATAAGTATTTGGTCAATAACAAAGGTTCATCTCAATACTTTGTTATATACCCTTTGTTGGCAATGACAGAGGTCAAACATTTTCTGGAAGTCTTCCCATTCCTCCATGCAGATCTCCTCTAGAGCAGTGATGTTTTGGGGCTGTCGCTGGGCAACACGGACTTTCAACTCCCTCCAAAGATTTTCTATGGGGTTGAGATCTAGAGACTGGCTAGGCCACTCCAGGACCTTGAAATGCTTCTTACGAAGCCACTCCTTCGTTGCCCGGGCGGTGTGTTTGGGATCATTGTCATGCTGAAAGACCCAGCCACGTTTCATCTTCAATGCTCTTGCTGATGGAAGGAGGTTTTCACTCAAAATCTCACGATACATGGCCCCATTCATTCTTTCCTTTACACGGATCAGTCGTCCTGGTCCCTTTGCAGAAAAACAGCCCCAAAGCATGATGTTTCCACCCCCATGCTTCACAGTAGGAATGGTGTTCTTTGGATGCAACTCAGCATTCTTTCTCTTCCAAACACGACTAGTTGAGTTTCTACCAAAAAGTTCTATTTTGGTTTTATCTGACCATATGACATTCTCCCAATCCTCTTCTGGATCATCCAAATGCTCTCTAGCAAACTTCAGACGGGCCTGGACATGTACTGGCTTGAGCAGGGGGACACGTCTGGCACTGCAGGATTTGAGTCCCTGGCGGCGTAGTGTGTTACTGATGGTGGCCTTTGTTACTTTGGTCCCAGCTCTCTGCAGGTCATTCACTAGGTCCCCCCGTATGGTTCTGGGATTTTTGTTCACCGTTTTTGCGATCATTTTGACCCCACGGGGTGAGATCTTGCGTGGAGCCCCAGATCTTGTTTGTAGGTGACCAAATACTTATTTTACAGAGGAATTCACCAATTAATTCATTAAAAATCCTACAATGTGATTTCCTGGATTCTTTCCCCCCATTTTGTCTCTCATAGTTGAAGTGTACCTATGATGAAAATTACAGGCCTCTCTCATCTTTTTTAAGTGGGAGAACTTGCACAATTGGTGGCTGACTAAATACTTTTTTCCCCCACTGTACGGTTGCTATTTGCACAGAGAATCTTGAGGATACGGAGAATACTAATCATGGATTGGCCTTTTCCCTGATATTCTGGGGTATTGAAAAGATTTCCTCAGCCGCTAGAGGAGGGGACATTGTAAACAAACTGTAACACAGAGAAAGCTACTCGACATATACACTGAACACAATTGAGCCATATGGACTTAATGAGAGCAGAAATGTTTCTTGTTTTTGATAAAATTTTCTGAGAAATAAGTCCATTGTGTGTTTTATGATTGCTCTATGATGTTTCCTCAAAGGTTTGATAGTTTATAATATGACATTAAGATTGTCTTGTGTTATATATGCTATGCTATAAATATAGCATTAGCTGAACATAAGCAATGTCCAGAGCCTGTCTTATGAGACAGGTGGGCGCATGCATATTAGATGTCTACAGCATCACTATTATCCCTCTGATGAACACATGCGTTATGTTGAAACATTAGTTGCTGGACCTTATCACAAGGTCTTATTATAAACAGATCACATCTCTCCAGATCCAAGTTCGGTTTTCCTGAATGTGTATTCCTTGTCCACTATTCTATTGAATTTCCCTTTGAATAAAGGTTTATTTCCCAAAGCCAAAGTCCCACGATGGGTTACTTGACGTATGTCTCAGAGTTCATTAGCTGATACGACACTGTTGTAAGTGTCTCATGGTGAATACCATCAGAAGCCTGTCTCGTTGAGATGGACAAGCACAAAAAACACAAGTGACAAAAGGAAATGTAAAGGGTAAAACGTTTCCATGGCAACAAAGAGAAAGGCTTTGATACCTCTGGGCGTGGAATGACGAAGACAGAGAAAGACTGCATGAATTTGTGTCTCGGTCCTGCACCTTGAGAATAGTGTTGACATTAACATGTTTGTTGTGCCATGATGAAACCTTCAAACCCATTGAATCTAAACTCTAACACTAATTTTCCATCTGTTCAGTTAAATGCAAGTTTATGCTAGAGAGTGGACAGCCCAGTCGCCGGCTTTCTACATTGCTGCAAAGCATGGATATGTAGAATGTCGACTTTTTTCTTTATGTGGACGTTTTTGCATGTGGGCTGGACTAGTGATGTATTACAATGATGAGCAGAGTGACATAGTATGGGGGTTATTAAAAAATGTAGGTTTCGCAAAGGGTGATGGGGTCAAACAACACATACCTTGTCGAGGAAACCGCTGTTCGTGTTCAATTAGAAGCCAGAACTAAATGTCGATGTTTGTTACGTATAACATTACGTTAAGCTTGATACGTAAAAAACTCCGCTAAGGGCTGTTGTAATTTATTAGTTATTGCGTTAGGTTACATTCTTATGTTATTATGTTCCCTCAAATCAAGATATTTTTTTCTAACTTGAACTAAGTATTTATGTTGTCTAAACCTAACCAATCGTTTCAAAATGTTACACGACCTGCAAGGTCCTGCTGGAGCCTTCAGCACTGGCCTTAACTGTAGTGTCTGACATCCACTACTGGACCCACAGAGAAGTGTAGTACTGCAAATAATCATGTCTGATTAAAATACTTTATGAAATATAAAGTAATCCTATCATAGTTATTTATTTAAAAAAAAGAATAAATGTGTTACCAGATAATGATTGATTTAAAATGTCGGTAATGTTATCTGAAGTCAATACAATCTGCAATTTGTTTCTTTTTTGGAAAAAGAAAACATGGTGTGCCATGTCTGCCCCATTTATAGCCAGCCAGTCAGAGTACATACAAGCCTTATTGGTTTCCTGATTTTCATGTAAGCTGCCTCCAAGATGCATTATCGCTCACTCTTTATGATCTCATATTGTTTTATTGAACATGCATTGTGCTTCACTGGTAGTGCTTGCTTTAATGGCAATGCAATAAATTCCACTCTTTTAAGATTACATCTTGAATTACTTAAAAAGGTTGATGCTGAGAAGCGCAGAGGGCACAGACTAAATTTGGAAGATACAGTTGTGGTGAGATGTGGTTTAAGGTTGTGTTCACAATAAGAGACAACTGTGTCAGAGAGGAATTATTTGAACTGATTAACTCGTTTAGCTTCAAAACAAGATCCAGGTGCTTTCCAAAAGCTGTCGGCAGCTCAATAATGACACTGAGGCTGATAAAACGTAGCATTCATTGGTTGCTTTGCCTTGAAACATCCTGTAGCGCACACACACGAAATATAAAGGTGACTATAAAGTGCCTCAGGATTTAAATGACTGATGAGGGCTGATGACATTTCACCTGATGTCATAAATGAACACATTGCTGATGATGATGCCAGTTTTATAAAGGACAGCAGCTAATACGTGAGAGGGCATTCGTATCAATGATTATGGGTTTGTATTGGCATCACGTCATGCCTACAGCATCATTAAATTAGCCGTAATTATGAGTTTTATATTGTACATTAGACACGAAACTGAGAGGCCACATGATAAAAACATTATCACCTCCCTGGGCCCGACAAGACGGGAAGAATGTAGCAGCCTGTCTCCATATGAACACACTCAGGAGAAATATGTATTTGACCAATTAGGTCATTTGGTTGAACATTTCAACTGTTTTACATATTGTTGCATGCATTTTTGTTATCTTGTTGCATTCTGCTGTTCTTTTACATGGTGGCTAATCTTATTTGAATCTAAAAGCATCTAATTGTCCCTGTAAGTGTCAGCCATGCACTGTGCATTCAAAATGTATATTATTATGTGTAGACCTGAAAACGAGCAATTGCCTGTTAGCTCCAGATACCATATTTAACAAGACAGCGGTTTAATCATAGGCTAATTAATTTCTCAACTTCGCACTCGGTCCCACAATACCCATGACAATTTGCACTGTGGCCTGCTTTTACAGTCATTACTGCTTGACACACATTATTCTGTAACATGAAGTATAGCATTATTAATAAATAATAACAGCATTAATTATAATGTAATTGTTTATTAAAATAACTACTCAGTGAAATTGTATTAACTCAGTAAATTAAACCAGTTTAGCATTTATTGATGCTGCTTTCATATTTCCATATCTATCTTTTTTCTACTGTAACCACCAACCAATGTTCACAAATTTGGAAAAATGTAACATCTTCTGTATCACACCCAAGCCTTAATACAACCATAGGCAAGACCAGATTGGTTACATGTCCGGCAAAAAAACTGCCCTTCCCTGGTAATGCAAGCATAATGGCTATAAATACAAGCTAATGACTATTCTTCAATATATTTTTCAATATGTTTCGTGAATTTGATACGTTTGTTCCAAACACATGTTCCAAAGAAAGGCTGTCTTTGAAGGAGGCAGAGCACACACATAATATACGAGGGGTGCACAAAATATTATTAACAACCTCCCCGGTTTCCACAAGAATTTGGCACGGCAACCAATAAAGCACGGCTAGTTGTGCTTTATGGGAATCATCGGCTCTGTTAGAGCACATCTCTGACCAAATTACTTGGCTGAAGCGACACATTATATAACAGCATATTAACCACAAACGATGAGTCAGCAAAATGTAGGATGCAGGAGCTGGGGCAGGCACTATACTTTTGGAACTATTGGGCAAACTTTCCATATTAATCCTTGAACACAGTGTAATTCACATGGCTCAGTTTTTAGGCTTCATGAAATCTAGGCCTTGACGGGATACTTTAGCCCAGTGGTTTCATGCTGAATTTGTATTGCAATAACAACATTTTGTGACATTTGTGCTTTTATAAATATTAGAATAAAGAAAATTGCAATCACTTTCAAGTAAACCATATTACTCCATCAGACAAAAAACAAATAAAATGTGCAATCACTTTGTTAGGACAATGCAAATAAAGTTCTATCTGTGCAAAAAAAGAACTAATATTTGGCAAAACAAATTGCTTATCGTGGAAAACAATAAGCTATTTTTTTGCAAAACAAAACAAAATGAGTGCAATTAGTGGCTGCAATAAGCCTGCTTTCCACGTCAAATCTTTTTAAAACGGGGTTGCAGGCTTGATACGGCCACTCTCAATTCATGCTCAATGTTAAGCTTAGATCTGGAGAGGCAACAGCAGAAGCAGACGCCAAGAATCGGCGAGTTGCGCCTGCTCAAGCATAACTTGTTAACGTAAACATTTACCTGTGAGTACAGGCATTTCACCATGTATTTGTTAATGACTTAGTATTATTTCCGTGTCCTTTGTACTTTTGTAATATGTGAAGTTCTCAATAAAGTTATTGAAATAAAACAATTCTGCATTTCCTCTTGCGCCCCACCTGTAATACCACCGTGCTGTTATAGATATGAAGGTGCACGATCACGTCCCTTTGGTGAAAGCCTGATTCAATGGTAGAAACATTCTGTAGGGACAGTTGCTATTCCCACACTGGCAACAACTGCCCACAAGTACACAAATACATTAATCTAAATGTAAAAAAATAAAAAAATTGAAAACAGGTTATCAAAATGTCATGAATCAAATCTTAAATATAAGTTATGGCTTTTCCAAAGAAAACAGGACGGTAATTGTCAGGATCATAATCAAGATTGGGATGATGTTTGAAATGAATGTCTATTATTTGTACAGGTTACTGTATGGAGCATGTGCATTTGCCCGTGCTTGTCTGGTGGCTTTATTTAATTTACCGTGCAATGAGATTAAGGATGCTTTGGTGCATTCAGGCAAAGGAGATCGGTGTAAAACTGGGCTCAATGCATTCTAAAACATTCAGAGTTCATCGACATAACACCTGCAACCATGTGGTTCTGAAATAATTTTACTGGAAGTGCTACGATGTTATACTGGAATCCTCTGTCAACCTTGCGCTGCCTTCTCTAAATGCAAATCTAAGTAGTATGCATATTTTTTCATTTCAGAGCCTCTAAAACACCATATTTTTTCTCTGTATAAAATCATCCATATCTTAATCACTGTTACTTTAGTCTGAAAGAAATATTGAGGTAATGGCTTTTACAGATGTTTTGCAGAGACCTCCTGTTGCTATTTACTCGATGTCAGTAAGACATATTCATTGCAACTATTGCTCATGCTCAGGAGCTCTAGCCCTGGTGCTGCATGTAGGGGTATTCTTCACAGTGAGAAGAATCATATGGAAGTATAAATCAAAAAGTGCATTCTCAACTGATAAAGAGGAAGATAAATAGGCTCAATCCAATACTGCCTCTGGAAGGAGCTGTGGGTTTGATGCATTCAGAAGCAGCCCACCCTCTTCAATAAGCCATGAGAGATGAATGGACTGCTCTCCCATTCCAGGCTGATTGGTGCTGACAAACTATAGATCACCTGTGAGGGAGCAGCACCCTATTTCACCAGGACTTGTCTCACTCTATTCCTCAGCCACTGGAATCACTCTACCCAAGACAAAACGCTACCCAGGACCATTGTGTGATTTCTTTTCACCCACACAGCCGGTTTAGTTCTATGGAGCTACGGATGCGTTTTTTCTTCTTTTAAAAAAAATACAGCACAGGCATTGTGATCATGAGTTGGAAAATCTCTCCCCTTCTAGTTAATTTCTAGACATGCAGTTATACATTTCCTTGAAGACAGAATGAAGATGTGATCTTGTCAATTTCTGCTCGGTCCTTATATCTGCACTTACTTGGGAAGGTACATTTGGATGGCTTGCTTTTACTGCTTGTGTGTTGATATGAGCGTGTGCAATTTCAAGTCAAGTCAATTATATTTATAGAGTCAGAATTACAAATTTGCCTGAAGAGGTGTACAATCTGTACAGACACCCTCTGTCCTATAAGGAAAAACAATCCCTTACCCTGGATGGGCAGATGTTGTGTGTATAGAATATCCAACATAATGAAATTACAGTATAGACAATCCAAATGAAAAAAAATATATACATTGAATTTTAATATATATGAAGGAAATCTTTCAGAAGGCTTTCATGTGTTGCCAAACAGACAGAGCCTGAGCCTCACTACCTCCTCTCCATCATGTAACCTGGAAAGAGGACAGGCACGCGAGAAGCAAAACTGAAGCACGTCACTCACACAGGTCGGAGAATGAAACAAGCACACAGAGGAAGAGAGAAACAAGAGGCGAGGCTGAACCATCTGGAGGACGAAGATCCAGATCCAACATGTGGAATGAGGCACCAGCAGAGAGAGAAAGAGAGAGGGGTCCCACGACGGCCTCTCCTTATTTGAGAGAAATTCACCACTAATCTCATTTGGTTTATGTCTGACATCACTCTTTGTCCCTGTGGGTGATGAAAGCCACCACATTAAGAAATATCACCAAATGCAGAGATTGTAGCCAAATCATGTTTATATACAGTAGGCCTATACAGTATGAGTCCCACATGTATCATCCAGTTGAGAACATAGGACACACGAGGAGCCCATGCACATTGTGACTTTTACTTAGAAAAACAGCTCATTAGAGACAGAGAAAAGTATGTCCTAACAAAGAACAGTTGGTTTAGTAGTTACTAAAGCAGTTTTATTTGTGAATGATGAAAATTGTCTGTGAACTAGAGGCGATGCTGAACTTATCAATTGAATAAATTGCAGGATTTTTATCCTGTTAATATATCCTTCAAACTCATTTTTAATACATCTTTTATCGCCTTGGGCAAAACTCTGTTTCTTTGATCCTCTGCAAGTCTGTGCATAAAGGATCATAAGGAATTGTGCCATTAGGATTAGGGGAACAGCTTCTTTTATCAATTACATCAAAGTTTCTGCTGGTGCCCATTAAATACATGCTCACACAGACACACAAACAGACAAATACACATGCACACCATTTCATTCTCTGGACATCCAAAAGATTGTTGGTAAAAATAAGGAGCACATTTTTGTACTCGGCTTGACTCAGTGTCTGCTTAGTAATCAGCTTGTAAATTTGGGTTGAATCACAAGTCAATCCTCAAAGCATCATGCTTGTTAGACCCATAGGCTTGAGGCTAGGAGCTTGGAAGAAAGCCAGGGGCATTTAAAAACAGTCTTCCATCCAAAGGGATGAAAGCTTACTTTTAACTCCTGCTATGTTGCCAGTGTTGAAAGTGCACTTTTGCTGTGTTCTGTGCAAACATACTGCAATGTACACCATCTGTAAATGACACTAATGATAATAAGCAGCAGGGAATAGTTTGATATTACCTAACAGTGCCGATACTCTCTTATTAGAAACAGAAAATGGTATTTACAGTAAAAATTATTTTATCACAAGTAGAGCATTGTTTCTGAACAAGACAGAACGTTTACTTCATTTACAGAATTACTGGAAAGCCACCAGTTTGAATTAACACTTTGTTGTAGGACGTAAAAAGCAACCTCGACAATGCCCTTGTGAGACAGTGAATTTTATGATGCCCTCTGTGTTGGGCATTCATTGAATGAAATCCCTCATGACTTGTTATGTGGCAGCTAAGAGGAGATGGATCACCCGCTCAAAGCAGATGTTGCAGCCACACACAAGGCCCTCTGAAAACAATGTGATCCTTGAGGACCAACTAAAGCACACACGGAGGCAGACTCAAACAAAACACAGACTAACACACGCTGATCTTAATATATTGCATGGTCATGCCCCCTGCTTGTAGGCCACACAGGCACACACACACACACACACACACACACACACACACACACACACACACACACACACATGAATGTACTCCTTTTATATACTTTCATAGCACGCAGACACACAAATACAGCCACAGATACACAATGGGATTTTTTTGCTGGCACACAAAAAAGCACAACACCCAAGCTTTATTTGTTTGCGTTTTATCCTCAGAGGCGCTATAGCAGAGCGGACATCACACAGCGAAGAGCTGTCGATAAAACCTGCTCAGCGTGCCCTGCGGTGTTTATTTTAGTATGAAAGGTAAGGTCACACCATTCTTCAGACAGCAAGTTCCTATAGAAAAAAATAACGTCCTTAACACTGATATCATATGTAATCTTGTAAAATGTAGCCCAAATTCATATTCCAAAGTTGTTATCGATGTGTTGCACTTCACTTTTATGAGGTCTTTTGTTTGTTTTAAAATGAGGAAAACCAGGAATTCAAAATCATGCACGCATGCTCTAAAAACGTTGTAAATCTTGTCGCTTCTTCTTAATGAGGAAGCAGCTTGTATGGGACCATTTTTATTCCTTTTTGATATCCCTTTTCTGTTTTAGAAATTCAGATGCTTGCATGTTTTGTAAAGTCACCATTGTCATGGGAATAGAAATGGAGTACATGCACACAGAGAAATAAATGTCAACCTCCCTCCCCTGGGTAAATGAATCATATGGTGCTTGGAGACTGAAGAAAGGTGTGTAATAGACCCAAGTTAAAAGTTGTTAAAGGCTGGCCTATAAAAATAAAAAGAGTCACACCGTTTTGTCTCGGCGTTCTTTTCATATTTCATACAAAAGAAAATTATTCATCTTAACCTTGGTGTCTCAGCAGCAAATTAATTGAAATTAGGTGAGAAGTGTTTAGACAGAGACAGATGCAAACGAGCACACTGGCTGGAATCCAACAGACAACTTTTATCTTGCAATCTTAGGTGAAAGTCCATCTGTCCTCAGCAGGAAGGACAATGCTACGAGCTCTGTGTGCAAACTTCCCCATTGTCTCTTTTGTGTGATCTGTAAATGAGAGACAATTTGCATTAAGTGGCATTGGTTAAGGGATTAGGGGACATGATTTATGCTTGAAAGACATTTATCGTTCAAAGCAAATGAGTTTCTTTTCTCAGTGGAACAATGGAGGCCTGCCTGACTCCTCCCTTAATCTTTGTGAACAAAAAAGGGCTCACCAAACTGGAACTGAGGGTCCATGTAATTCAGACCCTGATTAAGCCACTTCTCCCTAATTTTACATTAGCCAGGCTTTCTATTCCCCTAGTTATGAGCATTAATCACGTTACAGAAGCCAATCAGAGGTCAAAACAATCTGATGGGTTGCTTTTCTATTGGTTATTGTTCATGCACACAACCATTGGTTTAAATTAAAGTTTTTTGTGATTAAATTAGTTAAAACAATTCGGAAAAGCCAAAGTAAAGAGAACTTTTTTTTTGTTTCTTTTGTTCTTTCTTTTCCCTCTTTGTCGGGGGAGCCGTTTGTAGACTGTGATCTAAAGGTGCCTTTCATTTTTCTAAAATAGGCAGTAGCAAAAAAAAAAAAAAACAGTATTCTACTGTCCCTTTTGAAAATGATTTGTTGGAATTGGTCCCTGACCAGTGGTGTATAGTAACGAAGTAGAAATACTTCGTTACTGTACTTAAGTAGTTTTTTGGGATATCTGTACTCTACTTTACTATTTATATTTCTGTTTACTTTTACTTTTACTTCACTACATTTTGCAAAGAAAACTGGTACTTTTACTCCGATACATTTCCCCTGAAACCTTCGTTACTCGCTACAAAATCAAGTCTATCTTGAGAAGAAAAAAAACACAGAACACAGACTCCACCAAGCAGGTTTTGCGAATCACAATATTATGCATTAGCCCTCTCCATCCTCTCGTCCAGCACTCCCAAACCTTTATGCGCCACAGACCGGTTACGTGAAGACAATATTTTCACGGACCGGGTCCGACCTCGGAGAGACGGGAGACAACGACACCTGACGTGTGTTCGTTATGTCCAGTCTACTGACTCTACTGCTAACTAAACCTTTAGTCCAGTCTACTGCTTAACTTATAACCCGCTGCACAAAGACAGGATGTTGAAATGGAAGCAGGTTCTCCTGCTTTTTTTTGGCAATCTCAGGATACTCTGCTTTGGTTTTAATCCAGAACACCGGCAAAGTTAAACAGACTTTTAAGTTTCATTTTTAGAGTAACGGAACCTCTTGACATGTGTCAAGAGTTTCCGTCTGAGGTTACCACAGACTGATGTATGCGGTCTTTTTTCACAATAAAACATCGTTCCGGCCTTTATTTTTTTTATTTTATTTTTATTTTTCATTCATTCTTTCTGTGCGGCCCGGTACCAAGGGACCCACAGCCCGGTACCAAGGGACCCACGGACCGGTACCGGGCGGAATGAGCATACTTATAACCACACTGTTACAACTCCTTAGTGTCATATTGCTTTTTGGAGAATTATGATGATAAGTTCATAGTAGATGCAAGAGTATACTTAGGTACAATATATTATGTTGAACATAATATATATGGATGGATCACAGCCAACCCAGTTATTTTCAACACAACTCCTTGTCCTTGGTCATGGTGGCCACAGCACTTAAAAGAATACATTTCATAATTCTCAAAATTCTGACCCTTTGCTTTTTTATTAAAAGCATGTACTTCTACTTTTACTTTCAATAGTTAAATACATTTTATATCAGAACAATACTTTTGATACTTAAGTACAGAAAATATCAGATACTTTAAGACTTTTACTCAAGTAGTATTTTATTAGGTGACTTTTACTTTTACTGGAGTAATTTTCCAGTAAGGTATCTTTACTTTTACTCAAGTAAGGCTTTTGGGTACTTTATACACCACTGTCCCTGACAGCTCCAGGATATTTTGGAGTTAACATCCCAGATCGGAAAAAAAACAACGTTTTTGACCTCCTCCTTCTCCCTTTGGCTCTCCAGCACAGCACACCTGCACCACAGATCCGAAACACACACTGTAACTCCTGTTTGAACCTCGGTCCAGAAATACCAGGCTAATGGCATTGACTGGAGTGCTTCCTGTTTACTGAACATTATGTGTTCTCCAATGTTATCAGAGGTTTGTCCATAATCACTAAGAGCCCAAGGGGACGTCAGAGTCAAAGGAGTCAATATGATTGGCATGACTTTCAACCTTGGTGTTGGGGCTTGGCAGTGGGAGGGGGGTCTTGGCTGTTAGCACATGGCATGGTACTCTCAGCCAGGGAGATTAATGGTTCTGACTGCATCAGCCCAGTGAACGGGATCAGAGATGTAATTGGGTTGAGCCCAAATATGGGCATTCTAGACAGCTGCTCATAGCAGGAGCCAATCACACGCTCCCATCCCTGCCACGCTTCCAGTTGTTCGCCACCTCAGGTCAAGATGCTTAAATCTCTTTTGCTCTGGAGAAGCTGCTTTTAGATTTTGATTACTTGTCTGATGGTTGAAGAGATTCTTCCCAATATCAAACATTAATTATTTCAGAGACTTAACAGATGAAAAAATAAATGTTATTATTATTATCCCTCTGAAGAACTACTTGCAAAATAATATGATTTTATTGAATAGCCATATAATTATTTTAAACAGTGTTTGTAACATTAATTCAATTTCTTAGGAAAATGTATAAAACTTAATTTCAAATAGTAATATATTTTACAGTCTCATGGCCCCCTGATATGTATTACTCATACTGTATGGGATAAATAAGTGGAGAAGTTTTTATTTGTTTAAATGTATCTAAAAGCTGGGTGTCCTGGGGGTTTAGGATGCAGAGCATGTAACTGCAATGCTTCTGGTTCTCCTCCCTCCTTCTGCCGATACTGTCATACTGTAAAATGACTGCAAAATGCCTTAAACAGAATCTAATCTGTAAAACGTGATCAAAAGAAAAAGGAGTTTATTTTTCAGTTGAGAAGTACAGTGCATTAATGTATATGGTATGCTCATGACATGTCTACATATGAATGATTAGATTGATTTGTAATGTGTACAAATTTTACCTAACTGTATCTAAACGAAGTAATAACCTTTACTTCAAAACTAGGCAACTTGAAACGCACTGTTCCTGCTCTTTTGACATTGTCATGCTCCCCTAATTCCAGCAAAGTCCCCGCTCTGATCCCAGCTGTAGCAGGGAAGAAATCATGTAAATTTATTGGTGACATTGAGATGGTTCTTTGCTATTCAAATGAGGCCTGCCTCGTCAGACGCTAAACGGTACCGCGTATTGGCTGGTAGCGGTAACCTCCCCGCAAACAGCTGTGACCCCATGCAGGAAGTCCGACATCCCACTTCCTGTGGCAAGCTGTGCCGCTGGCTCTCTTGGCCGAGGATGGCTTTCTAATTGGTGTCCTCTCACCCCTTTGCTCTGAGAAGCTCCTGCCTGACAGGTCTTGGCAGCGGGAGGAGATGTCCTTGGGGAGAAAAAAAAGTCAGATCTGAGAAAATACCAGAGTACAACATTTTAGAAAACGTCCCTCAAAGTCTTTTCAGAAAGTAAACTGAGGGGGAGTTTTATTAGATAGAAAGAACAATGAAGAAAAGAATCCATGTGAGCTGTCATGAGCTACCTGATGTTGATGTGAGATGCCTTGAGAGCAAACTGAACTTCCTCATTGTATCAGCAGAGTGGCTGCTAGAGTTTAGGAACTGGCATTCACTCAATCAAATTGGGTCTTTTTATGAGAGGCTGAATAGGTGGGTATGTAATGTCAATTGTTCATTGATAAAACTCATCCAAGGTTGTATCAAACTGTACTGAGTATCAAAAAGAATTTCCTGTGATGAAGGTTAAGGGTATTTTTTTCTTTTAACCATTTTTTTTTGTGTGTTGAAAGTGCAGTTGTCAGTAGCATCTAATTTTTCCAATCAAATTCAAAATGAAATGCCGAAGAAAATATACAGATTTTGTGAAAAAGATGTCAAGGTGTTTTATAAACTGTAAAAGTAAACGCGAGAAAAAGCTATGAAGTTGTTACCATTATATCAATATGGATATTTCAAAAGATTTAAGAACACTACAACATACATAGAAAATAGTTAAGTGAAGCCCGATGCAATAAGTTCAGAGCCGTAATCACTGTTCACATGTACACACAATATAGTGATGCTCAAAATATCCTTTACTCTGTAATTGTCTGTTTTTAAATGTATCTCGCCATTTGCATCGGCAATAAAACACACATTACTTACTAAACTACACAAGGGCTCCTTTCCATTGTGATTCACACGCTGCACTTTTTACGTCAGGTACAGTTCTGGATCACGCACTCCACTTCTTTCATGATTTTGTTATAATGGGTGTCTGGTCGAGTAAAGAGAACCATCTGCAGTTAAATGTCAGTAAGATCAAAGGGGCTGGTGGGGAATTTCCTACAATGCGAGAAGCTACTGACACCTGTCATCATGCGGGGTGAAGAGGTGGAGATGGTGCAGGCCTACAAGTACTGCACCTGGGCATGTACATCAACAGCAAATCTAGACAGACTTGACCAAAAATAGACAATGTGCAAGAGAGGGCAGCACAGTCTGCTCCTCTGAAGGAGACTTCGGTATATGCAACAGTCTGCTCTTCATGTTTCTACATCAGAGCTCAGGGCATTGCCGTTTGTGTCTATGGATTTAGGAGTTAGTGTCAAAGGTTTGAATACAGGCTGTACTGTTGTGCTTTTATTGCTGTATTGCTTGTATTTTGTGGCACACATATTCATGCTTCTAGTCCTCGAGCTGTACATGTCTATTTGTTTCTTCTTTTGTGTACATACCTTTATTTTGCTCTATATCAATTTATATTCTTTCCTGAATGCATCCCGTTAATTTGTTTCTGTAAGTATGTCCCCATGGCGATGATTCAATTTCCATCTTCACTTACTATTGATAGGACATGATGTTTTCAACACAAAATATCTGCAATCTTTATACAGATTGTATGGGTATAAAAGTGAAAAGAGGAAATCTGTGTGTGGAACATACAGCATCCCTGATATCCATGGTTCTGATATCGAGTGCACTTGCTGTGCTTTCACACTATCTGATGATGATGCACAGAGGAAAGGAGCACTATCTATATTGTTAAAGCCAAAGCCTGTGGGCATCAAACATTGAAATGTCAGGGTTGGGCCAAATTCAAAGGATAAATTATTCATATGGTCCCAGTAAAGGCTGTGCATGAGGTCACCAGCAGGCCTCACAAGCAAAGGAGAACTTGACAGGGAGCAGCACACGAGTCGTCTTCCAACCCCTGTTAGGATGGGGGGGGGTCATCACTGAAGCAGCTGTTCAAGCAAGCAGGGGAAGTGACCTGCTCAGTAAACCATAAACAAGTGTGAAGAATATGCAAAAGAGGCTTCTGCGCTGCACACCGAGTTGGATTTGGCAAGATAGCATGCTCACCTTGGGGAGGTGAGGAATTGAGATGAGAGAGGCACGACAAGTCAAACACACTGATGTCACCGCAGATTTAAGAACATGTTTGATCCCGCTGATGTACCCAACATCTTGACAGGAATCTTTGCCATCACCTTTGAGATGACAAGAAATAAATTCCCGGGTCAAATAAAACACAATGCTGTTGATTGGGTTGCACTGTGGGTGTGAATGCGTAAAAGAAAAGATCACATTTTGTTCTTTTCTCTCAGCTTGATTCAGATAGCAAGAAAACTTAGAAAGATTACAGACATATCAGGACAAAAGACTACGACAGGTAACAAACAACTTGATCTTACAGTACGTCTGAGGAGTAACTCCAGGTAGATATCATAGCTGATGAAATAGTATTTAGGCTCAGCCTCAGGGGAAAGACACTTCCTGCTGTTATCCTTATTTGCTGAGACAGTTCAGTCTACGTTAGAGAAACATTTATATCCCTCACACAGCAAGAGAGAGGACAGAAGTGTTTATCCGCTCCTCAGAATCTGTGATATTGCAGATCATAATTTGAAGGTTTGAAACTGATGGCTTTGAGTTTACTGAGATAAAAACTTGGTACAAAAACGGCAGTTGACAAATCAATCTCCCATTCATTGCAGTAAAACTGTTATATATTTGATTTCACACATTAGCTAAGAACGTTTATGAAACGCTGCCGATTGTAAAAAAATACTCTCCATGAATTACAGTAGATAACACAATTCCGTTATTGAGTGGTGAGTTACGTACCTTTGTATACAGCAAATTCTTTCTTTCAGTGCACATGTGTGCATGTGCCGTTGCACACATGTGCACTGAAAGAAAGAATTTGTGTGCGCACATCTAGGACACTGAAAGCTGTGTTGCTCTAAAGAGAAAAGTTGTATTGACCCAATTAATCCCTAAAGACAAAAGCAACCACTTCCCATCTTGCAAGACCTTTTTCTTTCAAAAACACGGATTGCTATATTTCTATTGTGTCTCTCTGTGGCAGTGACAAGGAAACCAATGCTGACCTTCATTTAGACTATAGAATGACAATACCGGAGGGGAATAAGAAAGTGAGGGGGGAAAAGAAAAACGGAAAATCAATAGCTCATTTTCTGCTTTTTTGTATAGGGATTCTGATGTTTGCTGAGATAAAGGTCGACAAGCCTGAGAGATCTCTTGCACCGTCTCAACTTGAACAACCCTGAAATTGCTATTGTGTCCACGGCAATTTAAAACTGAGGAATCAGATTTTGCCTATAGAAGGTCTATAGAAATAAGGCTAACATGTGTGCCTTCTTTTCTGCATCGTCTAAATTCCCCAGAAAAAATATCTCATCACTCCTCAAATGTATGTTAATTCATACCTAAGAAAACTGACCATTAATCCAGAGGTCGGCCAAAAACTAAGATCAGCAGTGTATACTGATTATGATATATCAAAACAAATGGGATGAATTACAACACTAATTTGAAGATCATGTGTTAATGTGATCCATTTGTATTATGTAAACACATGAATCACAGCAGCAGAAATGAATGTATGGTTGCGAGAAAGACATCCGCACAGCTGGCAAGGTGTGTCGAGCTGTATATTACACATTATACAAATACTTGAAGATGAACTTAAAAAACACAGAAGACGTCTTGGATGTCACGTCAGGATGTTTAATTCTGATATTATGAATTACAGTAGATAAGGGGATGTCTTTGAAGTAAAGCTATAGATTAGAGTAATTTGCTTCTTGACTGAAATGTCAGTAAGCGATTATAAACAAACACAAATCTAGCCACAGATTCTCTACACGCGACAAAACCATAGAAATTGGTAATTGCATATTGTCACGGTCTGAAGAACAGACAACTGGGGATGGACACAAATGGAGACAAACACGGAGAGGAAGAGGATGATTATCAGTGATTTTAATAAAGAAATGTCCAAAACAAAACTTACATGCAGATGACTCCAAAAGTGATTAACTGACAAAAAAGGATTTGGTAAAAAAGGACAACTGCTTATGGGATGGATACAAGACACATAGCAGATGAACCAACAGACAAAAGACAGGACTATAAATACACAAGAAACTAATCCGCCTACACAACACAGGTGGACAGACACAAGGGCAGGCCGAAAGATGATTGGTGGAAGAAACACAAGAAAAACGGGAACAATGCTGAGGAGACAAATACAACACAGGTGATCCACAGAAAGAGGAGGCAAGACCACAGAGACAGGAAGTAAAACAAACCGTACACGAGAGGCAGGGAACTTAAAAATAAAACAGAAAAAAAACTAAACCAAAACCAAGATCATGACACATATGGTGGTGGCACGGGACTTCTCAAAACTTTATAGTAGCCGCCCACTGCTCCTAATACTATCGGTTAAAATAGACAATAAAGTTTATTAATTTACTATTATTAATAAAACTTAGCTTTACAAAGAATGAAAACTAAGGAAATAAGAAATAACTGAAAATAAAGATGACATTCTTTTAATGTTTTTACCAATTGCACAAGTTACCAAGAAATATCCTCCTTTATCTTAATCATCAGAGGAAATGGCTAAAAATCCCAAGTAATATGGATGTCAAAATGGATTCCTGCTTCTCATCTCGTCTGTCGCTTATCAGAGGCTCCCCGTTGTTCATTCTCACAATAAATTGTAGGTTCTGAAGATGGTGTGATTATGTTCAAAGAAGACTTCCACATCCTTCCTCACTTTCATCATTTCCCCCATTTAAAAGGGGACGATTGTCAAGTTCACGGCCTCTGGTAATTATGATGTCTTTTCTCAACAGGCGGGATGTGCTGAGATGGGTCAGAACCCATCACGTCAACCTGTGTCAAGGCTAAATACATGTACAGTATCTTTCACAGAATGACACAAGAGCCAATACACATTCAATAGACAGTTGGGGAAAAAAAAACATAATTGTGAAATCTTCTTTGATAACTGTCTGAAGCAAAGCTGTCCACTCTCCACAGCCGCGGTCCTACTGAATCATAAACTTGAGTGCGTGTGATGGAGAATAAGGATCAGTTTGTTCATGGGAAAAAGCTTGTATGATCAGCCAACCCAGCCTGTGTAAATAAACATCAAATAAATAGCATCATAAACTGCTCTGCTAGCTATGGTGGGCATTTCAAATGAGATGAGTTTGTTTCCTCAAAGTTGTACCATGCAGAATTAAACATTATGCCATCAATCAACACAAGGAAGAGAGCGGGTATTGAATTATGCTGTGTACTGAATTTTATATTAAGTTTTCTTTTTTTTTTAGAATGTGTTAACGAGGTGTTGATCCATTTCTTAGGCCATCTGGATAACTTCAAATTTGAGTTTTTTTAATGAAAGTGTACAACCTATAATAACAGGTGTGCTTAAATACATTCTCATTGACTTAGATAAACATGAAGAAAATAAGGCAGGCACTATTCTATATTTTGTGTTTTTATGTAAAAAAAATAAATAAAAAAAAAAATCACATAAAAAGACCAAAACAGTAGCTGAGAGTCTCACTGTGGCACTCAGCTGCAAACCAACTAATTCCTACAGAAGATGTAAATCTTAAAAAACGGATCACAAATATATAGTTACATTCTTTTTAAAGAAAGGCTCAGTTTGGCACTGCAGTTTTTAGCAAATATTACTCGTAATAATAGTAAATGGTCTATTCGTTGGGACATATTTTTAGCTGCGGAATAATACACATTTGTTACTCCAGTGAGGACTGTATGGATGGCAGCAGGATGGTGTATATTGGACTGACTTAAAATAGACACTGCCCATGTTCATTGAAATGAAGAATGAATGTCAGCCAGTGCAACAGTGCAATAGTTTGTGAACAACAATGGAGCTCTACAGCACAAAGGATTTACATATATCAGGCTTTAGATTGACATACCATAGTCTGCTTATACATAGCATCAATTCATTGTTAGTTTGGTCTTTTCATGGGTTATATTGGCAAGAAAAATATACAATACATCCAGCCTGATACTTCCATAAATTTGGTAAGTTTGGTTTTCCAAAGCAAAACCAAACTTTTCAAACTAAGAAACCGGACTTTTCAAAACAAATCCTTACTACTTATGTCTTACTATTTGGGTGCACACACACACACACATACACACACACACACACACACACACACACACACACACACACACACACACACACACACACACACGCACACACGCACACACGCACACACGCACTCCCACACACAGCTCAGGCCTGTGTAGCTCCGGTGCCGTGTTGCCTCTCGACGCGCTCCGTCAGCGCTCAGTCAGCGGCGCGTGTGTCCTCCTCGGCTCCGCCTGCAACAACGTCAGCCAGCGGCGCGTCCTCCGTCAGCTCCGTCTGCCACAACGTCCTTAGTCAGAGGCGCGTCCTCCGTCAGCTCCGTTGGCAGCAACGTCGTTCGTCGGACACGTCATCCAGTCGGCCACAGCCCAGCCACTCCTTCATTCACACCTGTTCATTCACACCTCACGTTTGCTCTCTCTCTCCTCCCCTCTCTTCTTTCCCCCGCGCTCTCGCCTTCCACCTTTTCTCTCCTAAACCCCGCCCCCACCTGGTCTGCTCACCAATGATCACTGGTGAAACAAAATGACACCTGCCACTCAATCAAGCAAGATATATATCCCACAGAGTTATTTAATACAACTAATAATAATAATAATTATTATTATTAACCCCCAGGGCTACAGTTGCAAACCATGGGCAGTGTGCTTAGGAATCTATTACAAATAAACACACAATTAATACAAATAAAAAATGCACTTTATTCTCAATAATCTGATGATGCCCACTTTGTGTATACATAATTAATAACGAATAATGGAAGGTAATGCAGCAGGCTGGTTGTTAAAGTACCTGTAGCTGTTAACCCACCTGTTGTATGTGATTATTTGTGACATTGATGGCATAAGGAATGGAACCAGATAACAGCTGCTTTCATCTAACCAGTCTGCTGGGCTACTAATGAATCACAAAGCCCTTGAATGCTAAGTGGCATTTGAGAAGTCCCAGGGTATGCTTGTTTTTGTTTTTTTAAGTCAGAATGGTTTTCCCACTGCACCTGCACTATGGCAGCGAGATGCCTCTCTTCCAGTACATCATATGGACAGCTTGTCAAGTGTGTGATGAGCGATCGTCCTAATGGAAAGATGTTAACTGGTTAGAAATAAGTTTACGCTAAAGACAAGTAATGTATGTATGGTCATATTGGATTTCCTGTCTATAATGATGCCTCCCTATCAGTTAGAGTGACTCATGGGAATGTTACAGATCTTTTATCTGAATAAGCAGGATCCTTTTGCCCCCTACAATTGACTTGCACACATCAGCTGTTGTCTGCTGTGATCAATTACCTCAGATGAAAGTGACAAGGCTACTGCACCTTTACAGTGCAGCATTTCCTGCACAAGCCTCAGCCGGACGAGTGATGGGATATCTCTGTCAGCAAATCTATCTCTTGAAATTCAGGCCTCTCAGCTGTGACACATGCTCAAACAGCAACAAAGATGTGACTACGGTATGGAAGAGAGGTGTCAGTTATTGAATGACCCCCACATATATTGGTGTAAAAGATTGAGGTGTCAGAACAAAAGTGGTAATAGACTGGAATACATTAAATGATGTGGAGTGTCCATTGGACTGGAACCAATTCTGCTCGTTTCTTTAAAGCTCAGTTGCATAAGAATCAGCAGTGAAGAGTGGACCTGTGTGTGGTTTAGGGGATTATGTGAGGGTTGGGAAATAGAGATGAAAAATGGAATGTAAACAAAGCTGTGTATGCTCAAAACCATCCTTGATTTTCTCTGTATTTGGATGTCGAATGGGGAAAAGTTTTTCGTTTTGTGTTTTTGTTTATTTAGTCAAAGATAGTTATTTCAGGAATTTAAATTGTCTTTTTTTAATTGTATTTGTTTATAGTGCAAAACAAGTGACCAACAAGCAGTCCAATACAAGTGACCAGTAATAAAAGAATCCAATAAAACATTTGACACAGCATTAGACAAGCAGGAGAACTAGACTCAAATTAACCGAAACAAAACAGCAGCAGCAGCAAAAATACCAACAACAAGAGAATATAAAGCGTAATGTTTGGGCTTAGATTTACTTAACGTAGTACACATTGTGTGTGTGTGTGTGTGTGTGTGTGTGTGTGTGTGTGTGTGTGTGTGTGTGTGTGTGTGTGTGTGTGTGTGTGTGTGTGTGAGTGTGTGTGTGTTCTTGTTTATAACTCATGTGGGGACTCTCCTTCCTTTTAGGGACAAAATGCCCCCATAAAGTCACGTAAATTATAACATTTTAGGGTGAAGACTTGGTTTAAGGTGAGGGTAAGGTTAGGTTTAAGTTAAAGAAGCTGTGTGTAGGATTTAGTGGCATCTTGTGGTGAGATTGCAATTACTTCCAACTGAACAACCCTCCCTGTCCAGGCGTGTCAGAGATGTATGTTGGCCTTCAGGTAAAAATGTGAAAGGCTGTAAGAGCCGTAAGGCTGTAAGACTTGTCCGTTGGGCTCCTGTAGAAACATGGCGGTCCAACACTGCGGATATTCTATTCCTGCGAATAAATCCTCCTACATCCGGCACATTATTTCTCCACCTCTCTATGACCGGTCTGTTGATCTCTGTCTGAGGAGCAGCGCTCTAATAGGAGATGGGCTTCAGAGACATCTGGTTCTCTGACTTGTCCAAAACAAGTCCGTACCCCCAAATAATACATAATAAATGCCATTGACAAAAGATGATGGAAATCAATTAATTCAAATCAAATTAAATATGCACTATTTACACAATATGTACATGGTTATTTACCTTTTGAACTACTTTTTAGAACATTAGTTATTTGCTTTGAGTACAAATGTGTTGGTAATTTGCAACAATTCATAAACTTGACACTTCAAAGTGCACATGGTAAAGGGGGACAAAAGGCTTTCATCCATTTTCTAAGCCTTTCAACAAAAAAAAAAGAAATGTCATCGGTTTATTACCTTAACCATTTGCATGTTGACGCTACACTTAAGCTTCACTGCATCATCATTATGGAAACATAATGCCTCTTGTGACTCTTATATGTCTGACATTTGAAAAGATTTCAAAGTACATCAAGTATGCCCCTCCCCATCACACACACACACACACACACACACACACACACACACACACACACACACACACACACACACACACACACACACACACACACCACAACCTCCTCTCTAGTCTAGTAAATCTCTAGCATTGGCTATGAAGCTGCTGGGATCTGCTATTTTGTTCTCTTTGGGATTGCTGCCTCTTCCCACTTGATCCAAACAGTCAGCTTAGGGAGCTTGTGGCACACAGGCGTACAAGTTGCCAAGGAGCTGTCACAGAGATGTCCGCACAAAGGATTTCTGCTGCAGACTAGTGGAGTTTGATATACAGAACAGAACTTTCCCTCGGCATTTCAATGTACATAGCGGTGGGGGGTGATCCAATTGCAGCCCCAGGAAACGTTATGCCTCAAACTCAGTTTAGTAACAAAATGACAGCTTGAGAAATAAATGGGTGTTGATGAGGTACAAGATGGAGCTTGACAACACTGACAACAGGATTTATTTAGCAGAAAACGGTTGATGTCTGATGCCATGCAAATGAAAATCAGGCAGAACTAGGGAAGGCAGTGGGGGAAGATAACATGGTTATCATGTATTTTTCTACCCGCTGCGCTAGAAAGGGTGCTAGAAAGTATATAAAAAGCAAGAAGACAACAACACAGTAAGACAGGATTTGAAAAACACAGCGCATGATGTTGTTGTTGCTCTTTTTCTGCTCTCAATTGAAATATTTGCCTTCTTTCCTTCTGATTACTAATGATAACACAGCCTGGATGATTGTTTTTTATGTTTTTCCCGTCGGTATGCCCCAATGATTACTGGCACACCCGTGTCATTCAGTTTGGACAGGTTTGGTTCAAGTGTTGAAAAACTCCAGAGTGAATCTTCAGCCGCTGTCCATCTAATGGCATCAGAGGCTGGATCGAGCCCCCGACCACAGACAGCACTCAATCAGTCTGAGCCTTCAAACTGACCTTGCTCAGCAATCATCTAGCTACAGGGGATTAGGCAATCACTCAAACCACCTGGAAAGGACTGTTTGTTCACATCCCACAGCCTCCATCATATCACAGATATACGTCAAAGTTTATTATTTTTTTCTTTAAGCCCCGGGATTCATCGATATTGCTCTGATGAGGAAGCAACCCCGGTGTTTCATACAAACAACTTCACAGTGTCAATTGTGGGTTCCTCCCTTTAATTTTTTTAGAAAGAGGCATGTCTCTGCACTCCTAGTTGGACATTGTTGCTTGATTATATATATTATACAATCAGGATAATGAGGAACTGCACAAGTCTGCTTTTAGCAATAACACACACAGAATATCAAGTTTGCTCATTACTCTATACATCTTTACTTTCTTCATAATTGTTTGAATTAGTAAATGCTGCATTATTCAAAAGCAGTGTTACATTTTGACACTTATTCCCACCAGAGTGAGGGTGTCATGGAAGTGTGCCCCTCCCCTCCTCCCCGCGACAGCATCACCAGGTCGCTTTGTGACAATTATTCCCACTTCTCATCCCAGCGGCTTTCATAGTTTACAGTTTGCCCTTTAATTGCAAATGAGACGATCAAAGACAAATCATGACAGATTGTGCTAATATTGTTCTGTTTTTTTGCCTCTATATTTTTGATTGCTGTCATTGTTGGCCTCATTTCAGTAAAGCCACAGCATGTACAATGGATAAGCAAGTACATCTAAAGTCAGACACGTTGTTTCCCCTTTACATTTTTGAAAACATCAGTGTTAGCTTCCATTTTCCTCAGTGTAAATGTTATTTGGAGAGTGAAACAATATTGATTTTCACGCTGTGTATCAAAATGCTATATTTCAGTGGAAGCACTCAGCATTAAAGTATAATGCTGCTTTCACACCAAAAGCGAAGCGGATTTTCGTGTCGCGTTACTCCGGTGAGTTTACTCGCCGGACTATTTGTGGTTTTTCGCATCATTAGCTTTATTCGCGCTAGAAGCGATGAAGAGTAGGAGTGGCTTATCTCCATGGAAGAAATAACCACTATGCTTTGTACGTGTTGTGGAAGTCCCACACATGTCGGACCATCAGACGCCTTCGTGTCTGGGTTCATAAGCTTGGCTACTTGAGAACGACCAGCAGCTAGTTTGATTTAACAACGGTAGGATGACGTGCGGAGCATCTCAACGCTGATTGGCTTTCGCAACACAGTGTCACGCAAATTTTTGGCCCATCCGAATGAGGCAAATTTTTCGCGTTGTGCGCCATTCGCACCATTCACGGCACCCGATGAAAATTTGCGTTGTTCGCATCCATTCACGTCTGTGCATTGACTTTGTATGTAATCTACACGCACGAAAAATTACAACACTTTTGGTGTGAACGCAGCATTAGTGTAGCTGTGCCTTTAATTCAGTCCTTTCATTTCAGCACTTGCTCAATTGATATAGTGTTAGACGAGGCGTTGCTGAATAGCTGAATGGAGCCACATCTGAGCTAAGCACCATAGCAACACAGCTCGACAACTTGAAGGAGCATCTACAGAAACTGTTTTAACACTGTGGCATGGCCATGAAGGATGTACGCAATATATTCAGAGCCTTCATAGAAAAAAAAAATATTGTGTATTTGTGTGTGAAGAGTAAGAATGTATTTACTCAAAACTTTTGTTTTTCAAGCAAAACCATTGCAGCTCTGTGCTCTTGAGAAGATACAATTAACTCGCAGTTCCAGTCAAAACACTCAATGACAAAAGTGCATCATGTCCATTATGCTTAAACATTAAAATCTGATGCCAGCTGTTCGAAAGGAGCACCTACGCAATACCAAACCTTTTTATACATGCTAATAACTTTGGAACTTGTGTCTTTATGTGGTACAAATATAGTTAATAAATAAAATGTATTGGAACGCCTGTCCTTATCTATGTTCCAATTTTTGATTTAAACCTGCTGTCCCAACTTAGTGACATCTGACCAAACAGCGAAAGGAAAATGATTATTTCATGAGGCGTGGGAGCCAGCTTAGGAGTGACTTTTCAACTCAAGACAGCAAACATCAACTCTGCTCATCCCTTGACTCGATGCTAAATGTCAATGTGTTAGTACAAATGAGAAGGATTTGCTAGCAGTCATTTTCAATCATGCTGCAGCATCTCTCTCATCATCGCTGCAGTGTTCTTTATAATAAAGCCTTGGTTCTGGAGCAAAAAAAGCCCCATTGCATTCTTCCTTTACATGATACTTCCTGCATCCAATTACGGGCCACATTAAGGTAATTTTCTCCCAGTGCTGCATTTGCATTCTATACGAGACAAGCGACAGGGATGCCAGTCATTAATCATGGCCCAATGAGGGCTGTCAGGGCATTGTCATGCTTGTCAAATGTCTGCTCTCTAAACTCACTCCAGTTATCAAATATCCAGATCTCTGACCCACCTGTACAGCTTGACAGAACTGGAGGTGACCTCTTTTGAGCAGGTAGAAACATGTAGGACGGGGATACGTGTGTGTGTGTGTGTGTGTGTGTGTGTGTGTGTGTGTGTGTGTGTGTGTGTGTGTGTGTGTGTGTGTGTGTGTGTGCGCACAATCATCTGTCTCCCTGTCCTTCTTTCTCCCGCACTTGCTCTATGTCACTCTCTCTTTGTGTGTGTGTGTGTGTGTGTGTGTGTGTGTGTGTTTTGTTGTCTGAGATCTCAATTAGCTAATCGCTGTGTTTGTTGCTTGTGTTTTCAGGGTTTGTGCGGCCGATAAAAACATAATAGCTAACAGCGCTCTAACAGAGCGCTGGTGATTGTGTGGGAACATAAAGAAGAAGCCAATGATTACATCGTGCTAAACAATGCTAATTCAGCTGTGGCGATGCAGGAAAACAACAAAAAACACTGTTGGTTTTTTAGAGCCTGGTGACACTAAATCCATGCCAATAGGTCCACATGTGAGACAATGAAATGTTTGCACTATTTGAATTGGCTTTATGTCACCTCTTCTTTCGGTCACTCCAAATAACACCTTGATGTCCATTATCTGCACACATAATTGCTATATTGATTTTCCCTGTTGCTTCTCTCTTTTCATCCCACCATGCCTTCACTTGTTATTGTTCAATAGATGTTCTTGAAAGTAAAGGTTGATTGGGTATAATAATAATGCTTTTGGAAAGGCAAATATCTTTTTTATTCTGTTTAGGTAACCATTGCAGGTTACTGCACATTTCATTACTGCATGGAAATCTGTTTTCTGAAACTTAAACTTTCTCACAAGTTCAATTTCACATGTTTATGGAAAAGGAATAGAGATAAATGAAAAGGTAGGAAACAAATATAGATAGAGATATATAAAGATAGATAGATAGATAGATAGATAGATAGATAGATAGATAGATAGATAGATAGATAGATAGATAGATAGATAGATAGATAGATACACACATACATACAGCATAGTAGGGTATATTATCACATTCATTATCCATTTAGTAATCTAGCAACAATACAACAACAAATAAAAACCCCTAACCATGGAAATTGATTATATATTCAAACCACAAACACAACACACCCTGCGTCAACACTGTTGTTTTGTTTGATCTTCCGGATTTCAAAGAGGAGGGAGAGGAGTCCTACCATCGAGACTCTGACAATACACTCCGTGGAGGAAGAGCTTCAGGGACTCGATGCCTTAACTGCAGGAAAGCTGTGCGTGTGCTGAACGTGAACAGACTTGTCAGGCACAGTGGCTGCCCTGTGATACTGTCTTTAGATTCGCACAAAGAACTCGCAGTAAAAGCAGTTTCTCTGATGTACTTCCTCACTGCGAAAGGGGCATGAGATGAACTTAGTTTCTTTTTAATACCTAACAGGCAAGCCAACAATATACATATATTATCTTTTTATTTTGTACTCAAGCAGGAAAAACCTGAGAGAATTAAAGCGAGTGTTGTTGTTATTAATGGATTTAAAGTCACCAACCTTTTTATACCTATACATTTTTCTTTTCTTTATTTTTCTATTTTTCAGCCATGCTATAGCCCGTCTCTCAGGCCACCACTTTGGTCCAGGTTGAAATCTCTGGAACACTTTTGGATTAGTTGTCATGAATTTGTATATCAACATTCATGGTCCTCATGGGATGAATCCTGCTGACTAGAGATCCCATGACTTTTTATCTAGCGCCTGATGAGGGATTGCCATGAAATTTGCTACAGATGTTCAAGGTCCCGAGGTCTATATTTCAACTACTTTAAGGATCCTCAGAACTCTCCCAGTGGGTCAAAAGTGCCCTTGTATCAGTAGTAGGTTTTTGAGAAAAAATAAATAAATCCTCCTCAGCTGTACTTTGTGTTTAAAGCTAATAAGCATATACAACTAAACGAATGGGGAACATAGTCAATTGTGTGCTAAACATTTGCATGTTAACAGTGTCACTGTGAGTATGCCGATGTTGACATTTAGTTCAAAGCACCGCTGTACCAGTACAGCCGTATAGAGCTGTGAGTTTGTAGATTCAGATAACGAAAGTTATTTGCTCTGGGTTTGGTATCATAATCTTGGCAAACAAGAAGTATTTTTAATTTCTGTATGACAAATATTAGTATGAAGTAAACAGAGAACTAAGTTACCATTATTTAAACAATAACATTAAACCTAATAAACACATGGGTTTGGCCTTTCATACTTGTCTTCTTCTTCTTGAAATGAAGTCACATGCAGCCACACAGATTTTATTTTGCTGTATGGTCTACTGTCTCCTGCTTGCTCTCTAATAGCAGCGGGACATTTTCTGGCACGACTTCGGCTCGCTAATGTCCAAGAGGACAAGGTCAATGTTAATTGCTACCAATTACCTAAAATTTTAGCTAATCATTTGGGACTACTGTGATGGCAGTGAAGAGCACTTTCTCTGACCCTCTTTCAAAACCTCCTATAAATACTTAACTGAGATCATACTAAATGAGGCTATTCAGAGGGCCATGCCATATGGTTAACATCATTGTAATGGTGCCCAGTGCACTGGGTGACTACTTGTGCCTCTATAACAGAGACACTGTCAACTTGAAAGAAACCAGTATTGGGAAGAAAACAATGAAATACGTTGTGCATTAAAATATGCAGCACTGATTTAGCCACATATACCCTAGATGTCTCATCAGGTTCATCTGTTGTCACTTGAGTTCCACATGTTGGTGTAGCTTTGAGGACTAGTTTCCCCACTGTTTATGTATTCATGTCTGAGATGTGGAGAACATTTTTCTTCAAGGTCCCGAGAGTAATTTCTGCAAAGTGTCCCTAAAGGTTAAGCAGAGATGGGAAAGAAACTCTTCTAGACCTCTGCCCTCTCTGTGCAGAATACCCCACAGAAACATTTAACGCAGGAGGGAGTAGATGCTGTTAGTGGTTTTTGAAAGTCACCGCAGGAAAATGAATGTGTTGAAATATGTTGCCACTGCTTCTTCTCACTTTCTCTTTTTGCTTTTCCTTTTGTCTTTATTGCCTCTCATGCATTTCTTCTGCAACAGTTCTCCTAAAAATCGTTTTTGTCTATCTCAACGGGGTGTCAAATACAGATAAGCAAAGGATAAATAGAAAATAATACGTATTTAGTTTTTTTATGTAGTTGTTTTTAACATCCTCATGCATGCTACGAGATCTAACTTGAATCTAAATATGGTTTATTTCTTGTTAAATTATGTTAGAACCACGAGTACAAGGATTTATTCGGCAGTCAGCAGAGTTGAGTCCACTATAAAGATGTGTCAACTTGCACAGCAGGATAATATTGCTTCTTAAGCCTCCCTGTGACAAGGCTATCTTCTCTCTCCAAACTCTCTCCAAAAAGATTTTACATTAACTTTACATGAGTCAGTCTATTCTCTGGTTGGTAACATTCCTCTTTGTGTCGAGAAAATGTCCGTTTTGTCTTTGAGGGCTTATCACGACCATCTCATTTTCTCGCATAAAATAAGTTACATTTTCATCCATCTGCTGACCTCATTTTCGTGGCAAGGCGGAAATCTTTGAGTGGAATTTTCTGTGTGTGTACACTCGGCCGTCCCTTGGATGTCACTGGCATGTCTCCGAAGCAATTTTCTCAACTATGAATAATTCACAAGATATTATTCCAAAGGTCATCTTATAGTAATTAGTACCCTGCTGTTGACTAAACAGCCGCAAGGTACCTGATGGCCAGTTTAATTACAATTTGAAATGAGTGTACTGTTTGACAATCTCTATATGTTCTCATGACACTTCAACAGATGACACCTTGAGAACTAAGTAGGTTTACAATAAGTTGGCTTGTTAGCACATGGAGATGGAGGGTGTGTGAGGTGAGAAAAGAGACAAGCGTTGAGTGCGCTGTTAAGATCACAAAGTGCATTCTGTTCAAATATGCAGTAATTACTGGAAATGCAGTTGGGTAAGCATGTGTTTTGACAGTGTGGACATCTTCTGCACTCTCACTGTCTCATTATTAGCCAATTACCATGGAAATGTAATGGGGCAGGTCAGAGCCGGGTCTCATAAGGAGATTGGGGACTGAACATATGCTGAAGATGTGGCAAGATGACACAGTCCAGCAAGCCTTTGGCGCGTTACGAGGTACATGACATGGCTCTTTGTGCTGCGCGAGTTAGGAGTCAGTGCCAAGAGACGCTGTCATGTCCTGTTGTCGTGAACATCAACCTCTACACATACTGTAAGCTTGAGGTTTCCTCTCTGAGGGCTTGTATATATTCATCAGAGAACTGTGGATAAAGCATTAAGGCAGAAGGGCCTCAGGTAGGACACGTAGCCCAAGGGGATTGTCGAAACTGGTGCAGAGCCTTTGAGGCATCAAAGCTCATGGATGGATAGATGGATGGAAAGATAGATAGATGGATGGGTGAGTTATATAGATGGATGGATGAATGAATAGATACACAACACGCTATGGCCAAAAAGGTACAAAATAAAAATAAAATGCCACATACAAAGCTTTCTGTATCTGAGGCCGAATGACCACATGTAGAGTGGATAGCCTCCAGGTATTACTGACGATGCTGAGAGATGATGATGCACAGTGAGTCCAAAGTAAATCAAAGTTGACATTCTGAGCAGCCATAACGCATGAATGAACTTTTTTCTTCTCCTGGCTTAAACTAGCATATACTTCTTGGCCCTAGAAAACAAAATGCTAAATTAAGGTTTACTGTGTTCTATTCTGTGTTTTATTGATTTTCCTCTGAAATGTATAAGCTACTTCCTAGAATCTATGATCTACTCTGATATGATAATGGCTGGACAGCCTAATGAGTAGAGGTGCGACCTTGTGATGGGAAGCTCACTGATTTGTATTGTTGGACCAAATCAAAAATGTAGGAATAGATCGATGAGTGTTCTGCCTTTCCTAAACAGAAACCATCAAAGTGCCCTTTAGATTCTAAAAGTGCCACAAGCTACATTAGGCCTAATCATTCATTATTTTGATCACATACATTTGAGGTATATTGAGATAAAAGTTTGACTTCAGTAGTTTGTTTTTCTTTCTCATTATAACTGCTTCCATGTTTAAAACATAACCGAGTTGTCCTTGTCAGTAAAACATGCAATGTGATCCAAGTAGTGATGGGAACAATATTCACAATAGATCACATGACTAATTGCATGTGATATGGGTCGAAGTCGATCAACCCACAGGAAATCATCATCTGACCAAACCTGCAGTTCCTGTCAGCTTCGCAGAGCCTTTCAGAGTGTCTTTCAGTTCATTGTTTTGCTTTTCCTGATCAGGAAATATGCAATTTTGATCAGGAAATTTAAAATATGAATTAAGTATTTTGTTCTGATTTCGTCGTTTGTGGCTGAATGAATAATCCACTGTGTGCTACCAGCTCAGCACCAAAGCATCAAGTGACTAACTCAATATAGTAAAGCATGAAGCCAGATATTTCCCTCAGTAGACCAAAAACAGAGTTAAAAAGAGAGTACATATTGGACATAAGAGACAGGACTCCAAATGAAATAAATAATCAGATATTGCAGTTTTAATTTAAATGTTCTACCCCGAATGATGAACTTGAGGTATCCGTTATTCTTCACATTTCATTGTTTGTATGAATGTGGCAATCTCCACAACCATCTACTCCAGGTTAAGATCATGTCCCTAGAGGCAGAGGAAGAACAGCTGTAGATTTGGATGTTTGTGTATGTCCCCCATATGTTTATCATAGAGGCTAACATAATCACTCAGTTGTGTTAACTGTAATTATGATATTTAGTATTTGTCAATTACTATTTTCATATTTAGAAAACAATACAGAGCATCTTTAACCCTTAGCGACCTCAAAGGCTGTTCAAAAAGCTGCTTTTTCCTTTGTTGGAATTGTGAAAGTAAAACCCCTTTCAGATCCCACTCTCCATGATGGCTGTGCTCCTTACCGTGTTTAATAAGGGTTACGCATTTTGTTCTTTTCCCATAAATATACATATATGTCATAGGTTGAGTTGTTTCCCCCGCGGTATTCATTTCCAGAAATGAAGGTGAAATGCCAAGTCCAATTTGATGGGTCTTATATCATGAGCTTGTAATTGCCATAATTGGAATACTGTGACAGTATGCTCTCATGTCACATCTATCACTGATATGACAATGCTCTCAGAAAAACCTAATCAAACAACAACGTAAAGTGAAGGACAAGCGTGATACGTGCATACTTTGAGAACTCGATATTTAATGGCTTAAGTAAAATTCAATGACAAGAAAAATCATTTCACCATATGGAAGGTCATTTTTTCATATATTTAAATGGGTATCTTACAAAGGCATGACAACACAGACTGTATAGCTTTAACTGACCAATACAGATTTGCTGGCAAGGATTGAAGCCTTTTCTCAAAGCAAAACTTGACCTGACACACAGATGACTAATTTACAAGCATATACTTAAGTCTTATATCATATGTTGATATAGTTTTTGTACAAGATACATTTGTATACATAAAATATTCTGGCAAGGTGCATGCCAGTACACACATATGTGCACATACACACGCTCATACATGCAAGGAGACACACACTTTCTCCCTCACACACGTACAAGATCACCTATAAACACATTCAAAACACACTCACCAATATTATGCATATGTAGCCATTTACATTACAAGAGAGATTGTCATCTCATCACTTCTTATGTTTTCCATTTTTCCTTTGAATCAACGTAGCGATTTCCAGTATTTAGCCTGTAGCCTTTAGTCTTTACTGTAAGTGTCTTTCCAGTTTGTCATTGTTGTACTGGTTCTTAGGGGTACTGCTATGTACAGTTTGAAATCAAGTTTACCTGACAGAATAGATATTTGTGTGTACGTAGAGGCAAAAGTGGTACGCACTCTTTACAATGTTTGAATGTGTACACTGTAACATTTGTTTTGTTCCAAAGACTCACAAACAGTTAGAGCAGTAAACACCAATACTGACACTGAATCTAATGATGGATGCATGAACTACATAGTCAAGTGTTGCCTTGTGGAGGTCCAAACAGTTCATGCAAATTATGACACAAATTGACATGGTAATCATGACACACATTTTGAAAAGAACAATTCAGAAAATAAAAAAAAGTTTGATGCATACTATTTTTACTTTTAGGGCAGAGATAATTAGGAAAAATAGGAAAGTAACAGGAAGAGCAGAATCATGCAAAGTGAGAACCTGTCATCACCCTACACATTGTTTATTTCACTGTTTGTTTTATGAAAGATGACAAAAAAAAACTAAAATAAATTCATATGGTATGCTGTTTGAGAAATAAAAGTACAAAACCACTACTTTTACCTCTAGAAGGGCAAACGGTAGAACAAAGTGGGACGAGCAGCAGACAAAGAAAGTCACGTTGGTATTAAAACCAACATCCTACAGATGTACATTCATGCAGTTATTATACTATATTCCCTCTTGAAGTTGTCTTTCAATGAATGTAGCTGCTGCAACATTACAATACACATGAGTTATGTGGGCAGAATAAGTTAAAACAAGTGAGGGTTATAGATAGGTATTATTGTGCTTACTGTACACATGTGATTTGGATAAATTATTTCAAACAATCACAGTTTTATTACAGTGTGACAGTGTATTATCCCGTACATATTTCATGAATATTCTCTCACTCCATGGTATGCGGAAGGACACAATTTCCTGTGTCATAACTATAAACACTCCAACAGCAGAATGTATGTTCTTATTGTTAGTGAATGGGAAAGTTTCTTAAAAACCTAATTCTTATTTTTCAGATTTCCTTTTATTGAAAAGATCCAACCAGGAATTTCTTTGCCCTACTTTTTTAAAATTGTAAACAGATACTGAAAATACTTTTTGGGGGAACATTTGGATAAAAGAAAAAGTGTTGGATTTGCATTTGTCAGAGTGATAACATTCAATTTTTAGTGACATCATGATGTATGTTCCCTATGATATGTAATCCTTTTGATTAAGTATGTAGTATTTATCCCATTTGGTGATATATGTCTGTACCATAACAATGAAATGAGATGAAAAGCGCAAATAAGCTGAAATTGGATCCCGAAACTGGGATATTTTCATAAATCATTGTTTATAGGAGGATTTATTTAAGGTGCTTGTTTTGAATTAAATTAATTTTTTAATTGAGTGAGGTGAAATTGAATTGCCCTTTTCTGTGTCCTTGACACACTGTTCCTTTAAGGGATAATTTTACGGACTCTCAGATAAATCCTCTTTATAATGATACGAATCCTGACCCCAAGTATCAGAGAGAAAGGGATTGGTATCCAAGAGCATGCAAACACAATAACACAACTTCCCTCGAGACATTATAGATTTAGGCCTGTTCCCAATTTGCAAGATGGTACGAGAAAATGAATCACATGAATCATACACCTGATGATGTAGACACCTAGCTTGGATGTTACTGAAAAGAAAAATGGATGTCAACAAAGTCACTTATTGCTGTAGCAATAGATTATACTGCACCCAGTGTTTTACAGCAACTTGTTAGTCGGAAGTAGTTATCATTATCAGTACAATTTACACATGGATGAAGAAACTATGGTGAGGGTAAGTCTTTCAAATGGTGCCAATGCCGATCCTTATGATAACTACAAAAATAGCATTAACCTTAATAATTTAGTTAGACTGGTGGTCCAGAGGACATTTTTCCATTTCCTATTATTCCAGTGCCAACACAGACTAAAAATGTATAAAAGAAAATTTGCTGGCGAAATGAGTTGCATAAAAACACACAGAGTAATTAATAGCATGAACAAAAGGTGTTATCAATGATAGGGATGGAAGAGAGGGAGTGTTTAAAGCTGCTATTTTGTTAGCGTTTCTCACCTTTTCATCGCCTCCGCATATGCGGTGGATGTTTCTTGCGAGCCAACAATTCCTAACCACAATGAGGGTCGCTGCTGAGATCACACATCAAAGTAATTAGACTGAGAATTTCATAGTTGGCTCCATAGCTGTTATTACTGTATGCAAGTGTTTCTGAGCAGCAAAATGTGAGAAAAAGAAACAAGGAAATAAAGGTTATGTTTCCAAAGCGCTAATCTTTCAAGGCTAAGCTGCTGAGATAATGCAAGAAGTGAAATTTTTAATGGGGTTGGCAGAGATGGAGCAACCACCATATGGAAAACATATTGGGTAAGTGTGTGCATGTGCAGGACTTTTTTGTGTGCTGGTCCACAATGAAAATGTAGACTCCAAAAGTTTGCCGGTGTTGTCTACCATTGGCCTAGTTATGCTTTGTAGACTTTTTTTTAAATCCTTCTGCAGTCCCCTGACCAAAATAGACTTCTGAAACACGTTCAGGCGAGACAAAAGAAAAATCCTCCACCACCAAAAGAGTTTCTGCTGCGTGTTATACAGAGCAATACTTCACTAGAACTTGAACAGAAACATCATCCACTCAGAGCTCATAATTAACAGTAAGCGCGATTTAGCTCACTTAAGACAAAATACTGTATTTGCAAGTGTTTCTGCGCAAAGAAATGGTCACTATACTGAGCCCATTAAGCTGGGACCAAGGGGCTTGAAGCGTACATTGATCTTTCTTGTCACAAAGCAAACATCACCAAACTGAAAGCATTTTTTTTGTTTTTGTGATGGAACTACTTTGGTATAGAACTACCTTTATTTATTATACATGGGCCTGCTATGTTAAGACTTACATTACCTTTCAAATACCTTAGTAAGACTGCCCCCATTTGATTTGGTCTGAACAACATCATCATCATGATCTAATCCATTCTCAGATGTATTCATTAGTAAAACTGAGCCGGAGCTGGTCAATTCAAATGATGCATACCTCCACACGTACGCATACATACTGATCATAAAGTCACTGACAACAAGCCGTCTATGGATTGAGTCAAATGTATGTCAGGGTGATGAAGATATGTCTTTTACTCTTACAACTGGTGCTCATGTAAGAAAGAGCCGCTGCCCCCTCCAGTGGGCGTCTGCTGCCCAGGAGAGGAGAAGCTCGCCAGGGGGATGACCTTGAAGGGGTCCTCTTTCTTACTGCAGTGTCTATCCAGGGTGTTGTAGAACTGCGGCCGGTTGATCCCTTTGTCCAGTTCATCTTTTTTGGGCACAGACCTGCCGAGGGTATGGCGGCCATCCATGACCCCCATGCTGACCATGTTAGCTTTGGCTCCCCGGGCGCAGCTCTGCTGGAAGCCAAAAGAGGACATTGTACCGGTGATGGCGGTGGTGATAGGGGTGGAGGTGGGGCTGTTACTGCCAGGACCCTGGAACTGGGCCAGGGCTGGGGGCATCCAGCAGCTGTCAGAGTGGCCCAGTATCAAACACTCCTGGGTACATGTCTCAGAGGCCTCAGCCAAGGCTTTCTGAAGGTTCACCTCGATAGCTGTACAAAAAAAAGAAAAGAAAGGAGGAGAGGAAAAGAAAAGAAAAGAAAAAATAATTAAACAACACAGTTAATCCAACAAGTCAGAACATACAGAGAGTGCAGATGGAATGCAACAATTTTACCAGGGTGCTGAGAAGCACTGCATGAACTCATGACTCATAATGTAAGTAGAAGAAAGTTGTCATCTTATCAGCAGTTGAACCACAAAATGTCAGCCTTTAAAAGAAATGAAAGTCACTAATAAATGTTTCATTTCATCTTGTAATGAGAAAAACACCAACAGAGCATTTAATTTCCATTGGTATTCCCATGACTCTGTCTGTTTACCTACAATATGCAAGGAATTCCCAGTAGCTTAATTAGAGTTAAAACAAAAAAATGTCTTGCTGTCTGTGTCTCGTGTTGGCTTTGCTGTGTTAAATATTTAATGAACACCTTAACAAAGCCTTGTTTATTTTAATCACTGTCAATGTGGCACACCTTAAACCCCTCTGATCTTCTAGAATCCCAAATAAATCTGGTCAAATAAGAAAACTCATACAAGGAGAGAATCCCATCACCCCAGGATCCCGTGAGCAACTTGAGCATATTCAGGTACAATTAATATACATGCTTAATGGTGGCAGCATTTAGGTTGCATGCATGGAAGGGAAGACAAAAATAAAAAGTGAATGAGGAGGTGACCGAGCAAGGCTAAGCACTCAAACTATCTTATCTCATTATCCCGGCACTGACATCACACGTGGAATGAGTCTGGGATGAGGCCTCAGCATTGAGCTTCAGCAATAAAGCCTGTCAAGCCAGATAATTAGAATGTAAAACAGCAGGCACCAAGGCAACGAGGAGCCTGCAGTGTTGTGTTTCCTAGGCCATGCAAAAGAGAGAGGGGCCTTCATTCGAACATCACATCGCTCCTCTAGGCCTCCGCTTCAAGCTGTCATATAGAAATTATTTAGTATATTTGCATAAGTAAGGGTGCTATAAATAATAAAGTGTTCTTAGACCTCAGTACACAGGGACGGCTATCCCTTTACGCGCTCAAGTTCTGCATGCTTCGTGTAATTCGATTTCACAAACATCTGCAAATCTTCTCGCCACCTTGTTTATTGTTTTATGGCACTCTACTACAATATAAATGGATATTCTGATTACGTTAGTGATACCAGTTCGGCCTCCCAAAACTACCTAGAATGTTGTATAACGGCCCAAAGCACTCTTTTATTTTTTTATTTCCACATGGCCGCAGATTGAATAGCACAGCGTCAACTTTAATTATAAGAGCAGTGTCTGAAAATGAATCACCTGGTATAAATTGTGAGGATATATTTGGAGTGCTGACATGGAGTCAAATCTGTCCTCTCCATATTGAACTGGAGCCTTGGAGCAGGAGTGTATAAATCCCCTGGGCGGTAAATGTGTCACCTTTCAAAGGGTCACTAACTTCATTAAGGAAAAAATGGATGCTGCCTTCTTATTCTCTGAGCTAGCACAATAGGGCCGAGCCAAGTCCCGGCCGTGCCCTGACTCAATCTCTCTCCGAGGGTTTTTTGCCATTGGTAATGCCTTTTCAGGGTACTGTCATTTTTGATGAGGTAATGCTATTAGCATGATTTATTCTTATTCCACAAGCATGCACCCCGACACACAAATAAATGTTCCTCACAGAAACACACTAAACTTTAAATGATCAGTGCAGCCAGAGGTGAAGCTGTCTTTAACGTTGCGTACTTTACAAATGAAAGGCAAGTCTGTGGCTCTGTGACTTCACACCGTTTGAACTCAAAGCAGTAATGTTTCAACAGCCTTCAGAGCCAACGAATTCTGCATGCAAAATTTCACATCCAGACTTTCCAAAAAAGACATGGGTCTGTACTATTTTCTATTCCAGCGGGATAGTTTGGATAGGCGGTGGCGGGGTTGGGAGGGTGGGAGCGTGGCGTGAGTGATGTTGCTGACAGCTCTGGCTGCTTTCGTCAGCTAGAGGTATGCCGCAGCCTGCTTGTGATGCCGCCGTCTTTTGTATTCAGGGGAAACAACTGTACCCCGCGGAGCTTTCGGGAGGAATCACACATCACTGACGCCATGAATCCCCTGATGCTGAGAACATTCTTTTCTACATTCCCTTCAAGGAAATTTGAATGGCAGACAAGTGGGGATAATGGCAAACAATTGGTTCTGATAGACGGCATGGCTTGGATCAAACCTACTGTTTTCATTTGAGAAGAGTCATCGTCACTGAGAGGCACTGGTGATGTGGTTGAAACAAAACTGCGATACCTGTTTAGTTACTCTACACTAGACTTGACTGAACTTCTAATACAAGTTCACCTGCAATCAACCCGATTAAGAGACTGCTGTTGACTCCATAAATTAAGTGGTATTCAATTCATGTTCCTAATCAAAAAAGCCTGCAGGCGAATTACACTGCTCCTTCATAAGGTAAACTATTATAGATGGTCTTGTTGTGGATTTCTAGATGCCCCACAGTGCCACCGTCCTCGGTTTTCTAGTTGATCTTGTGGTCATATGCAAGGTGAACACCAGCAGTAGCGTACAGCAGTCTTGTTCTGCAACATCAACACATCCTTTGGCCAGCCACAGATTGAACACTGCTGCATCCACCTTTAGCTGACCTTCCATCTGTGCGGTCAAACATTACAGCTTGTATAAACATTGGACATGTGTAAGAGAGAGAGCATGCTGCATGGCATGCAAAAGATTACCGGAAAATGTTTTTCTGCACTAAATGGAAATACACCTTAAAATTCAACTGGACCCAATCTATAATGTGAGCACTTAAAATTATTTAATGTAAAAATACTACAGGGTTGGACACAATATTTTAAATACTGCATTATCTTGCAATCCAATCCAATTTGGCCGACCAAAAGTTTTTGAGGCTTATATTACTTTATTATCTAGTTTAGTTTGTGTTCTTGTAAGCAGGGGGGAAAAGAACATGAGCACAAGTGTGACATAACCCTCTTTCAATCTAAGGCAGTCCAGTACACCACCGCAGCCATGAGCCTACTCAAAGCTGAAGAAAAGCCCTTCTGAACCAGCCGGAAGAAAACCTACTCCAAAAATTTTACATATATTGTATTAGCTTGTAATATAGTGTACATATGTTCATATGTTTGTATCCAGCCCCCGTATAAACACATTTTGTAATAATCCAGCCAGCTGACATACAGGTGATTCATCAATAATAATGTCCCTTTAAGTGCAGCTCTGATAGTGAAATGTCTCAGAAAACAAATTAATGTTCTAATTTAAAACAATTAACTGCTTTGCATGGCATACCAGCGTCTAAACTACAATCTTTTATAACAGTTGTTAATATAGGATTATTCTGGGGATATTTGCTGTGCGTATGGCCATTCCTGTTTTGGATATTAATACAGGTCGTAATGCTGAAATAATAAGCAGTAATTCAAATTTTCAGGTCAATGCTGCTGCATGTTAATAAGGTTACTGTACACAGTTGGCAATATAAAGATAAGCGGTCGCACATTGGCATCAAGGTAATGTAATTATTTGTTTAGCCATGATAAACAGTGTAAGGCTCAAACCCATGAGGTTGTTCAAATGATACGGTACCAACCACATTTCTGAAATATTGACATTTTGGTATGCATTATATTTTATATTTGTATGGTATGCTTTAAATCTCACACATTTCTTTCTCTAATGACCATTACATCCACTAATGCATACACAAGCTCTGATGGGCAGACAGCTAGGATGCATAGTAGCCGGCTTTCCAGTATAATAGCATGAGATATTTAACATGACAGTTGATGATATTTACTGACAGAGCTAGTTACATCTTGATGAGCTTCACATTAAGGTCTGCACACATATCACGTTTCTACTTATTATTTCAGCATGCACAAACTCATTATTGCTAATTAAAAGGATAATTGCATGCATCTAGGACATTAAATTCCTCAAACAGCCATCAGGAAGGTGGACTACGCCTCAGACTCATTCCATGGTGTTAATTGGTGCAGTCTTTTCATTATTTTAGCCTGAAACTTATATTCATCAAACTCAGTCGTATTGTCAAATAAAAGCTTTATCACGTGCTGCAGACTTCCTCCATGTAAGCATGTATAGTGCCATATTTAAATTAGATGTGCTTGTTTTATGTGTCACGTGTTTGCTACATATTCCAAAATGTTATCATGCCAAGAAAATAAACCTTTCACCACCCAAAGCATTCTCTTATAGCTCTGCCCCTCTCAGTGTCAATTCAAACAGGTTTAATGGAGCCAGAAAAAAAATAAAAAAGCAAAGAAGCTTATTTAGATATGTTCTTATATATTTAGCTGTAATATATATTTTATAGGACCAATATGTCTTTCATCAAGCATAAAAGCACCATCCTAGAATACTACAAGTACTGCAGCTATCATGACTGCAAAAATATATGTTCTTGTATGATAGGATGAGATGAGACCAAGAGAGAGAGGAAAAGAGACAGAGAGGTGGCATGCGCATGTGTCTCGTGTCTGGAGGGAGACCAAAAGACAAGAATGTGGAAGATTCCTTCAAACAAATAGAATCACAGTAGAAATAATTGGGTTTGTAATTACAAAGGCTTCATCACTTCAGTCGGCCTTATACCCACTCCAAACGTACAATCTGGATAAGCAAATGGATGGTCATTAATAATAATAGCACTATTAAAACCTTTTGGTGTTGCATGGAAAGGAGAGATGTCATTACTTTCATCACAGCTCTGGCAATCATCATTTGAAGGAGAGACTAATGTCTCACAGAATTACAAATGCAAGACAGCCAACTTAAATTCAAGATTATATTCAAGATGGAGTCTGCTTTCTGAAGGAATGAAAACTGTGTGAAATAAGTCTTGCTTATACATTAAAGTATGAGATGAGAAAATGCATACTCGTGGACATGGCACGGCGTGTCTTCTCTGGAAAAAGCCTGTCTCTATGGCAATGAGAGTGAAAATTAACTTTCCTCTGTACGTCAGACTCAAATGCTATTTGGTTTTCTTTACTTTTTATCAGGAGAAGGTACAGTATAATCCTCGCGAAGGCAATAAGAGTTGTCATTGTCACTGCTGACAAGGGCATGGAAGAGGAAGTAAATATTCCATTGTAGCAAAAGACTTGGCATGATCTTTGGAAGGCAAATATCAACCTGAGCTGCAGAGGTCAGTGGTGCCATGTCGAAGGCTGACATGTATTAAGATCTATAAGGAGATGTGCTGGGGTAGACAGCTACTGTTGAATTCTATTAACGAGATTTTATTATAGAATGTGAATGAAACAGTATAAATATCGCCATACGGCCGGTCTGCATCTCATTGCCATTCTCCTCAGCTATCACATGCTCTGAGAATGGTAATGAGTGACCAATGATAGTAGTTCAGGAGATTCTTCCACTGAAACATACATTTCAGATCAATTCTGTGCAGCAGCGATACAAAGTGAGATACAAGAAATGGCAAAGCCATTGCTCCGCTTCTTTTCTTTCTTTTTTTTTTACATTTTAAGACAAATAGTGCCAGATGCAATAAATGGCCTTTTTTAAAGGCGACAATGTGACGCAGATAAGAGGGGAGCAAGGTTGTCCATATATACTCTAGACTAATTAGTTCTGATGCATTTACTGAGACGCCGCTGAACATGGAGAGTCTCTGAGCCACATACGTATTTATCACCACTTGTGGGACCTATACAGTTCCTCGCCTGTAATCCATCTAGCCTTGTCTACTCTCGACCTCTTTTGCTTTCCTAGTGTTTGACCCATTGTAACTGAAAGTAATTGCAGGCAGAAAACAACATCTAATGATTACTTTATCTGGGAGTCTGAGAGAGAGTGAAAAGTCACAGACAGGTACTTTCAACAAAAGGAGGAGGCCTTTTTGTTCCCGACACACAATTTCAGACAACAAAGAATATTATTGACTTGGCTGAGATTAGAACACCAAAACAAATAACAAAGCACAGAGACAGGACAAAGTGCACAAAGAGAGAAAGGATCCCTCGAACAACCTTGTGCCAAACACTTGCTTCTTTCTTTTTGTTACCATTGATTAAAAGTATGTTGTAGGTTGAAGCACCCATTTCACCACTGAGAATATACAACACAATGTACAGACTTAATTTAATGTTAATTCCTTTGTCACAAAGTCACTTCTGTTGTCAGAGAGAAAGAAAAAAAAACTCAAATTTTCATATTGCCTCAGCATAATAGGTTTACAAAAAAAGCAAGTCCGGCAAATCTGTGGCTCTGTGACTTCACACCGTTTGAACGCTGTAATGTTTGTGATTTCCATCAACAGAGAGCACAGGTGGTGAGGTGGAACACAGCAACAGCTTTCTTCTTGACACATGACTTTCTGTGTGTGACATTGGTTGATTACATCTCCTTCATTATGTGTGGACTACTATTGGGCCTCCCCACCCGAGGACAAGATGCCGGTGTCAACATCAACACAATCAGGCCTGGCCAAATACCCAGCGTGGGCCAGAGAGATGAGGGTTGCAAACACCATAACAATCTGCAATCAGCACTCATCACCACAATAACACCGAGAGGGGGAGGCACAGAGTTTCTATGGGGGGTAGAAACACAAGACATGCTCATGTGGACAAACACACACACACCAGTGCTCTCTTTACAAAAAATATCACACAAGAGCAGCCATTCATTCTCTTCTTTGTAAGTCTGCACAGCGATGCTGTAGATATGCTGTAGGTGTGCTGTCCCTGACAAGGAAGCAATACATAAATGCATATTTATAAGATTAAAAATGTGAAGCCACCTTAACATTCATTGCACAAGGATGAATGTCTGAACATTTCCATATTGTGTAGATAATGTGAGGTCTGGGAAATGAAAATAAAGAGCGTGGAATGAGAAGGAAGTTAAATTTTTGTAGGGGGATGAAAAAAAGGAAATTGGCTGATTAAGTGGGACCTGACAAAGCTGTTTGATATTTGCAAGAAGATTGGATTGTTCCAGCAAAAATATTATCGAATCAATCATGATTTTTTTTTAGATGACTTTGTTCTCAAAATGAAAATGTCACTTTACACTCTTTGCTTCCCTTTTAACGTCAAATTAAAAGCTGATTTGAAGCATAAGCAGGTCGTCAGAGAAGAGGAAAAACCTGTTGCGTCGGAGCCACTAAAACAAATGGATTTTTTTCAGATAAAAGCTAATAAGTATGAGGCCTTTGCTTCACGTGATGGGGAGAGACTAGACAGACACACTGTACAGCAACCACTGTGCAACATCCTGTGTCATGTAACAAGCAAATTCATCACACTGACCCATTGCCCCCAATTATTATGGAAAACAAGAATGAATCAAATTAACATTGAAGAAGCTCCCGGATCTGGCAGCCTGTCTGTATAGCCGATGGATTCAGCAGGAGGAGAAGAGAGGGTAATAAACAAGGTGCCACCGCATATGCTATATATCTTGCAGTCATTGATGATTAGCTCTGTTTTCCCTTAGCCATACATTACTGTTATTGCCTCCATGGCCAGGCAGATAGGAAGTGGATACAAAGGCATCGTGAAGCCCATCTTTCAACGGATAACTGGCAGGCTGAAAACCACTCAGCACCAGCGGCGGCAAGATTTCAGTGCATGAGTGATCTGGGCATGGTGGAAATTGTAATCTCTTCCATGATAGAGCTCAGAAGAGGACCTGCAGTACAGTTTGTGTTGTGTTTTTCTAGGGTGCTTGTTTATTGTACAGTCAAGTGAAATCTTTCAATGTTGTCACAAAAAAGGACTCGCTCTTCAGATGTCAGCAGCTCAAGTTACAGCGTCTCGTCCTACCAGGCAATCCCGAAAACGTGTAATCTATATGAGGGGACGGTGTCAGAAGCAGACACTCATGCGGTCCCTTTTTGTGCTTACTTTTCTTCCTCTTTCTTCAAAATATTCTGAGGACAGTTTAGGCATGAATGCAGTCTGTATACGGTATTAGTCACAGTCATTAATGCTGAACAAACTTATATAAGCAATATCAGTGGGTAGTGTTGCATGGTAAAGGTTTTAACATGAGGGGCAGACTCTTTACAGATCCCCCCTGTGTATGTACACTTTAAAGGTTTTCCTTTTCCGCAGCGCCACAGACCCTCCTCCGGGGACAACTATTAATTTTTCACTGAAACCTCCCCTGAATAATGAATTCTGTCCTATTTATATGCTGTGATAAGTCCACTGAATGTCTAAAAAGGGGTTATCATGAAAAGGGTAAGGCTTTCAGAGAGAGACCTCTTCCTGCTTAACATGTTTAATTCATCCGCATCGCCATGTTCTTGAAAGCAGGAGAAAAGTCATATAATGTATCGCTGGCAAACATGAAAGCAGACCCAAGCGGCACATTCAATAAATCAAAGCTTTACTTTTAGTGTTTTGATGTTGACTGTCACAATCCTCCACCCAAACACCAGCTGTTGAAAGTTCAGATACATGCCTTTCACTCCTCCAGGCCCTGCTGACGGATACGCTCTCACTAAAATCACACTGGTACTCAGTGGCTTGTGTTAATGTTTCTGTCACTACGCACTTCATGTGGGGTGTGTTGAGTGCAGGCATTGTCAACTGACGTTTCCAACAGTGTGATATGTTATGACAGATACAGATGTGAAATGCTGGGTTGCTGAAACATAAGCACAACTAAGTTTTTAAGTTGAACTAATATACAACATAATAAAACAGGAACATGTTTCAAAACTGTGAAAAAATATAAATGGAATTGATTGACATGTTTGATACTTAAAATAGGCTCATCTGTTGCGGCAGTAACGTCAATTTACTCCAGTATGAAAAAAAGCTGAATTTTGCTGCGGTTTGAACACATTCATTACGGTTACACTCAAACCAAATAACCATAAGGCTGGCTCATCATACACCTTACATAAACACAATTAATTGGCATTACAGCCAGTGATATTACATAGTTCTATTGTCACGCAAGTATAAATGCAATTATATGTGAATATGATTAGCATTCAGTTTGAATATCTACTTATATACTGAGAAATTGCAAACATGGATATTGGATTACTGATTATAATAAAGAATTGTCCATACAAAGTCCTAAAAAGAATTAGTTGCATTCCAATTAATTATCGTTCGCTGTCATTGTTTTATCTCAATATATTGTTAGCTGTTTTAATCACAGGGTGATCAAATCATTTTGCCTCCAAAACCTCCTTTAGTGTCTTCAGCACTGATTTCATTTATTGTGCGGCAAATCCAACAGCTCCACTTTGGTTTCCAAACAGTATCAACGGAAAAATATATATGTTACAAATCAAGGGCGAAATCAGAAAAAGGTTCGCTGATTTGTTGTGTCTGGGATGATGAAGATAATGCTCTAATGGTTACAACAGTCCACAGAGGAGGACACGGGGAAAATAGCCACTTCACTAAGTTTGCTCTGGAGACTGCCAGCAACCCATTGAACTTGATGCATTTCATGCTGTTTAGCCCAGAGCACTAACTATCAGATATTAACTCCCTGCGTCTTTGATTGTGCGTGCCTGTCAGGCCCTGAGGTCACTTGTATATATATTGCTTGTCCCAGGATGCCATCGTCTTTGTGTCAGTTGTTTCATCCACCTCTAACACGACAAACTCCCACAAAGAGGCAGGGGTATGTCACATTTCTCCTGCCTGGAATCAACTCTCATGTTGACAGGTCTTAGCAGAGCCTGGGGAAGGTGTGGAGAAACAGGAAGTTGGCTTCAAAACAAACCAAAAACAAGCCTTGAATGTCACTAACATGCCCAGGTGTTTGTTCGAATTGTGGGAGAAATTTGCCTGAGCTTCCTGGCTTATTACCACCACTACCACCACTCTTACAATGACATCACGACAGCCAATTTCATCCTGCAGTTTATTTCAAGCTGCTGGGTTTGTGTGCATGGGAGTGCGTGCAAGAAGAAACCAGCCCGCCCTCTATGTAATTCAGTGTGTGAAGGCACCAATACCCATCTCTATGATAATTTTCTATTCACTATGAGCAAAGACAGCAACACTGATACAATTCATTTCCCCTTTATTAACTGGTGCGGAAATGTTGGGCCCGGCAGAAGTGACTCCTAAAGTCCATCGGGGTGGCAGAGTTTGTTTTACGGGTGGGAGGAGAAAGCTACTAGTACGGATGATTCTTGGAGCCATGCATCCATAACAATGTATTTTCAGAGACAAGAGGCTGCACGTTTAGTGACCATTGCATGACACCCTGAGTTGAAGCAGTTCCAATGATACACTTGCCTTCAGTAAGAAAATAGAAATGACTCGTCACCCCTCTAAACTTCTGGCAAAGTTTCAGTCGTCATACGTCCCATATATCTTGTTGGCATTACCTGTTTGAGATTCATGTGTGACATGCAGAGTCAAGTCCAGTCAATCACAGTGACATTCAATTCACTAGAAGTGATGACTTGCCACCAGTCTTTTATCTAGGGCCAGTGTCCTCTTTATTTTTCGTCATCCCAGACTCTTCCTTTCGCCACTCTGATAATGCTAATTATTTCAAACTATCAGGGAGACAGTTTCAATTTCAATTAAATCTCGTCTTCTCCGCTGACCTTGGGGTGGGGAACAGGGTTGCTCTCTCAGCCCTGAACAGTTTCATTGGCAGTTATGGGTGCCATTTAAGAAGAAATTTTAACTCAATTTTAGCCTGACTTCAGTGAATACAAGCTGAGTTCACCCTTGTCAAGACAGAAGGGTGCTCAGTATATGTAATCCAGTAACACACTTAAAGTGATAATTAAAAAGGGGCCCAATTAAAGCTTCAAGGCATAACTGGCTACTCTGAAACATCCTCGGGTAGCTGTGAAGGACAGATTTACAACCATATGCAGCTAATCTAGCTGTCTAGGATGGGTTATGAATCTTAATACACTGATGTTACAATGACATATTGGATGGCGGTAGTGTACAAACACTATCTTTTGCTCACAGTATCAACAAGCGGGGACATGTAGCCATACAATCACTGTATGGGCCGCAAATGTGTGCACTTCATAATAATGGATCAAAATGAAGCTCTGCACAATAACATAATGGCAAATGGAATAGCAGAGCCTGCTGCAAAAATAGAGGGCACCATGTATGTAAGAAAAACAATTATGTGATATTGACAGCTAGTGCAATCAAAGGCTCCCCTGCCAGACTCAATGAGGTGCCAATCAAGTGAGTGTCTCTGCCTCGCATTGCCGCTGCTGCCTTTCATTTTAGAGTCAGAGGAGATTCTGCCGTGGTGAATCATCAGTCAATACCTCAGAGCTGATGGTTAATGCTGATTGATGACATTCACGCACACGCACACACACACACAGAGAGAGAGAGAGAGAGAGAGAGAGAGAGAGAGAGAGAGAGAGAGAGAGAGAGAGAGAGAGAGAGAGAGAGAGAGGAAACCAGCAAGGAAGATCTACATTTCAAATTAGTAGTATTGTCATTATGAGTGGTTGCTGTAGTTGTACTAGCAGTTGTTGTAGTGATAACAGTTGTGGTAGTCGTAGTAGTCAAAGTATTGTTTTGATTAGTATTGTTCCAAACTAGCTTAAAAGCCTCTGTCACCATGTTTTGATGGCTTTATTGTTTCTCTTTGCAAGACATCGGCTGTCATGGAATGTTACTAAAGGTCGTCCATGATTGATTCAAGCTATAATTAAAATGATTATTAAAATAAATGATAAAGCACCAGATACTTTCTCTTCACTCTTCTCTGAAATAATGTGAGAATTAGACTGTCATTCAAAGCATGGCATTAGCCAACGCAATGTGCAGGCATCGAAGAACAATTTAGTACACACGTGTAATTAGTGTGATTCTATCAAATGTGACATTTCTATCAACACACTACTCTGCCTTGCTCTTCCTTCCCCTCACCTGTGGCGGCTCGCTCATGACCTGAATAATAGAGCAAGATCGCTCCTCAACAGCGAAAAAGATCATTTCTGTGGAAATATCTTTATGTGAATTTATGTGAAACGCAGCAATGGTGAGCTGTAACAGGCACTTTCTAACCCAGAAATGTCAAGCAGGGGGAGGAACAGTGCAACAAAACATAGGTATGATATTGAATTGTCAACCAAGAAAATAAAATAATTTTATCCCCCTCCTTCCATCTCTGTCTCCTCTCTCTCTGTCTGTCTCCATCTCCTGTTATCCTCTCTCTCACACACTCACTTCTTGCTGTTTATTTCTCCAGATTTCATTCTCTTCTTGAGGGTACGACTTCAGGTATTTTGCTTTGTTATTAAAGCACACACTGGATCAGGCAACTTCCTCTGCAGATTGTCAATACAACAAGAAACAAAGGCAGACTTTATGTTGGACATCATCCTGCGATGGTTTCCTGTATTCAGCAGGGATCGTAGCTTTTCCTTCATTATCCCTCTTCCACTCCACACCTGCACACCCACTCTTTATTTACAGTGGCTCTCAGGGAGTCAACACATTGAAGTCAGACTGAAGGAAGGCTGGATGTTAACCATCCATCTCTTTGACAAGCAGAATAAACTAATTTTCTAATTTGCAAGCATGTGACCCGAGTCATTTCTATTCATAATTCATCAGGGAAATACAATCAGACATCATACCTCACCTTAAAACAACATTGAGATGTTGAAAAGCACTGTGTGAGGGAACGTTAAACACAGTAGCTGAACTGCCGAAACAATCTCAACAAAGTGCTCAGTATTTAGAGACTTAGACTGTGAGGAATGCATCTGGCTCCCATCCCCTTTCTTTCAATTGCTCTTTGATTCGCACAGGTCTTCAAAGAGCAAGGTGGGACAATTACCATTTTAAGTGGTTAACATGCCCCAGCTGGTATGTTCTTCCATTTCCATTTAAAATATTACAAATGTTCAATATTAAACATGTTGAGGGCACTTCTGTGCATTTGCCAGACTAGACTACATCTTAGCCACAAGTAAACAGACTGAAAGCTCCCGAAAGCAAGTTGAGTTGCAAGAGGAGAATAATCATTAAGAAGCAGCTTCCTGGAGACGCTTTCCCGTCAAAAACAATTATCAAGAATTGAAACGCCACAAGGAATAAATCACAATGATATTCCATATATACGACACTTAACTCCCCGTCTATTTCTCGTTCAGTCCACACTTCACAGAGCACACAACAAAGAATTGTAAACTCTACTGGCAGAAGAAGAAAGGGTATTCATTTTCCAACCTGTAAACTGTAAACTGAAAATACCTATGAAGTGGATAATTCTGTCAGGGAGAGACATGCATTTTTCCTTTCCTTGTGTCAACACAACTTCTTTTGAGGTGTGCAGCGATGTCTGTATGGACCTGATAAGTCTCTTATTCTTAGCAAAGAGTAATTTGCAAAATGCAGACGGCTGTACACAGACTCTCCACATTGTTAATTAAATCATCCTGCCTTTGATGTTTTCTCAGGTTTTAATGGGAAAATAACAGTAATAAATAGGATGCTGCACTTCCCTCCCTGTGAAAAGAATGATCCATGGATGGTGCATCAATGATTGAAGCTGAAATTATGTAAATACATTAAATTAACCATAAATAAAACTGCATGACTTCTTACTGAAAGCAAAGTATTGTTTGTCTTGAAAGCTGGCAGGTGAAAGCAGGCATACATTATTCACAGTTATTTGCACCTAATACCTGTTGCCAAATGAACATTGCCCATATGGTCAGGAAGCAACCAAAGGGTGTGTCTGATACAAATTAATTTGTACCTCTCCTTGTCACCTTATTATCTAAAATCAAAGAATGTAAAATGTTTGACAGACTTTGTATTGTTTCCCCGGTTTCAGTTTTCCGTGTCCCCCGACATTAACATGTATCCATCCATGGAAAGTTGGACCTATCTGGTAAAGCTAATTCGGAAAGAAGTATGAAAAAATACGCCTGTCATCCCTTTTCCCCCCTCCTGCAACCTTCCTTTTAATTTGATCAATAAAGAAGAGTTTCTCTCCATAATGGAATTCACATTCAATCACAAGTCCGTCAATGGCTGCCATTAAAAAGGTCAGGCAATAAAAGGAGATTTTGTTTCCTAATTAGTTGACGCTGCTCAGCATGGGGCTGCTAAACAACAGTCTTGCTGAAAAGTATGAGACCAACCACTTTGTTTAGTCAATAACTTCCTGGACCACAGATATGCTGGGAATATTACATGGTGACCTTTGCACTAATCAATCCAAAATGTTGTGTCTAAAGAGTGAAGCAAAATCAGGCAGGGAAAGTCAATTTTCAAGTAGGGTCAACCTGATAACAGAATACAGCCCCTAAAGTGTTAATGGCAGGCTGATTATCTGAATAGTTAGTGTTTTGTAGTGCGACCTTTAATTACTTCCAAGGCTTTGAAAAAGCAATTATGGGCTGGGCAAAACTGTACATCTCACTTTAACGCTTCAATTCTTTTATAATTAATTTGTTCCAATTTACAAATATCAGCAATAGGTAAATGAAAGAAAAAAAAGAAAAAACATTAGACTTTCCTTATTTATTGAACAATGTGTCTCACTCTCCATTTTCCAGTCAGAATCAAATATGTATTATTATTCAACTTGGACATAATTACATCTGCTTAACCCACAACACGTTCCTGTAACCTGTAATCATCTCTGCAAATTCAGTTAATGGCTCTGAAGATGCATTACTTGTGTACGATGTACCTTTTTCATAAAAAAAATAGAACATTAGTATTAGGCACAATGTGTCAAGTGAACACATGAGGAAGGAACAAAGCTGCTCAATTATTTGCTTTTATCCACCAGTAGAGGGCACATCGTCTCCCTCAGTGTCTCTCTTCAATGTCTCGCTTGAAAAGTTACTTAAGACCTCACTAATGCTGCAGCTAAACCCATGATGTGCCACTTGGTCTGAGGTAGCTCTGCAGGGCTCTATGTTGCAGTGTCACCAGCAACACATCCATCCTACAACATATGTGGCATTGCAAAGGGAAGAGCAACAGACATAAACCCCACCATGCAATGGCTTTCTATGTGCACATTTTTTTTTCTTCTCGTGGTCCTCCTTGAACAGTCAAATCAAATGCCTAGAAAAGGTCATATATTGTGTGTTTTATGTCAATTATTTATATACAGTACATACACATTTATTTAACATACATCAATGTGTGTGTCAAGAGCTGTAGGTGGGGTTAGATTATTTTTAAATCAGATTTTAAAGGTGTGAGGCAACCACTTAAATGATGTGTCCTGCTTCTGTCTAGCCACAGATGTCCAGAAACAACTTGACAGTGTGGCCTCACAGACAGACCCAAGATTAATGATTTGTGACAGCTTCAACGAGCCAGGATATGAACAGTCATCCTGCAGCCATTACATAAGTAGAAACAGCTGTTGTTTCAGCGGAGGCTTTGATTTCTTACTGTAACAGTCCTCATAGGAGCGTGGCGGGAGAGGGGACCTCCCGTCACATACAAATAGGCTAAACAATTTAGTGGTGCAGCAGGTTTTGTGCTGAGCGAGTGAGTGGCTACAGCACTGGTTGCAATTTCAATGGAGCTGGATAAAGTGACTCTCTAATGTTCAATTTTCCTTGTAGCCACCAAATATTGAGACATCAATGAAAAAAAACTAACTGTATATATGAAGTTTACATCGGTGGCTTCAGAGGCCACTGCCAACGCCTGTTGTGTAATTATAACAGCCTGAATTATGTTTGGCGGTAATTCTGCAGCACAGACTAAATTGTGATTACAAACGGGCATGAATGGAGCTAGATTAAACCCAGTTGGAGAATATAGTGAAGGGAATGCAATTAGATACAACATTATTCCTTTTCTATTTGATTCGGAGAACATTGCCTTGTTCTGGCACAATAGGATTTAAAAGCCTATTTTGAAAACCTGGTGAATGTACAGAACATGACGAACCACTTTGTTTAAACTGGACAAAAGACAGGCTTTGCATGTGTTTTCTGACAATTGCCTTTGCTTCTTTTCTTTCGAGATCACCCCAAAGAGCCATACAAAGGGGCTTTGAATAGACGTCCTGGAAACAGTCAAGAGATTGCTTTGTATTGAAGGTACAAATGCCAGGTTGATTCCTTTTGAATGGCCGTACCTCGTTGTTTGTTACATCATCAGCACTCTTTTATTTTCAGCTCTTATTCAGTTGTTGTGATCAGAACAATTACCACTATTTAGAATTATAATTTAACAAATATTGGATTTCGCACTGACAATTAACGGACAATTTCTGCACAATTCTCAATGTTATTTTGTTACATTATGACGTACTGCACTACCAAAATACATATTTTCCAGGAGAGCTACATAACTCAAAAAAAAATAATAATTCGTCCAGATTCACCTTTTGTACAATTCTTCATCAGACTTGCAAGATTTCAGTGTCTGGGTTTGCATGTCTGCATGCACTGTCCTTGCTTAGAATTCAGCAGATGGAACATGGGATGGAGGTTCTCAGCCATCCCATTCCCCTCTGGACTGTAATTCATTGTCGACAATGTGCTATGGACCCTAAAGGCCTGCCATCTGTTTACTTTCACTCCTTCCAAAAGGTGAGACATTTCAAATCACCACCTGGTTGATGTTTTAGCCACGCGTGCCACCAAGTCACTCGTACCACTGTACATATTGTGTAAAAAATAGAATGTATACATGCAATAAAAAAAGTCTAACTAAAATTAGCTGTGTAATTAGCATAATTACAAAATATGTGTATTGTTGATGGTGAAAGGGTCGTAAAGATAACCGTTAAGTTTTTATGAAAATGTACAATGTGAAAAGAAAGGAAAAACAGTGCACATGCTGACATTGAGAGAAACTATTGAGTTGAAAAAGTGTCTCATGTAGTCACACTTTTAGTCATACATCGTAATACCAGTCTAATAGTCGATAACATTAGTTCTCAAATGGGGGTACTAGTACCCCTGGGGGTACTTGAAGGCACCACAGGGGGTACTTGCTAATTTTAAATATATATTTTTTAAATCTCATTAATTCAAAAATCTTTTAAAAATAGTAAAATATTCAATAATATTATATAAGTTATATTAAATATAAGTTATTAAATTGAATTGTATAGATTCTATATTTAATCAGACACTGATGGCACAGCGCTGGGTATTACATTGTTTTTTCAACCAAAAATGCTTTGCTCTGGTTAGGGGGTACTTGAAAAAAATTCCACAGGGGGTACATCACTGAAAAAAGGTTGAGAACCATTGCTTTATACAATGATTGATGGTGAGAAACAAAATTAGCAGGATAGAAATTAGCCAAGATGCCATACAAAACCGCCTCACTCATCCTCAGCTCATTCATGATGTGTCCAGTCATTCATGTGTTGCTCTTCCTCTGTGGTCACAGCCCTCCTCACAGAGAGGAAGTCATTTTCTGGCTCTGAACGGATGTCTTGTTGCTTATGGATCAACACTGTGTTCAGAGATTGCGTTTTGACAAGCAAGCCATCCTTAATCCTTGGTCACATCCAGTTGCCAAGTCAATGTGACCAAATGTTCTCTCTGTGTATGTTTGTGTCAGCACATTTTGGGGTGGGCAATGGGGTTTACACACAATATCCTAATCTGATGTGTCTGGTAAATGCTGGATGTTGTACATCCAGTACATTATGTCGTCTCGTTAAAAAAGTTTCACAATTTATAGTGCAGTCAATTTAGTGACGATTTTTAAGACCAACTGGTTGGGAACAAAATGCAAAAACACATTTAAAAACACTTTTAAAATATGTGCGTATTACAGTTGTTTATTCAGCTGGTGGACTAAATGACCACATACAAACAGAACAAACATTACTGGATTACTACCAGTATATGTCAGCAATCTCAGTGGAAATTTCAATAATTCAGAATTTCCCTGAATTAAGCAATAAGCATCTTTTTAGCACAGGTCCTCTCACATTTTTGGGCTTTTGAATTTAAGCAGCTGATTCAAGCTGCCAATTCTGAATACTGCTCATTAAGCAAATAATGTATTAGGATGTGCTGATCACAACATTGCACATTTATTGCAAAGTCTGGGTATTTCCCAGTGCTGCACAATATGTAATTTTGCTGAATTAAGCGGATGTGTAGAACGTGTAGAAAACACAGAGGTGATTTAACAGATACACTGTGTCCCATGTGTGTCTTTATACTTAGATATTGAGCTCTTATCCCAAGCTTCTAGCTAACCCTCAATACATCATCAAATTGATCTTGTGACGAAGATTTAAGCCGGAGCTCAGAGACAGAAAGCTTGTTCCAAGGTCAGGTAGTGGGAGGCAAAGTTCAAGGGTCACCTGTTCCCTCACACCTGCCCTTGATGTATCCCAAGCCCAACTCCCAGAGGACCAAGGAGATCCCTATTCTGCTGATGAGTTAAACCTGCTTGAGCCACAGAAATCCACAGGATTTCTATTGGCCTTGTCTGCTTCTGTGTAGGACAGCAATCACACTACTTAGCTACATCCATCAATATCCACGCAACATGGACACAGCATGTAGCAGCTGATGTAGCCAATGCATGACGTCCAAAGTTTGCCCAGCAAACCAAAGTCCATCCCACAAAAACTCGAGGCAATTCATCATGAGATGGATTATTGCAAGAAACTTTGACTCTGCATGGGCACATGGATTCCTCAGGTGGCATAATCTCATTACACTAAATCACTCATTCCCTTGATGCATGGATCGGAGAAGTGGTAAACTGTGTTGCCATACAGTGAGATTCAGGTTTGCTAAGTATAGTGCATGCAGCCCATAGAAGCTGTGGACAGAAGGTATCCTCTGGGCGCTCAGAGAAATATACACATTAAATGGAGCGGCAAACTTTCTCTTTTTTGAAATGGGGCATTATGTATGCATGTGGGGATGTTTGTTAAAAACCCTTGTCTGCTGTCAGGCTTCACCTCCTTTCCCCTAAGCTTGGAGAAGGAAACGTAAGCTGTTTACAAATACAGTATGACAGGTTGGATACTGCTAACTTAAGTTTTCATGTCAAAACCTGTCAGTGACATTTAACAAGAAGAGAAAGCATGTCAGATCTAAAATGCTTCCAGAAAGAAAAGACCAAAACAACCGACATGTGGATGAAAATAACACTTAACCTGGGATGCACTATTGCACATTTGTTATAATAAAAAAGCTTATTTCAACACACATGTTGATATGTTGTGATCAGATATACATATGATGTGGTACTGTAATCTTGCATTTACCCAGTGAAAAAGGAATTCACAATCAACATTTTCTTTTTGAGAAAAATCATACGATACATGTCCTCCTGTAATTCAGTGCCACAAATACTGCTGTTTCTTTTTGTTTATGTTCCTCGTCCATCTATAGCAGAATGTATACAGGAAAAATATTGAGTTTGGTGAGAAAAGGCTTCGGGCTGTTTTGAGTTCAACTGGGAATATATTTTTTTTTCAAGGGCAGTGTGCAATCATGCTGTGTTATTCCCAATGATTGCCAGACCACTGGCAAAATGCACACAGACACACACACACACACACACACACACACACACACCTAAACCACACACGTGCACGTGGTGAAGCTGTGAGAAAATGTGACTTCACAACATCAACAACATATTCAAAGGGAAGATCAGAGTGAAGAGACATCAGACACCCCAGTCCAGGTGATATTACCATTTCTCTGCATCGGGGCTGCCCTTTTCTGTGGCCCAGCAGTTGTGCCCCTTGAACTATGGTTTAGCCATATCTGTTGTCAGGGCAACATGATGAGCATATAGAAATAGAAATTAAGATGCTTTTACAGTAACAACAACTTCTCAAAATGACGCTGTAGCAAAACGGGTCACACCGTAAAAGCAAACAGAGCAACTGAAGAAAGGGGACAGAAAAAAAGGATTCAGTGTGCAGTTTCAAAATAAGATAGATGGGCTGCAGCTGTCCACGTGATTGACAATTCAAATATATAGGTATAATTGTGATGCAAAATATGTCACATTGTGAATATGATTGCCATGTTCAGCCTCAGTCGTATCTGATTTATAAATTTTTTGGGGAAAAAAGGTCAAAATATCTGAAAAAAAAGTCCTATACTATGTAATAAGCATGATTTGTTATTTACCGTGTATGGGGATGTTTTGTGCTTATATGAGCGGAACATAGCTACATTAATACTAAAGAGCTCTGCACTAAAGATCTCTGCACTAATAATTTACAATTTGACACACAGTCCATTTTTTATTTGTGTTATCTTATAAACAGACTACATGCATATTGCTCAGTTGTTCTCAGTCAGATTAATTTATTTTATTAAGTTACCATTATTATGATTTTTTATTTTCCCAACTTTGTGATTTGTGTGTGTATATGTTTTTGCCTGCCTGCCGTGCTTTGGAGTTTTCGTTATGAAAGGGAAACGCTTTCAAAGAGATTAACTCTACAGCTGCAGATAGTAATGAAACATTATTTTCTCCTTCTGTTGCAGCCACTGTATTAGAAATCAGGAAAGAATATGTTGTGTATTTATTTTTGCCGGCTTTTATTCGAAGGAAAGCTTCTAGGGCAAGGTCAGTATAATGGCTACCAGCCAATGAACTAAACACTGGTTTTAGGAAACCATAATTGAGCCTGAGATCAGAGGCTACTGTTCCTCCATCACTGCAAGCAGCAGTGAAAAGTCAGGGAACAAGTTAGAGCAGAACAGGAACTCTGCTGGGAGATATATTTGTTTTCCATTACAACTTATTGTAGCAGCCAAGTAAGTTATTCAGGAACCCAGCGAGCAACTTATCAGGGCAAAGTACAATAAATGGATACAAATGTGAAGCCTGGACTGTGGGTGGAGAATGGCTTCGATCTTGTTAAAAGGGCCTGGTGAAGTTATGTCGGATTTTACCAGCCATTCTCACAGATTGACCTCTCCAGCATGCTAAAGGCCCTTAAAGCCCGCTTCAGCACTCTTTCGCTTGCAGAGGTCATGCAGAAGGCAGGGAAAGAGCAGCGCTAAGGTATGCTAAAGTCACCCATGATGGAATCTGTCAACTCTGCAAATGGCTCCTTTTTGCCCTCCTGCCTCGTGCATTTTATCAGCTGAAGGAGTCGATGACAGAAAGTCTATTGAACTCTGACTCTCTCTCCATACAAATTATTTCTTTCCGTTGAGCAACGTGTGTGTTAGGACAGAGCTTGATTATTTGTCAAATGTGGGTTCGGCTCGACAGTAAGAGGAAGAACTTAGGAGGTGGTACTTGTCAAAAGTGCTCAGCCCCTAGTTTGCTGGGAACATCCCTATTTGCCTCACATCAGTTCTTCTTTTTCACCTTCCCTCGAGTAATCATAATTATATTGGGAAACTCTATTTTGTTGCAAGGCTGCTGACAGCCCTTGAGAATTAAAAATACAATTAAATAATTTGCTGCTGCCGACACATCTTCAAGCACAGCAGGATTTGGGGGCAAAAAAACACGGGGCGGCTTTATGAATGCTATTGGATCGGTTTTTGATTGACAGATAACTACCTCAGAGGCCCAATGAAGTTTTTCCCAGATGGATATGCTCAACGATAGTTAACAGTTAATTCTTATCATTAAAACACATTATCTCCTGGCTGTAAACGTGAACGATTGACACAGGGACTTCATTATCAATACAGTTTGGTTGATCAATAACTAGGCTTTGCATATGTTTTTAAATATGTATGATGTATTAATCATTCATTCCGTCTCTTAAAAGCCGTTCTGTTTTCTTCCGAGATTTACCCTGCAGATGCTCTGATAAAGTATTGCAAGTTACTTATGCTGTTGACAACAAGAAAAATCCTCAAAAGGTAGTAGCCTAAGGATTTCTTTCTTTTCCTCCAAAAATTCTACCCCTTTGTGGCTGTGGTGGAAAATAGTGCTGGATTTGTTGGAGGGTTGAGTGTTGGATTTGGGCATCCCGAGTGCTAGGCTGCGTCCTTACATTTTGTTTCCCTCCACTCATCCAATTTCATATTGATGAGCTCTGCAGCAATTCAAATTGCATGTCTTCTTTAAACATTTAACTAGCAAAGAGAGCAATCACAGTCTTTGCTCAAATCCTGCCTCTGTTGAAAAATGCAAATGCCATTGCTGTGAAAGGAAAATCTGAGAGAGGTACCTGAAGAAGGTCAGATTTCGCAGCTAATAAGAACAGGCTTTGTCTTACGGTTATGACATGGACACAGAGGGTTGGAAATGCAACCGCTCCGCATGATGGATCCTTTGTAGTGCAGCTTCCACCGAGGATCAATAGTAATACTGAATAGTAATTTCACCATCTGTTTCAATATGAAATCGCAACTTCCTCTCAAGGATTTGCCGTGCTGCATATGTATTTCTCAATGGATGTCAACTGCATAAAACAATAAAGTGGGATGCCTCTCTGATATTTGCTATGAGGTCCATGGAGAGACCACTGATACACGTTTCCAAAAAAGAGGTCTCAGTCTTTTCAAGTGAAGTGTATATGAATTATTTAAGAAAATGAAAACATACTTCCTTGCATCAGCACTGGGTATGAAATTGTTATTCCTTCATCAATAATAACAAATTAGCTTCTAAATGCATTATTCTGATGACAGCTTTGGCTCGGTCCTTGCTCAGTCAAAATGATGGATATGACAGCAATGTGCAGAGGCTGAATGTGTCAGCTTCAGTAGCTGGCACAACAGAGTAAAGCTCACAATGCCCTTGGAACTTGCATAGAAGAGGGTGGGCAGTATATTTTACAAATATAATGAAAGAAAGTAAATTGGTGAAGTAACTAAATTGGTATAGTCTATTTTTCATAATGCTCATTCTGGATCGTCCCATGGAAGCTGCTTAAAATTTATAATCCAGTAGAGGAAGGGCGAATCCCCATAGACCTGCCTCAAGCTCGCTTTCAACCCTATTAGGAAATATTATGCAGCCTTCCAACGAAACCCTAAACTCAAGCCTGAAACTCTGCTGCCTGCAAGCCTTCCCCTGGCCTCATCCTCTCTGGCTGAGATGAAAATCTCAGAGTACTAGTCAAATAACTATTTAGTAATGAATGATTATCTTTGACAGGTGTCCATGCAGAAAGTACATTAAACAAAAAAAGGCTATAATAAAATAAAAAAGTCACACACTGGCCCCCTATCCCCTGTAGGGACACATACTTGATTTAGCCCTTAGCTCAACCAGGCAAAATGTACAACAAAATGCCCAAAAGTTGTTCAGGTCCTGAATGTGCCTCCAACAAGGGGAAAAATACAGATCTTAGCTTTCTCACACTCCCAAACTAAATCCCAAAAGTGCTGCATAGAAGAGTGCTCTGCCTGGCTTCCAGCTATATACGTGAGGTTGCCTCAGGCAGATTGTGGGACTCTTCATTACATGTCGCAGAAGCAAATCGGCTCAGAATGCATTGTGGGTTTCACTTATGAGCCTTTTTGTGTTTAAAAAGCATGCAGCTCTTTACGTGTGTCAGTAAGCTCGATTAAGATTTTAACCTTCTGATTTAAACAGGAGTGATTAAAGTACATTTGCTAAGTTAGCTTTCCTCAGTTTGCATATACCTTGGGTTATGAGTCTGCTGATTAGATTCTTCTGTAATGCTGTGCAACAGTGGATTTGTCAGCACTGAACTGTAGCTAAAGGCTGTCTCTACTGCTGCGAGCCAACCCTTTAGGTTTACCGTGTAGAAAACATGAAAATATGTTACGATGTAACATCCGTGCACATCAGGAAACCTAGTTTAAATAGCACGCACCTCTCCGACAGGGTGAAGGCAGACAGAGTTCAAAACCTTGAGTATACAAGCTTCTCTGCTAACTGAAAACTTGCTGTGTAAAATTCCAACATTGATTGGAATATATTTAATTTGTTTTACGTTGCACTCAATTGGCATGGACAGCAAGAGCCCTCCAAACAGTGAGTGGTGCTAAGGCGCCGTCCAGCTCCATATGGTCAGTGATATTTTGTGGAATTATTGGATTTGTGTGCCTTTGGTTTGGTTTAAACTCAGTGCTTTGTCAATATCCATCACGGCTGAAAATCTTATAGTCCATGCAGTGTTCAACGAGTCCTTTAAAGACTGTCTCTCCTGTGGCACATATGTCAATTTGTCCGGTGATTTATTTGTTGGCTAACTGAGCTGGTATCACCTAACTCATTCAGGTAGACAGTGTGTGTACTTCTTTATGTGTGTGTGTGTGTGTGTGTGTGTGTGTGTGTGTGTGTGTGTGTGTGTGTGTGTGTGTGTGTGTGTGTGTGTGTGTGTGTGTGTGAGAGAGTCATAGAGAGAGAGAGAGAGAGAGAGAAAGACAGACTATGCAATGCAATCATACTTGGCCTGCCTCCACTCACACTGGAATAGGAAAAGCAGCGTGCAGGCATAACTCTCATGAGAAAACAGGGAAAGATGAGAAAATAAGTGGGTCAAGCACAAGGCGTGAGGGGCAGGACTGGCAAAGAGGACCTCACAGAAATCAATGCACTTCTCAAGGCTTGCTTTGGTGGGATATCGAACACCAGAAAAGTGTACTGTGGTCGTTAATGACGGCCTAAAAGCTGGAGGTGCCCTATCTGAGTTTGATTATATCATTCCCAAGGCATTCTTCGTCATCTGATCTTCTGAGTAAAGTATCATAATAGTTGTGTATTTTTGCTGTTACAGTAAATGCAACCCCATTTGTCAACCATTATAACGCTTGTCTCCCAAGATAGAAGAAATGATACATCTCTGGTCTTCTTGTGTAAAAGAAGCTAATTGCTTTGTCAGTTCCTGTGCAAGTGCAAACTGGAGTCCAAGGCAATTACCAAGGGTTTTCAAATTGCAATAGCAAACAAACAACACACACAAAAAACAATATCATTTTAACTTTTTTGTCTAACCTTGATTTACTGCCAGTTTCATATTCTGATGAACCATTGTTGCGATTTGACCCTCGAGAAAAAAACCTGTCGAGGTTTGTTACTGGTTAACACAGTTGGATGGTGAAAGAAGAAATGGTGCCCCGTATTTGTTTTACTCATAGCACATTTAAAATACATTTGACCAGTTTTAATATGTTATTATCATGCTCACACTTCCAAAATACATTTTAACAGTCATTATATAATTTATTTTCTCACCTCAATCTGTCAAATGCTTCTGTGCTTCTAAGCTTCAAACTACAACTAAAAATAAACTTCAGTCTTCACAGGAAGTTAGGTCTAGGAAACAAAACCACTTAGTTAGGTTTAGCAAAAGAGCGTGGTTGGCATTAACGTGAATAACGATTTTCAGTAGTGACGTGATTAACAATACAGAAGTCTCACATGACAAAATATCACCATTTACTTTCAGTTTCGCACAGGACACAAACAACGGTTTCCGGAACGAAAGTCCTGCGTTTGTTTGACCCACCCAGTGTGGACTATCTTTACACTATGTCAGTTACTCTGAGCGTGTATAAGGAAGCAGGTGTGTTTACATTGAAACTGGTTAAAAGCCGTGTGCGTCGCGTAGACACTGAACAGTGCCTCCGTTCATTGAGGTCAGACGCCGAGGGGCACGGACCAAGCTGCAGTATGACACACTTACATACATAATCCAAGTTAATAAAAAGAAAATGTCCATGGGATTTCTTTGGGGTTCAGGAGACAACATTTAACAAATTAAATGAATGAACAAATTATAGAGGTTTAAGATTTAAAAGTCTTAACTTGTGTGTGTAGATCAAAACTGAATAAATATACATATACATTAGTTAACTGCTAAACATTATATGCTGCATGTATCTTAATGCACTTTATTTACCAAATAACTGCAGGTCTGATAATTGCTCTAAATTTGCCAACACTACAGTCCTCTATAAATGTTTACGTAACCTGGCTGCTGAGATTCTTAGTGACATGCTGAAACCTCTTTGGGCTTTTGGCTCAATTACCAGGGGCGCTGCTGTGGGAAATTGCAAAGTGCTCTGTCACAAAACCTTCTTTAGACAGGCTTTTCTTTCTATAAAGGGGATGAACATATGGAATCCCTTACGCACACATCACAACATTGACCATAATTGGGACCACTTTAAATACAAAACGGAACACTTTCTGAAGAGCAACCAGACATGATGGAATCATGGGTGACCTCGACTCCGTCTCTGCATCTCTCTGTCTTTCTGTACTACATTGCACTCTGGAGCCCACACTTACATTGTTTTAGAAGGCAATCAACATCACCATAATATATGATTATATAGATCATATATTAAATATTTATTTGGATTCAAATATATGTTATCTAGTGTTGTCTTTCACCAGGCCCATTTAGCAAACAATACTCATTTTACACTTAAGCTTCTACAAAATTGAAGCAAATGGGTTATCAGGGAAACATAATAGAACTTCTCCAGAGTCCTCAGGGAAGAATCCAACAATTCAATGTCGCATCTACTTTGTATCTTGTCTGATTTTGGTCAGCGCTTTAATGTGATATAAAACACCATGGGTTCAGGAAAAAAAAAAAAATCCCATTTACAAATTGTGTCCTCGTTTGTTAGTGCCACAGCACCTCAATTACCCAGTGAGCAGGTTTTTATTTATTCATGCAGACAAAGTCACGTATTCATGAGGATTAACCCGAAACTCGCTCATAGACTGGCAGGCACAGATTGCATATTTTACCATATGAGGAATAGCTGACGCGTTTACCCTCAGAAGATTGAGAGAAAGCAAGATGAGAGGAGGAACGGCTGCGTGAGCTTTTGGGTCACTGTATGGTCAGTTTCACTAACTTTATTCTGATTTGTGTTTTCAAGAATATATAAGAGGGTATTATGAATAATATGTGTGCAGTGAAGGGTGTTCTTGCTTGGGAGAAGAGAAAGAGCATATGGCACTATGACACACGATGGGGAATAGTGTAACACTTTGTATTTGTAACCTTACTCTATAGTTTTCCCAGTGGAATATGGGCTTTGTATCTGAAACTGCAAAAACTACTTGAAAAGGAAATATTGCCCTAACAAATACAAATACAACATCCACATTCACAAACAAGCCTAAAACAACACAGGCAATATATGCATCGATTCCCGTAACTAAAAAAGTCATACAGGGTTACACTGAATGCCAACAAAATACATTACCTTCAGATCAAATGTAGTCTCTCCGGAAAATATCAAATCATCCTAATAGCTAAAGTTCTCTTCAGAAATTGTTAGGGAAATCCTCTGTCCCCTGTCATATTATCCACATTTATCAGGATGCAGCTTAGCCATTACGTCTGGGGGTTTATCAAATTATCTGCTTGCAGAATGGCCGAAAAGGGACACATTACAAACAGCAGCTCTTTGTCTGAGCTGCTGCAAAGCAATATTCCGGGATGCTGCAGCAACCAAAAGCAAATTATGGTGAACATAACACAGAGTTCAGTGGAGCGTTAACAGAATGGATGGCCCTATCCTGATTTTCTATCTGTTGGGACAGATGTCCCTACGTCTCTGTGACTCGTGAGGTGGACGGCCCTGTAAGCGATGGCAGATGCTCCGAAGGTAAGACAGATGGATTTTGCCAGTGTTCTGTGAAAGTATGCACATTTTTCACTATGGAAAAATTAATTTTAATCATTTGCAACACAACAATAAAAACTGTAATGCCTAACTTGAAATAAAGAAAACTAAAACTAAAGGTCCTCCATGTGAGATGTTTGGCAACAATAAGCAAGATTTAGCTTTACAAAAGATGGGAAATGTCATATTCCAGGATATAGAGCATGCGTTCAATGCATTTTATCTTCAGATCAACCAGAGGCTACGATGTCTTTGCATTCTTGCCCTTTACGACAAAACATATTTTTCAACACTGAAGACAGTCCAGAAGACTGCAGTATGGATGGACTGGAGTTTGTCCAGAATGTATGGTTTATTTTGTCCTGAACCATGAAAACGATACGCAATAAAAATACGTCTGGTGTCTGCATTTATCTGCTGTGGGAGTAGCGGACAAGTGGGTGTATTAAAACGTTTAAAGTAAATGAGCGCCTGGTTGAGAGCACAAAGGCCTGCGTCTGCTGCACATGTGTATTTGTATCCACGTATGCCTCTTATTCAAATCTCAGCAGTTGCTGACAAGTCCAAACCCAGTGTTTCACAAACACCATGCCTGCACTGTGATATCGAGCTCTCGTTGTTGGGTAATTGCCACTGATGGAGAAGAACAATATTTCATTCAACACAATCTGTGGTAAACTGAAATCAATGAGGCTGAATAGTGTGATTAAAATTTGATCGGATCACTGACGACCAACAATGACAACAAACATGGAACAGAGCTCCTTTTTTTTTGAACACACAAAGCCGCTCAGTGGTTTAAATGTTGTTCAGTGTGGCCTGGATAATGGCAGCCTATTGATCCTCTTGGAATTTATTCTGAAACCCCAACTTTTTCAGCACTTCACGTTAATTGTGAATAGAGGCAGTGCCGCTCTGTGAGACCTGGTTATTGAGACACACTGGGAGACTTTTCTGTTTGAGTTCTGAGTAGTTGGGCTACTGTGTTTGTGTTTGATCTCTTGCAGAAGGAGAACCACACTGAAGAAGGATCAGCGAGTGGAGGCTTTCAAAGACCCTTAGGTTGTCAATGGTAGTGTTTTGTGCTTCTCAGTTATACAAAGGTTTGTTCTGCTAGATTCAGATCAAGGTGTATGTATGTCCCTCTGTATGCCTGCATGTTTTCTTTGTGTGCCTTGTATTTGAAGTCTTTGCAAGCGCTGTGCATCTGTGAAAGTAACGGTGATTAATCAAGTAACCAAATACCACTTCTTTTTTTAATAGAACAAGAGCAGTTATACAGAAGAGGGGAAGAAAATAGGTCAGGTTTTAAGCTTGACATATGATGAAGTTGGACTTTAAAGATGAAGATAAACATCCCCTCCCAAAACCTCAAAAATTATTCTCTACAGATTCATTGAAATACAAAATGAAACAAACAATACGTTGTTTTTTTTTTTTACAGAACACACATACATGTGTGGCACGTTCAGTTCTATACTATACTGAACTGAATATATTTTACTTTAAGACTAAAATTGTCCCAGTTCGATATTTTCGGTCGTTTTTAGCAGCATAATAACAATGAGAGCATTAATAATCAAATGTATTGACTTCCTTCAGGGGCGATTTCAGGCATGAATTCAACATGTATAAGAAGTTAAGTTGCAAGAGATGGTTTTATATGGTGTGTTATATGGGTCTGTGTTCCCTCAATCATCCTTTATACCACATGAAATACAAGCCAGCATGAGACCCTATGGCACCTCTGTCCACACCACCATGTGTTGCATTATGGGTGCATTATGTCACAGACCAGTGACTCCCAGATGCGACAGCAGGGCTGATCATCAATTATTATACCTCAGTGGATCAAAATGAGCATATCCGCTCATTTCAACATCCCCAGAGCTGGCCTGTGGCGGCTGAGCGACGGCTTAGTGCACCTGTAAGCTCAGCGACACCAGCCGGAGCTCTTGCCGAGGCAGCGGGACATGCCTCGAGACAACATCTGCCTCCCCTTGGTGACCTGCCGAGTTAAGCCAACTGCAGAATCAAGGGCATGCTCGCAGAGGTCCCTGATTTTATCATAACAAAGACTTTGCTACCGCTGCTGCCTGCAACTGGCTTCAGGAAACGTTACAGTCTATTTTCTGCCAACACTGTGAACTCACTCCGTCTTCTTTCACTCTGTATTTCTTTCCTTGTCCTTCCATTCGATATAAAATGAACACCAAGAAATATATCCAAGAAAAACACCTTTATGTCTCTGAAGACATCAGCCACTACTTTTACCAAAAAGAAGACTGAAAAAATGGGTTATAGAAACTTTAGAAAAAAATGATTTCCCGACAAAATATTGGAAACATACAATTTTCTTTCTGTTAATCCAAATAGTGTTGCATACTCAATCACTTCTGTGGGGGTTAAGATCATGTGAGAGTGATGTATTAGTCGGCATGAGGGAGCCTCTGTATGACAGATGTTTGACACTTGAAATCCAGAGGGACCCCAGGCTAAATGGAATCAGGACAAATCAATGCAATCATGCAGGTGTCTGGGGGAAATGGGGACAAAGGGACACAGTCGGTCTGCCGGCTCGCAAGAGCTCCTGGCGAGGATTAAGCACCAGGTCTGCTTCTGTTTCTGCATGGAATGGCAGACAGCTGACTGACCTCACGAGTGCTACACTGCCTTGAGGTCCCCACGGATGCCTCACAAAAGAGCCCAGGCAGAAGTGCCTCGCAAACTTGACCACGTTGAGTGTGATGAATACCTCAGCTCGCCTGCTGAGGAGGCTACAAAACCACCGGGTTTATATGTTCAGTGTCAAGGCCCTCAAAGCCCCCTGTCATTTTCTGTTAGGCCAAACATGTCCTGCGAGGGCTACCTGGAAATCTACTCCCTCAGCAATCCCATGTGAAAAAACACATCCTACTCTTTCTACCTCCCTGTGCTCATTCGGCACAACTCTTTCTTCCGATCCTTGCCACTCCTTCACTCCATTTGTCAGAGTTACCGGCCTGTGAGTGGTTTCTGAAATGTTCCATTTGTCCGCCGTGAATACCAATTTATCAACCAGTCAGTGCATACGTTGATCGGTACAGTACATGTACCATACAGCACACGTGGGAGTAATTCCGTTGATGGGTGTGCATTCAACACCTGGATTAAATCACAGTGGTAACTCAGGATGCAGATTAAAAAACTAACTGTAACATGCATGTTTTATTATATTCCAACCAACTGAATTGGTTGGAATATAATTGGCTGTTAACTTCATCAGAATTCCAGTGTATGTATGTATGTATGTATGTATGTATGTATGTGTGTGTGTGTGTGTGAGAGAGAGAGAGAGAAAACTGTTATGCATGAGCTGTATTGCGATTCCATGCCTGTGGTTGTGAAATTAATGATTTCACAGGAAAATATTGCATTCTTTGTGAATAACACATTTTACTTGAAATATGCTAATACCTGAAATATAGACAGATGGCATCATAGTTGTAGCCGTCTGTCATCATATCATTGATGTCATTGCAGCAATACTGCAGCTATCACTGTAAATTTAATCTCATCAAAACGGCAATTTATCTCAGTGATTTCTTATTGAAAAATAAACCAGAGAAAAGCAACAATATAAATTTACATTGGTCACATCATGCCGTTCTCCAAGCAATTTTTTTTTTTGTTCCTCTTTTTCCTCCGTCAGCATATTTGTAGCATACATTTTGCTCCGATACATCCACAAATGTACTCTTTTTAGGACAATAAAGCTTAAAAACGTCTCTGCCATACAGTATTTTTCCAGCCTGCCATGCTTTTCTGCATCATATCAAGACAACCCGGCTCAATAACATTAAAGGCTGAAAGAGTTGGTGAAAATACAACCCCTGTGATGCTGTGGTCCGCTCAGCCTTCAGGAGACATATTGATGCACAGTTATTTTGGTCAATAAGTCCTTCTGAGCAGAGGCCATCCTTATCCTTGAGACCGACTGCATGTGAAAAATGAGAAAGGGATGAGACCATGCATTTTAATCTGTCTATGCCGCTATATCTTAAAGGGGGGAAGAAGGGATGGGGTAGAGATGGAGCATGGGGGGGAGTGAAAGAAGGAGGGGTAGAGATGCACTTCCTCTAACCCTGTCTCAGCCTCACTAATGCAGTTGTTAACAATAAACCATACCATCGGTTGTACAAAAATACAACACCTCTAAGCCGGAGCATAATGGCTTTATTGAAACGCGAAGCAGGCTGACCTCTGACCTCATGAAATAATTTACATTCTCAAATTAGGAGATGGAGATTTTCACACATTTTCATAATCAGAGACATTTTTTGTTCGATTTGAAAGCCAAAGAAAGACCAATCCCCATTACATAGAGTAATATAATGCTTTAAGTTCAAGTTTGAACTGGGAAGTGGCAGGTGTGCACTTTGTGTATACAGTGTTTGTATGTGTGTTGGTGTATATGTTGTGTGAGATGGGAGGGACAGCACCAGTTCAATTTGCAGGGGAAACTATTAATACAAACACAAGCTCTCAAACTAAAAATGAAAAGCAGTGTTTTTTTTTTGTAAAAAGCTATCTATAACAAATGGCCTTGAATAAAACATTAGCACATCTATATTTTATAGCTTCCCATGTTTCCCCCTGCTTCTGAAGGGAGTGAAAGTTTCTGCTCTTTCAGACAGGTATATGACCTCAGCTCATCACACTGAAAGCACAGCATGGTTCTTGCAAAATGTTGGGAGGTTTGTGGTGTCCAGATCTGCGGTGAGATTTCATCAAAGTTTAAAAGTTCAAATAAGTTAAAAATGATCCAGCTTAATCGTTTTTTTTATGACTGCTTATTTTCAACCATAATAAAATGCATCCAATAAGCATCCAATAAATGGCTTTCCCATTGTTTTCATTTCAGGTGTGTAGCTGTTGTTTTTAATGATTTGTGTTTGATGTTACTGAGATCCTATCAGCACATGGAATCAAGGACTAAAGTAATTCACCTCTCTAGCTCCCAGCATTTCACAGGTTTAATATGCAGTCCAAGCCATATTCCAGTTTAGGCATCACAGAGTCAGTGAAATGGAAGAAAGTGAATTGCTGGCTGGGGCCTTTGAGCCTCCATTCTTGTTTGAAGTCTCTCTCTTTCCCCACCGAGTTCAGAATACATTGTCCAGAGACAAGATCAAACTTGGCAGCTATTGATCCCTTCCCAAACCAGACACAAGACTTACTGAACATGTTAACAACTTCGGAATGAGTATTTTAATTGTACAGGTCTTTAAAAGCGCACTCAAGTCACAGTGCTGCTGAGCGAATTTGAAGCAGCAACTTTTGGACAGTCAAACATGGTGAATCCAGCCAACTTTCTTGTTTTTCTCTTTGAGCTGAACTCTTTGAGTATTCAAATCACATCTCTTAGGACCTGCGAGAGCATGTTAAAATAAATAAACAAATATTAAGAGATGCATTAGCAACAAAGACAGTATGTTCCCCGTTAAAAAAGTGATTTAATCCCCTTAAATAGTTGAATAAAATAACTACATAATATAATTAAAATGGTACATTTGTAGATGTCTTGTTAAAAAAAAAAAAAAAAAAAAAAAAAAAAAAGCTTACAACAATCCTCTCTTACACCAACAATAAGTTTAACAATAAATACTAAGTATGTGTCACTCATAATGTGCTGTTGACTTAAAGGTCTGTTTTCAGTCTTAACACTGCTCGTCTGTTTCAATTAGTTTGTTAGTCAGCCCATGACATTGTGATAATGTGTTATGTGTTTTTTCTCCTGGTCATGACATTAAAGCACTGCTAATGGTATGGAAACTGTAAATACCATGCTCTGATTGTTCCAAAATCGGTCAATAGCCTATATTTCCCCAGCTTGTTCTGTATAGATTTTTATGTTTGTACCAGAAAGCCCCAGTCTCAACTTCACAGAAGACTATGGCAGGGCAACAAAGAAGGGGCCTGATACTCTGGAAAAGGAGGTTTCTAACATGACACTTCTCAGTCGTTTGAAATAGGGTGGAGAGAGATTTCTGTGAGCCGAGTTGACTCCTCCAGATCAATAGCTTGTCTCTCTCTCTCTCTCTCTCTCTCTCTCTCTCTCTCTCTCTCTCTCTCTCTCTCTCTGAGACGACTGTTGTGGCATTTGAACCAGATAAAACAAGGGTTCCCCTCCACCTCACCTCTGAGAACTGAGTACTTCCACCAAATCCCAATCGGTTGAGAAGGATACAGATGAGTCCATCTAAATCCCCTCCTGACTCAGCTCTGGACACCCGGCGGTCAAAAAAAGGAGAGAGGAAATAATAAAAATAAAAAAACTCAAATCATCTTAAAAGGAGAGGTCCAATCTATGTAGGTTAATACTCACTGTTGCTTCATTTAGCTCTGTTGCAGGCCCACTGGGGCGGCTGCAAAAAGTTCTGGGAGCTAGAAGGCACAAAAGCTTTTATTTATTTATATGAAGGGAGAATATATAGCAAGAAGCAAACTGGTGCAAATGATGTGAAAAAAAAGGAGTTAGAAGAAGTTATCTTGTACGTTGTGGAATAACTGCAAGAAAAGGAATAGGCTGCATTACCATTTTATGTGCGGCATGAATTAATTATACACACCGCAGACAGAATATCACTGATAACATGACAATTTGTAAGGTCATGGTGTGAAATGAATTAGAAATGCGTCCTGCCATCTTTTTACAACCACCAGCAATGTACCCTTAAGCAAGGCACTTCATTCTCAATTACTCTATTGAAGCTGCTCATTTGTTAGCGGCAGATGACGAGATGGGCAGGCAGGAGTAAAAGGTTGCACTAAGTGTTAATGTGGGGAAGGCCATTACTATCAAAGAAAGTGCCTGCTCAGCTGACATGAATAAAAGTTGGGGGGGGGAGGGGCAAGCCTCAGAGTCTTACAACAGTTCATCATCTTTCTAACCTGTCAGCCAATTATCTGGATCTTGCAACAACGTTGGACTTTAAACTCTCTGAACAAGGGTCCTCTTCTCCTTTGCATGTCAGCTTAGTCTTTCCCCCTGGTCATTGATGACATTGAAACACTAATTACGGCTAATTGTTCTATGCTGAATGGACTTAGTCACATTGCAAATGATATACCATTGGTCAGTGTCACAATGTTTCCACAGAAAAATTCAATGGGGAATGGAAATTTGCACAAATGAATGTAATTAAGAAGCACATTCATTACTTCTAATTGCATTTGAGAACCCTCAAAGTGAAACTGAGATTGGACTCATATGAATAATTAATGTAGCTTACTCAACTGAACATTATGACGTTGTTGCCGTCACATAATGATGTGCTAAACTATCGGCATGTATGACAAAATGCAGTTCAACAGGTTTAGTTGTACAGTTCCAGTCACAACCAACTTACTTTTTTTTTTTTTTCATGCGTCCTCTTGAAATCCCTTTATTTATGGGCAGATTGTGTCTAGACAGTTGACTTCCAATCTTAGCACAAGCTTGGCATTGGCGCCCAGACACAATGGGTTAAGTTAGAGGTTTGGAAAGTATTTAAATTCAAGTGGTCCCTGCACACAGGGATTTTTCCCAAAAAGGCAGTTGTAAATCAGTCAACTGGAAACTCAGTCTGAGAGCTATTATGGAAATTATTGGACCTACAGAAATCAAAGAGTTGGGAACATAACCCCCACAAAGAATGAACCCAGCAAGCCTTTAATCTGATTATTTGTCTACTGGCAGGAACTTTAATAATGAAATATAAAAGCCTTGGATACAAAATGGCACAAATAAAAAAAGAAAATATCAAACACAATCATTGATAGAAATCTGTTATTTGATGAAGCAATTCCCTTTCGTAAAAAGTCTGTATTTTTATAATACACTAGCAGCACGTTTAAAACTATAATCGTATTATACTTGCAGTGTTTAAAAAGGATTGGCTTATTTTAATAGCAGATTTAGATCTTAGACAGACAAGGTGTAAGCTGGTCATTTGAAAGCCATATGCCACAGATTAAGATACGGCACTATATTGTACAGCTTTTTCATGTTTCTTCCAGAGACTAATGCACTGCTTCAAAAACTGCCTGTAGTGAGCTGCTTGTAAGTGGGCAAAAAGCACAAGCTCTTAAATCCCTCAGCTCTGACAACAGGGGAAAGAAATAAGTATATTACAAATCGTCCAGAGAACAAAATTGTGTATTGTTTGAAAAATGTGAAGGATTTAGACTCAGGGATTTGCTCCCACTTTGCTGCTCTTTGTCTGAGGGCTTAGCACTGTGTGCTGTTCATGACATGATGATTCCCACCATTCAGAGAAAGAAAAACTTTTCAGAACATCATCGAGTCAACAACAGACCGTCCAAAATTAATACACAGGATTTAATAATTCAGTGTCAACACATCTTAACTGATCACAAGTGCATTCAAGTCACTCAGAACAAGGCCAGTGCTCACTGTTAAAAACAACAACAACAGAACCCCGTGCACTTTGTGAATCCAGGAAAAGTCAGTGATGTCTAATGCCTGGAAGGGGAACCTCTGTGGATGTAACAGCACTGAGCCACTATATGAGAGAACGTCAACTGAAACACTGCATATTTCTTATTTGAGGCTAGAGATGCATCGCATATCATTATGCTTTCTTGTTTCTGATGTTTTGATGAAGTGTGGCCTAAAGGGACAGGTACGATTCATCATGCCTAATTGTTCTGGATGTGTAGTTCTGTAAAAGCCAGCTGTCAGACGTATGGGGGTTGGACCTAAAAACACACATGCTAATGATATTAATTTGCTGCTTTTATCTTTGTCAAGGCAGAGGAGGAAATATCAAAACCTTTGGAACAATGTGTGACAAAAGAGGCGACAGCGCAGAGACTGATGGCGGGTGGTGAAGTAAGCCTGGAGGGGGAAGCAAGAGCCTATAAAATGAACAGCCGCCTAACTCATAAATAATAGAAACATAAAATGTCATATGAACTTTATTTCAAGAGTGGGTGGCCTAATAAAGATGCAGGTTTAAAGAGGAGTTGAGAAATTCATTGTCATAAGAAGGCCACATGGCTTGCCTTTGGCACGGACAATTATTCAGTGCAAGCTGACATTCTGGTCCAAGCTGAAGCACCTTTACGAAACAATACCGCATTTGACTCCTGAAATTCTCTTTCTAGCGACTCAACACTCGAGTCATTCAATCTCTCAGCTCAATCTCCTCTTCTTCACTTGGAGTCATTCCATCTCTTCTCCCCACTTTCCCCTTTTCCTTGTTCTTTCTGCTTTACAAATTCAGTCGACATAATAAGAGATTGCCACCGCCCTGCCAGCCTGGTGCTCATTGATAACGCCATATCAAATCCATCTCAGACCCCCCTCAGACTCTGTCACCAACACACTCCTCTCTGAGACGGTCAACATGCACAGGATCCATCTCTCCTTTTGAACGGAGCAGTACAGAGTCAGAGTTTATCTTTAAACCTCTGGAAGGAGAAAATAGAGCCGGAGGAGTCAGGCGTCTCTCACTCTGTCTTCAAATGATGTATGAACGTGTGTGCAAGTGTGTGTTAAATCAGCAGCATCTAAAAGCAAATGAAAGAACTTTCTTGACTTTAGGTGAGAATATTTGGTGTGTAAAGTGTATTCATTTAAATTATAGTACTATTAAATATGAACTTCCTGTATTTCTTATCAGCCTGGAAAGGCACACAATACATATGTGAAACCTGCATAGTTCTACATATATTTCATAAGGAATGATATACTATATGTATGTAACATTAATCAAATCCCTTCTTATATTGCATTTATACAACCCTCAACTATGATCTGCTCCCTTTTTTACATCAGTAAAAATGATATTGACTTTACTATCGTTTGGCGTGATAAGGTTACAAAAGATATGGAGCTTTGTCGTCAAATCACTTTTCTAATATCCAACTACTAATATTAGACTCCAACATTACACTTTTGGTTAGTCTGTTAACTCTCTCAATCTGATTTTTAATGCAGCAATTTGTAAAAGTACACATGCATTCACCACATTAGCATGGCCTTCTATCTCAAACTAATCCACTTCGACAAATATTACCCCAGAGTGAAAGTGGGTAATAAGTACAGTATTTCAGTACGTTTATGAGGTATGAGATGTTTATGTCACTGAATATTAATGAGATGATGAGCAATTGCTTCAGTATGTGAATGAATCCCATATATGAATCACTGCTGTCACCATGGTGAATATATTAAAGTGAACAGCTGGGAAGGAGAGGTTTGATCATTAGATGCTTATGTTTGAATGTGTGTTTATACACGTGCCTGGTGTACAGATATGTGTGTGTATGTGTGTGTGAGTGTGTGGGGGGGGGGATATGGAGGTCAGCTGGTTGTGTGTGACTATCTTGTAAAAAAAAGATGTCTGACTGTTACTTGCAATATCCCCCGATCAAAAATAGAAAAATCACATGTGGGACGGACCTTTGCATGTAAATGAACCGGAAGCCATCACCAGGATGTCACCCATCGTGTCTAATGCCTAACAAACGCATTCAGAATCACACTCACACTGACACCCAAGCCCCGGACCTGTCAGCGCAGCTGCTGGGGAGGCAGATACACCAAGGACTGTTGTCTCACTTACACACAATGACACAAAGGCCATACTGCACGTAGGTGCATGCAAACCAATCTATTTCTCCCTATCCTGTAGATTTTCTCTGCTGGATAAAAATAAATAAAAAAAGACTCATTTTTTTGACAAGTAACTCTGTGCAATGGCTAAAGCATTTCTAGCAATGATACACACGGGCCACAGGAGGAGTGAAGGTCTGCTCCAATGCGAGCCTCGATCCAGCCGGCAATATATGATGCAGGGTTACCTCCAGAAAATAAAATCCAATCCACCAGGACTAGAATATCCAGTTTGAAGTGGAGGGGGTTGGTATGTGACAAGGACAGGGATATGGGACTCAGAATAGCCTTGTTCATGTTAAGGTGGAGCAAAATCATTTCAGCAGCATCATTGGCATGCTGCTGGTGCTCCGGCTTTGGATCTACACTACCACTGTGGAAAAAGCCAGGATCCTCTGTGATGTGTCTTAAGCACACTTCTTTTCCCTCAGCCAGTTATTTGAGCAATGCATTTAAAATAAATCTGTTGTATATGTATGAGGAAGGAGTGTTGCTTTCCTGCATTCAATGGGGCATTTCATGGAGAACATCATTGGGCAGTAAGCCAGGCCGTGACAGCTGTCTTGTGAATCATTTGAATAAATTCAGTTCCAACATCAGAGATATGATTCCCTAACCTTCTACAGCTTCGCGCTGGACAACATTTACAAAATTCAGCCCTACAAAATGAATTGTCAATAATATAATGTTTTGCACTCCCACGACAACAGATTCACTGCTTGTTTTGATCAAATCCAATTAATTTGCTTTTCTAATATGACTGAGATGTTTTTTGGTTTTAAATCTCAACACAACAAAACTTACAGGGATTTATTTTTCTCTCAGAAATGCAGCCCTCTGTCTCGGTTGACTTCTTGTGCAACAAAACTGTGAAACTTTTCTGTATAACTAGTTTGTTACTAGTTTTTTTTTTTTTAACCAGAACACGGCTTGTTTGCAAGGATGTCTCATTTCTAGGACAATCACAGCTGTAATCTCAGTAAAAGGATTTTACTGTCTAAAAACACAGATGGTCACTGTAAAAATATAAAAACATAAAAATAACAGATTTGCCTGCTGTCTGGGCAAACTGCAGTACTCACTAGATTCAGGGTCTGAGTTTCCATCTCCCTCAGTGCGGCTGTTTGGTGATGTTTGCTCATAGTACTCCTCCTGGGGGAAGCTGAGGGGAAGAGGTTGGGTGGTGCTGGCTGTGCTGCTCGGCTCCGGGTCTCCCAGCCCGCTGTCACTGCAACTCTCTTGGGAACCATCTGGAAGATGGAACGTCACGCGGCGCTGGGTCTGGAGCACACCAACAAACAAGGAAGGTTCTGTTAGAAATTATGTCCTGTTTAAAATGGCCAAAAGTGGGAGAAAAAAAAGAAAAATATAGGAAATAAAGTGTGGGGGAGATTGTGAGCGCCAGTCGTCTTGTAGGTCACAGCTAAAGACAGAGGTGAAGAAGCAAGAGCTCTAAAAAGGACAAAATACCAGTAAGATGCATCATTCAATCCTTCAAAAGCCCTAAAATGTGTAGCTACTCTGATACTCAAGACTTTTACTGTTAAATACAAATTTAACAGTAACATTTATTTGTGGGGTTACAAATAAATGAAAATGTCCAAGTTTCGAAATATCCAATTCTGAGATTTTAGCCTCCAAGTACAATGGAGATGAACGGATGAATGAAAACGCTAACAACATTGAAGAGCCAGAAAGTCTGCATAGGGAAAATGTAGATGAATGGGTCCAACAAAAACGTGACTTTTTTCCCAGGAGGCCGTTTGTTCGTATCCTGTGTTAAACCAAAAGTCAACCTACTTACTTCTAACAAACCTTGTAAAAACTCAATGTCATAATCAATTCAATGTTTGACCCTTGACCTCAGTTAGTGTTACACTGTCTTTCTATCAAAATTGACGACCAGAGAAAGGTATCAAAAATCACATGTAGTCATTCCAGGGATGAATGCACTTTGGTAGTATCCTTTACAGGTATTCTCTCTGCTCCTAAAGGGAGTATTGGCACACCACTGACAAACAAAGACTATCAATATGAGTGGTGACAACAATGCTCATTTATGCATGAATGAGCAGAGTCGGCGTTTACAAGGGAAATACTTGTCTGAGTGCATAAGTGTTTTTGTTACTTGCCCAGCACTGCATTCATACTCTATGCCTGATTTTAGTTGGAAAATATGCCAACATTGCATCCTGTCACCAAGGGGACTAATTGAAACAAAGACCTCATAACCCAAAAATAATTTCTCGTCTGTTGAGTTCAGTGAATTACTTTTTCAGATAATATACTGCCTAAAAGAATTATAATTGAAACGTCTTGTCCTGTGAATAGATGGGATGTGTATGAACAGGTTGAACTATGTCCTAGTTTTCCATCTCACCCAGTTTAGGACACAAAAGAAGTGGAAATGTGTGTGGAGGCTGAGACTTTGATTTGTAAAGTCTTGGAGATCACAGGAGTGTGGGCATTTTCTTCTGAAAGGTGCAGGCCTCTTTGATTTCTCTGGTGGTTTACAAAAGTTCATGTTGCAACCTTTCTTTGGAGCTAACAAATAAAACACATCCTGTGCGTATGTAGTGATGTCTGCGAACATGTAAGCAATTCCTTCAGAAAACACACCACACACATACAATAATGCACATTGTGAGGCACAGTGGGTAATCTGTACTGCAGAAACCACCGATTTCATTTTTTACTTTGAATTAAATGGAGAGGCGATCTAACTTGGCTTTGAGGTAGTATGTGTAAAATTGTCACAGTGAAATATACTTTCATGTCTTCTCATGACTCCCTGAGCAGCATCATACTGCAACACAATGTATAGGACAATAAAACACATCAAATATAATTACACCCTCAGCTACGGTTATTGCTGTGAATTTTATTCATCCCATTATTCAAGCTGATAAGAGATTCAGTTTTTTCAAGAGCAAATACAACTGGAGCGCAAATTACTATCTTGATTTTCTTCATCACTGTAGCAACAAGAGCAATATGTGAGTCCTGAATTAAAAACATCATAAACATATGCTCCCTGAAGCTCAGGAGGAGGTGATGTCTCTGTGCGAACATATTTTTCCTTTGCCACTATAGTGCGTAGATAAGCACTTATTGTTCTTAGATAAGACTGAATCAGGCTTGGAAAATAGGAGCGAGGGAGAGTGAAATAAAGTTTGGCACTAATGAAGGACACTCTGCCAAAAACGTGCACAAAATGCTTCATTTAAAAACTATCAGAGAGGGTTGGCTAACCTAAATCCACACAATTAGTACCCTGAAAGTAACACTGAGTGGTTTTCAATGCTGTGATGTTGAAACAGCTAGCTAAATATTCTATTTACTTGATCCATCTAGATCCATCCGGAGGCCACGCATCACTGTGTGTGTGTGTGTGTGTGTGTGTGTGTGTGTGTGTGTGTGTGTGTGTGTGTGTGTGTGTGTAAGACAGATAAAAAAATAGGAATGTAAAAGGGGCGTAGAGTCAAAAACACTTGTGAGATAACAACTATAAAACTGAATATTGTTGTTGCGGTTGTTTGTGTTAGGACAATAAGAAAAAAAACATGCACCACACTTATTTCTGAAAAACATACAAATATATGACGCAGGACTGCTTGAAATGTATCTTGTTTTTACTGCATGTGTTGCGATACCTTCTGTTGCCAAATGATGAGGTATATTTCTACGCTTCTGTATAGAGAGGAATGTTTTCCCCCACTCCTCATGCGGTTTTATTCCTTTTCTAAGACAGAGATGAATACCTTGTTGGAAAAATCATATGACGTGTGCCACGTTTGCCCACGCTTTCAAGTAGTCTAAATATCTACTTGTTCTCAAACAGCGTTGGCAGCTGTTTCTCAAATTACTGGAGGATGTACGCAAAAAGCAATGTCCAGGTTCCAGCAAAAGAAAGAGCCCACTTATGAGAGGTTGGCAGCTCTACAAAAAGCCTGCTTCCTCTCTACATGACTCTAATTATTGGAAACTTGCTCCAACAATGGCATCCAAAATCTATTAGAACAAACAGCTGTCCGTGACAATTAGGACATAATCATTTTGCATAAGGGAGTGTCTTCATTTTTAGACGGCTGTTTATTCAAACCCATTCAAGTTGCTGCCAGATGTTAAGAAAAGTCTAATTTGATTTCACAACACACTCAATACTAAGTCGCATAGAGCTACAATATTAATTACAATTAAATGTCATTAATTGGTCTTAAATAAATAAAGGTTTTGAATGACTAATGTCAATTTAACATTATGTTGAAAGATAAACATGACAAACAAAAACAAACATTCACAGAGGAGTCAAGGGGAGTGTTTTGCTAAGCATTATCACTTATTTGAAGAAGCTGCCAGAAATCCATAAAGCAAAGACAAGCTGCGGTAAGAGATATCAAGACCAAACAAAGCCCGTTCAGCCAGATAAAACACTGCCTTGAGAAGTATGTACACAGCGATAAAATGAACAGGAGAGATGCATGCCAAGTTCTACTATTCAACATGCAAGCCAATCCAAAACCCTCCCTCTGGGAACCACCCAGACAATAGGCAGATAGGGCTGGATTCCCAGGTTACCGGATTAGAAGTCCGTTATGTTTAGATATAGAGGGAGGAGAGGCTAGGTGGCCGCAACCTCTTCCTCTGGTAGGCCACAGCTCTTTCAGTTGTATTATATATATTCCCCCCCAACCAAAACTCTCTAGAAATAGCAAGAAGTCAGTGCTGCACAGAGGAGGACTTGGCTGACAACCACCTCACTTTGAGTGATAAACAGGGACCACTTAGGAGTGAATCAGGGGAGATTGGCTCTGCCATTTCAGATAAAGATCAGCTTGCGGGCACACCTAGACCTGCATAAATCTGTTCAGAGGAGATGGGGATTTTTCTGCACATGTTTTATGTGTCAGAAAAAAATGCAAAAATAAAAACAACAACGGAAAGGTATTCATCCTAAAAATGCAAAAATGTCCCTATTCTGCATAATGCCAAGATATTGCAACATCTACTCAACTGTTGCTGATTTGACTTTGTGGGCGCGTCCTTTGTTTTTGTACATGCTGTTCCAGCGCAGCCTATTTTGTGTGATGTGATATGCCACTCTGTGTGAAATGATGAGTTAGCAGGAACATGGAAGAAGGAGGTGATTTTAGCAAGTGGGTTGAGAGATTAACGGGTGATTTTTGACAAATCAAATTTTAACCATTATTGAGTCATATGCTATGATGATCTTCTCAGTATTAGTAATAATTTCCGGTCCTAGCAAAGCAGGGTCTGACACTGAACTGTAATGTTCCTCTGAGTATTAAAACACTTTGATAATTTGATGGCTAGAAAATATACAAAAGCAACATATATATGCCAGTTGTTTTATGAATCCACATCAAATAATATTAGAAGTATTTAACACTATTGGACAACTAATGTAGGACTGCCCTACAAAAATTACAGCAAGGACAAAACACACATGCCGTGGTGCGCAGCAAGAGTCTCTGTTGAAAATGAGGAAGTTTGAAGAACACGTGCAAAGAGCCGGAGAAACTCTCGCAGTCCTGCTCTCATTGACCAAAAACTAGCGAATGCCTGTGTGCAGACATGAGCGGCAGGATAAAGACAGTAGCTGAAACCCTGACAAGAAAAGAGATGACATGACGGTCACATGCCACAACACAAAAGAGTTAAATGTTAATGGAATCTTACAAGGAAGTGTAAAGTGCCCTCTTGAGCCCAGTTGAATATTTTACGTAAGCAAGCAACAATACAGACAATTGAAAGTAAGACATTTTCGCTCGCAGCGAAACAAGCGAGTAGAGTTATGTATGTATGGACCGAAGGGAGTAATGTGTCAAATTTGGTGCAATTTGGTCACATGACATGTTCAATATTAATACACTTTGACTAAACAAGTGAACGGGGCTCTGTGAAGCAGTGGGGGGGCTTCAGGGCTCTGCTGACCGAGTAGAGGATGTTAGACCGCAGCTCACTGACTGCAGTTCAATCTCCAGCCAAACTCTTCCTCACTGCTCTGGAGTCAATACGAGCAGATAGCCAACTGGAAGAAGAATCGAACCAGTGTGTGTGTGACCGGTGTTTCTGACCATCAGTATGGTGCAACTTGGTTGTGCGTTTCCCTCGTGGGTAGGACTAGATTTCCCTGGCGTAAGACAGTAATAACGTTACCACCACCAAAATACCTCTGCTAATTAAATCCATGCTCTACTTTATAACCACGGTGATTATGTCAAAGCAAGCGAACATCCACCAAGTGTATTTCAGTGATGTATGTTTCTGGCTATACTTTTTTCCATTTCCGGGAATGTTGGTATTGGCAGGAGTAGAAGAAAAAAAATCTGAAACTTACGTCTGTTTTAATATGTACAAAAAAGTGATGTTTTTGTGTGATTTTACAGATCGGTCTTCTGATTAAATAAAAAAAAATTGTATGAGTATTAGTCGACTAACAATTTATTTGGTCTTCGACAGCCCTATTTGTAAATAGTATAAAGTTGAGTTGCCTATTTTCTCAGGGTTTGTTGGGCCTCTTGTAAGTTATTTCGGGGTACGATGACTTCAAATGGCAACATAAATCAATATTTTTTCATATTTAAAGATCATAATACATCTATATCTGTTTGGGGTCATTTTAGTTGTGACCCGAGGCAGTTGCCTACCTTGGCTGTAAAGGTTGCTTCTGGAGTTGTTTCCCATGAATGAGAGTGTATTTCTCTGTTGTTTCTCACCCTGAGAGGCCGCGACTTGGCACAGCTATGATTGACAGGTGTATTGTTCAGATAAATTGTTTGTATGAGCAGTTTTTGAGAAAACTGCTATAAGCTACACCACAGACCAAGCATTCAGCCAGTTCTGAACAGGCATGTTTTAAACAGGCACTGCATTAGTTCCCATAAAGTACTACACAGATGGAAGAAGCCATGCAAAAATATGGTCATGACAGAGCAACTAAACACAACATGATGATCTATCACTATTGAATGAAAACCTTGTATCTATAAGATATTCAATTTTAAAGACGTAAAAATATAGTTTTTATGGTTTCTTAATGTTTACCGAATGTTAACGTAGGTGTCACTTGTGTAAAATATAATATACCTTATGCTTATGGAAATATACATGCAAGGAGCAGAGAATACATTTACTTAACGTAGGTGTAACTTGTGTAAAATATAGTAATAGACCATATGCTTATGGAAATATACATGCAAGAAGGAGCCGAGATCATACTTACATTCACAGACATTATCTTGCCAAGTTGACAGGCCTCCTGCAAAGACAGAAGAACATTTCACATCACTGTCTGACTGGAACTCTACAGAGCATTTACAATGGAAATGAATATGTGAAGCCAACAAAGGAAACTGCACTGGGAACTTTCCAGTCATCTTAAAGTCAGTCAGAGTTTACAATCGACAACCTCATAGATTTTGTGGTTTAAAGTCTTTTTTTTAAGTTGGAATTGAGATTTAGGATACATATTGATTTCTTCTGCAGAACAGAGTTGTGAAGCACATTTCCGTGCACAGTTGGCACGCCAACAAACCGGGCTGCAGCGTACACAGCCTCTCCCCAGAAATGTAAAGAGTAGGGCAAACCTGACATCCTGACGAAACAAGCCATACAACTGACACTTTGATAAAGATGTTTTCTCTGCATGTCAGGCAGGAAAGTGAAAAGAATATCAAATGAAGCATCACAAATTTACAATAAACAGCGACAAGATTCTAAATTGGGAACAAAAGACAACTGCAAGCCTGCAAAATAGCATCCGCTCTCTGGGGACTGAGATAACTCACAGAGAGATAAGAGTATTTCATTTTTAATCACCAATTTTGTTTTCTTTGTACTGTGTATAATAATCTAAGTAGATGACTTGATTTTCAAAGAAAATAAAAGAAATATGGCAGTGAGGAGCCACTTAGGAACGGAGAATCAGAGAGGACTGCTGGGTAGAATGGTGAAACAATGAACAGGAAACACATTCATGTCAACAGATTATCCCACTATAATTGTTCACCATGGGATGCTGCTACTAACTGAGCTATAGAGCAGCACACCCAAAGCTATTCATCAAAACAAAATGGATCTTCATGGTGGACAACTAAACTAAATGGTCTCCAAACTTCTGACAAATAACTGCCTAGCACAGTAAATCCATTGTAGATTATTTATAATGAGTCATGTGACGGTGAGCATATTTAAGAAATGTATACAGGTAAACATTAAATAATTGCATTGCCATGAGGTATCTAGTCAAACTAGTCACGCATACTGGATAATGTTGACTTGGCTAGCAATGTTTTCTGTGAATAATATCAATATTAGTCATATTAACTATATGTCACCAACTGTTTCAAGATTCAAATTTTGATATTTTTGACATTTTTATTATTTCGGTAGTTATCATTTTTAGCACTAAGTCATGACGGGACTTTCTGCTTTCATAGAAACATCTTAATTATTTTTGTTCTGTTCTGAAAAATACGAGTTGTAAGTGTGGCTGTTACTTAACAACAATAACGTAATGTTATGACCAACCTCAAACATGTCACATTAAAGGGGCTGTAAAATCTGATTAACCGCCTAACGAGTACCTCGGGAAAAAAAAAGAAGAGGCATCAACCAACTGGTGAACATAGGGGAGCATTTAGCGGCTAAAGAGCCAAGATATTTCCCTCAGGAAGTGGAGACCAAAAGCGAGCTAACATTTGGGTAAACATTGGACTTGCATTTGCCAGGTGGAGAGAAACGTGACTCCAAATGAATAACAAAGTTGCATTGCTTTTTGTATGCTGGATGTGAAAATAGGTAACTGCTTCCTCGCATATTTGTAATAGCTTCATAACGAATCAATATTGAGTTTACAGCTTGCTGTGCTGTGCCCATGTTGAAGAAGCATCAATGAATGCAGGGTTATTGTCTGAAATAGGTGATGTTGAACAATATTATATCATTTAGCACAATGGGTGATGTAGGTTTCAGTTAACTTATTTTGTTGGGAGCTGAACTGCCCTGCTATGAGGCCCCGTCATACGTGCGGTGGTCTACTCGTAAAATAAATACTAAAACGATGAATTATGATCTCAAAAGTGCAATTACCATAATCGTTAAGATTAGAAGGGATTGATATACAATTACTGCTGTCTGGATTTATTTCTGTATAATATGAGGCATGCAAGTAGGCTATGCAAAAAATATAATACAATACAGACACTCTAACACAGGACTGTTATGCATATGGAAATATATATCGGTTATGTCTAAAGAGATCGTATAACCTTGTCATACGCTGGTGAGTATATTTGTGCTGCACCGACTGTATACTACACACACCAGTCTGACATTATGGCTGGCACATGTTACAGCAACTATAAATTATTTGAAAGGGATAACGCATGTAAAATATTGCAGCTTTATTTCTTAAATAAATGTAATAAAAAACTTTTTCTTTTTTGCGTAAATGAGCACACCAACATTTGTCAGGACTCATTTGCATCCAGTGACTGGTCATTTAAAGCAGGGTTTTACTTGAGGCTGCCATCAAGCAGTTGTTTCTTCTCCATGTAATGTTTTATTCAGCATCTCGTGACACATACTTCAAGTCAGAGACCTAGCGAACCAATTAAATATATGATAATGTACATGAGGGATCTGAGAAGGTGACCTGTGCTTGTATCATAGTTAGATGACATTCAAAATAGCAGTTGTACATCTGATTGCTTGAGAGCATACATTTGTTTTCTCTTGTCTTCCTCCTCAGTACGGATTGGTCAATGACCTTCTCTCTTTATGGACGCCTCTCAAACTAGCGGTTTCAAAGCCCCCACATGCATGCCTGGGAGAGAGAGTTATGCTTAAGATAAGTGCATTTGTTGGTGAACCACATCAAAGTAGAGAGGGATGACTTAGTGAGCAAAGGCAGTGGAGCTCGAACCGAGCCTTTGATCACCCCAGGCACTCTGATCATTAAAATATTGGATAAATAATTGATTAAAACCAGACCTTATTGTGCTACGTTTCTGTATCCAAATGAATCCCAATTTTGAGACACAGTTGCTGCACAATGAATGTATGCATGTAGGAGCATATAGAATACTGTAACACTGTATTGTATACTTTCCCACAATACGCAAATATTGTTCATATTGTTGTAACATGTAAAACACTGTCTATCTGTTTCCCAGCACTGAGTTACAGTATCAACTGGAGACAGGTTGAAGGGCTGCAATAACCTGTCTTCTCCAGTGAGGATCTGAACTATGGCACAGAGGTAAAAGGAAAGGCTTATAGTCAAAAGGTAGGTGAGAGTGCATTCCAGCTGAGCATAGGTTGCTGGAGGGTAGCTAATATTATATCTACGGTGAAGCCTGCAGTGTGCAAAAGAAAGACAATGAGCCCACTGTGTGCATACCACGGATATTAAAAAGAGAATTTTCCATCAGCTTTTGTACATACGCTAGTAAATCTCTCAGTACATTTAGGCTATGAAAATGAATCTATATTAATATAGATTTCTAACTTAGAACAACAGGCCAAATAGTTCTGTATTTATTACTTTGCATGCCTCTAAGCATTAAAGCTAAGCAATATATTTTACACAACTATTGGGTTGCCAACATAAGCACAGTTGGTAGTTAGTAATTTCATTAGTAGGGTTGTGTTTCATTAAATAAAAATCCTGTACTGTGATATAGGAGCAATGAAAGATAGAGCGAACAGGAACGCTTGCTCTTTACAAGTAATGGTGGGGAGGCAACAGCAAACACAGCAAACCTATTCACTTTAAGTGATACATGACAATTCTTGGAGAGCTGTCTCAGCTAATGTTGAGTGTATGGCATGATGCTCTTATTTCATCAATCTCTGGATTTAAGAACAATTAGACAGAATAAGTTAACAGCCTCTGTGCCGTTCGTCAAACTAATATAACTTATTTGTATCCAAGCAAAAATAGCCAGATATGCTGCTTCCAAACAAACGTACACATTCAATAACTACATGTCCATTTCTAAGGTCTCGCTATTTATATTTCTTTGATAGGATTTCCCCCATGACCTCTGTGAGCTTCATGACACAGAGCCCTGTCAACTCGAGATAACTATGGAATAACAATCAACTTCATATTCTTTGTGCTCATTTTCAGCAATTACTATGACAGGTGTCCAAGTGATCAGTCGGCTTCACAAGGAAGGACGTATTCCTCTATATTATCATCATATAGGAAATGAAACCCAGCGCTTGAACATTTTCATATGTCCCAACTAAATTGCTGACCTCATCAATCTTTCAGGATTAGGATGGCATCACAATACACAGTTTTGTTATACCCATTGGCAGTAAGGTCAAAGTCTACAAAAATGGTACCTGTAGACGCTTTGCTGCAGTTTGTGATTTAAAAAAAAAAAAGAATGTATGATGTGATAACTTCAAGCTAGACTCCCAGAGGTCCCCATGCTCCTAATAGTTTAACACTAATGAGATCTGCTGCTCCCATCTCTACAGCCTCCCACATTACAGTATACTTCATAGTGTAAATACCTTTGAAGGTGGGGAGAAGCACAGAGCGAGGCAAAGAGACAGGAAGCATGCTAGCTAGCCATACTCTCTCGAGCTGCCAAAGCTCACCCTTGCGTATTTCACATTTGTTTTGACTGACTCAGGGGTTCATTGGTGAGGCTCACTGCAGTGTGCTGCTGTTCCATTCAGCTAGTCTTCCTGCATGAAGTCTGTGAAAATAATGGTCAAGCAGGACTTGTCAGGTTGGCTCTGTGTACCAGAAATGTCTGGCCAGTGCCACAGTCTGCGACTTAAGCTGTTCAGAGAAGGTGGGAGAAAGCATGTGGCCTGCTATCAAGTGGTTATCCCCATGGGTGTGAGATAGATGTGGCTGAATTCATCAATAGAAGAAAAATGACAGCTTTGTCAGGTAGCCGTGTCACAGTCACACACATTCAAACATGTGCACGCATAATACAAATATCCACAGTGGAAAACTTGGACGCGTGTATACCATCTGCTCGTGTGTGCATGCACACGAAACGTGGACGTCTCAGCCAAGTAACAGTGGGCAGAGTTCAAGTTTGCATCCCTTTCTATTTCTGGCAAACGCAGCATGTCTTAGACAGCGTGATAAAACTGTTGCAAACAAAACACCTCCTCATCAAAAGGGGCTAATAAAGTCTTCAATATACTTAAGTGTAGCCTTAGATAAATAGAATCCTCATTTCCCTCTGCATTGGTGTTCAGTTGTCCAAAGTGTATTGATGTACTTATTGACATTCAATAAAGGGAAACCCTCTCAGCAAACCACACAGAGTGGTGTAAATCCTGTACACTTCTTGAGTGTGCACAAGGAGCAGCTTTCCTTTAACACAATTACTCGACAGCAATAATGTCACAGTGTGTTTGAACCAATTTTGATTTACAAGTGGACAACATGTTGCCTTTTCATCAGCTTATTATTAGTAAGTGGTCTGTATATGTGTGTTTCCCCTGGACAATCCCCCCTCTTGCTTCACTCTAAGCGAGGTATTGATCCTTCCAGTCCACCGCCCCCTCCTGATTTCATTAGGCGAGCTGCTGTTAATTACTCCACACTCTAACCTTTTGCTGTTTCATTTGGACCGACAAATTGGGTGAATTAAAAAAGGGGAGGTAGGAAGAGGAAAAGAAAGAAAGGAAGAAAAAAAAAGAAAAGAAGAAGCTCCCTGGCAGCTGTAGTGGTGGACCCCCTCCTCTCTCTGAGGCGCTTGTGTCAGAATCCCAAGCGGCGTAATAATTAAAAAAAGTTCATCAATTTTCTCTTTGCTCATCAAATTATGCAGAAGGAGGCTACTCCGGTAATTGTTGCAGAGGATTCATTTACGAAAATCATACCAGCTCGATCTGGTATGGTTGTCCGGGGAGTTGGAGAATTTTGCCTTTTTCACTTCATGTATTTTGTAAAAGGTGTCTCGGCTTCAAGCAGGCTGATCATTAATACAAACTTTATTCATGTATGCATATGGTTTTACAAGGATCATGTGACAGACATAACTGACAAGGATTTTTCGTTTTACAGCTCTATTTACTAACAAACCAATTTGTCTTCTTAAGGAAGGTATTATAAGACTATGATGTGATACATAGCTGCAAAGTTATAATTAGACTTGATTTAATACCATATGTCATGAGATTACACGCGTGGTGCATGGCATCTAAAGCATACTTAAATCGCAGGGGAATGTAATTGATTAACCATTTGAGAGTGGGAATCAGATGATGAGGACGATGCTCTTAATTCCATGTTAAATCAATATAGTCACTTCCTACACATCAAGGGATTATTGAGAGAAATTACTACCAGCTGTAATTGCTGATTTACAACACATCAGATCATTTCTGGCTTGGTGCATCAATGTGTTAATGCGTACAAGTGAGTCAAAAACATTTCACTAGGAGCGCTTTAATCACCTGCTTTAAAATGGGACAATGTTTCAACATGGATACATTTCCAACTAAGTGAGTGACATTTATAGGATCTTCTGGATCCTTAATATAAGAGATGCCCTTTCCTCAAGGTTGAGTACAGTCTAGTTGAATATATTCTGCATGATGCAGAAGGAGCCATTCAGAGTACTCCCTTTGGCTGAGATAATAACTTCATCATAATTAGCTTGTGGTGCTCGGGAGTGTTGAATTGTCGGTTGCAGTGGGATCTGGGCTGATTTATTGCTTGATTTAATTACGTATCAAAATTCAATTAGACATGCTTTCAACCAAATTCAAAGTGAGTTTTGTCAAGCTGTCCCTTGGAATCAGGCGCGGCTTGAAGGACATTCTTCATAATGCAGTGACATCTAACTTAATAAGTATCGCTTACTAAAAATCACTCATGGACTAAAAGATGAAGATAGAAATTTTTTTAAATAAAAATTAAATAAATAATGCTCTGCCAGTTTTACTTGTTTCACATCTCAACATTGACATCAAACAGCATCAAATAGTTAGAAATAGACCTTGATTCAATGGTGATGTGAAGAGGGTTGCAGGTACTTTACCAAAAGAAGATACATGACAAAATGCTCTTTGAGGTTGACTCCGATTGAGGAAGTTTCTGGCTTTCTTTACCCACATCACTCACTGCCTGCTCACCCCCTTTCGCTCCAGACTACACTAGGGGGAAAAGGGGAGCTGTTTTGAATAAGTGTCACACCAGCCTCCAAGAGCTACATTGATCTTTACTACTATGCAAATTCAGGATGTCATGGTATCTATGCTAAGAAGCCAAGGAAGGGAAGGAATATTTCAGCCGGAGGTCTTTGACTGAAGTGTAGTCCTTCAGTGTTGTAAATACACTCATTGACAATTTTACTAGGTTCACCTTGGTATTACGGTGTTTGGCACTTTTTGACCCTCAGAACAGCAACCTTTTTAGAGGCATTGATTGAACAAGGTACCAGAAATGTTCAATAGGTATGATGTATACTGACTTGACAGCGTAGTTTTTGCAGTTTTTCAGTGGCTTGAATTCTGTGAACATCCCACTTCACCTCATCCCAAAAGTGTTTTATTAGGCTGTGATCTGGGGACTGTGCAGACCATTGTTGTAAAGTAATTTCCTGCAACCTTCTTCAGACAACGACACATTATCTTGCTAGAAAATACCCTCGACGAAAAACAGTACCCTATCAATATGAAGGGTTGCACCTGGTCAGCGACAATGCTGGCTGTGTTTATAGAAGCAAAACAATCATAAGCACACCAAGTACTGGCAGACATGAGGCCTTTTTCTGCTTTCATAAAAGCTCCTATTTCTCCTATAGATTATATATTAATATATATTAATTGCATTAAAGAGATGAACACCTTGCCCTTCAATACCACCAACAACACATACAATCACAACCTAGTTATGGTCAGCTTAGCTAATGCTTTAGCTAAGCATGCTCGGTTTTTACTTTCTGTGTGTGTATCTTATGTGTATCAATATTGCATTTACAGTTACAATACACAACAACTAAAAAGCTACTGTACTTTTTTGCAACATCCCCATATCGCAGTTCCCATCCACACTGCCAGTAATGCACTGTAATTATTATATAACCCATGTAATCATGGGCCAGGATGGCTGCCGCTAAGGAAGTCAGGTGACGTAATATAGAGAGGGCCAAAATCCTGATGGGGACAAAAATGTGGTGGACGGAAGGTTCAAACAGCTCAATTTCCATCCATGAGACCGCTGTCAAGTCAACGTTGAATTATATAACCTTATTTTTGTTATGTACTTAACTAATGGCATCTATGCAATTTACATAACAAGCGTAGTTATTTCATAAATTTGTACTCATTCCAACCCAAACCATGATCTTTTCCTAAACCTAACCAAATAGTTGTACTGCCTCAACAGAAGGTTCTGCCATGTCCCGGGGAATAGTCTTTTTAAGTACCCTATTAAGAAGTTTGTTTTTGTTTAATTTGCTTCTTTTTTTCCTTCCACAACCTAATCAAAACCAGCCTGAACTGCTTGTGTGTGTTACGTAAACTTCAAATTAAATATACACTGGACGAAGATTACTCCAGCATCCATTTGCTAAGAGAATATTCTGTTTTGGCTTGAAGAATGCTTGATATGTATGGGCCCAATTGTGCAAAGAAAACATTTCCCACTACAATTAAACCCAACAACGCCCTCTGATGTTGATACAAGATAGGAGAGATCCTATTAAATTAGATTTTGAGAATCTGCATGTTGAAACTTTTGGAAGACAAGTTAAGGTTTCTCCACTCTTCAGAGATTTGAGTTTTAATGACCATGTGTCTACACTGAAACTTCTGCAAAATGTCACGTTTATCCAGTACAAGGGTCCTCCATCTGTCATAGTATGCAGATTTTCACACCACCTCATCACGGCAGCATTTCCTTCGCTAAATAGGGCACTTTGTATCAGAATCTGTAAAAAAATAGAAAAGTGTACTCAGCGGAGTGCAGATCGCTGCCAGGTGTGTCCGCAATGGCCGCTGCTGTAATGTTTGATTGAATGAATACAAACCACAATTGTCTAACCCCCTGTCTAGACTGCAAAATTATTAGTAGCGTTTTTCACTCGCCCGTCTCAAATAACAGATATGCTCTCATATCAGCTATGCAGCTGCCTGCACCGGCTCTGTTCAGCTAAACTGCAGCTCACTGTGTAACGCTTCATATTTACTGTTACACTTCCTCTGACGGAAATTGTCAGTCGTGCTGTGCTGTGAGCTCCGTTAGTCAAAACACACTGTAGAACTCCCACTAGCTATTTTCCTACCAACATAAGACATAGCGCCACATTGTAGTCAGTGCTCGGTTTAAGTTGTAATTTGCTCAGCGCTAGTTATACATCCGTACATGCAGATGTATTATCTAATCAGGCAAAGTGAGGCAGGAACAATTCGTAATCCGTAGCGGAAACAAGAGTCCAAACTGAAGCAGTTGTTGCGGCCCCTACCGGCCGCAACAACTGCACTAAGAGTAGTGTGGAGTCTGCAGTCAATGACGGGATCAAAACAGAGATGACCACTCACAATGCATGCAAGCACACGCACGCAGAAATTAAAAGTTGGTGCATTCTATTAAATTAAAATAGATATACTGTAGATGACGGTAACAAATGCGTGGCGCCTACAGGTTTAGCTGGACAGTAAGTAAACCTCCCCACCTCGTCTGCAATTGCTGTCTGCTGCATAGTGAGTCAAAAAAGGCTTGACGCAGTGTCTGGAGGAGTGAGCCGCATTAATGGGGAGGTACGTGTAATAAAGTGGCCACTAAGTGTATTGTCAAAGACGAAACGTGGTGGAAAAGAGAATGGAAAGCCCCTTGATGTGTCAAAACTTCAGTTTATCAAAATCTGCTAGTAACGTGAATTGTTCATCTGTTTGATCTCTCCCATTGAAACATCCGACAGCTTTCTTCATTGAGACTGGCAGAGGCATTGTACATAGATTGTGATGTGCAATGACATACTGTATCACAGGCTCATGTTTGAAGCAAAGCCAGAATAATTGTCACTCACTGACAAACATGAGGCACAATGATGGTACTGATTAATGATGTTTTTAGAACATTCATGGAAATGATCTCCTGAAAACTGGGAGTTGCTTCTGATTTTAATTTAAAAACACAATTTATAGCCAAATGGTTAGCTATAATAGCTTTTAGCTAATTTCATCTGGGTTTCAAAATATATTCACTGCCATTCTTCACATATCCACACAAGCATAAGGATTTCACAAAGAAGCTTGTTAAACATGAAATATTCTAATGACTGTGAACAAGCGGTAATACTACTTTATCAAAGTCTCTATGAATAATTGCCGGTAGCACTTTATAATAGGTAGACACTTTTTAGCATTAGTAAAGCATTAACAAACAATGAATTCATCATGAATTCATCATTTATAAAGCATTACTAAAACATGAATTACTCATTAGTAACTCATTCATAAACAGTTTTAAATGTTCCATTCATGCTTAACAAGCTATGGTTTCATACTTTATAAATGATGAATTCCCCATTTGTAAATGAAGTATTCATGACTTATAGATGATTAACAAGATCATTTGTAAAGTGTTAGTAAATGATACAAAATGCTGCAATTCATGATGAAATCAGGTAGTTACTTAGGGTGACCAGACGTCCTCTTTTTCCCGGACATGTCCTCTTTTCAAGACCTAAAAAAAGCGTCCGGCAGGGATTCCAAAAACGTCCGGGATTTTGCTACGTCGGGGAAAATAGTTATTACCCCCTTACAAGTTTTGGAAATGGTACGTCCGGGAAAATAGTTATTACCCCCTTACAAGTTTTGGAAATGGTATCTCCCTCACGTTCCACCTTCTTGCTCAAGCTCTGACTGTAGAGAGAACTGTCATTGGTCTGAGGTGGTGCGTGCCAGTGCCTATCTCTGGACCAGTGACGAGCTTGCTAGCTAGCGAGCTAACGGGCTAGCGAGCTAGCCATAGCTAGCATAATCAATAATATGTAGCTATCTGCCAACATACTATGGAACACTCGTGCCACTGACGGGCATGGCCCCCCAGCACCAGCATATTAATGTTCTTCATCACTTTGTGTTGTGTCTATTTCCCTTTTCTGTTGAGAAGATAACTGAGACTTCAGCTAGCTTTGAGCCACTGCAGGGGCTCAAAGCTAGCTGAAGTCTCAGTTACAGAACATACTTAACTAATACTTAACTAACCAGTAGCACCTACTGAATTAATAAATAGTAACTACTGACTTCATCATGACAGTTATTAAAGCTTTGTAAAGCATAACTAGTCTCCACTTTATATTAAGCCACAGAACATGCTTAGCTAATACTTAACTAATGATTAGTAACTACTTAATTAATGAGTAGTAACTAGTGAATTAGTCATGACAGTTATTAACGTTTTGTAAAGCATAAATAGTCTACACTTTAGATTGTTACAGAACATGCTTAACTAATACTTAACTAATGAGTAGTAACTACCTGATTTCATCATGAATTGCAGCATTTTGTATCATTTACTAACACTTTACAAATGATCTTGTTAATCATCTATAAGTCATGAATACTTCATTTACAAATGGGGAATTCATCATTTATAAAGTATGAAACCATAGCTTGTTAAGCATGAATGGAACATGTAAAACTGTGTTTATGAATGAGTTACTAATGAGTAATTCATGTTGGAGTAATGCTTTATAAATGATGAATTCATGATGAATTCATTGTTTGTTAATGCTTTACTAATGCTAAAAAGTGTCTACCTATTATAAAGTGCTACCTAAATGCGTCTCACTTCAAAAAGACTGCGTGTGTTGCTATTTTGAGTTATATGTAACTTGACCATTGCACTGAGATCAATTTTATTGTAAGAGATTAGATTTATCATCGAGAAAATAGCATGATATGTGCAGCTGTAACCTACTGTTCAACCATTTACTATGGGGGGTAAGTCAGAACATCATTGCTGTTATACGTGTGCTGTATCTCAGTATAAATAATCTTTGAAATCTCCAATTAGACGACTAGCCCTTACTCTGCATGTCCACCTTTCAAATAGCGGTCATAGTCTTTCTTACCATGATTAAATGAAGGGGCACACTAAACCAACTATACAAGTTATATGTATGTGTGAACTTGATTATCTTTGGTGCCTTTATTATTCCTTTATTTAACCGCTTAACCCTAACTACTCGGCTATCGGGTATTCACAGATTACTGAAGTTTAACTTACCTGAGAGACTACTAGCCCAGTTAGACTAACTATCATTGTTGCTTGTGGAGGTGGTCATGGTTGGCATCGTGTGTGTGTGTGAGAGAGAAAGAGCTTCGAGTGAGGCTAGTGAGAGCAGTGGCAGATGAGTTGATTGACACAGCTGTTGCTCGTTGTCTAATCATACTCTCCTGTTAAGTGCAGTAAGGCGCTGCCCCTGGGTGTATCATGGACTGTAAACATTGTTTTGCTGAACTGTGAATTTGAAAGTGACTGGCCAACGTGTGCCAGGAAACCAGTTGTATATTTGTGTTAAAAGTGTGTGTGATCAGTTGAAAGAATAAATGTGCCGTTGTTAGCAGCAGTCTGCGTTTTGGAGAACTCACGGTGGCTGCAGTCTTGCTACATTTCACTTTAGCATTAGGAACACATTTGTATTCATCCCACCTCATAAGTGCATTTTGAGTGTTGCACGATGCTGTTTAGTATAAAACATGATTGTCAGGAGTTTGAAAAAAATAAAAAAATGTTGGGCAGTAATCATTTGCTCTTAACTATGGACAAACAAGATGTTGCACAACACCAAGGAAATGTCTATATATCTAAAAGTGAAATGTAAGATGGAAAAATTGGCAAATAGACATGATTTGTAAAAAAGCCGGCAACTGCCTATACAGCAGGGGTGGGCAAACTTTTTGACTCGCGGGCCACAATGGGTTCTAAAATTTGACAGAGGGGCCGGGACAGGACCAGATGGATGGAGTGTTTGTGTGAACTAATATAAATTACATGTAAAAATCATTACATGAAAGGATTTGGCCTTTAACAGGTAGCAAAGCATTTATTTGCAAGGCAATTTAACAAATTGCACAAATTGCAACTAACGATTATTTTAATAATCGATTAATCGGTTGATTATTTTTTCGATTAATCGGATAAAAACATCAAAAAAGCATTAATTTCCAACCCTTTATTCAAAAACAGAACTGACAGTGCAAATTCACAGTGCAAAACATCTTCAGAAAGTGCACAAACAGGTTGCTCCTTGAACATTCCTGAGCTGTTAATAAAAAAAATTAAATAAAAATGGACTAACACTAAAAACATGTATGCTTTACATTTGCCAAATGTGAGCCCCTTTTACTGTAATGATCTCCTTGGAGCAGAGGCTGCATTTAGCATGCCCTGCTTTATCAATATGTATGAAACACTGGACAGAGGGAAGCTGTACTGCTCCTCTCACGTCTGTTTTGACCTCTTCATCTCAGCTCTGCATCAAGCTGCGCTGCATAGAGCGTCCTCTTCCTTAAACTATTTCATTCTGGGTCCCTTACGACCATGACATCACGTTGTTGGCTAAGCCCAACTACGTGATTTGATTCATTCTACTTTGAGTAAAAAAACAACCTGCAGCCAGATCCGCCGGTGTGCCGGTGTACCAGACCGGGGGTTTACGGCATGTTTCATTTTACAAGCAAGACTGAACTGTAACGGAACATAAAGTAACTTTAACGACACTACACAACCCAAACACGTTAGCTAACGTGATAGCAAGCTGACTAGCTTCCATTAAAAACAAGTTTGAGGCAAATGAAGACGCTGTCGACATCTTAACGCTGATTGGCCAAGACTCGACACGTCACATGCAAGATGTTCTATTTTTCTCAGTGTCTCACTCCAATCTCAGAAACGCTGCCGGCCAGTTGCTCTGCTCCGCTCTTCTTCTTTTTTTTCTTTCTCCGCGACTTATTGACTGGCGTAATAATCGCGCGACACAACAAATCGATAATGAAATTCATTGCCAACACTTTTGCTAATCGATTCGTTGTTGCAGCCCTAATAATAATATTTGGACAAGTTCGGCGGGCCGGATTAAAAAGCCCAACGGGCCGTATACGGCCCGGGGGCCGTACTTTGCCCATGTCTGCTATACAGGTAAGTTGTTGCTTAATAACAGAAACATTGAATGCACCCAGCACACAAGAACTGGTTTGACTTTCCTGCTACTGATAAAATATTTACAGTCAATATACTGAATATTTAGGGTGAGACAAATGCCAAGTTCATGAATAGTTTCTCAGGTAATCTAACTACAAAGCAAGAATTCTCCATATGCCTGTGTCTGTGTGTCCTCATATCTCAAGAACCGCTCACCCGATCTACTTCGCACTTGGCGTGTATATTGCTAGAGTCCAACATATCGTACGCAGGCACATGTGAGGAGATTTAGATTAACCCAAACCACAATATTTTCCTAGACCTAACCAAGTAGGTTTGTTGTCTAAATTCAAGCAGATTTCTGGAAGAAAGGGTTCACTGGCAGAAAGCCCTTGAAGGCACACTTCTCACATGTGCTATCCGAAGTGGGCTGTCCACAGTGGGCCTCTACAGGCCGCAGCTCATTGACTGCAGTTCACGTTGCAGTTGTGAACTGGATGCTGAATATATTAACGTTAGTACTACTAAACTTTTCTTCACTTTCCTGGAGTCAATGAGTAATGAGAGGTTCTTGAACATTTTTGGTGGCCAAGCAATCGACACAGGCTCCGAACAGTCATTGCACTAATTCATATGAATGTGAAAGCCAAGCAAGACGAGTACGTGGTTGCAGTGAATCCGTGTCTACACAAGCTCTGCAAATCTACATATTGTTGGCAGTTGTTGGAAGTTCCGCATTTCTAAGCACACAGTAAAAAGGCAGTTAAACTGCATAATTTCTCCTTCTACGTTCGCTAATGGTGACTTATATGAACACCATACATTTAATTGAATATTTTTCTGACAACTTCGTTCCAATATGTACTGTAACTGTCAACTCTTGCGTGGGAACACAGACAACCCTTCTTGCAAAGCCAGTGGCACAGACTTGGTAAAACATTGATAAAGCACAGAGACAAGGCTCACAGTCATATCCCCATTTGCTCCATGCATATCTTCCTCAAATATGTTGATGTCAGTTTCTCTGGCAGTGCAGTCAGTTAAAAGTGTGCCATTGATGTAATTCAAAAGCCACTGAGTACAGAGCTGTCTCTCTTCCTCAGCCTGCTTCACCCAATTGGGGTCCATCACCATCACCAAAACAAACGTTGCTCCACTGCCAGGGTAATTTTTGATCCTCGTTTACCACTGAGTCATATTAATATTTTTTGGAGAAGGCAAATGTGTGCTCCAGGAGGCCAGTCCCATGTGCTTTTTGTCCCGAACCTCTTGTTGTTTCTCTGGCCACAGCCAAGTGCATTAACATATGTTCTAACAGTGCACAGTGCTACTCTGCATTGGTAAATGCCTTATTATAGCAAGACCCACTCTGTGCTTTCCCACTGAATATCCATAAGTAGTAAAACACAGCCATGTCTGCCCACTCAGAACAGTAGGAATGTGTCTCACATGACAGGGGGTCTCCTTAAAATTTTGTCAGAGGCCATCTTTGTCAAATTGATATTCCTCCCACTCACAGTAATGGCGGGTGGTAATAATGACAAATAAAGGCAATATAGCTACTGGATGGTACACACTGAGCGTAATAAGGTCATCTGCTGGTTATGTTTCTTTTTTGCTCTCGTATTTATGCCTTTTTAGCATGCAGAGTCACATTCTCTCAGTATGACTTACATCTCCAAAGACTACGCCAGTGTGAAATATGCAAAGGCAGAGGGTGAGAAAAATATCCTGAGCAATGCAGCATGTTCTTGCCTAGAGAGCTTGCACACTTGTAATCATTTCCAAACGTCTATTTCCTCTTATTATTATGTTTGTTTTGTTTTTTCTTTTTTTTCTTTACTGTCTGTAGTAATACAAGGCCTTTCAGAGATCATGAAATCTGTGTCGAGGAATAAAAGCATAAGAATTGTATCCTTAATAATTGGTGCAAAATTGGGAGATGGCGCTCACTATTATCTAAACACACTCTTGGCAATGATGCACAAACTACTGAATAAAGCAAAGAAAAAATAATGAGGCACATGGAGACACCTCTTGTAGTGTGGCAGAATATTTGTGACATCTAATGTTTGCAGTTAATTTAACTGATGCGTAGGAACATATTAGTTATTTTAAAAACATTAACAACCTTTTTAGTTGATAAAACCAACATAGAGGTGATAACATTCAAGGAGAAGCTTCACCTATTAACATGAATTATAAATGCAGCTTGATTAACACAAAAAGTGTTGCTTGTATGACGACTAAAAATGGTGAAATTGAAGAACCAACGATACACCCGCGCAATCTGCAAATGCAGCTTGCTGATGGTTATGTTGATTGCTACTAAAATATGGCTTTGGGTAGAATGTGTCTGCAGATATCAACCGGCCATTGAGGTAGTTTCAGTTGATATGCTTGCGGTCATTGGCTCTTTCTGATTTTTTTCCAGATTTTTTTTTTCATTTCTAATTTGGGCAATCTTTGTCCTGTCTGCCAGAGACACCGTTGCGCTGTGTTGATCTGAAGACATATTCGAAAAGAATGTGTTTCAAACACTACAGAGAACTTGTCTGATTCGTGCACAAAGAACTGAGGGCTGGCATCCATGTCATCCCACCGCACTGCACTGATTTATAATGGTAGGGAGGGAAAAATAAGAGGCCAGGATACATCACTGAAACATGAAGGTATTGAATAATACTTTGCTCATGAATAAAATCATTAAAATAAGCTCTTTTATGACTTCGACCATAACCGTGAATCTTGAGCATTTTATGATTAATGCTTCATCTATAAATTAAAGGTTTTAGATTTTGAAGGTTTTTATTTAAATATTTATTTATGTTTTGGGTAATTTTTTTATTGTATTCCTATTTTGACGGCCGCAGATCACCTGAGGACACAAGTTTTGTTTGCTTTAACTTTATCTCTTCCTTAGACAATCTAGTTCGGGTTGCACCACTGTGCAAACTAATGAAGCCTCAGAGGCTTTGCTTAAGTCATTAAACATGGAAATCTAACTACACAGTTTTCTTCTAATGGCAAACAATTGCATGATAACAACCTGGCCAAGAAAATCAATGTCAGTGAAAACTAATGTTAATGTTTTAGCCAGGAGGATTTCCCATATTTATACATATAACCTCCATAACCCTGTTTTTTTTTTATATATATATATATATATATATATATATTTATATTAGGTAGGTAAAGTTCTTCTTTCTTCATTAATTTAGAAAAATATATTTCCTTAGTGGTTAAAGCCTCTCAACCTTCCTGAGTCTTGGCACACAGATCCTCAATCTCCAAATTGAATTGTCTATTCGTTACATCACATTGATGCTCCATTATGTCCATGCCAATGCAAGAGTCACTTGTATTACATTAAAATGCATATACAATATGCAGAATACTCACTATTTCCAGTATGTTCCAATGTGCAACTCTTTTTTTAATCGACAATGCAGTTGGATAAATGTTTATTCTACAAAAGCAATTTCTTAAATACAGCACAATTCAAAGTGATCTCCTAACCATCTAGGACATTTATACAAAGTAGACTTGGTTTCATCACCCTAGAACACTAACGTAACATGGTTAGTAACACCATCACTAACGTCAGGTGCATTTTACCCTATATATATGTAAACAATACTTCTCGTACAAATATATGAAAGTGCAACAATGCATGGAAAATTACAAATCCCTGAGGCTAATTTTTATATTTTTGTTTAGTTGAGTTTATAGATCTTTAGTCATTGACTATGTAGTTTCAAATGTATTTTAGTTGGTACAAGAGAAGCAATCTTGTCACTGTCAACATTACAGTTCAGTTTGGTGTTCTGGCTGCAAACGTACAACCCATTAAGGAAATGCTAAAAGTGTTTTTATCATTCTCACCAGCTATTGTCTTGATGGAAATCACCTTCTACCTGCATTCAGTGGATTAGGACAGTGCTAAAGCTTGAAGTGCTAGCGTGGAACTATTTTTCAAAACTTGTTTTGTACTGTGCAAATCATTTGAACATGACATTTTTAGAAATCGGCATAGTTTAGCCCAGCAAAAGATGATGTAGAACAGGCCCTGCTACACTGACCTAAAAAAGTAACTGAATAGTACAGTAAATGTATTCACAGAAAGGTAGCTGGCACTGCATTAGCCCATTTGAGAAATAGGACCATCTGTATATTACATGCATCAAAATAACAACAACCCATAATGAATTACACGTACAAGACCTATGTTCCATGTATGTATTACTGTATTTTGTTACTTGGAGTTTTACTGGTATAACTCAAACTATATGACAGAGTTTACGTCTAATATTCCTCCCACTACACTACACAAACAGTGGCAAATTGCTTTTCTCCCAAGCCTGTGTAATGAACGAACCAATCACGCATTAATGGTACAATCTACGGAAGAGTGCTCCAAGTGGAGAGCCAGACTTTTTCTCCGAAATAGTTTTTGGGGTGAATGTTTTACATCTTTTTCTTTTCATGAAACACAGTGGAAGCTACCATTATAATTTACAATAATGTAATTAATGTTACATCTGCCATCATGATTTAAATTACACTACCGTTCAAAAGTTTGGGGTCACTTAGAAATGTCCTTATTTTTCAAAGAAAAGCACTGTTTTCTTCAATGAAGATAACATTAAATTAATCAGAAATACACTATACATTGTTAATGTGGTAAATGACTATTCTAGGTGGAAATGTCTGGTTTTTAATGAAATAGCTACATAGGTGTATAGAGGCCCATTTCCAGCAACTATCACTCCAGTGTTCTAATGGTTCATTGTGTTTGCAAATCGCATAGAAGACTAATGGATGATTAGAAAACCCTTGTGCAATTATGTTAGCACAGCTAACAGAGAAAATATAAAACTGGCCTTCCTTTGAGCTAGTTGAGTATCTGGAGCATCACATGTTCCATTATACTCTCAAAATGGCCAGAAAAAGAGAACTATCATGTGAAACTCGCCAGTCTGTTCTTGTTCTTAGAAATGAAGGCTATTCCATGCGAGAAATTGCGAAGAAACTGAAAATGTGTCTGGGTGACCCCAAACTTTTGAACGGTAGTGTATGTTTTGTTGTATTATTATTATTATTATTATTATTATTATTATTATTATTATTACTATTATTATTATTATTAATATTATCTTCCTTTGCTTGATATAGTGATTTTACTAAAATGTATGTGTGTTTATTCATATCACAGTTGCATTTTATTATTTATAGTTTAAATAATTAAATTCAGACACACACACCTATACGGTTTACCTCTTCCTCAGGTTATATTTTCAGAACTAGGTGCTCTTGATCTTACGTGTGTGTGTGTGTGTGTGTGTGTGTGTGTGTGTGTGTGTGTGTGTGTGTGTGTGTGTGTGTGTGTTTTATTCTTTTAAACGTGTATACTTGTTTTATCTAACATTGTAATGTGTGTCTTGAGTTTAGGAGTATAATTTTATCAGAATATATGTTGATGAGAGAAAATCATGGCGATGGAGCACATGTGAAGTGCAGCATTCATTCTAATGAATGTCTGTACTTTTCGACTACCATGTTATATTTTGTCGCAGTAGGTCAAATGGGATAAAGCTGCACTTTAGAAATGCACCTTGGTACACATTCTGCAGTTTTTGTTCAGTCCGTATGAACACCTCAATTAGGATCTCTGAAAGTCAAATTTAGCCCGCCTTAAAAATAGTCCAAATCATCATTATAGGCCCTGGGACTTAGTATTATCCACCGGTCTGGCTAAGATGCTTATACATTAGCAATCTAGGGGAGCAGGCAGCTGGACAGCAGTCCTGGAGCACACAATGAATTCCCATTAATGGGTTGCGGTGCATTGGGAGAGCCCACCCTGAGCAGAGATTTCCATGTGGGTGTGACCTATGGCACAGGGGTACCTGCCCCCAGCCATCTGCACTGATTTGACAAATTATTCTATATCAAAGGCCTCTGCACTGATTTGGGTGGTAATTGATTGGAAGTGAGGCCCTCAAATCCCTGATTAGTTTAGCTGGATGTTGGGGAGAGAGGAGAGTAAGAAAGACAGAGTACTGTGCAGGAGCTCTGGGAATTATAAAGAGATTTGCCTCATTTGCACTCACAAAATGTTGTGCGATATGTAATTTCTACACCGATATGCATGGCATATACATTTTTTTGACAGAACCACCCATGACATCTCTGTTTCGGTTTCTTTTTCTAATATATCAGGATATCCAATTTGTTATTGTGTCCATGAAGATGGGATTTCACCATTCAAAAAGAGGATTCTGGTTAGAAATGGAATATTATTGATTTGTTCCACATGAAGGTGTGGTCTGATGCAGATATATGAGCATGACAAGCTAGCTGAGAGGGAGGTACGGATTATATATTCCTTCATCAATTTCCCAAGAATTTTTTACGCTATTAACCCTTGTTGTGGAAATCGTGTGACGAGATATATAATATCAAGCATGCTTGATCATTGTTAGTGAGGATTATCTCTACCTCATAAATCAGAAGAGCACACACATACATGAAGAGCACACACATACATGAATGATTGCTATACTGAATACTTAGTATATATCAAATGTAATCTGTTTTAAGGTTTGAATATGTCATTAAAAAGTATGTTTGAAGCAGTTAAACATGGTCATTAATGACATTATAATTTAGAAATGTTTCAGTCAAATTACCACTATAAATGTGAATCCAATAATATGTATCTATACGGTGTTCCACTTGTAGCCTTTAAATCAGTTTTAAATAGAAAGCTTGTACAATTTACCAGCTGTGACCAGTCCTTCAAGTTAGTCATGTATACAGTACGGCATGTTGGATGTGTTGTAGATAAGCCAGGAGACTGCAGAGCCCTGTTAATGCCACTGTGACAGCGATGCTACATACATATGGGCCTACTGTCGTTATTACACAGCAGGCTGGCTGCACAGCATACCTTTTGCCATTTGACACAGACATGTGGTGCTTGCTAGTGACATATTCTGCACAGTACTGGTCCCAGAGGTCACAAATGACCTTTGGATTGTCTTTTTTTTCAGTCAGAAAGAATTATTTGTTTGACGATGGCCACCAATGCAACCCCGGGCACTCTGATGGAGCCATGGGTTGCCGCAGCTTGTCTTTTGAGATCACATTTGCCTCGTTTGAATTGTGCACGTGTGTGTGTGAGAGAGACAGGTTGAGTGAGTGAATGTGTGTGTCTGTGTGCTTACAGGACATGCATGTGGACGTACGTATTCAGGAAGATGCCTCACCAGCCACCCATAGTCAGCTTGATGCCTTGAACTAAGCTTAATTGCTGCATGACTAGCCTCTTGTTTAGATGCCAGAGGGATTTTATTTTATTATACAGAATGAATCATCATTAAGATGTGCTTATTCAATGGCCTTTCCTTGGCTTAAAAATCCTGCTGCCCACAGGATCTTTTCAGCATTTTATCTATGGCAATCAGCGTGTTTGCATTTGCACCCTAATCACACCTCAAAGGATAAAGTGTGCTTCAAGAACCCATGTGTCTGTCTCGCATGTTTGTCACTCAACTTCTACATTGTTAGGTGACATTTCACAGGAGCAGTTCTCATCTTGTGTGCTCAGTAAAACTGTGAAATGGCTTGGAGCTGAACGGCCTTAGCTTTCTTTAGCAATTTCAGAGCTGGCAGGAACAGGGTGCAGTGCAGGCCCCACACTGTCAGAGGTGCTTGATCCCCACCCCCATCCTGGCCCTCTCCATCTGTCACCCCACTAGAATGCACGGTTCACGTCGACACATAACATCTATTTACCCATGCATGCATGCACACACTTTCTTACGCAAATACGTAACAATATTACAATATCAGTCCTCCAATATCATAAATATATATTTCATATATTACGTTTTGACGAACACAGAAATAAACAATTGTCTTGTTTCAGAAGTTTCTGTTTACCATCTCTGCTACAAATGTGATTGTACAGGGATGTGTATGCATGTGCACATCCCTCTTCAAGATGCTTTGCTATCCTGTTGTGCTGTAATGAGAAACGGTTATTCACGCAGTAGATTCAGAAGAAAACCTTGTGAAAAACTGACACAATTTTCTACTGCCTGAAGCCTAGTGTCAGAAATATGATCTTACCCTGACTGCCGTACTGTAATGATGCTCTGAGGTGAGCCCACTCATCAATTATTCACAGAATGCAAGATTTTCACTTTTTATCTTCTCGCCAGCTATGAGACCATTTAAGAAAAATAGAGGAGGAAATAAAGGAAAAAAAGAGAGCGAGAGAGAAAGCAGCAAGCCGCTTGGCGGATGAATAAGATAGCTTGCTGTGGACAGACAATGCTCTTGATGTGAGTTATAATTGTAGTTTAACAACGTGTGGACCTCTGGGATTTTCAGTATGCAATATATGGCCTTTAGACTTGGATCGCTATGGAAACTAAAGGCCCTGAAAGACCTGCAGTGCCCACCCACTCGGACAGCCGTTAATCATCTTCGTTCAGATCCTGGCACTGCAGAATTTGGCCAATGTGTCAAGAAGCAATTATATATACTTAGTGCTCGGGCACCCGATCTCCTCCCTCCCCTGTCTTTCCTCGCTCTCACACTCTTAATATAATCACAGAGTAGTCGGTTTAAAAGCCCTCTGTTCATTCCACTATCTGTCTGGGGGATGCACACAATGCAGATGAAGAGAAGTGTAAAAAGACAGAAGATATTCTATTCTGAGAGCCATTATAATCAGAATATTCTTTTCATATAAATCATATCCAGCCATTTACTCATTTTAGCAGCCTCCAGAGCTGACTGACATACTAAATTAGCCCAGCTGGCCCATTGCATTCACTGCACATATTGGGTTGGTGCGGATCATGGAGACTAATGTGAGCTGACTAGAGGGAGATTATGTTCCGCTGCTAACAGCTAAAAAGTGAATAACACGATCCGCAAACCCACGGTGTTCCCCCATTACATCAGTCCTGATCAGCTGTGTGAAAATGGAAGGCGCGTAAGAGAGAAAGAGACGGAGAGAGTGAGACGGAAATGTGGCGGCCAGAAATAACAGGACAAACACAGACATACTCGAGCGAAAGAGAAAGCACGGCTCCTGTGTTAAACATCGGCAACAGCCTGTCCTACACCACACTATGTCAGACTGAAGCGACCTAAATATGAAAAGTACAGGCGATATGTGAAGGACATGCAGTGCTGACAGACTTCCAAACATAAGTTGATTGCCTTCTCTGTGATTTACCAATGACAGACATGGGGAGGCGTATCATATTTTATTATTATTTACTGTCCGACTACCATTCTAAAGCTTTCAATGCCAGCAAAGTCATTTTCGACAGCTAGCTGGGCATTAGCGATGTAGAGGAGTGTTGGGCTTTGAACAGTTGATGACAGGCTGTCAGACAGCTCCCCTCTATTGGGCTCCTTTTACCAAGGTCCACTCTTGCAACAAGCCACTCTCCACCGTACCAGCCATTCATCCAGAAAAGGACATAGGCATTTTTGACACATTTGGTGCTAAGTGAACCGAAATCGTGTGAATTTCACTACATAGCACATTATCACATTTGCAAGAGCCTTGCACCAGGAGCGGGAACTGGAGGGGAAAGTTACTTCAATGTGTGGAGATGACTTGAGACCATCAGAGGGAAGTGATGACTTTGACTGTGCATGTACAGGACTAATTATCATTGAATAAATCTGCCATTCTCGCCTCTTGTCAAATACATTTTATATCATAATGAAATGCAGAGACAAAAATAGCAGGGACAGAACAAAATATGCTTGCTTTTTAAGTGAACATATTGTCTTTTTAGAATAACTCTAAAGCCAATTAATGTGCACATCCTTTGGCAAATTGTTTTGGGAAAGTGTGGTGCATGGAACATAAAATATGTGAAAACATGAGAATGGTCTTGACATGATATAAAGCTAATTTACTAATGTGAGATGCGAGTAGGCACAACAACTAAAGCTAATAAGATAAATAAATGCTTAAAATAATTGTTGCTTTGCATAATGTTGTTGGTGCCTTGGCTTACCTTATGAGGACAAATGGGGGGCGGTGAGTTGAAAGACTTCTCCGGTGTCTGGCTCAGGTTCTACAAGAAAAACACATTATCAGGGACATGTTTTCTGTGGAGGGCATCTCCCAGCAAATCTTCTGTGACAGAAGTTGCAGCTTATTTCCCAGTCCTACCATTAGCATTTTTGCAATATATGTTAGAGGGGTTAAGCGACTCGCAATCTTTGCAGCCCAGTAATCCAAAACCACAGCTTTTGTTGACAGTTGTATTTTAAATCTTTATCTTGACAATATCATCTTATCGTCCACCATGCGAGTGGGTATAGTGATGTATTTTGTTTTGTTTTCCAGTTTCCCCTTCCTTCTGTCCCTCCACGACGATTTTAAATCCTTCTTTGTGAGAAGATTTCACTGAACATATGTTCAGACTTTTGCATACACGCCTGAGCTCATTTTTTTTAGGTTAAATGATTATCACGTTGTTAATACACCAATACATCACTCAGATACAAGAAAACACCATTAAAAAGCTGACGCAAGGTAAGTCAACAAGCCAACAACAGATGGCCCCGCTGCTTGTGATTATGCAAAGATTCAAAGTATTTGCATACTCACAATGCCATCATAAAAAAAGAGAAAACAAGAAGCCATCTTGAGTTGACCTCGGTGAGAAACGAAAAGAAAGATGAGCGAGGCAAACCCAGCAGGGATGTGGATGAGCTCTGCAAACCTTTTTGGGAATCTACCAAGGGCTTGCCTCCCGGGGAGGCCCTGTTGATTTCCAAGCAGGTGCTTTCAGTTATGCCCTCATATCCAATTATGTGCCTGTGGTATGTCTGATGCTCCCTGACACTATTAATGGCTGCCTTATGGTATCACCAGGACAGATGACACACTCAACTCTCCAGACTCTTAACATCTATATTTTATTGCAACATAGAAGGAGAACACCTCTCTGGCCGAGGCATCTCAGAGAGAAAAAAAAGAAAAAGAAACAGCCAGGCTTTCACTGCAGCATAAACACTGCATCATTAAATATAAATGAATAAATGGGCCTTGCTGGGATGATGGAATTAGTAGACAAGATTTTCCCTACAGATTGAATAGTCTACATGACCATGATATCTTAATTGATGTGACAAATAAACATGACTTATTTTCTTCGGGGATGAGAGCAATAAATGGAATTTGCTTTTGAGTGCGTTGCATGTGTGAGGATGGTGTGATTTACAGTGGAGGAAACAGAATGACCTTGATTCCAAGCAGTCTCCAACATTGTGACTTCTATCTTTTACATCGCATATTTAAATGGAGATGAATAAAAAGCTGAGTACATTCCAATGACCTGAACCCCAGCGTTTACAATATGCAGATTATTCTGGCCTGTACCAGTATTGACAATCAACGGTAACAATATAACCATATAACTCTCATTCATTCTGGAATGGTCTCATGTGCTACTAAAAAAGAAAAAGGTCTAAGTCTTTTATGTAATCAGTGTCAGAAATCAGAAGAGAACATTGCTTAATTCACTAAGCAGCAAATGTTGGAATACATTTTATGCCTGTGTAGAATTGAAGCAAAAAATAGGGTTTCTATTTCATCTTCGTCAACCACTTCGATTTGAAGGCATAAATGATGTAGAAGAAGCAATATTTACAAATACAAATATAATGTGTGCTTGGATTCAGTGCTTTAGTTCATATAACAAAAGGAGCCTGCTCAAGCAAGATCCCAACCATAGATAATCTCAATCCTATTCCCTTTCTTGGACACAAACACAATCATATAGCAAGATCTCCCCAGGCTATAATCAGTGTTGTTTTATTTTTTACTGATCCCCCCCCCATTACAATCTAATTTTACTCTTTGAGCAGAGCAAAACATCACTTTTCATTTAGGCCATGTTCCTTTGTCACACTGCTCCAGTGTAACAAGTAATTATAAGTCATTATTTTTTTAATCAATACGGAAAGCACGCAGCTTTGTGAGCAATAAGTCACAGTCCCTGTTTGTACAGGAAACACAAATGCAATGATGCTCATGTTAGCAGGTGATAAATCATGAATAGAAAAGGAATGGAAGGGAAAAACATTTTTCAACTCACCTTTGGTCTGGAACATTTTGCATCTGATAGGCAAACATTATTGACAAGGCTTTCAACTGAGGGCCTTGGATTACACCATATATTGATGTTTTAGTCTTTTCAGAGCACTTGAGGTGGTTATTGTAATTTGATGAGGCCCAGAGAGCACAAGACTATGATACAACAACATTTATTTTCTGAGGAAACGGAAAGATAACTGAAACATGATGTTTCTTTGTCTGATTTCTTCGATACATGCTGATTTAGCAAGGATCCAATTTTTGGGGATTTTTTCTTCCTTTAGCGTCATTTTTACCCTACAACTAACCTAAACTACAAATTAGCAAAGTCCTAATTTTGTACTTTTTTAACATATGTACTTATATGTAGGTATAACATATGTAGGTGAACCCTTCGGTATAACAGAACTATCCAACTCAAGCTTTTTCAAACGGAATAAGAGACCAAACCTTGCATAACTTCCTTTCTGTTTCTATGTGCCAGATGTAGTATATAGTAGTCTGGTCACATTCAACAAGCCAACTTCCCTTACAAGTCCCGCTGAAAAAAAACAAGAGCACTATTCAGTACTGAGTGGACAGGGACTTGTGGCACATTTGTGTTTCTAGCTCCATCAGCTCAGCCTCCATTCTCCACACACACAAGGAGGCTTTATTCTGTCCTCTTCCCCAGCTACATCAAAAGTGCCAAGCTACATTTAGTAAACTGCGTTTCCAGCAGCTAGTTACTGCTTTTCTTACTCTGTGCCACCCTGACATTGTCCCCACACCCCAATAAAATATAGTACTCTCACTAGGATTAAAGGAGCAATATAGTTCAAGGATTATCAAATGCCTTTGATCATGTGACTGCCATGTTTTTGATCTGCAGCACACAGCACCAAATATATTCTCTTTTTCTTGCCTTCTGTCTCTGTCCCTCTCCATGGATTTCCCTTTGCATGATGGTTCTCTGCAGAAAACCTCTAGACAGGCAGTGAAAGAAGAGAGTGTAACATACGTAAAACACAAGTGCTATGCAAGATAAAGCTGTCTTGTGTTGAAGTTTGATTAGCACATTGATAATGTGCAAGGAGAATAAGATGCATATATATTTTAGCCAATAATTGTTTTTATACAGTCCTTTTATAGCCATCTGAGTCCATATTGAATTCGCTGTTTTCCCCCATCTGATGCAATGACACAGATGTTGTGAATATAAAAGAAAGCAACGATAGATTATTGTCTTTGAAACAGGAATTAGGGTTTCAGATGCCTCAACCCCCCACCGTACCCCCAACTGCACCCTGCTGCTGTTCATTAGCAATTCCTGAGCCTTGGGCTATTTTGCAGTGTTTCAATCCCTGCATTATTATTTACTGGCTGACTTGGACATGCAATCAAAGGGGCACGCAATATGTGCAACACTTGTATCGCAAAGCAATGCCTTTTCCATGGTGCCCAGTCTAAAACCTTATATCTGCGAGCCAGGGGATTACATGGCTCAAATTTAGTCAACATACCTCAAAAATGTTCTTTATCCTCATTGTGCGATCACCCTCTATTAATGTCATTGCCAAGACAAAAACGGGACATATCAAAACAATTATTTTGATGTGGCTTCAAGCAACACAACATTTCAATGTGAATGGCACTCGAACCTTGAATCATTATAAGGCGTGGTTTCAGGCAAAAAAAGCCCATCAAAAAATGATTGAATATCATTTTAATGGGTAAAAACCTACAAGGCTTTCATACTGTCTACCTGCCATGTTATTAGATAGACCATGTCAGTCAAGCTGAGGCACACAGGAACAACATACAGACAGGCTAACTAGACATAAGCATGCTGCCTTCCATCTCCGTCCGCGCTTGGCATGTGTATCTAGTCTTCAGTGTGAGCTTAGTGCACTACTGTGCATATGCATACAGAATGATGAAGGTTCAGAAACTAGTGCCTGAAGGAAGCTGCACTATACACGCTCTTTGAAATTGTGCCAGGGTGAGCCTCATTTGCAAAGCAATTTGACAACAAAAGTAAAATACTCTACAACTTCAAACCAAATTCTGGAGATGCCAACTGGTGCTCTGCAGTTTGCTCGGAGAGGGAATTCAAGGGTGTTACATCCGGGGTCTGGTGTGTGTGCTTCTGACATGGCTTATTTGCAGACCGAGCATTGCACCAGTGCAATGTCATGATTGCTTTGGCAAGGAAGGAGGCCCTAATTTACATGAGAGAGAGTCCTAGAAGCACACAGGAGCTTGCCTTTGACCAAGGTGCCAACAAGCCTGCAGAAAAACAATGTAATTACAACCTACAAAGCGGGTGTGTTTAGAACTAACTCACTCTTAACACAGCAGGAACACATTCTTGTAAATCAGTCATTCCAATAGACAGAATGTGGTCAAATACAATATGTTGTATATTGGTGGAATCTCATTCATTAGTATATGCACTCAAATCAAAGTTACGCTTTCAAAGCCACTTTGGATTCATTGTTTCATTCATGAATGTATTGTATGCAAAATGTCCAGTACATGTTATTCGACTGGGATCCAATATATATGATCTCCAACATTAAGCTGTTGGTCATATCCACTCGATCACCAGTGGAGATTTAGTGTTTTTTAAATAGTCTTCGGTGCCATGGATTGTTTTGACAAGTGCAATATTGCTGTGGATTAACTAGAACAGGATTTCATACCATGTGGGTTTATGATAATCTAAAATGTGTCGGGAAAGCTTAATATTGTTTTTTCTGCCTTTACAACTGCTATGACATTTCATTAGAACATTGAGTTTTCAGAAACCTGATACCTACAGAAAAGGCACAGGCTGATAAGGTTTCAAATTAAGCAATAGAATTGTTGTGCGCCACAATACATGCAGGGCATATTTAAGTTGCTCGACAAAGGTTTGTGTACCAGTGCTCAGCATATGATATCATTTAAAAATCAGGTCACACAGTTTCTTTTCTTTTTTAGTTTCAAGCTTTCATATTTCAACTCGATGCTGTCAGCTACAGTGCATGGCCTTCAGGTGAGAGAGAGGGCGACTTTATTTTTTAAATATATATATTTGACCTCCAACAAAAGCCACAAGTCTCTGCCGTGTATGCGCTCGTACTGAAGATCAAGCTCTACCTCAATACTAAAGAAAAAACAACATTTATTAAACAGAGTATTGCTTTCCAAGAATGTTTTATTTCATTTAGTTTCTGCCAAACTGTAAACAGATAGCATTATTTGCTGGCTGTATTTGCTGCCAGATCATGATGGGGAAAACATTTGGAAATGATCAAGTAACACATTCTAAATCAATAATTAATCAATGCAAATCATATTTGCATGATATAAACATATAAAACAAAAATACTTGTTGCTGATTATTTCCGTAATTATTTTGAGTGAGTTTCCTGGTTTATAAGAGATTGGCCTCCTTGGATTAAGTTGGACGTAATAACATGTGTGTTTAGATATTTGTGAATATTACACCACTGTCTGTTAATGACCTAACAGACAAACACTACCAAGTCGTCATCGCTCAGAGAGTTTGGAGAGGACACAAATTGAGGCCACGAGAAGAGAGACTACGTGCTGAAAAGCTCTCTAATCCAGTAATATTTTGGGTGACTTTCTAAGATAAATACTCTGGCATTGTCTTGATGAGAAAGCCTCGCCTCATTTAAGTGTCTTTGGGATCTGGATCAATCCACATGGCGGGAGTCAGACTTGTACTTGACCATATAATGTGGCATGCTTGTCACAACCCGGAATGCATTTCTCTCTTCAAAGTATATTTCTTGGCCTGCTCTCGTCACTCACTCCCTCTAACCAATTTGTCATTCTAAGCCTAGCCTCTCTGCTGCCAGCGCCTAGATGATAGCAGTGGGCCTCTCTGATCCAGGCAGTGGCTAGGGAGCAGGCCAAGTGTTACGCGAGCCACCCTGGGACACCAAGCAGGCGCTTCTGCCGGCTGATGCTCGCCTCCGCGGCCGAGAGAAACTGGCTTTGCAGATGCTTTCAATTCGACACAGAGTGGAGCTCATCTACTTTGTGGGGACGTTTGCTTTGTGTTTGTGCACTGCATTTGTGCTTGTGTGTATTTTGTGCGCAAGTGTGCATGAACGTGCACGCGTGTGTGTGTCGGAAAGATTAAGAGGGGTCTGCGTGAACGTACGCATGGGTGTTTGTGCATGACTGAATATATGTGTGTGCATGCATGAGAGTGTGAAGCCGCTTTTTTATATAAAGAGACAATTATCCTGAAATGAGGCTGAGCTTTTTTTTTCTTCTTTTTCTTTTTTGGGTTCACAATTATAGTATTCGCTAAGTTCTGATGACCTCCTTTAGAAGTCAATCTTGTCACCATGTTCCTCTATTGGCAGACCTTCCTCTCGAGAGCAAGAGGCAACACAACACTGTCGTTCATCACTTCATTATTCCTGTTTTAAACAACCGTTAATGCCCTCATTCAAATGCTTGGAGGCCGCTTTGCGGTTAAGCTTATCAGCAACAGTCAACCAATTTACTACCGCAGTTCTCTCTCTAGTCGGGTGAGCAGTGCATTAAGTATGTTCAAAATTACATTAGCTGTGCATTGTTATTGACTGCTTCTCACGGTCAGGCAAAACTTTAGTTTGATAAATGAAAATAAATGCCATCTCAAGTCAAATTACCCAGTGCGTGTTTTATGCATTCGCAAATCCACTCTCCTCTGCATTTGGGGAAAGGAATGGTCAATACCTTAGTAGCGTTTGATTGAGGTGATACAAAACAGTGCATTCGAGGAACAAAAGTATGCAACACTATTTGCAAGTACATTTGGCAAACGTATGCTAAGCATTTTCTCTTTGTCAAATCCCAGAGAAGCCGCTCTGTTTTGATGAGCAGTCTACTCTCCTCTCTGCAGAGGTGCTGGACGTCGACCTTTCCGAACCCCTGTGTGTTTTTTTTATGTTGCAGCCTTTTGCAAAAGTGTTTAGGGTTAAATTATGCATGGTGAATGCATTTTCACAGAAGAAGACATATTCATCTCGAGCGCATAGTCTGCTACCCACCATTCCGAACCCAACAGCCGGCAGTCCCCAAAAAAGACCCCTTCCTTCGTCTGCATGACAATTGGGACTTGAAGTAGCTTGTGCAATACTTCGCCCAAGCTTGCTCGTTAGACTTTGATACCCATCTCACAAAGCAACACCAGTATTTGATTGGAAATGAATCTGGAAGGCTCCAATCAGTTTCCCTTGTATGGGCACAGTTAACATGTGTGTGACTGCTCCTTGAGCACTGATGGCAGAGACATGGGCGATTAAGGCCAGAGCCTCAATCAAACCAGCTGTGAGCCATTCCCCCCACGGCACTGGTTGTGCCAGGCATGTGTTCCACACTAGTAGCAGGCAGTTTGCCTCGACCAAACCCCAAGTCTGGGGAGTCACGGCCACACATGAACCAGGACATGTAGGCAGATTGGGGTTTAAGCTACACAAACATTTTTTTCAGAGACAGAGCAGCTATGCAAGCAGAAATAATCTCATTGGTTGTGTGAAACCTCAGTGGAGGGTTTTTCTGTCCAAGCAGCCGGCTGCTGAAGCCCAGTGCAAAAGGCACACGGGGTAAGACAGTAGGTAGCTAATATTATGAATCACAGCGCTCTTCCCGGGTAAAAGAATGCAATTAGCTGGGCGATAATAATTTATCGTGATTCAATCAAATCAAATCGTGATATTTTGATAATCACAAAATCAGATTTTTGTTTTGCACTAAAGCGCTTAATTAAATGAGAAAATAATCACTAGTTTTCCTTTGTCAAGTATTCAATTCACACAAGAGTAATCAAAACCCTGTTATTTCATGTAGTTCAGAAAACATGCTATATTGTGGTGCATATTGTCATCGAGAAATTAAATGACCTCTATGGTGATGGAAATTTATGCCCTTAAATCATAAATAAGACAAGTAATCTGGGTAAAATAGATACCATCTGCAAAATTCCCCATGTGTACTTTGTATAGATGTTGTTCAGAGTATTCCAATTAGATAGCCTTTGCTTTGAAAAACAATGATTATAAACTTTTATAATAAATAATAAATAAATCAATAGAAAAAGAAACTTCATAAATCATTACATTTTGTAATTCAATAAGAAAAACATGACATGAGCCTATGCATCTTTAATTTATTATCAACATATTGAAGAAGCATTCACCACTTGATCCTCCCTTTTGGTGAAGGGTACTCGCTAGAGTGGGAGAATGTCTACTTTTGTGAATACGTGTCTACTTTTGACATGATATGACCCTCACTTTTACATTTATGTTCCACAAAACATTTTATTCATTCCACAGCCAGACATTGATGTCTCAAAATAATAGTTCAGCCATTTAAACTGAGGAATTACCAACCAAGTATTACCCAACCAAGACTAAACCTGACATTCCCAGTCATTCTATAAATAGCAGTTTACAATATTAACAGGGTTACACTGTGGCTTGTTTATTTTATTAATACAGCAAAACATGTTTTATAAAAACGTAGTGTTAACGGTCTTACTGCAATATGTCGGAATTCTTGAGAAGTAAACTGCAGTTATTAAGAATGAAAAACGTCCGTAAAGACGTGGTCAATAACTAACTTAATGTTGCACAGGGATCAATCTGTAACCAGTAGCCCTTCATACTGCCCGTCAAGTCCCACATGTGCTTCTAACATATTAACTGGAGCGTTAGGACTATGAATGGAATTGCAAATCTATTTCTCTTTCTGTTTCAGCTGGACATACATGAATTATGCAAATCTACGGTGTTACAAATTTAAAAAGAGATTGGTTTTGAATCGGTGTTCTCATTCTGCAGTTCAGATCTCAGCGGACCTCACTAAAAAAATATTGTCTGGCTTCCGCCCCGCCCCCTCAACACAAACCGTTTTCTGTGAATGACATGCCGAACCGTCTGCCGGCTCTCAAAAGGAGGGCAATACAAGGCCTTCTAAACACCTATTAGAGCTATCGATGGCCGAGGCAGAGGTTATGGCCATAGAATGAGCGGATATTTGTGTCTCTCACTCCGCATTACCAACATCTCTGGAAAAAGCTTTATAGATTTGGACAGAGGCAAAGGGAGGCTTTATCAGCAACAACACAGAGAAACACATTAAGGGATCAAAACCCCAAAGGTCAATTGTGGCTGTGGGCAGTGCTTTGTTATGGTGTCCTCTCTGTTTAGAGTGCCCTGAAGCCAAGGGACTTATGTGAAAAGTAGAAATGATACCAATTTTGTGGACATTTTTGAAGTTTTAAGTTCTCAATGTAATACTGCACACTTAATATTGAGTGTCACCGTACATATTTATCTTTTCTGTGAGATACAGGCCCAGTGTTCGGCATTATGTGTCCTTTATCACAAGTAACAATGGGATAAAAGGTGCTGTTGTAAATTTAAAAAAGGATGATAGTGGAAACAAAATGTCAGAAAGCTTTTTGATAACCAGATTGCAACTTCCTGAATGTATTCATCTTTCAACCCATATGTGACAGAAGTAGCAAATTTGAGCCCAAACACAGTTTTTGTAATTTCAATATCATTTTTAGAAAACTGTCACTGGAACGGTAGCTGAACTCTGCTGCAAACATCATTCTTTTTTAAAACTCAATTATGTGACATGCTGTTATTAAAAGAGCACATTGCTCTTCCTCGGAGAATGAAAAACATCTCCTTTTCAGGGTTTAATGTTTATATATATATATATATATATATATATATATATATATATATATTCATGATCTGAACAAAAGACGTGACACAGGGTTGTGATTTACTTGTATTTGCAGTGCAACACTCACTGGTTGAGACAAATCCTTAATCCCTCTCAAGATAATAAAAACAACAATAATAATAATAATAATAATAATAATAACAACAACAATAATAGTAGTAGTGTAATCCTTATTCCCAGATGGAACCATTTCCTGAAAAGAAGTAGTTGGGCCTGCAGAGGTTTTATTCAAGAAGAAGAGAAGTGATTTGAAATAGGGAAGGGAAGTGATTTGAAATACACAGCAATTAAAATAAGACACACGTTCCAATCCTACCCACCATGCTAATCCTCTCTGATAAAGATGTAGCTATTGTAGTGCGCAAACTTTCTCATTTTACTGTATCTATTGTGTATCAGGTTGTATATAATATTGCACTCTCACTCCATTCCCAAGTGTATTTCTTCCGAAAATGAAAACATATTCTCGGATGCCAGACTGTGCGACGGTGGTCTGACTAGCTGCCATTGTAGAAGCAGAAGATTTTAGTTTCAAAATACCAAGTGTACAACACTTTGGGGGGTTAAAAAAAAGACAGAAAATATGGCTGCAACAGCTGCCGCAGTGCTACTGTAGAATAAATGCAGCACAGATGAAAGATGATGAGTGCCTTTTTACTCCTGGACTTCACAAGAGTCTGAGAACACACACAAGCGCAGGCGTTCACACAGAGAAACACATCCACAAATGCAAAACGTGGATAAACATACGACTGAAGACGACCGCTTTATGTTTTTCCTTTCTAATGCAAAAGACAACCAAAGATAGAAACAGATGGAATCATTTCTAACCCTGAAAATTGTTCATGACCACAGTTAATGATGGTGAATAATCCTAATGAATGCTACACTATGTTTGTGATTGCCATATTGCTATCTGCATACAGGCTCGTGGAAAATGTTAATTGTTATGCAAATCTTTCGAAAAGAGATAAATATACACAAACAAAAGCACACGTACGAGGCATCTCAAGATTATCATTAAATAGTATATATTATATTTTCTTTACATATCAATTATTTTAATGAATTTCTCCTATATTTTCTGTATTTATTTCTGTTTTCCAATTCTTTTTGTCTTTCATTCTCCTCTTTTTTTCTTCTTCTTTTTGAAAGGCAGTCTCTCTAAATCCAATACAGTTTCTCTCAGTGTGAGGCAGCTTCAAAGCGCTGCTCTGTGGTCAGGCCCGTCGATCCTCTCACCCACCTCCTGCTTGTTTAAGAGAGCAAAAGCACAGCGGTGCAGTTTCTTAAACACGCAGATCCAACCCAGCACCAACAGAGGGACCGCTGTTTTGCAAAAGACTCTCTCTCTCTCTCTCTCTCGCGCGCTCTCTCTCTCTCTCTCTCGCGCTCGTTATCTTTCCTCACCTTGGACTCTGACTCTCCCCCTTCTCATTACCCTTCCTCCTCCATAGACCTCATTATTCCCACATTCTCTCTCTCTCTCTCTCTCTCTCTCTCTCTCTCTCTGACATTCCATCTGTCAGTTACCTCACCCTCTCCATTCCGTGACCATCATTTACCTTTTTCCAACCCCGGCTACTTCAGCTGTCCTCACTTTTCAGCCGGCACTCCATCCCAGTGTCCCGTGCCTCCCCTCTATCTTTGCTGCAGCTCAATCCCTATCACCGCCTCTCGCCTCACTCTCGATGTAAAGTGATTGATGCCAAGCCTGGGCTCCGGGCCATCCCTCCTACCACACACGCAGGGACATCACACTGAACCCAGAGGGGATGCCGTTACCTCGGAAAAGGAGCTGAAGTGGAGCGTGGCTGTGGGAGGTTTGCCGAACAAGCCGTACCCACCCATGTCGGCGGGGAGCCGGTCTTGGGGGTGCCTTTGGTGGGGAGCACAAATCGGTACACTGGAGTGCTCATTAGGGCTCTGTAGGGACTGTCCTGCGGGCCAGCCACTGAGTTGCTCTGGAGCTCATTACACCAGGCAGCCGCGGAGCTCGAGCCAACCAGAGGCAACAGGACTCATTGCAGAGACAAGAAAGGGGAGGGCTGCCCAGATTAGCCTTAATCAGAGGCACCTGTAGACAGTCAGCGCCTCCCTCCTCGTTGCCTTCCGTTAAGCCCCCACCCCTCCCAACGCTCACGCACACTCTTTCTTGCTGCTGTAATTATTGCAATTGCTTCACTTGACTGTCATTCCTGAGCACGAAGTTGCACAGCTTGCCTTCTAATGAGAAACCCAGCTATGATCCGTAGGTGTTATTTATTTATTTAATTATTTATTCAACACAGCATGTATAATGTCAATTATTTAAATTAGTGTGATTTTAGCACGCCATGCTCTGCAAAGTTCTCCCTACTGTGCGTTATCGGCATTCGACCCACATCACTCACCATCCGCCACATAGAGGTGGATGGTGAGTTAATTAAGTTTTAATGCGGCATGCGCACCAAACTGAGGGGATATGATTCAAATCAGCTATTATTGAAATATGAGGCGACACAGAGAGTTCAATTACAAGAACATTTCACCTCTGCGGTATCTAGTCAAATGAAAAGGTAAATGGTTTAGACAGTGCCCAAAACAATACATACAGTGTTTATGAGCAAACGTGAATGGATCAGAAACGCCTGGTTCAATAGCATTCAGATGCAATCACAGTTTAGCTGTTATACATGAGTTGTATCGGAGCCCAGGTAGTCAGATTTCCGCGGTTTAAACTGACAGAGGGCCAACTACTTCAAATTACATCATTTCAGTTTTTAGGTCAGCAGGAACTGTGGAAATCACATTTGGGAAATGGTAATCTCATTCACCCAGTACATCACTTTTCCTCCACCTGTAATCTGATGTGAAACTTCCTGACGCTGAGCGCAACACAAACTCCAACCTGCCTATTTGCATAATAAGAAGCGTGACTGTCAGTTGTTTGGGCAAATGTCTATTTCTAAGGATGACAGAACAAACAAGTGCTGACTTTGATGTGAGTTAGAGGGTGCTAGCTAAAGTCTGTTTTAAGTGCTAAGGAGATGTACAGTAGGGATTAATAAAAACAAGAACGATGTGATGTGCATGACTGAACCACTTTTGTTATTCTCTCTCCTTCCTTGCACACCTCCCTTTAGGTCCTGAGACGTTCTTTGAAACCAACTGTCAAGCTGTTGTCTGTGCAAGCAGCATACAAAGAGTTCATCCAAAACCTGCACTTTACTTTTTTGAAACGCTTGAATGGATGTGTGGTTTGGCTTTTCTTATCACAGTTTGTGATATGTTCAAGACAAAACTAACTAACGTTTATCACTGTTGTCTTATGACTAGCAGCTTAATATGAACCACGGTCCTCAGTGTGATTAGCTATATGCTTATTACTGCTATTTATACAACATATACGCCATAATCACACAACCGGGGGAAAGTAAGACTCAGTATTAGAATACTTAAATTGTTTTTCCTCTGCAAATCACATTATTTCATGTCACTTAATGGGTATTAGGAATTATAAAACCAAAAAAGCATAAACATTTAAACTCTTTAGCAGCTAAAACTCCCCACCCATATCCCTCTATCATGTCACCCAACAGATTCTGCCTCAATTCAATTCATACGCCCACTTTTAAACTGGTTTGCTATCATTTCAATGTTTACGGTATGCATATGTTTAGTTTTGCCTTTTATTTGTATTTCACAATTTTGAGCCTCTGTTTGTACTGTATTGTGGTTCACTAAAATATAATCTACCATGCATTCTGAGAGTAAACAATACCAATGAATAAAAAGGATCTTTGGTTAAATAGTCACAATAACCAACTATTTGAAACAGTTTAAAGAAACAGTTTATAATCACATAAATATCTAAAGAGTGTTGTGACAAATCATGGAACATGGCCTCATTATTTCAGCTTGATGAGCTGCCACACCTGACAGAAATATGACATGAATAACAAAAACAAAAGATTTGTGTTGAGAGGCTGATCAGCTCATTCCCTCGGTGCCCAGTAAGAATACGCTCTTCATGGGCTACAGTAGCTGCACCATGGGGGGAAAATCAAGTTCAAAGAAGTTGTCGTCTCTCAAACTGAAATAAAGTGGTGAAACATTCACAAAACAGCCAGTTTTATACATGTTTTATCTCAGAGTTTAGTTGATGAAATAGAACTGCCACACATTTAGTTTTGCCTGCAGTGAGAAGGCAAAAGGTGATCTAAAGAGACAAAACGCAAGGAATAGAAGAAGAAAAAAGGCCCTTTCAACATAGAAAGATGTATTTTCAATCTCTGTCATGGTCACAAATCAAAATCCCCCAAGTTCTCTGAAAGATGCAGCCCCACAAGCCTTCCCTTGTACTCCTTTAGTCTGTTTGTAGTTATGCAAGTCTGAAAAGTAAAAGCTAAGGGTTTATGACAGAGTTACTGAAACTAAATTGTCATGAATTTCCATTACTTACAAGATGATGGATTACATTCATCAGTCGAGGCCTCTAATCTAATCAGGAGCTGCACTCATCAAAGTCCTCTCAGTGGAGGTGCACTGATCTGGGATCACTAAACATGTCCTTGTTTTTCTTCCATTTTCAGCGTGATCCAAGGCTAAAACTGATGTTGGATCAGCATGGTCACTTTGGAAATAATAGCCCTGATCTCATTTGTGCTTTTGATTAAAGAGCTATAAAAGAAACCTATTGTTGAAACATCTCAACATGATATCTAGAATGTGTAATGCTGTAACATAATGAGATTTCTGCAATTCAGACAGACAGATAAATATATAGACAGATACATATATAGATAGATAGATAGATAGATGTGCTTGTTAATTGTAATTAATGTGTTCTGTACTGCAGTTACAAGGCTATGAAAGAACTGCAATCTGGTTTTTAGTTTCGGCAGCGGCTTGCTATTAGGACACTTTTGGCTTTCCCTCTCCCTGCCCACACATAATGACACACTTGAGTTGTTAAGCCTGATGTTCTGCATAGACCAGGGCCACAGTCCTCATACCAAATGACACTGGAACGTGAACTGTGGTGTAGTGTATTTCTTTTCCTCAGCCTGCCAGTACATTTGTTTTCATTAGATGGGATTGGTCAGCAGTCTAGGCCCTTGTGTCCAGTAATGGAGCGTACAATTGTGGGCCCATTATAGACTCGCGCTGAAATAAATGATATATTGATCTTAAATATTTCACACTCTTGTGTCTCTCTGAACAGCTGTTACTGCCGCCACACAGAAATCTCATTACGCAGCTCCTTAAGGGAATATTCAGTGCACTTCATGCATCTCACTCATTGGGTGTAACGCCAGTAAATGTGATTCTCCAGGTACATGTGGTATACTGTGTGCAACATTTCTTAGATAGATATTAAGACCTTGAACAATAAGGCAACAGACTTGGGAAAGCAATCGTAGCTAATGTAAAGCTGTAATGAAAACAAACTACGCAGAGGTGCGACACTGAGCATTAATGAAATTACAGAGCTGGAACTCAGTCGACTTCTCTGTGTATTGTGCAACGAAACAGAACAGGACAGGAAAGCAACTGATGCATGCAAGTCACAGTCACAATTACTATTTCATTAAGGAGCTGCTACCATTGGCAGGCGTTCTCTGGCATTGTTGTGGGGAGGCTGGCACGGCACCGGAAGGGGGGTGGGGGATGAGGGTTTGGGGCGCTGGCGGGGGGGATGTGAGGAGGAAGGGGGAGCAGTGGGTGGGGAGGAAGCGTGCTTTAATTTGGGTCATCTCCCAGTCTGCACGAGGTCGGGTGACAGAGCCTCCCTTGCACCTAATCTGAAAACGCATATGTTGTACTGGGTATCCACCTGAATTAATTGACCTAATTATTCCTGATACAAGACAGAGGGGGAGTTCAAGACATAAAAAACATTTTTTTATAAAATGGTTTGGCATGTGTGTCGCACAAAAACGTGTGGCACGCATGCATTGAGAGAGATGGAGGCTACCTGTCAAGATGACAGCATAGCCCTTAATTGCTTCAAAAGGGAGAGGATGTGCATGCTTTATGCTGAAGAGTGGAGTGCGGTTGTTGGGGGAGGGGGGGTCATCTGTCTTCCCACAAACACTCACATGCACACGCTGAAGAAGACAGGCGCCACGGGTTAAGATGCTGCCTCAAAGGCCAAATTGCTAAACAGTTCTGACGTGTCTCTCGTGACAACTTTTCATACCGGACCAAAAGGACAGGCAATAACTAATAAACAACAATGATTTAACATTTTTTTTACGAATTTCAATTGAAACAAAGAGGAAGAGGTAAAAACGATACACGTGGTAGAAATTAACATTTGCTATTGTGACATATTTGAACTGTCATTGGGACATTGTCACCTTCTGTCCTGTTATAAATCAAAGAAATCTACAATATCTCTCTGAGGCTGAGGATTACAAAGGGATTTAGGGTGTTTGATCTACAACTGGCCAAATGACAGCGTTTCAAACCCACACTACTATGTGTTGTGGTAAAAAATGCTTCTACTAAATGCAATGAAAGAACACAAATGGTAAGAAGGGAGCAATCCATTGCACATATAACTGAAATTATAGTTCATTACAGTTAATTTCTAAATTGACTTGAGTTAGTCTGACTACTTCAACCGTCACAAAACTGTGGCTGATGGTGGCTAATTTTTGCAGGTGTTATACTGCACTTTATTCATCTCACTTTATGTGTAACTGGTTATGTTAATAGGATTTCAACTCAATTTATTCAAGTGCTGATCAATGGCATGCAATCTCGGTACTTCATGCATTATGTATTTTAATGGAACTCACTTGCTTTATAGCTGAATGGCTAAAGGTTAACAGTCCCAATAGGTGGGACTCCCTGAAGACTAATCTGAACTTCAAACACAGCTTTTATTTTTTTCACTGCACAAGGCAAAAGCGCACAACAACAGAAAAGTTGTTTTTATCACCACTTCTTATGGCTCATTGGGAGAAATAAAGCGATTTATTACCCCACACCCTTTGCTCATATTAATGTGACTATAAATGCCCATAGACATTTTACTCTCTGTAGGAAGTGAGGCAGAAAAAAGGAGGAGTTAGAGGTTGGGGAATTATAAGAGGGGTACTGGTGCATGGGAGGGAGCAGGGGGCAAGAGGGAGGGTGGAAGAGGAAGAGAGGAATGTGTAGGTGCAGTAGAAAAATGAGAGGAGGGGTGGGAGCGGGATAGCTAAAGTGGGGTAAAATCTCACACCAACAACAGATAGATATGTCACAGTCTCGATAATTATGCTATTTTATCTGGCATTTTGATATAAAAAATGAAAGTCATTTCACCAGTGAGATCTTAAGCCTCTCTCTCTCTCTCTCTGCAGTTTAATATGGAAAACATCCAGGCGTCTCTGAGGGCCATCGTCTCTCTCCACTGCCACTCCCTGCTCAATAAAACTGGCATGCTATTCCCAAGATGAGAGTCCCACTGGACTACGTGAGGACTGTGAGGTAAAAACCCCTCCAGTCGCTACTAAATCTAGAAATGGGAGACAGAAGGTGCTAGAGACATATCCTGTGAGGGTCACTTGGCAGTTTTCATCTTATTGTATTCTCAGTCATCAAGATTTGCCTGTGGCATTTGGAAAATGATGTTGAGCCGCCCATGAGATGACTTTTTTGTTTCCTAAAGAAACTGACTTTTTTTGTCACCTAAGAAGAGCTAGATGGAGATTTCAGTCTATTAAGCAGAAAATATTAGCAATATAATGAACCGGTACAGAGATGTAGAGATTTGATCACTGGTAATTTAAAATGGCTCAAATAAGGAAAGATGAAAAAAAAAAAAAAAAAAAGAGTACTGCAGTGAGCCTCACAGCTGGGCTGCTTGAATATAGATGGTCTGGGCTGGGACACTTTACACTATTGCAAGGTAAACAAATATGAATGTATGAAGTTAATGAGTATGAATCTTGAGTTCTGCAATCATAATTTGGCTGCATTACCTTCCATTATCATTATGCCACTGTTTTAGTTTCACATGGATAAAAGTGGATTATTGGTAAAATGTACACTTGCTGAGGGAGTCGGCGTATTTGGTGAGCCGAGTGGAAGCTTAAAGCTGTCAGAAAATCACTTAGTCGACAAAAGATTCCAGTCAGAAACATGACGTATAAATAACCTGTAAAGAAGCACTTGCCTTCAACACAGCCTGAACTGGGGCCAGCCATTTTAACTGGCGCCATCAGTCTCCTCCAGGTAATGCAATTAGATGCCGCTAATATCTTGGGATGCTCTTCAAACTGCAAATGCACTTTTGCTAAACAGCACACACTGTAATCACTAGTGACAGCACTCAGGGAGCCAGATTGAAAAAGCTTTTGCATGTGATTGGTTCAAGTAATTGCACATACAGAATGCTCCCACTGATAGAATTCATGAACTGAAACCAGATGTTGTCCAAATCTATGCTGGCTTGTTTGCTGTGTTGCCGGGCGACGCGTCTCACCTTGCGTTAGAATATGCACGGGAAATTTGCGAGACGGTCTCGGGCAGTCTGAAGTTGGAATTACAATTCTGTGGTCAGTTTGTTGGAGTTCTGCCTATAGATCAAATCACCCGGTTCACCAGCCAGACCACATGAAAACAAATCCACTCTGGATTTGGTCGCTGGCCTGAACCTGTAATTAGTGCTCCCTTCCATCGGAACATGAAATCAGGTGTCTGGGATCACATTTTATTTCGACTGCGAGCATGTAGATGTTTTTTTAAAACTCAAAACAAAATTAGAAAACTCAAGCTTTCCTGGATTATGTCTGTGTTTTGTCGTACACATTGCAGCCTACAGTAGCTCCTGAGTAGCTCAAGGGAAAATGTGGGGCTGTCGGACCATCGATGGCAATGCTCTCTCTATCCTGTAACAGGCAAAGCCTCCCACATGAGAGATGAAGACAGCCACCTCACTAAACACACACACAAACATACAAGTGCACAAAATGTGCATCGTGGAAATGCCTTAGGGCTACAGACATGAGTAGTGTATCATTAGAAGTTCATTGGATCACTGTAATCTTGGGCTAAATCTCTTCACTTCACGGATTAACTGGAATATCAAAGAACACAATGCAATATAACTAAACAGGCTTGATCAGGAGCTGTGATAGTGACTGTGAATCCAGAGAAAGAGAGATAGAGAGACAGAGGAGGCGGGAATGGGATCTGCTTCTTGCTCCCACTATTCCCCTCAAGGCAACGTCAGGATAAATCTTCTAAGGGATTATCCCAGCTACACAATGTTCTCTGTTCTGCCCATTGTATGCCTCTTTAAGCACAATTGATAAATTAGTTATTTATATTGTGGAAGGAGTCAAACACTGGATTTTCTTTTGATTTGGCTGGTTTTGGAAGCATTACGAGCTGTGTGTGTTCTTCCCGTGCCAGATTCCACCAAGTAGACGACGTTCATGAATTTGTAAGCATATAAATTGGAGTGGGGGAACTTTAGCATGCCAGAGGTTTTTGCTTTTTTATTACCAAGGGTACCTTGCAGGTATGTTTTTCAAGTACAGAACCGTCAGCTGTGTTTCCAAGATAAAGAAAGGGCACTTGGCCAGCAGGAGTTAGACAATGCTATGCAGTTGAGATGCTCTGCTTCACTAATTTCAGTTTGCCTGCCAGCTCAATAGGGGCCCGAATCAGTCTTAAATGAGTTACACATGGGATCAGATATCTCTGCGGGAACCCTCCTGCTTTTAATTTAAGGTCAACTAATAGCTTAATTTATTTGTAATTGCAAAAAAAATAATATCCTGCTTTAAAACTGTATCATGTTATCCACTTTCAACTGGCAGCTCACTCTTCAGTAGTCCATGAATTTTAATTCATTCCAGTGTTTAGGCCAATCTCCCAGTTGTATGAAGCGACAGAGAGTTTTAGTCAAATTGAATTACCCTGTCTGTGTTTCACTGGTCTCATCCCCTACCGTCCTCATTTCCCTCATCATTCTACTCCTCCTCCACCACCTTCCTTCTTTTTCTCTTCCTTTCATTATACCCTTCCTAGTTTTCCTTATTTTACCCATCCCTATAACTGCCTTATTTTCCTCATAGACGGCCTCGAGACAGCAGTAAGTTGTATGTCTGTGTTTTAACTCTGGTTGCCCCTAGCACATGTAAATGACTTTGGTACTTGATGTTTGAAGAGAAAAGATGAAAAAAAAAGATCCCTAAGTGCAAAATCAAACAGATAAGAGGCAGGATTTTTCACTTTGCTGGGGAATGTGTGTCTTGACATGTGCTGTCTTTTATGTGTTTCTTTTAAAGTAGTCAAGGGCAGTTACTTTTGGAGGCGTTCTAATCCTGAATGTTAAAGATGCATTTATGAGTTTCCATTGCTGTGACATTAAGTATGTTTTTACGAGACGTCCTATAGAAGTAGAACAGACATTGCTATAACTTTCACACTAAACCACGTTGATGTATACATGTTGGCCCTTGTGTTATCACCCAGTCCCATATGTGGGACTCTGCACTCTGGACATATTCTACGGAGTGATCATACATACATAAGCAACCAGACACAGTCATATAATAAAAACCTGGCGGAGAAGAAATATCTCACATGCCAGGCAGTTGGTTGCTCTGTGCGTTTAAGCCTATATGGCCATATGACCCAAATTACACCAAGTCATTCAAATTACCTCTAAGGTGTTATCTCCAAAAGGCAAACATGGCAGCATTACTGCCCTCTCCTCCTTGCCAAGGATGCCAGAAAATATCCGACTTTGCAAAGATCCAGTCTAGCTGCATCTGCAAATTCATATTTTCAAGGTTAAATGTTGTATCGAGAATATGTGGGAGATAATAGCGTTACAATAAATTATGGGAATGCATCTCTTACACAGTTCCAGACGAATAAATCAATGGTTGAGCAGTCCTCAGTGAAATAAGGAGGGACAACCAAGCATGTCCTGGTGCGGACAGTAACAACCTTGAAATTTAGCATCATGCACTAAAGGGAAATTATTTGGTGGGAGTTAAGGCTAAGGATGCAGTGAGAATAAGATTAGTGTTTACACTGTGAAATCTACAAGGTTGAGAGGTTAAGGTCTTGTCTTGTGATCCTTCTTAATAATCTGTTCTTAACCCTCTGGTGTGGAGCCCTTTGCCCTTCTCTGACCTGGATCATCAGCAGCAAACCCATTAGAAAGAGAACACCAGATGACAAATACCTCAGGATCATGCTGAGTATTCAACTGCCACATTTGTCTGAGTGACAAAGCATTTCCTGCTGGCGAGGAGGGTAATCATACAGGGTTACCATGCGGCCAATGGATACATTCTGTACGTGTGAAAATCAACTCACTGACAATGTCCATCATCTATTAGTGTGGACAGAATGTCCATCCATGGACACATCCATCTAGTGAAGTCCACAGAGGCTTAATTTACATTATCTGGAGGGAGACACTGGCCTCCATTTCTTCCCAGCGTGTGTCTAAGCCCTGAGACAAGCGGCTGTACATTGACAAGTGGATGAAACTCCATAACTTAACGGGAGGGACTGGACACCCCTGGCAATCTTTTTGTTGTGTCTAAAAATAGTGGGTCCCAACGGTCTCTCTTGAAAAAAGCAGGTTCGCTTCATTATTTCATTATATCCCCCCACTCTGATTTACATGCACACCAGAGGATGCACAATTTCTATCTGAGCGTCATGGCTGTGGCAAGGAGCTGTGTACTGATCCCCAGCAGAATAGCAGGTTACAAAAACAAGCCAGAGATCCTCTCAGTGCATACCACCCTCAATAGGCAGACATGATCTCATGTTATCCATGTTTCCCCCAAAGCATGACGGCATATATGCATCATGTCAATGAGATCTGGTCTAGGAAACTCAGCCTTTCCAGTCATGTTAAATAATGTATCAAGGAGCCGAATGGAGTTTAATTTGAAACAAATCCAGGATTCAGTGTTGCATCATCTGACACACTTCATTCACTTGATATTTTATTTTGCCTGTATGTGATGCATACTTAAGTACTTAGATGTATTTCCATATTCCCTAAGAAACTATGAATACATCTTTATTCATCTTATTGCATTGACTCACTGGCATTTATCTGCATTACAGTGCACTTTCACTGATAGTTGCCTTTGAACTATTTGTGACCTCAGTGACTCTCCCTCTGTGCAGTCAGCACCCATAGTGAGTACATGGCAGTATTGGACACATGAGTAGCAGCATGCTGAGCACCTGTTATCGATTACACCATATATCATATTGTTGCCCAGTCGAAAACAAATGAGGCCAACTGAAGCGTGAAAATATGAGTATTGTGGTTCCTATCTGCAAGAGCTGGTTGCATCCAAAAGATTATGTGTGGGAAGACTTGGCTACTTGTGGAGGTGAACTATTTTTACATTTGTCACCAGAAATCTAAAGACCGTATGTCATGTAAGGAGGGAACAACATGCTTTCTTGCACCTCCCAGGACAACAGGGAACTTTAAAAAGAAATCTGGGTCTGTTCTCGCAGGTGTTTTTAATCATCCTGACACTCTTCCCAAAAATATTGTCAAATGGCCAATGTTTGCATTGAGGAGGAATCCCACAAAAGACTCCCCAATGATTTGCAGACATTGGTCGATGTGAGTCACGAGCGGTGGGGGTCAAACAAATGTGGTGTGCCTGAGTGACCTTAATCACTTCCAGGTTCATCCAGGCTCGGATTTCACTTGTGTGCCTTATTTCAGGTCACTGCCTCAAAGTCAAAGTAGGGCACAGTCATTATCTGAGGGAGCATAACACAATCATCCACACAATACAATAAGGTCGGCACAATTCACTGAAGTGTTGTCCATTACCTCTGGGCTTGAACACGTGTGCTCCATCACAAGGAGCGCCTGTCTGTATGTGTGGAGCATTGGTAATATATGTAGCGAATTTGTCTGTAATACATGTGCAATTCTCCTGGATGCCTGGGTCTTTCTCTTTTGCTGAAAACCGAGACTGTAACCTCAATCACAGTGAACCACAAGCAGAGGAAAACTGATTTGGAGAAAACCTAGTGGTCTGTACATGGGATCTTCGAAATAGGAAGAGGTGAAGTGAAATTGAAAATAAAGTGATGGAATGGGTTAATAGTGTTTCCGATCTAACTATTCTAATCCCATCGGATTGGCTACATATGTATTTATTGCAGAGGAAGACCATACACCATAAGGATTGTGAAAGTGGTCAGATTCCTGTTTCATTGGTTTTACTTGTAAAAGATAGTGCAGAAACTGCAATATCCTTACCCGGGAGAAACTGTAAATGAAGTCAGTTCTTTAAAAAAAAAAAGGTTACAGTTATAACCAATACATAACTGCGAAAGAGGCATCTCAAGGGGTGTGTGGGAAGCAGCAATTTCCTTCAAAATTCATGGTGCAGCATGACGTGAAACCATTTCACTTCATAATGACTGTCTGGCCAAGCAACAAAGACCTCTGCAACAAAAAAACTGTCAAAATGACATGTAATCTGTCTGATTGATCCTGGGAACGAGTTGCTGCTGAAGACTTCGTGCACATACATTCTTTATGAGCATCAGTGAATATCACACACATTATTTAAGAAGACTCTTCCAAAATATCTCTGATTCTGTGATGCTTTCATGTTTCATGCTCTGGCCATCCTTCCACTGTATTGTGGAAAATGATACCAGGCACTAACACTATATTTTACATTACTACCGTAAAAGTCGGGTTACAAGCCGCTACTACCTTCGGTCAGTGTCCTCGTTAGCTCCCCGCTGTAGCCAGCTGGGGCTCCTGCTAGCGCTCCGTTACTTCCCCGCTAACTTCCACTAGCTCTCCGCTAACTTCCGCTAGCTCCCCGAAAACCACCGAAGGTAGCGGGACCAGGCTCGACACCCGACTTGGGCAGAGGGGATGTTGGCAGTAGCAGCAGCAGCGCTAGCTAGCGCTGCTCCTAGCTTCCTACAGCAGGGACACTGACCGGCCGTAGGAGCGGCTTGTAACCCGACTTTTACAGTAGATATTGTATATTAAAAGCAACATGCTATTCAGAAAAACAAAGTGTAGCTGCTTCTGATGGAGAAAAGGGATTTGATCAAAACTTTATAAACAGCTTGTTAAAAGGTTGTTTGTTTTGTTGTGCTGTGGTTTCCACTCAATGAACCAACAGTGTCCTAACACTGATACAGGTAGAGATCCAAGCCATTAGAAGGAGCTGTATAATGCGTGGAAACCACTGACTAGCATTAGCTTTTTTTGTGGTTCACCATCTATCATTCTCTGCTAATGGCTCTTTGCATACCTCCAAGCTGATGTGCAGTTTGCATACACATCTCAAGCACATGACATGCAGTGCGTTTCTATTATGAGGAAGCACTTACAAAGCACAGCACTGATGACAAGGGAAAAAATCTAATTACGGCATTAATCATAGCAACTATGACACAAAGATATCAAGCTGTGGATGTAGTTGCAATTATAACGTGCACTGTTCGTGGGTCTTGTACAAACTGCTTTGAATGTAATCAGATATTCACATTAGAGTGCTTTTCAAGCATTCACTTTGAACCATTTTGCTTGTCACTGGATGAAGTAAGAGCACAGAAAGAAAATCAGCATGCTGTTGTGTACGTCTGGATTAACTTGAATGTTTGAGCGGGATGCATTTGGGGCCTCTGCTTGTCTTATATGTTTCTGCCCCAGATTGAGCCTGACAGCCATGTACAATATCCTGTTATAGAACACAAATGCACAAAGGACGAAGGAAAAGCATCAAATGCTTTGGTTAAACAGTCCTTCTGTACGTGGAAACCTTTCCACAGTCATCCCTACTTATGTCATGGGAAGCTCTAATTAGTTAATGGGCTGATCTCATCAGACAAATTCTTTTGTTGCTAGTGTCCAGTCCAAGCTGAGCAAATAGCCAGAGGCATAAGGTTTGAGATGTGGGCTTAGAAACCCGATATAAACAATGCAATAGCTTATATGTAGCCATGCTTACATATTGCATGTAATCAGAAGTATTGCATTGCCACAGTTACAAAAAAAGACATGATACTGCATCTTGTAGTTGCCACAGTGAAATGATATGCAGTGAACTCTAGCAAATAGGAGTTGTCCTGACATCTATTGAGATTCTTTCTTTTTGTCTTTCATTTTACTGCACAACATAGAAGAGAAAGGGCTTTCCTCCGTCTGTAGTCAGAAGAAGTCAGCACACTGACTGTTCAGTCGTGAAGTGTTACAGTTACCCTGGAGTAGATTTCTGGGTTTGTAGTGTGAGTGTCATCACATTGAGCAACAAGCAGCTTCAAACGTGAGTACTTATGGGGATATGACTCATGGCATGTCTTCTCGTGCCTGGATATGGCTGGTCCACTGCACCAGAACAGGGGGTGTTTAAAATGCAGTGATTAGCGCAGTGTCCAGTTAATTTAAACAGGGTTTGCAATGGGACTAATCAGGAATTAAGAGTCGGCATCAACTTTAAATCGCCTTCTTTACGCATTTGTGGGGGGATACTGTCAGGATAGAAAAAGGCAATTGTCTGCGGTCTCCCGATTATCCCCTGCAAAAGCCTATAATCTGGCTGAAAGTACTTAAAGAGTCAAGCAGCAAAATAAACAACATTGATTATCATTCCACTGTTCTTTTTTTCTTCTTCTTTTTTTCAAAGTGGACCATGCAGAAAAGGGAGGCGGTTGGGTGTTGGGGGCTAAGGTTGCACCTTCCCCCTTCAACGCCATCTGTTTGGGCAAATGTTAAGGCAGGCTAAATACCCCCTGAGTCCTCGGTTCAAACCAGATTATCAGCTATTCTAAGGAGGCGGACGAGCATCTTAATCATCTCCCAATCTCTTTTACAAAAGCAAATCAAGAATTCTGCACGAGGATTACCAGGATTAAGGAGGAAACAGACACAGCTCTCCTTGAACAATGTCTTAAATTGCAGCCTCTCAGTCTGGCTACCTTCAGCATGCAAGCATGCAACAACTGCATCCTGTCATGACATTGTCCTTAACACTGGTTTAATCTCTCGAGCTAAAACATCACTTTCAGGAATGGTTGTTTTTGTGATGAATGGTATAATGTTAGCATTCTGCCGCACACTACAACTAGTGCAGCACTACAGTGTTCAATTGTATTAATTTAAGACTGTTGGAACTCATTTAGTCATACAGCTCAGTTACACTTCAGAAAAGAGCCTCTGCTTTAGAATATTGACAGCACCACAGAGTATTGAACAATGACCATAAGTGGGACGTGGCTAGATTTGGAAACTGCATTTATTAGCCCAAGCAGCATGATTGATTGAAGCATACAGTGGAAAACCTGTCTAGCAAAAAGCATAAAATGAGGGTAAATTTCAATGCAAATAACCTCTATGTGGCCGTCGCAGATGTCCACAGAATGATGATACACCTTGTAGCAAACAATATGAATACATTTTTGCCTTTTCTTTACTGTTTTTTGGTTGTGTGCTTGGGGGGGGGGGGGGGGAGGATTAGTGACCTTGTGATCAAAGAGGGGTGGGGTGAGGGGTAGCGTGTGTCTCCTAAAGAGTGCTTGTAAAGCTCACTTATCCCTACTGGTAAAACTGGAGTAACATCTACTCAACAAAACAATCAAGCACTGACAAAACCATGTCAAAGCAAGTACATCACCAAACATGTAGAATGCCTGTCAATTGTGAGGGCACTGCTAATCCTACACGAACGATCACGGTGGATTCCTCTACCTGGGATATTTTAGAGAAGACAGAGACACACTACTGTCTTGCAGGCACACAAGCAAACCATATGCTCCTTGCACACTATCAGCAACTACTGTTTTAGATCACACTTTTAACAAGGAACAAACAATTGTACAAGCAATCGATGTTCCTCTGATCCCCGCTCCACAGTCACACCTCGTTTAATCAACAGAATTGTTTTCAATGAAAACAATCTCCGGGCTGTAGAGCTACTCAGTGTCTCAGAAAGAACCACTCGGCGGGCTTCCACACTGATTTGATTGTTGCACACACAAAGGTAGCTAGACCACCGCAGCTATGGGGGATGATTGAATTATTCAGTTTGGCAGAGATTTGGCAGCAATTGTGTGGAGTGTTGCCTTGAGTGGAGTGCAACAGAAAGACAGCATCTTCTTGTTTCCTGCTCCACTGCACAGCACATGCATAAATAGCCCCTGCTTAAACAGTCAGTATCGCTTCAGGACAACTTCACATCATACTCTGTATGCTCGCTGTTGGGCTAATTAACCTACACCTCTCCATGGACACACAGAGCATTCATGATCAATTTAAAGCATTTATCATATTCTTTCTTGAACACTTAAACAAGAGGCATTGCTTTTAGTAGAAGTACAAAATGCCAAAATACCACTTCCTTGAATAAAAGAAACTTGATATTCAAAGCATTATGATAGCAGCATAATGGAATTATTTTCTATGTCAAGATATAGTGGAGTAATGGCAAATGTAATGAAGTCGCTCTCTCTCTGTAGGGGTAGTTTATCTTTGCTTTCTTTACATAGCAGGGATGGCTGCGCGTGCTTTCAGTGCATGTCAGTGCTTGTGAGGGTGCCCCATTAGCTAGCGCATGACCACTCCTGTGCAAGTGCGGTAGTAACAGCTAAGAACCGCATTGTCGCGGAAGCGTTGCGGAAATGACCATCTTTCGGTTCCACTTCCACCTTGGGTTAGCCCTTTCAATAGTTTTGCCATTCTTTGCGTTGTTGCTGTGTTGTGAATGACACATTATCTCGCTGTATCCATGTGCTGTCCTACTATGTGACTAGAGTATAGACAGTAGATTTTGATGTGCATGAAACATGGGATAAAGTTGTGAAATATCACTCATTTAGAAGCGGGTCAGTTAGCGACAAGTGCAGCTTTCATGGTATACTGGTCACAGAAAATGAGCCGAAACAAAGTTGGCACTCATCTGGCGATAGCGATGTATTTTCCTCTGCTGTGAAAAGTGTGTGAATGAATCATTAAGTCGATCAATTTAACTCATTAAGCTGCTGGCTAGTTAGCGAGCTAATTTACTCATTCCACCTTTATTCGAAAACAGATTACAGCAATTGAACGCACATACGAGAAGTTGCATCTGTCAGAGATTTCCTTTGTGAAAAAAACTACTAAAATATCAGGATCTAGGTTGAAATAAACTCATTATAGGAGAAAGTTGATATTCTTGAGAGCAAAATTAGCCCGGCACTCTTGCAACATGTACTAGCCTCGCACAGTACAGTAGTCGTCCCTCACAGCACAATAGTGAGGGACTTAGCAGAACACTCTTGGGGAATAATGTAACGCCCATGAGTCATGTTGAGAGAGCAATAGAAATTCTCCCAATCTTGTATTTAGCACATTTAGGGAAATGTAAAACATTCGATGAAATGAGGACCATTTACTTTGACAAGTTCATTTCTGTAATTTCAGAGTTCAAAGAGCGTGACCCTCTTAAAATTAAGAATTACTCAGAGGTGAAGGAGACAAGTTACATCTTGCTGCCCAATATGAATCAACAGACCACGACCTGAGGGATAGTGAAAGGCCGAGACACACAAAAACACAGTGTGATGGGATCTGTTGAAATGTAATTGGAGAGATGATTACTGAATGAATTATTCTGTTCCTTAAGTACGATCCATAACATTACTGCTAACTGGAGATATGATAAAGCTGTTATAGCCTTCCCCTTCATCCTTCCCTGAACATAAACCATTCATCAGCACACATCCTAAACAGGCATAGGGATATACTATCAATGTTGTATCAATGTTCACATTTTGTGATGGTGTATTGTCCAAATATTTCAACAAATTGTATTTTGATTATTTTGGAACATTGTTATTGAAATGTTTATGCATATAAATAAAGCCCCTTTGAAATTGAATATATCTGACGTCACCACTGAAAACACAACGGTTGGAAGGTGTTAAGATTTTATGAATGTGTGAGTGGCTGCCAATATGATCAAATTCATAACTTGTAGAGAGGGTGAAAAAAAAAATCCAAACTGACCTTCAAACACTGATTTAATACAAGTTTAGAGAAATGTTTTTTGTAGTGGTGCTCAAATTACTCAATGCACATTGCTTTTAAAAAAAGTTAGCTGAGACAGCAAATGCTGCAATCTGTAATCTTGAATTGTCATTCGATACCATCTGCAGCAGATGACTGTGATCTCAGCGGACAATGTCAGTGACTTGTAAAATCAATGTAATGTGAAGGGAAAAAAAAGGGTTTTGCCATCTTGATAGCTTCTTTGCAATGTTATCCACAGAATAACAAATAGGTTCTGGTTTTATGTTACATTTATCAGAGGGGAAGAATTGGTAACATGAGTGAGGTACTGATTGTACTGATTGCATTCTCAAGGTTGTGGAAGGTTACTGGACTTTTACCACTTCTATTTTTTCCACACGACAAACTTTATATGTGGTTTCTGATTCATCTTAAAATGCAGTATTCACAACTGATCATAAACATGTATGCTTGATAATTGCAGTGCCTTTGAAGATGTTATATAACAGAAAACTACTGTCTCACAAGCTTTACTGAAAAAGCCCGGTAGCCATACTGAAAATTGTGAAAAATACAATTAATGAAGACCATATGGATAGCCTCACCACCACAGCATAATGAATTGCTGTGTGTGTCTGTGGAAGCTCTTCTGTTCTGGTCTGTATATGTTTCTCTATCTGCAAACATATCATTGCATTAAATGTAATCAGACATAATATATATATATATAACTAGCATCCTGGCCTGTTCAATGTAATTGAATACTGTGACTTCATAAATCATGAATCAATATGTCATGAAGCAACTCTGGAACTACTTCCCTCAGTGACATACTGTAATACAACCACGGGCCAACTTTTAAAAATCATTTTATAGATGGTAAAAACACTGGAAATGCACTTAACGTGAGCTGACCAAAATCACAAGCGCAAGCTTAGACCCGTAAAAACGGCACATTTCTGTGTGTACAGAGGAGCAACAACAAAATGATCCAAGGACAAAGATATTTTCTGTTGTAAACTAGACCGGCAACTCCTGCTTCCACTAAATCTTTTTCTTTCCTGCCATCCCTTCTTTCTCACCTTTGACTCTGCACTGAAGCAGAAGAAGAATGCATTTATCGCCTACTCTATCTTCATGCACAAATGTTAAGACTCATTAACGCTGTGGCTTTGTTGGAGTTTTTTATTTATTTATTTATGGCTCATTTGAAAACAGTTCATTACTTAATTATGAAGAACAAGAAAAAATCTAATCATAATTTATCTAGCTCAAAGAGATACAACTACCTTGTGATCAACTCAAGCTCTGTGTTTTTTTTTTTTTTTTTTAAAGAAAGAACGGGGCATTTAGCAGGTTTACATTTATCTATTAATAGAAGGCTGACATTTATGCACTCTCCATAAGAGAATGCTCGACTCGGCTGTGCATAATTTTCTCAAATCACCAAGGACGCTTTCCCTGAGGGAACTGATTATCTCTTTCTCAGTTTTAAAATATGAGGTAACTTTGATAAGCAATTAAACATTTTCTGTTGTCTCCTCTCTGGCTTTGTTTTATGCCTTTCAAGTCTGTATTTTTGGATCAAATCCGCATAAACACTGCATAACACAATGTTAGAGCAGCGGTTATTGCATCCTCCAGCATCAATCTTCCTCTCAGATGTGTAACACCCTGTGTTTGTGTACTGCTGTACATCATAATAGCAGGGTTATCATTATCAAATGATCATTATCAGCTCTCACGGAGGAGAAACCAAAAAATATTGTGTGGTTCCAAAAAAAGCTTTTCTTCTGCTGTTTTCTGTCTGTGCACTTCAAAGGATGTGCTCCAACCAAATTTCCATAACTTCTTTATTTGTAATCTGTTCCTAATGAGCGATGTATATCTACACCATTTCTCCATCTTAGTCTCCGAGTTAAGTACGTTGCAAAATGCAGAAGAAAAGGAGGAATGGGCAGCTTTTCTAGTGCTGAAATGGGCCAATTAATGGTGTCCAAACCAACACAGCCGCACATATACGTCTCCAGGCCACAGCCTGTTTGACATGTACTATATTCTCGTGGCTAACTGTTTATGAGAACAACAAATGATTATTCTGTTACGTGTGTTGTGCCTCATTTTAGTCTTACTGTTCTCATAAAGCAGATACAGTCAAATGTGCAGAAAACTGACTGAGTGATGCAGACTAATATTGGATGCTCAAAGCAATGAATAAGAAGAGTCGTCAAAAATGCAATACAATGCAAAAGACTTTAATAAATTTCAGAAGCGCACACATACATAAACAAAACATTTACAGTTTTCTCCACACTGGCAAATCAAATTCAATTACAAAGATCATGTAAGGTGCATATTGTACTTCACATTGAATAAAAGTGAGGTTGTCTGTCTCCCTTACAAGGACAAAAGTTCTCCCCATGTATGAGTTTTTTTCTTCTTCTTTTCCCCAAAGATCAGGCAAATCTAATCATTACACAGTGCTAGGATGCTATGTATATTTCATACTGTGGCTCCTACGCAGTAGTGAATACATTTGATACCATAATTACATGAATATACCTCCTTCAACAAGAACAACTTGCCTCAAAAAGAGGCAACTCATAAAATTAGAAGCTTTAAAATAGACATAGTCTGTAGAACCATGACATATTAAGTCCGGAACAAAATCAAAAAGGCAGTCCGTGCAGTGATTTCATTTAACTATATATAGTCTCTCACTAGAGGGTAAATGGCCTCTGGCGGAGTCCATCTGTACATTTCCAATTGAATACACAGGCTATGTCTATTTTAATGACTAATTCTATGGTTATATGTATGTGCTGTAGGTGTCTGTTATGCCTTACCTATCAAAGCAGTCTTTAGCTTACCAATTAACAGGACTATTGAACAACAATGCTGCTAACCCATCAAGCCATTTATTGGTGTATACTGTAGAAATTATTCTAGGCAGGACAAACTGTACCATAATGATGTTATAGGTGAAGAGTGGAAGCAAATTGATGGTCCAAACAAAATGGCTCATAAGTAAATGTCAAATCTTAACTTATTGCTGTTTTTAAACCGAAGCCTGCATTTCCTTTTCAGTTTGGTGTTCAATGTTCTTCTAGTCAGAAAATATATTTTGTCAATGTAAATATGTGCATAAAGTCAAGTAATTTTTGCTTAAGCCCAACAACTCATTTTAAAGACTGCCCAAGGATTATTATTATTCTCACAGGTTAAATCACATCCAAATTTAAAGCAAAACACAAAAGGTCAGGCTTAGTGGTCTTCAAATCTGCCCTACATAAACCGCTTTTGATTATAACCCCAGCAGTTAGTCCCTTGTGATTGTGGCTTAGCTCAGAGTATTAAACTTGTCCGACCATTCGTCCCACTCTAATAACAGCATGGCGATCGGTAGCACGGTATAAATCACTACAAATGTGGTGGTATTGTGGGGCCATGCCTTGCTCCGTAACATTAGCCACACTCTTCACTACAAATGCTACCGGTGGCATCAAACTTGGGACAGAAAGAGGCCAAAGTTGACAGAAAAGGTACACTGTGATGTGGGCTCAGTACTAATGTAAGCCTACAGGTTGTAGACCTCGCAGCATAAATACACTATAGGTCATTACTTCCATAAGCAAGCTCAGAGAGAGCAACGTCAAAAGACACAAGAATCAGAAAGTAAGAAAATAAAATGGCCACCAGGCAGTTTTGAAAACAAAGCAAAGAAATGGAATCAATAAATATAAACACCATCAACTCTGACATACATAAATATAAACATAATTTACAGATCTACTGACTGTATTTAACACCTATTTTACAGTGAGTGCTGGAGAGGGACATTTTGTGAGGAGGGTCCAGGGCATACAGTATCGTCCTCACTGACACAGGTAAGTAGTAGCATACGACTCAATAAAGCATTTCAAATTCACAGGAGGAGCTTTGTCAAGTTTCAGCCAGGCAACATGAAGCGTCTCTCTTTTTTCTGAGATCCCCCCCGTTCGCCCCTCCCCTCCCCTCCAAGTTCATCTTTTCTCTCGATTGTATGAAGAGATGGGGTTTGAGGCTGTAGAGACAGTAAAGTACTTGTTTCAGCTCTTCAGTTCTCTCCTTCCTTCCTTCTTTCTTTCCTCCCTCTGCCCTCTCTCTCTCTTTTCTCTCTTTTTCTGGCTTTAGGTAGTGGGAGCTAGAGATTGATTTTAATCCTGTGGGAGCGAGCTGTACCTGTGCCACAGAGTGTGCCATAGTGTGGTGGTTTCAGTGCCGTCTCCTGAAATATAGAGAGACAGACAGATATAGGGAGATTGTAGTTACAATATCATCGAGCTCTGAGCAGCCTAAGCTGTAGCCTTATCAGTGTGAGGCTACACTGAACACTGAATAAAAAATCTCCGAAGAGAGTGTAGAAGATAAAAAAAAAAAAGCATTCTTCAAGGCACGGCTGGCAATCAAGTCATTATCTTGTCAGGTTTCCTTGAAGAATGCTACAAGTGTCACATGCTTGTGCATTTTCCTGTACTTATCAGAGCATGCAATCCAATTATCACTCCCAATTTGTCTTTTTGTCTCCCACCACACTAGTGCAGCACTCTTCATTCCCCCTCAAAAAGCCATTTGGATCAAATTAGACACACTCTTTCTTTCGGACCCTTGCCAGTGGGTCCTCTGATATGTACAGAATATGACATTTTGCTGTTCCTAAGAAGTTTAGCAACACATCTGCCAATATCTGAATTAGGAAGAATCTGACCTGATGGTGCTTACAATAGCAAGGCACAGTGATGCACAGATGCAATGACTCAACAGAAAAAAATAATAATAATGATAATAAAATGAAATAAAGCCAGTCGCGAAGATTTAATACTATCAGATTTGATTAAGAAGCCTAGTTAGCCTTTTAAAACCGTGGCTTCTACCCCTGGCTATGCACCCATTATGAGTCAGCACAAGCGCTTTGTCATCAGACCATGGGTGGCTAGTGTGAAAGGCCCATACCGTCGCCCACACAAATACATGACGGCATACAAAGGTTGAGTTCAATGCTACCAATCCGTTTATAATGTCATCTTTTTTCATGAAGATAATATAATAAATTGCATTTTAAAGACGGCATAACTCTAATGGTCTAAGGTGAAATTGCAATGTGTGTGTGTGTGTATGTGATACTACAAAAACACCAACAGCAGTCACAGGAGGAGTTTTGTTAAGCAGTGACCCTATGTGCTCCGTGCGCCCAGAATTATGTGCCAAACAAAAGAATGTATTAGCCTTTTTATGCCCTGCATATTCATGGTGATTTCTGAGATCACTCAAGCAGGGTGGTGCTCATTTGATCTCCCTCCGCTAAAGTACATACACTCACAAGAGCTCCTCACTGGAGGCAGATTGACCTCTAATATCACAGGGGAAGGAGTTAAAAGAAAACGATGAGATGCGTAAAAACTGAGCAGAGTGGTGAGGGGAGGGAGGAGGTTTGCATTTGCAAGTACAGCTCTCGCTGAATAATGAAGCCATATGGTGACACAAATCGGTGGTCTCTGAAGTATTTTAACAAGCTTTTACTCTTTATCAGCTACATCTGTAAAGTCTGTGAAAACATTTCAGTGACCTTCAACCATAATCATCTCCTCCTTTGTGCCCTCCGCATCGTTATTCCATGGGTAGTAGGCTTTTAGTCTTTGCTTTATTTCCAGCTGCTTTAGGCGCGTAGGAGGGTGTGGGGCAAAGAGAGATCACTGTAAAGGCCCTAAAGCACCATCTGTCACTCTGATGAACAAAAAAGAAAACACAAAGACCTGCCTGTGATCTTTAGTTTTGGACTTCTGGTTTTAGGTTTAGGCTTACAGACAGACTGAATAGCTGACATTGACAAACCAAATGTAGCTTTTGTTTTAACAGCCACATTTGAAAAAATCTCTCAGATAAAAGCCCCAACCACACTTTTTGAAGGAGTTTTTTTTTTTTAAGTGTTCTTCTTTAGACATTGAAAATAGATTTACTTTAAAGGAACACAAAGATGAAATCGAGCAGCAATGAAATTATAATAGCTTTGACAAACAGGACAGCTGGTCATCTATTGTGACATTACTTTGGATCCTGAGAACGTGACTCCCCCAAAGATAGTACGTGGCATCACTGATAATCTTAAAGGATGGCTGCCTTTTTTCTTCTTATCAGCCTCATTCAAAACCTAATTACGGTGATTTTAATCATACTGTACTACGAGTGATTAACCCTTTAGTGCATTTAATTAACCTTTGCAGCCAACGATTATCATCAAGCAAAGCTTTATGCTATTTTTTTTCCATGACACAGGCTTTAAATAAGCACACTTAAAACTGGTGGGAAATCTAATGTCTAAAGTGGGAGGCTTCACTTTTCAATTGCTCAAGGGGACAGAAAGAAATGATGTATTATCAGCTTAACATCACTGATGATATGGTTGGTGAGTAGAACCCATGAGCCATATTTTTCTTGATAATATTCAAATTCTGGGAGCATGTGGCACCGAAATATGAGAATATTAAACTGACTAAACCTGACCTCTCTTTGAGATATGAATACATATACAGTACCTCCTGGATTCAAATAGAGCTTGAAGATTTGGTAGGATGTTTACTAATCATATATTCATTGATTTTGAAATTATTTTGACAAAAATACTCCAATCTGATCAGCAACATAAGTGAAAATCAATTTAAGTCATTGATGCATAAAATTCATGACATAAACTAATTCAGAATTGTAGAACACATTCTGAATATCTCTGCATATTTCAGGGCAGTCACTACCAGTAAGAGGGGGAAATCATCCTGACATGACAACTCGTCAGTGTGTTGTATACTGAACACATTATGAAATTAATCTTTGGTACCAAGGGCATGTAGCTGGCTTATGTATAATGTACCATGGCAGATAGCTTTTAACCAGGATTTTAAATAAAAGGTGGATGAAGGGAATGACTATCAACTCTGTGTGGGTGTCTTCATAAATTATCTTAAGCACAATACTTCACAGGATCAACAGTCATTCATCAAAACTATGCCATGAGGAATTTGAATGTTTATAGATGTCACACAGAAGTGTACTGGGAGCAAAAAGACAGACATGAACCAAAGATCTGAAAACTCTGTGCAATATGAGGCTAGACACAAACAAAAGCAAGCACCCCATCAAACAAAATCAATTATTGATGCAATATCATGAAATTGACCCAGAATTGGATGAATGGCAGTTGGGATAATTATAATCAAAACAGTAACAAAAACGAAAACCAATGCAACAACAAATCCCTAAATAAAATGAAAAAAAAAAAAAAAAAAAAAGAGTGAAAATGGCAACACAAATGTAACATGAAGTTTGACACTGAGGGGAAATGTGGATAGAGACATATCCTTATAAATAAATTGCTATCCTGTGCGCAGCCTTGATTAGGTCCATTGTGTTGCTGATAGCAGGTCAAATATCAACTTGTACATAATGCCATGTATTCAGGATAGAATGATCTTCAGTATCTTCTCTAACATAAATTACAACACATCACTACAGAACACCTTTGTTGTGATGTCATTACAGGCTCTGTGAGGTAATTTAAAAAATGTAAAGAATGTGTGCCTACATATGCCGTTTATAACTATAATTGGGGTGGGGGGTCATTAAAGTAGAGCATTTATAGGCTGAATTCAACGTCTGCGTAGCAGGCTTTTTATGGACTACTGCTCCCTTGGTGTTTAAGTATATTGGTCTCAAGGCTCTGCGTCACCTTGATCTCTGTGACCCCTCCCCCTGCCCCAAGAAGTGCTCAGTCTTCCCCACAGTGCTCTGCTCTGGCTGTCAGCACTGAGCAAGGCCACCTCTCCTTACCTCTGATTTACATTTATTTCCCTCGCCAGCTTTTATTTATTGGGGCACTTCACATTTGGCACATCTCTTACGGAATCATAAGCCCTTTGCTGTACCGTGGCATTCAAATGAGCGTTCTCTCCTACAAAACCTCTCTGGCAAAGGCTAAGACAGCAACTAATATGTTTGTTTTAATCCACGAAAAGTGGGACTATTTATCAAGTTGTTTTAGGACGTCAAGAGCACTTTTTTAGTTTTGTGCTCTTACCGTCACACTTTTTCCACTGCCATTTAAATGTTGTGCTATGCCGTGTTTAAAACATGTCAATCCAATATATTAGCACACAGCATCATTCACCCCTGACCTCAAATACATCAGTAGAAAGTTCAATCACTGCTGCCTACCCAAGGCTCTTCTAAATCAGACTACATTGCCACACACCACTCAGACCGAGTTAAAATAGCTAGCCATCGTAATTGCACTGCTGCCATTACTCAAGCTTTTGAATATGAAATTAACCTGCATATTTTTATAAATGATTATGCAATCATGAGTGCTTATGAAGGAGGGTGAAAACATGAATTAATAACGGTAAAGTGACAGGTTTGCTGTATTAATTGGGACAAATTGTGTTTTATTCTTTTCATTTCTAAGTGCAAATGACATTCATGTAGACATGGTCATGGTCTGTATGGGAAAATCCCTTGGCTCCATGCTGCCACCCTCCCCCTTTCACATCACCTACCATGGGACAGCAAGGGGAGTGTGAGTGGGGACTAGTGTGGGTGGGTTTAAAAAGGAAGTCATGAATTACCTGTCGGGTGGTGATTTGCCCTGCAGTCTTGAATCCCCCCTGACAGCTGCACTCTGAGACACTGTATGGGTCGGAGCTAGTCGATGAGCACTTGGAGAGTGAGTCACAGCCCACCACGAACGTGTTGTCCAAGGGGAGCTCCTGGATCACATGGTGTTTCTTTGGGGCCACTGGAGTCTCCGGTTTGATTTGAAATGTAGGCTGAGGGGATGCGGACTTGTAATGCTTGGCTAAATCTGGGCTGTCAGGTTTGAAGGTGGTTGGCGTTGTGGCCCAGTTGTACTTCCCCATGGTTTGCTCCTCTAACTCCACAGGGAGATCCAGTGTGCCATTAACATGCTCATGGCTGGGGTCGTCAGGCTTGGATTCATCGATGGTCACAAAGTTCAAGAGGAGGCTCTTGGGGGATCGCTTCTTTCTCTTCTTTTTCTTCTTGATCTGACGGTTGTCTTGGTTGGGTGACACCCACTCGCCACTCTGCTTGCCCTTCTGTACCACTTTGTGCCTGGGTGTCTGTCGGCAGCGCACCAAGGCAGTCACAAATATCACCAAGATGACAGTCATGGTCCCTGCTATGATTGCTATGACAACAATCACATATCCATTGGCTTGAGGTGTTACCTCACTGTCCCCTATGTTACGATCCAAGGGTGTCTCCATACTTTTTCGCAGCTGCTCTTGGATAAAGGTAGCATTTGACACAGTGTCATTGACAAACAAGTGAATAAGTGCGATAGCATGTAATGACTCAGGCTGACCGAGATCTTTGACTTTGACTACCAGCCTATGCAACCCGTGATCAGCTGCCACTATTTTCTCCTGCAGTGTTATGTTACCCATTGTCTTGTCGATGGCAAAGAGACCTCGAGGTGAGACCCTAGATGTGATGATGAGGCTGCTGATGATGCTGTATTGCAGCTCAGCATTCATACCTGTGTCATTGTCAATGGCAAACACTCTGGTGACCACAGCGCCAGGGGAGGTGGTGGTTCGCACTAGGTCATATGAGTAATTGGAGGATGGGATGACGAACACAGGGCGATTGTCGTTCACATCTACCACATTGATTGTGACCTTGGCGTAGGAGGAGCTTGGAGGTTGCCCTCCATCAACTGCCTTAACCATAAACGTGTAGGAGCTTTGCTGCTCCCTATCAAAGGTGATATTGGGTTTGATCACACCGGTTTGGGGGTCGATGATGAAATTATCTTTCCCGTTCAAAACGGACAGGGTTATAATCGCATTATCTCCCGCATCTGCGTCCGTCACTGTGATTAAGCCCACAGTTCCATAGAGAGGCAGGTTCTCAGGCACATAAAAGTTGTACTCAGGGTGTGTGAAAGCTGGGCTGTTGTCATTAAGGTCCTGGACGATTAGCCTGACAGTGACATTGCTCTGCTGGGACGCGGAGCCATTGTCCCTCGCTATGACAGTGAATGAGTACCTCTCCTGCTTCTCTCTGTCCAGTCGTTTGCCAACGGAGAGAATTCCTGACCGTCGGTCTATGTTAAACCCGTCAGGCGCATCAGGGCCAAGAGTATAAATAATCTCAGCATTATGTCCACTGTCTGCGTCAGTGGCGCTGATTTTTATTAACTGTGTAGAGGGGTCATTGTTCTCCGGTATGGAAAGTTGGATTTCCGGCTGGGGGAAGATGGGTGCATTGTCGTTCTCATCCTTGATTTTAATTAAAACCATAGCTGAAGTGTTCAAAGGAGGCGTCCCCCTATCCGAGGCCACTATCTTAATTGCATATTCTCGAGTCGTCTCATAATCTAGGGGGGCAGCTGTCTCTAGTAAAAATTGGTCATTAAAGACAGGCTTCAATCGAAAAGGAACATCGTGGTCAGTGTAGCAAGCTACTTTACCATAAAGATCTGCATCCTTGTCAGTAACAGTGATGAGAGCTATTTTGGTGTTGAGGGGAGCGTTCTCAGACAGCAGAACAGTCCCATTAACCAGGTTGATAATGTAGCGAGTGTCTATGGAGGGAACATTGTCATTAACGTCTGTTACATTAACAATCACTGTGGCTCTGGAGGGGGTGGAGCTGCCGTCACTGGCAAGGACGATGAGTTTGTGAACAGGAGTTACCTCCCTGTCCAGTGGCTGCTTCACAGTGATCAGTCCTGTAGAGCTGTCAATGGCAAAGTGACGTTTGGTTGAGGCAGAGATCTGGTTGCTGAAGGTGAAGTGGATCAGTGCGTTGGAACCCAGGTCTGCGTCCGAGGCATGAAGCTGAGCAACCGATGTACCCATGGGGGCATTCTCTGGCACTGTGACCTCCAGCTCAGTGTCCTTGAAGACGGGACGGTTGTCATTGACATCGGAAATGGTGACTTGGAGGATGGCGGTGCTGGACTTGGGAGGGTTGCCACCATCCTCTACCTTTATCTTCATCACAAAGGTGTCCTTCTGCTCGCGATCCAGGTTCTGCTGAACGATAAGCTGTGGCCACTTGTCCCCTTCAGGAGTCTCTATGATGTCTAAGCCAAACTCGCTGACGCTCTGCAAAGACAAGACAACATTTTGAATATTCAAATGTAAACACCATTGACAAACTTCTACCCACATTTTCACTTTGTTAACGACAAAAAAAAAGGGTGATGTATGATATATTCTCAGGCATTCTTCCTCCTGCTTTTTGTTTGTCAATTGTCTTAGAAAGCCAAACAGCTTGTCGAGGTATTTTCTTATGTTTCTCTGGTTCATTTGTAACCCTTGTTGAGATCCGGCTTCTAGGCAGTGATGAATGTAAAGAGCAAATTAAATGATCCAGGACATTTTTAAACAAGGCAGCTGGTTATTGGCTCTGCACTGCTCATCTCAGTATGACACCTGTTAATCAAAAGCTTCTTCAAACATGCTAATCAGCAGATTGTTTTACTAATTTCCCACCTACACTATACAATAGTTGCCCTAGAAACCTAGAAATTGGCAAATTATTCATGATTTTACAAATGTGACCAACCATTGTAGTAAATCAAGTTCTTCCACCCTTCTTTACAACTACTGCTTGAAGGGATTCATTTATTTCTTTACTCTCCTTTCCTTTTTTTCTGCCTTCACTAAAATGTGATTTCACCCTACCTTCCTATCTTGTGTCAAGTTAGAATAGACCAGGCAGCCCTGCGACATTTTACTTCATAATGGGAGAGAGAGAACGCTGGAAATGGAGACACAACAGTGAGAGCTCCCATTTAAATACACTGCAATACCAGATCACCACAGATTAAGAGAAGGGAGTGAAAAACCCTGCATATTAGAAAGGCTTTTTGCTCAAGAACGGCTAAATCTAGGCAAAAGTAAAGCCGGAGGAAATTGAAAACAAATGCATAAGTAATCCCCATGAGAAACCGGAGGAACTGGCACCGGCTGTTAAGAGTAATTGCCTTCCTCCCAAAAAACTAGCACTAATATTTACAATGTCAGATGGGGTACGGTATGGATCCATAAATGTTTTCAAATTAGACAAGAGAGGAAGGAAAGGAAGGACGAAAGGGAGACAAGTGAAAGAAAATGAGAAAAAGAGAGAGCAAGGGGAGGAAAGAAGAAGAAGATCAAGCCCATGAATGAGCTGCATGCACATTATGAAACAAAGAAGCCCTTTGAAGCTCTTTCAGTCAGAAGTAGTTTCATGGTAAAACAAGAAAAAGCATCCTCTTTAAAAGAGATAAGCTTCATGCTGCACATAATGTTGGAAGAGATTACTCTGTCTAGGCACAGCTATCAAATGAGATTAAGATATATACATTCTCCTCGTTCAAGGAAGTAACATTTCAACCAAATTGTAAGTCCTCAGTAGGTTTTACAATCTAGAACCGTCCTTGTGCCAGCATAGTGTTGTAGCCGACACAAGGAAACGTGCAGCTGCAGCATGTACATTATTATGTACTTTGAAAAACTGCTTGCCAAGGGAATGTGGTCAACATGTCAGTGATTGACAGAACTACTTAAATCAGCCAACACTGCAGCAATGATCTTTCAGACCTTATTTTGTGATCCTTCTGGCAAGAAGGAGTCATTTAGGGATAAGCAGTATATACAATATGTGCAGAAATGTAGAGGGACTGTTTTATGGATGAAGTGTACTGAATCTTCATGCACTTCTCAGAACTATTTCTGCCATCAGCGAAAGGTCCACGATAACATTCTGGGGGCTCTATTGCTAAGCACTACTCCATCCACACAGAGCTCCTCAATCCCCAGTTGTTTGAATAGTTCACAGATTCTGCACAGTATCTGAGTATCTGCTGCACTGATATTTGGCAAAGCCTGATTTAATAGTAGGATGTTGAGTTAGAATGTGTCAAAGGGAATGCTGCACAATGATTTATGTGCCAGCATTTCCTCTATGCTTTTGTCTTGGTTTCACACAATTTTACAACTGACAAGACGGCACTCAGCGCATTTCAATATGTTGAAGGGAGCTATCTTTCAGGCTGTGCCTCCTCCTGAATGCAGAATTAGCCTGGTGAATTGTGATAAGATCTAGGGCAGGCTAAGAAAAGGCCAAATACTAGCATGAATCACTCACTGGAAACCCTAAGGGTGAGCGAGAAGGACGAAGCTCTCTAAACGGCTAAGCATGCCCATTATTCCGTTTTCTCTTCCACCACACGTACTGTACAGGTACATGTCTTCTTGAACTTTGATGACTTGGCAATCATTCCACATGACTGGTTTTGGCAGCGATCAGAGAGGGATCATGGCACTGTATATGTGGCATGTGTGTGGTACACAATCGATTCACAGATGGCTAATTTAAATGAAAAGGGATACTGACAGAAACAGTGGTGGCTGATGATGAGGGAAGGATGACACTGAACCCCGTTTTGCAGACAGCGCCTGATCAGTGGATGCATCTTTCAGTCAAGTTGATGACCTTATTAAAACTAAGAGGGGACTGAGATTGGGCTGTGAATATATCAGGAGGACTCTAGTCACGCTGATGCCCATGGATAGGGCTAACTGGGGAGGGCTATTCATCACAAACTATAGCACCTCTTTATAATGCTGATAGAGACTCACCCTCTCTCTGTCTCTCGCTCTCATTCCTCCCTCATTCTTCCTCTCCATCCCTCAACCACTTTTGCCCCTGGCCATGATCTCATGCATATAATTAAGACAAAAGAAGCTGGAAATTGTTTGTCTTTTTTTTGTCAGCCCTTAGAAGAGGATAATGTGTCAAAATAGGATGCTAATGAAAACTGGAAAAGCTTGACAGTGAGCTCTCTGCCCATAAACCCTATTCACTGCCTATAGGCAGCATGCAATGCATTAATCTAAATGTTCTTGCTACTTGGGAAGGGAGCTTGAATACATTAAGTATCTCCTCAAATGCAAAGTTAGCATCAGTTTAGGAATACAATTATTCAAGCCCAGACTTGGAGTACCAGCAAAAAGACCACTCCATTCACTAAAAAATCTCAGGCACATTTCAGAAAGAAATAATGAGCTAGGTACGGTGGCAAAGGGTTAAAGCTAAAAGCCCTCCAGATTGCCCAACCAAAATGTGGACACCCACTTCATCATCCACTTCATCAGTAGAACATGGCTCAACATGAACCTACTTGAACATGACGCCCGCCTTAAATGTGTCTAAAGATGCTGACATAGATGCACCTTGGATTAATGTAGTGTGTGATTCTGGTAACTCGTACACCACTGGAATAAGGAAAGAGGCCAATGTTTGTGAACAGTCGAAGTCCCATGCAACGTGAAGAGCAGAACTTCCTTGAGTCTTTAGTATGTTTCTGTGTTGGCCTCTGAGTTATCCTGTGAATACATACCATTATCTAATCTGCTTTCATGGGAGATCGTCTTCCATCCATGCATGTTATTGTTAACGCTGACCTTGACCATTTCTTGGGACGGCTTCTCTGTAGTTCGGGTGACGTAGCACACCACTACACACACTACACTGATGGCAGAGTTTCACTTAAAGTGTGATTACACCATTATGTGTAACGCCTGAAATTACCCTTTGTCCCTCTTAACTTTGGAAAAGGACAATGTTGTAAAGAAGAAAAGGCTACAATGTTTCTTTCATTCTTTCTATATGTTGACAATTCAGGCATGCTACATGTGGAGTGGTGGACCATTGAGAATGTCTGACTGTGCTACACAATGGTAGCAATTTCAGCATCTTGCCTTGTACAACACAAGGAAACTGGGCAAACTATCCTTCTGAGGGAGGTTCTGAGACAAATCTCACAGGACCATACAAAGATAGTCCAAGGGTGGCTTAGCGGCCAAGAGCTATTCTAGGAAATGCTTGCACATTCCTTCCCCACTAAACCCTTGGCTTTCTAATGCACTTCTGAAATAATAAAATATACCAAAGGTTGAACATGTTTCTGGTTCCTTTAAAGCTCCTCCTTGTGTTTTACTTATATGGAACCTGGAACACAACGAAATTAATCTGGAGTACAATGGGAATATAATGAGAAGAACTGAATCAGGGACACAGTGCCGAGGATGCTCTAAGATAAATTCCCTGCATAAGATAATACAACCACAGTCTAGGCGAGGGTTTTAGAAAGCTTTATATTGTGAAAAGGGCAAAGAAAATGATTGCAGATGATCATCATAATGAGCAGAACATTTGGTTGGTGATTTTCCAGGCATGAACAATTCACGACATTGCACTGGAGAGGCCTTGGCAGTGGGACTAAAAATGTAAAATGGTATTCGAGGCAGACACGGAGAGAAACGGTTCTGTTCATTCCAACCCAGTGTTAACTTCAGCTGAGACTCCAAGATGGACATGTCATTTCTGTTTTGCACCGTGCACTCAAAATCCACTAACCTTTCTTTATTTATTATGTTTAGGGTTTCCTCCAGAGTGCTTGCATCTGCCTCTTTAATTACACTTCATTTGTAAGAGCTCATGTCATCTCCGATATCCATCTATCCACAACGCATCGAGGGTTGTCTAGACTACAAATGAAAAGTGCATGATATCATCCTACATTTCTGGATTTAAGGCTGACTCTATTCGGTATCAAAGGAACTGCACTGCAGTTTAATAAAGCATAATTTAGATGATGAAGAAAGGCTTTTCCTAGTTCTGCATGAGACACCTATTAAAAAAATTGAGTATTCTCCTTCTCACATGCTTAAATCTACTTTGTTCAGCACATGTAACCTGTTGTTGGAAATTGGACATGCATATGCTTTGTGTGCACTTTCGATTGCGTGTTCTCAGATATTACTGTACATGGTGAAATATTCCCTCTTCTCTCATTATGAAATAAAGCATATGAAAATATTAATGGCTGGTATAAAACATTGTAGGTATTATGACATATTCTACTTTATGAAAAAGTAGGTCATATATTCAGCAAGTCAAAATGAATTTCTTTTTTGGAAATACACTACAGCACTATACTGACAATACAGCAGGTTTACAGGAGAAGCGTGTCTGCAGAATCTGAATCATATTACATGCAACACATGATAAGAAAAACCTGAAGACAGTAAATATCGTAAGGACTTAATGATTAAAAATAGTCAACCAATCAGACCCATGGCATGCTGCAGGCATAGCAGTGTGTCAGTATCATCCATAATATGTGCAGACTGCTATTCTGTTTGCCTTCCATCGAGTTATTTAAAAAGACAATTCATTTCATACTTTCTCAACCATTTTATCTCTTTGTAATTGTTTCTCCAAGACATATTGCTACAATGGTCCTTGGTTTATTAAATGTAATTTTTCTAAAAAAAACATTTTATTCTATTAGGTCCATGAAGCAAACCAGTAATGTTGTACTGTACCAGTAGAGGTGTCAGGGCCGTATCATTCACTATCAATATTGTTCACTCATTCACTATGTAATTAAATTAACATGGGGATTGTGAGATACGGTAATATCAACTTAAGTTAGAAATTAAGCTGCCGGCACTAGGGTGTTTTACATGTTTTACTATTTAAACCCCTCCCTGATTAATACTTATTTTCACAATTAAGATAGCTAAAGCCAACCTGAAACATAAAAAATACCTCTTAATTTTCATGTTCTATATGAGAGATGAAACAGGGGTGAGCCTCACCTTGACCAGTTCATAATGTTGGATCCCATTGATTCCTACATCGGGGTCAAATGCTGAGGGCACCGGGTATCGAGTGTTGATGGCTGTGTTCTCCGGGATGGAGATGTTTATTACAGTGGACTGGAAAAGGGGCGCGTTGTCGTTTACATCCTCAATCAGGAAGCGGATCTTTACCAGTCGGAAGATCTCATCCGGCAGCACGGCCACCTCGATCTCATAATAGCAGCGTTTCTCAGCGAAGACCCCCGCGCACAGCTTCTCCCGGTCAATTCTGTGATTGGTGGTAAAGATCTCTCCTGTGTTGGCCTCCACCCTCACCAAAGGCACGTCACCCGTCTTGTACACAGGCTTGAACTGCAGCGGTGAGGACAACCTGACGTTGGGGTCCAGGTTGAGGTCCAGGTCCTTGCGCAGGTTCCCGATGCGGACGTTCTCCGGCTGCTCCTCCTTCACCGTGTAGTCCCTCTCCTGGGCCTGACATAGCAAGACCACACAGGCGAGCAAGACCACCAGTGCATGGGCCTGACTTGCTAAGTCCATACTCAAGCGGGGATGGGAGCTTCACTTCTACAGCAGCAATTCTGCCATAAGAGAGGTGAGACGGAGAGAGAGAGAGAAAGGGAGAAAGACAGAACATGCAATGTCAGTGCACAAAATGATATGGCATTCAAGTTCTGCTGTAATTAGTACTATTTCCCCTCACGGAGAAATTTCAACATGACCTGTTCATCCTAACTAGTTATACAAAGGATGTGCGCTCATGTCTTTCAGAGCAAATTAACGACCGTTTTACACAATTAACCTTTGATGACATCCATTGAGCAAGCGGACACGTAAAGGTTAGTAGTTCACATATTCCATCAATCCATTTCATTGCTGCAATGAACCATTTCATATTTGTATTGAGAAGTATGAAAGCAGTGGAGTTCAGTGTTGTGATAACATTATTTGCTTTGAAAGCTTGCTCACGAACTACCGGCAGGAAAAATTGCGATGTAGAGAAAAACGTAACTCATATATCTGAGTCAATGTCAGTCAATATGGTGCAGCGGTGTCTTCATAAACTGCACCCCGCATCCAGACTTCATCTTATTTGGAGGCAGCCGAACTGAGCCTTGAGCAATCAGTTCTTCCATGCACAAACGCGCACACACGCATGCATGCACAAGCACACACACACACACACACACACACACACACACACACACACACACTTGCAATAATACCGCTTGACAGCAGCCATTAATAGAAATCCTCATTTGCTCTGAATGCAAACAATTGAACTCTCAAATATTTCATGAACGCCCATGTGTGTAAACATACACAGAACGATAAGAGCGCTGTTTAGAGTATCTGCCGTGGAAGGAGACAACAATGTGTTATTTACTGCGGGTGCCGGCATCAGTCAAATTAGTGAAATTTAATCATAACTTCATTACATCTTGACGAATGGGTTTTCCCAACATCAACTGTGAACAGCTTTCAGTTTACTGTTTGTGCTGAATGAATGAATGACAATCCATGCTAAGATAATATCCTTGACAGAAAATCCTGTGCAGATGGGTTTTACCATCATTGAACAGTACTAACATATCTATTTGTCTTTGGTTGCCACTTTATTTCATGCTGTTGTTCGACAAAATCTTTAACTGTTTTATATGTGCAAATGCTTGCCAAAGGGCAACAACCCCAAGACGATGAAGGAGTTATACTCTGCAATGCCTTCCTGCCAGTGTTTGCTAGCATGAAATATTGACTACTTTTCAATAGTTAGTGACATATTTAGTAAGTTATTATGGACTCACTTCATGCAGTTTGCTAGCTCATGTTTGGATTTGTTCATTAATTTAATCAATTATTGGATATCTTTAATAAATGAAATTCCATCATTTTCAACACAATAACTCTATAAATGCTTGGCCACACATACTTTAATTGGCTTTTGGCATTACAGTGGTGGTAATATAGTGTAATTGTCAAAGTATATTCATGTTCAGTGTGTTTTTTTTCCAGTAGAATTACATTACTGGTCTTTAGATTGTTTAAGTGTGCAGTGGCGAATCGGGGTAAAGCCACCAAGACACAGTATGTTTACTTCTCATAATAATCCTGGCTCCCCATGTGTATTCCAGCGCAATATATTTAACGACTAATATAATTTCATTGCTCATATCCCACTGTGTATTTAGGTCCACCAACCCCCCTGAGTGTTTATCAACTGCATGATTTCCCTCAACATATTGGTTTATATTCATAAGGCAGCTGCCTTGAAATCAAAGGTCCGTTTTCTTCAAAGTATGGCAGAAATGTATGACAGCCATCACAGAAACGATGTACAGCTGGTGCTGAAAATGCATACGTACCCATACTAACAAGGGACCACAAATAGCTCTTTGGGAATCATAATATTTCCTACTCTATGAAATTCCGATCCATTTGCATGAGTCAAACAATATCCCGTGGAAAAGGTATGACGACCTAAACTGCACTACAGGGGGCTTCTAAATTGCCAAGGCAACAGCGTTCTTATCCATTGAAGCTTTCGGCCTACCGACAAAGGGGAATTGATTAAAAATAAGAATTTAATTAAGCTGGTTTTGAATCAGCAACAATTGCAAGGCATGCATGCAGCCTGTAAAGACACTTTCTTTCCACGCATTTCATAAAGCAGTCACATGAGACTCATTAAAGAACAGTTGGACATGAAAAAACAGCTCTGACATTGATCAGTGTTGGGGTTATTCCTTCTACACATATGGTAGAGGCAGTGTTGTACTGACATGTCAAAATAGTGATGAGATATATCCCATTAGTTACTGTGACACCCTTTACTTTGAAGTGTGCATCTTTCTGAGAGTGAGCAGCAATTGCTTTACTGTGATGATCGCCGGGCAGTCCAAGGCTGAGCTCGCACAATGCATAATGAAGTTTAAATTACATCCTTAAATGGGATGTGATTCAGCCAAGTGAAAAAAAGAAAGGATCAAAGCATGATCTAGATTTCCTCTCCCTTATCAGTGACAATAATGTTCCGCAGGATGAAGGGGTGTAGTATGTTTTTGAGTACATGCAGGAGAACAAATGTAGTAACAAAAAAGACACCCTGGCAATGCTAATGGGGTGTTAAGAAACGTCTTGACTGGTATAGGAGATATACGTATAGAGCCTGCATGTGGTATAGTGTATATAGAAGATCGATATATATCGCTATTTCTCTTTTTTTTATATTTTACAGGCAAGAGGCACGTGTTGCCTTTAAACACATTATGGACAAACTTGTTTACTCCTCTTATTCTATTAATTTAATGCTGTTCTTTTCTCCTAACCGGGCCTTTTTCTACATTTGCATGGCGTTTGACCTGTCACAACTTTTTATACGCCTGTCCATGAGGGATAGGCAAGGTGTGAGAAGGAATTGTGCTGGAAGTGGGGGGAAAGTAAGAGGGAGGGAGAAAGAAATCCTAGGTGTCAGTCAGAGTGTCTCCTTTGCTTACATTTCACTAGTCTCCTGAAATGCTATTTTGAGCCCCAGACAGCAGGTTGAATCCAGTAGGCAAACTCAAGTCTCCCCCTTGGGAGACACAGTGAAGAGGAGCAGGCCAGCCCAGGATCACTTTACACAACAGTGTGATGGACAGGCCTTCCTGCTGTTTGCATCCGCTGAAGGTAGCAGTGAGAGGGGAGACATACAGCTACTGTCAGCCCCTTCGTTCACCCCTAAAGATACCCTCAACTGGAAACTTTCTGTGTAGTTTGTCTGAGGATGGGAACCAAGACATTTGGAGTCCTTTAACTGTCAAAGGGAGGTTTTTCACAATAGTTGTATCTATCAATACTGCATTTGGATCCAAAGAGATTTTCAAAAGAGGGCGTTGGTAGAAGTAATACTTTTGATTGTCTTGGGCTTTTTCTCTTTTAACATCTTTAAGGATCGCTGACAGCCTGACAGACCAGGTTTCTGTCAAGATCAGTCAGTTATGTTTCAGTCCACACAGATAGAACACTTCTCTTAACACGGTGGAGGGAAACAAGCTGTTTTCTCTCAGGAAACTTCAGCAAATACTATATTACCTGAATTGTGATGGATTGTAAATAAATTGATGCTCACCTTAAACAACCACATTGACAACGTTAACAGTAGATTTAGTACTGACGAAAGTTATATATTAGAGTTCAAATATCACTGGGATTTGCACATCACACTATCTTGGATCAATGAAACAGGAAATAGCTGATGTATCTAAATGTTGACAAATAATGTGTTGCACAATTTTTGCATGAAGTCAATGCTGTTAAGATGCATAACCCAGTGGCTTTTCACATTTCAATATTTTTTTTTCTTCATTTTTGGATAGACTTGGATTATGAAGAGTTGTACTACTTGGGTAATGAAATGGTCGCTAAGTAATATTTCTGACCCTCCTGCATTAGCAAAATGACGAACTAATTTACAACGCTGTAATCATGGACCTAAAGAGGGCAGTCCATACCTGCAAATGTGTTCCGAATGCTAAATATAACTGTGATCATTTTGGTGTAGTTGTACATCTTTAATGTTTACTTGGCTTTCAAATACATTTTCTTTAATTCAAATGTGACACATTTCTAGATGATGGGCAATTCGATTATCAGAGAAACCACGCAATTAATTAAAATAAAGTACAAAAAATTAAAGTTACGATGACTAACCAATTATGAATAATTGCTAATATATACATTTATGTTTTAATGATACTGGATGTGACCATATTTCAGGTGAAATCTGTACTCAAGGCACCATCATGAATTCTGAAATATAGGTTCAATCCAATGTGGGAAGTCATATTCAATATATTATCCCATATGGGAAGTAAAAAGGACAGTTCAAATACTACATGATATCAGAAGAGAATATCTAAAACTAAAGATGGGCTTAAATTATTGGCAAACTCAAGTTTTTTTATATAAACTATATGCGACTGTAAAGGCAGAATTTTGAAGGAGCTTGAATGTGAACAACCAAACATACACTGAAGATGAAAACTAAAAGCACAAACAACATCTTCAACACCTGGGAAGCATCTCCGAGACTACAAATCAGTTACTCCATGAACTCTTTACAGCACATACAGATTATTGTCAATATTGTTGTTGAATTTATCACAGGCATAACAAGAACTGGAGATTTGGTTGTTACACGAATGTATCAGGATATTTGTGATTATGATCAATTGCTTTGTACCTACTTGAAATGCGGATGTGCACAGCTTTATTGCACATTTCAAATCAAACCATTTACCCAATGGCTCTTCTTTCAATATAAATGCCTCAGCCTAAAGCCAAAATATACTGCTCGCCTTGGGATGGTTCACATTACCATTTGATTTAATTCTCCAGCAAACCTGGAGCTCAGTCGTCCTTGTGGGACTCTTTAAAAGCAGGCCCAGTAATAATCTATTGCATTCTGAGCAGGTATAATGTATTGGGAACTCAAACAACCAACTGTGGCGGCTAATCCTTAGGCCAACGGGGATTTACATCGTGACTATTTCCGGTAGAACAACAATAATATATTTATGTATTTTTTTTTTCCTAGAGTCTGAGCGTGAACAGACTGAGCCCCTGAGGTTACGGTCTGTGACAGCTGAACCGCTTGACCAGGAGCGCGCTGCTACCGCGCACCCACGCACCGAGCTCCACGGCCAAGCTGCTGAGAAACCTGCACTGACAAGTCCCCGCAGTTGGATGCTCTTGGAAAGTAGGCCTATCTATCCAGCGATCAGTGTGGAGCAAAACTAAATAACGCCCGAAGTCGTGACCGCAACGGCGCGGATACGCACACTCATAATGCGACAGCTCGGCTTAGATTCTCCTCAGCACCGCGTCCGTGGATCATTTCTATTTACATCAGGTGCGCCGGGACGCCTGTTAAATCTGTGGAGCAGCTCTAGGAAAATCCACGGAACCTCAAAATGACCCACTATCGCAACACAGTGATTCATCCAAGTGCCGTAGACGAGCACTACATTTCCTCCTGGCTCATGCTGCGCTCAGTGATTTTAAATATAACGGAGGTCCTCGCCGGTATTGAGACTTCAATTTTATTTTATACGGACCACACAAATTAGGCTGTTGGACGCTCTCCCGCTCCTCAGAATGCGCTCAGGATGCAGACCAGCCATGTGCACACATATGCCGAGAGACCACTAAAGTGAAAACAACAACAACATTGTGATCTCAACAGTATAAATCGTGATTTTAGAGCAAATCTTACCTTTTCCGCTCGAATGTGATGAGAAATCAACTGTGAGTACCGTCGCGTGGAGACATCACTGATTTACAAAAAGAGAAGTGCCACGAATTAAACTGAAGTGGGAGAGGATCCTCATCAGGAGCGGCAGCAAAACGCAATGCAAGTAGAAACAAAAAAATGTTATCCACTACAAAAACTTATCCAGGCGCTAAAAAAACCGGTGGTCCTCATGTGCAGGAGAAGAAGAAAAAATCGTGCACAGCGATCAACTTTGATTGAAAAGGACGCTGTAATTCCTCTTCTGGTGTCTTGGGCTCGCAATCCCACGGCCGACGATACGCATCGATCCCGGCTTGCTTTACATTAACTTTGTATCGCCTACGTTTGCCTTCAAAGTCCTACTTTTTTTTTTTTTTTTTTTTTTTTACCAGCTTACTGACGCTGGCACCACACTTACACGTGTGCGTTAAATGATTCTTGACCAGCGCGTAAAACTTCAATCCAAAGAGCGCAACAAAAAAAAAGACTTCTGATGGAAAAACTGAAAGCTTAAGCCTAATTTATTTTATAACCACTTGTTTTCACTGATTCGAGGCTGTGCACGCTCCCAAAAAAACTCTTGAAGGAGGGATGCAGAGAGCGCATCGCCCCCCAATGGAGTTGGATCAAAGTGTGCTTCAGCGCAGCATCATTTACAGGAGCCGGGATAGGCGGTTCACCGTATCTGTCTGCTAAGCTGTAGATGTCTCAGTAGTATTGTATGAACTCAGTTCCTCAATACTGCCCACCTCTCTCCCTCTCGCTCTCCCTCCGACTGACATCATGGCGGAAGGAGGAGCCAACTGCAGATTTAAGAGCCCTGGTCCTCTTAAAGCCGCACTGCGTTGGAGAGCTGCTCGCATTGAGATGTAGCTGGATGGCGGGCTCTGTGTGGACCACAGATGCCTCTGCTGTTTGCAGCCGCCATAGTGCTCCAGAAATCCGCCTGAAAGCAAGAGGGGGGCACTGTTCACTTTTATACCGAGCTCTGTTTCTGCTTTTCATTTCCAATTAGTTCTACTGTATCATTGCCACCTCTGAATAATGATGAGGTTCAATTTCTTTTCAGACAATCCCAAGAGTGTCAACAGGCTGTGGCAGAGCTCTTATCATGGATCAGAAGAGAAATTAGCCCGATAATGGGTTTGTTCACAATTTCCTTAGTTGCTATGTATAACATGTTGTCAAATAACCTAATTCCGTGGTCTATGTGCCTATTGCAGTTCAGCGTATGAACCTTGAAATGCACGGAACAATGAAATGGCAACAAGAAATTACCTGGAAAATTGAGGCAAATGTCATTGTATACAAATTGACAATGTAACTCAAATGTCTCATTAAAATGATACTGAAGTGTGAATCAGATATTCAGCAAACTGCTAAACGTTGTTTAACAGCGTGTCATTCGGACTATGAAACGTATTTCGGTGAAACATCAACAAGTCTGCTTGCAGCTGAAGGGCACAATGTTATACAGGCATCAATGCAACATATTGATTGGCTCAAAAATCCCTGATCACAAACAATCAAGCTTTCACTTTCCTCTTTAATTGAACGGGTGTAAAGTAGATTCTAACAGGTGCTTTTATGGGGGTCATTAAGGGCTTTGGTCACACTAAGGTCACATCGTCACCACCACCATGCTACAGCTGATTACCCTATGCCATCACCTCATACAAGAAAATGGCTGTAACTTTGCATTTTAACAAGTTTAGCCCCCGGCAAGGTTTTATTAACAGCATTCTTCGCCTGTTCACCATTTCCCTCATCATTTCATGCCACAACACTCATCCCTGAAGACAAGGGGACTGGGGTAGGGCCAGATGACTGTTGTTTTGTTTAGGCCAAAGAATATTTTAATCTAAAAAAAAAAGACTGCTGGGAAATTGCAGAGCCATCTTTATTCATCCAGTGAGAAAATACAGCATATGTGTTTTCTTAATTCTACTGTTAGTTTCTGAGGATGTTTCACAGACCTCTTTCTAAGAGGCCAAAGGCAGTATTATCTGTCAGAAGGCTCACAATTCCTCATGCATGATGCATATGGCTGTTGTGACATTTTAAGAACTAACTTTCAGAAGAAACTTTTGGCATTCATAATAAACTGGAAAGAAAATCAGCATGCACTGAGTCAAATCCTATAGGATGCATCAGTGGGCTGTTATAATTCACCAAACTGAAATATAGCTATTAATGTGTAAAACCTGTCTAACACTGGTGGAGATTACTGTTTCACCGTTGGTTGATTATTCATGGCAATAAATCCTTAGTTATGATGTTGTAGCATCTTAACCAAAGCAGACATTGAGCTAAAAAGTCCCCTCACTGACTTTTACCACAGATTCTTGCTCTAGTAAATAGTTCCAGTGTTCAGTGAGCTAATTTCTGAAACACAGTTCAAGGTTGAGTTTGAAAACATTAACAGTTAGTTGAGAATTATCAAAATATGGAAGAGCTATTACACATCTCATGCTAAGGCAGACTCAAGGGACATACTGTTCTCTTTTAAAGGGATAATCAGCATGAGTCAACTTAAGACATCACTTGTGACATGTCTTCTGTCCAAACAGTCAAATAAAACAACTGTACATTGTTGAATCAAAATGGCTCCCTGTTGAGGGACTCAGTGGTGGAAATGTAGAAGTAACGCTTGCTTTTGTTTTTTAAAGATATGATCAAATAGACATTTTTCTCAACATCGCCTTCAATCACGCTTGCTGTCGCCGAAATCCATGACTTGTCATGCACAGATGTTAAAGAAATAATTGGAAGAAAGAGCACACTCACTAATATATCTTATCAGTGTGACACAGCTGGGCGAGGGGATGGCTGAAGGAAGGGGTAGTAGAGCTAAATTGCAAGGTCGCCGTGTAATAAAACACAGCGTTTTTGAGAAAGGAGAGATTCTTTGCCTACTTGATTCAATGCCATTCTGTGGTTTGTTATTATCCCTTCAGCTTAAACAGCATAAGTTGTCCTCGGAGACCACAATGAAATAGCTGCTGTATCAACATCTTTGTTCATCAATCCGTTAAATGTTGCCATGTTTTTTTCTTTCTTTTATACTTAAGTATTTTAGCCTAAATTGTAAATGGTGTCGGTCCAGCAGTAAAAAAAAAAGTTGGCAGTGCAAAGTGTCCAAATAATATTGTGTAGAAATACAGCAGACACATTTAAAGAGTTTGAGACATCCTGAAAAAACTTCTTTCTGTCTTGCCCATTCAGGCTGGGTTTGTATCCATGGCAACTTTCAAGAACCACTGAGATTTAACACAAGTTGAAACTATTCTTATTGTGCCATTTATTTCTGTATGTTTCTTTCTCTCCCACTTTCTCAAGGATCTCTGGAGAAAGAACAGATTTGAAGAAGATGGAGAGGACAGAGCGAGGACAATTTAATATTTGCTTTTGCCTTATTGGCAACAGAGGTAGAATTTCAGAGAAAAGATGTAGAAACCCAAGATAGACATACAAAAGATACCCTGAATGAAATAATATTTGAACTTTTTTCATACAGTATGAATATGCAGCATGCATGGTGGTGGTTTTGTCGAGCGCAAGACGATTACAGTCTATCATGTCGAAGGCAAAATAGCTAAAAACAGAGATACAAATACCAGGGCATCCATATCAGACTCTCAGTTATCCACCATTTAAAATGTGAAATCTCCACATTCAAAAATATTGAGATTTCTATTTATTTATTTTTTAGCTTTTTAATAATTTCTTTGAGACATCATTGAGAAATCTTCATTTACTGTGTACTTTGTATTATGTATATGGTATAAATCACTTCCTAGTGGCGATTCAATTCAGGGGAAATTAAACGTTATTTTATGGAATTTTTCTAGACTTTGACATTTGACCATGCTATTTTAACACATCTCCCAGAAACAGCATTGTAAGAGTTTTATCAATTACTTAACAAAAAAACAAAACTTCCGTAACTAATTGTGTCACTTCAATGAGTGACACCATATAGGAACTAAAACCCACACCTTGGCCGGCCATAGGATGCCTAACTATAAAAATCCTAAATGCTCACTGATCTATCATTGGGTTCACGTTGATATGAGACCACTATGAGACCGCTGTCAACAATATGAGACCACTGTCAACAATATCCAGTCAGAAGTCGAAGCATGGCCAAAGCGGTAGGAGGCAGAATTCGTCAAAAGGCACTCAACTCTTGAGGCTAATGAGTCTTGCATTGAGTGACGTGTATTCAGAACACGCCAATTAGACTACAGCCAGCACTGTGAACCACCATTATTGTCAGTTGACATGTCCTCGCCTAATGTTCCATTGGCAAATTAATATGTGTGTGTGTGTGTGTGTGTGTGTGTGTGTGTGTGTGTGTGTGTGTGTGTGTGTGTGTGAGGTACAGGTTATTGTTAAATGAGAGCTGATTCAAATGTGTGTTCAACTACTATTTGCATATACAAGCATTGACTTCTGTTTTGTTTTGTCATGTCATATTCGTCCATGACAGATTTGACTTATTTTTATATTTGCATGTTTTTTTTAAACAATTGCACCATCCGTTTAAGTTGTTTTTACAATAAGTACAGCCCTGACAAAATAGGGTCTTTGTGCTAAAATGTGTGCCATGTTGTGTTATAAACTAAATGCGAGAAACGTGGCAGCTAATGACAACACATGTACCTGAATAATGAAACAGTAGTATTTTGATCTTTTTCCCCGTACATCACACATCTCCTTCCTGTAGCAGTACAGTGCAAGATCAATTTGTAGAGCAAAAGAAGAACAAATGTTTCACCTACTCACTTTTGTCTGTCACTTTTTGCTCAAAATAAACACAAACATTACAAATGCTCCAAAATACATGCAGAGACCATCAACAGATATCAACATGACAGTGTTTCCTTTTGAAGATGGATGCCTAAATCATAATTCTGCTTTCTTGGAAATCATTCTCGTTCTGAAGAAGTAACTGTTAAAACAGCCTTTGTGTGTTGTTTGATGAAGGCGATTGTACATGCTGTGGCGATGTTTCCTTCCATCTGTCTACTGTGAAACAGAGCCTGGGGCAACACTGTCAGACGAGAATGGTTTTCTTGGCTGTATCCTGTACATTCAGCTGAATAAAGATTCATGTGCATTTATGCATTCATTCATTCCCACAATAGTTGGGGAAAACATGAAAACCCTAAAGACAAGCTACTTGAATTGCTTCTATTAATCACTGGCAAATACGATAAAAAAATCTCTTTTACAAAGGGCTGCTGTCTTTAATTATTTTATTGCAGTTATATTTTGGGTTGCTGTTTTTTTTGCATGTCATCATAGACTGAACTTTGTCGGGTTGCTTATTTTGCATGTATTTGTGTTGAATTCTAGTGTGTAGCTTCTGTTTGAGTCTGACTTCGCCACAGCCAGCCACTAAATTAAACCCACCTGTGGAGACACCTCCGGGGGCAGGAGCACTGTGACAGGGTGTGACTGCTGGCCAAATCGAAGCCCCAGAGGACAGAGAACAGAGACACAGAGAGAGCAGAGACACAGTGGGATCGAGCAGGCCAAAGGCAGCAGCAGAGCCGAACCTGATGGTGGTTCAAGGAAGCGGCGCCAGAAGTTGTAGCCCCACTCACCCGGGCGAGCCGTACATGGTTGGGTCAGCTGGGACACATTGTCCAGACAGAGGGTGAGAGCGGCAAAGTGAGAAGATGGGTGAGAAAGCACTGTTTCCTTCCGTTTGGGCCACGGCAGCGGCGCTAGGGCGTAACGGAGCAGCAGAGAGGATGAAGCTCGCTGGCAGTTAGCCTACAAAGCAGAAACTGGACTGGGGTACAAGCGGCCTGTCAACGGAGTGGCTGGTCCAAAACGAAATAACTCTGTATCATCCAGGAAATACTTAGATCTTTGAATATTTTTATACAAAGCTTGTTTTTTTATGCTAGTCTTACCTGCTTGGTGCCTATTCTATTGAGTTGTTTATTTAAAAAAAATCATTCAACTTGTATTGTCTCCTTTTGGTAATTTATACTGCTCACCCGTTATTGTAAGAACACACACACGTCCGAGGCTCTCTCCTCGGTGGAGTTTCAGTCCACACATATCCCTCAAAGTGAAAAAAAATGGACATGATGAAGTTTTAACCTCGTCAGAATCACTCACGGAGGACTTATTAATCAAGATATGCAACACTCGTTTAACACAGTGCCTCAAATAGGGACGGGTTTGACAATGCCTTTGCCTTTGCATGGTGAAGGTCACTGAATTGATTTCAAATAAAATGTAATGTGGTGAAGATTTCAATCTTAATGAGGAGCCTTTGTGAGGTCAGGAATTGGCCCTGGTGGCAACAAAAGCAAGTGGAAAATACATTTCATGGAAGTGAGTTAAGGGTGGTTGGAGGGGTTTGAAATCAATCAATGTCTTTGAAATTAAAAGCCCTCTATGTTAAAAATGTCATTTTTCTTTTTTTTTCTTTCACCCAGGAAAGGAGAAACGAACCAACGTCACAGGAACACATGGTAAGATCAATACTCACACATATTTCTCCTTCATTAACAATTTTTGGGGGTTTGACAGGAGGGAAAAAGAATAGTGCTTCCATATTCACTAAGGTGTCATTATTTGGCACTCTTCCTCCCCAGATGGCCGAATGCTTGATGTTCATGTCACGTTGTGTTGCCTTTTCCCTGCCTTGAATGGGCTGTGTACACACCCATTGTTTGATGAGTAAAATTGAAGGCAAGCCTTGTTAACTGTGGATGCCCCTTTGCCAAAGACATAGCACAGCAAAGACAATGTGTGCAGACATCTCTTTCACACTCTTGAGACTTCATGCTCCTTAGCTTGAGGCTTGAGAGGAAACAGACTGTATTATGTAGAGAGAAAACAGGGAACCTTCACAAGCTTTAAAGCTTGAAAGCCATTATAGTTGAAGAAAAATAACCATTTACCATGATGTTTTTATGTTAAACTAGCATGAGCCTCAGATTAGATTTCATTTTAGTTCATGGCTAAGTCGTTGCACTGCACACATTGTCCCCTGACTTGACAGAGAACAGACTTCCAACTACTGAACTTATCAATCAGCTCATCCAACCATTTATCCATCTATTCATCCAGTCATGCATCTGTTTTCTTGTCTCAGGGCAAGATCCCAATGTCAACACATCAAGTAGTAATTCAAGCATCAGTTTCCCACTTTGCACCCTAGATGGCAAATATAGTCCCTCTGGCTTGACCTGGGTGTTGAGTGAGCACGGTACCGTCCACTCCAAAGTTGGAGGACAAGCAAACTTTTTCCCGATCGAGGTGCCTGTTCATACATTACCTGAATACCTTTGATTGATTTGAAACAGCATGACAGTGCCCCAGTGTGTAAAGTAAAGTCCAGCGAGGTCTCAACTGGCCTGCTCAGAACCCCGACCTTTACCCTACTATACACCTTTGAGATGAACTGGAATACATTTGCTATTCAGGCCTTTTTGAAATGCCCAACAAGCTCTAATACCTGCATGGAAGCAGCCACCTGCAGCTCAATTTCCAGAACAGTGGAGGCTGTTATAGCAGCATATCCAACATATCCAACCGGATACATGTAATGACCACAACCTCTGAATAGCGCATTACATGGTGGTGGCATGTAATGTGCTGCCCTGGATATGCACACGACAGGTTATGCACATGCATCTAATTATTTTTACTGTATACAATTTACAGATGTTACATTGTTCATTTTCTATAGTTAAATCTGACACATATATGACAATAAAATACAGCACTGCAGCATAGTGGCTCTAAAGCAAAGTTAGGTAGCATCATTGCAACAACCAACCAGACTGGCAGCCAAACTAAATACAAGGCAATACTAACAAATGCAAATGTTATTACCAAGTTTTTGGCAGACAAACTAATGCAGGGTAATCTGTGGTGTACATTTGAAGCTCCATTGACAGACTGTTACAAAGCATTTGTCCTTGGTCTTGAAGATTTTCCCTACCATTAAAAAAAAAAGCCTCTGAACTAATTTCACGTTCAAATCAGGACTAACGAATGCAAACTCTATTACCATGTTTCATACACACAAACTTACTGCAGGATAATCCGTCCGTGGTGTACATTTGAACCTCCATTAACAGTCTGTTTCAAACCATACCACGGTATCAATAAATGGCGTCAGAATTGTCCTTGGTGCTGAAGATTTACCCTCAGTTATTCAAGAAATAAACAACGTCTTTGCTTCAGAATTCTCAGATCGTCGTCTTTCCTCATATGAAGCAGGACTAACTAAGGCTGTACTTTTTTTTTTTTTTTTTTTTACATTTGAAGCTTCTGTTGAGGTTTATTTTATGTGAAGAGAATCTGTGAATATCTCTTCTCATATTTTAACAGTTTTTGACTGCAGAGAAAATGTTGATTTTCTATCTCCTGTATGAATTCATTTCCCATTAATGCACATTACTGACTTTGCTTCTTCCCTGGAGTCTTTCTGCTTTCTCGCATCTCAGGTTTCTATGGATCGTGGTCCTATCTGGATCGTGGTCCTGCTTGACAACCACTGCTATTATTATTAGTTGCATTGCTATTACTATTGCCGATACCATTACTGCTTTTATTATTCTACTACATCCACTGCTGCTATTATTATTAGTCATCGTAACTTTTTCATCATGCCTACTACTCTCATCATATTAATTGTTTATGTCATATGCATTGAATGTGTTGTAACTCTGTTATGTTCATTCTGTGAACATGACATCTGTTGCACTTCTATCCACCTTGGGAGAGGGATCCCCCTGTTTCTCGCCCTAAGGTTTCTTCCTTTTTGCTCACCTTTAAACGTTGTTTTGGGGGAGTTTCTTTTCTTTTCCTAAACCTTACTATGTTTTTGTTGTTGCCGATAGACCTATATTCAGTCAGCACCACTTAAAAACATTTTTATTTCTACTGAAGTAATATATATTTGGCGACCTGCCTCTGTTGTGGGAGCTCCCTGCCCTTCCACGTGCATACGATCACATTGAGACACATTGCTAGAATGTTGCCCGCAAAACCTTTGTTTTCCGTGCACTCCTCTTGCACTGCACGCTTAAAGGTTTAAAGATTCTCAACTTTTCAGCTCGAGGCACAGAGTCGAAACCGCTTAGCAATGTCACAATAGACTAAGGCAGCCAATCAAATCAAACAAGAAGCGAGCATTAGGGCCCGTTCACACAAGACGCGACAGTTAAAAGCGCAGTCGCCTCTAAAACGCCTTGGCAAAAACGCGCCGGGCTAAACAGCCCGGTGTGCCTGTGGAGCGGGCCTGCGTGCGCAACCGTGTATACCGAGTGTGACATTGATGAGCTGTGCGACTCCGCGCCTCACGCTTAAAAGTTGAGAATATTTCAACTTTTAGGCGCGCCGAAAAAACGCTAGAAAAACGCGTCGCGCGGCATTTAAAAAGCGCCCATGAAAGGCGCGCCGTACCATAGGAAAACAATGGTTTTGCTAGCGACGCGTTTTTGAGAGTCGCGTCCGGTGTGAACGGCCCCTTACTCCTTCACCGCTGACTTCCTGTTTTGATGCCAGTAGATGTGGTAGAAACAGACATTGATATTTCCGATGGTAAATTACGATGAACTACATCATTTCTCCCTCCTCCTCATTCAACAGCAGAGCAATAGCAAGAGCTTAACGTCTACATTGAATAAATTTGTCCCTGTTATTTACACACTCACTTTTCTAAGAGGTGTTTTTGAAATGGCCACGCCTGCCACGCGTCTCTGTGTGATCCAGTGAGAGCAGCAGCAAAGACCCCCTAGGGTACAGAACAGAGCCCATCAATGGCAACATAAATGACATTAGGTCAGACACAGCATCAAGAGGAGGAGCCGGGTTGCAAGCGTCTTGCAGAGGAAGCAGCAAGGGTAGGCAGGCTAAAGCAGCTTAAATGGACGTCCTGAATGAGATTTTCCAATTGAATGCATTGTTTGGAATCAGCTGATTCATTGGCAGATTGGCTTGTCTTGAGATGCTATCAGCTGATGGAGCTGGTATGTGAGCTGAGCTTGACTATGTGGTCTGCCCAAACTAACGCTACGTTCAATTTTATATACGTAAACTAAGCCCATTCATGATGTTTTTCCTATACCTATTGCTAGGTTTTCTGCCTAAAACGGGGCATATCAATTCACGTAGTATTGTGATTGTTGTTCAACCATCACATATCATGTTCTGGTGTATACAAAATGTGCTTGGATTTGCTCCTTAAGTGTACTCACGCTCACTCTGTGTGCATCAGTACACACTTCGGTGACATCAGAAAGATGGCATCATCTGCAAAAGGCAGACATATTGATTCAAACATTACCAACATAAAGACTCCCAAGACCTTAGCTGTACTTCGATAATCTGGCCATGAATATCCCACCCTGAAGCAGTGAGAGGATTCTCATCAGTCTAACTACTTCTGAAGACTATGGTTTCAAATGCTTGGATTTGATCATCAGCCTTATATCAGGTAGTAATGAACAGATACTATAAATAACTATATAGATTTTCTGAACTCTACGGTTTCAGACCACTTTATCTTCTCTTTGGAGCTAGTAGCTAGCTCTCCCACTCGACAAGGTGTTACCTTGAGAAATCTAAGGTCTGCATGAGTGATACTGTGTATGTTTGTAGAGGCCGATCTAATCTAATGTATGAACGTTACTGATGATCAGCACAGTTCATAATGGCCCCCAAGACGATTCAATGGTTTCTACTCCCATCATATAATGTCACACAAGGATGTTCAATTATTGCTAAATAAGGTGGTTTCATCTCAATGGAAGATTCACCCTGTTATGTCGGAGACAGTTCACGTAGACGAGATACAGTGCACAAGCTTTTTTTAAAGGTGACTGGTGAAGCATAAAGGCTAAGTGACAGAAAGCAGGTTTGAAGAAGTGTAGCTTGACAAGGAGTGTGGTCAAGAGAGAATCAACTTGTTTAATCCAACATTTCAAAAAGAAATTGGGCGGATAGGTGTCATTTTACCAATAGGAAACAGTTAACTTGAACTTTAATACTTTTTTATTGTTTCACTTGATACAATGCAGTTGTTAAAACCATGGGTGCAGAAGGAGAGCAGCTAAAATGTGCAGAATGATTATCCAATTAATGTGCAAATGTGGCTTCAGTGCTTGCATTTTGATGTAGTGTATCCGTGTTTAACAAGAATGGAGATTGTAAAATGCTTCTAATTGTCCATAAAATGTCCATGTAAAATCACATAAAAGACTTTATTAAATTCACTCATACAGTAAAGTTATTTACTCTTTCTGATTGTGAATGATTCATCCACATGTATACAGTCCCCCTGATGAAAAAAACTTTCAAAGTATAATTTAAAGTAAAATGTGAAAATAATCTCTTTTGGATTAATTGACCGGTTACGTCTACACTAATGCTAACATGTTGGAATGTTTTCTACTAACCCTGTCCACTGAGTGGTCACAACAATACAAAACATATTAGTTCTCCTTTATATATTAGTTCTCCTTTATATATGTCACTTTAACATAGACTTACATTAACATTATCTGTTTGTCTGAGCACTTTATCGTATACTTAATTTAATACCCATTGCACTGTTGTTGTCGTTGATTGTTGATTGTTGTTTGTCTCGTCTAACGTCTCATGTCTAATGTATGCACCTTCCGCCTAGAAAAATTCCTCGTTTGTGTAAACATTCCTGGCAAATAAACGGTTTCTGATTCTGATTCTGATCTGATTCTGATTACATGCAGTTGACCAACACAGAAGTGGTGTGTTACCACAACCCTTGGTAAGTAGTATGGTTGAGTAGATAGACGTGTAGCAAGTGTTACACATTGTAACACTCGTTCTATGAGCACAAGATGAGACCACACATACACTTACATGCACCGTAGAATATGATAAGTCCTCTGTTGTGACACTAGGTACTATACTGTACATATACTGGTGTACATTACAATGGGTAACCATTGTATTATTTCACAAAGCTGTTTCTCCCTAACAGCCTAAGTAAAGTCTGCAAAGAGAGACTGATATTTGGCACCTCTAGCTGTGACATCAACATGACATATTAATGTGTTTATGGAAAAGCTTCCACACAAAGTTGCTATTAAAGATGAAAGGAGACAAAGGTTACCAGCAAATCAAAAATCAGTAAGTGGTTTAGATTCTTGGCCAACAAACACATTTTAGCAAAATAAGGAGAAGCAAGAGCGGTTTCCTGAACAGAGAGCCCAAAACGGATTTAACAACGTGCACAATGAAGGAACTTGCCACTAGTACTCAGAGGAAAACCTTCCAAGGATAAGATAAACAGAGCAAGAAGAAGTTGCCAAACAAAGTTGAAGCCTGGTACAGCGTAGGACACACACACTTTCTTTGCTAAATTCTATTCTGACAATCAATGGCCACAAATGGGTGGAGATAGCTGTGCTGCTAAAAAAATAAAACATTTTGGAACCAGTAGTCTCCCTTTGTGAAACAGCCAGTGGGGTGTCGCTCTGCAGTTCAGAGATTCTCCTGGGAAGAATACACGCATGTTTGTTTCAGTGTCTGTGCATTACCACTTTGCCTTGGCTGGGGAAATTTGTCAGAAGAAGAGGGTTCCAACAAAATAGTTGAGTTCACCTGCTCCAGCTCTGACTGATGCTAGCACAGAGTGAGGGAGAAGAACAGCTCTCTTCAGTCTAAATGCTTATTGCTGCTCAGCAGGGGTACAAAACAGAAATAGCAAACTACAAGATACAGTAATAGAAGGACCTGTAGTCTCCCAGCTGCAGGAGGAAAACATTCTACTAAGGTGGAGGCTTGTTTGGGGGAGGAAGGGAGAGCACTCACCTTCCTCCACCCACGTAAAATTTCCCTGACAATAGCTTAAGTGTGAGATAGAGTTGTTGGCAGGGACAATGAAGTCGTGTGTGTCAACACACCCCTGAAAGCTTCATCACCCCACTTGGATTCTAAGGTGAGGTACAAGACTAGGATCCAAACAACACTGATGTCCTTGGACACCGGTAGCTGAGCTCTGATGAGCAGATGTTAAAGGCTAAGATCACCTGCCATTGTGGGACCTGGGCCCTATTTTTCGTACCTGGCTTACTGAGTTAGCGGGCTAATTGTCAGGATAAGATGACGTAGGTCTGGCTTATTCAGTTTCTCGAAGCAAGCTTAGATAAATCACCATAGCAACACAGCCAAAAATGTAAACCTGCTCCCGGGCAGGCTTACTGAAATTCACTGGATAAGCTGGCCACTCCCACCGGACAAAAAAGGCAGCTCACTTCCTCATTGATGAAGGAGCGATATTAGTTATATTAGTTTTATTGGGAGAGAGTTCTTTGAGATCGCCAAGATCCGTCCTCACATCATCATGACTTCCTGTACGCGGCGCAATAGATTCTGCCGTCAAGGAATCATTTATTTATGAGAGCTTCTCGAGCCGCGGACACTGATCACCACACGGCGCAGCCGATCGCCCGTCTCACAGACAGAGACTATCACCCGCTGCATGCCGCGCTGTTCTTAAGTTTATTTAGCGCTTAAGAAACTTATTGATGTGTTGAAAGCACTCATAATTATATGACAGTGTTATTAGTACACCATACATATCATTATTGTAGAACGTGATTAAGGTGGACTCATGATAAGAATACAGAGAATCACACACAATTTATTTTCACTGCTTCAATTGATTGAATTTGTGATTATGAATAATACATATATACTGATCCGCCCATACACATATTTAAACTCCTAGTTATATAGAAATATACACATACATGTATATACATATAGTACATGATTCATACGCGCATACAGTACATATATCCTCATAAGTATATATTTATTCGTAAATATAATCTGATTGATCTGGGTGATGAAGCACTTAAAATTTGCGGATACATTTTCCCAACACTGACACATTTAACTTGTCTGATATATTTGCGGCGCTTATGTCTCGCAGCGGGGCGGAGTTAAGCTGCGTTCATGGCAACAATGTTACAAAAACGTTGGAATATTCACAACGCGTTTCCTGTGAATGATTAAGGTAATGACTTCATATGTCTTCATGATCATCTCCTGCTTCTCAACAGACAAATAAAAAGAGGTTCCTCTGAGTTTACTTGCTATTGTACTGTTAGAACATCGTGGTGTCAGTGCTCGATTATTATCCCTTCTGAAGAGGAGCGGGCACGCGCATTTATCCAGAGGATTGACGTCTGGCTAGAATTAACGAGACCGTTTCAGCACGGATCAGCTGTGAAGAAACCAAGATAGCCTGATGTCAATCATCTCGCTATTTTAAACTGGAGATTAGGACATTTGCCTGACTTTGTTTAGCCAGGTACGAAAAATAGGGCCCTGGACAGGAAGGGCAGCTTCAAATAGGGTGAGTCATCTGGAAATGCTGTTGCTATTTCAGTTGCAAAATCAGAGAGAATGCCCATTGGTTCATAGTACACTTCAGGACCTTGAGAAAAGACAATAATTTGATTAGCCAAATTAGGACTCACACATTTTGTACACCGCTCCACAGATGAGAGTGGTCAAGGCCATTGAGCCTGGAAGAAGACAAAGAAAGAATATGGCTTTATTTTCTGTTTGTCCTTGCGGTGTTTACTTCCATTCTGGCATTTCCACATCTTTGTTGTTGTCTTGATGTGTTTTTCAAAGATCCTGCATTGTGATTGGCAAAGATGGTAAAATTATGGGGACAAATATGTGATATTTGAAATACTGTCATGTAAAATATATATTTTCCTTGAACATTTTTTTTTTTGGAATGTAACTGCAATACAAGTATGACTTGATGGGTTGGGTTATAGCACGCTGCCTGCTAACCAAGGTAAACGATTATTCCTGAGTGTTAGGACCTTGGATCAAAGCAATGTTGTATGATGCCCGCTTAGTGCAGAGCCACAGCCAAACAGAACAGAAAAAAAGAAACGTTTTCAAAACTACCCACATTGGTTTGACATGGTCTAATAGCAGGAGGGTGAAAGAGGAGTGGGAGAGGAATGGTAGCAGAATGGAGGAAGGGTAGCAGGCTGAATGCCATTGCCAAGACAATGATGACCAAATGAATGAAATGTGTCCGCATCAAAGGCATTTAGAGAATGTTGTTGCGGTAGGCAGCAAATGGCTTCAGGGACACTGCCGCCATCTGTGTTGCTTTCCTACATAGGAATTCATAGCATGCATTGTTAGTAAAATCTAAGAGACGACTGAGAAGGTGATCGCTGTATGTTGTAAATATAATGTACATATTTCTCTGTAGTCAACACCAGTGTACCAAACCATAAGATACATGCAGCTCAAAGGAATTATGTAATCATAACAAATAGGTATACTAGATATCAGTGGCGGCTGGTGACATTTTTTTTTGGGGGGGCGCAGTTGGTCGGCGCGGTTTAAATAGCACTCCACAATGAGAAGAAAAGAGGTTTGGAGTAGAATATTCTAAAAAACAAAGCTTTATTTCAAGAAAACACAGTGCTCAACACTGTCCAATAACAACTATCAACAAACTGTAACTTTGGGCATGAGAGGTTCAGAGCAGAATGGTTTAAGAAACATTCAATGTGGTGGCCAGAGCAACTTCAGGGAATACATTGACGTAGCATTCAAACTGGGGGCCCTGCAGTAAGGTGGCACTGGTGAGGTGGTCTTTGAAGGCAAAGCGTTCCCAGGTGTGTCCAAGTATAGTGTCACAAACCTACATATAAATATATAGAGAGAGAGACAGAGACAGTAAGATAAGTTGTGGGGAAATATCTACTACAAACAGGCTTCATACTACAGACACAAAACTATGTTTTGTGTGTCTTGATGGCTCAGCAACATAGACAAAAGGCCAGGAGCCACCTTGATGGCTGTAGCTATGACACACACGCACACGCACACACACACACACACACACACACACTAACTTGTTGGGGGTTGAATTGGTATTTTAGATAAAGTTATAGCCTGATATGATATCCACCCAAATCTAGCAATGTCCAACATGTGTTCTGCTGTGGGAAAGATAAAACATTAAACTCTAACACAGGCATCTGCTGATTTTGACACTCACTTCTGCAGCAATCCTTCAAGCTCATCTTCCTTCATAGCCGGCGCTTCCTCGGCTGCTCAGAGCCACTGCACACGGAGCCTCCAGCTAGCAGCTCCGGTTAGCATGTAGCTTGGTGCATGTAGCTTCACTGCTTTGCTGCTGAATATTTAAATCCGGACGTTCGGGTCCCAACTCTTTCAGCCTCTTCTTGTCAACATCTGATCGTGGATTGAAAGGTGTTTCGCGTAGAGATACCACAGAGTTTTCAGTCGCCATACTAACATAATCAAAGTCTCTGCTAGCTGTGTTGCTCGCGTAGCTACGTGGGAGCTATATGGGATGTGAGGGAATGATAAAGGTCTCTGATTGGACGAATAGTCCAACCACGTTGCAATAAGAAACAATGTCATTGGCTAGGGCGCAGATTTGTGCGCCCGAAGATTCACGTTTCATCCGCCAATGAGAAGCTGTCCTTGCCGTCACGAGGGTGAAATGTTTGTTAGCTTTCCATAGACACACATTGGGCCGGCGCCCCGAGATGGGAGGGGCTTTTCTCAGTGATGATGAATGGCGATATATTATATTTAACTCAAGTGGTTGTTGACAGGGGCTTACGGCCTCCCACACACATTTAGCGCGTCAACACGGTATATTTCTTATTTAAATTATTTGATATATAATGTTTTTTGACAGTATATATTATATTTTTTTCTTCTTCTTTTTTTTTTTCATCGCAAAATTTTAGGAGGGGCGGCGCCCTAGCGCCCTCTATTGACGTACCGCCACTGATATATATATATATATATATATATATATATATATATATATATATATATCATGTTGCCTACCCCTCCGAAAGTTTGTCCTGCACTTGACTGATGATTTCAAATGTATTGATAAATTCCCAAAACCAACGTAAGAGCTGTGTACAAAGGCAACAACGATAATTATGTTTGCTTAATCCTCGTTTGCATTAATAGCACACACACAGAGCCAACACTCACGCCAATTTCATTAAAACATACACCGTTATTACATTTATTACAACTTTAGCTAACCTTGTGCCTCTTCCACGGAGTGCTAATACCGTTACTGTTTCTAATTTGTATACAAAACTGACCATATTTCCAGTAGCTTTTGACATTCACTCCGCGCACATTGCGACTTCATTTTTAACCTTGCGAGCCGCCTTCAAAATAAAAGCATCTCATCTTACAGGAAACAAGATAAATTTAACTTAACACAGGCAAAACACATGCAACAAAAACAACAACATTGATTGACAAACAGTTTCTAAAGCAAGAACACAAATTGGGTTACTTACATATCATATAATAACCGACAGCATGCCGTCAAACAGCTCGTGTTGTGCCGTCTTTGACGTGCCTTTAAAAACGCTGGCTGTCTTACGGTGCTCCGGCAGCAATCGTCATGCAAGGCCAACTCAAAAGCCCCACAAAACTTCACACAATCAATTATTTTGGATAAAATGTGCCCGTTTTTATCCACCTCATTGTGTTTCTTCACCGTAGTCCTGTGTTTGGTCTCCTTTGAAGAGCAGTGCTCGACTCGTGCTCACACAAGAGACTAGACCTGACGAGAACGAGAGACGGGAACATCTTTTTTGGACGCTGATTGGCTAAATTGTATGTCACTCATTTATATCTTTAAACAGTGATTGGCTAAACTGCTTATTAGACCCGTCTTTCTTGGGCCAAATCGATTTGGCCCCGGCACGTGCACGGCGCAGTAGAGACGTGCACAGGCGGAGAGGACAAGCAGGATTTTGCACAAGCACATATTTTGCGCAGATATCCTATTTTACAAATATTACTGGGTATATTCCATATCTCAAAAACACAAATACTGACAATTTGTATAATGTATTAATAATATTATATATGTATATATATATATATATATATATATATTTATTATTTTATTTTTTCCGTGGCTCAGGGGGCCAGGCCCCGTGGCCTTCTAATGGCCGGCCGCCACTGCTAGATAGGCACAAATTCAAATGAAAATCCAGAACCAAGCCTGAACTATAATACTGTTACTTTGTGACAGCTACAATATTCTGTGTACTTCTTCTACACAAATCTTTACATAATACATTGATTCTACTGCAGCGCACAATGACATAATGGGGACTTCGCTCCCATTTGTGTTTACGTTGGTCCCCACAAGGTCAACAATTTGATATTAGGGTGAGGAGTAGATTTTTGGTTAAAATAAAAAAGGCCCTACATAGTGCTTAGGATTTTGGTTAGGGTAAGTTTCCACGGAATTACTGTCAGTCAGTCCACTCCAAAGTGCTAAATTTGAAATCCAGAGCATTAATAAAGCAGCAAACAATATGCTATGCAAAGATGTAATGGACTAATGTCCACCTAAGCAAAGAATGAAGTCGCTCTCCCTCTTTGTGTATTGAAATTCAAGCTTCTGTGCTTTGTTTATGTAGCCAGTCTGGCTACGTGTGCATTTAAGTGCATTTGAGTTCTAGTGTGTGTGCTCCGCTAGCTAATGGCCGCCACTCTGCACTGCACTTATAGGGGAATTTCAGCTAATAATGCCACCCCGACCCACGGCGTCATGGCTGAAGCATTGCACCCACTCTCCGGTTCCCCCTCAGGTTAACACTGGTGAGAAACCTCTTATCATGTCAGCTAGTGTAGACAAACTTTCTAAAACTAAACAAATAACTGACATTTAAAATATAGTGTTTCACGTGAAGCATCCAAAATGTTAAGGAAAAACATTTCTTTAGTTATGCAAATGTTTCCAAATGTGTTAAAGTTATGCTATAAATACGAAGCCATGCATGTAACTGTGATAAGTCTCAACTGGCAGCCATGTGACCTGTAGCCTTTCATGTGACGTTCATTGTAAGATTAAATCTCCAAGTGGGTGAAATTTATAAATGCCTCCAAAGCTACACAGGATATTCAGTAGCTTTAGATGTACAGAAATGGAGGAAATCATTGGTATATACTGTTTAAATCAGAAACAAAAGACACGTGTGATTTTAATCATGGGTTCTTTTGTCTCAAAAGACCTATTCTGGGGATGACGTGTGCAGAAAATTGCAATGCAATAATATATTATTTTTACCTAAAGTGTCTACCTAAAGTGTCTTTTGAAACTCTTAAGAAAATGTCAAAAGCTAAAGTACTGCAATCATCCACTTCACGAGGGTGCAGGAGCGAATTCCATCTGACATTGTATAAAAGGTGGGGTACAGCCTGGACAGGATGCCAGCGAATCACAGGGCTGGTTAACATCAGAGACAGGATATCATCTTTTTAACCCCGGTTAAGCCCCAGCCATTTTTCTCAAAAATACCGAATGGTTTTGCATACCCATACTAAATCTTGCCGAGGCTTTGTCCGACAGTGGATTTGGCGGATTCTGTAGGTTGTAAGCTTTCCAGAAAGGTGCGCCAATCATGTGTGGCATCAAGCTAGGGATATGAAAATTGATATTTTCATAACTTGGGGAGCTCTCTCGAGTCACTTTTGAGTCATCTTTATGTTCATATTTATGGTTTATGTTAATATGTATGGTTGAATTGTGTTATAAACAAGTAAAATGGACTATATGCTTTTGTAAGACCTCTTTTGCTATGTCACATCAGTGGCTTTGGTATCGATTCATGGGAGTACAAAGACTTTGAGAGTGAGAAAGACCACCTGATGAAGAATTATGCCCCCAGTTTCGGGGGGCTGGGGCTCATCAGTACACACCCCACTGTGAGTCAGTTTCCTGATTAGTGAGTTTTGCCACTTCCCTACCCCTTTAGAAGACTAGTGGCAGGTTCCAATGGGAGAATGGGTTAAATCCATAGACTGTATATAAGAAGTGGACATAGTCGTCATGATGACACCCTTTGGTGTGTGGACTGCCGTTTTGAAGCATTGAGTTTTGTTGATGCGTAATAATTATTGGATGCCTGGTGTAGCGTCCGGAAGAACTTAGTCAAACAACTTCTCTCGTTCTCTGAATTTATTTTCCTTGATCACGAGTAACAAGTGCTGCAATCGCGATAGCAGGGAGTCGTCCAGTCAACACGCAGGTTGACCGTCCAAAAACAACCCAAACAGCCGGAAGTTCGGCTCTTTAATACACGGTTTTCCGTCATGAACATCTAACATTTAATTGTCTCTAACTTGTCTAAGAGGAGGAGAATCGTGTCCTCATCTTTTCTCACAGGGCTGGAACGTGCAACGACCAGTCTGCTTCCCTAATGTCAATATATATTGGAGTTTTGGCTGTAGCCATCTTGGATTACAGCGGTCGCCATCTTGTTTTTTTACAACCAGTGAACGGAAGTGACCATATTTGGACTGCTGAGGAGTGATTTAGAGACACCATATCTGGTAGAAGTAGTGAGCCGTCAATCACAAGGTAGCCCCGCTCTAAAGCATCCTCTGCTTTATCATCTATTTTACTCTAAATGGGACCATAATTTACTAAATCAACATCATGCTGTATTGTAGACGACTTGAAACCATAAACTGTTCACAAGGGGCCAAACTGTATTCCATTTTTGCACAAACAAAACCCAAAGAAAAGTCTTGCCTGTAAGTAACTTAACAACACAATCCTGGCCCCATCCCACACTGCCAGATGCTGTAGTTAATGAATGTCTCAAACAATGGATTTTACTCTGCAATTCATTCTCTTCACTTGAGATGAAGACCTGTATTGTTTCATGTTTTTGTGTGCAGTTATTTCGTTGTTGGACTCAATTAGATAAAGCTATACAAACAGGCCCTTGTTAGAGCGTTTGTGTTAATGAGAGTCTCTTCAACACAAGCAATGGTAAAAACTACAAACACAGCGTTGGATGTGTGACCAGATTTTCAACTAAATTCTCCAACATGTGGAGGTAACGGGAAGCACACAAGCAAAGAGCATTCAGCCGCTGAAGACAACAGCACAGATTCAAATACACTCCCTTGCTGTCAGCAAGAGATTGTCACAATAGATCACGCAGTAACTTCCTGTAGAGCTGTCTCTGTCAGTCCATCAGTCACATTAGCAATCTAAGTGGGGCTCAATCAAGTGCGGTCTTGGTGAGGGGAATGTGTCTGTCCCCTGTATGTGTCCATCAGACGGAAAATGTTGAGTATTGATTTCATGTCTGGAGAGCCCACAGACTGCAGCTGGAAGTGACAGTCGGTGACTCAGCTCTGTTTTGGTGACAGACAAAAGCTGAAAGAGAAACAGCTTTGAAGTTGCACAGAGAAACTATCAAGCAGATGTCTACTGTAAAGACGGAAAGTAATTTCTTCGTGACAATGTCATACGAACACTGGGTGCCAACTAGTTAACGTAGCATCACTGAACTATCTTCGAGCTTAGTTCTGATCAGAAGAATGACAGCAATATGCCAGGTTTATGGCAGTGTGCCAGTCCATGAATGCCAAGACAACAGCTCAGTGTAAATTCACATTCATCTTCTTGAAAAAAAAAAAAAATTCCGAAGAATAATGAAAATGATGATATCACTTTTGTCCTGATTTCATGTTTGGTACACTGCCATCTCTGTTGCTTATTGACTGTTGATGTTTATTTTGTATTGTTTTTGTGTGTTGGCTCCCAGGTCAGACGTTTATAATGAGGGCAAGTAGAGAGGCCAGGCCGTGTATACACAGAGCCAAGTTTGTGTTGCAGAGTTAAATGCTAAATATATGCTGCCAAAAATAAGTGATGAACGAAGTGTAGAATTCATTTGTGACATTTAGTTTTTGTAAGTAACATGATATGTTTTTCTTTTCTTCTTGATTTCAAGGGGAAAGTCATTGTTTATACTCATGAATTGTTGTCCATGACAGACACAATCCAGGTGCACAATGTAAAATTGGGGAAGCCATGTCTTTAGAGCTTGACGCATACTAAGAACTAAAAGTCAAGATGCTGTGTCCATTTCAGCCACCCTTTTGTCGTTGTTTGCTTCTTGTGAGTTCCCATACCTTATTGGAGTTGATAATAAAATGCTGGCGTACCCCATTAAAGACAGTTTCAAAATAACTATTCTTTTCACGCTCATACAGTATGTTTGTGAAAGAAAAAATGGCCGTATGACATCTTCATATCAGCAAAAGTACGTTAGTGAATAACTTTATTAACTGTGAGAAGTTTCTTCCCTGAAGAGCTGCGCGGATGAGACGGACACATTCCTCTGTTGTCTTGTCTTGGGATTGTTTTCTGTATCATCAAGAAGCAATTCTTAGAGACAAACATGTATTTCACACTCACAGTGAGAATGATTTTGTTTGGGGATATCTAAGCACCAAACACAAGAATAAAGAATAGTATTAAAAAAAGCACATGACAAAACTTGCCACTTGCTCAAATTCTTCAAACTTGTGAATACCTGAAAAAATAAACAGTTTTATTCTATTTCGAAGCAGACTGAAGACATGTTTCACTCAAGCAAAATGGCTTGCATTCAATGTTTATTAACAAGCTCTCTCCCTCTACTTTGTCAAAGCAACAATAAAATCCCTCTTCAATTTTGTTATTTGGAGACTAAAGCAATTCTCTTTGAAGTGTCCCCCCTTTCTTTTTTCATGGATGCATATTTGGCTTGTAACCATGGCTTTCTTTTTTGTGCCACACGATTTACATAAAAGCCTGCAGTCTGGAAAGTTTAGAACAGATTCTGACGAAAAGTAAACTAAGGATGTGCGACAAAATAAAAGCCTCAAGGACCGACGGATGGGTGTGTGGGGGTGTTGGTGGCGAGGGCAGAGGGAGGCACACTGGAGGGGGTTGCTGGTTAGCTGAGCTTTACCCTGGCTGCGTATGAGAGCAGCAAATCCGACTTGGTTGGTAAACAGAGGCTCCGGGGACACTTCTTTTGCATGCAGGCTGCTGCGGACGAGATGGAAGCCCTCTGTGACTCTAATAGAGTAAGCTCATAGAAATCACCGTAGAAAATGTCAATAAGGCTGTCAGCGACAACACAGACTCTCACTCAAACACATCAGCACTGAAAATTATACAAGGCACAGACACTTGCACAAGCAGACAAATAAGGATTTATCTGTGAGCTTTCATGGGTATACACATCCCTTTCTGAAGAACATTCTTAGCTTAAAGTATCATAAGGGCATCATCTCTCTTTAATTTAACCCCCATTGACTTGGACTGGGCTAGTTCAAAGGAAGCACATTCCTTTTCAACTGTACACAACAGCTAGCAAACTCATTTTATGGTCGGGGTTTTCAAAGTGGAATTGCACACATTTTAGAAATTTTCAAACTGCATGTTATTTGTTTGCCCTTGGACAGTTGAGGTAAAAGCTGACTTTAAATGGCATGCTGACTTTGTGGAGTCGTAAGAATGTTGTACCCAAACGAGGGTCACATTCTGCTTCACAGAGCTAGACTTTTATCAACTTAGTATGTCTGCACACAGTCAGCACCCACAAATAAGCAGCCCCCGATTTTACACCCCGGTGACATCACAACTTCAAGGGCTCTGCCGTTGATTTCTAGCTTTGAGAAAGACTGATGCAAGTTCACCGACATCAACCGAACTGTCCTGGGACACCAAAATAATCTATGAAGATTTTAAATGTCTATCGACATCACCCATTAATATGTTTTTCTTCTGATCTATTCATTCTGCTTATGGACCAATGCTCTGTGTACAGTATCTGGACAGTCTTCTCTGAATGTATAGGGAGATGAGACCGAGGTCTCTGATATCTGTTTTCTCCTTCTTTCTTTTCCTTTTCTTTTCTTTTACTGGGAAGCAGCTGTAATTTATCTTCATCAACCATTATGGACATCCTCTGGAACAAAACCTGGACTCGAAAAGTATCAAATCAACACTACATTTTTCAGAAAATGGCAGATCCAATTGTATACATGTCCCTGAGGCTTCCCTCTAACTGTTGGTGTGCTGATGCTTCACTCATTTGATGCTGCTTCTCGCCGCCTAGGTAGAGCTTTTCAAGATTGTTTCTGTCTCCCGCAACCTGTGAGATGGGCCTCAATTGAAGGAATGCTAACAAGATGTCCCAATGATGTTCAATATAGTGCCTTGAAGACATGCAAAGCAATTGAAAATAATCTACAGGAGACAGAAGAGATGGAGTATTGTCTCATTTTGACATCTGGAGAGAAAGCTTGTTTGTCACTTAATGTGATGTGTGGTTGGGGTAATAGTAGTCTATGTTCTCTTTACAGCTTTCATTTACCTACTCATGTTCACAAAGTCTCAAAAGGGGGAGCACCGATCTTAAATCAGAGCTTGTCCTGCAGACGTTTGAGAAGGATCCCAGAACACACCATTATATATTTGGCTTGCCGACCCTTCGTCAGTACATTACATTCTTTTTTCATTTTGACATTTTCACTCTGCTCAACCTCGGCAGCTTTTCATTTGATGTAGATCTACCTGCTGTGTTCTATGAAATATATAATTCAAAGACCCATTTTAGTATTTCCAATATCAAACTGAAAGACATCCTTGTTATTTTGCCATCAATCCTTCACTTGTATGTATTGGGAACAAGAACCATAGTATCAGTAAAATATATCATTAATGTACATGCCTAGACAAAGCCTAGCAAGATATCAACAGTAGTTTCTCAGACGCTATTGACAGAATTGTGACAGAATCTGATGAGGGATTGTGTTGTGGCACTGAATGAACATTACAATGATTGTAAAGCTATAAATGATGCTAACAATCTGTAAACTATCAAATCTGTAATTGGCCTGAATTGCTAAAGTAAAGTCACAGACTAGATGATTCAAAACATAATCCAGTGGCTTGTCTTATGTTCTTTAATCAAGGATAGATATTTCTACAGATAATTCTCATGTCTGTGTCATTGCTTTATGTCTTGTAAGTAATTAAATGAAAACATTAAGAGTGTAATCATATTTTCTGTCGTTAAAGAGGCGACTGTTACATTTTTCATGTTAGCAGAAATTGATTAGTACTTGCTCAATTGCCTCCCACATTGATATTCTATGTGGATATCTTACAAGTGCATAAACAAACGAGTTTTTCCTTTGACACTAAAATCACAGTCCAGCAACTTTGATTGGAATAGTTAATGGGTGTGGGCCAAGAGGGGTATCAAACGATATGGATTGGGTCCACTCAACATACTGCAAACTGTCAGCCACAAATGATAAAACCAGACTGAAATTGGCCTGCGTGCAAAGGATTGCTGAGGGCAAGGATTATAAAGGTTTTTCACCCACCACCTTGCCCCCATATTGATTTAAGTATAACCAGGAGATTTATCAATGTTTGACAGGGAGTTCAGTAACACTTAGAATTAAGTTGCAACTACCAGTGTTGAATAAAAATACCACCACAGCAGGGATTTAAGAGAAAGACAGTTGGGTAATGTGGCCTTCGCTACACTGTACATACTGTACATATGTAATGCATGTCCTATTTTAACTCACATTTATAGATCTATACACAACCACTATTACCAGCTAAACTGAACATGTTGATGCTCAGAAAACATGTTTTTAAATTAACTTAAAGACAGATCATTCCCTTGAATTCTGGATTGACAGTGTATCAGAAATGTAATGTGCAATGCGGATCGAGTGTCATGCTAACAGGGTGTTTTATAATCTTAAAATATTAGCTTTTATTACTGTTGACAAATTCTATAGACTATCAACTGTAACTCCACAGATGCACAGTAGCACTTACGTAAAATGTGGCTATTAGCTGTAGAAGAGACACAAACATGACGCAAACAGAGGGGGTGTGAGTGTTCCCCTATTAGGAATGTGGGTGATGAAAATACTGACATGAAACATGTCAAACATGCATTCTGCACACGTTCAGCCAACTGTACTCAAGATTTCATATTTTTTGTTGAAGATTCAAGATACTATGAATAATCTTTTCTATCTCTTGGTGTATCTAAGCTAATACTTATCACTGAGAGAACATTTATACCCCATCTGTTTAACTCAGCAATGCTATCTTTATGAAAAGCGGGCTGTGAGCCTCGCGTTGCCTGGAAGCACATGTGGGATGAGATAGGAGACGGATACAAGAAGATGGGAGACAACACAGCGCACAGAGCACTGAAGCAAAAAAGCAGCAAGGGAATATGTCAAGAAATCAAAGCCCAGACAAGTTGAAGGGGAGAGGATTCAGATGCACAAACATACACTGTGTTTTTCTGAGACCTGGAGGTGGAAGAGCGCAGCTCAAATCAAAATCCACTTAGCTATTTTAAAACGTGGGTCTGCTCTCAATGTAAAACATTTTTTCACGACACCTTGCGCTGCCTCAGAGTGAGACTGTAACTGACCCACCTCTGTAAAGCTGCATGTGATGTTAATTCAAAATGGAATATGCATGCATGTCCTTCTAAAGAACATTTCAGAACACAAGCAACACTTTGGTGCTTTTTAGATAGCCATGACAATTTTAATGTGCAGCATTTTAAGAAAAGTCACAAGAAAAGGATATACTTTTTGTTATGAGACGTTTTTGGCAAGACTAATGGACCCCCCTAACACAATCACAAAACATAAATTTTTTCTCCACTCAACTAAAATTACTGTGTATTGTAGTCTTTTTCACTATGCTGTATCTATATTTTATAATGTGACCCAAACTGTACTTGGTTCTGCAGTTTGGACAGTAGGTTTTAGAGACATTTATTTATTCCTCTTTAATGACATTAGAAAGTATTTAGCGCAGACAGGTAAAATCACAAATCATATTCTTATTTCCTTTTTTCCCCTGGGTCTCCACCTTTCAGTTCTTATCCAATGGACTGCCACACATGTGCTCACAGGCTCCTGTGGCGACCAGCGATCACTCTAAGGGGAGAATATTAGAGGTTATTTACCTATATTGTCTCTCTTTAATGTCATTGTGGTAAATGCTGCTTTGTCCCTCTGCCCAAGGCGCCCCATGGGGGATCTTTGGATGATTTCAACAAAAGCACTGATGCCAAAGACGTTTGAATTATTTAACCCAGACATCTGCATTGTTGTTTACTTGTTTTCTCTTTCCTGATTGAACAGTCTGCCTGAATAGCGTCGCCTCCTTTTTGCATTCAGTTTGAGTAAGTCGTTTTTTCATGTTGTTGTTTTGTTTTTAAGAATTTTCCAATACCAATTGTCTGAAAATATTCATTTGATAACAGAGACAACACATGCATGAACTGATGAGGGGATCACAATAACCCCGCTGGACTCGTCTGTCTCAAGGCGGTTCTTTTCCCTTAAATAAATACTTAATGTATAAATGCAGCAATCTGGCGGCTCTGGCTGTACAATAAGTCTACATTTTCATAATGCACACAGTCTAATGAATGCAATTTGTGTTTTTGTTGTGCTATTTAATCCATTTATGATTTTCATTTTATAATTTTTTTTAACAGCACAATAGGCCTTACAGATCCTTACATACTTTAAAATAAACCTGTTAACCTGTTCAGCTCTGCTAAAACTCTTACAGTTAGGTGCTGTTTTGAAAATATATCAAAAGAAAATACTAATGTAGGAACACACTTATAAAAACTCTTGATTGAAAGACAATTAGTTGGTTTTGATTTTCACTAAGCAACAAACATATTAACACAAGAAAATGTGTTGCAATTAATTGTATTGCACATCACCCACAATGTTGTTCTTGTTCTCTTATATTTATAGAAATTAATTAGATGCTGTGACTCCTTAATCAATCACAGATACTCAGTTATAATTTTGATGATTTCACTGATAAACATAATAGGGGATGTGAAGGTCAGTGACATTCTGCAGAGTGCATATACAATTAAGAACCGCAGAAAAGTATTAGAGCTTGCTTAAATGAATGTTATCTTTGCAATTACTCTGCACTTGCTTATCGCTGATGATATTGGCACATGGCAGCACAGAATAATGATGAGAGAGGATGACATTTGGCTATCCTTGTTTTGTCCTTTCCACACTCCAATAAAAATGTAAACAATGTTTACAGTTTGTCCTTAAAGGCCGAAAACCCCTGACACAACAGTATTATAATTTGCATAGATGGATGGCAGGGGACAGCATGCCACATTTGATTATTTAATCGTCAGAAAAAAGAAGAAAAAAAAAAAGACACACAAAAACATTGTGATAAAATGCACTTGTTACAAGACTGATATTTGGCCTTCAGGCAGAGCCTTTCAACACAATCACATCTCTATCATCAGCGCCAAAGATTACATTTTCCTCCTTTTAATAATACTTTTGCCGCCAAAATAGTTATTGGCTGCTTCAATTCTTACACTTATGCACACACCATCCTCTATTTTTCTGCCCTTCTCCCAATGCTTCAGGTGCATTCCAGACTGAATGTAAATCTCCATAGGGATGCACAAGGACACCAGTCCAAAGGGTTAGCAGCAAAGGACAATCTATCATGAGACTGCAGAGCACCTGCTGGGACCCAGATGTGCTCTGGCACTTTTTTACAGGGTGGCTGGTGGAGAGCTCCCTAAGGGACTCGGCCTACAGCTGTGACAATGGCTACTGTGCGTCTGGCTGATCTACACACCCGAGCCCTTTCCTGCTGGTTTACATACAGATGTGCACAAGCCAGTGTGAGGCGCTCATGCGTGTGTCTCAGCTTTATCTAATTTACATGAAGGAGGATAGAAATCTGAAGAGCGCGGAAAATAAGAGTGGGCGCATCATCCACACTGCAAGATTGGTGTCAGATGCTGAGCAGCAGCTGGCTGGATTCTCTACAGCAGGCGATGATGATATGCAGCTACAATAGTGTAGGAATGAATGGGCTGGCTGAGCTCGCTCATCACTTGAGTCTGCTGCCAGTCATTAAGAATGAGTCTGTCTCTTAAGACTTGTATATATGCATTTAAATCTGCATTTAATGTGCACTTTGTGAGTTTAAATGCATGAACTGGTCACTGTTCTAAATGTGTTTGAGATCATGCTGTAAAATAATAGGAATTAGCATCTGAAGTTTCTAAAGAAAATAGCATCGCTTTAAAAAAAAAAGTAATATCTTCAGATACAGTATATTTTTTTTGTAGAATCTTCTGTTAGAATGCAGCAATTTGTTTGTAGGAGCTAGTAAACAAAACAGAGTGCTAAATCCTTGTTATCCCTATGTAGATGTACATACTTTTTATGAGTATAGCCAATTACCACAAGGCTCACACTATGCTGTTGCAAATACTTCCATGCTGCAGGATGTTGTTTATCCTGTTTATTGCAGACAGCATGGGTGTAAGTGAGTCACTGGAGGGGAGGTATTTGCGGAACCTTTGCCAGGTCATAAAATCTAATGTTTGTCCCCAGAAAGACAGAAGCACAGAGGCAGAAAGAGTTTCTCTGAGGAACAATGCCTCGCTGATTCAATTTTTTGCTGGTGGATGGTCACTGTTGCTGCCCACAGTGTCCCATTTAAGAGCCGCTATTGGCTTTCTATGAAGTCGTCAAGTGTTTGGCTGTTTGTGCACGCAGCCTCATGCATCTTTTGTGGTTCTTCATGGCACCATATGTGAATATGTATGCTGTGTTGGATTTTGTAATGTTTGAAGATGTTAAAATGTGCAATTTGATGTTTTATATGATGGTCTTATAGAGGCATCTGCTCTACTCTTTGTGCGATTGGTGATTAAAAATAGGCCTCAAGTAGATGGATTTGTCAAAGGCAAATTATTGATTCTCTTCAGAATAACGAAATGTTCTCACATAATTCTCAATCGTGGACTTTTACCAGATGGAAGGTTTGAGTCGCTTGTCTCTTCTTTTGATTGGCACAATGTGATCCTTGTGGTTGGACGTTTGACAGACTATGAGCTGTACTATGACCTTAGGACTTAGAATAAAAGGTTATATCTGTTGTTGACCTTTAGCTGACCTAAAGCCAGCAACAACAAAAAACTGAAAATAAGGCAAATGCATGAGTGCAAAACAAATCTGCCAGTGTGCCATTTAATCCCCTGCTGATTTCAGAAAAAAATGAAAAGCCAGTCAATTCTTGAGAATGTGGAGAAGGATACATAACCTGTCACATGAAGGCAAATGGCCTCGAAGCCACAAAATAACCAACCAAATGCTGTCATTTGGTGAGTATCCTGCCAGGAGCGGCCCAGAGGCTCAGACTGTGTAAAACAGATATTTGCCCAGAGGCCTTTTTCTTGTTTTTTTCTGTCATTTCTGTTTGTGATTTTTTTCTTTTAATTTATCTTGTGGAAACTACCACTACCTTCACACCTGGTGTCTTGCTGCAGATTCGGAAGGCCTCCGCTTTCCTTAGAATCCAGGGCAAGATGAGCGCAATGAAAGATGACCTCAAATTCTGTAATGCTGAGGACTCTACGTATGGTTACAGTTTTCCTGACATCTGCATTTTGCAAGGGAGTTGAAATGTCTAAAAAAAGAATACAAAACCCTCCCTCAAACACACAATAAATAATAAGTAGAAACTGACCTGCATATACAACAAAAAGAGATTGGAGTCCAACAATCCCTCTGACTGTGAGGCCTGTTGCATCTTTGCTGGCAACCTACTTAGTGTGCCACTGGCTACTTTTCTTTCTCTTTTAGTGTACACAAGCTGAACAATAATACATCTGCAAACCAGTTCAGATAGTACAGCAGAAGTACAGTGGGCCTCATTCACCAATATATTCCTACGTTTCTTTCTTAAATATATTCATAAGAAAGGTCCGAAGAAAAGTATATGTCATGGTGTATTCATAAACCAGATAATTGTTTGTAATTGTATTCTTATAATGAGGAATTCAATTATCATAAAAAAAGTATGACAAGTATAAGTTATCGTTGCATAATATAAACTAGATATATCTTCCTTTTTACATGTGTTTAGTGTATGAAAAGACCTCAAATTAACAATGTCAGCAGACTTCTTGATTACTGTAAGCTAATTATTGAAACAACATTTGTAGAGGAGGAATTCTGTCCCAAGCTTTTTGATTCATGGAGGCACTCAAACGTGCGTTAGTGTGCTCTGGACGGAAGTAGATTCTGTTCTTTCCCAAGAATAAATCCCAAATACGAAAACATTGGTGAATGTCAGAATCTTCCCGAGGACTGAATAAGTTGGCTAAGAACAGTTGGTGAACGGGGCCCAATGCAAACTGTTTCACAACTACAACCCATGAACTTTAGCACATCATATTCAGTAGATTCTTCCCAGACTTTATATATATATATATATATATATATATATATATATATTCACGTATCATAGCTCGAGTAGACGAGCAATTCAAGTGTATCCGAACAACCTCTTGCTCTTATAAACAAGTGACCCTTCAAGGAAAACATCTGTTTTTACTCCTCTCAATGAATGGACCCTAAATAACACAGACTATTTGTACTAAGTACTAAGAGAGGCAGCCCTTAAGAACAGAGTTCCAAACTTTTGCTCGATCATCTCTCCTGCCTTTGAAGACCAAGCTTGAATGTGCACATATGATGTGTATATATGATATGATATGTATAAAATGATATGTAATCTGTCAGTATCACAATCCACTTTATTTATCAGGTCCACAGTTTTCTCCACAATTTGCTGACTTTTGAGTTTTTGTTTTGCGAACCGAATAATTGATTATATTCAGTATCAAGTGCTGTTTCAGAAAATTGCTCAAGCAAAGTGCCCTGAAACATGTACTGTAAGTCCATGCTTAATGTTGAACAAGAAATGGCCAATTACCCTTGAGCATAATTGCAAGCAGTTTTAATTGGATTATCAAACCAAAGTTTGGGGATTATCCATTTTTAATCAGAGCATCTGAAGTTCATTTAATTTAGGCAGAGACATTGACACAGTTCTTTTACCTCTATTTTTTATGTTTCTTTCTTTTATAAGTATTCGACTCATTCTAAAAACCATGCAGTCTGTAATAACTAAAAAAAAATGTGCACAGCTATCCATCCACCAGGACTTCCGCCCTTAGACTCAAGGTGGTATTTTAACTACATCCTGCTCTTCGGAAATACAATTACATTTGGAGAAATTGACTGTTCAGGTGTTTCTCTTCACTCAAAATGACTGTCACAGTGTTTTTCTGTGGGTCATCATAAGTAGAAACACAGCCCTTTACCTCACTGTGAACTCCAAGCCACTTTGCCACTTATTTCTGCCGCGCCGATAATAATAATAATAATAATGTCACATTATCTGTCTGTTCGGATGAGCATGTGCTCACATGAGCAATTATAACGGCTTTGAGGGTACCTTGGTTTCTGTGACTGGTGTTAATTATGTGTTGTCTTGTGCTACAGAAGAGCGAGACAGAGCTCACGATTTTCTGGAAGGTAATCTATTCTTTGCTGATTTCTGTTCAATGCACGTGTTACTGCAGCTTTTCTTCTTGCAACAAAGAAACAAGAATCGTATACTTATTTAGAAGCTGATAATATAAATCGTTATATTCTGTAGATATTCTTCATTTCATTATTTTTATGTCTATGAAAGTTCAGGTTGTGCGAGGTCAGTTTAACAAATATTGTCTGTGAGGAGTGTCTGTGAGAAACGTCCGGTGGTCTGTTCCTCAAGGTTCCCCAAGGTTCCGCGCTTTGCATTACAACACCCACACATGTTATCAGTTAGGGAAGCAGACTGGTCGTTGCACGTACCAGCCTTGTGAGAAAGGATGAGGACACGATTCTCCTCCTCTTAGAAAGGTTAGAGCCAATTCAATGTTAGATGTTCATGACGGAAAACTGTGTATTAAAGAGCCGGACTTCCGGCTGTTCGGGGTGTTTTGGACGGTCAACCTGCGTGTTGCAGCACTTATTACTTTGTTTGTGATCAAGGAAAATAAATTCAGAGAACGAGAGAAGTTAAAGCTAAGTTCTTCCGGAGGCTACACCAGGCATCCAATAATTATTATAATACGGGTAGATCAAATCAAGCATTCTGATTGGTTGAGAGTGAGTCACGGGGTGTACTTTATTCAGCCATAAAGTACTGTACAGCCTGTTAACATTTAGAGCGTTCCATATCAGTGCGCACTTAAAATAACAGGTAGATTTAAATTGCGCGACGACAGTTAGTTGTCATTTCAAGCTTGACAGTTACCAAACATGTTTCGTGTAAACTTTGATATTGTCACGTCCGCAGTAACGACTCGCAGACGTTGGTTTCCTTAACTTGCAGGTTTATTGCTTGAGTGTTCACAGTATTGCAACGGGGCTCTTCGCTAGCAGTAGGGTGACCAGACGTCCTCTTTTTCCCGGACATGTCCTCTTTTCGAGACCTAAAAAAAAGTGTCCGGCAGGGATTCCAAAAACGTCCGGGATTTTGCTACGTCCGGGAAAATAGTTATTACCCCCTTACAAGTTTTGGAAATGGTACGTCCGGGATTTTGCTATGTGCGGGAAAATAGTTATTACCCCCTTACAAGTTTTGGAAATGGTATCTCCCTCACGTTCCACCTTCTTGTGCAAGCTCTGACTGTAGAGAGAACTGTCATTGGTCGACCGATCTCAACGTAAATGTAAGTTCACGGCATGCTACACACTACTGCTTATGTTTACACTACTGCAGGGCTTTACAATCTGTACACATAACATCCCTGTCCCGGGACCTCACATCGGATCAGGAAAAACTCCCCTAAATAGATAGCAAAAACCCTTTCACAGGGAAAAAAGGGAAGAAACCTGAGGGAGAGCAACAGAGGAGGATCCCTCTCCCTGGATGGACAGAAGCAATAGATGTCATGTGGCCAGAATGAATAGCGTAGTTACAGCACATTCAATGAATATGACAGAAATTATTCATATAATGAGTATTAGGCATGGTCCATGATCCTGATAATCCATGAAGCAGAAGGCGGTAGAGAGGAGGGGGGCATCAGAAGGGCCATGGCAGCAGGTAGGACCGGTTCCAGGCCGGTTCCATCAGCAGGGCCATGGCAGCAGGCAGGACCGGTTCCAGGCAGCCATGGATCCATGGCAGGGGGGGTGGGTGGGGGGGCGGCAGGACCCGGGGAAGGACCGGTTCCAGGCAGCCATGAATCCATGGAAAGAGAAAGTAGAGTTAGTAATGTGCATTGAAGAGACAATAGTTTATCCAGATGGAGAGAAAGAAGAGGAGAGGAGGAGTGAAAGAGGAAGAGAAGAGGAGCTCAGTGTATCCTAAGATGTCCCCCAGCAGTCTAGGCCTATAGCAGCATATCTAGGGGCTGGACCAGGGCAAACCTGAGCCAGCCCTAACTATAAGCCTGAAACAGCCCTAAGTATAAGCGCTAACAAAGAGGAAAGTCTTAAGTCTACTCTTAAATGAGGTGACTGTGTCTGCCCCCCGGACTGAAAGTGGAAGCTGATTCCACAGAAGAGGAGAACGATAACTGAAAGCTCTAGCCCCCAACCTACTTTTTAAGACTCTGGGAACCACAAGTAACCCTGCATTCAGTGAGCGTAACGCTCTAGTGGGGTAATATGGCACTATAAGCTCTTTAAGATATGATGGTGCATCACCAGCTAAGGCTTTATAGGTGAGGAGGAGGATTTTAAATATGATTCTCGATCTTACAGGAAGCCAGTGGAGAGCAGCTAATACAGGAGTAATGTGATCTCTCTTCCGAGTCCTTGTTAGTACACGAGCTGCAGCATTCTGGATCAGCTGGAGAGACCCAAGGGACTTTCCGGAGCAGCCTGATAATACGGAGTTACAGTAATCCAGTCTTGAAGTAACAAATGCGTGGATCAATGTTTCTGCATCACTTTGAGACAGGATGTGCCGGATCTTTGAGATGTTCCGTAGGTGAAAAAAGGCAGTCCTTGAGATCTGTTTCACGTGGGAGCCAAAGGATATTTCCTGACGCGAGGCAAGTTCTCTAAACATCATGGAGGAGAAAAATGACGGAGAAAAGACGGACAGAAGCAGCGAGAGCACTTCTTTACATCGGTGGCTGAGCGTCATCCTCCACCCTGCTTTCAACCGGCAGTCAGTTTTATAGTCCCGTATGTGCGTCCCGGGACTATTTTCTCTGTCGCTGAAATGCGATACACAATGTTTTGCCGGCTACAACTATTTTGTGCTGAAAGGCAGCTTACTATTACTATTTATAAAGTCGCAGGTACCCGTATTATAAAAGCTCGAGGCAGTACTGTGTCTACAATAATGTACAGTTCAAGGGTTTGCCGGCCCTCCGCTGCGCGTCGGGCCTAACAACACCCTTGAACAGTACATTATTGCACGACACAGTACTGCCTCTCCTACCTTATTGCTTAATTACGCGCTAACAAAACGTATGCACAAGTGGTTTTTTTTTTTTTACAAGATATCTCTATAGTTGCTATTTTGTATGTTGAATGGAGCCTTTTTTTCTACAGACACTTGTAAGAAAAGCCCAATTGGATAGTGTCCATCCTGAATCTGATAGGAGGAAAAGAGAGAGAAAATAAACAACGTGTGAATTAGCAGTAGGTTACTTCACACTCTTAATTTAACCACTAAAACGTACCTCAATATCGCATTTATTCCTTAATTTCCTTTACAGGCTCATTCTAATTCAGAGTCTGGCTGCTGAAGGGGTTGAGTTTGGCTGTGAGCACGCACAGGGCAGAAGGTAAGGATACATTCCTGACATATACTGAACAGGTTGTCAGTCCATCACAGGACGTATACATCGACTGACACACATGGTCAACTGGGAGTGCACCTGAGCAGCATGGGAAGAAACCCACATCCTTAACTAGAAAACACAGATAGCAACAAAGCTGACTTCTGAACCAAGGAATTTTAGCCTTTTTCCATATCATTGTGGTGCCAACCTCATAAAAGTCAAAAAGATAATTATTTGTAGCGCTGGTTTGACTTCAGTACTTCTCTACTTTATACGATAATATTGCGTTTGTTCTGTTCCTTGCACACATTTCTTTTAATATTGATGTGTTGTTGCTGCTTTTGTGCTTGCAGTAAATCTGTCAGATGAACTCTCACAATATAAATAAATGTTCGAGAACAGTGCACCTTGCTCAGATATCCACAATGTATACATTAGCAATAGGAGATGGCCAAGGTCAATGATAATGGCACTGGAGGAACTTGCCAAGCGACAGTCTGGCTCAGCTGCCAGAGCTAGTAAACGAGAAATGATATGCCAGGAATACTGTCCAAAAAGATACAGTGTTAATTTAATATTTGCATATTTGTCATTAATAATGAAGCCCAATACAGGTCAGTAAAACCAAGGCAAATGTTCCTGTCTCAGTTCACCGCCAGACTGGCAGCTGACATTCATTGATTTTATTTTTTCTCCTTCCAGAAATATTTCAACTGCACTTAGCATTTTTGTTTCAGATCAATTACCACCCCTCCTCTCAAACCTAATCTATTGCCACATTGAAAGCCACTGATACATACAGACAACATCACTGCTGTTAAATAGCACAAACATCCTGGAGTTTGCAGCTAAGATACCAATTTCTGTTTTGAAAAATTAAGAACAAACCCCTTTTAAAGAGCAGAATGTGTATTATTATTCTATATTTTATAATGCTTGTTTTTGACTGCGATGTCAGACTATTTTCTTCTTACTAATAATTGGACTCTCAGTGAGGCAGTGACTGTAGAATCAGGTTTAGAGGGGAGTTGTCAAAATCTTTGATTCAATGGCTCAAAGTCAGCTAACCATACAGCTGTAGTGTGCTTTAATAAGGTCTCCTTGAAGACTTAAAAGAAATCTGTTGATTTTTCTCTCTGTATTTGAAACGACAAACTTACTCTTACTTTTTTAACAATGTCACTATAGGGCTATTAGTGAGGCAAAAATAGGATGTTGTAAAGTAGTATTATATCTAGATAATGTGTCATTTAACTCGAAACTATACTGTATTAACTGTCAGAAAAGGTTTGGGCATACCTTAAAAAACAAGGTGTATCATTACAGGCCATGGATGATATCTCATCAAATATCATCCATGCAGCGGGCAGGCATCTCTAAATGTATCACTTTTCGCACATTCGTCATGATCATGACTTTATTCATTTTAATCACAATGAAACAATAGTGTCTTTGAAGTGTAAACAAGCTGTAGAAGACATCAAGTTTTTTATGTATAAATATCGCGGGAAAAATAGACTTACGGGAAATAAATAAATAATGTTATAAAAACGCAGCACTTTCATCCATCCTTGAGCAACAGCATGGCATATAAAAAGCCTGCCATTATACACCAGAAAGAATTCTTCAAATGGATTGCGAAGCGCAAAAAAAACTATTGTTCTTGCCGCCATTTTAATGGCAAATTTACTTACAACTTTACCAACCACCACAGAGAGGAACAAAAGGACATAAAAGTGAACGCTGCTTTGTTTCACAGGCTGCTGCTCTCATGGGTTTACCAAGACGTACGGTTACTGCTTTTTTGTCTGCTGGAATCTTCTGTGTGGGCCTCCATCATTAAAGCTGACATGTGATATGGAACAAGGAAAAATGATTTGCACTAGTTTTTGTCTAGTGAGTAGAGAATGTAAGATTAAAACTGTATTCAGACACGGATGATGGCAGTTGTGTCCTAATGTTCCTAATTGCTGGTTGCCCAAAGTATTGAATATAATACATGTTTGTTGGAGATCAGATTGTCATGTATCATCATATCAGGCAGACTCTTGTGAAATCTTACAGTCTGAGTCTGACAGTCACCCGACGAAATATTAAATTGCTTTCAATATTTCAGCGCTAGAAAAGAAAAACAAAGCTAGTGAGAGATTAACGCTGCCAGAGAAAAGGAGTAATCCTTTTCCAAGACTTATAAAATGCAATAGATGCATTATTGCTTGCCTCAGAATAAACCTTGGTGCCACACCTGACCTTAAAACAAACTTTTCACTTATAAATTAAATTGAAATCTATCAGACGGTAGCATCAGGAACCAAGGGAAATATGATCACTGGATCCAGTTATTCTTATAATGCTCAGGATAAAATGTCAATGGGCATTAGCTAATTTCATCAGTGATGCTTTTTATTAAATTCTTTTAAAAGCCATTCCGGTTTCCTTGCCAAAGATGTCATATTAATTTAAGGCTGGAGACCTTGAAAGAAGGATAACCCAATTTGTACATTAATATGGTAAGTCTGCGGTACGTTTCGAAGGAATTAAAAGCACACACAGCAAAATATTGCCTCCGATACAGGCATAGTCAATTAAAGGGTAATGCTTTCAAAACACACGCCTATTTTATGTGAGAGCATTTATTTCTATTGAAAGGCAATAAAACAATGAAAAATACATTAGTTATATTTGTTTGGTAAGATAATTTTTTTTGTTTATTTAGGCTCCGCTAGGCTGCAGCACATGACGCAAGAATGTGTGTCTTCTTGTAACTCTGTGGATCTTCTGACTTCATAATTGCAACCTGTTGTTTTCCACTCATTGTACATCCTACACGGTTGATATGTGTCACCAACCCTGACATCCGTCAGATGCTCTGTAACCTCGAGACGCAGCTTAGCCTAGTGTCTTTGGTGTGCGCATCCTTTTGCATTGACATAGGTTCCTAAGAAAAGGAAGATGAGAAAACACAAGACGTTTACTTGTTCCCACTCACTTCCTCAGTGCTTCTCTGTTTGCATGGTTTCCGTGGAAACACGTGTAGAATTGCTTTCCTCGTCCTGAGTTCATGCACCAAACTAGTGAAGACTGAATGAGTTACTAATGAGTATTCATGTTGGAATGATGCTTTATAAATGATGAATTCAGTGTTTATTTATGCTTTACTAATGCTAAAACGTGTGTAGTTATTATAAAGTGCTACCAGACTTTTTGAAGACTTATGAAGTCATGTTATTCAGACCAGTACGCTGTTTGATCAAGCAGTTTCCTCGTTATGTCATCTTCCAGCAAACAATCAAATTGTATTCAATGGCAACCGGTAACATTTTGTGACACCCACAGCAGCTGATATAATTATGTAATCACCTTTTGTAAAACACTAAAGTATTGTTCACATTCTTTAGACCATCATATACGGTTTACTATGAAGACCAATACGATTTATGCTTTCAGTTACTGAATAATATGCGACAGGAGTACATTTATTGCAGTAGTATTGTCATGTGTGGCATAGTATGCAAGTATTTACAAATGTAATTGGGTTTGACTGCAATATAATCATTACTAAATTATTTTATACTCCACATAGTTCCCAAAATGCACCGAATAAAACAGTGAATTACTGTAAGAGTAGATAACATTTAAGCCATGTGTGATAGCATCAGAATAACTTTAAAAGTAGAGTGATATTATGACTTCCCTGTAGGCCTCTTCCCCCGCTGTGAAGCACCAGTCATGTCACTGTCATGTCAGCATACTGCAGGTCACACTGTGTGGATGGATAGGGGCTTAAAGGGCATGAACACATCACTGACAAAAGTTGTGATCTGTACGCCAACCCGAAGTCAAACAAGACAGTGCAGTATAATATTACAAAAAGCCAGTAGGCAGTAGTGTGACATTGAAAAAATGCACTGGAAAGTGCAGGAAGTGTATTGAGCATGGTGGACACAAACACAGGAGCCAATTTGTGGGTATGTTTGGGGCTATATGTTGTGTTCCACCAAATCCAGACTACAGTCTAATTAATGCAAAGTGATATTGGCAGACAATTGCCATTTAATCGTACAGAGCACCGACGGGGAAGAGGGGGCATCTTCACTTAAAATAGTTGATGACTTTATTGCCACTAGGCACAAACAATTGCTTGACAGCCAGATTGTGACTTTTAATTTAAAAAGAACTGCCAGTAAACAGAAAAGGCTGCGTGATACAACAGTGAAATTATGGACCTTACTGGAGCTTGAGGGAATGAAGACAGCAACAACAAAAAAACAGACAAAGGAGGAGTAATAAAACCTTTACTCTTCATTTCAAGGAGGGCAATAAGGAACCTGGTTTCGACATAAAGTCTCCAAAGATTTTTTTAAACACCTTCAAGCTATGTATGAGATTGACTAGTAATATGAATGTGCCTTTATGAAGTTGGAATATCATACTCTTGCATGCCTAAGCACGTCATTTATTTCTCATACATCTGCCAATCACTTCTCACGCATGCTCACTCATTATTTACTTGTCATTTCTCGGGGCATCAGCTGTTTAAATCAGCTGGTCTCCTCTGTCCAATAAGCACAACGAAACAATGACATGGTTAGGTCTATCATCTTGCTGCGGTCTCTCTTTGAAATATGCCTCTCTACCTTCAGTTCCTTCATGTTGCTGTTACGCACCCCTCCACCTCCCCATCGCCGCCCAGTCTTCGCAGATCCATCAGCTTCATCTACTCATCATTCTATCAGCCTCATCAGCCATCACCACCGTCTGGACTCCACGGGGGATTTATCTTGTTGCTGACGGGGCAGACGCCCCTCAATTACAATCTCCCTGTAGAGTCCAAGCGCCAAAGACTCTGAGACTTTATCATCACATATCCTCTGTTGACAATAAACAATTCATCTTTATTTATTTGCCTGCTTTCCTGATTGAAATATTTATAGTTGCTTTCCATTGTCCAGAGTTATGCTAAAGAAGCATATTGTATTAAAAACAGAGCCTGGTAAGTATCGGTATATGTAACCTCAAATTGCTTAATTTTTTATGAATAATGTGTGTTTTACCTGGATGCAAACAAGTTCTGAAATAACAACCTGTTACTGATATGGATATTGCATAATACTTCACTGAAACAATAAACAGATCATCAAATATTTAGTCGATGAATTGATCATTTATAATAAATGAATTGGTCTCTCGTGACTAGCTGTGGGTTACAAGAATATTTCAGCAGTATCCAGATTGCTGAAGGGTCACAGGTATTTTTATTTTGAAAGATAGGCATCCTAAACATTGAATCGAACATTTATCACACCTGTGCAAATGCAGACAGACACAGACTGCAATGAACAATACCATTATTTGTCCAAAAACAATAAACTAAACAATTGTATTTATTGTGCTGGCTCCGCTGTTCAAACTGAGTGTATTTCATTTAAACAAAGCTTCAAAAGAGCACATTTTATTGCAGAAAATATGCTTTTCATACATATTTTTCTTCGTGTCACTTTGAAGGACTGTGATGGTTGCTGCCTACACACACCTGGTTATTGCCTAAAAGTCATATCCAGAATGCTTAATGACCTCGTTTAGCTGAGAGGAGGTGAAGGTGATCTTAGCTTGCCACATTTTCCTAATTGTTTTTTAATTACACCTCAGACTGCATCACCTGCAGTAATTTGAGACAGCAGGTTAGTTTCCTTATAGAGTGATAAAACATTATTGACAAATGAGGTGCAGTTCTTTAACGGATTCAATCTGTTCTAAGTTATGTTGATGATGATTTAACTATTTTGAGCACGACATTTTACATATTTATTGATTACAGAATCCCGGTAAGTGTAAAGTCATGAGAATCTTTGCTTGTACATAATATAGTGATTGTTACGACAGCGTATTAGGGCCATTGCAAGTAAAAAAAACAAAAAACACAAGAATAATTACGGAAGAACACAATTCATAATTTTCGAGATTAAAGTTGTAAATTAAAAAAAAGTGCAAAACCATGGTAATGCCAAATAGTGGAAGGGTCCCACTGAAGGAACCACCTTCAGTGGGACTATATGTGTTTGGAGTAAGATCTTATCAACGTTAGCTGTGGTGCTGTAGAGTCAAAGGTAGAAGCCTACTTTCCAATAATTTCTAGCATATTAGTATATGTTTAAAAAAAGAACACAGAAATAATATGAAAGAAAACATGTTCAGAGGTCAACCATACCATAATAACACTACTTTAAGAGCAATGAAATTCAGACGGCTGACTTTAACACAGTTTTGCACTGCAGTATTATTATTTATTTTTTTAAACTAATGACTATAATCGTGCCAATTTGTGATTTTTTTCTTGTAAATGTACTATTTCTCTGAATGTTACCCCACTCGTAATTATGTTTTTATCCCTACAATTACCCTTATATGCCGTTATACAATATGGTCTGCCTTGATTCTTGTGTAATTATCACTCAGACCCCCATGTGCCATACATTGCTAGTTTAATCACATAGACGGTTATTGCATCTCTTTCATGCAGGTTTCACCCTCCAACAGGCTCCATAGCTTTGCCTGTAGTCCGACTGCAGACTGTTTCTTTAAATTCATCAGCTGCAGCAGTGGAAAGATCTTATGGCATAACGATGATGACGCAAAGTTCCCTGCTTCTCCACAGGCCGTGCTTGCTGGTAGCATCCAGCTGTCTGTCCAGAAGATGATGACCTTGAAGTGGGCAGTGTCCATGGAAATACTTCCCTGTTAATATCCCAGCAACAGTAGAAGCCGTGCTGGCACATTGATCTCTGGCAGAACTTAGCCCCATGTTTCAGACAGACTTCAAACATGTTTGTGTTTCATGCTCCTTTCATGACCATGTTTTGGCAGTTGGTGAAGTAAGTCTGGCAGGAGACTTTGCAGCCTTGTGACTTCAATGGACTGTCAAGCAAATCTAAGACATTCCACTCTGGTGTTGATTATGTGGATGTAGACGTCTTGGTGTATGCTGACCCTACTACAGTTAGCTTGGTCAGTAGATGTTCTGCTTCCCCTGCAATGGAGCAGAAGTGATATAATATCAGAATAAAATCAACCTCTTCACAGCTATTGCCAGCAGCAACATGACCCTGCTCAATGTATCTATGTCAGCCGGGCTTGCAGCAGCATGGCTTGCAGGCTAGCAGGTAATACCTTCCCTTGAGCAGAAGATAAGTAATTTCTTAGACAGCACAGTATGTGTGGTCAGCTGAACATGCTTAGTCTACTGCACGAGGAAGGTTTCAGTGTTTTAAAGAGACCTGTGGTTGACAGAACTGTAACATCTTAATATAAGATCAGCAAAAAAAAGTTGGCCTCCACCACGTTGCTAGTCAACATGATTAATAGCAACTGCTGGCCATCTTTAGAATGTACTACCCCAAGACAGTAGGTTTCCCTTGGCGAGGTGTGCACACTAGTGGGTTAGGGTGTAGTCACAACCCCAACGTCTCCCTTTGTAGAGATGCTAAGAGATGGTGGGTCTTGTTAGCGTGACTTTCCCTTGTTGTCCAAAGTCCTGTGGCGAAATGGGAGAGGCTCGTTGAGGTGCATATTCTGTGAATGCTGGTTTTAAGAGTAAAATGATAATTCATACAAGCAGTACCAGTGCACCTTGTTGGGTCAATCCTGATTAGCAAGTAGATGAAAGTACCAGTGTGCTACTCCACAGGAGTCAGTGAGCTGGATTACAGCATACAGGCTCTATTTTAAACTATAGTTACAATGATAGTGGACATTTTTAAAACTACAGTGAATGGTCAATAAATCAAATGTTTGAAAGCCCACAGAAAGCACGTACACTTTTCTCCTTATTTCCCCTCCCCCGCTGTGCCTTCATTGTGTGTCAATCTCGACTAACTCCACTGAAGTGGAAGCAGTCAATATCACCCTGTTCTATACCATGTGAAGGGTGACTCTAATCGTGGACTGCATTATGGTCCTCTTAGAGATGGCTCGTCTCCCAAATAAAATGTGCTGAAGCAGAAAGGATAAGACCCCAGATTGCTTTTAAAATACTTGAGAATATTCTCGTCTAATATATAATGTTTAGGCTCTAAACCATTAGACAATCTCTTTACCATGATTTCAGCCAAGTAATTGTTTAGTCAAATATTATGCAACAGCATTTAACATTTCTTAATTCCAGCAACATATACAATCCATAAGTCTCCACAAGAAGCAGTATAGCTTGCAGTATTCAGTAAGGGGAAACAAAGATGTCAGCAATTGCCTACACTGATAAGTCAGCATACTGTTGCACAGCTATGATGGCAAACCCATTAGACTACATTGTTGAATGTAATAACCAAATGATGGTTGCTGCTGGTGGTAATAGTGCCTTAAGGTTATAGCTGTCAGTGATCATCTCCAGCAATGAGCATTACAGACTTAGCCCTCCCCACACCCATCCTGCAGGACCCATAAAGGCCACCCTGCGCTTTTGTTCAGGCAATCAAGATATGCATGGGCATTAGTTTCGAAAGCCAAATGGTGCCATTCAACCCTGACCTGCCTTCAGCTTAAAATGAATTGAGACTGAATTATTCTCCCCCAGTTACTTTCCTATGCAGCACCATCATAAAGAGCAGTCGCTCTAATTTCCTTTGACAAATCGTTAAAGAGCCCCGGCACTAATGTGTCAATTCATTTTCACTCGGGCTACTTTAGTAGAGTACCCACACACACGCACACACACGCACACACACTATTCAAAGAAAATATGACGTGCAGCACAATATAATTATCTGTTTACACAATATGATCGATATACTATTTATGTATGTATAATAATATTGCTTTTGAAAAACGTAGGAGCTTTTTTTAAGTTCTACGTAATTTATGTATTTTTTTGTTGTGCTGCATTGTTACAGTATTTGCAATATCTGTAAACAGGCTAACCAAAACTAAAGTACAGTCTTAGTCCTAGTATAATCAAACCCCTTAAACCAGATATAGAGTACTAGCTAAATGTCAGTGAGGAAATCTATACTTTTGCATGCTTAGGCCGAATACATCGTGCCATTCAGTCTTCTCACTCATAATTTCCTTGTTGTCATTGTCTGCAGCTGTCAAATGAGATATAAGCGGTTCTTATCAGCTGGTCACATCTTTCCAATAGCACAGTGACACACCTACATTGTTATCCTATCATTTTGCTGCTCTTTCTTTTTGAATGACTGTCTCTCTACCTTCAGTTCATTCATGTTGCTGTTACCCACTACTCCACCTCCCCATCTCCGCCCAGTCTTCGCAGCTTCATCAACTCATCATTCTATCAGCCTCATCAGCCATCACCACCACCAGGTACATTCACGCTAGTATATCAAGTGCCCCTCCATCTCCCCATCACCGTCCAGTCCCAGCAGAAACATCAGCCACCACCATCAGCAGTCCCTGGTTTCCATTGGGGGATTTGTCTAGTTGCTCAGAGCAGATGCCCTACGATTACACATCTTCCTATAGAGTGTAAGCGCCAAAGACTTAATCCTCAAAAAGTTAGAATCCATTACAGTAAACAATTATGTTCACTTCATTCACTTGTTTCCCTTGATTGAAATAACATTTACGTAAAAGGAATAGTTTTGAAATGTAGAAATTGCCCTTGGAGTTGACAGTCAAACTGAGAGATTTGTTGAGTGTATGTCATCAAAATGATCTTTTATTAAATGGAGAGTTCTCACCCTTTCATGTTTTCCTCTGTTGTATTGCTGGTTTACATTATAAAGAGCAGCACCTGTGAATTTGTATTGATTAAATTGGGAGACAGAGAGGCCTACAGCTACTTGAAAGCTGTCAAAGAAACCTTAATTCTCCCGAACGGCACAGATAGGGACACAAAAATGACAGACCTTGTATAGCAGTTAAATAAGGACTGACACTGTCCTTTTGATGCATCCCCTAGTTAAGTGTGTGCTTGAAAAAACAGGTGCCGCTCTGAAACCTTTCAAGGAAAAATATCCCATTGATGACCTTTTCAATGGATATTCAAATACAAGCCTGTTTCTGTTCTCTAATGTGCGTCATCAAAATCCTAAACCCCTGAAATCTGCTGGACTCCATATCGCTCTGATTTATTTGCTGAAAAAGCAAGGGAAAACTTATAACATGACTTTTTTAGTTAGGTTCTAATTGCCTTTTAGCTCCCCCAATCAAAAAGATATATCTGTGAACATGTCTGGCAAAACTAGGAGGGAAAAGAGACTTATGATTCTCTAAAAGACCTTCATTTTATTATATGACGGGCACAAACAGTATTGTGCTTCCAGTATTATCATTGTAGAATACTTTACAGTAGAGAAAACATTGAATTATAAATAATAATAAAGTATTAATCAAGCATACTTCAATTGAAGTAAAATACTGTCCTTGGTTGCTGCTCGTTTCTTTGGAAGGAAAATATAGGTTAGCACTTTTCTCAAATGAAATTCACAGGGTAAAATCATGTGTTGGTCACATCAGCTTATCGCTGATGCGTCCTTGGGATGTTAATTTCCTTATCTCTTTTACCTATGGCTGTATTAAGACACCGTTTCATGTCAATTTATTTGGTATGAAGTTCCTCTGTTCAGTAAAACAGGCACACTCAGCATGCCTCCCATGTTGTAAACATACAGTGGATTTGTGTCATGCCCCAAATCTCTTTTTAATTGTGGGGGAAGGAAGAGTGATCTTCCTTTTGTGTCTGCTCTCAGTCTAATTCTGCTAAGACTATTAAGATCGAACCATGGCAAAGGCTTTGGGAAGTCTTTTGTTAAGTAGATGTTACTGCATAAGCGATAACAAGATTGAGTGGGTTTCATGGTCCACAACAAAGTTTTGGATAATCCACCGTCAGAGTCGGAGTAATGTGGTGTGGCATCAAGAGGAAGGGCTCCAAGCTCATCTTACTTGTTGGTTCAGCTGATTCAAAAATTCTAAATCTTACTCCTGTCTAAACTTAAATGTAGAGGGAATGAAATAGAAGCAGGCACATATGACTCAATTACCTCCAATCCCTTCTTGAAAATGCTCTTCACTTTCAGGAATTCCATACATCTACACAACCTACCATAAATAGGTTCAGCCTGAGATGACATGATTCAAACACAATATATTGTATTGTATCATATGAATGGGAGCATGAAAACCAACAAACTCCTTTTCAGTTCTGTTCAGAATGTGGAATGAGTAAGAGTAGGAACGATGAATGAAGAAAATATTAAATCAATACTGGTAGAAGCAAATAACATCCAAAACACTAGACGTAAAACAAGATAAAAGAAGGAGCGGCAGTCAACAAAAGGCTTTAAGGTAAATTCAAGATGAGATTTAAAAGAAGATATGACGAAGTTTGCGTTATTCTTGTGTTTCGCCTGCTGATACCAGAATATATAATTTGCATTAGTCATCAAATCTGGGGAAAGAATAAAGCATGACCTTTTCTTGATCTAAAGACGAAAATAATGACCTGATCTTCTTTATCTTGTCTCAGTTGGCCAAAACACGGCTGCAACACTTGACCCGAGCATCAAAAGACAACTCTGAGTCAAAAATATGGCCTATGATTTTAACATAATGAGATAAGTCACCCAGACTAGATAGGAGATCGTTAATACTGCTTGTTCTGGGACCAGAATGAGTAATTATTTAGGACTTCAATTTAAATTAATTAGATCTTAATTTTAATGATGAAGGGCATTAACAGGGTTTAACATACAATTATGTGCAGTGATGTGCGGCCAGGGTACACAAGGTAGGCCAACAGTATCAATCTGCAGCCTGCAAGACCCACTTCATGTTGCGCCCACTGTTTCAAGGTACCCCCGTTCTATCTCAAGGTGTATGACCCTCCGAGAACCTTCTGGCAAACTATTTTTGCAAACGATAGTTTGTCCCAACATATATTATTTTTTACTTAATTTATGGGCATAGGTGGTAATATATAAATTATTCATTTTCTAATGTAATGCACAGTGGTGGAACTATTCATCAAATCAATATTTTCATAATAATATTTTATCTCTATTTATGTGCGGTGGGGGTAATTGTTCATCGTATCATTATCTATATAATAATGATTTACTTTGTTTGTGAAGCACCCTACTGGACTATGCACACACCTATTGAGTACAACAATTCCAAACATGTACTGATAGATTGCAACAGAGTAACCTGTGAATCTGCTTGGAAGAATGGAAAGTATCTGCAATCCTTTAATTAAATACTTTCACCAAAGGTAAAACAAATAAGAAATTACATGATAGCTTATGCATAGTAGGTTCTCCCACTGTGTTTTGAATCAGACAGTTCAGAAAGCATCTTTGGTTGAAGGATCTACAATGATGCAAACATAAACTCTACCTCATGTCACTAGACATTGAAGAGTATTCATAACAATCCCGGGTGGTCATGAGGAGTAAAGGTCCAGGATTCGATGAGTTATAATTAAAAAGTATTTAATAAAAGAATGATCACAAAAACAGCTTATGCATGTCGATCGGGTCCCTCCTTCCTCAGCGGACTCTACTGACTCGCACGTCCGCTTCGCTCGCGTCACCGGAGAGAGAGACCCTCCTATACCGCGCGTGGGTTAGTTCATACTATCACACATGGAGCTTAAAGCCCTTCCTACTGGTTAAAAGTCATATTTTCACACCTTTTCCAACAAACTCCATGTTCACTGGCCTCCAGCTTCAGGGGCGGAGCTAGTCTTCTTCTCCAGACCGGGTTGTCTGCTGCTTCATAAAGTCAATGTTCAGCTCCGCCACTTCAGACGAACAAGAGAACTACTATTCCTTAAAGCGACAGTACATGCAGCATGCAGCTTCTAACATCCATTCATACATTAATCATTTCACAGTGACCTTCATATGCATACAATTACACATTCTTCATAATAATATCCCTTAATAATTATCATATTCCATGCATTGTAATGTACACAAACAATTCTTTCTTACACTGTGTAAAGTCCAAATGTGACAGACTGAGCTCTAAAAAACCCTTCAACATCTAGACTCCCTATGAGTATGCTAAATTAGAGTCCTGTATGGCGCACTACTCTGCTTCTGATCGGCTAGTACGGCAGAGTAGCGCGAGTCATGGCTTCACTATAGTTAGATTTGAAATATCGCCTTCGGCTCGGCGCCACTCGATACACTTTGCAATGCTTCCTAACAGTAGCGAACGGCTAGCCCACACAGCTTAAGGAATGGGGTCAGCATGTTTTTTTTTCTTATTTAATAAGATTTGGAAGACTGGTTGCTCATGGTAAACCCACACGAGAGCAAATGACTACACAGACTTTTCAAAACAGAGTGGTTGGAAAAGGCATCATTCCAAGAGAGAGCCCCATCCGCCCAAGTTTTTTTTTTATGACAATGAGGAAGTGGGTTTTAAAATACTCTAACGCTTCTAAATCATCAACCACAGGTCCGATTTAATACATTTAAACGGCTACAGTACTGTAAACCCTTGTGAGAAGAGAAACGATGGACTACATAAAAAAAAGATCGTTACATTTTTATAATTACGTAATTAGGTAAGTAGGTAGTAGGACTTTACTGTTTGTAAAGTATTGACGTCGCGAGCTGCGAGAAAGCAACGGCTGTTTTTTCTCGAATTTGTATCCGTGTTTCGAGGTCCTGTGGTCTCATTGTTCCTCAAACGCATCTGAACGCATCCGAACGAATCCGTCAGATGACACACGCGGAAGGAGCCGGTCATTTGAAGTACAGAACGGTCATGGTGCGACCAAGATTTAGGTCAAAATTGCTCATTTCTTTATTTCTGAACCGAAAAACATGATTTTTGGACTGGAAAGGATTGAAAAAATGTCATTGCTTGTGTTTATTGTGATTTGGATGCTTTAGGTCTTAATCTTTCTAAAGAGGTGCAGTATTACTCTGGGGCATGATGGGAATGCACCAAAAATACAATTCAAAAAACTCGGGGAGCGACCGAGGACTCATTTTTTGATCAGACTCTTGACACTGATATGCTTGATATCTTTCTTTTGATCATATTTATGCAGAAAATAAATAATACATATTTTTTTTATTTTTAAAGGCAAGGAGTTGCTGATTCTTTAGAGATCAAGGACAATAGGGGCTGGTATTTATATCAAGGTCATATGAGCTATAGAACACCTGTAGAAGCCCTAGGGTATCCCTTTAGAGCAGGGGTGTCAAACTCATTTTAGTTAAGGGGCCGCATGCAGCCCATTTTGACCTCAAGTGGGCCGGACCAGTAAAATCACAACATAATAACGCATACATAATGACAATATTACTCTCTGTTTAAATCATTGTTGGAGGTTTTTGGATGATAAACCCTGTTTTAAGGTCTTTCTTCAATAAACTAGAAACATAAAGACCAACAATTCAGACATCAGCCCACTGTTTACCTGCCTGGACTCCCTTGCAGTTAGGCAATATTTTTAGTAAAGTCAGTACTGTGATCAATTGTGTCTGTGGCTCAATGGTTACCATGCACGTCTTACAATCAGAGGATCAGTGGTTTTAATCCATACTGAGGTTTTTTTTTTTTTTTTCAATTTTTTTTTTTTCTCACATTTTTACAATTATCCCGCGGGCCGGACTGGACCCCCTGGCGGGCCGAATCCGGCCCGCGGGCCGTATGTTTGACACCCCTGCTTTAGAGGGACCCTCGGGCTGATGAGGTTAATGTCAACTCTTAACCACATCGGAGAGATACAAATATTAGTCGGAAACTGTGTCTTGAGTGAAGGTAAGGTTACCTCCTTGTCACTTCAGTCTGCTGGCAATCATAATGCCTGAAAGCTGCTGTGTGTTAGAGTACACTACCAACAGGGTGAAGAACCCCAAACCTTTTTAATAGGCTGCTGAATCGAAAAACAGAGGATGCAGACAGTAAGACTTTAGACATCTGCAGGAGTGAATGAGAAAACGGTTGAATCCTGACATTCAGTATGCCTCACTATATGTGTGCAACAAGCATTTTGTCCAACTGACAGTTTTAGGCAAACGTTGACTTTATTTCTGGAAGTTAAGCGAAAGCATTGTCACAAACTGTTCTCCAACTAATGTTAAAGTGGAATGTGGCCACACCAGAAAGCAATGCAGTATTATGTTTTCAAGTGCCTTAGCCTTTTTAACCCCAGACATTTTTCTCAAAAAATCTGAAAGGTTTTGCATACCCATACTAAATACAGAATATCTCCTCAACCACAAGGGTTATTTGAATAATTTCAAAAGCTGTAATATACATAAAACACTTGTGAGACTAGTTAAGAGGTTCACATAGCAGTATATGTGCTACTGGTTTATTGGTTGATGATAGAACACAGGAAAGAAAAAGAAAAAAAATACATTATTTTGTCTCTTTTTAATTATGCATATCATCGCTTTTTTTGTACCATAAAATAGCACTATGTGTTAACAGTATTTGTCCAGATTCTGTAGGTCGTAGGCTTTTCAGAAAGGTGCGCCAATCATGTGTGGCATCAAGCTAGGGATATGAAAATTTATAATTTCATAACTTTCTTGAGCTCTCTCAAGTCACTTTCGAGTCTTCTCGAGGCATATTTATGGTTTAATTTTTGCTATGTCACATCAGTGGCTCTGGTATCGATTCATGGTAGTACGAGAACTTGGAGAGTGAGAAAGACCTCCTGATGAAGAATTCTGACCCCAGTTTTAGGGGCGCTGGGGCTCATCAGATTGCAGGAATTTACTACCTCGTAGCTAACGTTAGCTCGCTAACAGCTAACTTGGCCCATCCCGTCATTGTTTCAACTTTCAGCTGCGGCCCTCACAGACACAATCCTCTGAAATGCTCAAATTTAACTTTATTTTGGTTTTCTACAGGCATTTTGTTTGCGTTGCATATTGTGGCACTGATTGTTTCCCCCTCTGGTGTGCATGGTTGTCTATGTTGTCAAGACAGTCTCAGAATAACGCAACAAATGTTAAATTATTGCAGTGATTTGTATCCGTAAATCCTAACCTATATCTGTGCCCCTATTTTACAACCTATATATAATAATTTCCAAAGGAAGTATATTTATGAATCTCCACCTTCTTGTGTGGATTCTTTTGAGAATATTTCACCATGTTGTTTCACGCAAAATCCTCAAATACAGGAAGCAAGTGACTTGTGTCTCGTAAAAGTTGATGTACAAGTAGTAAATTGTACATTAGTAAATTGTACATCAGTAAATAAACCCAAACAGTTCTACAAATACAATGTTGTATTTTTTTTTACAAAAACACTCCCCATTTACATGGCTTAATAATATTTACATTTATTAGATTACATTTATTTGTGAACTGTGAAGGTAGCATTTAAAAATGGAAATGTGTTTTTGAAGCTCAACGGATTTGTGTGTTTGTTGTGTCACACAATATTCACAAATAAAGGGAAGCTACATCACTCTCCAGTAGGTAGCGTTAAAGCAACATTTGTGAAAACAAATGCAAAACTGATAACTTAACTATATTAACTTGATGCGTACATGCAACGATTTACGTGCACGGTCATGTTTAGAGTAAACAGCTATCTGAAATTCTTATGGAATAAATATTACATAAAATAGTAAAAACATACAGACAAGTAGGCAACAGGCAGATGTCCATCCTGTCTGTCCTAAGTATCAGCAGCTGAGCTTTCAGCTGCTCTATTCCCCTGAACCCAGCCAGATCGCAGTCAAGTGCTCCCTGTCCAGTGCATCGGGAGCATGCCATGACAGACGGTTCAAAGGTTTGGGGCCACAAAAGCTTGATTTATTTTTCAATTGTCTGAGAGGACTACTTTATATATTTTTTTTTAAATAGTCTTTTCATGCTTTTAGGTTGTCAACTGTTTTTTTGTTTTTTTAGAACAAATCACTGTGCACGGTTCAACCAGACTGAACATTGAAAGGGCAGAAAGAGACAAAGATCCCCCTGAGCAAGAGTTGAGTAGAACAGAAGAAATCACCAGTCATTGGTTAAAGAAACGGGAAGCTTAGTATCAAAATGTGTGCAATAAAGCCCTATAACAAGCTGGGATATTAACAGGTGTGTTGCTTAGGGAAATCTCTTCTTAAAATGTCACAATGGAAATAGAATTTTAGGCTCGGGTTAGCACTTGGATCACAGAATATCACTTGAACATACTCTGGATTGATAAATCAAAGTGTAATCCTATTCAATCTAACCACTCAATAGACCTAAAATTGTGGTCTACAGAAAGACAGCTTCCCAAAATATTTAAAGCCCAAATGCACCATTGTGGTTCAATAATGATTGACTCACATGGACTGAGAAACTAATTCCTGTGGTAGAGTATTAATAATAATTGACTCACATGGACTGAGAAACAAATTCCTGTGGTAGAATATTTTAGGGGGAAAAAATAGTTCCAACAGTATTATCCCCTGGCATATAACACTGGGAATATTGCCGAAATGCACGTTTTAATAATTAGCTTTTTCTTCTCTTGCTGGCCAAAACTATTTAAAATGTAAATAATACTTATGGCGTCTGAATTATACTTTTTGTCTGTTTTCTGTGTTAAAATAATGATTATTAAAGGAAATAAGAAAAAAACTCAAAATAACAAGTGACCCATAGTCAATAAATTGAGTATTCTTTGATCTGATTAGATTCAAGTCGATTAAGGATTTAGTGGGATTATACTGTTCACAAACCGTCCAAGGAATGTCGCTATTATTCTGTCTACTTTTTTGACAGACAATGCTCTGCAGGAGACTGTCCCTGAGGCAACACAACTTTTGATGCTGACCTTTACTATACCTTCTAGCACTGCATCTGTGGAAAGGACCTTTTCAGCGTTTAAGCGCATAAAGACCTACAACCTTATCGCAATGGAACAGACGACGCCTTCATCCTTGGCTCATGTTTCCATTGAGAATGAGAGACTTTTGAAACCGCGGAATACACCCAACAAGGAGAACTTTTACGACATTGTCATTGAAATCTTTGTCCAGAAGGATAGGATTTTGTCTCCTGTAAGTGCCTCTTTTTCTTTAAAAAATGAAATTTTATATATATATATATGGCTGTACCGAAAAGCTTCAGTCATAGTTTAGACATTTGAATGATCACATTACATTTGAACAGCACCATAAATTACATTTATACAACCACAATATCACCAAATCAAATTTTTCCCATTTGATTTGTTTAATATTACAACATACATTCAAGTTTTCTTCAAAAAACTCAATCAAAGCTAAAAATGTACATCCGGTACAGTCGTAATGTATGTTATTTATGTATTGAATATATCATTTATTCATCTATATTTTTGTAATTCTTGAATTGGCTTTTTGGTCTGATGTTAGGCTACTGTGTGCTGACAAAAATATCTCAGATTGTGTTTCTTTCTTATCCTGGTGTGCCGTCACCAGGCGCTCATTGTGTATGGTAATTGGTGCACATTTCCCTCGGAGTTAATACGTCGTGTTTTAGTGGTGAGCTGATGCCAAGATTTCTTTTGCCAGGCGCTCTTTGTGTGTATGTGTGGGTTTGCGTATTTTGTAGGAGTGAATTAGCTTTTTTCTGCTGGTCCACATCACCAGTTGTCATTGTGTTTGGGTGGATTTTGTGCATTTTGTAGCATAAGCTGTATTCTACTGTTGCATTAACATCAAGCACACTCTCAAGCATTCTCTCTTTCTTTCTCTCTCTCTCTCTTTGTTGTGTAGTTTGTCTGCCCAACTAATGTAGACTATTTGTTATCTATACATGCGTAAAGTGGACATATCAATATGCCACGTTAATAGGTCACTACCTATCTAGGCAAAGGAGCAGCATTTTACTATTTTAATATCGTCCAATTTTGCAATGATAATTGATGTTGTGTCTATGCATGACCCAGGGGTAGTAGGTAAGATGGCGCCGACGATGGCTGCCTCGGTATGCAGGTGCTCATAGTTGTTTGTTCTTTTTGTCTTAAATGCCGCTTTCTGCTGCGATTCACGGTGCTCTTTCACCAGAGATGAGCTCATGAACATCAGGGTAACAACCCCAGCGGACTTATTTCCAACTTTTTTAACCTCTGTGGAATTACTGGACATTCTTGTGAAAGGTGCGCTCACCTTGGCTCACGCAGTGAGACGCCGCAGGAGAGGGAAACGTGCTGGTGCGTCTCCGTAAACGGGGATCCCGTACAGCACTGCCGGGCATATTTCTCTCCAACGTCCGCTCATTGTGCAACAAACTGGACGAACTTCAGCTCCTTGTTGGGAGAGACAGAGACTTTTCTTCTTCCTCCGTTTTGTGCTTCACGGAGACCTGGCTCTGTGGATCGATACCGGACTCCGCGTTCCAGCTGGCTGGCTTCCAGCTGTTCAGAGCGGTGGAGGTGGAGGAATCTGCTTCTACCTCAACAACGGCTGGTGTAACGACGTAACAGTGATTCTACAGTACTGTTCGCCGGACCTGGAATCCCTCATCATCCACTGCAAACCCTTCTACTCCCCACGTGAGTTCGCTTCATTCATCGCCGAGCAGATACGGAGTGTGGAGCGGACCTACCCGGACTCTTTAGTTATTGTCCTTGGGGACTTTAACAAAGGTAACCTCAGCCATGAACTCCCTAAATACAGACAGTTTATTAAATGCCCTACTAAGGAGAAGAGCATTCTGGACCACTGTTACACCACAATCAGTGGGGCTTATCACGCCGTTCCTCGTGCTGCTCTGGGAAACTCTGACCACGCCATGGTTCACCTGATTCCCTCATACAGGCAGAAACTAAAGTTCTGCAAACCTGTGGTGAGGAAATTCAAGAAGTGGACCAGTGAGGCTCTGGAGGATCTTCGGGCGTGCTTGGACTGTACAGACTGGGATGTCTTCAGGACTGCTACTAACAGTCTGGATGAGGCTGTAACTTCATACATCAGCTTCTGTGAGGACAGCTGTGTTCCAACCAGCACCAGGGTGAGTTATAACAACGACAAACCCTGGTTCACAGCGGAACTCAGAAAGCTAAGACTGCAAAAGGACCAGGCATTCAGGAGGGGGGACAAGGACTTGTACACAGAGTCAAAATACAGGTTTAGCAAGGCGGTGAGAGATGCTAAACGACTGTACTCTGAGAAACTGCAACAACAGCTCTCAGCAAGTGACTCTGCTTCTGTCTGGAGAGGGCTCAGGCAGATCACCAACTACAAGCCGAAAACCCCCCACGCCATGAACGACCTCCGCCTAGCAGACGAGCTGAACGAGTTCTACTGTCGCTTTGAAAGACAATGGAGCAGTCCTGACGCCACGCCCCGCAGGCCCATCAACCAGCCACAGACCATCATCTCCCCCTCCCCCAGCCCATCGGAGGCTCACGCCTCCCCAGCGACGACCCTCACTATTCTGGAGAGGGACGTCAACAGGCTCTTCAAAAAGCAGAACCCCCGTAAAGCAGCGGGCCCGGACCCTGTCTCACCCTCCACCCTGAAGCACTGTGCTGATCAGCTGTCCCCGGTGTTCACTGAGATCTTCAACACCTCCCTGGAGACATGCCACGTGCCAGCCTGCTTCAAGGCCTCCACCATCATCCCCGTCGCCAAGAAACCCAGGACTCAATGACTACAGGCCCGTCGCCCTGACCTCTGTGGTCATGAAGTCTTTTGAGCGCCTGGTCCTGTCCCACCTCAAAACCCTGACTGACCCACTCCTGGACCCTCTGCAGTTCGCCTACAGGGCCAACAGGTCTGTAGACGATGCTGTCAACATGGCCCTCCACTACATCCTCCAGCATCTGGACTCCCCAGGAACCTACGCCAGGATCTTGTTCGTGGACTTCAGCTCTGCCTTCAACACCATCATCCCATCTCTGCTGCAGGACAAGCTCTCCCAGCTGCACGTGCCCGACTCCACCTGCAGGTGGATCACAGACTTCCTGACTGACAGGAAGCAGCACGTGAGGCTGGGGAAACACGTCTCAGGCCCCTCTGCTCTTCTCGCTGTACACCAACAGCTGCACCTCCAGTCACCAGTCCGTCAAGCTCCTGAAGTTCGCGGATGACACCACCCTCATTGGACTCATCTCTGGTGGGGACGAGTCCGCCTACAGGTGGGAGACTGACCACCTGGTGACGTGGTGCAGCCAGAACAACCTGGAGCTCAACGCTCTGAAGACAGTGGAGATGGTTGTGGACTTCAGAAAGAACGCAGCCCCACCCGCCCCTCTCATCCTGTGTGACTCCCCCGTCGACGCTGTGGAGTCCTTCCGCTTCCTGGGCTCCATCATTTCCCAGGACCACAAGTGGGAACTGAACATCAGCTCCATCGCCAAGAAGGCCCAGCAGAGGATGTTCTTCCTGAGGCAGCTGAAGAAGTTCAACCTGCCGATGAAAATGATGGTGCACTTCTACACTGCCATCGTTGAGTCCATCCTCTGCTCCTCCATCACCGTCTGGCACACCGAAGCCACTGCCAAGGATAAGGCCAGGCTGCAGCGCATCATCCGCTCTGCTGAGAGGGTGATTGGCTGTAATCTGCCATCCCTCCAGGACTTGTTCGCCTCCAGGACTCTGAGGCGAGCTAGGAAGATTGCAGCTGACCCCTCTCACCCTGGACATATCCTGTTCGAGTCCCTCCCCTCTGGCAGGAGGCTGAGGTCCATCAGGACCAAGACCTCACGCCACACAAACAGTTTCTTCCCGTCAGCAGTCGGGCTCATCAATGGGGCTCGGGTCCCCCACTGACTGTCTCTGTCACCCCCAGCTATTTTAATTTTTAATTTTTAATTTTTAACTCTTAATTTTTATTTTTATTTTCTCTTCTTTATTTTTATTTCTCTTTACCATTCACTCCTCTGCACACCGCATACTTAAACACTCGTCACTTTAACATACACTTTAACTTAAATACACGTCACTTTAACGTACATTCACATTAACGTATCTGTTGACTGAGCACTTGCTTATCTTACACATATTTTAATACCAATTGCACTGTTGTTTTCGTTGATTGTTGATTGTTGTTTGTCTCGTCTTACATCCCATGTCCATGTCCAATGTATGCACCTTCCGCCTCAAAAAATTACTCGTTTGTGTGAAAACATTCCTGGCAAATAAACGGTTTCTGATTCTGATTCTGATTCTGAAGTGACACCATGATAGTCAGATCCAGGCTGTTAAAAATAGGAAATCATGCACTATTCTTTGATAGTTAGTTGCACCGTTCTCCCCCGGTGGGTAAACATTTATCATTAATCAGTTTGCGTTATTTTGCATAAAAGGAATGGTATTTACATGTGGCTTTGGCTAAGGCTCGTCTGCATTACTTTTAGTATGCTGTTTTGTTATTTTCGTCTTTCTACCACTGTTGCTAATCCATTGTGCTCTGTGTTAACACACTGTGATAATTTGTTGCCGTTTTTGTAACCATTCATGAGCCTAGCAACAGGTTAGTGTATCGAAGTGCCCACAATGACGCAGAAGATTTCTTGAAAGGCAATTAACATGGTCCATGTTCAGGATCACAGTCAGCACCAAGCAGGCAGGAAACAGGTCAGAGGATTAGCAGGAAGGTGTGACAGCAGCAATGGGTTATTAGAACAGGAAAGCATGTAACTGGAAGGCTTCATGAAAATAGAAATAGCTTGAACACTAAAACAGAATGCTCACAGGCAATCTGGCAAACAACACAAACTGCCTCTACATTTTCACACACACACACACCAATTGGAGATTAGGAGCAGCCTTAAAGGCAGGCAGCAGATCAACACTGATAAGAAGGGCTGGGTAACGTGGCTGATTTCCAGAATCAATTCCATTCCAATTGACAAGGTCCTGATTAGATTCAGTTCCAATCCAAATATTGCCTGGATATGAAAGAGATTCTCAGATAACTAATGCTGTAAATTGTACAAGGACCCATCAAACTGGGTGCATTATAACACATTTGAATGTTTACATTAAGAACACACTTTACGCCCCTGTCCCGACTTTGATGCTCGCAGCACTACGCCTTGAAATTTGCCAAGACCTGGTTTAAATTCAATCCAAATGTTTACATACTCTTACATAGACTTAGCGGTCGAAGCAGAGAAGAAATAAGACGTAAAGTGGTCTTGTGCTTTGAAATGTACAGTGCACCCCGCTTCTGAAATGAACTGGCGCCTGCTGCTTGGTGGTGCCTTCAGGTTCCCAGCATGTTTAGATTCAATTCAGGTTCGCTATAGTCTTCAGGGAAAAGGCATATATTTAAACAGGGGTATTCAATAAAAATTCAACAAGGTCCCGTTAGAAGGAATTTCCTTATGCAAAAGTCTGGAACAAATGAATAAATGTCTAACTGGAATACCCTATGATTTAGTGCCATATATATATTGAAGTAGCCAAGCAGCTGTATCAACGTATGTATAGTCAACTGACTGTCAAATCAAATAAAGAAAGTCAAATTAAATAGTATCTCTAATATTTGTCCGATTTCAAATTTGAACTGGATGAATTATAAATATGATATACTTTAATAATAAATACATGTTATCTTATTTCAACTGTGACGATTATTAAAAGCAGCAATGGGAAACTCCACTACGAGACAAAGCACAAATGTTTTGAGCAAACGTACCTACTCACATTTCAGAATATATTACATAACAGAAAGCTTTTGACAAATGTTTATCTTGAAATAAAAAACTTAATTTTAGAAACATTTTATTTAATAGAATTGTCCTTGCCCTGCAGTTTTAAATTCAATTAATTCAGGCCTGAAGTGATGTGTTATGATGTTGGTGTTGGGTGTCCTGTCTTATTGTGAAGTCCTTGTCTTGTGTGTCCTCTGTGTTCCTGCACTTCCTCCCCTGTGATTGTCCGTGATTGTATGTCTGCCCTGTTCCCTGATTGTGTATTCCTTTCACCTGTGCTGCCCTCAGTGTTTTCCACCTGTTCCTCGTTACCCTCCTCTTGTATTTAAACCCTGTCTGTCTCCTGTCCCCTTGTCGGATTGTACTGTTTTTCCCCCATCTGACGTGTCGTGAGTAGTCTTGTCCCTGTTTGTTCCACGTCCCGTTTTGAAGCCTGTCCTAAGTTTTGTTTATTAGAATAAATTTACTTTCAACTGTTGCTCGTGCGTTTGGGTCCTCTCCTTACCCCACACCTGACATGATGTCAATAAATAAAAACACAATTGTCACGGCACGGCTGTGACCCCAGGACTTTTTCGATGTTTTCCCTTTGTCTCCCCTCTGTGTTCTGTGTGGGCGTGGCTCCCAGCACCCGGCACCTGTTACTCGGCCACTCTGAAGTCCTTTCAACGACTAAGAGTATTTTTGTGATTTTTATCATATTGACTTTATACTAACCTCTGCTCCCTGTTCCCAGGATTCCCGTGCCTGCACCCCAGCCCAGCCACCACCGCTCACGCCACCACGCCTTCCTACCTGTGTTCACCTCTGGCTCCGCCCGACCACCTTCAATAAAATCCATTCCTTCACCTCACCTTGCCGTCTCCGTGTCCGCTCTTGGGTCCTGCCTAAACCAACCATAACAACGATATCCATATTCTTCTCTTCTAAAAAGAGAAATTTGTGTTAAGGGACAGGACGCACATTTGGACAAAAATGATCTGTGGTTATTAAAACCACTTGTTTCAGCTCTATTCCCTCTCTGTTGACATCATTGCTGGGCAGTGAATTAATGTGTTAGGATTCTGATCATATTAGGATCTGCGGTTTAAGTTTCTGTTCCTTCATTTCGGATGAGAGTAGGTACGTTTGCTCAAAAGATTTGTGCTTTGTCTCGTAGCGCCGTTTCCCATTGCCGCTTCTTTATAATCGTCACGGTCTCTGAACAAATGAGACATACTGGCTTTGAACTGTCCATGGGAAGAATGAACATAAAAGAGTCCGTCCATTCTTGTTTCAAGGCTCTGGTCTCGCTGTCCACGCCATGTGAAATAACGACTCTAACTCTTGTACTTCTCCAACTGTTGAGTCTCTCTTCCCATCTTTCTGGTGAACAGTAGAAGAATGGCCAAGCAAGAACAACAACAAAAAAAGATAGGAAAATCAGAAACAGCATGAAAAGAGGAGTATGGACAGAGAATAATAGAGGAAGGAACAGCTGTGGCCATGACAACTTTTTATGTTTGGTATGAAATACTTCCCAATGAAATGGTGGTCTGTTGATTATAACGAGTAACTGAGACATTATTTATGGGAAGGCACATTGATGTTAAACTTTCCAATTGTACATTTTCATTGCTTTGAACAACATGAACAAAGTGCATTCACCCAAATTGTGTTGGGCTGACAGCAGTACTCTCTGTGACTCATATCTTAACATCAGACCAAATAATACAAGAACTGAAAGCAAAGACACCAAGGGAATTTATCTATGATATTATATTGGGTGTGTACGTGTGTGTTTACATAATTTGGGTAAACTGAAGTCTTGTGCTAAGCAGTTTTGTCATCTTACTATTTTTCTTGTCCTTGAGTCTTAAACATGTGCTTTATATAACAAGACTTTAGTAATACCAACACCAAAATGCTGTTGCTCTAAGGTTTTTAATGATTTCAGACCATTTGGCCTCACTTCCTTCTAAATTATTATTATTTATGCAGGTAGGGCTTTTAAAGAGAACCTCTTAGCCCCTGTGCAGTTTTATTATAGATCAAACAGAGGGGTTAGGGATGCCACATTTACCCTGCTTTATATATTGTTCAGTCTAATCACCAGAATATAATAATCAAGCAAAACTTAATTGACTTCTCATCTGCTTTTATAACTACTCAGTATCACACTGTAGCCATGCAATTCATGGAATTTGCTCAAGAAAGCCCCATTAGCTCTGGTCAGGCCTGTGTGCAGAACAGGTTCATGCTTCATTTTGAGGAGCATTTGTTTTTTAGGAGTGGAGGAAGGAAATTAGTTATCAGTTATTGTCCAATCATTAAAGACTTTGTTGAAAGAGATTAAAGACCACACACTAGAACAGGTGGAGAACCGTCAAATAGTTCTGACTTTTAAAAATCAACTCTGGAAAAGCATCTGTCAAAGGGAAGGCGTCACCCGCTGACAGTAACTGTGGCACTTGAACCCCCCCAAGACTTTTTGACCACAGGGTGAAAGCCCAGTCTTGTTGCAGATGTGTATTCAGAATACATAAAACGGGTCTCAGCACCCTGCAGTGTATAGCTGAATCCCCCAATGTATGTGAGTGCATTACTACGTCTGTTTTTTGATACAGTATCAGTGACACCTTACAGAGTGCGTGACTACAGTCCATAACAGTTCAATTTAGTAGTACATTAAATCTGTGTGCCAAAAACACATTTATTATTTAGCAAGTAAAGTAATACAATTCACGGTAGAAATAAAATGGTTTGGTTTCTAGTTTTTTTTGCTTCTGTGCACTCTAACTTTCTCTCTCACTCTCTGTTTTGCAAACATTGAAACTTAATTCTTCTACCCACAAATACTGCATCTATGTGTCCTTAACTATTTTTCCAGTGTGCCCTCTGTTATAGGTTAAGACATCTCCAAGAAGATATCACACATGTCCAGTAGGTTAGACTTTTGCAGAAAAGTTACTGATGAAGTTACTACCCTTAGGACAATTTTTGATATGGGTGATCTGTGTCAAATCAAATAATGTATAACTGCACACCGTTACACAGAGAGTGGACATATAGCTTTCCAGTGAATACAAGACAGAATATTAGAACAGCATGACCGGTACTTTACTGTACTTTCCTTTAACAAGAAACTGAGAAACCCAGGTACATGCACAGAGCAGATCCAAGTGTCAAAACACTAAGTTAAGTAAAGTAATGTTGCATTCAATCCTTGCAAGGGAAATCTGATTTGGTCCACTGGTGAGATTGATCTAGAGCCAGAGTTTGTTCTCCTGCAGACAACACTGAAATATTCCTCCAGGTTATAGACTGGGGCCGGCCAAGGCGAGATTCACTTCCCTAAGCCCTGGAATCTCTGTATCCCCAAGTCCTAATTGGCTTTTGTGATTGGCTTGTTAGAAAGCCAGGGTCCTATCCCTGAAATTCCCACTCAACTGTGGGGGGCTATTCATTTTCCCTGTGAGCCACTGAGCCTTAACAAGATGTCCAGTCCTGCAGGCGAGCCACTGTGATCCTCCAGAGGGCAATCAAGTAGACTCTCTCACCTCCTGTGTCTTATAAAAGAGACTCCCTCAGGTGATGACTGGGGCCAGGGATCAAGCAGCGTGTCACTACCACACTCTTACTCTTAAACACAAGTTCATTCCTCACCCCCAGTCCATCCTACTAATTAAACTTGATGCTCAGGAAGAAGCTTGACTTTAACAGTGTATGCACCTCTGTTATAACCATGGCCAATGCAGAGCCACCACGCAGTTTGAACCAAACACCTTCAATTTTCTCCTTAAGTTTGACACTTAAGGCATAATTTCTCCTTCGCTGAAGGACTTGCTTGAGGTCGTTGCACTGAATCCCTTAAAAGTTTTCCTTAGTTAATGAAAAACATTGAGGTATATACTGAATTGAAAGATTGAGAGATTATACAGCAGTAAACCTCTTCAGTTTCCATGGTGACTGTTTGTTGCTTGCACTCGCACACTTCTGGGAAGCCGGCAACATTAGAGAAGTGCGCCACTATCTCATCCGCCTCCCAGCAGAAGGGTAAAATGCGTTTGAAACTCTGTAAATTAAATACCTCGCCGAAAGATCCTGTAGTATAAAAGCGCAGAGCAGTCATTAATCACAAATGGGCTGGAAGAGCACAGCTGCGGAAAGTAGAGTTATCCAAGTCTAGAAGGTCGGACAAATCATGAATCGACGGCCGGTGAAATCTATAGTGTAAAATGAATTGCTCATCGTTAAGTGTATCCACTGGGTTCTCCCGATATCTTCTTGGGATGCGTTCATTTTCGAACGCAAAATATAGATTTCATGATTAATCAACATTTCAACATCACAGTCGTCTTCGGGGTATTGAGACAGAAGACTGTCAAGCTGGTAAAACGTTGGTAAATCAATAAATCATTTTTTTGCATGGTGGCTGTTTTCACCGTGGGCAGCACCTTTCCAACACTGGTGTGCGTGGTCTCATCCTGATGCCCTCACAGATCGCCATGAACTCTTCCATAAGAGATGAAGGAGACAGAGGGACCTCAAGGTGTTTCCTTGGTTTGGTTGCTTTTGTTCGACGGTTTAACTTCAAGGGATTCTTTTAGTTTAAGACCAAGATGAGGAGAAAACGTTAAATACTTGAATGTCTTAAGGAATCCTTAAGGAGAAAACGTGAGGGCGTTCTGTGCAAACAGTTTATGGTGTTTTGTACAGCCGGCCACAGTATCCTTGTTTGTACACTTGTTTTGCCTTTAGTAGATTAATATTTCAGTAAATTTAACAATGTATCCATGGGGACACAGCTATATTATTAACAGCAACATTCCTATTAATACTATTTGGCATCTTATATTTCTTAATATCCTGTTTGAAACATTTTCTCCTCATTGATTGTGTAATTGACTTTTAAAATGCAATATTAGGAGGCATCTCACACAGTAATAAGCAGAGTGACTTTTAATGACTCAGAATTGATTTACGAAGATGCAATACAGATCTTTACAGATAAATGTTAAAACTCAAGATAATAAATTCACCAGACACTTTATTGGTCTGCTGGTGTGAAGCTGAGGATTTCATAATATTTTGTATACGATAGCAGCGTAACAGACATCTTCTCTAGTGGCTGAACTACACGTAGAGTCCCTCTACTCTGAAGGCTGTCCCTTTTACAGCATAGCTACCATGGACATTGTATCTAACTTACAGAAGACTTGTTTCTAATTAACTTAATCTCAATTACAAGAATTGCTTTTAGTGCACCATAGTAATTTCCTAGAAATCCAGACAAACGAGCAAGTAAATGGTGGTTGTTCAGCATACACTTATCTAAATGTGTCAGTGGCCTCATGGACTTTGTGTTTATTTATCAAATGTTTTGGAAAATGGTGCCTTGTTCATAACAATGGCAAATCACTTTGTTTTGTTTTGGAAAACAATTTTGTCCTTCGGGATAATTGCCCTAAATAGCTGGTTGTTCCACGAGAGAGAGAGATGACTAAACACAAGTGAGGCTGAGGTCAATTAAGATCGGGAGTCTGAGCTGCTGCTGAATTTCAATTTCATCGATAGGGAATTAGATTTTCCACAAACACACGAAACAGAACGCAAGGAAATTGATATGTAGTTAATTCACAATTCAAAGAAGAAGGCAACTGGAGTTGTCAAACATTTTATATCTATGTCCCCATTCTCTCAATGCCTGTTCTTTAAAGACACACACACACACTATATGAGAGAAGGAAGGAAGATGGATAGACAGGTCGACGGTTAGATACTGCAAATAGAAAGCATTTTTACAATTAAGAGTTAATAAATTCATGAATTAAAACGAGACAGGTTTTTCTTTTTTTAGAATTCCCTCGTCTCTTCCCGTTCCAGCTGTGTGTTTTAGGAGGGACTGTTGATCATTAGCACCCCCCCCCCCCCCCACATTGTGCAGTCTCTGGCATCACTCCCTGCTCTATCATTGGCACACTCTCCCATCTTGTGTTTTAAATTGTAGGAAGCAAAGAATGGAGCTGTGTGGGGCTTGTTTGTTAGAGACACAACACCCTCATGAGTTTCTGCTGGCAGCGTGCCTAGCCAGCAGAACTGTGGCGCTCAACACTAGAAAACTGGAAGTGAACCCACTCTCATTTTTAAACGTTGCATATTTATTTAGGCCTAGTCGTTTACCCAGCAGTCATTAAGGCTATGTGTGCAGCTTTCTCCTGTGATCTACTCACACTAATTATATCAAACTTGCTCTTTGAGTTTTAACTTGTTTACATTAGACAATATAAATAAGGCCTTTCCTCCGATGGCGTCACAGATGGTTGAAGTGTTGTACTGTAATGCATCTGCACCGGGTTTACGGCTCGACCAGGCTGTCCCACACCACCAACTCAGTTATTGTCCTTTGATTGGACTTATGCTCCAGCTTTACAAACACACACATGCGTCCCACACCAAGTACTCCCACATTACGTAAATAGACAACGATGATTGACTGAGTACTTACATCATGATCATTAGAAAACGGCATAATGAAGAGAAGAGAGGTCACAATTCCGCCCACAGACTTCCTTTTCACTCTTGACTCTCCTTTGCCTTTCATAAAATGTCTCCATATTTACGTGAGGTTGACCGAAGATGGAAGTAAGACATTTGTGCATACTGTCTCTTTCTCGCTTTTCACAGCACTCGGACATAAAAGATGCACAGATTTCAGCTGGCTGTTGCTGGAGACTTCCACAGAGTCCATTATAAACTTAGTTCAATATTTCACATGCCAGGGGCATCAGATGGACACCCTACATCTGTGGAGCGTGAAGTTGATAGGCCTGGCTTTATGTTGCTCCTGGGCACTGCTTGAATAATATATGGAAGCTCTTAAGGTGGCCATAGACACAGGCTTATACACTTTTAATAATAAGCACAATGATAGCGTATTACTCTGATGGAATGCTGGAATTATACATTAATTATTAGGTCAGTCTTGTACTGAAACCATTCCCAGCTAGCTGAGTGTGAGGCTTTCAGTGAAGCAGCTTCTGACTACAGAACATGCAAGTTGAGAATGGAGAAGACTTGTCATGCACGACATAACTTTATTGTGCATTGCCAGAGACGACAGAAACAATTCCGGATTCATCTGTAAATTAGGACTGTCAATATACAGTGTGAGCAAGTGTTTTTGCTCTCATAAAGATGAATCAAGCCAGAGACAAAATGCATCAAATTATCAAGATGCTGCCAAGGGTATTCATGTTTGTACAAGGTTTAGCAGTGGGGGTGGAAAACAGTTGTAGGTTGTCAGAAACCTTTGAGGGTGAATAAATATGATGAAGGGCCTTAATTATGTGATTGCTGGCTTGGAAACTATATCACTGAAAATAGACAGCTCGGCAGGGAGGGAGAGAACTCCCACACCCTTCACAGAGGGAGAATGGCAGGTACTTTCTACCGGGTGTTTGAATGGTGCTGCGTTTTTCCATTCTGCACCTCTGTGCACTTGAATGATATTTTGATTTGTTGAATAGCAACAAACGCACATCTCTGCACACTTAAACGGGAATGAGAGAAGTGTTTTGGATTAAACTGAGGCAGCATTTAAAGACGATTCTAGTAGTAGGACTGCTTGCATCTCGGATATGAGCTCATTGTTGCTACTGCTGTTCCATTGCTACCATTTACATGAAAATTCAGCTCTTAGCCCAGTTTCTATAGTAAGCTGGTCTTGGTAATAACGCAGAATAACTCCCGTTTGAGTATGAAAACCTGGTTAAGATGTTGGTCGCTCCCTGATAAACCGCTTACTGTCTCATTCCTTCCACTTTGTTTTTTGTTGTTATTCCAAAATCAGATTCGCAAAGCATTATGGGCACAGTTTAATGTCAACAAAAACACTGCAACAGCAATTCTTTCTTTTACTATTGGGATTATGAATGTAATAAACAAACTAAGCTCCTGCTCTAAGAGTCTGGCTTCGAGCTGAACCTTTTCATACTTTTCTGCTGAAGTGGTGTATACATGCAGGGAGCATCTCTGGGTAGAAATGACAACTCTATTAATTGGTTTATTCATAGCAACAGTGCACTGTATCACCGAATATCAAAAGACACGTGTGTGTAATTAAACTTAAATAAGACTCTAAAGCGTGGCGAATAGCCGACTGTGCATGAAAATGTACCTCTGGTGCTGTAACTGTTATAATATAGAAACAATAACAGACAGTAATCAGTCAATTGTTAGTAGCAAAGGTTACCCTATTGCAACCCTAGTCTTCTCAGCACAGGTGGAGGATTCTGCTGGACTCGCCCATTAAGAATTTGCATAAGTGTGTAGCTGGTCAATCAGGAAGTGCCAACCCGAATATGTGCGGACTAACCGTTAATCCTACAGTATCGTTGCAAAATCAATATTGAGGTATGTGGTTTACCGTGCTTTGTGGGTGTGATTTTTATTTTGCCATGTCATTACCATTCCTATCTACACAACCAATGTGTTTACCATTAAACTGGAAGCCTACTCAGATATTTTACTTAATATTGTAAAAGTAATACTCTGTTACAAGTAAAACTCCTACATGTTGCTTAATTATAAGTACAAAATATTACCATCAATATATGCAGTACCAAAAGTTAAAATACGTATTTTGGAAACTACTGCCTTTTATATGCTGTGGGGTCCGCACTTTATGTAGGCACGCCCTGTTTGAGAGGTTATGCAAATATAAAATGGGCGGATGCATGCTCATGATTGGAGGGCATTATTACTCATCCAGACCAATAGAGGGCGGAGCCTGGTGAGTTATAACCACATGGTATGGACATGCCACGCTGGTCTTTAACATTGACCTAGCTCCAGCTTCTGTTTAAATTGTTCCTAATGAGGAGAGCGCATATGCGGCCGCATGCTGAGTCTTGCGCCTTTTTCGTGCGGCCTCACGGAGCGTTTTAAACGGCCATTTGTGGGAGCAGATTGTCTGGGTGGAGTGAGTGTTGTGCTTTTATTGCCGTACTCCTTGACACGTCTTGCTGTAATGTATGAAGTAGACATCCTTAGGTGTTCATGGTGCAACAACTATGTGAAACCAATAGATAGTAACCCAAATAGATTATACAAGGCAAAAGAGCGATGCTAACATATCATACAATGCTGGTTAGGGTGGTGATATGTTGACAGGATATAGTTGTCGTAGAAACATAAAACAAAAACATTCTGGGCCCTTTTGTTGACACATGATGGACACAGGCCCTTTCCGTTACACCGACAAACATCACAAGGCACAAACTGAGAAGACATGTCTGTTTTCATGCAGGTGAGGCACTGCTTTGGATCACTAATTCAGTACTATAATCACTTAGTAGATAGCATTTTCTTACTTACAATGCTAACGCTGTTTAGCACCTGATGAGATAATGGCTAAAAACACTTGTGGGGACTTTTTTTCTCTCTGTAGGAACAAATATGCCTTTTCTAAAGTACGTTCACGCAGAGTTGACTTTACAGGGAGCTCCCTATTGATTCCTTTTCCCTACAGCTCTTTCACACTCTAATCAGACTAACAAAACAAGGGGACAGGTGCTGCTTGAAGATACTGGCAGCACCATTAAGTATTTAACAAAAATTGTTCACCGCAGAGGATGTATTCCTATTCTAGTTTAACCTACTTATCACCACAGTATGAATGCAAATGCTGATGTTTATTACAGTGTGCCTGCATGTTTAAAACATTAGTCAAATTTCACACGTCTGTTCCCAGTGCAGATTACTCTTTTGGGGAGAAGAAAAAAAGAAAATGGAAAAATAACAAGTGGTTGCGTGTGCCTACTGCTATCTGAGGTATGTCATGTGGTGATTGTATGTCTGATGGTTTTCTTCTTCTGTCTGCTTTTCACCCAGCATATTTACCCTGTGCAATACAAACACTGTATGATACATACTTTTGCGTGTTTATTTCTTGGAAAAACTGTTTCAGATTTCGCAGATCATTCCACATTCATGCACCACAAAAAAATCTTTAAAGAGAGTTGTCGCATTGTTCAAACTGGTGACTTTGCTTTTTGTGGTCCCATAGCATGGTGCGCCTTCCTTACATGGAACAAGCTCTATTGAGCTTTTTTTGTTGGACCACAATACCTCAAGGTAAGACTTTGGTCTGGCCCAGTTGACTGTCAATGATGCAGTTTAGCTTTTTTGTCTCTCCCCAGCCTGAGGAGGAAGTATAATTGAGAAATCAGCAGGGCCCTCTCCTCCTCCTCAAAGTCATTTGCTTACATACTGTGTTACTTCCCACACCAATCATCAGCTTAGCGGCTTAACTGTATTTGTACTTGAAGATTGTATGGATGTTGCCGTCAGCCGTCTTATCCTGGCAGCGGCTGTGAAGGAGAGTAGAAACTTTTGCTCTGGCATGCACGTATCATTGATCCATTTGGTGTATGATTCTCTCAATGAAATGCTGTGATTAAAATCACATGCAACGCAGCAACGTCTGTGGGTGAATGACCTCAAATATACAGACACAAAGATGAAATAATCTTGTAGAAGGTGACGCACTGAATGACAATGCTCTCTCTTGAATAATAGTTTTCAGCAGAATAGATTTTGTTAACGATTCTGAAAGCGGGATCACAAAAAAAGCTGAAAATTGACTTGTAAAGCCATCCAGCAGTAATTTCACCCTTATTAGAGAAAGATGGATTCTTGGGGGATAAAGCACAGCTAATCATCTGTCAGAGAGCACTCCTCTTCCCGTTCCCTCAGGCTTAAAACACATGATAGGATGATAAATAGATGGAAAACATTAATAATGGGACATGGAGTAGATATTTAAAGCACTGGACAAGTGATACTATGGCGATTTTTGAAAGCTTTATATTCCTTTTCACATGCTCTGCTTTCAAAAGGCGACCTGAAAAGTCACTTAAATCTAAATATTTTATCAATCACAAGTTTGGATGCAGAGGTGTGCTTTTACAATGACTGGCCTGTTTTTCCTTTCCCCTCATATCTCAGTGTCTTAAGGATCCCTCTGTGCTGTATTGTCACACTGTGAAAGGATACCGTCAAATTCAAGTTACACTGAACAGAAAAATGCTGAGGTCTGGGATTTTCCATAGATTACTGTGTCATCATTTTTTTGGGGGGTACGTTGAAGAGTCAAGCCCTTGGAGATGCGACTGTTCTCCTCTTTTTAAGGCCAGAAAATTGTCTTGTGAAGTGACGAGGCCTGGCCTGACCTGCCTGGCTGAGAATAAGTTCTGAAAGCATTGTACATTATTCCTCACGTAATCTCAGAGCCAAAAGAAGATCTCCCACAAAGATTATACACCTTGCGGCTTGTAAAGAATAATGTCTACAACAATACATAATACACCACCAAAATACTAGATCCTAGATGCCTATCATCATAAGAACTACCCTCTGGTACATAATGGAAGAAAATTCCTTTCATTCAAACGCTGAATTAACATTTCTTACCACTTGACAATATGAATGATATCCCTTTAATAACCGTCTGACTTACTCCCAAGTGAAACATGACTCCCCTGTCAAGACTTTATATGCTGACATTAGAGGAACCTATGTGAATTAATAAAAGAGACATACGGCAATATCAAGGCCGCTCAAACTATGAGAGATGACTAATTCAAATTGGCAAAGGGAATTAATCTTTCGTGTCAGCAGTTGATGAATAAGTATCAAAGACTGGTATGTCTAATTGTTACTCTGTGTCTAACCTATCATGCAAACTTGCACAGGTGCAGTACTCGTAGATCTTGCTAATGTGGAAAAGGAACCAAAGATCCACCCTGACCCTCCATAAGATGTTTTACAGGTTTTACCTTGTGTGATAATATCATGCAGCTACCTTTGATGCTCAGAAAGAGAAGTTAGTTTCATCTCAACACCAACGGGTTCAGTCATTAAAAGCATTTGGAACTAGTGAGCAACGCTGCTGTTTTTCTGGTGACGAATGGGGACATTTCTCACTTTTAAAAATACATTTCACCTCTACAACGTCCTGCAATGAACATCATATGAAGCTAAGCCACTTATACTATGTGGATGGTTGATCAAGCTAATTATTGCATTGATTACAAAATATCTCTGTCAACACTGCTGTCCTCACACAAGCAGTATAAGGGGGAATTGAGGAAGTTCTAAGGATGTTTTTGTGAGTTTGAGTTTTGTGTGAACAGAGACCACCATGATAACGCAGTGCACCATGGTGATGACCCTTAATCAAATAAATCTAATTCATTTGTATTTTATTTGTTGGCTTTCCATCTCATTGGATAATGCATCTGAATGAGTTTGTATGCAAATGTCCTTGGAACTTTTCCATTCAATAAAAGTCAAACTGTGTTTCTCCCGATGGACAAGTGTTACAAATGAATTGTCGAGCATAGCTTGGATGCACTGAACTGTATTTTGAATTTGAATCCATTATCCAAACTTATTATATATTATAAAAACATATAGTTTTGACAAGCTGTTAAAGCAGTTGATTAAAGAAAACATTTCCCTGACAAAGCATCACAGTCTGCTCCTTCGTAAATCTCTTGTTGTGTGTTCTTATTGAAGAGAGGAACACTCGTAGCATGCAGGTAAATGGCTGCAGACAGAGAACTGCTGATGGAGCATTGACTGTAATCCTCAGGCGTTAACACACTAATCTTCCCATCTGAAAGGTTTGAAACATGGCAGCAGTGTTTCCTGAAGTTAAAACACAGTAGCTAAAGGCACCGAACAACCACAGTGGTTGTACATAAAAAAAGGCAACAGTAAAGATGCTTTGCTTTACAGATTCTTTGGGTGGGTGATATAACTAGCTGAGTAGCCTCAGGCTTTGGCAGGCTGTAAAGCTCTGGCTTGATTTTATTCTCCGGTCAATCTAAGCTCTGAGGGTATCCATTTTATGATAAGCGAACATAAATGTAAAACTATTTCTAACACATGTTTTTATGTTATTGCTATTAGCTAATGCACAAAAAAAAATTGTCAGTCCAATTGTTTTGGTGCATTAGCTAATAGCAATAACATAAAACAAAATCTTTTTACTGTTTTTTTTTACATTCATAAAGTATCCTTCCTTTAGCTGTATTTAAATACCAAAATTGGCTTTTCAATAATTAGTCATATTTGGGGCATATCCTACCTGTGGAGAACCAGGTTTCCTCAAAGTTAGATCAAAGCATCCAGCAGTCACGTCACACTTTTCACACACACACACACACACACACACACACACACACACACACACACACACACACACACACACACACACACACACACACACACACACACACACCAGTTTCCAGCGCCTCAGGTGGTTTTGAGGACTTTGTTTGTGTCGGCCTCAAGCAGCCGTTGAGTAGCAACTGACCAAATGAAGAGTATGACTGAACTAACAATACACATCAGTGCCTCATAGCAAAAACATAAACGGAAAAGCATTGAGATAAGTATGGTCATCACATCTAGCATTTGATCCTTCGCTAAGTGATATTGTTCACCTGGAGACGCTGAAAGGACATACATACGTTTCTGAAATGTTTGTGGCCAAAAACCTGTGGATCTAACATTAGCAAAGTATGTTTGCACATCATTAACTAGCGTTAGCACTTTTGTGCTACACAATGATGATTCTCTTTCTTCAGGAAGACATTTTTTAATTTTTATTTCTTTTTTCCAATTGGTTTACAGAGGCATTTTTGAGTAATTTTAAGATGGTGGGAAAAGGTCTGCTGATGTGTGAAACTTGCACATTAAGGGGTAACGTTTTCAACATTATGTGTCATATATATATATATATATATATATATATATATATATATATATATATATATATATATATATATAATGTGTGTGTGTGTGTGTGTCTTCCGCAATGTAGAGCTCAAAATTCTGTGGCATTTTTCTAAACCCAAGAATCACTTTTTTGTTGAAAAATGACCACAACAGTTTTTCTTTGGGAGAGTATCTGTATTCAGCTTCCTACACTTCTGTTAGCTGTGGACCGAGCATGAACCCTGCGGAGTAACTCTCAAGAATATTAAATAATTCCACAAATTATCCCAAACTCGATTAGAAACAAAAGAACACAGAACACCCAGCGCACACTCCCAAAATTCTCCAGTCATTCTGTGAGAAATAATAGAAAATGTAGTCAGACAAAAAAAGAATATGTAGCAGGAATAAACTTTTGACATGTATTATTTACTCCGGGTTCACCTTGGCAGCTTGCTGTTCGAGATTAAAAGAATGATTTCAAAGCTGTAAATAATCTGTGCAGGCACATATCACATCCTCTGAAGGGCAGTGAATTATTTATTGTAATCTGGCAATGCAAGGTTGTTTATCACATATTAATGTGATACATCAGGGAGTAATTCTCCTCTGGCACACCACAAGCAGTTTCACTCACTTGGCGTCAGGGTACATACTCTTTCTATGAGGATTCATGATGCTGTAATCTGAGTGGGAGCTAATCTACACCTGCAGCACCCGGTCAGGAACCGGTGCTGATTATTTGAAGAGATTTGTGTGACTACCTACAGATAAATTGCTCAGGTGTCAATATTCCCAATTCAGACTTTGAAGCTAAATTGTACAGAGGAGAATATTCCCTTTGTGCATTGTTCTTGTTTTTGTAAGCAGTAATGAGGGAGTATTGCCTGCACCAAAACAATAAAGTACAAGACAATGCGGCATTAAATCATTTTTCTGCATGACATTATAAAGTGACCTTATTCATGTGTGAACGTTACAAAATGATGTCGGCTTTAAGCGGCTGTGCACTTTTATATTTTCTGTCAGTATGCTGAGATGGCTGTTAACCACTTTGCAAGACAACACACTCACATTTCTGTCATATTAGAAGTGATTGTTCAGCAAAAAGTCTTTGGGTCTGAATTGTTTTTGAACACCGAAGTGTGGCATATATATATATATATATATATATATATATATATATATATATATATATATGCCACACTCTTTATATCTATAATAGTAGTGGTGTATCGACCACTGTCAGCATTTATGCTTTTCTAGTCGCAGATCTCTGATAATGTTGTTATCAACCAATCCGTGTTTAAATTGACGGGAGAACGAAGGTTCCATTTAGTTAGATTATGATGCGTTCAGGCTCTGTTCAGTGGAAATGAGTATTCAGCGAAGGTAAATTATATTGTTATCATGTGTTCACATGTAGTCAAGTAAAATGTAGTGTTGGTGATACACTTAAATAAATTATTAGATTGTTCATAGTGAATCGCAAATTAATTGCACATTTATTATCAGTTATTGTCCAGGAACCCTCACATGGACTGCATTTGTCTGTGTTCTGTGTGCTTTTTTACATTCAAAGCTTCTTTTTAGGTTTTCCAATGAAGCATTTGATGTCTGTAATAATTGTGAATCTTGATGGGCCTCACAATTCAGTTAGGGAGAAAACGCAACAAAAACAGGGAACATACTGCAACCAGACACACCTGGGACACGTTGTTTGTTTCTATGGTTTGTGGTTCGTGAATGTTTAAGTGTCTAAGTGTTTTCAATCAAGTGAATTTAACTCCTTTTTTTTTTTCTTTAAATGTCATTTTTCTTTAGATAAAATAAGATAATCCTTTATTAGTCCCGCAGTGGGGAAATTGCTTGTGCTTGCGGATGTTGTTGTGTTGTCTCTATCTGTCTTTGCATACATTTTGCAGTGTGTTGAGCTCTGAGAAATGGTGAAAACTCCCCAGATGTCTTCTTTTTACTTTTTACTTTATATTTTACTTATAGTATTATGTTACATAGATTTAAATCAATCCACACTGCTTGTATTAAGAATCCATTTTAGGTAACCTCTTGCTGCACTTGAGTAATACTTGAGGAACTCGGTCAAACTGGTGGTGACAACATACTTCATTTTCTGGGGGCTGGTCCTCACTCTGGGCAGACGATATGTCACCAGTTGCACAAGACTTATGGGTAAAAAAGAACTTTGCCTTTAGGCTCATTAGGAACAACAGCTGGTTGGGTAATGAAGAGGAAACAGCATGTCAAGAGGTTCCCCAAACTTCCCAAGAGATGCATTTCTAGAGTATGCAATTGAAAAGATAGATTAAGGTTGATGCATCATCACTTTACCACACTTAAATGACTGAGAGTAGACTAGTCTCTGTTGTTGGATGTCATCACAATATCAAAGTACAGCACATATTGTTGCTGCTGTAGTGTATTCACGAGTATATGAGTAAATGTTATCCATTACAGATGTAAGTGTACATTCTTAATCAAGACACTTGCAGTCCTTTACATAACATAGTTTTGGAAATCCGGTTATTCGCTTTCTTGGTGAGATATCTATTGAAGTATATTAAATAGTCCATTGGGGATTACACACTTTTTATCATCAAAAACATATTTTCCACTTTGATTATGTAAGATGTGTTTCCACCACTTGATGTATAGATGGTACAAACACTTAGAATATGATATTAATCATCATTCACATCCCATCTCGCCCCCTTCACAGTGTCAGCTGGTTAGGAAATAACCTCCTCATCTTGTCAAAAGGGTTTCACAGGGATGCCCGCCAATGTTGTCAGTGCTTCTTCCCACAGTAGCATCAAGTTGACTAGAAGAATATCTCTACCCCAAATGTTCAATCTCATCCAGCAGATGCTCAATTGGATTGGAATCTTGTGACTGGGCAGTCTGTTGCAGAACGCTGACTTTACTGTCGTGTTAATGGAGCCGTTCTTGGACATTTCTGTTCATGTGGCATTGGGTACCCTGCTTCCATGCTGTTAGGGATGCACCTGATTAGCAATAGCACCGCGCTATCCTGTGGCATTGAACCATCACTTCTCTTTTATATATGCGTCCAAATATGTGTTGCAGAGAAAAGAGACCACACACCATCGTGATGTGTGGCATGATTAAGCATGTACTCATGTGGATTTCCCTCCATACGCTAGTCTTTTTTTATCAATCTGGAACAGCAGGGACAATGATTCATCTCTATTTCCAATCATATGTGTTTGTCTTTAACTATACTGAAACCACAGCAACCTTTTCAGCTGAAATAAGTTGACGGTCCGTTGCTGCATGGCGTCATTGGGTGATATGATTGTGTCAAAGTCTATACAAAGTCTTGTATTTATGGAAAGACAACTAAAATGTCACTTAATATAGTAAATAGCCGATGTTGTTTATTGACTAGAGTTAATAAATTCTATCCTTAAATATCCATGCCAATAAAAAGACATTGTGGTTGATGGTTTATGTAAAACTAAAGTAAAACTGTTTCACAAGGGACAGCTGGCAATCTGTGTTCACTCAGAACTATTTATATGACAAATGTGGCTATCAAATCCGAAATGAATTATATTATTCTTGCCGCTGTCTTTGATTCATGTGCCAGTTGGATTTTGCTGCCAAATATCAAAATTATTGCCGTAATGGTAAACCATACCACACTGCTACAAAAAAATGGAGCACAGTTCACATCGCATGGGTGATTTACGGCTGCAGGTTGACATGGATATCTATCAGCAGGATATTTGATAAAGCAGAATGGAATCTTACAATGTGAGAAGCAGGAGGCAACAGAAACTTTACAGACCAATTCACATTTGTTGATGCATTTGCTGTAAAAGTCTCTGAGTAACAAGAAGAAAAACGATGCACATTGGCAGTATCGCTCAGTGTCATTCTTGGTGATTACAGCAAAACGTTTTCCTCTGTGGCTTTTATTAATTGTTGGAAAATACTTGTGGCTCATCTGTTTTTTTTTATTTCTTATTTCGACCCTCTTCTGTTACAAGAATGCAACGGTGCCAGTCCGCAAAGTGGCATCCATTATGATTAAGAATAAGTTATTGCCATCTTTTCACCATAATAGAAAAAAAGTTAATTTGTTAAAAAAAAACATTGTTCAATTGTGAATTGAACAATGTTGTATGCATTGTATTTCAATGTGCAAAATCTGTAATCTCCTCATTTTGTCCCTTCAGCCTAATTTTAGATAGACTAAAGGGTTGTGAAGGTTGAGATTAGAGATTTCTTGGACTATACCGATGTTTTAATAGTCTGACCTGCCGATTCAGATCTTTTTCTGCCTCAAATACTTTAATTGACAGCAAAAGGTACAGGCCAGCTCTCTGTAGGCCAACTGTTTCAATCTCGCTCAGACACAGAGGGAGAGAGGGTGTCAAAGGAGAAGCTCCTTTTTTTGAGCATCAGTCGGCTCTCAACCTTCACTCGGACAGTCAGTCAGTAAAAGAAACAGATCTCAGTTAGATATGCAGCTGCTGGAAAAACAAACGTTCGCTTGCGGCGCATTGTGTCGGACTGAGCATCCTGTTGTGCACCGGCTATCAGAGCCCTTGGTCCCGCCATTCAGTCAGGAGTATCACACAAAGTCAAGCAGGATGTTTTTCTATCAGTATGAGAATAACTTGTAATAAATAATGTTGATGTATAAGGAATAAGGTAAGCTTACTATTCCTTATTTCCCTATTTGTGATTTTGGGGGTGATGAAATATGAGACGGTCACGGGTCATTGGCAATCAGCTGAAAACTGTCCGGGTTCGAGCGGCAGCTGACCGATCGGTGCTTTTGTAGTTGAGATGTGTGATGTGATTTTAGAAACATCCGGCACCCTTGGACTAAACGTGTCAGGATGTTTCCAAATGTTTCAATAGATAAGAATGAATTGCTTTTGTGGAAATTGTTAAGCATAGTGAGTCATTGCCATGCTACTCAGCAGAGTTCAGGGAGAGGCTGTAGGGCAAATGAAGGGCAGATCTACGCGCATCATAGCAGGGACTTGTCATGTTTTTCTTATGTTGAGGGATGTGCTGCCACTTCTAAATTGTCCCATAATCCGGGACAAAATCTCTTTATGATTACATCATTTTCACTCTGTAAGGTATGCACTGCGCTGACGAGCCTACTCAGTCTAACATTCAAAGCGGCCACAGGATATATGCTACCTCATTCTGCACAAATTACTTAAAAGTGTCTATTTGCATGTCACATGCATCTGGAATTATGTACTCTATATCAATGTCAATTTTCAAATTGTGACACTGTCAAGCATTAAATGGTATAAAGGTACATGTGTTAATGGGTTCCCTGTCAGGAATAAATTATGTGTTCATGTATGGGCGGCCTGGCAGGTACAAATGTCTATACTAACCTTTCTCAGTGGCCGTGGCTGTTGGGTCCGCTATTGAATTTATAATTAACTTGTGAGGAAATGTGGGCATTTTTCTATTAAAAGAGACATCTTGTCAATTACAATCCTTGCAGAGATATTCACTGAACTTCCTGTTGGAAGAAAGGTCAATAGCTGTGTGTAATGAGTAATTGACTCAAGGCAGAGAGCAGCTCAGGCTCAGACTGTGGTTCTGATCAAGTAGCAGAATGTGATTTATTTCCATATCATTTTCGCTCTCATTTTCTAATGTGTTAGAGAAAATCAGGCCTGATTGAAGTGCCACTGTTGGGGACAATTCATCACCAAAAAATGACTTGGGGAAAATGAAGCTTAAATGGGCAGAATGATGAAAAGAACATGGCTTTGTGATTATGAGAAACAGCAGACAGGGAATAATGACCTGCTAGACTGAATATTAGACTTTAACAATGGGCTCGTGTTTGTGGTCCACTGATGATGGAGAGCAAGAGCTAACCAGCAAAACACAAGTGAATCGTATTCAAAGGTTTAACATATTGTGGAAGGTATTTATATGCCAAGCTATATGACACATGAACATTTTTGTCCTGTCTTTGTTTCTACAGAGTAATGGCTTAAACAGGAAAGAATGGGGAACCATACAAACATGCTCAGATCTCCTTCAAAGTTACATATTCACTTTCATCCTATTGTATACTCGTTGCAATAAAACATACACTAATAAAATATTCTTCTTCATGTAGACTTCCAGGGCAGCATTTACATTCAAAAGGCACACAACATCTGAATTCATAACCTGAAGATTTGGTTTTTATTTTCCAGAGGTTTACTTTTTGTAAAGTAAAACATAAAAAAAAGGAAGGCATTATAGTTGAACAAGAAAAATAATTCATATGAGGGCACAGAAATAAATAATGTAACCGGTGGTGAGATTGTTTTTTGAAAACTTGACGTTCGGCTGCTAGTCAAGCTGATTGAATATTTATAGAAATGTATGACTAATGACAGAGACAATGTGGTACACACAAAGAGTGTGATGATGGCTTTTGGGCATATGACGCATAAGAAAATTGTGTTTAGGGGATACATGCACACACAATGGCACAACCACACTTATACAAAGCATGCACATTAAACTCACACAGTGCTGACACGTACAGTCTTCTATGGGTTTTAAACTTGATTACAAGGATATAAATGAACCTGTCCAAAACTAAATTATTCGCTAGTAAAAAGTTTCAAACTTCCAAAAGTGTAAGATGTTGCCTCGAGGCAAGATCATTCACTTTGGCCACAAGTCCCCCAGATAACATGAAAAGAGTGAGAGGGGAAATTCTGGCCCATGCATTTCGAGAGGAAAATGAAAGAACTGGCAGTTTTTCATCAACCAGCCAAGGAGTTCCCATGATGCCGAGCAATATCACACAGACATCTCAAAGTCACACACTGAGACCTTAGCTTAGATGTTCCTCTCCCCGCCAAAGGCAAGATATGTAAACATATTTGGCAGTGATAATCTTGACAACTATTTAACATGGATGTATCAGGTCTGTATGATGTTGAGCCTACACTGTTGAAAACCCCCATGTATAATTCTCTGTGAAGTGTAAAGGCTAAAGCTCTAAATGCTTCTGACAGATCCCAGCAGGTAAAAGTTTGGAGAGCTTTGGGATATGGATTTTAGCTGCTTTATTGAAAGTGCTGGAACATTTCCAGACTGTATCATAACGCAGATACTTTCACTCCCCGTCAAAGTCCTCCTCATACAGAACTAGCTTAATATTAATATTCTAAAATCATCATTAATGAAACACAGGATCTTAAACTTTTAGCAATGGAGACCGGTCCTTTCCAAAAATTCACAAGTTGTGGATCTTTAATATAAAACAGATATACCATGTTATCATGTAATCCATGATATGCTGGCAATTTTTGTTCATCATTATTTGCAATACCTAATAATTGGTGCTAGAATATGTGACCTAGACAACATTTCTTTGTAAGCCACGAGCAATAATGAAACTAGTGATTGTTAATTAAATTACACATTATTATTATTATATATGCATAATTTTTGACTCATGCCATATGTGGCCCAGATCTCATAGTTTTTTGGCTGGTTTTCGAGGCAGGTTTTCATCAAGAATGGCCCTCAAACCTGTAGTACCACAACAGAAGCGGAATATCAATGCATTTTGTGGTGATGGAATATTACAATTGAGAAAATGTGAGTGTGTGTCGGATGGGAGGGTCACCTACGGGCGGCTTAGGGGTCCAGGCCTTCCACTTTCAAAGGAATATGAGATCTGACGGGCATACAATGTAATTGTGTCAGTGATCATTTTGATTATTTTCAAACTATTTTGATGAAATTGAGGTTGTTGAAAGCCAGTGTCATCGTCATGTCTGTAAAACGCATAGTGCGGTTGCACCTTACTGAGATTTTGTCACAGAAAATCATTTTTTGCTTTAGATGATTTCTTGTCAAAGAATATAAAGAGGAGAACCTAAAGCCCTCCTTTACTTTGAACTATAATATCCCTGGGTCACACACAGGCAGGGGTTTAGCAGAGTCGCTCCTATCCTCAAATGCACTTCATGGAAAGAATGCAAATAGAAAAATGAAATCCAAAAGAAAGAGATAAGAGCGATGGAGATTACATTACTTTTGTAGCGGACTGTCCGACTGTCCAGCTAACGTTTTCGTCAAGAGGTGTTTTCTTCCAGCCGATTTTCATTTGTAATGCCAGTCAGCGGCCTCTCAATCCTCCTCACAGATTTAACTTGTCAGCAGAAAATGTCATGACAGCTCGGCTGACCTGAGATGTCAAAGCTCTGCCTTCCAAGAGGACTTTAAAATGCCACGCAATGATCAAATGGACCGAACCTAACGCAAACAAGTGGAGCCATTTTCATAAATTATGATACCTGAAAGACTTTTCATTTAAGGTTTTCTCTGCCGTGAAAGAATGTATAATGAGAACAGGATGACACTAAATATATATATGTCACTAAAAGCAAGCAGCGGTTAGAAAACATGAAAATCACTTCAGCACGAATCCCTCCTCTACTATTTCAGAGTATTTCAAAGTAGCTTTTCATGGTATGTAATGCTGCTCGGCAAGTGTCTCTGATCACTGAAATGACTTTCAAATCAATACATTCGGGTGCACTAAGAGCTCAAAAGGCAGACACGGCCTGCAGTGTCCCTCTCGAACATGCAAATACACTTTGAGCTCCTTGCACTTGCAAAGTGCAAGGTGATTTTTCATGGACTTTTTGCTTTTTGCTGCCACTTTCTGCAGTGCAATTCTAAATGACCCTAATGATGGTACACAAGAATGTCGAGGTAGGTGTTTGACATTCCTCCGTCTCCTCTGCAGAACCATCAACGCTGCCTCATTAGAGCCGGAATCCGACTGTAGAAAGGGAATTTTTGCAACATTAACTTTAACATTGCCAATCCAGTAAATAATATTCTAGTTATGGCCCTGGTCACCTGATAGAAATGGAGAGAGAGAGAGAGAGAGAGAGAGAGAGAGAGAGAGAGAGAGAGAGAGAGAGAGAGACTCCTGTGTGTGTTTTGCGCAAAGCTTGTGTTTTGTTGAATTGAGAGGCAATTTAGGAGAAGTGTGTGAAAGTACAGTGATACTGTAATTGCCTTTTAGGTTGAATTGTGCAACGTTTTTCTCTATTACAGAAAATTGTGATATATCGATAGCCTGTGCCTTTAAAATGCTGTATGTGTTGAATGGATGAATAATTCCAGTTTAACTCAGTCTTGTGTCAAACAATTAAGTGACAATTTGTAACAATTTCAAATTTTGCTTCTCTCTATCCCCAGGAAATAACACACAGAAATAATTCAGCTTCAAGCTTTTACATGTGCTGTTCTTAGTAGCCAGTGTGAAGGGGCCCTTTCCTTGGAGACGTCACATTGATGCATTTGGCATTCATGAATGCAGCAATAATTGGTTGTCACGAAACAATTTGTTTAAAGACAAAAGGGCAAAATAATGCCTTTCACTACAATATTGCATCCACGCATATGTGACTCTTGGTCAATCCAGCAGCATCAAAGTGTGTTAAACATTTAAAACACGTCTATTTAAAAAAGTTGTACAGATTACCACTGTAAACTAACTAATATATTTATATTATTTACAGAAAATGTATTTTGAAGAAATAAGCAAACTAAGTGTATTCAAATGGCCAAGCTGACTACGAGTATGAGACAAATCCAGGAAGCTGGTGTCAAAGGCAAATTCCTCTCCACCAACGTGGGGTATCTGCACCTTTCGGCGAACACTATCAAGGTGATAGTGTTACTTGGGTTCACAAAAAATCTAATCAATTCTGCAAAAGGCCCATCAAATGTAATGGCAAAATAACTGCATATGAATGTAATTATTAGGAGATTGTTTTGCAGGCATGCACCGGAGACACATCTCCTGTCCGAGGTGTTGTGGATATAGACAGGAGCTGGACATATTGATATCTAGTGTCACTTGATATCAATAGGTCACACAGGATGATGTGGGATTTGACACATCTGGGTGTCCAGTGGCCCAGTGGACTTTCACAAGACACTGCAGGAGTGCTACAGTTGCTGATGCGGTTAATGATACTACCAATAATAAATTAGCACAGCAGTTCGTGTTTTTGTCTCAAAAAGGTGGCTTTAAGTTATCAGAGGAACAAGGTCAATGGGCTTTCTAATGAGTTTTTAAATTTCAGCAGTCAACACATTCTCAATATACATGGTGTGTTCTTATTTTAACCTTGTCTGAATCAATATTGTAGAGAGGCAATTATAGATATTATTTCAAGACAGCCTGCAACCGGACAGCAAATCCATGGGTCAGTTGTCAAAATAGAGTAGGTTAAGGAATTACTTCCTGGCACAAAATGCAGGCGAGAAAGCCACATGTGTAGCAAGCATGCTTGGACCTAAACGCTTAAAATAGAGCTTCTTCTCCTTCTTGCTGTTTGTTTCTCCCTCTTTTTCCTTTCTATCTATCCTTCGATCTATGTGCTGAGTTGGCTAAAGTGGAGTTAACGAGGATAAGTGGACCACACATGGGCGAAATAGTTCAATAAAGAAAGCTCGAGCAGATGTTAATGATTATGGATTTACAAGGATGGGGTAGAATGTATAAAACTCCTCACCTGGATCTACAGCTTCACTATGTACCTTTCCTTTCACTGAGAAAGTTTGAAAAAGAGAAGAAAAGAAAAGCTATTCATTCACTTTTTATATGGTGTTTCTAGAAAATTGACTAACTGGATTTTGTCAAACAGTTTAGGAGTTTAGAGTTTCTTTAATGGTGAGCTTCATGCCATTTTCTCTTGTGCTATAAGAAAATGTTCTAAACAATCCACAACTTTCATCACTTTTGTGACTTTTTTTTCCCCTCCTCCAATCTCGGTGCCAACACATTATAGAATACTATCAGTTCCACTACCCTGCCTCATATTAATTTTTCCCCTGGTTGGTTTTATATCCTTTCTCTCACCCCTAACTCTTAACTCTCCCACATTAGGGCTGCATACCAATCATTCCAGTTTTAATACCCCACTGAGATTAGAAGGTACAATATTATGGAAGACATCCACAGCACTGTTGTACAATGACCAGCAAAGTATCCCAACCTGCAGTTGATAATAGGGAAAATGGTTATAAGATCATACCTTATCCCTTAAAGCAGTGGTTCAACCTGTTGTCAGTGATGTACCCACTGTGGAATTTATTTTTCAGCCAAGTAGCCCCTAACCAGCGCAAAGCATTTCTGGTTGAAAAAAATAATAATTTATACAGAGCACTGTGTCATCAGTGTCTGATTTAATATAGAATATATACGATGCAGTTTATGAACTTACATTTATATTTAATTGAATATTTATTAAATAACTAAATTGAAAGGATTCTTTAATTGATGATAATCTTAAATATATATTGTTTCACGTATCCCTATTTGAGAACTACTGCCTTGAAGAACTGTGTAATCCTGCAACATGGACTACAGTTTAGTGTCGTTTTAAAGACTATTGACAAGAGAAAGCTTGCAGATAAAATAAATACATTATGAAACTGTATGTTTGATGCCACACAGCAAAGTTTATATTTCAAAGGGTGGGGCACAAGAATCATAGAGGTCCAACCTTTCCACAGTTGAGCTACTCATTAAGTAACAAAACAGGTCATTGATTTTACAGCTTTGTCCAGGGATTTTATGGGACATAAGTGACTCTCATAAGATTTCACTATGCATCATTAAATCGGAGATGAAGATGAGCCCCCAAACATTTTCCCCTCTGTAGTGAAAATTATCCAAAGTCCTTGACATTGCCACCAAAGAGGTGCAGGGTATACATAGAGCTGGAAGGTCTACACAGGTCAGTGTGTTTAAAAAAATCATTTCTGAGCTACACCCACTGTGTGTAAGCTACCTTGTGTATCATTATTGGAATAAAGCTACATTTTAAGGCTGACTACCTTAATGGTTGTATTATAATAATTGTTTCTTTTTCAGTGTAAAACAACTAAATGTGGTAAGTCAGCTTCAGTTCGTCCAGTGAAGAATACACGTGCTGCCCCCTTTTCAAAACGAATTTCATAATACATGAAAAGGCTTTTAAAGCCTCGCATAACTTAATGGCTGACCTTCTTATGAGCCAGTTGCAGTGAAGTGCAAAATTGTTGCTTGATCCCGAAGAGTGCTGGTAGACATGCAAATGGTGCCATCTGTCCACTTTGGAATTAATATCATAATAGGAGAACAAAATTTGTCTTCACCATATTGATGAGGTGCCCTATTTTTCCCCATCTTGAACCCCCCCCCCCCCCCCCCCCCCCCCACACACACACACACACACACACGCACATTAGGTAAAATATGTTTAAATGACTTTTATTTGCAGCTATTTTATAAGTATTATGATTATTTAAAACAGCCAATACATATGTTGACCAGTTGACAGAGGTGGTGATAATTTTGGCGAAGCCATAAGTCATGACTGAGGTACCACTGGACTGGAATGTGCACCTGAGTAAACTGGACCTTTTTCTTCTTTTCTTTTTAAGACAACCACTTGCACATTTGATGTAAACAAACATGCATGTAAAACAAAATCTGAGCTGTCTTCAAAATCTTTGTTTTGTTGGTTCTTGTCTTCCCTCTCATCAATTTCAGACCATCAAGTGAAACTTCTGAAACTGGGGCAGATGAGGCAACTGTAGCATGTGAGCTTTTTGCAAAGGAAATGTATCAAACTTGCTGCACCAGTGCGTTCACAGAGACAGATATGGGTTGATTGCTTGAGTTGTTAGAGGACATTTACAGTAATGAGGTGAAACATTGCATGAAAGCCACACTGGAGGCAGAGAAACAAGTGAGACTCCTCACCCCCCTGTGATCTCTACATTTGCTGACAGTGGAAACTTGGATATCTCTTTCAAGGTTACTTTATTTTCTGTCATCATTCCACTTTCCAAGGAAAGGTGCAACCTTCAGGGTGTCATTCAAGTCCCACAACCATTTTGCATGCAAAATATGAACATTTTGTAAAACATTTATTCGGTGAAACATGAGAGAATATATTATTTAAATGTATTTTATTCTAATACTGTAAATGCCATAGGTATTTGAGATAGGTTTTGACTACCCTTAGCTTAACTAAATTGATCAGAAGCAAATCTATTTCAGTTTAATTATAATAAGGTATCGCTAGGAAATAATTGGATAGGTATTTTAAGCAAAATTCTAGCTTTAATTTAATTTTTATTTCATGGACCGTACTTGGTGTAACCATATTTTATTGGGTTGTCTGTTGGTTTAACTGGATTACTATTGAAGTGCCAGAATTACTTTACATTTAAGGTTCCCTTGTGGAGATTTCACCACTGTTGGTTCTGTAAAGCAGTGGTCCCCAAAAATGTTTTGCGCCATGCACCGGTTTTGTGTAAGACAATATTTTCACGGACCGGCCTTCACGGTGTGGGCGATAAATACGACGTAATAAAATGATATGACCACCATAAAAATACAACTCACCATTACAACAAATTAGTGGGAGCCCTGAGCTTGTTTCTCTGCTACGAGCCGGTCCCATCTCGGGGTGATGGGAGACAACGACACCCGACGTGTGTTCTTTATGTCCAGTCTACTCCGTAATTTTTCAAAATAAAACATCTTTCCGACCTTGATAATCAATCAAAAAATGTTTTATTCATTCTTTGTGCGGCCCGGTAGTTGGGGACTGCTGCTGTAAAGGAATGTGTACACGAGTGGGGAGAGCACTGTTTAACAAGCAATGTTTTGGGCTTGACCCCAAAGGTGCATGACCGAGGGACTGATGTCATACATTTCTAATGACTAGAAGAGGTCAGTCAAATTGGATGGTCAATTATTTACCAGTGGTTTATCATGCTTTAATTGCTACAAGTACATGTAATTGTATTATTGTATCATACAATAATGGTGTACATTTCACACAAAATAAAATTAACATAAATGTTTTGTCTGATATTCTGACATAATGCAAAAACTGAGTTTGGTGCAGTATAGCTGAACATGAAGTTCTTGTTTGGGGAAGAGGTTGGTTGATGTAGCACACCAGCTTTGAGCTGACTCATTGTACTGTACAGCCTGTTCAGTGTACGCACACACTGTATGTTTGTAAGAACTGGGCTTGAGAATAGGTTGATCTCTGCAAGTCAAGAGAGCATATAGCCACATCTTATATAAAGAGTATTACACATGAATGTATTATGTAACCACACCGAGCCAAACTCTTAGAGAGGTGCAAAAATAATTTCAAGGAACAAATGGCACCCCAATTACGGAGCCAATAGGCTGCTGTGATGATTGGATCTTTTGGACAATAAGTCAATTTTGTAGGTTGTGACGGACATGAAATATGCAAATCTATTGTAAAATTGCAGGAAATTGGTTTTAAATGGCCTAAATGTCTCCGGGGTAGGGCCCTCAAAATCCCCTTCAATGCTTTGCACTTTTTGACCTCATTAAAATGTAGTTTCAGCCTTGCTGACAGACATGGAGAAGGGGGTTGTCGGGGGGGGTAACACAGGCAGACATGAAAATGGATATGAAAACACGATCAAGCAAGCAACGTAGAATTATTTTTGCAGCAGCGGAGATAAAATTGCATCTGTAAATGGGCTGTGTATGTGATGAAGTCTTTGCCCAGATACTGAGTGTAACCCAGAGGGGACATAAATGAGATGAGTAAATATTGTTTACTTTACTGTTTGGTTCAATGAGGGGAGTAACAAGCAGACTAAAAGTAAAGAATGCAGTAGAAAAGTCATTTCCGCCTCACACATATACTTGATTGTCTTTTTCAAAGACTGTAGTGCTGATGAATGTAAACAAACACTGAAATAGAAATGAGATTAAACATGTATTTTTTTTTCTATTTTAACACAGAACTGTTTATATTCATTAAACAGATCATATCTTTGGCAAATATGAATGGAAAAACAGATTTACATTTAGATTTTTTTTTTTACATCTCTGGCCATGTTAACTTCCTAATATCTAAAATCTCCATTGTTGTTGAGTTGGACAGCCCACACAGCTAAAGCCTTTATTCCGATGAAATGCTTGGTTATCCACTCGTGGTCTATTCATCATTTCCCTGCTTTTGTCAATTACTTTGATTTGGGCCTGTGCTTGATGAGGTGCTCTCTTGTCCAAAGGGATTACATGTCTGGCTGGTGTTGCCAGTGGCTACACTGGTGTGGGAGAAGTGGCAGCGCAGTAATTCACTGTAACTGGGAGATAGCATCTAAATGTTTGTCAGATCCATTGCCCACTGTTAAAGGCTGCCATTACTTTTATTCTGTCAGGATTGTCACTTCAGATGGGAAACTGCATCAGCTCACTGTTGTCCCCTGAAGCAGAATGAGTATAGGAGGCTGTGTTCTCCACAAAGATACAGCTTTCCTCTTCGCAAGCAGCCAGGCCTTCAGCTGGGGACTCTGTAATGTATCTGGATTTGTTTAGAATTATAGTGGGTGATTAATGATTTGTGACATGAAATGCTTGAGTTCATTGCTTTCTAGTTTACTGGACAGCGCACACTGGAGTGTTACAGAAGAATGTAAGAGGGACTTGATTCAAATTGATATCAGTGCTATTAATAAGACCTAATATGTTTCTGCACATACTGTAGAGTAGGATTGGGTATTGTTTGGAAAATTGTGATACTTGAATTTGATACCGATGTCATACTTTTTTTTTACACTTTGTGTGAATGGAAATCTCATGGCCTAGTTAGTAGATCAATTGTTTTTTTCTATAAATTACTGCAGCTCATGTTTCAAACATTAAGATTTCTTGAAATGACCGGTCCATTATGTAAACAGTTTGCCTTTGTGAATGGCAAGAGGTATTCGTAGGCAACAGTAAAACAAAATATCCCAATTCAACACTCATTCTATCGCCTATATCCCACCAAATTCAAAATGTATTATTTTAAATATGTATTAGTTACTTTGCCAAATATTTAATCACTCACTTTTCAAAATTCACTTCATTCACATTAATTTAATCCACTGCACTGCACTTATTTAAAAGGAACATATGACACTTTCAAAGCTGGTTGCTGACATCAATGTAGCATTTAAAAGGTTTCTTTGTAAACTGAGTCCAGCGCAGTGCTCACGCCACATAAACGCACATTCATGACATTAATTACATTAATTACAGGAATTACAGCAAACTTCATGGAGGACAATGGAGAGGAAAAACAGCATCACTGATCTGTTTTTAACCGAATATTATGTGGTTGAGCTCAGCTAAAAACAACAAACCACCAAATCCGTTGGCACGTGACAGTGTCGTTCATTAAGGAAGCCCGTTTGTAACTGGTAGAGACGATGTGCATGTTTCTGATGTTGCTCTCTGGTTTTCTCTATAGCTCAGAAAGCACTGAAATGTGGCACATTTCTCCTCAAAGTTTTTTGTTACCGGGTACGACCAAAATCATTATTTCTTTCTTCTAGCAAGCCCCAGAGTAGAGTAACGTGTCTCAGCCATCTGATAACAAGTGTAGTCAATTATAAAAGTAGATAGCTTGTTGGTATGCCAATGCTTCTTCCTTTTAAGGACATGCAGGTTCAAGTCAATTATATGTGTTTATCTGGCTGTCACACATTACTGTTAACAGATACACTGTATATAGACTTGCTAGGAAACAGCTTCGGTCAGTCTTGACTTTCTTTCTTTTTTACTTTGCTGTTGTTTTAAGATCTTGACTGAATGTGAAAAATATCCAATGGAGGAACATCACGGACAAATGTCCTCCCACACAGATGGTAATCAGATTATCGGCCTCCATTAAAAATGCAGACAGGTGTCAGACAATACGTGAACCAAATATTTAACTCAAATGACTTATACGCCTCCTTCCAGTCAGCTGTCTTGATTAAATACTTTACCTGCTAAATCCTACCATTAATGCAACAGCGTCCTGAATTCACTTCTATGATGTTAGAAGTAGAAACTGCAGCTAGACACAGGAGTAGCTATACTTTCCCAGTGAGATGGCTGAAATAAAATGATGTGGGCTTGCTATTTGTCTGTTCTAAGTTAACAAACTGCAGTCGTACACAATTTGTGAGTTGCTATTGTTGTGTAGAAAGTCACACAAGATTTGAAAGACATACAAGTATGGTACACATACATTTTAAATTGCAGGCTGTCACTGAGATGGCGCTTCCTTCACAAAAACACATAAAACAATGTCTGAAGTAGGGCGATAAGGACCAAATCATACCTCTATTTTTATGCTGAATGGCCATACACAATATACATATCGGTACTTTCTACAAAGTGGGCTAAATGTTGTAAGTTGTAAGCTACATGTGAGATGATTAAGCTACGTTTGAGACAAATAATTGTGGACTGCTTTAATTCCATGAAATTCAACAATTTCATCATGCTATTTTCAACAATGTCTTGTTCTGGATTACTCATCCAGAGTATTACTATGTAATTAAATGTAAATATATTAAAACAGACTCGGTTGCATCCCATGATATTTTTTAACATACGCACAGCCTCACGTGTCTTGAGAAGCGTCAATGTTTATTCATATACCTGCACAGTATATTTAATGCTGTTACATAAAACATAGTTTGGGAATGAAGATCACGCCCCAAACTCAGCTAATTACCCAAGCCCTAAGTACTTTTAAGTACAACGAACCTTTTCACTTTCGCCTCGACTCAGTTCCCACATCCCTCCCCCAACCATGTTATTGTCTTCTATTTTTCTCTCTCTCTCTCCCACAGGACTAGAGGATCAACGGGGGGACTTTGCACAACCAGAGCTTCTGAAGAGACGGCCCCCACTCATGAGTCTCCGCCCCCACCGTTCCCTCCAGCCACCGGACGGCAGCAGTCTCTGATCGAACCCCTCCAACCTTCTTTCCACGACCCCCCTCTACCCTTCTCGTTCCTGCTCCCCTACATCCCCTCATCCCTTCATCCCTCGAACCCTTTCTGCTTCCGTAATCCAACCCTCTCGTTCCATCTCGCAAATAAACCATCCGTAAACTCATATCGCTATTGGCGTGGTCTTTGTTAGTGAACTACCAGTTGGTCCAACAGCTGCTTGAAAATATACATGTTATAGGCCTAGATGTCTAGTGTGAGATATTTCCAGTTCTTGCAGCTCTTTGAACAAAGACTTGTCAGACTACATGATTGCACAACCCTCTCCGGGTTTTGAATTCATTCAATGACCTTAGTTTTTTTTGTTTTTTTTAAAAGGGAGCGATGAATAAGAATCATCTCCACAGCAGGCTTACTTTATGTATGTAATAACCCCTGGCCATTTATATAGCTTTTACTTGCCAATCTATGTGCTTGCATGGCTACTGTAAATTAACTTAGTCTGCTTGGTTGTCATCAAGAATTTGAAGAGCCCACTCATAAAAATGATTTATCGTCGGAGCCAACATAAAAATCCATGGCAGTAAACTAATAATATTGAACAATGTTTGAAAAGAAAGGGAAAGAGACAGGGAGAGAGGAAGAGACGGAGCTTTAACAATCCCTGTGGAAAAATAAAATGGGAAGGAAAAATATAATATAAACACCAAAATATACTGCTTAAAATGTCAACTAGTGTATAAATGAGAACTATGATGAAGGTTTCCTCTCATGTATTCATTAGCATCTCCATCAGCTAAATGAAGATGCCACCTATCAATATCTTTTTTAGATATGCATTATTTAACATGTAATCTGTGCTGTATATACGGCATATTGTTCAATCACCAGGCCACAGAAAGTGCTGCATCCATCTAATCTAGCCACTCACTTCTTTTTAATAGAAATACATAAAAATTCATCTGCAAAACTATGAATCATAATTATTTTCATAACATGCAACTTGACATGAAGTAAGGGTAAGAACCCTATGAACATCATCATGTCTTTCAACTTTGTTACCGCACCATGATCTCATCGCTTTGACGAAAATAAAACCAGGCATGATCTTAGCTTACTTGGTTTTATGGCACGTTTTTTCAGGGAAGCAATTTTTCATCAAACGCTGCTGCGTCATAGACCCACGAGTGCTTGAAAAACAACGAATGCCCATTGAAACTTCTTCTTATTCCAGACATTTGTTATTAAAATAAACGCAGTCGACATGTTCACCCGAAACCACACTGCATCATAAGAAAGAGCAAATGCTTCAACAACCAGATCCTTTTCTTTCTTTTTTTTACAGCACAGACATGGGAAGAGGTCCCACACTGTTCAACCTGCAGTTTGAAAACTGTGACATCACACCGCTACTACTCTAATTTACTGGCGCCATAGTGATGCATCTAGGCTGGTAGAGATACATAATGCCTGGTAGCTGCCCTCTGCAACGTGCAGCTACTTCACAGAGTAGTGAAGTAAGTTAGCGAAGCATTAAACACACACACAGATCATACAGATCATATGAACCAGAGATGGTCATCCCTGACTGGAGGTAAATGTCTCACTGTTGTGTTGTGCTTTCGGTTGCTGGATGAAAATTGAATGCAGGGTGGGGTTACAGCACTCTACAGGAAAAGACTAAGTACAGAAGGTGGCCGAGCGTACAGAGTGCATTGCGTGCTTGAAACGCATAGAAATCCACAGTGTGATGTGATCCACTGTGAATCTTGGAAGCTTGGTCACAAACTTTGCAACCTGCATCTGCACGGCCGTGTATCTTGGTGGGAAGATGTATTTCAGTGAGGACTGCAAATGAGAGCCCAGATTAGAATGAAGTGGCCCAAAAATGTTAAGTCACAATTCTAATCACTGATTACATTAAAAAGGGAGAACAATTTGGAAACTCCTTTCCTAGAACTAATAAACTACTAGTTTAACTGCCGCACTATTACCGTCATTCCCCGTCTGCTCCCTTATATTTCTACTGCAAAGTGCCCATTTGACTGAGTCTCTACAGCCAAAGCTTTGCCCAAATTCTTTTTCTCTATTCATTTTGAAGTGCACCGCATACTAATATATGCTTATTCATGTTATATCATCCGCATTCCTGCTCAATCGACAGACACAGCAGGATCATCAGTGGCAGGTACAGACTGCAGAAACAGCTCATTTTCTGGTGCGAGAATATTTAAGACAAAAACAAATCTCACAGTGATTCTCTGTGAAATCTATCAGCGCGCGTGATGCAATGCATTTCAAAACCGGTTAACATTTATCAGTCTTGTCGTATACCTCTAGTCTTAGGAGAGTCATATGATACTGAAATGCAGATTATCTCTCTGGGAATGGAAAACACGGCATACGCATGTGCACAACAAGGCAGTAGAAGGGTTCTCGCTGTGCCCTCCTTGCTCCACTGAGCTGAGTCCAATTTGCCCTTCTTTGAATATTTGCTGTGGGAATTCTGCTGGTCCTGGTGGTCCCCCCGCAGCTATATAGAGAGGTGAGTACACCTTTCATTGGCAGCAGTGATGCCTGAACTGCAACTGAAATCCCCAGCCGTCGAACCCACCTGCAGCCACGGCTTTCCCGATTGCCCAGTGGTAATTGACATATCCCTTTGTTAATTATCAAGGTGATGTGACACATGTACTCATAGAGATCAGTGAATCTGCATTGCAGACACATTCCCTGCCCAGTGTGTCAGCAAGGTGTCCTCTTCAAGCAAGCCTCTGTCTCAGGTGATTAAAGATCCTGTCATGTTACATCTTCCGGGGCCAATAATTAAAACCGAAACATAAAGTAGAGTCTAATGAACTGCAGCTTGATGATTATTTCATCAATAAATACATCTATTTTTCTCCCTGAGTTAATGCCTTGCTTGCACTTTAGGGATATGTCAATTATTATATAGGGCAAATAAGTCATCAAGAGCAAGCATCTTAATTGTACTGGAGACCTGCAACTGTGTGTACTTCTAATCAGGTATATTATTACATGAATAGCAATGAGTTCGCACTCGTAGGATGTACAGGAAAAAAGAAGATAACTTTGTATTGTTTTCTACACAGTAAACAAACGTTCTCCTCAATCAGATCACTGTAAATATGTTAGCAGATTTTTTTTTTTTTTACATTGAAGGTTTTAAAATTTGTGAATTATGACCTTTAACTAACCCCAACCCTGGTGGCAGTTGTGTTCAGAATTTAATCTGTTCTCAATAATAAAAAACAGGCGGCTACCTCTGGTTCTTACGAGTGAAGCCAATGAGGAAGTGCCTTAAAAATTGCATTCCCTCTACTGGCCAGCAGGAGGCAACTCCTCTAGTTACAAAAATAAGTCCCATGTATGGAAGTATGTGAGAAAAGGACCCTACTTCTTAGTGGATGTATGCATGATGTTAATTTAGTAAATTATAAACCCATCTAGTTACATAGAATATAAAGCATAATAGGCATTATGGAGGGTTTACTGTGATTGACAGGTTGCTGCCACTACCAGAGCCATGTGCGGTCGTCTCTACATCATTCTTCTGCATTCCAAAGATGGTAACTTCCGTTCATTGGTTTCAAAAAGCCAAGATGGCGACGGCCATAATCGAAGATACCAAGCCTCCAAAACGGCAGTCCACAAACCAATGGGTGAAGTCACGGTGACTACGTCTAGTTCTTGGAACATGAATTCGTAGTGCTAGCATTCTTGTCATCCAACACTTGAAATGCAACACAAGCGTAAGACTCATGAAGACCATGCCATCGGACATCTTTTGTTATTAACAGTTATTACATAACCTTGAAAACAATGTCATTATAGAGTTTAGTGCAATGGCTTTTAGATTGAATTCTAAGGTCCTCCATGTGTCAATCCAACAAAATTATTAAATTTGAAAAATAATCTCATTGTTTTACCTTGCAGGGTTTGCGGCACATTATAGAAATTACAAACTTCTTCACTTGATTCATTTGAAAGTCAAAGTCCCTCTCAGCAGTAATGTCAAATTTGAGTGACAGCCCTTCCCAGTTCAAAATATAGATTTCCATGTTTTGTTAAGTGAGAAATGCAAATGATATGGCCCTGGTTAAATAAATACAATTCTAAGATCAACAATCCCTTCGGTGAGAGAGTGCATTATACACAATACTGCTTGTTACGCCCTGTGGTGGCTCGGAGTGGGACGCAACATAAAAACAGCAGATTAGGACAAGGGAGGGTACAGTCACACAAAACGCCAGGGTCCGTATATGATAATAAAGTATTTATTTACAAAAAAACGCAACACAGGGAACAACAAGGACTGTCAGTGGCACCAAAGAAAAGAACTTAACAAAAAAAACCCGTCCCCCCCATTTACAGGTGCTTTGCACCCAAAAGTACAGGGGGTGGTGCTCACTCTAACCTAGGGCATTAACAACAAGTAAACCTACGTGTATGCAGTATGTAAACCCCAGGGTATCTTACCTGTCCTCGTTGACCCTGTGCGCACAACAAAGGGAATTCACAAAGACAACAACAAAGGAAAGTAGGCTGCTCACAAGACATGAAGTTTAAACGAGGGAGATATAACTAAAGACAAACCATAAAACAAACAAGCAAGCACTCGCAAACTGGCAGCGCTCAAACCGAGCTCTGCCACAGCTCGCAACACAACCACAACGGCCAGAGACCCAAGGCAGAGTGCCGCAACAAACAAACAGAGGACTATTAACAGGGGGACTGGTTGATTGGAGATCTGGAACAGGTGGGGTGATTGGATGACAGGAACCAGGTGTGTACATCTGTGAAGTATGAGAGACAACAGGAGGGGGAGACAAAACAACAACAAAGCAATAGCATGAAACACAATACATGTACACAGGCCAGAAACATAGGACACCGTCCGTAACACTGCTCATACCTAATAATACCTTTCAACCCCAGTCTCAGCATGAATGCAGTGTCACCAACCACTGTATTATATGCAGCATTGTCTCATTCTGTATTTAAAGTTAGGCGGACATGTTTAATTCAATGGAAGTCATTACGTGATAATAATGTGCTGGAGAATGGACTGGTAGACTGGTGACTCTGCTGGTGTCAGACAGAATGAGCTCCTTTCCTAATTAAGATAATTTTGTTCCCATATTCCGTAATATTGTTCTGGAGTATTATCGCTTCTGTATAAGAAGGTCACAGCCTGCTCTACACACACTATGGCTTATATTTGAGGGCATCATCAAGCCTCAGGCACAAAGCTAAACGCCAACCTGGATGAGCATGTCCGTTTCACTAATGATAGCAAGTCACATGAATTTTCCTCTCAGGCCTCATATCGCCATGCATTTCTTTTTTAAAAAGGGCCACTTCGTGCGCCGCAGCCAAACAAAAGCGTATCGTGCAACAATCATTATGCCGTTAATCCCACAGTGATTCAGATTCAGAGGTTGACAATATTTGTAAGCTAAAAAGAGTCTGATGCGTTAATTACATTCTTAAACACATAAGTGATTTATGATGATACAAAAACAGTGAAAGGCTTTTTTTCTTGTTACGGTTCTTAAGGATACGAGAAGGAATAGTGGTTTATACACAGTCAGAACAATGTATTTATTCATAAGTGACTGATCACAATATTACATTGACACATGGTATTGTTAATTGGAGGGGATTATTGGTATTAGAGATGGGGCAAATTGCTTAGTTCTACAATAGCACAACTTGTATTCATGGCGATATATCCGCTGTATTCTGTTTGTACAGCTTAGTACACAACAGAAAGCCAAATGGAGTAGGCAAACATGGTGTTTAAAAAATCGGAATAGTTGGCTGGCTCCGGTGTGTATGCTCTACGGCTACCATGGTGAAGTGTTAAGGAGGGAAAAGATAAGGGCTGTGAGGTTTTCACACAACTAAGGGCTGAGAGAAGGCTCAGGAGTGATATGTGGTGACAGCACAGTGCCACGCTGTTGACACAGCCTGCATCTCTTGGGTACTGAGGGCGGGATCGCCCTGGGCCTGATTATTTACAGGCCTGTGTGCCTTCAAAAAATGTTCTGGGAGGACACCCTGAGAAACCCTCCTTTGCAGGGCCTTTTAATTGGATCAGAGCGATCATTTATTAATGGGACTGACTATATGCACGTCTAGTTTTTCCATGCCCCATGATTATTAATGGCTGCTGGATCAAAAGACTTATATGACCTGTACGATACTCCATGTCAGCCTGAAAGAGGAATACATTTCCATCACCAAATTGCAGGGGTTGTACGGGAGAATCTGCCGTTCACATAGGCAGGGAAAGCTCAGGATTTTGGGAGTATGTTGACCCTGTAAGACATGCATGGCAATTTCAGTGAAATCCGGTAAAATATTGACTTGCATTGACTTGCATCATACTGTGAGTTTGAATGGAGGGTTAGACGGATGTTCATCTATACTGAAGGCTCAATACAGTCAGACTACTCCCAAGATCTTTGGGAAAGAGATTGTTTCAAGGAATGATTGTTGGACTGAGAAAATTAACCGTGAAAGACAGTAATAAGTCCTTTGCAGCTGATATGCTTTTGATTGCATGTCAACGACTCCAATTGTCGAGCCTCGTAAGAGGAGAATATATATATTCATTCTTGCAATTTCAGTTGAAATTTTTTAGTGGTCAAATGTGATGTTGGAAAAACAAATGTTACCGAATGAGGAACAATATAAAGTATAATGAAAATATGATTTTAACACGGAATTTGTAACTAATTGGACAATTAAATCAGTCAGACATGTATGTCCTTTACTATTGGCTATTTGAGGATTTTCTGTGCACATCCACTTATATACATTGATTTAGAAGCTCAAAAATCAAGTTTACTTGAACATTTTAGAAAGATATGTGCAGAGAATGAAATAAAATCACTGCATTTAACATGATTTCTCTTACTAAGATTCACTAACACATCGGGATCACTGTGAAACAGGATATCTCAAACAACCTTCCAATAATATCCTTTAAGCCGCATGTTTCAGGCTCGTCATTGTCGCTCAGTGCATCCAAATGAGACGTGACATTTTCTTGACTGCTTACTTCTTAAAATTAATTATTTATAACCTGGGTGGAAAAGTGTGTCAGAGTGGAATTTAATTGTCAAAGTCTCATTATGCTAAAGGTCATTTTCTTGTCACTCAGTGGACTAAATTGCCTGAGCATCCTCAGGTCTATTATCAACATGAGAATATTCATGTTGCAAAAAACACAGGGACGAGCTTGTATTTTGTAATTGTATAACATAAAACTATGAATGTGTGCTGCACATATGTTAAGACACCAAAGAGGACATTATCTCAAAGACAAATCAAAGGAAAAATGCTACCATATGCACAGTATGGAATATGTACTGAGGCTAGCGATTGACCAAGCATTTCCAGTTGTGAAAGAAATGCATCAGTGTCATCAGGGACCAACAATGCGACAGCTTCCAACCATGTGCTGTCCCTATTAGTTAAAAATGAAGAGTGCATTGAGACTGCCACCAGGCCTCTTTAGAATGCCTCTGAGGATGATAACACCATACGTCAATCACTTTTATCAAAGATGTATTAGAGTGACAGTAACAACTTTAAAAGGAAATTGCAAGCTCTCATCTTTTGAAAAGCAAACCCTTTTTGCAACCTGCGCTGGATCAAGCTGTTACCGTCTTCACAATTAGGATTTATCAGTGTATTTTTGCACTTCTGTCCCATATCTGACCTTTTGTCAACAAATACATGCCTGACACAAACACATGCTTATATGTCCAATACTGTTCCAAATCCCCCTCCCCACACTTTTTTTTGGGGTATCGAAGCTTGAAAGATTTTTTTTAACCCTGAGGTTCAACACGATTGTTTGATGTGACAGATGTGAGAACAGGAGTGGGCGGGCTTGACTGATGTTGAGCTCTCAACGCTGTGCTATGATTGAGACTGGAATTACAGCTGTTGTGAAGAAAGAACCCATGTCGACTTTTGACTGATGCGCTTTGTGTGTGCATGTGTCTATCTGGACAGGGGCGTCATTTTATGCATTTATAGTAGGCACATGTATTTATAGAATATCAAACATGTTCTTCTTTGCGCAAATAAATTAAAATCAATTGATAACACTCTTTTTGGAAGGGTTTTAAAAAAAGCGTTGCTGTTGCATTTCCACATCCCCACAAGGGTGCTAATCAAGAGCACGACATTAATACACAATGACGGGGGGGGGGGGGGGTGTAGCAATGCCTTAATGTGCTAATGAGTTCAAACATGCAGTTTAACACAAGACTGTCAATCAAGCTTTTGGCATTTTGGCATCTGACAGTTGGGCCATGTGTTCTTCTGAGGGACGCGCACTTTGCACACACTACACTTGGCTTCCTCACAGATTGCTGCGTTGAGCCCCAGAAGGAAAGCTTGTTTTTTATGTTAAAGTGAGCAGCCATTGGCATGTATGAGGGGCCGTTTAGGCCATAACTATTGAGACACTCTCACACTCACTACTGAGACGCTCTCACACATACTAATGAAACACTCGTACATTCACTATTGAAACACTCTTACACTCACTACTGAAACACTTACACATACATACATACTCTGTAAACCTATGCACGCTCATATATAAAACACTATACATACTCGTCTGAAACACTTACGCATACATATGAGAAACACACACGCATACATATATACTTCTGTGTCATATACACATACATATGAAATGCTTACATGCATACAAGTGAAACATTTATACGTATCTATCTGAAACAGTCATGCATGCACATATGAAAATGCAGTATATATATTGTTGAACACTTATACATTCATAACTGAATCTCTTGCATATGATTACAAAGATATAAAAAGTTTAGATACATGTGCAAGTGTTTCACATATATATGTATACATGTTTCAAATGTGTATACATACTTTGTCTGTATGTATGTTCTTACATGAGGATGTGCAAGCGTCTCACATGTATTCATACAAGTCATTTCAGTAGTGACCGTGAGAGTGTTTCAATAGTGAATGTACGAGTGTTTCAGTAGTATGTATGAATGACATCTCACTAGCATACGGAAGGTACTTCGGTTAAACCGGAAGGCGGAAGCAAAGAGTGCAAGCGCCAACGGTCAAGTCCGGTAAAGTTGGAAAGAGATTCACAGATTCGGACTTCCAGGATCAATAACTCTTTCGCTAAACGGTGTTAAAGCACAAACGACACCTCTCAGTAATCGTAGTGATGCAGACAACAAGCTACAACCTTCATTTTACAAAAACGGGTCGTCCTCCGAGCTGTACGGATAACAATGGTCTCTATGTGCAGCCGGCTGTGAGACGAGTGCGCACAGGGGCGCAGGGACCGTCTGCGTTTTAATTAATTGCAATTAAATATTAATAAAAATGCATAGAAATCATATTTCTTCAAAAGGACAACTGTAGTAGTACAAGGGGGAGCCCATTGATGTAGGGAATTATTTTTGTCTTTTTAAACTTTATTACTGTGATGCTATGGACTAATATTAATTGCATTAAATATTAATAAATATTCATAGAAATTCATAGAAATCATATTTCTTCACAATAATAACTGTAGTACACCAAGGGGGAGCCCATTGATGTATGCAATTATTTTGGTAATGCTACAATTCATAATAGTGAAGTAATTGAATATTTTTGTAGTATGTATTTTCTGCATTGCACTTTGCAGACGGTCCCTGCGCCCCTGTGCGCACTCGTCTCACAGCCGGCTGCACATAGAGACCAATGTTATCCGTACAGCTCGGAGGACGACCCGTTTTTGTAAAATGAAGGTTGTAGCTTGTTGTCTGCATCACTACGATTACTGAGAGGTGTCGTTTGTGTTTTAACACCGTTTAGCGAAAGAGTTATTGATCCTGGAAGTCCGAATCTGTGAATCTCTTTCCAACTTTACCGGACTTGACCGTTGGCGCTTGCACTCTTTGCTTCCGCCTTCCGGTTTAACCGAAGTACCTTCCGTATGCTAGTGAGATGTCATTCATACATACTACTGAAACACTCGTACATTCACTATTGAAACACTCTCACGGTCACTACTGAAATGACTTGTATGAATACATGTGAGACGCTTGCACATCCTCATGTAAGAGCATACATACATGTAACTGAAAAACGTAGACATACACATTTGAAACATGTATACATATATATGTGAAACACTTGCACATGTATCTAAACTTTTTATATCTTTGTAATCATATGCAAGAGATTCAGCTATGAATGTATAAGTGTTCAACAATATATATATATATATATATATATATATTATATATATATATACACTGCATTTTCATATGTGCATGCATGACTGTTTCAGATAGATACGTATAAATGTTTCACTTGTATGAATGTAAGCATTTCATATGTATTAGTATGTGTGAGAGTGTCTCAGTAGTGAGTGTGAGAGTGTCTCAATAGTTATGGCCTAAACGGCCCCTCATAGGAATGTGTGTTAGTCCATTGAGGGTAATCAATTTGTTTTCAGTGGTTAAGTGTTATGTATTTACCACCATGCTGTATCATTGATATGTCCAGTCCACTTGTGCTCAGCCATTATCACCACTATGTAAAGTGATGTGTTTTTCTGGCTCAGATCTGCAGTAATTGCCTGGACTCACACCAGCTAAGTTGTCTGCAATGAACAACATGTTTGGTGCCTTCAGAAAGAAAATGAGTAGCGGTTCATCTCCAAAAATATTCTCAACTATTGGTATTATTTAAGCATCAAGACTTTGAATTAATGAAGAGATCTCTTCAAAACTTCTCACAGGAGTAAATATTTAAAACATCTTTCTCACATCATCAAACAACAATTACTTGTGTGGAGACATTTCGCCTTCATTTCTACAGAATATTTTAACGATAAATATTTCACTGAAGAGGGGATTCAAAGGCTTGCGATGCGGAGCTTGATCCAATAGTTAAAATAACATTTTAGGAAATATTTAAAAAGAAATCCTTAAAATTAGGGAAATAGCTTAAAATTATACCTTTTCAAAATGTCAATGACAAACACCATCAAGTGCTCTCCTAAAACACATAGAATCCAGCAAAAAGTATAATATGATCAATGATAAATACATGTGTTTTGAGCTTTAGCACTACATTTCCCATTATGCTTTGGAAAACATAAACCTGATGTATAATGTCTCTATTGCGTCTTTTTTTTCTGTAATTCCGGAACAGATTTATGGACAGCTCCCCGTGAAGGACATCCTCCACCTGAGATGCTGCCATCACTTGAGAGGCTGACTTTAGCTGAATTCAAATTGTAATGAGTAAAAATGGCATGAAGAAACTCTTTCACTGCTACAGTAACAGTATTTTTCATCAGAGAACCTTATTTTCTTCAAGTTGTTACTTGGAAAAAAAAGAATGGGGTATTATTCATATGACTGTTTTGTAATTGTGTTCAAACTACAGAGAAGCTCACACCAAACAAAAACCTTGAGAAATGCAGACGAGAGAAAACACATTGCTGTTCGGAAAGATGCAACTACATATAAAACACATGAAGCTTCTTTTCATACCCATCTCATATTGTACTGACAATAAGGCTCCATTCGAGTCGATTTTCAACAATTGGCACCAGTTTATCTCTGTCATTTTCGTCAGTTGAGGTGAGAAATGAGAAGGCTTCAGAGGAAAATCGCTCGGACGGCTAGTTATCTTGAGCGTACGGAAACAAAGAGATGGTGACAGCACCTCAATGCTCTGCCTTGTCACAAGGGTCTCAAAAAAGTGACTGGAATTTTATTTTGGAGTCACTAACTTTTGACTTGTCAAATCCTTGCAACCATCATTTCAAATATGTCTGTGGGCCTCCACTGCTACCTTAAAACTCTGACTCGAGTCCTGTATAATTTCCCCATCTTCCCAGCTCCCTCTGTGCTAAATTGCATTGGAAGATGGATTTTTGGCATCTGAGGCTGTCAGGTCTCAGCCATGGAAGACTTTATGCACTAGTACACCCGCTATGAAAGTGAATTCTGGAGGGATGGAGGGGTATAAGAGTGGTGAGTCAAGTACTGGCACTCCAGCAGGTCTTTGGCTATTTTTTCTGGCTTTGATTGTATGTATTTAACAATAATGTTGATGCTGTAGATTTCATTATCCACCTTTTCATCTTTTCTTTCTTATATTCTCTGTAAATGTATTTCTCCTGCATTCCCTCAAACTCACTCTCTTGCACGTGTATAATGATGATAGGATCTGGTCTGGCAGCAATCTGACGCCATCTTCATTACAGACTGAACTATTATCTTCATTTTCATTCCAGTTATTGCAGTGTGCATATGCATTGACTATAGAACATATTTTACATTATAACATGGCCTGGGTGTCAGTCTGACTGGCTGAACGATGTTAATTTATTTTCAATAATGGGAACCCTCCAACAAAACGTAGCTATCACCAGGGATGGAACTTTTTACTTCTGGGCTTGGGGGGGGGGGAAATAAAAGAAATTTGAATTTAAGGATGCCTGGGCTTAGAAGTAAAGATGTGCATTGTCTTCTCTGTGTCAGTCACAGCGCTCTCACTGCTGTGATAACAATGTGCAAATCCAAAGACGCCGTGTTTTATTGTCAAAATCCTCATCCCTCCCCCTCCCTCCTCTGTTATTTGTGCAAACAAGACTTTTCCCTTCCCTGCATTCTCCAATCTTAAATTTATTTCTCACCCTCTTCCTCATCTGGTAAGCACACCTATACACATTTGTAAAGGGGCGAGAGAGCGCCGCAGAAGGAACGAACAAGCAAGGGGCTATCGGAGCAATCAAGCTGCCAATATTTGCTGACGGTAACTTGGCAATATTAGCCGACCACGGTTTGAGAGGAAAAGCCTGCTGCTCATGCTAACGAAGCAGTGAGAGAACCAAGTGGGAGTTAAGAGGTCAGAGAGCTTTTATGCTTTATTAAAGAGACACATGCATCAATTTAGTGGTAATCACTAATAAGACGAACCAAGATGTGTTTTTTCTCATGAAATTTTAAAGATTCTATACTGTGGGCAGCAATTTTCAACGTATTCATGCATTCATGAAGTATTTAGACTTTATAATATGAAACCTCAAGCATTGAGTTGAGAGCGCCAGTGATTCTCCATGGACAGAAGGCTTGTAGCATTGATGAATTTGATTGATATTATTTTAATGAACTGAGCTTATAAATATGGCAGACCAACCACGTGCATAACCTGCAAGACCTACATTTTATTTCCTTGCTAATACAACCTACAGATGTACAGCAATGCAGTGTATTTAAGGATACATGGGAATGGTATGCCAGTGAAAAAAGATCAATCATTTGTTGTAAGAAAGCAAAAAAGTGACTTGCCATTGTGTAGGTTGTATAAACAAATGAACTTGTTACATCCCGTCACCGGTTATCACATTTTAACAGTGGATGGACTTAACAAGTGCATTTTCTAACTAAGCGCATTACATCTTTTTCATAGTTACAGTGACATATGATTAATTGGCTAATGGTCTGACATCAGCAGATTGCCTGAGGGGTGTGTGACTAACAAATGGTTACAAAATTAAGCTGTGAATTGTATGCAAGATGCAAAAAATAAATAAAGCGAGAACTTAATATGCTGTCGACCTGACATGATATTATATAAATGTTTAACACCGTGGCTAGAGCCACTGCAATTCTTCATATTTGGGTAAAAATATCTTGACATAGAATATGAGATTAATTCAACATTAAGATCGAAGCATTTTGTTCTGCACTGTAATTGGTGACCATCATTTACCAATTTCAGCCATAGTCAGGTGGATGTGTGCAAGCTCTCCTTTGTCCCCTCCCAACACTCAACGGCCCCTGTCCCCCACTCTGCCTTAGACTACCTCCGCCCTCCGAGGGTTTTCTCTCCATGACACACACTAACAATGACTGATGGGTAACAAAGCTTGCTGGAAAATGTCACTTTCTATTCCACTCATGTGTGTAAAAGCATGTGCGGAGAGGGGTGGGGAAAGGGGAGGGAGGAGGGTCGGTGAGGTCAAACGGAATGTAATGTGTACGTCCAAGTGTAATAAAAGTATAGTTTTATGGAATTGTGGGAAAAGGAAGGGCTTTTCCCACCACGTCATTTGTCACAACGGATTACTTTTTGCAGAATTCATGTCAGAGCACAGCACACACACATTGGCCAATCTGAGGTCATTATCCAGCAGAGTATGTTTGTGTTCGTCAATCAATCAACCCAAACTCCTGTCATGGCGTTACGCTTATGTAGTCTTTTGGCATCAACTGGAAAGCCAGAGGCGATGGACAATGGTTAACAACACAAGTGCAGAAGTGGGATATGGCACCAGCTGTGAGCAACACACTTTTGTGCATTTTCATGCATCAAACTTGTGTGTGTGTGCGTTAACCTCACACTGACCTGCAGGGTGTGTTAATAAGGTTTTCGATCAATACCAATGTTTCAATGATTACTGCAGGTGGTGGCGTTTCTCAATTTCTACCCTGCTTTCGGTTTTGGAACAAAAACTCCCCGGCTGTTAGTTTAATTTATGTATCTCTTATGTGTAAACTTGAGAAACAATATACTGTGTACTCTTAATTGTTAAGGCAAAGGCATCTCGGACCACCAGTGAAGGTGGTCGGCTAATGATAAAAAAATCCTCCGTTGCATCTTGGATGCTGAATGGTAAAGCACTGTTTGATTAAAGGGGTTATGCTAGAGATTCAGATTCTCCGGCTTCCTCCCACAGTCCAAAGACATGCAGCTTAGGTTAATTGGAGACTCTAAATTACCAGCAGGTCAAGTGTGACTGGTCTCTATCTGTGCCCTGAGATAAACTGGCGACCTGTCCAGGGTATAGCCTGCCTTCGCCCAATGTCAGCTGCGCCCTACGACACTGAATAGGATAAGCGGTTCGGGTAAAGGAATCGAATATATCGTATTCATTCAAAAGATCAATAATTTGTTGTAAGAAACCAAAAATGTGACTTGCCATTGTGTAGTTTGTATAAACAAATGGACTTGTTCCCTCCCATCACTGATTATCACACTTTTAACAGCGGATGAACTTAACAAGTACAGCTTCTATATGCACATGATATATTTTTCATACAGTGACATAGAGCTAACACCACCGGGCCTTTCTAGTTTGGCTCGGAAAGGCACGGGTGAAAGGGACTACAGCACCCTCTCGCACTTTGTGTGCTTGCTGCTGTTACATTCCACCACCTATAGAGCAGAAACTTGTTTTTCATAGATCTAGCCTCTTAAATTTCTTCTCAAAGTGCACCAGATTGATTCAGGTCAACCCACAAGAGTCTTACTAAGTCCTGTGGGAAACGCAGGAGAAGATGTTGTCTTTCCAGCACTGATAGCACCAGACCAGCTCACACTACAGAGGTTTTCCCTGGTGCAACTCAAACCAAAATGTTATTCTGATTACTGATAAAGAATTGAATTCTCAACTCCCAACATCGCCACGAAACATGCAATGCTGGGGTATTCTAGCTGCTATTGATTCACAAAATAAAATAATGTCTTTTCATTGTTAGCTAGCTAAGCTACATATGTTATGATGTATTGTAATGTATGGTATAAATTCCCACAACCTAACCTAGAGATGGTGTCTGTGGTATTTTTTAAATACACATTTTGATCATATGTGAATAACAGCTAATAATGTATATCCAAAATGACTAATTAATGTGCACAAATTAGTAAAATGGTCTGTTAAATAAATAATATGTACTTTAATTCATAATTCATAATTTGTATCCTCAGATAACCCAGTTTATTGCCTCAAATGAATAGCATAATGTGGCTATTCGTGAACAAGACGCAGTGTGCTTGTGGCAAGCTAGCAGCTGCTGTGTTTTAGTGTATTACTGAAATCATTTCCTCACATTAGTAGCGGTAAATCCAGCAGAAAATAAAAAGCATGTTTTCCTGTTCCAGCAGATATCTGCTGTTGAACAACACCAAACATCCACCGGGGAAAAATGCCCTGCTACCGTCAGTTTCCAGGCTAGATAACTAATTAGTTGCTCAGCTGCAGCACATTACTAAACAGCATGTGAACATACCTACAAATGCCACTCTGGTCGATGATGCTGGTGTGGTTCTTCCTCTTCAACACCACTTGTAGCTACAGCTTACGTTTGTTTACGTCGTCTCTCGTTCCCTGCACACGGGCACTCTGGCAGCCTGCCAGCTGCTGTCAATCAAACACAGTCAACAAGACACACCCTCCAGACGGCTGAGAAGTAAAGGAACATTTCACGCATTTCACCTTTTTCCTATTTTTAATAATGATTAAAAAATCTTTTTTTTTTAAATCTAAAAACAAAACAAAAAGGGAAGATGATTATTATGAGGTGCATTTTTACTCAATTGTCACAAGTTACCAAACAGTTTGCTCTGATACCTGCCGTGCTAAAGTGTGCATGAAAAAAAGTTTAATTTTGAACACACACTGGGCACACAAATCCCATTAGAGGTGATTTTCTACACAGTGCATTCTGAAGTCAATTAGTCAACGGCTAATGGGTGAGAAGAAAGTTTCCCTGCTACCTTATCAACTTGACTCTTGCAGTATCAACAGAGTGCATTTCAGTACATGTTGGGGAATATAAATAACTTGCTGCCATTCATTTGAGCTGCACACAAAAATGACACAAACAGGTACGACCCTTACATAACTATAATCTAACCTTATTCCTTCACATGAAAGACAGCTAGATCTCACTCTCTCTGTATCTCTATCCCCCTTTCTGTCTCTATCTCCCACATACACACACACACACACACACACACACACACACACACACACACACACACACACACACTCTTTTTCACCTTAAATGTATACTTCAGAGCAACAGTATACCATAAACTTGTCATTCATTTCATATAGGTAGAGCAAAAATAAAGAAGAATGGAATCACACCACTTCATGCACATTTGAGCCAGGGCCGTACATTGGCTGGGTGCATGGCCTCTTCTACACTTCCCAATATATAAATATAGACACTTGGCAAAGTATGCTTCTGCAGTCGGTGTCTCCACGACCACATTTTACCATGATGACACAGACAGAGCCTCACAAGTTGAAAAACAATATGTCAGGGCTTGTAAACATGTATATGGTTCTGATATTACACACTTAAGCACATTTAAATTGTTATTAGAGACATTCATTCAAGAGCAAATTACATTGGTGTTGCTAACCTCGACAAAGATTGTCAAATTTATCAGTGTTGTCAATCAAAGCAACTGATTATTTCACTATTTAATTTCTTAATATGCATATATATATTAGCAACTTGTCTGACATATTACAAAATAATAATAGGCTTTTCAGGGCTGTGTTTTTCATTAAAAAAGGTGACTGGAGGCACACTGACATTTTTCCATTGTCAGCCTAGGCTGGCATTGCTGGAACAAATATCCACAAAACAGCTTTTGAATTTATTAAATTTAGGTCCCAAACAGCATTGTGCGTGTTCACCAGTCTCATACTGAAGCACTGGTGTCTGTTTATGATTTTTCCTCTTTGAAGTTCGGACACTTATAAAACAAGAACAATTCAGGATCTCTTTTCATCTCATCCTCGTCCACCTCATCCAGAGAAAAAATTTGTTAAATCAAGTGATAGACAGCAGAAAACGTCTTCAAGAGCTGACTTGTAAAACACATATCATTGGGAACAAAATGCCTTGTTATCGATTGTTTCAATGTGGTTTTAATCTAGCTACATTCATAATCAAAGAAAGTATTTGGTTTGGTGCTTCCCTTTCATAATTTGAACTGTACACGTACAGTTCAGATTATTGAAATGAGAAACCTGACTCTAATGCTGCGTTCAACGACGCATTACTCGCGTCAGTTTACTCGCTCGACAATAATGCTGCGTGGCTTATCTCTGTGGCTTATCTCCGTAAAGACAGTTACCGTTTCCGCCATCCACCATGGAAATAACCACTAGTTCTGCTTTATACTTGTTGTGTAAACTCCACATACGTCGGAACATCAAACTACATGGTGTCTGGGTTCATAATATTATCCGTAGTCCCACAACAGCGTCTGAATGACGGCCGCTACCAGCGCTACTTCAGGCGGACCAGCAGCAATTTGATTCAGCAACGACAGGGTGGCGGTGATGACGGATGCAGCTTCTCAGCGCTGATTGGCTTACGCCACGCACATTTTTTGCCCAAGTTGAAAAATGTCAGCTCGCACGAATGAGGCAAATTATTTGCGGCGCGTCATTCGCGGCATGTTATTCGCGCCGTGTTATTCGCGCTGTGTTATTCGCGTCATTCGCGCTGCCCCGCGTCATTCAAGTAGTCTGCGCGTCAAATTTGCAATGCGTTTGGTGTGACCGCAGCATAAGTGAGCAGGGTCTCCTGAAAACGTCCAACTTTTGTCAAACACCCTATTTTAATTTTAGAATGGACACTAAGCTGACATATACAAATGTAATTGAATACAGTCAATCAATAGCTTAGCTTCCCTTTAACTGGTCTTCTTTAGTTACGCACTGTCTATTCTGGGCTCAGTGAGAACAGTGAGGCCTTGGGTGTATTCACTTCATCTGTCAGCTCCTAAATCAAGAGACTGCCCAGCATTGGTAGTCTTGCAGGACAACCAGAGTGATTTCAAAAGCATTGGTCTCCACAATGGTTATCTCGAACCAGTGAAGCAGAGAAAGAGAGAAAGGTTTCAATTCTATCTTTTCTCACCTAGAACTCCAAAGAATGAGGCAATTTGAGTTCCCTATGGAGATATGCTGATGACGTACTATCTTGCTTTAACGTACAAGTATTTGTCGGTGACAATGATTTATTTCCTCTAATAAAAGCCTTTTGTGAATTTATGTCACTAATGTTTTATTCTGACAAAACGTTTGATATATACATTTTATATTTTAAATTAGAAATTGCATCTGGCGAAAGAAAACCCCAATGTTCTCTGAGTAGGCAAAGTTGGGCTTTGAGATGATAGCCACTTTAATTATTTAAATACTCGGTCTATTACTTTATTTGTTATGAATGATGCACTTTTCACTCTGTACCTGCAAAAACTACCCATCAAATTTATATATCAGGCCGCTCAACTGCTCATGCAGAACTTATTCTATAATTCATGTGAATAGAATAAATGGGCAATATTTGCTTGGCCTCTGGCCTTGCCTGCTGCAATACTCTGCTCAATGTAGAAGGGACCATGGAGCCAAGGATTTTTGCCTACTAGCATGCCCATGGCATATAACTGCATAAGCACTCTGCCAGACCAAAGCTATGCAGACATTTTGTTTTCCTGGAATAGTCAACTCACTATTTGGTAAGCAGAGTGTTAAGGCTGTTTATTTTTATAGACCCTTGCATATTAGAGATGCATTTGATTGATGGAAACACTTCGGCCCAGTAATGATTGGTTATGTCTGCATATTAAATTGTGAATAAAGTAATTTCAGAAGGTATTGAAGGAGAGTTTTACAGTTTGAAAGTGTGAAGAATCAGCTCTTAACTGAGCCTCAAGAGTTGCGTTTACTGTAATCTGCTGAATGTGGGGTTTCTCCTTCAACACGCTGGATGTCCTTAGAAACACCCCAACTGCAAGGTGCAGTTATTAGTCAGTTTGTTAGACTTGTGCCAGGTTTTAAACAAAGTCCCAATGGGATTGGCTTAGCTTTCATGAGATGCCTCTGCCTCACTCTCTCTCCTCTGTTTCAAAGAGGATTACATGCCAACGACATCAATGCCATAAAATACATCTTTTGGCATAAAGGTGACTTTTACCAAAAAGTTGAATTTAACTTCCAAATTTTGTTTTCTGTCTAAAGATAGGTGTGCTATTTTGAGACATGTACATAGCAGATGCAAAAGGGGATTAAGAACCAGGTTAGAGGTTTAGGATGGACCTTCTGTTGTTGTGGATTACATTTCCAACTCAAATAAACCTAAATTATCTCTGACTCTCACAAAGCTCTAACCCAGGGGAAAACTTTAGGCTATACGGTGGATGAATAGTGATTGCTCCACTTCGCACTAATGTAGTACTTGATTAGAAAAATCATTTTCTGTTCATACTTGATATTAATGTAGGAACACTTCAAATGGCCAGGCCTCCCTTTCTGGGTAATAATGAATCTCTGATTCTTGCTATTTTGCATTGTAACCAAAAACCCTATTCAGTAACAAGCCTTTCTTTAACATTAAGCATGTCTATAAAATACCTCCAAATACAAAGTTATTTTAAGAATTTAAGAACATTTTAAGGCTTCAATAATGAGCTACTTGTATTATAAATCTATATATATATATATATATATATATATATATATATATATATATATATATATATATATATATATATATAATAATAACTCACAAAAGGAGTTGGTTTTGAGTTGAACAATTGACAGTTGTATTGCCCTACAGCAATATCAAACATACATGTAGAAGCCATTATATGATTTGTGTTTTACCTGTCTGTTTGATTCGTTATGTTTTGATGACGCAATGATGTCAGGGGGCATCAACGTTATATATAGAAGTCACCTGAGTGCAGGCAGGTGTGTTTTTGTTTAGAGAGCGGAAGGGGAACCTATTTTTAACCGCATAAAGATCGCCTTAAGAACGCATTAAGAAAAGAACACATACAGAACGCATAAAGATCGCATACAGAACGCATAAAGAACGCATTAAGACCGTATTTAGATACAAAGCAGGTTTTTTCTGTTCAAGAGGAGTTTTCATTTATTTTTCTGTTATACAATAAAAGGATATGAAGTGACACTACGAAAATGCGCGTTATTTTACCGACCGCTCCTACATACATTACTGCACTGTGTATATACAAAATGAATTGAAAAAATAGAGCACATTAAAGAATTAAACAAAATGGAAGAACACTAAAAATAAGTCCCCTTTGAGTGGAAACCTACAAGAAATGCTCCTTTAAAATGATGAGCTTTAAGTATGTATAATATTGGGTATACTACCACTATGTTTACCTGGGTAGAGCTAAAAGTGTGCATGTGTTCTTATCTGGCGTCTCAATAAACAAATCAAGCTCGTCAGATGTCTTCAGTGGGCAGATCCTTCAGCAGGCCACACCGCTTCCACGATTGTCCGCAATCTCGCTGGGCTCGCTTTCACAGATTCTATGTCGTAGTTCCAAAAACAACCAACACAAATAGTGTAGCGTATCAAGATATTTTGTTCTGTCTGTTACTAACATTCATTTTGAATATATTACAATGTATAACCAATATCTAAGGATATAATTAATTTACAATAATAATAATTACCATTAATGAATGACCCTATATCAAACAACAATCGACATTTTAGCAATACAAATCAAATGATGTTATAAACTAAAGCGATTAGTGTTAGCTAGCAATCTTCTTTTTACAACATATTACAATGATACAGTATGCACCAAAGTACCTCGGAAACATTAAACAACATTCTCATAACTTGATTTTTTTATGAAAAGTATCTGAACTTCTTCATTCCCTCCTCACAGTGGCTCACAACAATTAGCAAAGACACTTTGCTTCACTTGCGGGAGTTTGAAACACTAAAAGTTCGACAGAAACCGTCTCCCTCACGTTCACAGCTGGGATTCTGAAGTAAGTTATTATTAGTGCTGACATACGGAAATAGTCCTAATGTTAGGACTACTATGTGGTATATCATACCAAGAATGTGTAGTCGGTTCGCAGCACAGTTACAGGAAGGCATCTCCAGTGGAAATGACACTGACCGCACAAAGAGATGCACACAGAGTGTATTGCACTCCCTTGACAACATGTTACACCTCTAAATGACAAATGGGGTTGTAGTCGCCCTATATTTCAGCCATTTAGGTAATTTACTTTCAGTTCTAATAGTTACAGTTTCTATGGTGATCTTTGAATGTAAAAGGTTAGTGACACTGAGAGCACAAAGTAGCAAGATGTTGCACAATTATGCAGGGGTAAAACATATATAACTAACTGGCTGAGCTGTGTACATATCATCTGTATGGTCATCAATAATAACTGCGATGGGAGATCCCGGCCCGCTCTCCTTCAAGAGACCAAATTACCTCAAATATACCCAGAGCTGAACGAATACTCTGATTGGTCAACACTATACATAGTTAAAGAGTTGTCCTTTATCTGTCAGACAACAGCACAGATGGAGTGGAGAGAAAAGCAGGAAAGGAATATTGCCTTGCTGACAACAAGGTATTCTGGGACCAGATGACAACGATGTGTGTGTGTGTGTGTATGTGTGCGTGTGTGGTTTTTTGTTGTTGCCATTTCTCTCGTATCTCTTGATCTCAAACATGCAAATTATTCTTTCACACTATTAAAGTTAAGTGGAGAAGATGAGCAAAAAGCGAGGGATTTGGTCTGTCATGGTTGAGCGAGTGAGCGGGCAAGGCAGATGCCGAGGCAGAGGGAAGGAATACAAACTGGATGCTTATGTTTCAGACATGATGGCCAACAAGAAATGGGTGTTAGTAAGCGTGTCGACCAGGGCCACTCTGCCTCAACCTAATGAAAATTGGCTGAGCATGGAGAAACAGTGACAAATTAAATGGGCCATCAAAAGCACTGCTCCTGCTAGAAAGACAGAGCAAGCATTTCCTGATGGAATTAAAATCATTGCACTAAATCTTTAACTGCCACCTAAACTGCATTTCTTGTTGGACAACAGCACTCTAACATGCTACACAGGGATGGAATAAGGTGTGAGGAAATTGTAAATTACATCATATATATGGGGCACTTAGTAGGGAGCGGTGGCTCTAAATTAGATGGATAGATGGATAGATAGATGGATGGCTAGATATATAGATGGATGGATGGATAGATAGATGTCTACTTTTTGTTTTATGTCTACAATGATTTGGATTTCTTGATGTCTTAAAATGGAATTAGATAATACAGGACCACATAACCTCCACTTTAACAACTATCACCATCGTCACACACAATGAATTTTCCATTTTAACAGAGTAACAGATGGTCGACATGTCATTGTCAGATTCTCCTTTTTTTTCCTTCTTTTTTTTGCACATGACATATTGCATGGCTGAACGGACGGATGAATGAGATGGATTGGTGGGTGGACTGGTGGGTGTGCGGTTAGGTTAGAGGACCACACTTCACTGGTGACACTTACTTTGCTATTCTGCGGAGTGACGCGGGGAGAAATAAGCAGACAGTGTAAAGAGAAAGTGACAGCATCAAAGGACCAATCCTCTCCTCCTATTCCAATCTATGTGTTTCTGAGTGATGAGTGAAACCTTAGTGTACTGTTGCTGACAGCTAAGAAATGATCACTCGAATCAAATTCAAGAATGATGGTACATATTACTAGCTGTGCGCGAAACGGTCAAGGCCGCGGCCATCGACACATTTACTCTTTGGTTTAAAATATATGTTATTGATTGCCACATAAACACTGCACCCACAGTGAATAGAAGGAGAGAGGGATTTGGAATGAGACAGGGCAATACACTGCAGGTCTCCATGCAGAGATATATGAGGGAAGGCTTCAGCTGAAGATGTTAGGGGTCGTTGTCCACTGACAGCAGCTTTTAGCTTAATCAAACAGCATAATCACCGTCAAAATGGATTGCAAATAATTTCCCAGGTAATAAAGTATTGATGTTTGTCAGGACTTGATGTGTAAACAGCACAATAATTCATATGCTTTGCAAAGTGCTGATGGTAGTGCATAAGTCATGACGACGTGCCATTCACACAGCATGTTAGTATCTTGTGGTTCAAAGCCTACTTAAAGCTCTGATTTTTCATCTTTAGAGGGGCTTAATTCATCACTGTGAAGTTTCCATCATGTTTGCACAAGATATCAAATCTCGATGATTAAGAAAAAAACACGAAACACATGGAGTTTGCTAAAAAAAAAAAAACTGTCTTTTTCCCCATCTATTTCCCACAGTTAAGATTTTTTTAATTTTTTTTTTACTTATTGAATTCCTCCTAACAATAAAACATATTAAGACAGCCTTGTTTATGGAGGATTCCAATCAAGTGTTGCTGACTCCACTTCAGTACTAATTGTTAACATTAAAACATAATTAAAAAGTGACGATCAAGCAGAGACGCAAACAAGCTCTGCTTTGCTAATTTAAAAGTTAAACAATAATGTCATCCCTGACGTATAACAGTGTGACTGTTTAAGGGCAAAGTTGCTGATGAGCACAGTAACTGTGCACGTGTTGCCTTGAATTCATATGTGAATATGCAGTACGGTAGAACAGTAATTAATAGACATTAAACAATGTGGGACATTGCTAATATGGCTAAAGTTTTCACTTTTACATCGGTGCACGTCATATTACTGATGACAAGATTTTCATTTGTCCCTCCACCGAGGGAAGATGTCTATCTTATTAGCATGTGAGGTCGTCCTGCCCCTGTTGCATACCATCTTCACACTATCAATACATATTCATCAGCATCAGAGAGCCAGTCATTTCCCAGATTGGAAAATGGGCAGTGAAGAGAGCTTGACATTCACTTTGTGCCGAATTGTTCTCACTTGACACCTAACTTGCTGATTGATGAGAAATATTATGGCCTGGAGCAAAAGCAATGCTAAAGATGAATGAGTGTAACGCCGCAGCTCTTGTCAAATCTCACAACCACAACTCTGTATTAATATTTTGTTTGGCCTGCACCTATCCATCCCTCTTTACGTTACACAAGTAGGATAGGATCTGTCATATCAGGTATTTACCTGCATTTGTCTCTCTGGTGTGTGTGTGTGTGTGTGTGCGTGTGCGTGTGTGTGTGTGTGTGTGTGTGTGTGTGTGTGTGTGTGTGTGTGTGTGCGTGTGCGTGCATGTGTGTGCGTATCTGCCAATGCATCTAAATGGTTCTCGTAAGGGAAACGTTCTACACTGCTCACACTATGAAAAATACAGGCCGAACTAACAAAGTGCTCAAAGAGGTTGCCTCTCCATGTAATATGAAGCATCTATCAGGATAGATTATCTTAAAAGAGCTTTGATTCTATAAGACACACGTAGTCACAGAAACACTTTCAAGGTTACAATTTCTCTGTGAAACAAAGAACGACAGAAAGAGACAGCAACACATGCTGAAAATCAATGAACAACAAACGTACCCTCAAAGAAATTCATCAAAAATAATGAAAAATAAATCCTCACAGTGATTGTGCACATGTTGATTGGAAAAATAAAATGGCATTAATTGGCCTGCACTAAGCTCTGCATTCAAGTCCATAGCAACACCTGATTAAAGCTGCACACATTCATGTTAATACTGTAATCTCGTCAACATACTATTCTTCTGTTGCTGCCATTATCTTTGTTGCTGATGCAAAGAACACAGTTGCCTCCTTTTTTTCCAACACATTTGTTTGGCATGTGCAGGTGCATAGTTATGATGTAATTAAATTGTATTGACAAAGTATCTGTCAGTGCATGCACCCAATGAACTATATCTGCAATGGCTGGATGCACTTACCCGTATATAATTAGAATATGTTATGAAAACTAGAATAATCAAAGCACACTAGTGTAAATCTGACTGTGGCGAAAGTAGCGGTTTGTGGGTGGTATAAACATAAAAGTGATGAAGATGATGCCCCAGTTTGCCTTTTGACGGTAAATCATCATATTCTTCTCGAGGCCTTTTGTCAATTTTGGGGTTTTTTATTTTCCCTCCCACGTTTATGGGATCTGACTGCCCCCTGTCCACACCCTGTTGATCGTTTTCAGGGGTGATTTGTGAGAACTATCTAATAAGACAATGATTAAAAAGGTTTTGTAGGGAATTGGCTGGATAGCTAGTTGCTGCCCCTTCTGTATAATCACATGTCAAATGTTGCACTGAAAGTATTTTTTATTTATTTCCAGCTTCTCTTAATATCCACCTTTTGCTTTTAAATGTACGTTGTATGTTATAAAAGGAGAGTCAATATTCCTGATTATTTTGCATGGCCTTTTTTTTTTTAAATGCATTGCATATTGGTAGTCAAACTTTCCATTTGGCACACTGAAGATCTGCCATAAATAGCAATATTACATCAACAGTAAATATCAAACATTTGCTGCAGGCAGTATGTGTCTGCGCGGTTGTTTTCTGATTAAAGACAGCTCCATTGGTCTTGTCCAGAGAGATTCACTTTGTTATAGGTGGCAACAAATCACCTCAAAACTACCCAGTGGGCCCATTCACATGTGAATATTTGACAGCTCACTGAATATATTGTGAATGGGGTGAAATACAAAAGAGGGCATTCATTACAACTAGGGGGCATGGGCCTCCACTTCATTTTTTTAATTTCACGGTAATCTTTTCAACTTTAAAGTGTGTTTTCCCCCGTTGCTCCTGCTAATTTCTGACCCTGTCAGTGAAATCCAAATTGTGATTCATCCCATCTTTCTCAGCGCCACAACGCACTCGACTGTCAGACCCTCTCACACACCCATGCCGAGATTTAAGCCGTGGAAAAGGTCAAGTGTCTGGATCATTGTCCGTGTCAGCATATTGATAGACTTGTTAGCCTTAGATTGATTGACAGATTGCATATTGATCTGTTCATGTCAGGATTAAGTTTTGCGTGAACATTTCCAGCGCAGGTTCATTTTCATTTTCTCTGCATGCCTTTCATGAGAGCACTGTTTTGCGGTCACGTTTTCTCTTTTATTTGAGGCTGAGTTTTGTGACAGTGGTGCCCATTATCTCACAGTGGTTCTGTTTGGGATGTGACATTGCAAAAGGTCATCGTAAGCTTTATGGTCAGTAGGGCGGCGTTGTGGTCAGGGACCATCCTATAATCAGCCCTGCAACCTGCTTAAGTGTCTCGAGTAAGACACTGAATCCCTCCCAACTACATGTGCAAGGCTTTATGTCTGACCCTGCACTCTGACCTCTGACCTCCCTGTGGAGGGGGGCAAGAACAAATTTCACAAAAAAGGATCATACAAAATAAAAAATAGGCAGAAAGGGAAGAGGTCACTTTCAAGAACGGCGTCGAGCACCGTTCTTGTTTCCACTCACAAACCAAACCAAAGTTTCACTCAACAATGTCACCAGGGCACAAGTAAAGTGAGGTTTCTGAAGTAAAACCCTGAATGTCAGCCACTTCTGCCAGTAAACCATTATTTGCACTCTGTCTTTGTTATGTGTCATGCCAGAAAAATTACAGTAGTGCTTACAGACGAGGCCAGCTAGAATTACCCCTCCTGCCGCGATGGGGCCCAGGCCGATCCATGATGGGTCCCCTCTGGGATTTTACTCTGTCCTTGGCTGAAAGGAGATCCCCCCCCATAATCGTGCCATATGTGAAAATGGGTTGGAATGGTTTATCTATCCTCTCGATGAAGCGGTGATTATTGAAGATGAAGCGGTTGTACTGCAGGCTCAAAATTACTATGTTTTTTACACACAGTAAGACATTACTTAATATATCCTATGTTTTGCGGAATTTACAACAAGGCACTAATAATTATGAATGTGTCGTCAATACTCACAAAACGGAGTTGATTTTTAAGGGAGTCTGGGGATTTTCTTCCGGGCTGACAAAGGACCAAATGTGGTTGTTGTTAAGTGTATTATTGGTTAAATTGAACGTGTTTATCGTCAATACAATTTGGCCTTTTTTCCCGGAATGTCCCGGTAATGATGAAATCAGTTGAAACTAGGGCCGGATCAAAACTCTTAAGCAATATTCTTTTAGATAAAAACATGTTGTGGATTTTGGAAATGAAATCTTTCTTTTCTCAATAAATCTTGACTTTTGGACTGAAAACTGAGATCTGTGTCATCGCTGAGAGAGAGGGGGAAGAGAAGGTTGACTGTTGCACACAAATAGTGATGAATGACAATTTAAATGTCAACGTTGGAATGAAGCTTCAAACTATTCAGTCGGCCTCCAGCCCTCGTGGAAACGTAGTGTGAAACATTTTGCACTTGCAAAGTAAACGCTTCAAACAAAACAAAAAAATTCATCAGTGTGCTTCCCACGGAGATCACACTTTTAATCATTATTGTCGGACCGATCATATCATGATATACGGGTCATGAAAATAGTTCTATACTCTGATTTGAATGTAATTTCTCTTTCCTTTCAGTGTCTTTTATTTTACTTTAGTTATGTATTTCATTTTATATATTTACTGCATATATCATTTAATTGTACTTAATTGATCTATTCAGTCCTCCCCTCCCTCCTCATTGAACCCTCCTTGTGGAGTGTATGTATAAAAGTATATACATGTGGGAAGGTAAATATGGGTATGCTATGCGGGTATGTATGTGGATGTGGATGGTTGTGTATATGTATAAGCATGTGTTGGTGTAGATGTTCATGTATGTAAAGGTTAGCATTTATACTCACTATAAGCTAAACTATTGATACTAATACTACTGGTTTGATTATTTACTATTTATTTTATTTTATTATGTTTATTTATTTAAATGTCAAGGATTGCTCTGTAGTGTTGAAAATGCAAAATAAAACGTAAAAAAAAAAAGAAGATAGTTCTATGCTGAAGCCTTTTTGTGGTCAGGTTAGATTCCCTCTGAAGCACAGGGCTGTGACGCGGTAGTCTGCTAATCTCTGCTCCTTAACTGAGCCCAGACACTTAATCAGCATTCCAGTCTCCTTTTTGTTTGCGCTCAATGGGCCGTCGGCATGTTGGTGCAACACGCAGCTCTCACCGCCTTCTTCGAGTGAAGTCACTGTTTCATGTCACTGTAGGTCCGGACCACAGGGGATGTAAAACGTATCGCATAGGCCTACAAATAATTATGAAAAAGTGAGGTACTGTGTCAAATATATATATATTTGTTTTCAGTCAGATAAAATGGAAAATCAGCAGTGGTGGAAGAATTTGGCCTCGCAATCCTACAGTATAAAAATACTACTCAACATCTTGAGTAAACATAATATTAGGAAGTATTAGCATTAGTATACTTAAAGTACCAAAAGTCAAACTTAATTGTTGAGAATTGTTTGTTGTATATTTTATTTTATATATTTTTTTATTAGAATTATTGATGCATTTATGTGCTAATCACTTATTTGTTGCAACTGTTAAAGGTGGACCTCATTTTAACTACTTTATACAGTATAGTGCTGGATGGCTTAACCTATAATAATATATTAACTATTGATGCAGAAATATAAATAAACTAAGTAACTTGTAACTAATGCAAATGCATTTTATATATTTACTCTGAGATGTAGTGGAGTAGAAGTATAGTATCAAATGGAAATACTACTCAGTTACAGTGCAAGTACAGTACATGTACTTAGTTACATTTCACTGCTGGAAATAAGGGGTTATGCTGTAAAACATCTGTGAATAACTATTATAAACTAAGGGGAGGCAAACATGTTTGAAGTTGCTGTGCTTCTAAGAAACATAAAGTGCAAACCATGGCCTCAAGAAAGAAACATAATTGTCCAGTGTATTTCAGTTGTGTTTTTGTGCTTTCTGTACGGGGCCACTATTGTAGCAAAACGATGTATCTCAATACACTTACAAATATAAATGCTGATTTTGTTTTACATATTTACAAATCTGATATGAACACACGCACATATTCTGAATACATATTTGCAGATTCTTGTACAGATTCTCAAATCTCAGTTCACATTTAGAGATAATTTTACGCTTTTTCAAATCTGATTACGCACACACAGATTGAGAAGCATTTGCATAACTCCCCACACACACATTGCAAGTAGCTTTGCTTCAATAATGACCCCAAATAATTGGAGCACCCAGATTTAGACTCTCAGGTCAGGCTGACATTGCTCGATGTAATTTGTTCTGTTGAGCAGATTGAACACCGACAGCCAGTGCTTGCATTAAAACATGCACCAACCAATTACTTATGATGTGTTTTGGCTTGAAAGAAAAAAGAAAAACGGACCCACACAGCAAACCAAATCCATACTTCCTTTGATGTTTCTGTGAGGTGTAGCATGTTACTCAGAAACATGCTATTGCAGGCAGTATAGATTTTGCAACAGCCAACACAAGCTGTGTTTAGTAAAAGACAGATTCAATTAAGCTCTGAGTGTACTGCCTTTTATCCATTATTGGCCTATTATTAAAGTACAAGCAACAAAGTTGCATTCAAGTTTAGTGATGACAACACAGCGATAAAGTCAATGCAATTAAAAGCTGCAATTTTATTGTCTGTTTTATTAATGTCCCTACAGTCAGACTTGTAGGAATGAAGTGAGGCAAGGGAACAGAAGTTACTTAATGGGTTGAAACCAGAGTATTGCGGTATGCTAATGGTCATACAGTAAGTATTATACAAAGGTATACAGTATATGCTTGCATTTGAATCTGAACTCTCTTTAATAACGCTGCTTTCTCTCCAGCAATCCGTTTGAGACCCATAATAAAAGCGTGGGCACGCTCCAATGAATTTGTTGAATGTTTATAAGATAAATTGATATGCTTGGGAAATCTGAATTTGTATAGTTCTTCCACTCTGCATAAAACAACTGAGATGGATCAGTGAAAGCTAGTATGCCATGTTAACTGCAACAATGCTGACTGAAATAGAATCAGTTGTTTCAATGATCGTATCTCCAAGGCTCCAGGTCATATCTGCAGAAGCATGCTGGCACCCTGTACCATCTAATTTCACAGATCACAGTAACTTTTTATTTTTGTAGTATGTGACAAACAAGGTAACGCACCTCGAAAAAAATCTTCAGATCCAGAAGACATTAACATCCCAAAGCTTTCAGCATACTTTGAAAACCCCTGAAAGTTGTTAGATTTGAGAAAAACTAAAATCTTAAAAGCTTTTGAAAATAAATGTATGACCCTGAAAGTACTTTATTTTTTATTAAAATGCAGCACTCAAATGTGTCAATATGCCTCAGCTTTCTGGACCTCTCTCCAGCCTAGGTTAATCACTTCACATCCCAAGGAGACTCGATGATGGATATTTGATGTAGCAGCATTTCTAAAACGAATGCTTTCCCCCACAGTAAACTCAGAGCAGAGGAATACAATAAGAGACCTCTTGTGTCTAATTTGGACCCGTCCTGTCCTACCTGAAAGCATTGCAACGTTGAGTGTATAGACACAGAAAGAAGAACATGTAGCGTCAGATGAGCACTGATATACCACAATCCAATTTTCACCACAAATCTTCCTCACCATATATTTAGACTGCCAGGACCTTCATTACAACATAGCCAGAGGCACAAGAGACACCAAACAGCAAGCTATGTTATGTCCCTCAACCAAATGCACTACATTTTTGTTTTTATTCCTTTGCCTCCAATAATAAATAATGTGTCAATGCATTGGCTCGTAATCTCAAAGGAATCATTATAGTGATGAATTACTTATCACGTGATTTAACGTGTGCAGGTGTTGCCCAGAGCTTTGACCTTGTGAGACACATTGGCTACGTTGCTAATGGGAAATATTACCTTTGAAAAAAGAGATATGCAAATGATTAGTGTTGCCATAAACATAATGATAAATATTATGATTCAACAATGTTGTTTTGCTCCTTGCAAGATGCTAGATTATCCTCGATAATATTTTTTTATTTGTGAAATGGGTGAAAATGCAGGGCCAGTATCACATGTTGGAACTTACCTCACATGTTGTAACTTATGTCACATGCTCTGGATATAAGTAATATCTTCCAACTTTGAGCCGTCGGATTTTTCTGTCATGTCCCTTCAGTTATTCACGTCTCCAAAGCCAAAGACATCAGAAAGAGACAATATTAATCAAAAGAACTGGTGGCAGGCCTTGTTCGAGGCTAGTGTAGTTTATTTGGTTTCCAAAGATATATCTGGAGAAATCAAATTTGATTTTGAATGGCAGAATGTCAGTTCATGCTCTCAGCTTTCAATATGACCCTGCTTGTATAGTGTATGATGAAATGCAAACTGATAGAAAGGGCAGAAAGGCGCTGTTAGGTCAGCCGGTGCAGGGCCTACTATAATTATATATTCAGGTATACCGCAAACACCAAGTAATACTTTATTCTTCAGATAGAATTGTATAGTTTTTTTTTTACATTTGACTTATTATACATTATTTACATATTATCCTCAGAGAAACTGCAAGTTTAGACAGCACTTAACAAGAGTTCTTCTCTCTGACAGAATAAAGAGACGACAGGAGAAAATAGCACAAGCAAGACATGGACCTGTTGTTAAAAATGTAATAATAAAACCACACAACCATAAAAGCATCAATCATTTACATCAGAATAGCTTAACAGGCTCATTTTATTGTGGCACGTTCTTCTAGCATCTATTCTATTCAAAGGGTACATGAAGTTCAAAAGCACACGCTCACTGAATGGCTGATTTGTCCCGGATGAAAGGGATAGTGGAGAAATCTACAATGGCTCCCTGCACGGCAATCACGAATTGGCCTGAATGCGCAGGAAGCCATGCCACCGCGAGTCTGGTGCAGGCAACTCTATTCAAATGACTACATCCATGTCTCCCTGTAGAAATGGCTCAAATGAGCCTGTTAGCCGCTGAACGAGTTGGAAAGGAAAACAGGACATGTCAACCAGGGAGGGATCAACAGGGACACAAGAGGAGCATTCGTTTCCGCCTTGGGGAGTTGTACTAGCTAGTATCCTCTGCTCTCCCCTGCACTGATTTGACAGTCAATGCTGATCCCCCAAACACAGTTACATTTAATGAATGAAAGGCAACTTCACATAGTTTTATGTCAAATATGTCTCTCAGAGTAGAACCTTTTGACTACTTTGTTTCCCCTCTCTTTGCTGAATTTATTTTATGCATTGTTTTTTCCTCCCCTTTTAGTCTTAGAGGATAGCAGGGAAATGTTTGTTGCATGACAATGATATATTAATAGAAGCAAAATCACAGCAAATAAGGTGTCATTGAAACAAACAAAGACAAAATCTTAACAGTTCATTTTTTTCCATCTGTGTTTTCTGAGAATATACCACTGAACGCATGATAAAACACACCACAAACTGAAAATAATTGCCGTTTCAGATTCATAGCAAGAGTGTGATTCTGGTCCAATGCCAGTTCCTTGGCAAACGTCTTGAAGAGAAGAGAGTTTTCTGGCTCCACTCCTGGCAGCAATGCCGTGTTTAATATCAGCTTGACTGCTTTAAACTCACCTGAATCAATGTATTTTTTCTTTTGTTGTCACCCGGTCAACAAGGAACTCTTATACCCCATGAAGCTAATTTCCCCGTGCGTTATTTTCGCCAAATAAATCTTGATCTAATTGAGTAGCAATGCTGTGCACTGTTTATGAAATAAATCAGAGTTGAACACTTGAGATTAGTATTGGACACAGAGTGCGAGCCTTAGCAGTGCAGGTGAGAGTGTGTTGGTGTGAAGAAAGAGTCGCCTCTTCCTCCCCAAGGGATCAACAACATCCACAGGTACCGTGGTGACCGATGCAAGAACGCGCTCCCCTTTCCACATAAACCTTATTTACTATTGCAGCTGTTCAATTTTGCAACACCTTCTCCACCTTTTCTCTTATTTGGTGTTTATGCCTGAAGAAGTCCTTGTCTCCGCCCCTAAGATATATACGTCTGGGCAGACTGCTGCAGTGAGCCCCCCGTTCTTAGAAAACAACCTCCAGGTTGCAGACAATTCTAATGAGGCATTTTAAAGCAATAATTATAATTCAGTAGGTCAGCCCCCTTTATTAGAGCATTGTTGTGGAACTCGCCATTTCAATGTTTTTTTATTGTTTTGGTCCTCGCAGGCGGTTACTTTGCAAGGGCTTTGCGTCACCGTCTGTTTATTTTCTCGGAAAATCATGTCCATCAGAAAACAGGCTGGGAACATCACAGGGCTTGACATGCGTGCGTGCGCACACACACACACACACACACACGCGCGCACACGCACACACATACACACAGGCCCAGGCAAAGCATTACTTCCCCTCCATCATGCCACATACACACTCTCTACGGGGAGAAGCTGGTGACGCTAAACTAATAAAGCCGGCATGGTGGCCACTGCAGGGGCTGGTGACTGTTGTCAGCAGCCCCCTCAGCCCCAGACTCACTTCTTGCTTTTCTTTTTTGTTCTCGAGCACATCATGGCAGGGTTATATCATCTTGTGCCACCATCATGCGCAGCCAGCATCCTCGTAGCAAGTGGTTCATCAATGTTATGACCTCAGAACTGAACTGGGTAAATGGTGTGTTAATGAATCACATGTTAATCGAGCGAATTCATTAAAAACAGGGGTCTGTATGCCATCTTTTTTTTTTTTTTACAGATGCACACACAGCATGCAATCTCTTAGGGGAAAGTTAAGAATAAATCAGTTTGAAATGCCAAAGCACTAATGCAATTAAATTATGCTACTTGGCGCTGTTTCTGAGATAAGTTCCTCTTTTACGCGAGGTGGAGGAACATTCCAGCGGATAAATGGCGTGATCAGGGATGGGAGAGCAAGCCCTAACGACAACATGACTGCCATTGTTAAATATTGTCATTGCTGTGAATAAATCTATGAGTTAATGTGGACTCTCGCCTTTGGCCAAAAGAACAGTCCAAGGCTCTGCCATTTGTAGCGCCCCACAGACAGGAGGCACGCTTCAGGCACAGAACACTCTCAAGGTCTGCAGCATCATGGGTATTTAAGTCCACATCCTGTGATCTCTCAATAACAAGCGGAGTCAAAGCTCACATGTAAATTTGCATTGTTAAAGTGCATAAAGTTTGGAGGAGTTGAATGAAAAGTTGATATCAATCAACTTCAATTATTTTTGTTATGCAGCATGTGCCCTCAAATTGTGCTCTCTGCACTGCTTGCTATTTCTTAATGACCTGGCATGCCATCGTTAACAATGACAAAAAGGGCTTCAAAGGACCTACATGATTTTCAGAAAGAACGAGAAATGCTGAAACAAATGTATTATTGTAAAATCGGTCTGAACAAAGGCAAGGGTGGACAATTGCAGCTCCGGGGTCATCTTAGGCGTTCATGATTTTAGTCTAGACAAATGTAATTCCTAAACCTGGCTTTTTGAATATCAGCTCACCAGAGCTTGATATTAAGCAGACTAAATGTTCTCAAAGCAGTCAACATGCATATCTTCTAAATAGACCATCTTCCATCACAATGTTTGGCAACTTCGTCGCTGGGGTGGACCGGGTACCGGATCTGTCACGTTCAACAGGTTTACCGAATGAGCAGTGAGGAGAAGAAATGGTAGACATAGTCATTTATTTACATGTAGTGTAATATTCTGCTTAATCCAAATATGAGGCATGAAATGAAAGCCACCCTACTTAGAAAAGTAGAAAGAAAAGATTTTTTTTCATGTTGAAGCTGTAGGCAAAGCCAGCATGTCTGGCTGGTATGTAAACAGGCTGGAAGTTTCTGCTTTACTGTGAGCTGTGTATCCTTTTTGCCTGGAAGGAAAATATAATAGGAATGCTTTACAGAACAGAAAAGACAACCGTAGTCTACCAGCACGGATGAGCCGACTTTCAAAATATATTTTTTTTTACGATTCTGAATAAGAGCAATAAATTTTTTTTCATAATCACCTAAAATCAGCAAAACAACATCCAAACCCTGCAGTTTACCTCGTCTGTGTCAGATGATGTAACCCCACTGGTATTCCTTCTTTGTTCATCTATCCAACGTCAAATCACATTTGTAGAATTCCACAGATTTCTGACAAAAATGTCGACCACTCAGTTGCCTTACTATAGCATTATGAAAGTGTCACCCACCGCCCACAATGTCTATTAAGACACAGATGTGTATTGGCAGTTAGACATGTGCAAGTGCAGCCAGGAGTAATGTCACAGGAATCGCGTCGTCTGTTTTTCATCATCAAGCTCTACAATTCTAGACCAGTGTCTTGTGAATAATGTTCTTATTGACAGTTCTGCACCTCACGCTTAAATCCAGTCGATGTTGCTGCTTCTGAAAGTGCTTTTCCATAATGTACTCCCACTGGCTTTTGTTAAACATTATCCTCAGTGTTACTTAACATAGAAATATGGGACTCTCCCAAATAATGTAACAATCATTTAAGTAAAAGCCATTTCTGCAAACTAAACGGATGAATGACTCAAAATGGCCAAAGGTTGCTCGACAGAAACTCAATATCATTTAAAAAGTCCATAAATGCCTTTGCGTTGACTTTTACTCTTAAATAACTGGAGGCGTATTCCCCTTAAATTTGATCTCCTACAGGAAACACAATGTGTTCCAGCTGATGTCTTTGTTTATACAAACTGCTCTTTTCATAACAATAATACTGATTCAAATCAGTCATGTTAGTGGGAAAGGGAGAACATAAGAGGATGCTGCCCATTCTGTTCTCAATGACGCATGGCGTTGCCAAGCAATCTTTCAATTCGTAGACCCATGATGAGCATTAGCCCTTGCTCAATCACTGGGATAAAGGCGCGGGGTCACCTTTAATGTTGTGCAACAAAAGACCATCCTTAAAGGTCCGGCGAGCTATTGAAGTCAGTTCAGCACTATAGTCCCGCCACTGCAACCAGAAATCCTTTTTATGTCAGGAAGCCTGGCCTGATTGAATTCCTTTGCGTATCAGTGAATGGATCAAGTAAGAAAGGGAAGCAGATTTGTGCTTGTGATAAACTGTAGCCTCTGCTGAACCAAGGATTTACCACAGGCCATGTTGACGAAATCCACTACTGCAGAGTGTACTGTGGAACCGCCAAGGTATTTTTAACTGCCATGCATAATCCAGATGCAGAAATTCATAACACCTACAAATTACCAGCTAAAATGTGATGAATAATTAATGTATTCCATTGTGCCACCACTCAAGTCTTGTTAAGCAAATGAGTCATGTTAGGCACTTGAAGTGATTATTATGCGTCTCCTGAATATTTGTCGTTCATGTAATTTGTTAAAGAGTCATGTTTAGGCAGTACACAGTACACACAGTCATACCACCCACCATTTACAGTTTCGTGCAGTTTTTAAGCTCAGATGAGTTTGGGCTTCTAATCTAATGTTTCTGATGTGAAGCAATTGTAGCAGTAATAAAATAGGAAAATATGTTTTACCCAAATAAGATATTTTCAACATCTGTCTAAACCATCAACCTGTTCATTGGTCAATTTACCACAATGTTTATCCTTCATAATTCACTCTGACATGTATTCCCAGTAAAGGCTGTTGCATTAAAGATTGCGCAAATAATTATTGTAAGCAAACTGACAAATTAAACCATAGAACACTGTGGCAAAGCAACCCATTAGGATTAAGTAACGTTTTAAATAATTATGTTTGGACATTGTGTTTGTGTTATTTTGACCCAAACTGGATACTTTCTTGATTCATGGATAGCCAGCTATCTTCAGTGACAGTATTTACTTTCTTTCAAAAATGTTATTCTACGTAAGCACTTTGTGTCTGATTACACCTTGTGTGCCAAAGTTTCCCCATTTGCCTGAATTGGCTTTTTAATGGTGTTGGCGTATGTTTGCGGGTCATTTGCTGTGCAAGTCATAGCGACACAGCCGGCAGTGAGCTGTGGCTATCAAAATGAGACTGCAGACAAGTAATAGCAGCCACAATAGTTGAAGCCAATAAGAATAGAAAGTACAGAGAAGGCTGATGTGCAGCAGAAAATGCTCATTTAAAACAGGGCGAACACGAGAACATCAGTTTCCAATCTGAAGGAGACAATTAAGGCATGAAAAGCAGTGCAGCACTGGCCTGCAGCCTCTCTTCAACTGTGTTTCTACACAGGTAGGATCATGTTTGCGTTGCTGTTTAAACACTACGTATACAATATGACAGCACGTTTCAGACACAATACTGTATTCTTTTTTTCTCTCCATATTCTGCAGTCCTTAGTTGCTTCTGGTTGATTTAATCACACTGCAAATCTTAATAATCTAGTCATCCTACAACAACCTTACTTCCTCCTTTGCTCCTCCCATAATGGCTATTACCACTAGAGGGCGCTGACATGTGAGCGTGAGCACAAGTCACTTTGGGGCGCTAGCTAAAACAATTTTTTTTGTTTGTTCTTCAATCACCTCTGATGTCATAGTGTTCAGAGTGTATTATGAGCATATTGTGCCTTGTGCACTGTAATTTGTAAGTGTTTTTTTTATGTGTATATATGTTAGTTTCACACTAGGATGTAAGTGAAATTCTGCGAATGGAAGCATGAGAAGATGCAGGTCTTTGCTCGGTATCAATGACGCCTTTTGTCAGTACGTTCAATAAATGTCTTTTAGGAAATCAATGATATTCAATACATTTTCAATTTAATTGCAATGTTTCTGAATAATAAACAGAGTAGGGTCTATTTTTGTAAATATTGATACAGCAATATAATTCATTATTATTTGTATTTCAAAAATGGGATGTGAGATATCTACACCACTGACATATGAGCAGATTCTGGCCCTTGAAGTTGGCAGATGTACAGGTTTTGTGAATTGTGCAAATAAGGAGAAGTTGTGAATCATATGTTATCTTGTGTTGTCCTCGTTATGATGAATTAGGAGTAACGGTGTTAAATGAAATGTCTGTTCAAATTCCAGACATGCACTGCGTTTGAAAAAAACATCTGGATGGTTTATTTGTTTAGTATTGTTTTTAATTGCTGCTGCTTCTCTGGTCTCTGGTCTCTTTCTCTAAATGATGGTGTCTTATGAGCCTGTTTGGGCGGGGCATATTATGTATGCACGACACAATAAAAGTTTAGAACAATAGATTAACATTACCACTGCTGTGTGGTTGGTTTGCATAGCAAACACACAGTATACATTGAATTCAATGGGTGATGGTACTCTCTTTCCCTTTCCATGGTCTGAAAAGCATTTGATTGCACTCTAATAAATACATCAAACATTTCATAATATATTTTAGAGCATCGTCAGGGCTCACTGTGAGAGCCAGTTCGACAGTTATTCCCAGGTAAGTAATTTCCCCCACCACATAATCCACTACTGGTTCTTAGTGTTCCCCAACCTTACAAATCCCACTTAGAGCCCCGGGAAGAATATTAGCTATTGTGCCACGTTCCACATAGCCAGAAGCTCTGGATCACCCACAGAGTTCACCAGACAATACATCAAGAAAGTGTTAGTGGTCTGACATGTCGGGATGTGAAATGCAATTCAGGGGCTCAAGGTTTCAGCTTTATTTCATATTACTGTATCATCAGTAAAGCACGGTAGTATTGGAAGGTATGGCAACATGCAGTATTTACAGATGTGATTGTGTAGAAACCCATATGCTATGAAGTGTCTATAGTAGCTACAGTATAGATGATGAAAGACATTTTGATCCCAAACCAATCGGTTGCCATAGACACAACCGTAAAAAACCTCTAACCTTTATTGGGACCATTTATACCTCCATTGCCCCCGATGATGGTATCGAGCAGTAACTGTCTGGATTTACAATCGCCGCCCTGCACTCTGCTTCTATCTTCCCTCCCAGGATGAATACAGGAAATAGATTTAGAAGACTTTTATTTGATCAGCATGGTTTGTTTTCCTAACACCGCAAGCCAGTAAATTTGTACCAATACATTATTATTGACAGCAGGCCAAATGTGTCAGATTAAATTGACTTCAATGAATGAATTTGAGTCAAATGTGTGCATAGGTTTAAGACAGAAACTACAATAGGCTGGTCGAGACCTAAATTGTTATTTAACTTGAATTTAATTAATTTGCACCTGTTTGAACTTGAATGGCCTTGAGAATGAGTACACTCTTGAGACCTAAATATGAGAAAGACAATTCTCAGTTTCTGAATAATGAATATGTTTGAACTGCCCACACAGAAAAAGCTGCACATAACTGAATCCTGCACTTCTAATCATCAGCTCCAACTTCATGAAAATAAATGAAACAATCTTGACTTGGATTCAGTAAGTCAAACACAGTTTCCCAGACACTTTTTTTTAAATGTCATCCAGCATTTACTGCAAACTGTCATAATGTTCAGTCACTGTTGAGGTAGTTATGAAACACAAGCAATGTTCTTCATGGCATTTACTGTAGAAGCATCCTACACAATAACAGTTTATACAATAACATTTGCTTTGAACTGTTAGTGGCATGCCATTTTACACTGTTCCCTTTTGTCAACCACATTAATCACATTCATGTTGTCTGAGATGTCGTTCAGGAAGACACAAATAACTCTTTTTGCCCTCAGCCAGCTGATTTCTGTGTTCCAGCATTACTTGTTTATTTATGACCAACATGAGAGCAATGCACAAGAAAGCCTTGTCACTGGTGGGCATTGTTTAATCACATTTTTGTGATTTAACTTTTGAACATGCACATGAATATATTTAAATATGATTTATTTTGAAGGTCTCCGTGGTATTTTGGAAAATGGAGAAAGAAAATTAACAAAGCAAGCAGTCAGTAAATTAGATTTTAGGATTTTTTTCAAAGACACAATACAAAAATAATAATCCAACAGCAAAATGTGTTACTGTCGTTGTCACTCAGCAATTTAATAATTGTTTCAGACAGTGGTAGTAGCAAAGAAATTATAATTTTGAGAAACATTTAAGCAGCTGAACAGGAATCCTTTTTTGTATATGGCATATGTTACCATGGTTTAACACATTGGCAATATACTGATGCTTTGTAATCTACTATGCCGACATTCTGCTCCATGCAGCACATTTAATATTGAATAAAATGGGGCATGAGAGCAGATTTAAAAGATAGACCAAGTGCTCATGGAAATGATCCGCCCAGCTCATGTTGAATTCCTGGGCCTTGAATTTGAATGTGAGTCTTAAGCACGAGGCCTTCCACTGTGCCGGAGATGCAAAATAACGCTTGACAAAGTATAGTTGAGAAAACATGCTCCATCCCTGGTGGCGGCTCAGTCCTCTTTCACACCATCACCGCAGGCTTCGCGAGCAATGAAACATCTGCATAGCCAGAGAACTCCTCAAAAGAACTGCAGATTGTCTCTGGGCAATAACAGAGAGCATAATCAGAAGCTGATGCTCTGCTCATACCCGCACTGTTGTGCAGCATGGGGCTTTGCCTCTGAGCTCAGATGATGCCATGTCACATCACAGTGGGCTTTGGGATCCTCCGGGCTCTAATTGGGACACGGGAAAATGAATTTCCCAGCAATGACCTGTCTGGGATATGCAGCCTGGGCAAAGTGACAACACTTCCCATTACATGTAAAGAAAGATTTCATATCTTTGTAATCACAGAGATGCTTCCCCACAATGAACCCATTTCCTTTCAAATTCAACAATCTATTATTTAATTACTATGATTTATTCCGACAGAATAACTCTGCAGAATTTTTTTTTTTCTCTTCTTCATTTCACTTTTGATGATTCGCCGCGATGAATTCTTTCTTATCAGGGCATATGAGATGAATATGACCATTGTAAACTAGAACAAAATGTTATCCATTCCCACTTTTCTGTACTTTATCCAAGAATAACTGCAAAAATCAACAGATTTCAGCTTTCTCCCCAGTGTCCCACAGTATGAAAACTCCATTATACTTATTCTATACAATACTGCTCACAGCAGAGGAGTCGTTGCATTATAATTTCATGCTGCCAGGATGTTGTGCACCCTTCTGGAGGGCTAATGCCATGTTTGTCGGGACTTGAATTGTATAGCCTCCACATTACAGTGCATAGCCTTCTTTATGCTTTATCCTCCAGGTAGGAGCAACAAAGTAAACATTAGAAACAAGTAGAAACATTCAATATAAAAAACCTTTCCATAGTCTGGTGGATTTCCGTGTGATCCTTTTCTTTTCTTTTATCTTTACATCTGTCCCCATTCATTGTTTTAACTAAGTGATATTATTTATGAAATGCAACCGCACACCCTCTCCTGCAGCTGTGCAAAACCTGTCATGAAATTAACAAGAGCATGAGACAGTGAACTAAAAAATGCTTGCTGCCAGGGACTATCATAGTCACTGGCTGCAAATGCACCAGACTCTGTCATGCAGATAATCATCCCTCTGCTGCAGGGAATCACGGGTCTACATGGTGGTGGGTGTCAAGGGGCCAACGGGCGATTGGACTCCCTTCCATGTCCTCCGCCTCCACCAGACCTGTCAGAGGCCCAATACGATCCTGGTGCTCCAGTGTGACAAGAGCGAGCGAGCGACCCAGAGCCTGTGATCCCCCCCTCCATGGCACTCGCAGGCCTAATCTGAAACCAGCATTGCAAAGGCAGGGTCTGGCACCACTGGAGGCCACACAGTGAGGACAGGTCATTACTGCGGCGCCCTTCAAAGAGAGTTCCTCGCAGCGCTGCTGCCTTTCTCCACTCGATCATACTTGACAGAGGGTGCTCCTCGATGCCGGCTGAGCATTTTTACCAACACTTTGCGCTCCTGCGGGGGGCCAAAGGCCTAGGCAGGGCCAGACCTGTGCTCCCCAGAAACCAAGCCCGCCTACTCTTAATAAATGTGTATTCACAGCGTCAGACACACTAATTAATGTATTTAACAACAATCCATTATACAGAGGGAGGTCCACGGTACTGTCACTTAGGGAGAAGGGAAAAAAAAAGTTAAATAAATATCAGTGTGTTGGATTTGTATTGCCCTTATGATGCCATCTTTTGGTTTCACTGTTTTCCACTCCCCATTTGTGCCTATTTTTTTTAATTCCCCCGACACCCAACCCTTCGTCCACCTCCTCTACCCAACCACCCACCCACCCTCATGCTCTCATCTTCTTTGCGTTTTAAGGGGCATGAAGACGGCAGACTTTGTCGGTAATGGTTGATAACTAATTCATCGGTCCTCTCTTTTTCAGAATCCAGTGGTTTTCATCTCATTTCCCACTTTAGAAGTTTCACTTTTAATCTTTTACTTAGTCAGTCTGTCTGGATGCCGAATCCCATGGTGGGTGTTTTATATATCCTGCCAACAATAAAACTGTCTTTAAGAACTCATTGCATCTCTTATCACTCCCATGTGGTAGAAAGCAAATGCTCAACAACTCGACAAAAAGTTTTATGATCGTGTGTTTATTTTACTATCTAATTACTATGTAATCTGCAATAATCCGAACATGTGTAAAGCGAGTCACTTCCATGTTACCAAGCAGAGCAACGTGGTGCATAATTTTTCATATCAGAGAACAATATCAGCCATAACTGGAGGCTAACCGACTGGAGAGCCACCCCAGGCCAGTGTTTTTGAGACTGCAGGCAATATCTATCATAATCAAAGGCTTCTTTTATGCAAATGTATGCTGACTGACTCTTTTAGAAGTAGAAAGGCTTTTGTATTTCCTATTGAGAATCACTCTCATTAGGAAATGGAAATTCCTTTTCTAAATGAGCTGCAAAAGCAACTTACAAATGCCTCGCCATGTACATCATTACTGTGGCTTAATGGTCATTGTTATAAAAGAAGACATTTGATTTGATCACTTTGAAACTTAGCAAACAGGTATGTATGCAGTTTAACAGTCATCGGGTGAATTTCTCTTTTTTTGTCTTGATTAAGTATAATACAGTAAAAAAATAAATGGCAGTATGTGTCAGAGCCATAGGACACATCTCTGTAACGTTATTATGGTCTGTTAGCAAAGGCTCTGGTCGAGTTGCAGCAATATCTGTGTTTAAAGAATGTGATATTAGTTGTAAAGCAGGTATTTCATATTACATTCACAAGCACAGCTTGGTCTAGTTTGTATACTGTAGCATTAATCTCTAGTCAGCAGTCTAACACGAATCAACAGCTGCAGCAAAGATAACCATTATGAAAGTGAACGTTAAAGAGATATTAATTAATAAATCTGTGCTCGGGTCTGAAATGCATTATGCAATAAACTATTGCCCTCTGTTGGGCGACAGTGCTATCTGCATTGGTGCTGGCATGCAGTGAGGAGGTTATCAGAGCAGACATACTGTGAGAATGACATCTCTCCTCCACTGTCACGTTGTTTAATGTGAAAAGTAAATGAATGCACACTCTCCACAGGGTCATTTTTCCCTATTTATATAAAGACACCATGACTTTGCATTTGCTTTCTATTTGTTTATTATCATAGTATTCCAGTCTAGGGCAACAATGTTGCCAGGACTCCACACCTTTCTCTTTTTTTTTTTTTCTCTTTTTTTTTTTAATGTAGTTTAGGTGGATAATTGGATAACACAGGTTTATCCTCAGCAAGCACTTTGTATGAGCAATCCAATTTCACATCCTCCTGAAGGGAAACCATTATTCTTAACCAGGGCTTGATACTCCAGTCACCCTTGCACAGAAATGCAGCACAAGGTTCTCCTCAAATCCTATCAGCTCCTAACCTTGTTACTAGCCAATCTGTATTATTGTGCTATAATTCCATATTCTGCCCTGTCCTCACTGTGGCACCAGCATCTGAAAAGATAAAGCTTCTGCTACCGTTTTGTTGACAACAATGCCTTAGTGGATTGTTTGTCTTCCATCTGTGAACATTGGCACGTTCCATTGCACTGTTCAAACGACCATCTCTGGTGAACATTTAACCGTTTCATGATTTATTTTTTACAACCTGCGCGCTTTGCTCTTTTACAGTAGCATTCTTATTGTGATACTCCAGTTAAATTTAAGACACTCTTGTCGATTGGCAGCAGTACAATCCCACCTAATAATTCAATAGGCTGACGAATATTCTAAATTGTAATATTGGATTAGTAAAAAAAAAAGAATATTCAGTTCCTATAAAAACTAAAGCAGCACTACCGCGGCTGTCTGCCTTGCACGCACAGAATGCACAACTTCACTTTCATTAATTGTAAACCAAATATATCGTTAGGTTTAGCTGAATGTGGGATAATTCAACAAAAGCCGTAGCGATGGAAGACAACTCCGGCATAAAGAGAGTTTTACGAAACGTCATGGCAACAGACCATGTACCTACCAGCTGTGCGCTCAAGATCAAACTGGAGCCGTAACCATTCATAAGATGGATAAGAAGCACTTAGGGTTGCTGTGGGTCAGTGGTAGAGCAGGGTCCTCCTTCAATGTGTCCTTGGCAAGACACTTAACCCCAAATTGCTCCCGTAGCTGTACCTACGATGTGTGAGTGTTAGTTAGTCCTTATGGGCAGGTGGCACTTACATGGTAACTCCTGCCATCAGCGTATGAATGGGTGTGAAATGATGAAGTTTGAGTGGTCGGAAGACTAGAAAGGCACGATACCATTTACTAGTCATCTTATGAATTTTTTTAACAGAAAACAGAAGTTTAATATTGTGATATTTACTGGAAATTGCATTAAATTTAGCCAACAGTAAGTAGGAAACTTTCGAGCGTTCTCCCTCCAGAAGGTATATAACTCCTCATAACAAATGAATGAATGAGCCCTTTCTAATCCATTGCGGTGATGTCAAAGTGAGCGTCAGGTATCGCTAGAAACAGAGCACAGAGTTACAGCACATTCAATGAATATGACAGAAATGACTCATATAATGAGTAGCAGGCTTGGGCCACGTTCCAGATAACCACGATACATGTAAGCAGAAGGAGATAGAGAGAAATGACTGTGCAATATGTATAATAAGAGCATTCCAAGTGATAATAAAAAAAAATTAAGAAAACAATTAGTAATGCAAATTGAAATGAAAATACTGAGCAGCAACTCTACATGAGTCTCGGATGTGTTGCCTCGGTTTGTAATTTGCAGAGAAACTTGCCTCCAGCTATCAGCTCCATTTATGGGCAAATGTTGTTCTGCTTGATTGGATGATTGATTTGAGGTTTGCCAGGTAGTGGGCAAAATACGCCGAGGGTTTTAGCTCTCCACTTGTGACATTGTATACCTGCTACAGTAAAAGTTTTTCAAATGAACTCTGCGGCTTAACACCAACAAGGGCTTTTCACACTCAATGATAGGCACTAATCAACACATATAATTATTGAATCTCGAATATGTTTTGGAACAGATTAACATCCTGAGAGACGGTGTTCAAATGATGCGATTCACTTTTTCTTTGTGCATATCAGCTTCTTTGGAATGAGATGCTTCACATGCTTTTGGTGAGAATGTGGTATTCGCTTGCAGTGCTAACCCAATATGCTGCCTATTCAATTTGGAGTCGCAACTGCAAATTCTGTTTTTTCTCAGCTGTAATAGGAGCGGTAGGGCGGCTCTGGCTCCTATCATACCACTTCTTCAGTGTTGTCGTGCCATGTTTGCTCATAGTATAGTAGGTGTTATGTTTCATATCTGCCAGAAATATATGGTGAAAAAAACACATGAATAAAAAATTGTCTATATGCTCAGCACTACTGTGGGGATGTGAAGTCTTATTTGGGGATTTTCAAAGATTCACGGCGGACATATCTGTATAAGCCACATTATTTTCTGCACACTGCTTTCAATATCTGCATTCATATCAAATGAAAAATTGGTGTATATGAAGTGTCCTGTAGTATGAGAAAGAAAGAGAATATCACAACGGATATTGGAGAAGCAGCCAAACAGACGTGTTTAATCATCAGGACAGTGGACAACTGCTTTAGTGTGAAAGATGCTGCAGAGATGCCCTTATTTTCCACGGGAAGCAACTGAAAACAGCTAGCCTTGCTCAAAGTAAAACCAAAAAAAAAAGAAGCCGTCCTACTCGAAAGCTCACTAATCGTATATTGTTGTTTAAATTGAACACAAGGAAAATGCACAGAAATGCATACGATCAGTCATTTGTGGTTAAAGGAGAAGTTACTCTCTGTAACTATCAGTATCAATCCACATTCCACCTAACACTTCAGTGCAGCGTCTCCGGCTCTGCTTGCCAGATGAAGCCAGTGAGCATAGCCAGGCAGTCACAGTGCTCAGCAGGTGCTCTTCGAGAAATAGACTAGTTACAGGATTGAACACTCCCTAAACCACAAATGATCATTTGTGTATGAATTGAACAAACAAGATAGACCGTTTAATTAGTCCCTGTGCCTATTTTCCCAAAAGTTGAGCTATTCCTATGAATGTTTTTCTGTGATGGATTCTTACCGTTTCCTTCCATCATATTATTTGACCGACTGCAGCTACACTACTTCATGACAACATGTCTACAACACATATCCTTAATAATTGGTGCATATACTGTATGTGTGTAGGGTTGGTGTTCTTGGTAATGAGAACTGCAACAGTGACCTTGCTAGAACTAGGTAGCATCATATCCCCACTACTGCCCTGAATCTTCCCCTGGCTTGCCTTCTTGAACTTTTATGACAGTCTCTGTGGGTATGCCAGGGAAAGTAAATTGTATATAGAGCTGTGCAAACAAGCAGGTGTTTTTCTACTGGTTCACAAGGTCCCTGAGGCCCTATCTAAATCACGTCTCAGGGAGTGCCGGGATCAGAGCTCACATGCCATACGATATTGTGAACGACACAGAATAAAATACACCAAACAATGTACACCACTTCAGTGGAAGATGCAAACAGACCAGTTCAAGAAAGACTGGAGACATCTGCGTCCCTCTGAGATTTAAATGTGTGTTGTTAGGCCTTTCATTTTTAGACCCACAGCTCCCAGTGGGGGTTGTAAGCGTGTAATACTGTGTTTGTGTGGACCTGCAACTAAATAACTCACTGTCAAGTCCAACCACTCTGGCTTTTGCTTCCACCTGAATAATCCACATGCCTAATTTAACATTTCTTTTTTTTCAAACATTTTTGCCACTCCAATTGGGCAAAGGAGCATTCCCTGGGGACTTATTTCACCGTTGGCTTGTAGACAACTGTTCAGGAAATGAAGGTATTTCAAAGAACACAGAGCCGTGATTTGTTTACAAGCTGCAGTTGTCCTATATATGCTACATACACAAACATAACTTCATACAATAGATTAGTCTCTACTCATCTACAGATGCAATAGGGAGGAGGATGAAGCAATGTCAATTATATGAAATAGCTGCTAGTGTTTAAAGTCACTGTGAGGAGCTTTTATGAAACACTCTCAATATAATAATGATGTTTTGACCTTAAACGAGATCATCAGCGAGAAGGTTGGCTTTTTGTATATAATTATTCTTAATACTTGTCGTTGGTGCCACTGGGTCAGACAAAAAATCTGACAAAATCATGCAGGTTACCTTGAAACTCAGACTCCTGCGGGGCCTCCGTCAGCAGCCAACCCACCACGGACAGACCCAGATCCAGCTTCGCTGCCGCCTTCAACCTGCAGTCCGGCAGGTGATAAGCTCCTCCTCCTGCCATGATCAGAGTTTTGCTCCACCGGTCCCCGCTGGGAGCCAACACAGACCCCACACTGCTGAAGGCCTACAGCAGTATGGGCACGAGTCAGGGCCGGAGTGGGGCCACTTTTCAGCCCGGGAATTTCAGGCTCAAGACCGGCCCACTTTTTCCATGGTAGTGGAAATTGGATAAATGAAGCAACAGTTCAGCTCTTACTATTCTGTAGTTTTTTTTTAATTAATACCATGGTCCAACAAATAATGTAAAGGTTAAATACAACAATAATAATCCACTTAAGATGAGAAGTTAACAAAAAATATTCCACTATTCCACAAGGATAGGTTGATAAATTAACAAAAGCAGAAATAAATAAATAAAACATTTGAAACGTATCCCACTCTTCAACAAAGAGGCATATTGAACTAATGTTTACAGTTCAACTCACAGTACAGTATACAGTTACCTTGTGAATAGCACCAACAGCATCTACAGCATCAGTAACCGCCTAAGCAGTGCACTGGTTTCAGCCACTGTATCTATAACTGTGTCGTTGCTTATAGACATGAGGATTTCCTTCTCTGTGCACATTAACATGAACGCCTCCAAGTTTTTCTTTAGCATTCCAACGCATTTTTCTGCATGAGTATTATATAGTGGTGATTTACTCCTTTACTACACCCACTTCTGAGCAAACAATGCATATTGGTTCATCAAGTACTGTCATATACTGCTCTTTCTTACAATATATAACTTTAATTCATATTGTTTCCTCTGTTATCCTCTCTACCTGTCCCTGTAGTCATGGCCTCCTCATTGCAAATGTCGGGCTCATCATTTTCAGCAGGAGACTGTCTTATCTGCTGCTCCGAAGCTACAAAGAAGAATTAAGAGTCAGATTACTGCATACTTCAATATCAATATCAATATTATATATCAATATTTGCATAATATTTGCAAAGTCTATGGATCGCCATATTTTGGGTGATATAAAAAGGCTAATATTTTAATTCAATTTAATATTTTGCTTGGGAATAGGTTGACAACGCTACAACGATATGAATCAAGGCTACAACGTTAGCCGAATAGTTACGTTGCTAATCATTAAGCCTAATTCATGCTTCTCCGTCAGTCGTTGAGCATTCGAAGTTCTGCGTCGAGGGTCCGCGTTGCACTGCAATTAACCGCCATGCCGCCAGGGGGGTGTGCCTGTGTGGCTGTGTTTTGCGCGATTTCTCGCCATGAGTTTAATGTCATTTTGCAGTCTTTGTAGTCCCTCGAAGAAAAGTTATAAAGGTGGTCGTATTTCCTGACCTCCTCGATGATTCGTTCTTCTGTTTGGTCCATTGTTACTACCGGTCTACAATAACTTTAAAAATAGCGGTGTAGGAAGACAAACCGGAAGGAGCAACCGCCGGAAATTACGTTCTGAGCGGACCAATCACAGTGTTGCGGTCCGCGTCAACGCGACGCGTAGTTAGGATTTTTTGGAGGTGCGCATCAGGCTACGGCGTAGGGGTCTGCGTCGACGCGTAAGCTACGGCGTAGGTACGCCGTCGACCTGACGGAGAAGCATGAATTAGGCTTTAGGCCTTTGTCACTCTTTACCAGTTGCCACTTGTGTTTGTCCTCTTGAAAATAAATCGGTAAGCTTGGCACATTTGGCAGCATTCTCCTCCAATGCCTTTCTTTTTTTCAACCTGGCTTTTTCAGCCCCTCCTGCCCTCTTCCTCCCGTCCATCCTCCCTGACGCGTATCGTTGTGGTCGGGCCGGCCCAGCTACCGGTAGCCTATCTGATAAAACGTTTTGGAAAAGACGGGCTACGGACCGAACCAACTCTTTTTGGGAGGGGCGAACTTCCTCGCATGGTACACCGGTTGTACCATGCGAGGAAGTTTTCCCCTCCCAAATAGAGTTGGTTGGTTCCATAATGGACCAAACCAACTCTATTTGAGAGGGGTGAACTTCCTCGCATGGTACAACCCATGCAGAGGCTGCGGTGTCAGAATGTGGAACGTGTGTAGCCCACTTTAAGAGAAGATGGACTAACGTGACAAATGTCAACAAATAAAATTCTTGACCGGCCCAGAAGTGAAGCGGCCCACCGGGAACTCTCCCGATTCTCCCGATTACCCACCCCGGGCCTGGCACGAGTACAAGAGCACCGTATCGGACCCGATGCATCGATATCGGTGCATCCCTACTCTGAAATTCACCACTATAACAACAGAAATTCTACCACCAGATATTTTAACACAGGTTTGTTTTATCTTCAGGGTTTAGGCATCAAACATACGTTTAGTTAGACCATAATTTGGGTTGAAATAAACCCTCTTTGGGAGAAAGCCCTGAAGGCAAATGTGTCCCACTTTAGCGACATTAAACCGCTCCATTCAGCACACAGTCACTGCAATAGTGACGATAGCAATGGCTGACAGGTTTCTATGTCCAGACACCAAGGCCCTGGCATTCTAGTCAGGGACGTGCGGTCAGGGGAGGCAGGTGAGGAAGAGCACATTACCAATTTACCAAGAACAATTTCATATTTAAAGTATATTCAGAGTGTTCAATTCAATTTGTGAAGATGCCTTTGTACTAAACATGGTATGCAACATGTTCATATTAGTTCTATAACATGTTTGCTGTCATCTTCTGATCTCATCTGATAATTTGATTCTTAATCACAATCTGCTCGTGGCCACAAAAAATGTCTGAACTAAATTAACTAAAGTTTGTTTAATTTCCAGGAAAACGCTGTAGCCTACGATATAAATTGAACTAATAGCCCATTCTGACGGAGGGATGTCATTAACTCAATCGAATAAGTTTAATTGAGGATGGGTGAGAATGCACTGATGTTATTGATCAAAAAGATCACTTTCTCAATCCTTCACATTGAGCTCTGCCACTGCACAGCTGGGTTTTATTTTGCTAATGTGAGGGAAATGGAATAGAAACCTTGTGCCGGAACAGTGAATTAAACACAATCAACTTTTGTTCTCAAAGATGTAATGTGCGAAATATCATTGTGACTTGCTCCTAGTTTCCATTTTTCATTTCCTCTCCAGATTGAAGTTCAAGATTAAAAGTTCAAGTTTAAGATCCACTTTCACATTCTTATTTATTGCATGTTTGAGTTATTTTTGACTGAAAACTCATCTCTCTTCTCTTCTGGGCTCGTTCTGTCTTTGTGATGTTGGTTACATGGCTGTAGAAGACCTAGTGATAGGACTAGCTGGTATAACAGCAGGTTCCTAACATTTCAAGATTATTAATTTCCATTAAAATGGATAAAGTTATCATGCAACTGATGTGCAAAATGACAAATGTTGAATACGACTCGTTCCAGAGTCTGTAAATTGCAACGCACATCTATTTTTATTTTAGCACAAGTGGCATTAAAATGTGATTGTAGAAAATTTTGTTTTAAGATGTCCAATAATACAAACGCCACTCAACTTGTTCCGGTGGCATTTGTTCAATCATGCAACAGGATAACTACAAATATGTCAAACATAGCTGCCGGATTATGTAATTTGGACATTTTTTTGCCAGAAGTAGAAGTGGCACATTTGTTAAAAAGATTTGAACAAAAAAATCATTGAACTCTATCTGCTGCCTCCTCCACTGTTGAGCTGCGCTTGGGCACAATCCTGCACCTCCTGAGACCGTAGCACATCATCCAGTACAGCTGGATTTATATGTCTTTGGACAGAGACTTAAATGTCTATGGAGATTTATATGTTTTAGACAGAGACTTGTATTTACACGATAGTAAATGCAGCTTGATACATATAGCTGTGTGTTGTACTTCTCAGGATAGCAAAAGTTCGGTAATCATTTCTTGTTTGTTTTTTTCTTCACATCCACAGGCCTGTAGATTATTTCTCACATTTCCTGCCATTCAAACCTCTCACTCATGCTAGTTCATAATTTCCTCGCTGTCATCATCTGGGGCTGTCAATTGAGATACCAGCTGTTCTCATCAGCTGGTCACATCTATCCAATAGCATAGCAACATAGCTACATTTTCATCATCGTGCTGCTGGCTTTAAAAAAAGAAATGCGCCTTGGAAACATTCATCCTGCTTCATCGGGAGCTCCTCCCCATCACCGCCAAGTCTCAGCAGAATCATCAGCCACCACCATCACCGGTCCCTGGTCTCCATTGGGGATTTATCTTGCTGCTGCTCAGGGCAGACGCCCCTCGATTTCAAATCCCTCTGTATATTCTCAGCGGCACTTTCTGTCAAGACTTTATTATTACATATCATCTGTTATAGTAAACGATTATTTTTACTTCATTCACGTCTCTCTCCTGATTGAAGTAATACATTAAGAAGATCTTAGTATGTTAGCCTTTTATTTGCAAAGTATTACTTCACAGTAGTACCACAGGGCATACTGCTGCTCTGAGACTCTATTATTGCCATATTTCATAGCTGAATGAGGAATTTTCAGCATTATAAATACTGCTCTTAATGTCCCACCTGAGTCTCTTGGTCTGCTCCCCCCAGGCTGTATTTCTGTACATGTTGCCGGATAAAATGACAAATTGATTCATGCTGTTTATTAGGCCTGTGTTGACTCTTTAATTCTACAGGCCTACTGTACATTACACTCAATCTTTCCTTTCATGTACAGCTGTGTCTTCCTCACATTTGGATGTAAAAGAGAAAACTTCCTCAATATACTATTAAGCTGTCAAAAGTACCATCGCACTCCTAAAATGTCTCATGGGTCAGGTCCATTATTGATTTTCCTGCCATTCTGTTCACAGCTCTGGTACTCTGTGCTATGAGACCTGTCAGACAGAACACACACATAAAAGCTCCTTCACACACATTCAAGGTGGAGGATATTCTGTATAATCTGCTAATTCCTGGAAACAATTCAATGTGAACATTTTCCATTCACATCTTTACAATATTTCTCTTTGAATATCCATTATGATTGGCATGACTGACACGGCTCACTACTCTGGCAATGTCTGGTCTGGCATTGTGTCGAGAAGTGCCCTTTGAAGACACCAGGCACATAGAGAGTCTGAAGATAAAAGCTAGAAGATCCCAACTCATAAAAGCAATCAACATTTCTCAAAAATCTCAAACATACCAATGATCAACACAAACACATATGCTCACACAAACACATTGTTTTGTTCAGGGCCTTTCATACAAGACCTCCGCCGCCGGGTTCAGAGCACATCGTGCTCAAGGCAGCGAAAAACCTTTGTGGCGCCAACCAAGCCTTTGGAAATAATGGGTCTCAAGTGCAGCGGTGCCATTGTCGCGATCTGTGTGAAAGGCTCTTCACGGTGACATGCACATTTTCTTGATCAATATAAAAGGAATAATGTCACATTTATTTATATTTGAATCAGTGGAGAGCTGTTATCGTGGCATGTTTAGCTGAACATTTGTCTTTACATTTTATTCGTATTAATTCATAATTCCTGATACTTTGCAGTGCAGTGCGAGTGTGTCAAACCATCTACGAGTAAAAATGCCTAAACCGAACATTTTTAATGCACATTCTTAATAGCCAGCAAAGCTGCAGTCTTTTTCATATCTGATGAATACTCGGGGTGGTTACTAATTAGTCTGCTGTTAATTATCTCCTTCTCCTTTGATCTTGACTATGACTGCTCTGTCAGACACACTCATTTATTCATCGCCTTTGCTTGGTGAGATGGACTTTTTGGAGATTGCACAGATTGATGCACATTCAAAAATGACTTCAGAAGCCAGCTGGTATCTTGTGAGAGTGCACACATGGCTGTTGCTTTTTCTTTGTGAGTTTCATGTATGTTCTTTTTTTTGTCTTTGGTTCATAAAAAACTAATTATACATAAATTATGCTTACACTGTCTTTTAAACTGCCAGCAAAATGCTGATAATCAATGCTGCTTATTATGAAGCTCTACGTACAGCCAACCTGTTCTCTAGTACTCTGCTCATGACATGAAATCTCTCCCATAAACATCAAACGAGCCTCCCCATGTGCAGGAAAGGAACTGAATATTTAAGCAGGGCTCACACTGATGAACACTGTTGCACCTCCGTTTGTGTCGAGAGATAATATTCTCAGTTCTTCCTCTGTACAGTGGACAGGAAGTTGAATTTGTTTGACGCCCAGGATTAGCATTAGCGTCAACACAAGAGACAAACTCGACAAATGCCACTAGGCAACGAGAACTAGCATGAAGGTGGGGGTTGGGGGGTGCATGCTTTGTAGTACAGTATGGCTTTACTGAAACATTGTGGCAGGTTTGAGCTTGCCAGGAGTTTGAGGCAGCTTATTTTCAAATGCTAAAGCATATCTTGCTGTTCAAGTTGATATCCTGGCTTTCACTCACACCTTTATTCACATTGAAGCAGATTTCTGCTTGCTGTGAATTGGCAGACAGCCTGGATTTCTCAATGGCATTGACCCAAACGAGTATGTAAATGAAATATGGCTCACACATTTAGAGCTCTTTGATTTAGGCAGAATATTGTATATACAGTACAATTCAATCGTGTCCTGCTTTTCAATGAGCTGGTAATGTACATTATTAAACATGTACCTTTTAAAACATATTCACAGTATGGGTTGAATAAGTAAGCTCCACGTTGTACAGTCAACATTAGGAGAAGGAGGGCAAAATTTGAGAGAAAGTGGGAGAGAGAAGGGGCACCGGAGAGCGGAAAACGAGATGGAAATCTGTGTCCCTCAAGCCCCGTCTTTGAATCCCTTCAGTGAAGACTTCCACTCAAGGGTAAAGGATAATCTCCAACTGAGAGATGCTTCCCTAGCTTGGCCAAATCCTCAGCTGTGGGAAGGAAACAGCCTTGTGATCACAGTACAACAGGTTAAACAGAATATGAATAGCAAAGTGAGCACTGGGACAATATCTCAAATTATAGGCTGCTTTAGCCAATTTCAAATGGACTCACAATGGGGAACACGACACATACAGTTAACCTACTTTTTTTTTCTCATCTTTTTAGAACCCAGTCATTTTAATTAAGCAGATAGTTTTATGAGAGAAAATTAATGAAAACATAATTATTGTCGCTGCCATGCTAATCTTTTTTTTGTTTTGTTATGTGTTCATGGACTGGAACAATTAAGGTTTGATTGCTTTTAGAATGAACCATATCTCTGAGGTAAGCTTGCTGACAAACCTGTGGCAATGATTTAATTTCACTCAGTTAATCAATTTGTCATGCTCTTCATATTTTGTTGTGTAAGCCCAAACACCATTTTCCACTTCACAGAGGAAAGCTGTGCAGAAAGAAAAATCTAACAAAACCATAGATATCAACTTTATTGGCTTATGACTATAAGAACCCCCCTATGTGAAGGAATGTTCACTTTTGCAGTGTCTACTTGGAGAAGGGTGTCATTGCTAATGTATGGTCTGGAATAAGCAGACTCAACGCACGTCCTCCTGGGACAGGGCTAATTACGTGTTCAGAATCTGCAGCATAGCTCTCTCGGCTTTTATGCCTCTGTCACTTCTCATCCACTCAATTGGATTGGATGTATCCCAAGAACAACCTGCAGCCTTGATTCCCTTTGCAAAAACAGGTCACAGCGAGTTCGCAGGGTGTGAAATGAGTCTAATTATTGGGGTACAGATGGGACGGGTGTAGAATACGTAATAGCGGAACATGATTTGACCCCCACCTCGGCCAGACCCAGAACAAGCAAGGCACTGGCTTTCCCCACAAGGCAGCCGTAGCCCTATTACAGCCCCGGATAGGCTAGACTACTTCTAAGAAGATTTGGAGGTGTTAGAAACCGGGCATTCTTGGGCTTTAGGATTAGGATTTCTGGATCAACTTGGATCAGCTGCATAATGTAATCTTATTGACATGAGGAATTACTATGACAGTCTAAACCAGAAATAAAATAATCTGCTTGAGACGAAGAGAAGGAAGTACTGTAGTTTCACTCAGCAACATCGTGCCATGTCTTACCTTGTTAAAACAGCACATGCTGATCATTGCTTTAGGTTCTCAGTCAAACTGGGGCATAATGGAGTTTTGATAGTAGCATCTGCCCTTCGTAGAGGGTCAAAGTCAACATCAAGGATGTTCTTACAATGCCAATCTTTATCTTGAACCAAAAAGGGAGAATCAAGCTGTGAAAAATTGTAGTTGGCACTTTCAAACTCAACTCAGAAAAACAACTTTCTTTTTCTATGTGCACCATTGTATTCCTCTCTAATCTTGAAAAGTAAACCACAGTCCTGAAGGGTGGAAAACAAGCCCATTGACAACCTCCAAGCCCAAGGGATGCAGTTGAACGCTTGCTTGGTTTGTTGTATTCGCATGTAGACCCTCCCAATTCCCTTGTCTGCGTGTGTCTCTGTCTTCTGTCTGAGGGGCAGTGGATCAGAACCCACGATACATGCAGTACACAGTTAGCAGGTCATTCTTCTGGAGCCCCAAATAGCTGTCAGCGATCCGGGCCTGCAAGATTTATCATAGTCTCTGGATTTTGTATTTCAGGCTTGTAAGGGCAAAAGTTGATACTGACGTTCTGAGTGACAAGCTGCTTTACCGTACGGAAATTCCAACTGGACCGTTCCATATTTATGAACTGATTTAAATTCTGGCACTGTACATGGGTTCCTACAAGATATTGAGGAAGACAGTCAGTGTATCCTATTCAAATCTCTCTACGGCTGTCTTTGTGAAACATTGCAAGCTGTACAAGCAAGGGCGGAGTACACTGAACGGCAAGGATGTTAGTGTGTTTAAGTTCCAAATTGTATTTCTACAACACAAATTGGTTTCAGATATTGTTTAGAGGCTAACATGTACTGCAGACGGATTTTGCCGGCTAGAAAGTTTCCAGTGTTTCGAGTGCTTTAGAAAGATGCATTCTGCTGGTTTTATGCCTCCATGTCTTAAGCCCCATACAGTTATGAGATATTTTAATTTTAAAGACATTTAAACATATTAGACTGTGGGCCGAACACGCTGCTTTTGTGTACGCTATTACATCATTCCAAGTCTAATCAAATTGTTGTCACCTCTAGCTTGATCAAATATTGCAGATCGCAGGACAGCTCCAGTTGCCAAACTGATCAGATTGTAGTTGTTAACATCATTGATAATACCAACCAATCGCGTATGGCTTAATATGATCCCAAAATTTCAACATGCAGTTAGGGCTGTCAACGAATAATCGAAATTCGAATATATATTCGAATAGTTGTTAAAAACAGAATTTCGAATGTGAAAATTAATATTCGAATGTAAAAAAATTAATAAAAATAAAAAGTATTTCGGAGGATAATTATCGTGAATCTGGCAACCCCCGCCGCGGCCGCGATGAAGTGTCCTCTTTGTGTGTGTGTGTGTGTGTGTGTTTGTGTGTGTGTGTGTGTGTGTGTGTGTGTGTGTGTGTGTGTGTATGTGTGTGTGTGTGTGTGTGTGTGTGTGTGTGTGTGTGTGTGTGTGTGTGTGTGTGTGTGTGTGACGAGCCGTTCGGGGCAGAGTCTATGACTCGGAGCAGACGTGAAGCTGGTTGAGAGGCTTTCACAGGGTTTTGCTGTTGTTTTGGCGTAGGCTGCGGTCCACAGTAGCCTGTTCTATGTTCCCTTAATAAACACCCTATAAGCCATCTAACGTCTCGTAGCTTTCCTGACCTAGGGTCGCTACGCTATGTAAGCTAGAGTTAGCTTACCATTCAACAACAAGCAACTTGAGGCCAGATTTGATCTCCAGAATGTGCACCCAAGAGAATATGGCATAAAATGTGGAACTTCAGTGAAACAGCCCCGTCTGGATACGTATTTTGCGCCGTCCGCCACAAGTTCGTTGTCTGCGGCACGACTGGAGGCCTGCACGCAAAAATGTATTTCGTTCGTATGCAAGGACATGAGGGCTTCAGGAAGTTATGTGAAGCACTGGAACCGAGGTACCTTATCCCTGATCAGCACTCAGCATGTGTTTATTGTTGCCGTTCATTTCAGAATCAGAATCAGAATCAGAATCAGAAACCGTTTATTTGCCAGGAATGTTTTCACACAAACGAGGAATTTTTTGAGGCGGAAGGTGCATACATTGGACATGGACATGGGACGTAAGACGAGACAAACAACAATCAACAATCAACAATCAACGAAAACAACAGTGCAATTGGTATTAAAATATGTGTAAGATAAGCAAGTGCTTAGTCAACAGATACGTGAATGTGAATGTACGTTAAAGTGACATGTGTATTTAAGTTAAAGTGTATGTTAAAGTGACGAGTGTTTAAGTATGCGGTGTGCAGAGGAGTGAATGGTAAAGAGAAATAAAAATAAAGAAGAGAAAATAAAAATAAAAATAAAAATTAAGAGTTCAAATTAAAAATTAAAAATGAAAATAGCTGGGGGTGACAGAGACAGTCAGTGGGGGACCCGAGCCCCATTGATGAGCCCAACTGCTGACGGGAAGAAACTGTTTGTGTGGCGTGAGGTCTTGGTCCTGATGGACCTCAGCCTCCTGCCAGAGGGGAGGGACTCGAACAGGATATGTCCAGGGTGAGAGGGGTCAGCTGCAATCTTCCTAGCTCGCCTCAGAGTCCTGTAGGCGAACAAGTCCTGGAGGGATGGCAGATTACAGCCAATCACCCTCTCAGCAGAGCGGATGATGCGCTGCAGCCTGGCCTTGTCCTTGGCAGTGGCTGCGGTGTGCCAGACGGTGATGGAGGAGCAGAGGATGGACTCAACGATGGCAGTGTAGAAGTGCACCATCATTTTCATCGGCAGGTTGAACTTCTTCAGCTGCCTCAGGAAGAACATCCTCTGCTGGGCCTTCTTGGCGATGGAGCTGGTGTTCAGTTCCCACTTGAGGTCCTGGGAAATGATGGAGCCCAGGAAGCGGAAGGACTCCACAGCGTCGACGGGGGAGTCACACAGGATGAGAGGGGCGGTTGGGGCTGCGTTCTTTCTGAAGTCCACAACCATCTCCACTGTCTTCAGAGCGCTCCACTGTCTTCAGAGCGTTGAGCTCCAGGTTGTTCTGGCTGCACCAGGTCACCAGGTGGTCAGTCTCCCACCTGTAGGCGGACTCGTCCCCACCAGAGATGAGTCCAATGAGGGTGGTGTCATCCGCGAACTTCAGGAGCTTGACGGACTGGTGACTGGAGGTGCAGCTGTTGGTGTACAGCGAGAAGAGCAGAGGGGCCTGAGACGTGTTTCCCCAGCCTCACGTGCTGCTTCCTGTCAGTCAGGAAGTCTGTGATCCACCTGCAGGTGGAGTCGGGCACGTGCAGCTGGGAGAGCTTGTCCTGCAGCAGAGATGGGATGATGGTGTTGAAGGCAGAGCTGAAGTCCACGAACAAGATCCTGGCGTAGGTTCCTGGGGAGTCCAGATGCTGGAGGATGTAGTGGAGGGCCATGTTGACAGCATCGTCTACAGACCTGTTGGCCCTGTAGGCGAACTGCAGAGGGTCCAGGAGTGGGTCAGTCAGGGTTTTGAGGTGGGACAGGACCAGGCGCTCAAAAGACTTCATGACCACAGAGGTCAGGGCGACGGGCCTGTAGTCATTGAGTCCTGTGATCCTGGGTTTCTTGGGGACGGGGATGATGGTGGAGGCCTTGAAGCAGGCTGGCACGTGGCATGTCTCCAGGGAGGTGTTCACCGGGGACAGCTGATCAGCACAGTGCTTCAGGGTGGAGGGTGAGACAGAGTCCGGGCCCGCTGCTTTGCGGGGGTTCTGCTTTTTGAAGAGCCTGTTGACGTCCCTCTCCAGAATAGTGAGGGTCGTCGCTGGGGAGGCGTGAGCCTCCGATGGGCTGGGGGAGGGGGAGATGATGGTCTGTGGCTGGTTGATGGGCCTGTGGGGCGTGGCGTCAGGACTGCTCCATTGTCTTTCAAAGCGACAGTAGAACTCGTTCAGCTCGTCTGCCAGGCGGAGGTCGTTCATGGCGTGGGGGGTTTTCGGCTTGTAGTTGGTGATCTGCCTGAGACCTCTCCAGACAGAAGCAGAGTCACTTGCTGATAGCTGTTGTTGCAGTTTCTCAGAGTACAGTCGTTTAGCATCTCTCACCGCCTTGCTAAACCTGTATTTTGACTCTGTGTACAAGTCCCCCCTCCTGAATGCCTGGTCCTTTTGCAGTCTTAGCTTTCTGAGTTCCGCTGTGAACCAGGGTTTGTCGTTGTTATAACTCACCCTGGTGCTGGTTGGAACACAGCTGTCCTCACAGAAGCTGATGTATGAAGTTACAGCCTCTGTGTACTCATCCAGACTGTTAGTAGCAGTCCTGAAGACATCCCGTCTGTACAGTACAAGCACGCCCGAAGATCCTCCAGAGCCTCACTGGTCCACTTCTTGAATTTCCTCACCACAGGTTTGCAGAGCTTTAGTTTCTGCCTGTATGAGGGAATCAGGTGAACCATGGCGTGGTCAGAGTTTCCTAGAGCAGCACGAGGAACGGCGTGATAAGCCCCACTGATTGTGGTGTAACAGTGGTCCAGAATGCTCTTCTCTCTAGTAGGGCATTTCATAAACTGTCTGTATTTAGGGAGTTCATGGCTGAGGTTACCTTTGTTAAAGTCCCCAAGGACAATAACTAAAGAGTCCGGGTAGGTCCGCTCCACACTCCGTATCTGCTCGGCGAGCGTCCGCTGTGCGTCCTGTGCGTTGGCCTGCGGCGCCATGTAAACACCGACCAGGATGAATGAAGCGAACTCACGTGGGGAGTAGAAGGGTTTGCAGTGGATGATGAGGGATTCCAGGTCCGGCGAACAGTACTGTAGAATCACTGTTACGTCGTTACACCAGCCGTTGTTGAGGTAGAAGCAGATTCCTCCACCCTTCGTTTTGCCGGAGAGCTCCGTGTCGCGGTCCGCTCTGAACAGCTGGAAGCCAGCCAGCTGGAACGCGGAGTCCGGTATTGATCCACAGAGCCAGGTCTCCGTGAAGCACAAAACGGAGGAATAAGAAAAGTCTCTGTCTCTCCCAACAAGGAGCTGAAGTTTGTCCAGTTTGTTGCACAATGAGCGGACGTTGGAGAGAAATATGCCCGGCAGCGCTGTACGGGATCCCCGTTTACGCAGACGCGCCAGTGCGCCAGCACGTTTCCCTCTCCTGCGGCGTCTCACTGCGTGAGCCAAGGTGAGCGCACCTTTCACAAGAATGTCCAGTAATTCCACAGAGGTTAAAAAAGTTGGAAATAAGTCCGCTGGGGTTGTTACCCTGATGTTCATGAGCTCATCTCTGGTGAAAGAGCACCGGGAATCGCAGCAGAAAGCAGCATTTAAGACAAAAAGAACAAACAACAATGAGCACCTGCATACCGAGGCAGCCATCGTCGGCGCCATCTTAGTTTGCACATTTAAACCGCTATGCGCGACCGACGGTGCGGGGGGGGGGGAGTGAACACCTAAACTGAAGACACATATATTCGAATATGTTCGAATATATGTGTTTTTTTAAAGGGAATATTCGAACGTCATTTTTTAGCAATTTTGACAGCCCTACATGCAGTGCATGCCCGTCTCGTCTTCGTGACGAACGTTTCCACACAGAACAATTTGTTGTTCCACTCAGTAAATAGACTCGACGTTGCGCTCTTCCCTGCACAGAGATTTGAAAAAATGTGGGTAAAAGAGGATCGACACAGGATGACCCCTCCACAAGAAATCCAAAAAAGAAGATAGAAGTATGTCATCAAAATAGTTGTTTTCATAGTCTGATGCACAGGCATATACTGTAACGTTAGCCTATTTATTTGTATGTTGGTAATACATTGTGCTATTGCATTTTATGATTATTTTCTATTAAATATTGTTTGGGCATGCCTGACCGAGTGGCGCTATCTATCCATGGTACTGAAAGGGAGATTTCATTCTGGCATGTTATTAGTTAGTGTTTACATGTTTGTTTGTTGTGTATGATCATATTATTTATGTCTGTATGAGGAAAGGACAAGAGAGTGAAAGTATCACACTACTTTAAGAATAAAGAAAGGATTAATATATATATATATATATATATATATATATATATTAGTATAATACATATACAAATCTTACCTATAGAGGTGTTAATTCAATTTTCTAATTATTTTGGACAGTTTTTGATGCTGTTGAACTGAATTGCAATTATACAGAGATGTGTTTATTTTATTTAGCATCTCAATGAAATAAATGGTGTGGACAAAATAATACAAACACCTGTCAGCATAACGCAATACAATTTAACAACACCACAAATGTCACCTGGAAATACCAAGAACATGCTCTCACTGATATCTACATCCCAGTACAGACCCCGGATAAGCACATAAAACAAATCATTGAGTGGATGTGGCAGAATTTTTTACAACTGAACACAGAAAACAACTGGAGTAATTGCTATTGACACCAATGAGGAAATATTAAGTCAGTGCGCACCTCAAATCTATGACACTAAAGTCAAGCAAGAAATATTGGTATAGTTTTGGACTCTGACCTAAATTTCAACAGCCATATACAGTACAACCGTCACTAAATACTTCTACAACCAAAAAAAACATGGCAAGGATGAAACGATTTCTGTCTTCACAGAATACAAAAAAAACGTGTTCATGCAATTATCTTTAGCAGGCTAGATTAGTGTAATGGTGTGTTTACAGGTCTTAGTAAAAAAAAAAAACAGTCAGACAGCTGCAGCTTATCCAGAATACTGATGCCAGAGTCCTCACAAACATCAAGAAAGTGGAGCACGTTAAACCGGTCCATGAATTACTGCAAAGGCTTCCTGTGTGTCAAAGGATACATTTTAAAATCCTATTACTCGTCTATAAAGTACTAAATGGTCTCTGGCCTAAAAACATCTCTGATTTACGCGTATGTTACGAAGCATCTAGACCCCTCAGGTCATCCGGGACAGGTCTACTGAGTGTTCCCAGGATCAAAATCAGAAAGGTGAAGCAGCTTTTAGTTTTGATGCTCCCTATGCTTTTTATTTGTATTCCTTTAAAAATAAAAATAAAGATTTATTTCTCATTTTTAACAATTTATTTGCTTCTGTTTGTCTTTATATTTACTTTTAAATGTAATTTCTTAATGTCTTATTTTTAATATGGCTAACATATTTCTATGCCCTTGTAAAGTAAATTGTCTTGTGTCTGAATGGTGCACTATAAATAACATTGCCTTCTAGCCTACACAGAATGCCCTTTAGTCATGATCAAATCCTTGTATTGCATTCAGTCCAACAACTACATTCCTTCTTCAAATAAGTAGTAAACAGGTGTCGCTCTTTACAGCATGTTGTGCCCAGAGTTCTGACATTCTGGCTGTGAATGTTTACTAAAGCATTTGTTCAGCATGTTGTATGCCCCTAAAGCCAGGGGAGCGATAATCAGAGCACAGACCTGTTGTTTGTTTGTTTTATTGACTTGCTCCAGGGTCTTCAGCAGGGTCTCAAACTCCTGCGTCCGCTAGACTAATTGCAGGCTGGTCCCAAGCTTGTAAGGTAGAAGCACACTAGGCAACATAATAAAGAAGTTCAAAGCACGACTCTCTTTGAAAGGCCTGCATGAGTCACTTCCCCAGGCCAAATATGATGTGTGTGCTGCCACAAGTATTACATTACGGGAATCTATGTGAGAGAGTGACTGCCTGCATGCTGGGTAAACTTTAACATTGTGTTCCTTGGGACAGTGAGATTTTAAGAGCTGTCTTTTCGCGACCAATCAAAACCAGTGAGTTCAGTTCAGACTGGATCATAGAATGTCTTTCACCGTGTTCTCTGCAGTCGCGGTGTAGCAGCAATGTTGCTCACGGCGCAAGATTATATATTTTTTTAATCTAATATGTCGAAGTTATTGTGCACATTGCCAGTGATCGGTTGAGATTTGTGGGTTCCAGCTGTGTGATTTTTGTATGTATTTATTGCACATTGGTTGCAAACACGCATTATTAACATATTTTCAATGGGCCTTATAGATGATACAGATAGCAAATTATTAACATGTTGATTCTTGGTTCTCATTTGCTGTAAACGTATGCATCACTTTTTTCAACAACAGCAAAGGAGAAGGTTGAGTTCACCTTTTTGTATTGCTGATATCACTGCTAAAGTATGTTGTTACCCTGCAATAGGGAAAGAATCGCTCTGAATCCAACCACAGCAGTAAAAATGAGTAACATAAATGGGGTTTGTATCACATTCCACAATCACATGTGAAAGAGGCGTGCAAATGATTTGAGAAATGCGCAACAAGAGACAAGGAAAAAAAACTACATTTCCATTATTACCAAGCAGTAGAGGGACATTTTTTCAGAAAGAGGAGGTAAAGATCCGCTGGTAAATCTCAATTCCTGTCAGAAAACAATTAGTAATTTTCCTTTCTCATAAATATAAATATAAATTATCAAATGTACACCTACCATGACATTACTGAAAGACTACAACCTGGAGCAATATCCCTGATGCCATACAGACTTTTATTGAAGTGCAACGTATACTGACCAGTCCAGACCTTTCTACACTGAATTATTTACATATTTTATTCACCCACAACCACATTTGGAGTAGAGTATTATAATATACAGGTGTGACTTTCACTCGTTGGTTTAATCCCATCATAAAATAATCCCATCATAATAAACTCCCCGTTTTTTGGTATGAATTTCTCCAAAATAATTGTTTTAGGGTCATTGGGGATGAGTTCTTAATTCCTTAAAGCTTTTCCAATTTACTTAGAGATTATTTAACTTCCCTTCATGAATAAAACGCACAAAGATATGATGTGCTGCACATCTTGCAGACAGCGTCCACGCATAATGTCTTGTCGCTTACCTCTGTGAGATGTTCTTCCCCGTCAAACTGATCATTGACGTACCCAGGGACAAACAGGCTTCAGCGTGGTTGGACAGCGTGACTAAATCATTCCCTTTTAACATGTGTGTGTGAGCTTGCATAATATCGTTCCCAGAGACCATTTACAATCTGACAAGCAATAATGAATGCCAGTAGACTTATTGCCCTGAAAGATAAACTTTAATCAGGCTCCTTTGACTTCCCTCTGTTTGAGCATGCCTCTGCATATCCTCTGTTGTATGCTCCACGGTGAAGGCAAATAGCAAATGGGAAGTTATTTAAGATTTTTCATTTAAATGTGAAGGCCTTTGCTAATATACAGTATTCACCTGTGAAATTACCAGGAGTGACCCTCCAATTAATTTCTTTTTTATTAATTATAACCAAAGGCTGTTGTTCCATTAACTCAGTGGTTCTCAAACTGTGGGGCACGCCCCTCTAGTGGAGCGCAGAGGTATTACAGGTACAGGTTATTTCAAGACCTTTATTGAGAACTTCACATATTACAAAAGTACAAATTACACGGTCATACAACTAAGTCTTTAATAAATACATGGTGAAATGCCTGCACTTTTGTGTAAATGTTTACGTTACGCTGTTAACAGGTTAGGCTTGTGCATGCGCGACGGGTTCTTGGGGACTCGCCAATTCTTGGCATTTTGCCAAAAGCCGATCTCCATGAGATCGGCTTTTCTGCTGTTGCCTCTCGACACAAAATACAGATATAAGCTCAACATTGAACAGGAATTGAGAGTGGCCGTATCAAGCCTGCAACCCCGTTTAAAAAAAGATTTGTAGAGGAAAGCAGACTCATTGCAGCCACTAATACTGATAAAACTTGATGACTCACACATACTGTATATCTTCACTAATTCTGTTTCGTTTTGCACAGGTTGCACATTATTGTTATTTTTAAAAGATATCTAGTGTAAAACTCAGTAAAACTCTTTGTTGCCAAATATTTGAACTTTTTAAAGGTTGCACTTTATTTTTCAGTGCAAAACAGGTTAATTACAGCCACAACAAGCTATTTCTTTTGCCAAATATTAGTTATTTTTTGCACAGAGAGGTCTGTATTTGCATTGTTCTAACTAAGTGATTGCACATTTTTATTTGTTTTTGTCCGATGCAGCAATCTGGTTTACTTGAAAGTGATTGCAATTGTCTTTCTTCTATTATTTTAAAAGTCTCAACAATTATTATTTTTTTTTTAATTCAGCATCGACCATTCTGTAAAAAAAAAATTGGGGCAATGAGGCGTGAACATTTATGTTCCTGCAAAGTGGGGCGTGACAAAAGTTTGAGAAGTACTGCATTAACTGAAGCACACAGGCCCTACTTTAAAAGTCGTTGAAAGTCCGGACATTTTTATCTGTGAATATCAAGATTCCTTCATGTGCAATGTGATTTTTGCAAATACTTTTTAGTTCAGGGAAGGAAATATTTGGCCTCAGTCGCTTCTATCTTTGTTTTCCTAAAATATTTTCTTAAGTAAGGTCCAAAGAAAAGTCTACGTTCAGATTCATTGTATGCTCTTAAATCAGACGTGTTTGTACCTGTGTTCTTTTAATGAGGAATCCCATTGTCGCTGTAAATTGAAAGTGTGTAGCAGTGCCAGCATAAGTAATGCGCTGCCAATCGCCATAAAAGGGCATGAGATTGCACAGAAATGAGTCATACGCAGAAAATGCAGTGGATGCTGTGACTCATTAAGTGTTAATTTGAAATACCATAATGTTTAGAATATAGTGAAACCTAATGATCATGTTTGGTCAAATTATTAACCCTAAGCAGATGGTATTTATAATTAATTGTTTTTTCTTTATTTCTCATGCAGGTTACCATTTAATTGATATTTGTACATGTACAGTAGTATATATAAAGCAATGTAACAGACAACTTTGCTGTTTTGAATGTAATGAACTGTTTTAAATGCTTTAAACATTTCTGCGTACAATTAAAAGACACCATAATATAGTACAGTACTGTAAATGAAATATCTTACTGTAATTAAAATTATAATGAGGCTATAGTCTAAAACAGTATTATGCTGTATACAAAAACAGTTGTGCAAATATGCTGCTCAGCCACAGTTGGCAGTGGTTTCAATGCATATGTGGTTGTGTAGGAAAAGACTCAAAATTAACTCTGGAAGTAAACTACTTGATTACTGTAAGTGTATTATTTAAACAGCATTTGTATAGGAATTATTCTGTTCTATTTTAAGGTCGATACAACTGTAGAATTAAAGAAACTTTTCCGCACAAACATGTCAGTAGTTAAATATGCTCTTAAGCATTTATAGATTTTTTCTTACCTTAGAACAAATCCTGGAGATGAAAACAGTGAATATCAGAATATTTGTGAAAACTACATGTTCAGAGAAGACATTTCTTCTTAAGACTAGTTGGTGATTGAGGCCCATTATTATGTTTTGATACACTTGCATTGAAAGGACACCTACTGTGCATGTTGCCACAATTGAGACACGTAACCATTGGTTAATGTCTTGAAGGAGAGGTACTCTAAACTACTTCAGTAAACAGTGAAGATGTTCTCAGTATTTAAAGTTCATAGATGGCTAATTTTCCTGTCAGTCCGCAGGAGATGTGGTTTTCATCTGCATGTTACTGATTATTTTTAAATTGATTCCACTGATTCTTTGGAGAACTCAATTCATTTGTCTTTTTAATAATGCAAAATGTTATAATGAATCCAATTTGCTTCTCCTCTGTGGCCTCCTGGATTATCCTAGGACACAGAATACCATCCTGGCATCTTAATGTCTCCAATACAAGATTAACAATTGACAAAGGGTTGCGGGTTGCAGGGTGATTATTGGCTGCAGGCGGAGATTAAAGCAAAGAAGCAGCACAGCTGACAGTTTGGTTATCTCTTTTGGACTAAATGAAAATCATGGCCTGAATCCATCAAAGGAGATTAGGAAAATGTGAGCCCATTACTGATGTCCTCTCACAGGTTGGCGTGTCTGTATATGTCTGTCTTTTTTCAGTCTTCGATTGGAAGCCAAATCTGTTGATTCACCTCTGCCGCTCAGTGAAGTTGACATCCCGTCCACCGATGTCAGCAGCCTCATTTGTGTATGCACTCGAGAGCTGTTGCTTAAATTTACTTTAGTACGCAGCTGTTGGTAGCTAAAAAGAAGGAACTTTGTGTCTGCAAAAATAATGAGCGAGTTAAGATTCTGTGTAACACGCTATACGGCCAATAACAGATAATTTAATGAGAGTTTGTTTACGTTTTGTTAAAGAGCTGGTAGCTCTCGGAAGACTTGGGTATCCGGAGGGTTGACGACCCCCTCTAGTTATTAACATCCAAGAAGTCTGCAGCACCACAATGTTTTTTTTGGCGCATTGAGTGACAAAATCACAGCTGACGTTGGGAGTGTCAAGGGCACATTTCCCTCAACTAGAGGGGAGATCTGCAGGGAGAAGCGAATGTATGTGTCAGGGAAAACAACAGTGTTTTATGAATTTCTTGGCCACTCACATATTTTTAAGGAATACTTAGCTCCTCCTCTTACCCATCTCCACCGGGGGAAGGGAGGCTGTGTGTATATGTTAAATCTATGATCTCAGGGCAGTGTAAATCTTAAAGCTAGCCTGTTGTCAAAACCAATTTTGTATATCACAGAGGGGTGCCATGCATTATCATAACACTAGCTCAGCAACTACGGCTTTGAATTCATAATCAAGCAAAGGTGGGCAGGACAAAGTGTTTCAAGGTTGCCATTCAGATGTCTAGTATAAATGAACAGAAAATGACAATGGAAAGCTTAAATTCATGTTATGTAAAGGAAGAGATTGTCAGTCAAAATTCTCTTTGTATTGAATATCCACGCTGACATAAATGTAGTATACAGAGCTTAGTAATACAGTGTAAATATATTTTGAATTCTGTTGTGGTTTAGACCCTAAACAATAGACAATTAATCAATTTGTCGACTGACAGAAAAACATCTGCAACTATTTTGCTCCTCGGTAAATGAATAGATTGTGGTGGCAAAAAACAACTTGTTAAACTATTGGGGAAAAATATTTGGAAGAGTTTGATTAACCTATTTATTCATCATAATATTTTTCATTGTCATGATCTATAGCCTACACATAATAATATAATTTAAAATGTACAGCTGCTCACTGTTAAAAAATGTACCTTTCCTTCTCTCTGAATGCTGGGTTTATAGCATCAAAACCCACATGAGACCAGAAACACATGCACCTGTAAAGTGGTTTTGACAATGATGAGTCAGGCATAGTTACAGGAAGCATATGGGCTTGTAGAAGAACGTACTGGCTTCTTAGTAGCATGCTGAGATTCTCCATCAACCACCACCAGGACGTTGCATCTTCCAACCTGCAATGGTGGCATTTCAACCCAACCTTAGATCAGACTAATTAACGACAGCAAGAATTGGTTTGTATAATTATTCTGCTCCTTGGAGGTTGCATTTTAGAGACATGCGTGTCTAATGATAAAACAGTGCCAAATGCCAGTTGTTGGTTAAGTACCCTCTCTTAGACCAGGCCTGTTATTAGTAGCATGAAGAACCCACTGGTGTGAGACAAAGTGAGGTGGGAATCATGTACTGCGATGGGGTAAACAAAGAGTGGGCCAAAGGCTCTGCAGGAGCCACATACAACAGATCATAACTTTTTCTTTGTGTCAGAGAGCTGCAGCCTACATTGTGCTCATTAACACTCCCATTGTTCATGATGTGTAAATCATTTTGTGTCTGGATTTATAACAATGTGTCTTTGTAACCCACATAGATCTTTGCCTCGTAATGAAAGCAGAGCAAAATCTAAAGTTGAATTGATGTTCAAGAAAGTATTATGGTGTTGTCGAGTGATAAGAGAATACATCCAAGATTATAGCTAGGATTGTTAGTATTATAACCCCAAAAATAATAATCCATCCATGGATAATGGAAAAAAGTTCATACAGCCCTTACTAGGAGTAGAATATGATAGAAAAGACAAAAGGACTTGACTTTTCAAAAATAGATGAGATTTTCAGTTTCACTTTAAAATAGAGCAGATACATAGATGTAGCTTTTAGATCAGAATGTATGTACTATTTTGTCCATATGCGCCTGATTAGGTGCTATGAATTATTTGATCAGCCTTTGACTGAAGGTAACCCATGACAGTACTTGAGACCTGTACAATGATGCCAAAATATCAAAAATAGTGTGACATGTGTTGTACTGGTAATAGGTACTTACCTAAAAAGAATAGAATATGTGTATATCATTTAATTTGTCTATTTTCAGCTTTCAATGATCTGAATGCTTATTGTGACCAGAAATACGAGACGATAATGTTGAAGTCCGCTATGCCCAGAAAAACAGAATATCTAAGAGGACAGTGAGCGGCGAGGTAGCTTCACCACCAGTTATATATATATATATATATATATATATATATAGATATATATAGATATATATAGATATATATAGAATCTCAGCATCTCACATTTACAGAGCGAGCACTTTCACTGCCACCTGAAAGGTTGCAATGATGACTTTTGTGGCAGCTAACTGCGTGATGCTATCGCATGAATCTTGAAGAGGAATGCTCACATTGAAAGAATGCTGACGACGGATTTAGGCATGAGAGTAGTTGAGAGGTGTTTGTGTTTCTGCTGCTGGCCGCAGACATGAGAGCTTCTGCGGTCCGATATCTCACACAATGCAGATTATATCAAATCTGGAGTAGAGGCAGGCCGGAGTCTAAGAACCACTGACCGTGATAACCTTCAAAAGCCCACGGATGGACATGTCACGACTTCCGAGTAGAAAGAAAAACACTGGTACGCCATGGAGGAGTTGGCGTTATGCCAACTGAGCATACTTATTGTGGTTCGTGATGAGCTCAGCGATGACCAAGGAACTTTGCTTGAATGAGGCCGCGTGATCCTGTTTACGGACTTTTTGAGCTGAGCTGATATGGATCACTTCTGAGCATGTCATGAATGACCCGGCCTTTTGTCATTAAGTACTTCCCTTTGCTTGATTGAAAATCAAACCATATACAAATAAAACATAATAAAACCTCAGAGTATACTGGAGTTAAAAGTCCTGAACAACTGTACTTAATTAAGGTAATAGTTATAGTGTTTAACAGGGGAACACCAAGAGAATGAAACAATGTTATGGTTTGGGACAGCGCCTAAAAACTATTGACAAATCAGCCTGACCATTTTTATCCGATTGAGAAGACGGTCTGGGTGCGACACACTGATTAATGTCTTTGCCTTGATTGACGAACGGCTTAAAGTGGAATGAATGTGAAGCGTACGAGTCGGCTGCAACAACAAACCGGCAGCGAGGGAAGCCGATGAAGCAGAAGCTTAAGGATATTGGTCCCTGTGTCCTGCATGCATAGTTTGCTGGATTTACCGGAGACTGCATGGTGCCGATCAGGTTGTTACCTGCACAGAGTGAACTTGAGTAACCGGTGAGATTCTCAGGCAGGGAAACGAGAGGGAGAAGAAGTTTTCTCCACTGTTGAGGAACTGTAAGTCGGCTGGCTCCTACAAACGAGACTGGAAAAAGGTAATGTGGACATTTGCCAATCGCGTCGGTTCGTCGTAAAAAAAAACACACAGACACACAAAGTGGGCTGATGGAGAGTGTGCGTAACAGCAGCATGAACGTACTGAAGGCAGAGAGACAATCATATTTAAAGAGACAGCAGCAAGATGGTAGCCTAATGATGGAATTATTTTGATGTGCAAGTGGACAGAGGAGACCAGCTGATCTAAACAGCTGGTATCATGATTGACAGCAATGAAAAATGACAGCAAGGGAATTATGAGTGAGCGTGTGTGAGGAGTAGTGGTGCAACGGATCATAAAACTCAAGGTTTGGATCGTATCAGCAGAAAAGAAAAAAGGGATCCATGATCACGTTGTTTTAACTACACACAATTAAAATGATAAGGTAATAAAAGATTGTATGTCATTAGTAATTTTATTGTTGTATTGTACGCTGCCTAGAGCTAGCGTCTCTAAAATCTATTTATTTTCTTGTGAAAACATCTCCTTTAAACAACTGTATTTTTTCAAGTTTCTCACCAAGTTTCATGAGATTACGTTTTCATGATAGCGCTATAATTTATCCTCGGCCAGTACTTATTTTCACTGAACAGACCCTGAACGCATCATAATGCAACTGAACGGAACCTCTGTTCTCCTGTCAATTTAAACACGGATTGGTTGATAACAATGAAACATTATCAGAGATCAACGACTATAAAAGCATTAATGCTGATGTCCTGATCACATATTTGACTAATTTACATATATTGGTGGATAACGATCGTCAGTAACATTTTATTTCCCTCTGTGATGATTAATGTTAAACTGTGTAATTAATCCGTTGACACGCGTCACGAACCGCGAGGGGGATTCGTACCGATCACGGATCAGCAGGGGTCCGTTACACCCCTGAATCTGCTATATGAAGATATAGCAGATTCAAATGAAGATATGCAATAAATGCCTTTTTAGAAACAGTGAATTCAACACGAAACACATTTAAACAGTGGAACTGAACTATACTGTATAACTAAACTTTTCATTCGGCATGTTTACATCTACAGAATTTAGTAAAATAGCATTTGTATACAAATAGGTAGAAACACACATTTTCTGATAATGCAGCGAATGAAAATGTGCTGAGATACGCGGAGAGGCACCTTTGCAATTCCCTGAAACTGTGGGGGTCTGAAATAATGGGTCCTTGGCGGTGTCTGCACTCCATCTCTGCACTACAGCAGATCGACACATAAATGGCATTGAACAGCACATACTTATTATGCTCAGATGGTTTTGGAAATGAGACCCTGGCTGTTTTCTCAATTTAGAGCCTTAAGGCAGTGATTTAAAGAGATAAAGAGGTCTCAAATTCCGGCACGAAAGCAATGTCCAATTTATCATTGACATGACCTTGACTCACAAAGCAAACTGAGACATGAATCTAAAGGGAAGCTCCAAAGTTAACAGTGCTGATGATACAAAGGCAGCGTGCTATAGGTCCTACATCTCTTCGAAGGAAATGTTTCGGATAGTTGGGGAATTTGCAATGCTAATGAGGTCACTTGAGTGTACGTGTCATTGTAAAACCACAACCAGGTACAAAGATGAATAGATAACCATATAAATGCAATGTTACTGACTGGGGGAAAAAAGTCCAGAGCATGAGGCAACATCGCTAAAGGCCAAACCAAGTAAAAAAAGATGAAAAAAAAATAAAAAATCTTTGAACTGCTTTGATAGATATAATTAAGATCAGCCCTTTCCTGGGGTTAATATCTAATAAACCCCATCCATGATTTAACCGTTTTTTCTTTTTTTGAACTCGTGCACACATACTCAGTATTCGTTGAGTTTAACCTCCACTGGAAAGAACCTTGGACAGAGAAGCACACCGAATATTATGCATCATTAATTTGGCTTAATGATTCAGATGATAGTAGTACGGTCTGCTGATGTGATAGAACTGCAAGATTTTGGATAAGAGGTGGCCCCGAGTTCAGACTGGGAAGTTTCAGATGCATTCAAAATGCATCTTGAGAGCCATTGACACAAATACCATCATGATGGGGGCTATAATTATTGGAATTATAATGTTTATAAAGCATGTCCTTACCTCATCGAATAATAAACAAGCGAACTATCAAAGACATTACATTCAAAAAATGTACCTCTCGCACAGATTTTTTAACAAGCATCAACAGCTAGAATGGTGAGCCCACAAATTACTGACAAAATGACGGCAATAGCAATACACTAATACAAAGAGTTCAGTTTGACATATCGTGCCAACTGCTTTGTGTGATTGTTAGCAGTGGATTTCTTTACATATTTCTCTCAAAAGCCTCCGATATGTATTCACTTCCCTCCATTGTCTATCAACCTCTGTGTCTCTGTCAGCTGTCCTTTCCTTGACATCAGCGACAGCCATCTTCTCACACACTGATCTGATTAGACAGTCTGTGCCAAATTAAAGAGCAACAACCTTGGGCAGACTGTCAGACAGGCATGTTGCAGTACATTTTAGATAAATATGATAATGCGGCTCAAAGCAAGTCGAAATAAAATAGAGAAAATGTTCTTGCTTTAGCTGATTTATTTAACCTTTATTTAGACAGGTAATGCCATTGGAAAACGGGGGGTCTCTAAATGAGACCTGGTTTCTGACACATCCAGTCCCAGCTCACAACAGACTGTCGTGATGTGTGGAAAAAGGAAATGTTAAAAGTGCATTACAATTGTATCTCAGTTGTCACTCAGCGCAATAGATGGCGATTTACAACTTGGAATTTACATTTTGGACTCGGGAACAATCATTGATCAGTACATAAGTGAGTCATTTTCTGCATGTTCGGTACATCTGTACCAGCTTTGTTTTCTCACTCTTCTTTTCACTCCTGACATTCTTACCGGTGCGATGCCCACTTAGCTCCGCCTTTTCTCACTCACTGACTGCTGTCTTCTCGCCACTCTTCTCGTTTTCTCCGGTTGAATATCATAATTTGCAGGTTGACATGGTTGTCATGGTACTGCCTTCAGTGTTTCACATTAATTACCTAGACAGTACATTTTGTTCTCAAAGTGCACCAGATTAACTTGGCATTGTTATATTTCTCTAGCTTTTAAGATTGCATGCCCTCAAAACATTTTCCCCGTGGTATTGGAAATATTCAATACAAATATTGATAGTTTTCAAGGTATTGTATCAAAGTTAGAAATTCAGAAGTATCATGACGTCACTAATGTTGATACTATGCTAATATATATGGGCGTGATGATAATAGAGCACATGCTTTATATTCCTAGGCTATCGCTCTGCCGTGTTCTCAGCAGACAGAATGGCATGCAGCAGACAAGATGACAAGTTAGCCTCACATTCAGGCTCCCGAAATGTGTTTACCGCCACGTCAAATCGGACTCAGAATGATTTAATTGAAGCCGTTACCGAGGTTATCAGGAGTCATATAGAAAATTACAAAAAGTGGACGAGACCACGGAAATCACAAACAAGACTCAAATCAAATACCAGGGATGGAAAACGCAGATGGCTGGCATGGCTTGATCCTTAACCTGTTTTCTCCCAATGGCATTTTCAGCTTGACAGATGAGCAGTTTCGTGTTCTTCAAGGTTATGGATATTGGCCTATGCTCTGTCCACCTCAAAAATACCATGTGTAGCTTAAACAATCTGCAAGAGCAATTTGACAGTTTTTATGACTCATACCTGTAAGATATGAGAGGAAAATGATATTATGTTATTTTTCTTGACAGCAAGCAAGTCACATTTAAATCTAACAGAACCTGAACAGATGTGCAAAATTCTTCACAAACAGGTGTTGGGATCTGCTAGAAGCAGGTTTGTTTATTAGCAAATATTTATAGATAATTATTGATACCAATAAAAGTATTAACGAGGCTGTAGTCATGACAAACTGAATCAACTCCGCTGGGTTACCGTGGCCCATATCCGATGGGAAACCAGGTTTGAAGTCATACTCTTAGAGAACTGCAAGACCTGTAAAGATGTTGGTTTTTGCTCCATTGTTCAGGCATCTGCTTTTACATGTAGATCGTTCTTTGTTCACCCACATGGTGAGGTTCTAACACATTCCAAGGAATAATACCTGTACCTTTGCTTACTTTGTTAACAGATAATGATCTGCAGGAGACCGTCCCCGAGGCCACAACACCTTTGAGGCTGTCCTTCCTTCTACCACCATCTGTGGAAAGGACCACTTTAGCGTTAAAGTGAATAAAGACCTTCAGCTGCCACAGAATGGAAAAAAACAGTATTTCATCTCATATTTTTTCATTGAATAGGAGTGAATTATGAAATTGAGGAATACACCTAACAAGGTGGACTTTGACAAACACATCATTGAAGTCTCAGTCCAGAGGGAGAGTCGCATGCACTTCGTCTACAAATAAAGTATGTGCCTCCTTTAAAAACGAAAATGTTATCTATTGTTGACACAGGAGATCCAGGCGTGCATGGTTTTTTAAGAATTTCTTTACTCAACAGGAGCAAAAGTACACGAACACACTGAAAAGTACAGAAACACACTGATCAGCTCCACACTACGTACCGTACTTCATGCTATTCTAGACCAATCTGAATCAAACGGTTTCTTATACATATATACTGTAGGGTTTTTAGAACTTGGTTTGTCACAATTGGACTTGTACAGTGTGAGGTTTATTGTACATTACAAATGCATGGAATATGATAATTAATAAGGGATATTATTATGAAGAAGGTGTAATTGTATGCATATGAAGGTCACTGTTTTATTAATGATTAATGTGTGAATGGATTTTAAAACAACGTTTGCACAGTGCATGTGGATGCCGGTGGACTGTTTTGAGACGGAAGTGTAGTTCTCTTGTTCGCTTGAGGTGGCGGAGCTGAACATTGACTTTATGAAGCAGCAGACAACCCAGTCTGTAGAAGAAGAAGAGTAGCTCCGCCCCGGAAGCTGCAGGCCAGTGAACATGAAGTTTGTTGGAAAAGGTGTGAAAATATGACTTAACCAGTAGGAAGGGCTTTAAGCTCCATGTGTGATAGTATGGACTAACCTACGCGCGGTAGAGGAGGCGGTCTCTCTCCGGGAACGCGAGCGAAACGGACGTGCGAGTCAGGAGAGTGGGCTGAGGAAGGAGTGACCCGATCGACATGCATAAGCTGTTTTTGTGATCATTCTTTGATTAAATACTTTTTAATCATCATAACTCATCGACTCCTGGACCCCTTACTCCTCATGACCACCCGAGAGTTTCTAAGAACTCAACAATACATATCATCTTATATTATCACTAACAACTTCATTCACACTGGCGACATTCTACACATTCACACAACTGTCATTCTCACAGGCTACAGGTGGTTATTACGGTGTGTCCGGTCGCTAGCTAGCTAAGCTAAGTGATTAATTATATTCCAGACACGTCATGACATTCAACTTCCAAACTGACATACATTCATATTTGCCTTCCAAACAGTTATGCCCATGTGTCGCTACATTTATATCATTTAATCACTTTCACCCACCTGAAAAGTACAGAAACACACTGATCAGCTCCACACTACGTACTTCATGCTATTCTAGACCAATCTGAATAGCGCGAGCGCAGCTTTTTCCCTCGCTTTTCCCCTCGCTTTTCCCCAAAGGACCCCCTCGCTGACCCAAGTCTGCCTGAACTTAAATCCTCGTAACCAACATTAACCTCTCACGTCATTCAAACCTCCCTTGCAGATAAACAAACAGATGCCAGGTGAACAAACAAAACAATTAACAATCAATAAAAATAATAAACAAATGAGAATATGGGAGGGGGGGGGGTTCATGTCCAGTTCTTCTTACAGTGTCCAATGTTAATGTGGGCCCCACACTATACATCCTGGTATGCCGCTGCCAGAGGGCTCATTGTGTTTGGATGCGCTGCATTTTGTATGAGTGAATAAGCAGGTATTTACCGGTGCGCGGACACAAAGATTTCTGTCTCTACTTTCTTCTTCCTGGTGTGTCACCATTACAAGCTCATTGTGTGAAGGTGTTTTTTTTTTGTGAATTAGCTGTTTCCTACTGGTTTTCTTTCTCCTGGTGCACTGTCCCCAGACACTCGTATGTTGATCCGCTTTTGCAAATTTTATAGGAGTGATTAAGCTATTTACTGCTGGTGCGCTGACACCAATCTCTCTCTGTCTCTCGTGACGTCCATTGTGTTGTATGTCTGCTTAACTAGTATAGATTATATTTTAGACTATGTTTTATCTATCCCTTTGCAATATAGACATATCCGTATGCCAGATTGACAGGTCACTGCCTAATTAGGCAAATACTTAACTGCATGTTACTGCAACTGAGTAGAATTCAGATTATTGATGTGTTAAATTGTCATTTAAAAGGACAAATACATATATGAGATGAAATGAAAATGAAAAATAACATGGAGTGGAGACTGGAATTATTAATGACATTATTCTACTTCCCAAATTGTTTGTAAATTGCACCAATTAATATGTGATTCTAGCATACAAAACACAACATATGTTGGTATTACAGTATTTGGCATATGATGTAATTCTAGGGAGACCCTGGCACAAGATGACTATGGACACAAATATGCAAAATTCATGAAATATTTGCTGACTTTTGCAGTAAATAAGAAGTTTGAGACATTTTGACAATGAAAATGGAGACGATTTAAAAGTTGCAACTTTAATCTTTACGAAAAGAGACGGGCAGAAAAAAAATTACAGGCATTTACGAGTCAGTTAATGTCACTTTCCTTGCTGAATGGCTTTTTCTCATTAACATGTAAATCTATTTGGTAAGGTGCTTCAAACATTTGATCTCCATCAGATCCCAACCATGCCATAGAAGGTATCTGTGATGTAAAGGTGATGTGAGTTTTGAACTATTCTAGTATCTTTTTTTGCGCATTATGTCCACAGCACTATGTCCAAACTGATTGCGAGTGGTCGTTTTTCAGATGAACTTTTTGTGAGACGCCCTGCTTCTATTTATTCCTGTCCAACGCTTTGAGAGAGCCACAATGGATGAGGTTTGTCTGATTCGTTATCTATACGATACCTCCTCGTTTCACTGCAAAAACCTAAAATAAGGTGACAGCTGGCTGGAGGAAGATTGCCAAGGAGCTGAAAGTTTCCTTCTTGCAGTTGATAGATTGTTTGCCATTTCCAGTAGATATCACAACATAAAACATGTGTTTTGTGTTTGAAAAGTACAAATGTCAGAAGGAACAAGTCCTACTCACCCATCTTTGAAGTGGTTGAGTCTCCATACTGATCTTGAGCGCACAGCTGATAGGCGTGTGCTTAGTTTACGCGAGGTAGCGTTGCCTTTACGACACGGTGTCCTTCTCTCTGCCGCCGAGTTCTCTGCCATCTTCATGGTTGTTGTTGAACAAGTCCTGGTGAAAGACGTATTAGAAGCCTTTTAAACAGTATCTATCATGTATGATCAAAGCAACCAGTCTTTCTCTGAGCTCGCTTTTTATTACAGGAATAAAGTGAGTCCCCTCACTTGCTACGGTTGGCGGGGAAATAAGATCCATTAACCGATACATGGGCCTAAAAAAACTGTTGATTTCTTCCCATGGAGCAGACATGAAAACTATTTTGGATCAGTAAATACCTGCTCATTCATGTTGAATATTTGTTTCTTTTTTAATATGCGAATACATATTTGATTTTAGAATATTTTTTGGACAGCCCTACCACCCACCTTGAGTTGGATCAACAGAGTGAATCAACAGCTACATATGCTTGACGTTGCAAATACATTTGTCAAAAATGTATTTGAAATTTTAAAAACTATTTAGATTGTTGGGGCTACCTCTTACATAAGTATATGTCGAGTTGTGATCTCAAAACATTATGACATGATTTACAGAGACAGACACACTGACAATGACATAATGTCTTTCACACCCTGTCACATGCTGACAGGATACAAAAGATAGCAGTGTGTCATATGTCTCGCCACTACACACAAGAAGACAAACATCACACAAATACATCTTTTTGTTAGTGGCAGTTAACCCTGTGACCTGTAAGACATCTCTCCTCTCAGATGAGCTCCACACTGTACACAGAGGCTTTTACTATAATGCTGAAGCAAAGCTTTGTTTATGTATACCAAAGAAGACTGGACGAAAGAAGAAAACAAAATGTGTTTTCATTTTTTACTGCCGTAACATATGTGATGAAATCTCCAGACCAACACAAGTTACTTCATATTCAAGTGGATTGAGCCAGTTGGCTCCTTGTACAGTGCAGGTGTTCCATAACTTGTGTTTTTCAAGACACAATAACAGATTGAAGGTCCAGACATGCTTGTAACTTAAAACCTCTCTATCAACACAGCTGTCAGGGCATATCATCTCTCACAAAGCAAATTATTACATATTCAGAGGAGACCATCCGTTATTGTGCATTCGTACATCAGAATGATGATCATAACATCACGTCTGATTATATTATCATTCAACAATTTACTTCCTTCTTAGTATGTACCGTACTTTTCGGGTTATAAGCCGCTACTGCCTTCGGTCAGTGTCCCCGACAGCTCCCCGCTGTAGCCAGCTGGGGCTCCTGCTAGCGCTCCGTCACTTCCCCGCTAACTTCCGCTAGCTCCCTGAAAACCACCGAAGGTAGCAGGACCAGGCTCGACACCCGACTTGGGCAGAGGGGACGCGGGCAGTAGCAGCAGCAGTGGCCGGTAGCAGCAGAAGCGCTAGCTAGCAGCGCTACTAGCAGCGCTACTAGCAGCGCTAGCTAGCAGCGCTAGCTAGCGTGCTACAGCGGGGACACTGATCAGCCGTAGGAGCGGCTTATAACCCGAAAAGTACGGTATGCTGTCTTTCAAATGTTTCCTTTTCTCTTCATGATATCAATGTTTTTAACTTAGAAACAGTTAAAATGATGAAATTAATGTATAGGGGTGTAAATGATGTGCACGAACATGTGTTCCTTTTTAAGCATTTACCAGTTGAAATATGAAAACGTTTTGGGGCTTAAGATATAGACTTTATAAACCCCAGGTGCCTGCAAAAATCGGGGCAGAATTCTTCATCAGGAGCTCTTCCTCACACGCAAAAAAAATGCAAAACCTGGCCTTACAAGAGCATATAAGTCCATTTTACATGTTTATAACACAATTCAACCATAAATATTAACATAAACCATAAATATAACTCAAAGGACTCGAAAGTGACTCGAGAGAATATGAAAATATCAATTTTTATATCCCTAGCTTGATGCCACACATGATTGGCGCACCTTTCTGGAAAGCTTATGACCTACGGAATTCGCCAATTGCGCCAAAACCACTGTCAGACAAAGCCTCAGCCAGATATCAACCACATTGCATTTTTTTCCAGCCAAAAAACTGAAATATGACTTATGGAAGAAACAATACTTGCTTGGTATGTATTGGTGCATCTGCTTGAGCAGAGGCCCTCTGTTGTGGAACCAGAGGCGTCCAAGGTCCAGGAAGAAAGTTAGGGCATTTTTGCCATTCAGAATTTTTTTGAAAAATGGCTAGGGGGCCAGCTTGGTCATTGAAAATGTATTAAACATTGACCTACTGAATCACCTGAAAATCTAACATATGTGTTCTATGTCCATAAATGTTGTGTTTTTTATGGAGAGACAGGTGTTATCCAGTTACTGTAAATAAAATTAATTATCTATAAACCAATGCATGTGTGGGGCCCACATTAACATTGCACACTATAATAAGAACTCGAACATCTGGCTCAGGACAGGTGGATCTTCATTTGCCTTCTCCATAAAATATAGACGTGAGGTTGACAAATGGAGAGAGAGAATTCGTATTGTTCAGTCTGCAAAAAAAAGTCTCAAACATTTGACAGTAGCAACCAAAAGCATGTACACAAAGACCAGAGGGGACGGGAGAAGAGAGCTGCTGCTTTGAAGCTACCTTTTTGCTGCAAGAACAGGTCCGGCGTTAACATGACTACCAACATGAGTCTGTCCACTTGATTACAAAACAATTGGTCCCTGAAGTCTCAGTGTTTGAAAAACTTCCTGCACGCAGGACATCCGCGCAGCAGCTCACTTGGCTGGAAGCCGACACTTATTGTTGTCTAACTGGGACACAGGCGAAGGAGAACTGGTCTGCTATACTGCAGATAACGTACACATGTTGTGGCTACAGAGAGGGAGCTTGGATGGCCTTGGCTCAGCTGTTTTGGCTGTAATTTTAACCTCTCCATTACAAGCAGTCTTGCCTCTGATTCCAGAGCAGTCCATGTCATGGGCAAATGTAGAAGTTTAAGCCCAGTGGATGTTCTCTTATGCAGCTGGTACAAGAGCTCTCTCTTGTACCAGCTTGTGGTCACAGTGAAAACCAAACCCTCCGCTGCTGTTATTGTGATGTGGCTTTATAATAATTTTAAAAGCAAAAGAACATATATTTTGCACAATATATCCCGTTGAAAATATTTTAAGTTGAAAATAAAAGTCCCGAGATAAAGCTGCTCCTATATAATGTGTTACATCATTTTAATGAAAAAAGGGGATTATTTGCTCATATAGCACACACACAGCACCCATATAAACTGGTTTCCCATTCATTCTTGAACATTAATCATGAACACTGAGTGCAGTCCACTCACCACTAAAGCAGAATGGCCCAGCTACCATTAGGACATACTTTATGTAAAATTTAGAATAAAACCCACATTATGAATGAAGCAAATGTCACTTCGAATCCCTTTTTATTCAATCTAGGCTGACTATATATGTTCTTTCTCTCCTTCTCTCAGTCTTTACTGCACTTTTCATTGAGCTACTCGTATTTATACAACAACATTAATGTTGAACATGGCCGTTCAAATCTATATACTGACAAAGATCATTGACACTACAAATAAACTAATATGTGGTGTTTCTTTGTGCAGCCCTTCAGTACATTTTCAAGTAATGTGGTTTTCAAGAACATACTGCATGTTGTACACTGTGAGCACAGAGAGTTGAAGAGGGAGGGAGGAGATCAGCACATGGTTCAAGGCAGAAACTGACTTTCAGAGTTGATTAGTCATGGCAATGAAAGGATAGGTTTTCTATACAGTATATAAAAAAGTATAACCCAGAAACATTCAATAATTGAGTTTGAAGAAGTGTTGTAATAAGTCAGTTTACGGATGCAATTTTAACTGCAATGACCATCCTTTTGAATTAACAGCATTTAAGGGGTTTGTATGCTACTGAATGGATATTCAGTGTTCTATAATGGTACAAAGTAATTTGTAATAACTTGACAAATGTGCTGACAAAGTGGCCTCACTTGCAGTTTTAATTTGGATAACCTGTAACTGTGCCTGCCAATCAAGTGAAGGGCCAGAGTTTCCTTCTCAAGGCATTGTGCCTTTTCTCAACATCTTTGAATATATCGAGCCTTATTCAGTCAAAAATTTGTGTTGATTTTAAACATTACATGTCTGCTTAAGTGATTTGTCAACAAATTAAGATGTTTGAAGATTCTGCAGCACTAATACTGCAGCAAAATACATTTAAGTCACTGGATTGTGGTAGATATTTCTTTTCATTTAGCTTCTGCAACAGCATGAACAATAGCTCAGGGGTCACCTTATGGATTGGGACCACACGCAGGCTCAGTACCCACATACAGACTACATTTTGACATGGATTAGTCTATTTTGCGCATGCTGTAGGAAAGCCCAGAGTCACATTTATTGGATATGTGAAACAACTTGTTTTCGGTCACATGAGTAACTGCCTTGAAAGCTGTATACAGCATGAGGCTATCAAGGAGGAAACTGTTCAAGTGAGCTTTAGGGTTTTTTGGGTCTAATGCCGTGTTCACACCGGACGCGGCGCGAATTTGCGGCGCGACCAGATTACATGCAAAGTCAATCCACAGACGCGCCGCCCCGCGAATCGGCGATTTTTTCGCGGGGCGGCGCGATAGACGCGTTTGAGGCGGCGCGAACAGAGCGTTTGACGAGGGGCGAACAGAGCGAAGGACGCGGCGCGAATTCGCGTGAGTTCAATTCTCCCAACTCCAGCGGAGAATTCGCGTGACGCAAAGTTGCGGCAGCCAATCAGCGTTGAGAATCAGCGTTGAGAAGCTCCGCCCGTCATCACCGCCGTCTTGCCGGTCCCGAATGAAACTGCTGCTGCTTCGCCTGAACCAGCGCTGGCAGCGGCCGTCATTCAGACACTGTTGTGGGACTACGGATAATATTATGAACCCAGACACCATGGAGTTTGATGTTCCGACACATGTGGAGTTTACACAACAAGTATAAAGCAGAACTAGTGGTTAATTCCATGGTGGGTGGCAGAATCGGTATCCGTTTTACGGAGAAGCCAGACGCAGTTCCTGAGGAGTCGGAGAAATTCACCGAGCTGTGTGCGGCTACGGATGGTGTTATGAACCCAGACACGGGGGCGTTTTATGTTCCGACATGTTTGGAACTTCCACAACAAGTATAAAGCAAAACTAGTGGTTATTTATTCCATGGTCGATAGCGGAAATGAAAGCTCCTTTCACAGAGACAAGTGACTGAGATAAGCCACGCCCCTTTCGCGGCGCGATGTTTCGAGTTTGGTGTGAACACCCTCGTTTCACTCGCGCGAGTAAACTTCCGCGGTGAACGCGGCGCGATAATTCGCGCCGCGTCCGGTGTGAACACGGCATAATACTTGCTCACTATGCTGCAGCTCTCAAGCAATGACAGCAAATGTGTCATATCTAGATGGTCAGACAGTTATAGTACCTGACCTAACGGGCTACAAGCTATGTTAAAACTGCCACTAATTCCTCTGTAATGAACTTCGGATCAGACGGGCTGATGTGAGCACATGGCTTGACACTTCAGTGTACAAGGGGTCAGGAACTGTAAGCTGCACTACGCGATCACACTTTAAATCACTTTGGTAATGTTCTGAAGCTAATGTGAAAGATGTGTAAGTCATTTCATTTGTAATACCAGTTTTAGCTCAATTCTGAAGTTATCATCATCATCATCATCATCATCAAGCACTGGCACTTTGCTCCATTAGGCCCTTTGCAAGAACACTCAGGGTCATTTGAGATTCCTGACATTAATGATGATCTCTTACAACAGGCTAGTATTCACACGTCCCACTTCACAAGTCCCCACCTAGTTAAGTTAGTTTTAAATTATCTGACATTTTAGAATACATTATTTCTTATCAATGAGCTTAATGCGAGAAGTGATATGGGAACACATTTCTTTTCAATTTTGTTCAGATCCACATTGTTATTTTGTTAATGCCCATTGATTTCTGGGATTCACCAATGTTTTCTCTTTTTTCCTTGTTTTCACAGTTCATAAATTGTTTGTCCAACCTAATGAAACAAAACTATAAAGACACTCATATGTTGTGCATTCAGGTTCTGAAAGGCTTACATACTGCTCTAAGAGGCTTTTTCATTTCTCCGTCACGCAAGTACAGACACTCTGGAAAGTGACTTGGTTACTTTGTTTAATTTGATCAGTACCTCATTTTCACTACTACTGAAGCACTTATTTTAACCCTAGAACACTAACGTTACAAATAGTAACACCATCACTAACGTCGGGTATATTTTATCCGATATAATGTACCTGATAAAAAATACTTATCAAAATATATTAAAATACAACAATACAAGGCAAATTTAAGTACTCTTCTTTTATTTTACCTTATAGAACTTCTCATAAAACAAAAAAAAAACGGTATCATGGAGGGACCCTATAAAAAGGCTCAAAATCGGGTGAAAAATTTGCTATGAACTTGTTCTTCGGTCCACCCGTTCCTGGGAAATGTGAGCCTTGTCCGGTGAAGGCACAGTCTCCCTGCAATGGTAATATCAACCCGGAAATATTTTACCCTCTATCACTAACGTCAGGTGAAAATCACCCGAATACGTGCCTTTTGAAAAAACTAGGGATTGGAGCAGAGAAACACGCCTACCTTCAATAACGTCTGTGAGCAGCATGAAGCTACACAAGGACCCACGCAACTCAGACAAAAGCAACACAATAAAAATGACGTAACTACAATCGCACTGGTAAAAAAATCACCCGACGTTAGTGTTCTAGGGTTTTAATGGTGGCATCTCTCTAATTCGTGGTCGTGTGCCAGAGTTTTTGCAGATGGCACAACATCTGGTCTTAATTTTTTTGGGATTCATTCTTTTTAAGTGGGATTCATCATTCAGCACACCTGGGTAAGAGCAGATTTGAAAGGTTAAGAACGTTTGATGCATCGGAAGTTGACTTCTCTTCTTTTTTAAGAGAAATATGAGTTACATTTAAGAGAATGTTGCTGCCTGAGGCCCAATGTGTAGTATTTTTAAAATATTTTATGTTAACCGTTAAATATACAGTATGAACAACCTTTTTTTGTTGGAAAAACAACTACATGTCAGTGTTTAACAAACTGCAGAACAGAATCGACTTGAATGATAATGTAACATATATTATTTGATGTATATATAGTCACTCAATAAGCTATACATATTACAATTGTAATCCTTGACTGATGAAATATACATTTACAAGTATACAAGTACATTTACTTAAGTAACATTTTAGGTAATTTAATATGAAATATCTGACTTATTTGTCCTCTACTACCACTAGTATTAGCAATAATGAACATATATCTCAGGCAGAAATATTGACATTTAAATGTGAACATCAGAAGATACATGTGTGCCATATGGAATTGACATTACTTCATCATTAACGATATTTCTTTAGATGCATTTTTTCCCAAATAATTAGCCTATCCTTCATCTCCATGCTGCGTTCTCTTTTTACTCTTGTCAAATCCTTATATTTGAAGACTAAAACTGGATGTTGCAAGCCTTTGTTCATTTGATGTGTGACTGAAACCATAGCTTATCCTCCCCTACTGGAGCATTCAAAGCACAAGCCTGCTTTGTGTGTGTGTGTGTGTGTGTGTGTGTGTGTGTGTGTGTGTGTGTGTGTGTGTGTGTGTGTGTGTGTGTGTGTGTGTGTGTGTGTGTGTGTGTGTGAGAGAGAGAGAGGGGGTTGACTGTGCAAAGCTAATGCCACAAGGGGCGGTGATGTGTCAAGACCAATACTCACCTCCACAAACATTCCAGCTTTGCAAAATTACAGTAATTTTCATTTAATCATCTAATGTATGCTTTCAGGAATTTGATGATTTTCTTGACAGAATGAAAATTGCTTAATTCGTGGCTGTTGACGCAAGTGTCAATTCAACTTTCTCCAGAATTTTTTCACTATTTTTGTGGGTTTCCACATTGCCTCCTATGTAGTGTGTCCATACCGACCACATACAGTACTCCTTTGAGTCATATACTCAAAACGCCAGGAGAACAAAGGACGTGCAACGTGCTTGATGTATTATTTTGAGAATGAACACAAATGGTGTTGAGATAATTGCTAGATTTTCACCAATTCAACCAAGTGTGGTGATTTGCACATTCACCAATTAAATGATTTTTTAAAATGAATATGCAAAGTGTTAGCAGCACATTAATTTTTCCGATTCACTATCTGGTGTGCTATTCATTTACAGCACAAGTGATTTGCGATGCCCGAAGAGAAAAGAGAAACATTACCAATCATCCCTAAGGTGATGAGCATGCAGTAAGAGCATCCTGGAGAATTAGGCATAACTCCAAGTCAGCTCTCTGGGGCAGGACTAATCATGTTTCTTTATTACTCCCCAAAAAGCAGTGGTGTAATATAAGTTACAATACACCATGATGCCTCTCTGCATGCATCCACTTAACATTCTGAAATAATAATAATACAATTTCGTGAATTACCGCTGACTTATTTTCCGGCTCCTAATGTTCTCCTTAATGTCACCAATGTTTTGTTGGTGGGCCTTTTCCTGAAATGCAACACACACAAACACATACGATACTGTGTTGTAAATGTTGAATGTAGTATGATGAAGCCCAGTCTGATCTACACTCAGTGACTTTATTTCAATTAATGAATAATTCAGCCAGATGAGTTTGCACATTGTTGCATCAGAAAGAGAGTAATAAAAATAAAGAAAAAATCCTTGAAGTAGAAATAAGCCATGCATAAATGTTTCACTGCATTCTGGGTGCTGGTTTTCCACATGCAGGCTGGGATTTCACTGACATAAGGGGTTGTCTGGGTATCACACTAATATCAAGCTATGGAATATTTGAATAATGGAAGAAACAGAGTCTTCCTTTCAAATCGTCAAATAGAGTTTCTGTCAGGAGAGAGACAGAGAGAGCCAGGCAGCCAGAGACAGAGGGAGAACTTTGGTCAGTATCCACCCTGACAGCAGTGACATTTACATTCTCGTTTGCTTGACAGAAACCCATTGTTACTGGCTTTTCACACTGGTTAATGCACATCATTCCTATCAAAGAACACACACTTGATATAAGTCAAAACAGTCAGTTACTGTGATGAGACAAAATGTCTATTCTTACAAGGCACCCTGTTTTCACACAGATAAACAACACAGAGACGTATGTAAAGTATAAGTAGTTAATGAGTCATTTATTCTGCTAACAGCTACCGAATTAAATTGGTTTTAGCCATCAATAAGCAGCTACACAACAGTTTTCTTTCTTGCGATACTTTGACTTTATGAACTCGTGTGAGGAGACACATATACTCCCACAGATTTGTGCATGCAGTGCTTTTGGGTGTGCACAACACTTAGCTTGAGTGCATGAGGCTCGAGAACAAGGTGGAGTAGAAATGCAAAGGATAGCTAATGGAACCCCTGTTCTTTAACAGATTAATTTTTAAAGAGATAGTTTGCCAATGCCGCTGCACTGTCACAGCCAGGCTGCCTGAAAGCCATTACAATAATGCTACATTTTCACACATTATTTATTAATTCAGACAATGAAAGGTGCAAGAAGCCACCTTGGAGGAGACAGCATCCCTCCATTCTGTCATATGGAGGTGGAGTGAAAGTAAAAACCTGCAAAGACTCACTTTTCACCCTGTACCCATTCTGGTTGCTTTTCATTGTTGCCACTGTCAAAAGCTGACAGGCCTGAAACACTCTAGACTGTCCTCCAGATATGTGCCCTTTCTGGTCTTTGGTGAGAGCTTGGAGAGACTATTACAGATGTGAAATACATTTGTGTCCTTGATGGGTGACTTTTAAGGGGAGGCATCCATACTTCAATTACTTTTGAACACCTTCTGTCTCCATGAGGCTTTGTTTTTGGGGTGAGTGAGCGAGCAGCTGCATGCATTAGCATTCTGTTTAGTGAATATGCAGCTTTTAGTCCAAAACATAATGATTTAGACTGAGAGACACCCTCATTCCCCTAACTGCACGGCACAAAACAAATTTTACGATTCTGAAAGCCATTATTGAATAAAAGCCTGAAATGCTCTTGCGGCCCAGGACATTATGTACAGTACATACAGTGCATGCATCATGATGACAAAAATTCATCCTAATGGTCTTCTGTCAAAAATGTGTAGAGCACAGCTTCTAGTGAAACAGGATGCTATTTTTCCATTGTTATTTCAGTCTGGTGCATAACCATTAGAGAAAAAGACTGCAACATCACACAATGAATCAGTCCACTCAATGAAGTGCTGAAGATTGGGGTTGAAATAAATACCACAACAACTATGCAAATTAGCGGTAGTTTGTAAATCAGAAAATGTTAGCACTGTATTTTCCTTACTTGTTCTGAGGGAGTGGGAGTGAAAGAAGGTTGGAGCTTTTCAAAGGTAATCTTTTTTATTTGTATTATTTAGTTAAAACCAGCAAATTGCTGTTTTGAGATAAGCTTACAGTTATTGGCCATTCATTGACCAAGTGCCTGACCATGTCGAATTAATTAAGGTGCCTTTCTATGGAGTAGTGAATTAATATGTCATTCAGGGTGCACGCTGTTATATGGTTATTAATTGACAGAGTAAACTGCAATCCAATTCCTTGTTTTTTCTGCATGCAGGGCGGAATGTTTTGTCAATTCTGATATAAAGAATAAAGAAAGAAAGAAAATATATATAGAAAGTGGCACATAGATAAACAAACAAATAGAGTTAAGACACAGATACAACTGTCGGTTGAGTCAAATCAAATCATATGCTGAGCAGAGGAACACAAATGCAGTGCAGTGTAGATAAAGAGGTTACTGCCATGGGGAAAGCGTCTCAAAGCGTTGATATTCTGTAACGTATTCCAAACAATTTACATATTCCACTCCCCCCTTCAAGCTAAGACAAATATTACGCAGGACCAGCAGCCATGGTGGTTGAGGAATTAATAGAGTTCTGCTGTTGTCAGTCGTGTTGCATTTTTTACTGGCCGTGCCGCCACAGCTTGTGAGGAAAGCTGAGACTGATTAAATTTGATAGAGGGCGAAGAAAGGGAATATGTACACAGGGGCACACAGGGAAATTATGTGCAGGGGAGTTGTCAGCATAGAGAATCACTGTATGTTGGTCAAAGTGATTTTGTTTAAAGTAATCTGAGAAATACAGAAGGGCTTGGTAGCGGGGCTGTGACTTGTTCAGATATATTCACAAGGTAGGGGAGGGGGAGGGCTATCAATTTTTCTTTCACTGTATTTTTAAACAAAGGATGTGAACAGAGCCCCGTAACCTTGCTTTCTCCACATTATGTGTTTTGTCTATGTACACTGAATGTTTGATCTCCTCCTAGCCCCATCCGTCAACAAATCAGGATTCACAGAGAGATCTAATAAATATCTCTGGTCCACCATTGAGCAGATTATGTGTCAGCTAACTTCCGCTCCGCCCCACGTGCCATGTAGAAGCCTCGGGGGGCCTGTGTCCCGGGAATGATGGGTAATAAAAATGAATCATAGATGAAGGCCAGAGACAGGGTGCTACAGGAGGAGACTTGATGCATTAAACAGGAACAGTCGATATGTGCTCTTGTGATAATAGAGCATATAGGAGCTGCCGACGCCAAGCTATTTAACGCTTGTCAATCTAAACAGCAGAGGGTATCAGGGCTACAACAGCAGTCCTGGAAATGTTTCATTTGGGAGGTTAGGAATGATGAACTTTCACACATTTTAAATCAGCGTTATTCAGAGCAAGAAATATCAAAAGTTGCTATCCTGGTTCAACAATTGAAGCTTGGGATCAGGAAAAAAACAGGTGTAAAATCTGCATCTCCAACCTCCTAGTCTGTAATGTGCACCAATAGTGACAAACCAAAAAATAATTATATAATAAAAATGCTGATTTCCTTTCACGTGTGTGAGCTACTTTGGTAATTAACATCAACACAAACCGTGCTGCGTGGCAATAAGATTTAGAGCCCTGCGACTTTCCTCCCTCAGTAGTTAATTGCTTCTGATCTCACTTCCTTCGGTCATCATTCTGAGGAATGCTTTCTGCAAGCGTAAAAGCCACTTCCTTGTTCCACCTTTCAGGAATAATTACGTCCCCTGCACACTGATGGATATATTAAGTACAGAGGCAGAGAAAGACCCACTAATCCTGTGCTTTCTCAGAACCACACTCGATTTTTTTTGCAGCATGTCACTCCATACATGCTCTGTCACTGCAAACGTGTTTCAAATTGGCTCACAGCGATGAAATCTGTTGCTGTGAATGTTAAAAGTAAGTACATCAGTTACATTAGTGTACCCTAATTGAATGAACTATGTCAGTTCTGGACATCTTTTGCACCAGAAGATTTTGCATAATTACATTAATATGGCACATATTTACATGACCTTATGCATAGGATGAGAAGCTGCCACAGCAAGGAGACAGGCCATACTAATCACTGTCAAACACAGTGAGCTGACCTATAAACTAAGTCATGATGTGTGAGATGTGAACTCTCGGTGGCCTCTAACACAGTAGATAGTAACAATTATTGACACTTTCCCATTAAAAATGTATTCAATGATAAACACATGCAAGACGAGAGCAGGAGAAGGGAGGATGTGGATACCTGAAGGGATCAGTAGAGCTCGGGGCTTCATGTTCACTCAGTTCGCCTGTGTAAATACCTATAGAGCTGCATGTGTTGAGCTTTAGGGAAGATTTGTATTTAAAGGAGAAATCCCCCCCACAGAAACGCTTGCCTTTTAGATATAATGTATAACTGTATCCCCGTGAATTGCAAGTGTTATTTCCCAGTGAAATGTTGCAATCTACAACTTTTTTTCCCTAAATGTGCTCTTCTGTTTTAGTTGGTTGGGACAGTGCTTTTCTAGTTAAAAATAGACAGATGGAAGAGAGCTAAATCAATGTGACAGATATTACATAAGAAAAAAATATAAATTAATAACGGCAGCAGTCGAGGCTTTCTGTGCAACACATCGGGAAAAAGAAAGTGAGAGTGAACAGATATAGATGCTCGTATGTTTATGATGTTATGATGCTGTTACTTCCTCCAACTCCTTCACAGTAAAACCAGAGCCTTCCACATAGAATCGGTTGGTTTTACTGTGAAGCAGAAGCAGACCCTGTTAAATTATGCTTACTTACATAGAAAAGGTTTGTTTGGTTTTTAGTAAGTAGTAGAATAATTTTGTCTTAATCTCCACTAAAACATGTATTATTATTTTACTGGATTAGCCCCATGTTGAACAAGGAAAAACCTTGATTACTTTCTACTTAAATCCCACTTAAACTGCTGTCACTGCATTGCATTCTATCAAAGTTATGGTAGAGGGAGACATTATTATGTCTGCCTCTTTAACCCTCAGAAACCCACTTCGACCATTTATTTTTCACAGCCTTGTTTTTCCGCATTTCAAGGAACCCATCTGAAAAATCCTGAAAAAGCATTATTCATTCCCCTTCCCGACAAGCTAACATGCTTTTATTTTTTATTTTAAGATGGACTTTTTTTTCAAACTTGCAGTCAACTCCAATAATGTTTTCTGTGTGAAAACAAATGCATTCCACAATGCTTACTACCTTATTTCATAACCATATCATAACCATTTCATACTGTTCTACTATAAGTTAGAAGCTTGGAGAATTACGTTTTTTTAAATGCTGACATGTACTGCCCTATTTTGCATTTTAGAGCCCCGCATATGACCAGGTGAGAGGTTTTAATGTCGGAGTAACTACTTTATGAACTACTGCTGTTCATATTCACTCCTGTTGGTATTTTTTAAGCCTTCACACACTGTTGTCAGTGAAGAGAAAAATCAATTTCGAAAGAAAAAATCAATGCCAATTCCTTTCCCTCTGGGCTTGTCTCTGGCTTACAGTATATGGAACAAGTGCAATGGAAATAATGATCTCGTTCTTCTGGCTACACTACACTACCACAGTTTTTTGACCGTCTAAAAGTGCTCTTGAGGTCTCCTGTGGAATAAGCTTTGAGATTTGAGTTTGCTCAAATTAGTGTAAATTACCCCAACTCTTCCCTCTCTTGCCTCAGCCAAAAGTCCCTCTCCATTCTACAACTAGTGCAAAGTGCTGCTGTGAGGATCACACAAAATTGAAACATTTTAGCTTCTTTACACTGATTACATTTTTTATAGGACTAAACTATTCTACTCAAATATTAGGATTGGTCCCAGATGCAGGTACTATGTTTTTGATATCCTGTGACACAAAACACACCATTAAATCTTACATTAAAGGTGCCTAATGCAGGATTGGGAGTATTTCAATTTCCTCTCAACGCCTCTCAACGCGGCAATGCCAGAGCTGGCAGCTCTTGGTTAACGGTGCTAACGATTTAAAAAAATAGGATTTTTTAATGGTTTGTAGTATTAGTAGTACGAGGAAGCAGCAGAAGCGGTAATAGAGGTTGTGTCCTGTATGAAAATGAGTCTGATATGCATGGCTTTTGCACAACGAGGGACCAGAGGAGCCGCAACTTGAACTGAAAAGTATTGATGTCAACATATTTTATGTATGTTGTTTTTTTTCTGGAAAAACTCCAAGAAATTAATATAGAATGTGCATATGTTTGTAACATGGACTCCTGGCTCTGTCAAGCGTTGTTGATAAAACACAATCTTTCTGCAAAGGGCAGCTGTGAAAGCCACAGGAAGCAAATAAACAGATTCATGAATACAATGCATACTCAAACAAATAGCATCATCTTCTGAATACCAAAAACAGTGGCAACTACCTCCCGCTTTGATTTAGTGCCACTACATTTATTTTCATCTATTTAAATTCCACTCTCGCCTTGTAATCACCGTGGGGATGCTTTCTCCTCACTGTTCTTGTCTTAAATGTGAGAGAAATATTATACAATGTATGCACCCAAACCAGCCTTGTTTACGGAGGGAGTTTTTTTCTTTCTTCTTTCTTAGGGCTTTATAATATTATGTTGCTATAAAGCTTGCAGCAATGTTTTAATCTCTTGATATGTTGACAGTTTACAGAGGGAAATAAATATATAATTTTGGTTTAATTGAGTTGAAGACCTAATGAATGTTAGGCCACACTTATCTGTTCTCTTTTGAAGCAACAGTTGATGGTATCTTTCGTTCTCTCTCTTCCTCCCTCTTTATCTCTCCAATTCTTCCTCTCCCTCTGTCCCTCTTTCTGCCTCTCGCTGCTTTAATCACAAGGGGGCCACAGGCTACTTCTGATGGGCCGTGGCTGTATTGCCGTCATCGTATCCCTCCCCCTCTCTGCGCGTGTGGTGCCTCAGCCAGAGCTGGAGCAAGGACACAACCCCTTCAGGCAACCACCTCCCAAATCTGAAGGGATGAAGCACATGTTGCCACAGATAAACCACTGTGATCAATCTCATGGATGCACAGCGAATCAGTGGAGCGAAAGGCTTTGAAAATCAAGCCCTGTCCCTGATGTGCCCAGCAATGATTATGTGGTCAGTGGTGCCAAAGGCAACCAGCAAACATCAAGGAACTTGGAGCAGTGGGCCTGTCAGTTCTCAACACTAATTAAACATACACAAGTAGCCAGTGATACGATGCCAACAGGGCAAAGGCTGACATCCTTTGGTGCTTAATAAGTTGAATATCACGAATGCCAGTGAAATTATTTTATTATTACGTAGTTATACATTTATCTGAATCATCAAGGAAAGATTGTGGCGATGGATTAGGAGTTGTGTTCAGTCACTTTTCTATTGCTTTTGTTATGGTAGATGACTACCCATCTATTTAATGCAGTCGCCTACGCAGCTCTCTTTGTCACAAACTCTATTGGAGCTCACAGCCGGGGGCTGGAAGGGAGACAGCAAGTAGAAAGTGTCTCAGCAAGATATTCTCCTGTGATGGGTCAGATGAGACTGAACATTGTCCCCTTGTCCCTGTTACTGTCTACTACCACGCACAATACATTACTACCGAAACTAAAGAAGCAGTGGAGTTAGGAAAACGATGGTTTGAAGGTTGAGGTAAATTATCTTTACAAGATAAGGCTGTGACTGCATCCCAGCTTGCTTTTACTAGAGCCATGACTACGGTTGTGTTTTACCTCTGTTTTGTGGTTCCTGCAGATTTGACCTGCCTTAACACTTCATGCGAATATTGAATACGCTGTTTCTGCTGTTCAAATGCTACAATTTCTGACAGGCACTGGAATCCATTATTCAAGCTCACACTTCTGCACATTGTTGACCTCATGCAGAGGTGAGATGCAATTGTAATGATATAACTACAGAAAACTCAAGCAGTTGTTGTGGAAGGCTTTGTTGAAGCCTTTGTTTAATTTGAACCAGCAATTACAGAACGTGACAGACATCTCAGTCACTGCAGTGTGACACTACTGGGCTCATGCTGATGATTTTGATGTGTGACAATAACAAAACTGTGTGAACGTTATCACTGCCAGTAGTGCTGGCTCTGGCTCTGAACAGACTTTATATTGGCACTAACAAGCAGGACAGGTGCATCTTGGAAAGTTGATTAACATTGCTGTTAGCTAACCACCACCATTCGCCAACCATTGTGAACATTGTTATGTGTCATATTATGGCACAATAACATCACAAAATCATCAATCACAGAACACTTATGGATACCAGCTTGGAAATCCCATGAAAGCAAGCTCTTTACTATTGTTTTTATGAGATTACATTGTAATTTAATAAAAACTTTGATAGGTGGTTGAATATCCTACAATGCATCAACTACATCCGTAGCAATGCTAATTTGGTAAGTGACTTGTAATGTCATATGGCAGACTTCATTATTCTCACCAATTAATGTGACACAAACAGAGACAAATTAACTCACTTGTCTATATTTAGCAAAATAATAACCATTTTAGTACAACAGGGTGATTAAGAAATATAATTATTTTCTCCAAATTACGACGTTCCCAATTCTCTAATCCCCATACTCTCCCGCTAACAAGAATCATTTTCTTCCTTGTGATTTGAGCAAATGCTCCTATGAACCAAATAATATTCTTCTCCCAAAACAGATCACCCCACCCAACTCTTTGCCCAGATTATCTTTGAAGAGAGAAAGTGAAAGAAAGTTGTTGTATCTATGCTGCTCTGAATTTTTAAACTAAGAAATGATTCAGTCAGCATCAGTTATGGAGAGTGGGCCCTGAAAATACTTCAAATGATCCTCAACATAATCTTGGAACAGCAACAGAATCTAAAACTGATGTCTTCCAGGCTCCTAAAACTCCCTGAGCTCTTGACATTTAGAAATTTGTAAATTTTTGTTTTTGTATATTTTATTTAACATCAAATGGCAGTTTTAGTATTGCAGTTCAATCAATTTGGACCTCCAGATAAGCATTTGCTCTTCCTGACTGCTAATCTTAATGGTGAGGGATAATCTCATCATACATGTTTTAGAAATCATCCCCCAGTTCAGAAGTCTCCCATAATTTATGGATTTTATTAGTGAAATGTGCAAATAGTTGCAATTTATTTCAAAACCAGTCAAAGTTAATATCATGATACATTTTATGTCTCTTTGGACATTGCACCTCTAATCTCAAAACCCTTCAATGATTAAAAAGTAACTGAGGCTGAAGTATAATCACTTCAGTCCATCAAGTTAATTAATAAATGAGAACAATTATACACTGAAACCTCACTATAGCTTTCAAAGTGATGATAAATATATGGTTTATTTGTTATTATAGCTTAAAATGTTTGTTTAACAAGTAATGAATGCAAGTAGTCTTTACCTGAAAGGTTGCGTCATCGGTTTACTGGCAGCTGTGGCCCGTCACTCGTGATCATTTGCTGCATGTGGGTGAGCTGAGGACCTGTAGATCCACGACAGAGCCAACTGCAGGATGAAGCAAATTGGTGCAATATCATCTATCATCCTCATTCACACTTTGTCAGATACCCACCTGCACTGTGAACACACTGTTGTTCCGAGATGATTCTGACCCTGTGGTTAAGTAAGGCTAACATTGTGTGATGTGTTTGGGGATTTTTTTTCCTTGATCTGGTGATGCCTGCATAAATTAGAGCTGTGTTCTACAGCTCCTCAACAGAAACCCGCCCTGGCAGCTCTCCAGCTCAATCACATTGATTTTCCATAACAATATGAAGAACACTGTTCACTGCCGAGGATTAATGAATTGCATCTTCAGAGTCACTTTGGCATTCCTAATGAAGGTAGATGAATTTCCCTGAGCAGGCCAGCTGTGTTTGAATTCGTGCTGACTGTGCCAGGGCACATCCATTGCGAAGCCGGAGAAAAAACACAAATATTTCACAGACTCATAAATCTTCCTTTGGTCTGTCAGATAATTTTAGTAAAAACATATGATTCAAAGTGTGACATTTATCATCATCAGGCCCAGGGCCCCTTCATCCTGTTTCTGCCCCCTCCTCTTTTCTTCACCTGAAATGAGAATGTTTTCTGTTGGTGGAATCGATTCAGAACACAAACATTTCTGAGATGTGTCTATAGCTGCACTGTCAGTAACATAAAGATACATAGGCAAATTACATATTATGTTACAATATGTTAATCTGTGTTAAGTCACTTATGTGCTGCATTTTTGTAAATGTGTATGTTGTATTCAAGGGTATGTCTTGCTTAAAAAGTCACGACTTTATGGAGACATTTTTAAAACTAACTTGAAAATAATAATTTCAATATAATTAATTGTAATAGATGTGTATTTAAGTGTGTAAGAGTAGGAGATGGTTAACACATATAATAAGCTTCATGCATGCTCACTTTCTAGTCAGCTAGCCTGGTCACTTCCGGCGCCTGTGGGATTTTGTGGGATTTTCACACCGACAACGTGAGTGCCACATGTTCGACACTAAAAAAGTGAGAGGGCTTCAAACTATGTATTTCAAGCTACAGCCCCAATTATAAAGTTAAGATCTGGATGTGCAATGCTAGACCTGAACATGCTTGTGTACCTGCAACCATGGAGCCGCACTTTAATATCAGACTGCATATTATTCCCAACTCAAGATCAGCTCTGTGCTGCACACAGACTCACCAGAAGTGGTGAAAACCAAGGTAACTAACTTTTTCTAACATGGCACTTTGATTTTATTTATGGGTATTTTTTATGGTTATTAGAACCTTTTCCATTGCTGCCCCCCACAGTTCCCAGCTTCCTGCCCCCTGCGGCACTCCATCCCCCATGATCAACCCCTCATGGCTTGGCAAGCGGATGGTATATACCCTCAATGAACCTGCATATCAAAATGTATGTTGATACTGGAAGTATATTTTAATTATAATATCTATACCTTTTTTCAAGTAAGATTTTCAAAACAATTTGACTTGTAACAGAGTATTCTTACACTGTGGTGAGAAAGGTAAGAAGTAAGAAGAATTTAGTTTTACACCATTAAATCCTCAGATCTATTTAATCTGTGTACGTCATCCCATTTCCTGAAGTGGAGAATCATTATAAGTACTTGATGTAAAAGTTATGGTTTTTTCATGAAGTGGTTTCATCACTGGAATAATATCCAGTTGCGTTAATCAAATCTATTTTTGCATCACAGGGAAAAATGTAAATGATTTACAGATTCTGTAATGTAGCAATTTTCTCACTCATACGTGTCCATTAGGGTAAACAGGTCATATACAATGGCCGAATAGCAATGTTAGATGGCGCATGGTGTAGCGTTAAGTTACCATAACAGTATAGGTGCAGAAATTAATATTAACATGGGGCCGATGAAGAATAATTTATGCAAATCAACTTATTTATGTAACTGATGGCGTCGACACATACTGCAACAGGCACAGATACAAAATAAGAAAAGTCAGGGGATTACCAAAGATGTCCAGATTCATCTTCTGGGCACCATGAATGTCTGTACTAAATGTAATGGCAATCCATCCAGATTCAAAATCCAGACTGGCAGACTGACCACCCAAACAGCTAAAAAGTGATCTCGACATGATCCCACACACTGGATAGACTTTCACATATCTCAGAGGAACATTGTTTTTGAAACTATGACTGTTGATTCCCACAGCCACAGTTTCGGGGCATTTATTAGAACACCTTATTAGCAATGGCTTCATGCATTTTTCTTTGTGATGAATGGATCAGTGGAATGGAAACGAGAAAAATCTTGCTTTGACATAATTCCCTAATTGACTGGGCAAGGACTGGAAAAGAACTATGTTATGTCCTGATATAAAAGTGCATGCAACATGCCAGACTGAACTGCCTCTGTGGAATATGCAAAGATGTACCTGTTTTTCATTTTTCTTCCAGATGAAATGGTTCAGTTCAACATTGTTTCAGATATATACAGTATCATATGTATAAGACAGTGTGATTATGAAGTGAACCCAATTTGCTCGCATGTGGCAAACCAAGGAGGGAATAATTTTACTCAATCATCCGCCCAGACGATATGCTCACATATGAAGGTCCTGTTGGGGTATAGCCGCGGCATTCGGCGGCCACCAACTCCCATCCACCCCAGTTGGTTCTGATAATTAATTCACTGAATCTGAATCTCTGCCTGACATCCATTCCCATTTCAGACCACCAGTTATGTGAACATTGACTCTGGAATAATCATTTGTTGGACTTTCATACTGGCTTTCTTGATAAGCAAACCTTTGCATTATTTTTCTGCTTGGCTGTCCCTGTGAAATAGCTCTTGGCTAATGTAAGACTGTTTTCAGATACAGTGAGCTAGATCTGTGGCTGCGGGAGCGGGACCGCTTTGCCCATGAAAACTGATCTGGTGGGGTGAAGACGTTATGTACAAGTTGTAATAATCAACAAATACTAAAGTTAAATTCCACCTTACATAGTAGAACTGTTAAATTGCTGCCTGAACAACAGGCATCGGTAAATTTATTTTGTATTTGATTTTTTGTTTTGTTATGTTCTCTCTGTAGTGAAATGACTCAACCTCTCGTAATCTATCTCTCTGTGGTAAGGGTGTGCTTCAGTCAAGAGACACTGAATAGAGAAACAACAATGACAACAATATACCGTGAAACAATCATGTTTTCCTGAATAGAGCTTGACCGTGTCAGCTTCTCTGCGGGTTAAGGAGATGCACAGGACACTAATCCAAGTGCCACAGTAAAGCACATAACAGGCACAGATAAAACTGCTCTCTAACAATATCCCCTCTAATCTCTGTGTACTGCTGTCCCAAGAGGAATCAGATGATACAAGCGATGTGCAGGTTGTATTTCACACACATTGACACGTCTCACAAATCCATCTTTTTCCCCAGCGCAAGTCTCTCGGTCTCCAGCTCTCGCGCGTTCTATCTCACACACACACACACACACACCCCCTCACACTCTCAGATTTCCCCAATATTTTCAGCAAACAAGGTAAAAGCATTTGAAAATAAGTAAATATCGTTCTAAATCCAATTTGTACCTGAAAATGAAAAAAATTAATAAAAAGCTTATGGACTGGGTATCCTGTTTGAGTATGTATGTAATTTGATTCCTAACAAGCATGACATCACTATCAAGCAGCTAAAATAAAAGGGAGAAACATGGAGGAGACCTGCATGGAGACTTCATCCCCAGTCACCCAAACTGGCTGGAACCAGCATGAAACATTGCTCACAGGGAAACAAGATGAGGCACGGTTGGAATTGGAGGCAAACAAATCGACTCTCCACACTTGCATATGCTGTGTTTCTCTGCCACAGACGTGGACACGCACACGCACACAAAGACATACAACGAGGAGGGGAACAAGGGGGGCAGCTCTGCCCGAGGCCACCTACACGATACCCTGAACCATGTGTGGCTCTTTGTGCCAGCTTTGAAATGTCTAACATTCAGGTCAGAACAGGGAAGTACATCTATCTTCTGTGTGTCAGGGCTCAGCATTGATGGATGACCAGGCCTGTTGAGTTGTGGTGGCCAGGTGACATAGCCCCATTACTAAACAGATTGCCGGGCTTCTCTCCTTTGTGTGCCATCAACAAGAGGTGCTCTTCTTTATTATTTCCGTGCCACAGATAATAAATACTCATAAACCTAATGACGCCTGATTACTGCTGCAATCTTTGGCTCATTAGGCTGATTAGCTGCAATTGTGCAACTCTGTGGAAGCCGGATGTGTAAAAATACACTCCTGGTGCTTTGTGTGTGTATGTTTTTGGTCAAATGACAGATATACTCTCTAGCTCATTTGACTGAGCACTTAACAAATCTATTTGTTATCGTTAGTATAGAGATGACACCGTGGTATTGACACATGCACTCTACACTTTTAACCTTACACCCTCGCAGGGGTTGTGTTTGTGTGTTTTGCATCAGCAAGGGTGTTCTATAGTGCAACACTTCAATCATGTTGCCTCACATAAGCTGCTCTGGTGCAGGCATGTCTCTTAATTTACAGTCCTTGGTGGTAGAAAAATGTCCTTCAATGTCAGAGTGAGCCTTCTGTGTCCACAGACAAATCAACAGAGCGGGTGGAGTCAGTGACCCCAATAATTTAGTGCATTACTCTAGACGTTTTCAGATGCCGCGGAAAGTGCCCATTTTTCCCAAATCGAGCCTTGGCCCCTCCTGTTTATTACAGCTTTGTGACCCATGCTGGGCCCTGCTGAGCAGGGACGGAGGAGGGGGGTGGTGTTACAGCAAACAGGGGTCGCAGCAATGACACCATGAATCTCCACATCAAACAAAACAGCCTGAAAATCGTTCAAGGAAGTAAAACTTCCTGAAATCCCTGAAGCAGTAGCTTCAGAGTCAGCAAATTGGAATTTCCGGATGTTATGAATAAAAAAACACTACAATATTTTACAATGACTCTTGCAACGTAATGTAAAATCCATTCTCTTTTTTTTTGTCTGCAGGCATTGCCCTAAATGCACTTCACCAATTGGATTTACTCTTGGGGGGAAAAACACAATATATTTGTTTCAATTTAAAAACAAACAGAATAGTGGAAACATTTTCAATGTACGACAAACTTTATCTCCATCATTTGTTAAAGATTAATTTAGCTATTTTCTCTCCAAAGTGATCATAACAGATCATATATTCAGTGTTACCTGAGCGATCCCTAAATAGCGAACAGGAAATGAGAGTTTATCAGTTTGACACTTAGGCTGCCATCAATGTGCCACAAATGTGTTGATTCAGATGACATCGTGTACAGTCTAATATAATTGCTTTAAAACATCTAGTGTTGTATCTTAATTTAACACCCACTCTGTATGTAGGTGTAGAATGCAGACAATTGCTTTTAATACGTGAGGTTATTTTCAGTTCAACTCCTCCTGAACATTAGACAATGGGGCCTATAAGTATAGAGCAAAAAGGGTTTATCATGTTCAAGCTTGTCGAGCACGCTGTTAAATCCTTGGCCTTATTACTCTCTTCAATACTTGAGATGATAACAAAACAACTAGTCCAATAAGTGTCAAACAAGGATTGCCAATGCTGACTGAAAATCAAATTCTCCATTCCTGCCTCTACTACAGCGAAAAAAAACAGTTTAACACAGAAACCTTGAACTGCTTCAGCTGGTTATCTGTATGTGTGTGTGTGTGTGTGTGTGTGTGTGTGTGTGTGTGTGTGTGTGTGTGTGTTTGGTGTTGGTCATTAGCTTGAAAACCTGATCAAAAGTAATCTTGTCCAACAAATATAAAATCACATTGGCAGAAAAGTGAAGGTAGTGCGCCAGTGAAGGGAGACGCAAGTGTCTCATTTTGTCACATATCTAAACATCTCTTTGCGCTAACAGAGAAACACAACGATGACAGTTCCTCACTGAGGGTTAAAAAAAAAAACATTTCAGTGACAACAATGGATTTTTATTGTATTTTTCAGTGAGAGGGGCTCCAAGCGTTTCTGTTTATGCATGGCAGAGGAGGAGAGTGAATAAGGGACAGCAACATTGATCTAGGACCCCAAGGCTTTATTTTCCCATGGAGACAGCATGGCTAATTAGGCTAGCATGTTGCCTGTTCCAGCACAGCTGCAGTGAGAGATTAGACAGACAGAAGCTGCCAGCTGTTACTCAGATGCAGTATCACTGACTAATTGAGACCGGCGAATGTTCATGGAGCAAGGCCCATGCCAGTTGTTTGCATCCCGTCTTTCATAATGTGTCTGAAGTATATCATCCAATGATAAGGTTAATCAATGGGACTGCTGCTGAACAGAGGACCTGATTAAAATGTAAATACCCCAAATGTAAATGACTCAATTGAATCATAGGAAATTACAAGGTTTCCTCTTGAGATCTCATAGACTTTGCAAATGGTTCTGGGTTTTGTGAATAAATAAATAAATTGTCACTGCTAAAAAGGCTGTGGACAGACAATAATCTGAACTGTGTTGCTATCTATTTTATCACGTTATTTCTGACGGGAGCTGACATTTATTATCTGAATCTGTTTTTTTGAACAAGTATGTAATGCCCAGCCAAGGAATCTGACTCTAGGTTTTAGTGGTTCTCAATGTGCTTTCACACCGTTCCAAGAACAAATGGACATTCAGGAAGAAGCAAACATAAACCATGCATGCATGCCATGAGTGTCTATTATATTGTAGTTCATCAAGGACATTTAAGGAACAACAGTACGTCAATGTCAATTTTCATACACTTGTCTAAGGGAGTGTTATATATATTTTTTTCCTTTGACAGCATATGAGTTTTACCATCTGTTGTTATATTCTTTTGGAAGTCAGTAGGGAAATAGTATAGTCTATTGAGACTGCTGGGTATGACGGATGTCCTATGAGATTGCTCAAGGATTGGATTTCACCTGGACTTTGAATTCTAAAAGAAACAACATGAATTCTGTTTTGAAATCTCATAAATCTTGAGGAGTATCTATAGGAGCTTCCATAACACAGACTGCAATGTGTGGTATTTTTTTAACTAATCTTAAAATGTAGTACTTTGTGATCAAATGCTGCAGATTGATCTGAGTTAAGAATGTGGAGTGTGCCTGTCCTTATCTTTTATCAACATGAAAAAAAAATATGTTCTTAAAAAAAGACACAAATCAGTAGTGCGGAGAAAGTGTTGTTAGCTTTGTGATCCACATGGCGTAATTGTATACTGTGATGAGCCTGGGTGCTGTCTGTTGCTTTATAGGTTATCAGGACAGAGGGAGTGCAAGGATGACAGAAATGCAGCTCTCTATCGGATAAACTATCCTCTATACAGCCATATATACTGAGCAAACTAGTAGATAAGACACACATTCGCACACACAGACGCATCGAGCTCAAACCACTTGCTCTCCACTCCCTGTGCATCTCCTCGTCTCTTGACAAACCATCATGTACAATCCTGCCACTGTATAGTGCTGTCAGGAGCCAGCCAAAATAATCTCTTCTGCAGGGGAATTTAACTCCATACCTTCTGGCACTGTGCAGCGATGCAATTTAATGCCTCCTGTGATAACTAATGGAAGAAACTCTTAAAACTTCAGAGCTTATAATAAGCTTGTCAGCTTATCATATTAGGCATGTGAGCTTATAACATTAGCATTTAAATGTTCCTGGGTATACAGTAATGTGATTGGAGGGCTTTGCCATTTTGCCATTGCCATTGAGGAGAGAGGGAGGCAAAGAGAGACAGAAGAAAGGGTGATGATGCTGTCGTGAGGCAGTGCCAGGGACTGTTAGATCACGCCTTGCAATTGTTTACAGTTGTGCGGGAGCTCTAATGGATTCACAGGTATCCGAGTGTGCCGAGAATTAGTAAACTGTAACCAACAGCTCCGTGTCTGTTCCCTCCTGCTGTGGAAAGATATGCAAGTCAGGTGGACGAGAAACTCTACTGCGTATAGTTATGAATATGAGTGTTGGTGTGTTATCTGAGGGCTTTGATGGACTGGCAATCACTTTGTTTCATAATGAGAGTCCCAACTAATATTCTTGATTGAACTATTAATATTACTTTCCCTTTTGCCCAAATTATGTTGGTAAAACGCTCCATCCACTCTTTTAAAGAATGGCCTAACGCCCCTCAGAAAAACCGCAGAGACGTTACTTGATAAATGTGGTGCTGGATGTAATCAATAATGAAGGAGATGCAAGATGTTATAACACTATGGACATCACCAGGCAAACTCAACAACAAAGTTGATCTTGTAAACCTGACCTTCTATTTGCGAAATATTCTACAGATATGCATAAGTAACACAATATATTATGTGTGAGTGAAATAATAAAGTATAGTTCAAGATACAGACGCAGACAACATTTTTAACCTGAGAGAAAAAAGTCAATTAAAACTGTAAATCATGAAATGACTAATCTACTTAATTTACTAATTTAAATTCATCAGCCTTTATCACTGTTATTCTCTCCTTAATGGTTTTCCAATTATTTGTTGATTCTAAAGGCCATGCCAACAAGTATTTTTCACATTTATTCACAGATTTTGTCTTGAGGGAGGATCATTTCTGAGTCATGATCCATGTCCTCCACAATACATTCAAACCTCTAGAAATGCAGAAACACAGCCTCTATGCAGCCTTGAAAAAAACAAACAAGGGAAAAATGCTCAATTGCCTGAGAAAAAATGCTGGTTTTAGTGTATATAGTTAACCTCTTTGCTACTTATCTCATGCCTAAAACATGACTGAGTTCACCATTTCACGTAATCATGGGTGATCGCCATCCCACCATGCTATAAAGACTCTCAAATTAATGATCAGCATCAGCAGGATGTGGAACCAAGCAAGTGAGCAATTTTAGGATTGACAGAGATTATTAAACAAAACTAATTATAGTCATTGGTACAGAACAATAATATCCTGCATACTAAAGTATTAATGGGGGAGATTAAAATAGGCCTATCCATTAAAACACATGATATTTCATTCCATCTACAAGGAGGAAATAAGTCTAATAGGCCTTTTTATCTCTGAGGAAATGGGCACCGGCAGAGGTAGATCAGTTAATAATTGAATATGCTTTCCCATCAGATACCGCACCGGCTGTGTACTTAGCATCGGGCAAATACAACTGATATACACCATGGTGATTTGGCATGAAACTAAACAAAATGTATAAATAGCAGTCTGACCTGTTTGGCATTTTGTGACGCAGAACGTGCGTTTTGTATGAATTCGGATTCTTAAGATATTCTAAAGAGTCAGATCAATATTTTAACTAAGTATAACATGTGCTTAAATAGGAATTTGCCATATCCATCCCCCCCCCCCCCCCCCCCCCCCCCAAGTTGTGAAAGTGTTTGTGATTCAGTAATGATATCTCATGAAGCAAAAATAAGAGGACAGTTGCTAATTGCCTTAAATCGTGAAGGAACCGGCTTTTTGGATAAAATACTCTATTGTGTTATTGCAGGAACTATCCTCATTATCAGAAATGAAGAAAAGCGGCAACAAAACTACTGTTCTCTATGTAGGTCATCCATCGCACTTATTAATGAGATGACTGCACAATTAAGATGAAAAATCACCCCCTAATATAATTTTAAATGCATTGTTGTTGAACGGCACTAATCCTCCATGTTGCTTTATAGTGTTAATTTAATGCCCTTGTTCAATCCAAAACTCATTTTCTGGTACTATTGTGCAGTAAGTACCAATTAGGTCACACATTACTTGAACTTAATGAGTATTCAATGGCAGACCATTTTGAATATATCTTTTTATTCGTGGAAAGAAACTCAAGTAAAATATCTTTCAATATCATCTCCCCATCATCCAATTGTTTTATGATACTCAACAACGCAAGACTATTGCTTTCAAAGCTGAAAACTCATGTTGTTTGGCTTTCGAATTTGTACCTTTCTTTGAAATTGAGGAACATTTTTGACCATTCATACTCTGTCTTGTGTCCCTCTGTGTTTGTTCAAACTATATGACCTCAAGCTGTTGATGGCAAGCCACACAGTGGTGGTACATATGGTGTTTGCTAATGTCAAGCCAGCAAGCGTGGGATCCAGCAGAGATGGAATATGTTGAGCAGGATTTTCTTTTTCACATTTTATGCAATGGTTTTAGGTCCTGTCCTTAAACATCTTGCAAAATAAGAACAAGAAATTCAAAGAACTTTTGAAAAACTCAAAAATAGATATCTAGGAAGTGGAACCCTCTCGGTGTAAAATCCCTTTCTGCTGTTTATTCTGATCAAAAACGTCGGCAGTACTTGTCACCTTTAATACCTTCTTTTACCCGATTTTATGGAACATTTGTAATACATATTAATGATGAAATATCAGAGTGGTGCTGATTAAATTATGCATGGTTCAATGGGGTTAGTGAGTGAGTCATCAATAGTTAAAGGAGGACTAAACATGCCTCATCCTGCAGAATATCTGTCTCCTTTCTAAATGGAGCCTCATCACATAATGAGCTACTTAACTGTTGGGCCCACTCCTGTCTCCTGCATGTCTTATGATCCACTAACATACAGCATGAAAACAACAAATTCCTCATGAATTAGTTAGGCGGCTGAGTCACCTGCTATTAGACACTATATCAACACTATATCTTGTACACATCACATATAAGCTGTTCTAGGTTTTTAACTGATCGCAGAAGGCGAAAACATTTGAATAACATCCATATCCAAGTCACTCATTCAGAACAATGGCTTGTATGGTTTCCATATACCAGAATACATTTTAAAATGCTTTAAGTGAGTCCAATCAACAATGGCTTATAATATTGTCAAATTGTGCTGGACTCTTGTGAAATCGCTTATCAAAACAGAATATTCTGGATGATTGCCGACGCTAGATACGACAACATGCTTCTGCCCACTTCAAGAGCAGAACTCATGCAGGCTGAAGTGTCTTTCCAATGGGAGCCTGGTGCTGCAATGCTTTATCAGCGTGGAGCGATCAGGTGTGTATTCAAATCAAAATGACAGACAAGGATATTAAAGCTCAATGACATTTTGAAGATATTGCGGAAGGGATTTTAACTTAAACCTCCAGGGAATTTCACTGCTTCTGAGTCATCACAGGTATCCACTGAATGTAGCTTCACTGTAGGAAAATACTCATTATGCCACCATTTACTTTATGCCATCTTGTTCCCTCTAATAGGGTAATTAGGGGAACTTAGACCCTTTTTATTGAGAGAAATCTATAATAGACGTTGACATTTTGTGTCTCTAAGAGAACGATCAAACACAGTTCTGAGTGTTTACACGGCAACAATACTGAGTGGGTGCATCAGCAGCTGCCTTGACCTCTTGGGCTTTTAGTGGAGTCATTTGACAATTGGCTTAAAAGCATTCAAGCATAGTGTAGGTTTAATTAAAAATAAACTCCATAGGTATTCATACAGTTAATTCCCAACCTGTCATATAACCTCGGACATAAGAGACAGAGGGGAAAAAGATGAAGGAGGTGGAGCAAGGAGAGGAAAGATAAAGCATGAGAGACACTTTTTTTAAGAATTAGGAAAAGTGCTCTTTGCCAAGTCAGGTGTGGAGCCCTGTGGTGATTAGGCACTCATATGGCACCCATGGCTGCTGGAAGCCATGCAGAACTAACAATAAGCCTGATCTCCGTGGGCCAATTAGCCTTTGGAGTTCCCATGTAAAACCTTTCATGAAGAGGCTGTGAATGGAGGCCATTATGGACAAAAAGCCGTGCCAGAAGAGCCCCTGGGTCTCCAGTGGATATCTTCTTCCCTGTTCAGCCAAGCCTGCACTTGTGACAAGCAGCTATGTCCTGAAACAGTACACGTGGGTTACTAGGGAATAGGAAACTGACAATGTGTCCTACTGGAAACCAATTGCAGCTCCTAAATCAAAGTCTCATCGGCCAATACCGCAAGGGGATAGGGTTGATTGATCCCTCCTCAAATCATCATTACAGACAGAATTTGGATTGTGGTCATCATGAACTGTCTCCTCGGTTTTCTGGTTCATTTTATACTTTTAAAGTATCAGAAAAGTGTGGACTTGTACATTCCCAAGTGCCGTGCACATTTCTTAAGGTTGAAGAAAACCTTTTACCCTGAAAATGTTTGAACGACATTCTCAGGAAGGGCTTTGGAGCAACCCTCAGTGTGATGAACCACTTAAAGAGTAGACTCATAGAGTATGCAGAAAACTCAGTTTGTCACAAACAGACAGAGTATAGTATTTTTCAAAAGCAGATACGGCTGTTATTGTTGAGTAAATGCAGCATGTCTGCTTTTTCTTCAGCGTGCATGTGGACACGGGCTTGTGGAAAAAAGCTCTGTTTTCTGTTTGCTGTTTTCTTGGCTGTCGCGCTTTGTTGATGTGCATGAGCCGACATCGGCAGTGAATGCAAGAGTGAAACAGTGTGCGTACATGCTGGTCTTTTGACACATGTACATGTTCGTGTGTGAACGTGTGGGTGTATGGATGTGTTACGACTGCACGGATATGTTCATGGCTTTCCCCCGACTGCACACCTCCATAATCACAGGCGGAGTGTCCTCCTCATTCTGGATTCTCCTCATACCGGAGCTGTGGGTTTGAGTCACGTTCAAACTGGGGAGGTGAGCATAAACCCCAGCTGACAACTTTGGAGAAAACAAGGGCTGAACCTAAAACAACAAGAAAGAAATAATTTCGAAACACTTTGTTTTTCATATGTGCTCTACTCTCCTGAGGCACTGAACTCCGAAGAACACTTGGGGTAACATCCTCAAAGCTTGGCATTTCCAGTGAGGATTAAATACCTGGAATTTGAAGTCAGTAGAAAATGAAAAACTGTCTCGCCCGCATCAAAGAGCATGTCATTATTAGCTGTAGAGGGAGAAATATGCAACTTGACAGAAGTGAATATTGTCGTCTTCTTTCTTCTTTCAAGGTGTCCTCCTTTTTATTCTGTCAAGATGCTTACATTGTACCTGCATTAAAGTGCATTAATGTTACAGTTTTAATTGGGATTTTGTAAGCTGCTGAGTGCTATTAGCACCGGAGGAGTTAGATTCCCATGATCAACATTGTCACATTGCTCAGAAACATTTTACTTGAAAGCAGACCCCAAATGGCAGTGTTATTGTTTGAACCTTTTAGCAAAGGTTGCAAAGATATTGTGTAGTTTGTCCCAATTACTCTGTTTACACTGTGGCTGTATGTGATCTTTCATCTTATCACCACGAAATTAACCATAACTCAATGTCAAAATGATAGAACTGTACCAGGCCGGACAGTTATGATAATTAATGAGAACGCAATGTGAAAAACCTTTATTTAAATGGATCCTGTCATCCACGCATCATGCGCTAACGAGAGTTGAGTGAAGCAATGTGTTGCCTTTTTCAACATCAATCTACTGTATTTATAATCCAGCATGCTGCTCAGGTTGTCTTCACTGACACAGAGCACAGTAAAAGTGTAGCCGTTTTAGCTGCAGTGCATATCAAAATCTCTGTAAAGTATGACTTTTATTCCACTAAATTGGGAGCCAATCCCTTGAAATATTGAGAAATTAGTTCAACGCTGCTTGAAATACCTGCTCGCCGCATAAAGTGTGCCAGAAAATAATGTACCCTGTATGTAAGGATTACTTATAAGGAGTGCAGAGAGTATACTGTTCCTTCACCTTTGAAAAACAGTTTCCACACTATGGGTGAATTAGACATTTCATTGCCAAATGATTTCTTATTTCATAATAACCAAACTTTAACCCTTTAAAGGTCTATGGTGCCCCTCCCCACATATAGGTGTGTTGCTTATTGCTATTTAACCTATATTTTGAGCTTCATTGGACAGGATGACCTGGCTAAATTTACCACTAAATGGTTGTTTTGTACATTCATATGCTGGTGGAAAGTGTCTTTATGATGTAGGCAAGACCAGGATTCTTCATAGCAAGTTTGGAGGCCAACCATCGTCCACAAGCAACAGACACAGTACTAGGAGTAAGAGTGTCTGCTGTGGGCGTACTTGTTTTATGCCAAACAATTTTCGAACAAGATGCCAAGATGAACATGATGAAAAGGGCATATAGCGGTTTGTGGTCGAAAACTATAATGTTCCAAAAGTATGTGTTGCTATTCGAACTGCTGCTAATCAATGCTCAGTCTTGTATTACCCCATGCAGCGTTGTTGCTATACAAGTGTCTATGTCTCTGAACCCAAGCAGGTGGCTCCAAGATGTCTGGATGGAAAGATCCACAATTGTGACATGATAGATTATGACGGGAACACAGCTTTTCTTTCTGCTCTGATACACTTGCGTCGAAAGCACATAGAGACGTACATTTGCATCAGTCAGGTTGGACTTCACAAGGTCTGTGTGAGTGTGTGTGGGGGGGTGTTTGTGTGTGTGTGAACATGTGTGTGTGTGTGTGTCCACCACCTAACTCGAAATGAAGACAAGCAACCTGCCCTGAGAAGCTATTCCCCTTGTCCAGCACACAGACAGAGAGAGAGAGAGAGAGAGAGAGAGAGAGAGAGAGAGAGAGAGAGAGAGAGAGAGAGAGACCCCTTAAGAGAAAATGTGTCTGACTATGTTTGATAGATCTCACTGTAATACATTTGGTTTTAAACGAAAATTGCAGTCATTCAGCTCAAGCGATATCTGAGGGCTTATGATTTGCTGTGTGGATACAAAGCCACCCCTGCAATTCCATCAGTCCCCAGTAGCTGACAGGAATGAATAGGCTCTATTAACGCAGATACAGGGGGCCTAAGGCTGTGGTGTACTCGTGCTATTAATCCATATAGTTGGTCTATCAAGGTGCTACCCCGTATGGGATCAAAAGGAGTAGCCTGCTGTCATAGAAACACCACCTGCATTTACAATGATTGTTTCAGGTCATGAATTGTGATTTTAGCCTTCTTTTTGATGAAAAATAACCAGCTGTTTTTTTGTCTTTTTATGTGATTTGAAGTATGACTTTGTAGCAGTTGTCTGACCATTTTGTTGCTATTTTCAATGCATTTGACTTCAGAGTAGTTTCTCCACTTTTTTAACGCTGATCTATTCAAACATAAGCATATAACAAGGAATATGCATGTCCCAGTGCATGTCAATGATACTCAGTCTCTAAAGCATAACATGGCTGGGCCCTTTGATCAACACTAACACCATCAGGTTCATGTCTCCAAGAGGTCCGGTCTTGAAAGGGACACACTGGGCTTATACACTGTACATTAGCAATTTAGATCCAACATGAAGAATATTGTTTGAGCATTTGCATCTCAAAGGGACAATTTGAATTTCTGAAGTTGGTTGATTTCTTCCCTTTTTTCCTTCCCTTTTATGCCTTCTATTACTTTTATGTTCAGGAGAACTGAGTGAACATGCTGTATTATGATTTTCACAATTGGAAATTAAATAAAGGAGAAGAAAGTTGACATTACAATCATCTATCACAAGTGCTGCACCTTTTGGTATAATCTATTTAAAAAAGGTTACACTGACATTACTATTGATGTAAAACAAAGAGATGGTAATGCAATTTTCATTTCATTGATGCTGCTGCCATTTGAATATTAATATGTTGTCTCCTGTTTGTGCAGCATATAAATAACTAAATAATACGGCTTTATAGCAAACACAAACTCAAAGCGACTGCAACTTTGTCAACGTTCCTCTCCTACTGTAATATGTATGTTAATACAGGTAATGCAAGCCTGATTAAAAAACAGTCCATTTGAGGATCATATTCCCTCCAAAAGCCCACAAATCACAGTGATCTTTACAGCATTCGGTAATGAATGACACCTCAGGCATCCTCGCAAGTTTCTCTATCAGCTGGAAAATGTCTCTCGTAAAATGTGCAACTTATATTGATTGCTCTAAATGTTAATGTCTTTTGAGCTGGGACATCTGATATTTCACCATTAAAGCAAAGATAAAGCATGTAATATTGTAATGATATTTACCAACAGCTGTTCCTCAGCTACTCCAAGGAGGGTTGGTGTAGGCAGGGTTTTTTATGCTGCCCAAGTAGTTTTCTTTATTGATCTATGCAAGGAGAAGAAAAAAATCAGGTGCCAAAACATTTTGTAATATTTTCTTTGAAAATATTCCTGCAACAGCAAAGCTAAAAGTCATCACTTTCAGCAGCAAAAGCTGACGAACACGAAATCCAATATATTACAAAAGAATGCATTAATGTATTCATATTTGCTTTCCTTGTCTAAAAATGGCCAAATGAATGCATTCCAGGAAAACCTTTCTGTCACTCAGAATAGGAAAGCTGAGTTTAGTGGTAAATATCGGTATTATTTATGAAACATTCATTATTAAGTTACTTTATTCCGTAAGAAATTGAGAATTAGGCCATATTAAAATGATCTGAGGTCTCAGGAGGCAAAACAAACCTTTGATTAAAAAAATATTCTGGATTTTCTGTCATTGCTTAGGACATGAAAAGCTTGATAACTTTGTACCAAAAAGTAGTGGTTCGTCAAAGAAGGAGCTGGTGGGGAATGGGAGCTGTTGCGCAATGTAGTAGAAGCTGTTCCCATAATTGCCTCGTTAAAAACCAGTTGCTTTGTGTGTCCTAGAGTAATTAAGCAGTTGGAATTTTACATTACACTAGTGAAAATTAACAAAGAGCACATCTGGGTGTCCCATAGGTTTAGTCATTAAAAAGCCCATTATTTTTCAAATTACTTTTTCAATCTTTCAGCCCCCCTAATCCGGAGGTATTTCCCAATAGACAAGTTCCCTTTCTTGTTTTGAATGACTCCTTTAGGAAAGTTAAACATTTAGCGGATGGTGTGGCCTGCAATAGCTGCTCGTTGCTGCTGAACTCCATTTACAAAACAAATGTGATTTGGGAGCGGAAAGACAGCAGAACGATACGGATGCCAAATTTTTGTGAGGCATGTAGTCCAGTCTTTAACAACATCAGTCTGAGGGGAGAAAAACCAAAGCAGAAAGAAAATATTATTCTACTCCAATGAAAATCGAAATAACCCATACGTTTTAACTTACTCAATATATTTCATTTTGATTTACGTGTAGTTTCTAGGGCCTCCCTTATTGACCACAGTCTCTTGTGAAAAGCAATACTGTCACTTGCATGTGCTCCATTATTCTTAATCATAATTGAAAATGGTCTCGTGGGGATAGCTGACATCAAAATGTGTCATTAAAACCATCATATAATCATTAACAAATGTGATATTTTGATTTTGTCCGTGGAGAATTGTGTCCAGTCCTCTTAGAATATTCACTTTATTTAACACGTACAGTAAGGAAGGATGAGGAATACTGAAGAGAAATTAGGCTTGGAAAATTTATTTTGGCTTTTAGGAAGTGCATCATGTAAATACATTTACATCTAAGTCATTTTCAGTAAATTGTCACAGTTCATATGGATGCATTGTCTTCAAGACATTAAACTTGGCTAGAGCCTTTTGTGTTATTGTCCAGTTGTGCCATTCACCCCTCCCTCAAGTCGTCACACCCAGTTGCTCATGACTTCATTCATTGCTTTAGATTCACACACACACACACACACACACACACACACACACACACACAATCACAATCACGTTGTATTAAGTCACAATACATAATTGCAAAATCAACTTTTAGGTTATCCTGATTTTTGTATCATATAAGCGCTGTGTTCTTTGCCCTGATCTTTTTAGTCCAATCTCTGTGTCTTTTACTTTGGGCAGCTCTTCTGGGATCTCAACTCTACTTGACAGACACAACTCGCTGTACTTTGACTTTTACTACTATAACTGTGCAGTTAAAAAATGTTTTTGAGTGGGGTTGGTCAGTTCAAGTCAAGGTCATTCATAATTCTAACTAGTGTACCCATTCCATATGCATATGAGGCATCTCAGTGCCTGAGGGATTTTGACTTTAGTGAACAATTCTAAACACTGACCATAACTGTTGCCAGCAGTTTGCTGATTTTAAGCAGTTCAAATCTGTGAATGTTTCCTTTTTTATACCTTTAAAAAGCTCGAACTGAGCTAAGCCTTTGCTTACAATTGAAGAAAGGCACGACTTACTCAGGGTTTATCATTAAATACAAGTCAATAGAAGAAACACAAATAAAAAGATGCTGTAAAATTGAAGGAAAATACCACTACAAATGTGTCCATGCTTCTGAGCTGAGTATATTAGTTTTACATCAAATCATCCTGGAATATGCCAGCGTTGTATATTCTCCATGTGGTTGCAAACCTGATGATTGCTGTTAGCTATCCAAAGCAGCTTTCACAACATTCTCCCACAAAAAAAACACGAAAAAGCATCTATGAAAAGGCTTCAAAAAACAGAAAAAAAAGAAAACAGAGATCCATGGCTGGCATATCAACAATGTTTTTCTCTTCAGGGGCCACTGGTGTTCTAACATCACAGGAATGCTTTGGCAGAGACAAATACATATACATGACCTGCTGCATACATTTGAAGTTGGTCTGCAGCACCATTGTGTTAACAGATCTCCTGTGACTAAATTGCAATATCATATTGTAATGAATGTCAAAAATAAAGCTATGATTATATTTCATCTTACTGCATTTATTTAAGATAGCTCCACATATGTATTATGTGCTTTACATGTTTATCCTTTCAATGCTTTAATGCGTCACATATTCAGATTCAGCATTCACACACAGGAATATACAGTAAATAATGCTGTTTCAATTCAATGATCCACAGTATCGCGAGCAGAAACATTGTATCATAGCAAGAATTTGAATTTGAATATGTATAGCTGATATAAATAAAGCAAATGTCCTCTTGCAAACTGCAGCAAATAAAAAAAAAACAGCAAAACCTTTCAACATGGTCCTGATATAATCTCAAACTGTGACTAACTTTATATGCGCCACCTTGTTTTTGAGTTAGGATCGCGGTGTAGGGAGCATGGCATAATGTACTCGCACCTCCTCAAAAATTCTCAAAGAGTACAAAATATAGGGGATGAATTATTTACCGACGTCAGAATATTTCTGGAGGTTTGCAACAGTGGTGGAGAGTAGCCAAGGCTTTCATCCATGTGAGACTCTTGACAGTGGTTTCTGCTGTAAAAGGCAGAGCCAGAGATAAGAGAACGCTTTGACCAGCCTTGCCTCCCCATGATAAATCTTTATCATTTTAGGTGATGGCCTGACCTCTAAGACGGCTGGCCAAGGGGGTCCTCATTAATACAACTTGAAATCCTCTTGGCTCATTCCGTCTATTTTCTTGATGCCTGTGACCTTTCCATGATTGCCGCTATCAAACGAAACCCTTTCTGAGGCAAAAGAATTGGAGAGGAGTTTGAAGAGCGGATTGCGTGATTCTGTTTGGTCAAAGAAGGAGGAGAAAAAAAAATAATAAAAAAAAGGAGGCAAGCAAAAAGGTATCCTTGTGTATTTGCCAGTGCCAGTGACTGATGTGTTGTTGTGTGTGAATGTCCTGGGACACAATGAGCTGGCATTCTTATTGGCTGTTCTTTTCAGAACTTCAGAAATTACACAACTCAAATTGGAAGGTTGTCTGCAGACCAGAGTACAGACCATATGTAGGAACTTTCAGTGGCTCACCAGAAAACAGCATCTTATCTCGGCTTCAGAATCCCAGAGCAGGTGCTGAGTTAAGTTATGCATGGCAACCAAAAGATTTTGTGGTGGTGGTACAATTATAATACATGCTTTTCACATTACTTTGAGTGTGCACATTGCTGCAACTTCCTTCAAAACTGCACTGCAGGTGATTGATTTCTTTTTAGTTTTTTGCACCTTTGAAATCAAAGTCCACCTATTACACCTATTAAAGTGCACAGTTGAAACCGTGTACTTGTCAATACCCACAGAGCTATTTGTCACATTCTTTTCTTCTTGTAGCATTAGTTCTTCATGTATAGACTTCCACAATGGAATAATTGCAGGGCACAGTCTATATCATGGCAAACAAAGCATTGCAGCAACACACTGCATATGATATACACACACCATGCATTCGTATTATAAGAATGGACATATGACCAGTCTCTAACACCCCTTTCAGTTTTAGAAAGAACAGTACAGTCTGAAGAAACTTTTTTCCATTCTATAAAATGACAGTGCTGTTATTAATTCCTTTAGGAAATAGAGGTTTTGTGTCACAATTAAGCCATTGACTCTAATTATAGTATGATTAATGGTATGGTAATTGCGACCCCTTTGCAAAACACATTAACTCGGTCAAAATGAATCATATTGAATAAAAACTCTCAAATCCCAATGAAAGAATGTCCATTGTCAAAGGTGAAAGAACAAATGTAGGCTGAAAGTTACCATTCATATACTCTGGCAGCGTATGCGTATGAATGGTAAAACAGACTAGAGTCTCTGTGGTGTCGTATATTTAAATTGAATAATGAAGAAAATTGCAAGCTTGGCAGAGTGTATGGTTGCTTTTACACTTCATTCAGTAGAATGTGTGAAACACTGTTAATATATTGGTTTTATCCTTTAAACCCTTAATTTGATACAGTGGTTTTTAACATAAATTGTTGTTTTAAAAGAAGTGTGTCAGTGAGACTTTTCTTCATGGCATATATGCAATTCTTATTGGAGACCCTGATGAAATAATGACAAGGTTGAACAATGCATTTTACAGAGTCTGTCCTCTGTATATTCATAAGATATTGTCAAATAGACTTTGAGCTTTTAGCGGAGCCTTTAAAGCTGGAATGCTTTGCTCTAATTCATGCACATATTATTAGCTGGTCTAAGGGGGAAAGAGCCGGGACAAATTGATCTTAAAAGACAGAAACTGCCCCTCAGACATTTGTTTAGTTGTAGTGTTTATCCCATCACACAGCACCTGTAATTTCTCCCATATGGTGCATAACTGATATGGATTAAACAATTAAGACTATTTTCTCTGCGTGACTTCTGGCTGCTCTCCCTGTCTTGAAGAACTGCGTTTCAAATTAAATTGCCCCAAAAGATGAGCCTGTGTTACTTCTCCCAAACAATTCAATATAATTCAAGTGAAAGGGATGTGTGGTGACTCAAACTTTAATGGAGACCTTTTTGTTATTTGCTAAAAAGATAACTTTCCCTTTTTTGTTTAGTTTTTCTTTAGTTTTCTGTGTTTGCCCTTCTCTCTAATGAATCTACTGAGGCCACCGCTTGCTGTTGAATTGTTTAAAACATTCAGGTCAGGGTCACTTACGTGGCTGGTTGAGAGGATCAAACCCACTTAGATTTAAGAATGACTGTTTTATACTGAGAGTATGTCACAATTACATTTTCGCTGCAAAGAGTACACAATGTAATACGTACTCCATCAACATGCACAGCAGAAATAGAACATGAGCTCCACTTGAGATCATAGCACTTGTGACTGTGAACAGTCACATTTGATTTGTGTGAAATGGAGCAAGAGAGCGTCGTCTTATTGTATTGCAATGACAGCACTGACAAAGTCATGCGTTTGAAATCAACCAACAAGGCACATTTTAAAATGCCTTTTGACAAATGTGAATCAACAACTATGATCAACGGCGCCTTGTCATCACACACATGTTAACACAAGCATTTCACACAGTGTCACTGTGGAAGGGTTAAATGAAAAACAAAGCTGCCTTCTGATTGAAGAAGAGCTCAACCCAATTACGCTTTATAAAGACAGTGAGGACAGGTGCACTAGTTCTGTGGTGATTTAAAGATTTGTGACAATACCCCAAAGTGAAGGCTTCAACTACACAAAGGACACCCAAGTGTGTTAGGGTTAATTGGATGACCCAATCCATCTCAATTAAAGATTTTTAAAGCACACACCCCTGTGTGTGTGTGTGTGTGTGTGTGTGTGTGTGTGTGTGTGTGTGTGTGTGTGTGTGTGTGTGTGTGTGTGTGTGTGTGTGTGTAAATTGAAATCAGCTACAGATGGCTCTTCCTGTGGGGTTACTCCAAATAATTGCTGGCAGATACCACCGGTGGGGGTGCTCTTAGAGCCATAAAATACTTTTAAGTATTTGGGTCAAACTCAGTGTTGACTAGCACCATGTGTGCATGATGATAATAGCAACACTGTAGCTTAGCCTCTCACTAACACAATTGTGAAGACTGTGTTGCTACTAGTAAGACCTAATGAGGCCATTTTTCAAAAACAACTTCAGGGGGCAGAAGTCCATGGGTGAGCAGGAGTGGGGAAGTATATGTTTATTTTTCCACCAATCACAACACTGAATGAGTGAAAATGTGAGTGAGAGTATGGCATGATTGCAAGAGACATTTTTGTTGTGGCAAACTTTCTACACAATAATCTCCCCTGTTAGATTTTATTGACATACGTGTTTGGTCAGAAGCTGTAGTTATTGTAAATGCACGTCGCATAGGTGCAAGTCTACTGGAGATCCTTTGACCTGCAGTCATCATATAGACTCAACAAAGATCAGACTGGAATCTAAATGTTCTCCTTTTCAATAAATGTGTCGTTTCATATTAGGTTTTGGTTGTCACTTTGATTTATTAATGAAAAAAAGAAAAGTTTAAAAATAAAAATAACATTTGCTCTGCTTTATTAAAATGATCTAAAGGGATGGACAAAAATAAAAACCAATTTAACACCTACAATGCAACACAATGTATCTGCCACTGAACACTGCCATTGAAAGATATCTTGTAATTTGACATTAACGGCATTTAATTGGAAACTAATGCACCGATTTAGTTGGATCCTGACTTAATTACTAACCTACTCTTATTTCAAATAACTAATTAGACTTGAAGTAGAAGTAAGTTACACAAGGTTTTTGCTCCAATTACCATCATATTTCATGCTAACTAACACTACTTTATTGCACTTATGAATGCATTTCTTCTTAAATTATTTTATTGTATTCATTTTTCTTTTAAGCAGATATCCCACTATCTCAACATTTCCAGATATTCCAGGTGTATTTGAAAGTATTTGTATGCTTAAAGCTGTCTCCCATAAAGACTCAATGGGAATCTATTGAAATGTGATTAGTATAGACTGACGTATTCAATTAATTGAGCTAAATGAACATGTTCTCTTTCTGGAAGAGATTACAGATGGAACATCTGCTATCAATGTCTTAGTTGTATTTCTGAGTTTGTTTTGTGTTTTTCATCGAAGCAGTTCATAAAATTATAATTGATTGCTTGAATTCATCTTTGCTACTTTGGTTAATTATCATCATTATCACAGTGAGAGGATAAAAATACATTCTTTTCTTTGGGATGTGTAATCAATGGAAGCAAGACACCATCCATGTGCAAAATGGATCTGTCAAATGTGACTCATATTGAGGGTTTCATGGATACAGAAATTGTACTCCCTTGTGGCCAAATGTGCAGATTGTACTGATTACACACATTATCCATGTTTAATGAAAAAAAGAGTTCAAAGAAGACTGCCAGGCCTTTGGCAGTTTTCAGTGTCAAGCTGTGTGACTGGTTACATAGAAAAATTACTATGATTATGTGACAAAACCTTCTATCATTACAAACAAAACAAAAATCAATTACATTTTTTAAATATTTAATTTTAAATAATATTTCAATAGAGTGATGAAGTCGGATGAATCAGGCCGAAGATGCTTTGTCTGAGCTATTTGCTGTGTGAAATATGATGACCATAGTTTTATTTTCTTTATAGTTATGATGTGATCAATATTATTTTTTCTAACTTTTATTTGTTGAGTCTGAAGCTTTGTTTAATTTCCTACTTCTGTGTTTGCAAGGACATTCTTGAAAGGAGAACGTAATTGAGCCTTTTCCTGGTTAAATGCATTTAGATAGAAATAAAAGAAATATTCAAAAGGGAAATGTATCTTGGAAAATATATCTGTATATTGGAAAATACATCTGCATTTAAGTTTGGAAAGTTAACAGACCTTGTCTAATTACTATTCTCGTGTACTTCTCTTTCTTTTCCCGTCAGAATGGCATCATATGCATTACTTCGGTTGTTAATACAAACTAAATCTAGAAATACCTCAAAGAGCTAACATTTGATTTTAACCAATACAATGAATACAATCAAATACAATCAAAATGTCATTTGAAGACCGTTCTTATTCAACTCATCCTCCTAATTTCTTTTTTTTTATAGATAAATCTGAACCCATGACAGAGTTGAACAACCTAAAGCTTGTCTTCACAAGTGCAGATGTAAGCCAGAATAATTAACCCCAACAATGAATTACCATTAAAGATATGATGCTTTGGTGTCTAAAGATCGTATTTATTTCATTCCACCAATCAATCCAATCGCACTAACGCTACAATTATTGATCACATGCACGGCTATCTGAAGTAAAGGGAAGAGTGCAGAAATAGCACAGACACACATAGACACATGAGTGTGTCTACACACATGTGCACGTCGACATTAGCGCCCTGGCTCACCCCCACCTCACAATGGCCATCTCAATCGTCTGTGTTGACACCTATGGAATTGATTTCCCATGGCAGCACGCTCCATCTATTGCCACAAACATCGGGCGGCAGTCACGTCATGTTGACACAGAACACAATCACTTCTGCTTGTCTGCATTGTTCCCGTGGCACAATAAAAGACAAGGACTGGAGGAAGTCCGGGGGGATGCAACGCATCATCTCTGAGATTCAATGTTAACCTCATTTTGTCATTAGCACTGAGACGCTGTCGTCTGCACAACAGACAGGGAGAGAAGCAGTTCTGTAATCAAAGGCTTTTGCTCCCAGAAATACACACACACACACACACACACACACACAAACACACACACACACACACTCTAGCGCCTATATCAACAGAGATTGAAGAAGGGTGAGGGGTCCCATCTCAATTCCAGCGGCAGTGTCTTTAAAGACTTAAGTTGGTGAGTGTTGTTGAACTTGTGAAACTACCCAAACAAGACCATAAGAGGGACATAAACTGGTCAAATCCGCAAATTTAACACAACTTAGTATTTAACAATAAACTGGCAGACTCCACTCCAATTTCAATATTATCATTCAATTTATTCCAAGAAATATAATTAGCTGCTGAAAATAACACGGGTACAAGGTGAAATGTATTTACATCCAAAACAGTCGTTGACAAAACAAATGCTTCATCAATGATGCTGCGGCACGAAATCAATTGAACTCACTGGTAGGTGAGAAATTAATTCCAAAGAGGGAAATGTATTAATTATGGTCAAGCTTATCCCATTCTAATGCCCTGGCTGTGCAAATATAGGTAGCATACATGCATTTAGCAATCCGTTAACACCTCGACATCGATGTTGATTTTGTGATTACAAGACTTTCAATCAGATTTTGATCACTGCCCACACACAGACGTGTTTACATACTTCTTTGTCTTTGCTTTAACACTAGTCATATTTGCACTGCCGTCACTGCTTTTCTTGGGACGAATTTGAAAGGTCTGGCATTTTTTTGTTCTTGGAGAAACACGCTGGCTTGCTGCCTGTAGGATAGATGTTTTGTTGAAATGTTAGAAAATAAATATAGCATCAAACATTCAGCCGAAACCTTTCAATTTTTTTTTTTTCCCAGCAGTGAGTGCTGTAGCCATGAACTTCAGTAGCTCCATGAGCCTTTGTCTGTCCCGCATTGATATTTACCCACCAATTGAATTTCACAGTCTAGACATATTCTATGTATTCACATTCAAGGAACTACAGTACTGAATATGTGCCGTTACAAAAAAAGTGAGCAGAGCATTGGCAGCTTTAGTTGACTGCCATATTACAAAGGTTGAGTTGCATATGGAGTTTGTCACATATTGGTGTAGCAGTGTGACATGAACATGGCCCTGCTCACATATTTGGCTCCATATTAACTGCATACAGAGAAGAATCGCACTGCACAAGATAGATTTAGAATTGCATTCAATTTCATTTTCAACTCTGGATCTGTACCTTTCTAGATTAAAAACACATGTGTTGTTTTGCTTTTAAGCACCAGATTAGATCAAAAAGAATCATTTAGAGAATATTGACTCAGTGCATTAAGATCAGTGAGTGATGTGTGGATGCAAACTGGGACTGTATGTTATTGGAAAAGAGATTTTTTTTTAAACCACAATTACAGTCTTGTCTGGATTTGGCCGGCAGTGGTCGATTAGCCTTATGACTCCCGGACAATTGTGTGCAGCCGAAGTAAGTAGCAGACAAGTAAATGTCTGTGGCTCACTTTGTCTAGAGCTCATGCAGTTTTACAGATACATGCAAACATCTCTATTTCTTACCTGAAACATACAGGACTTAAAATAAATATGTAAACCCTGATCTTTGTTATTAACCACTGAATCAATCTCCATAGTGTATCAGTGGAAACCTTGCAAATAGCCCCACAGTCAAACCCTCCACCAGACTAATGCACCGATTACTGATGTTTAAGGGAGCCTGTGGTAGGGACCTTATGATCTGAACCAGCAGAGTTACTCCCCATCCATAGCGGTAATTAGGTTAAACAAAACGGTTCAATGGAAAAATCAGATACTTGACCAGTCTACCATAACCAAATTAGTGTTGTAATTACCTGCTGGACATGTCTTCATTAATAATTGCTGCATCTTTTGTTGTAACAAAATATCAATAGTCCACACCTTAACGGAATGGAAAACCAATATTAGATCACTCTCAGACAGAATTTAGAACAGCACACATTTTGGTGTTTTTTACTGTAAATTTGCATTTAGTGAGGCACCAAAATACATCTTCCCCTGAAGGAAAACTACACTTTGCAACATGCACAGGCAAGGAAATAGACCCCTTGATCTTCAATAATATGCTGTATCTTTTAATAAGCATTTGCATGTTCTTTTAGGCAGACCTATTGTGAACATAAAGAGAAAGACCACATAAGTTGAACAGGTGAATGTACGGTTGACAGAGAATACAGGCAGACCTGGTGAAGCTTCCACACTCTAACATTATTTAATCTGACGTAAAGTATATATTATGTTATTGAAGATGTATTATATCGTGTCAAAGGGATAATAACCTCAAGACACTGTGGAGGATATGAAATGTGCTCCCAAGTTGCCTCGATCACATTAGCTATGAACTTCACTGCCCTTCATTAGCAATTGCAATAATCGGGAAACTTGTCCACATGTAACCCTCTCTCCAATCTCTCATCACACTGACATTAACCATAACATTTTAGTATTCCAAAACAGACAATCTAGCTAATGAGAGTCAAGATCCAAGAATAGTGTGTAATGCGGGAATTATAAACCGTATGAGTAGGTGGGGGGAAGATTGGAAGTGACTGTTTTTCTTTCAAAATATTATAGTGGCAACATTTTGGAGATCCAGAGATACAAGATTATGGTGATGTGATCATCAGGTCTGTGGCACAACCTCATGAACCCCTGAAGGTGTACAGCGGTCACTGGGGCAGGAGAAACTTTACTGATCACGCTTGGCTCGTGGTTAGCAATGGTGCCGCCTTCCCTGACAGTTCTGACAGCAAGATAACACTTCAGAATACTTGAGTAATAAGCCTTACCAGTACAAGACTGTATTTCCCCACTCAGACACACGCACGCACACACACACACACACACACGCACACACACACACACACACACACACACACACTTCAACATGTCAGTTTTTCCATGCCTACCACCTAATTAAGGCCAGTCCTTGCAGTTTCAGCTCCAGACAGAACTGCACTCCGCATCTCCTTTAAGGCAGTCCAATACGCTAGTTGTATTTTCAGAGCACGCTGTTAGCTGTGGTGCCATACTTTTTAGGGGTGAACACCTGCGTGTTTGACATATTGTACCGCTTGATACCACTCCTCCAAAATGGTTAAAGACGTCTGGTTGCTTACAAAAAGATGTAACATGGCACCGAATCAAACCCAGTCCAGAATGCTGTTCAAATACAGTTTGGATTTGCACATGCCTACGTGAAACACTTCATATTTTAAAGCTGTAGCCTGGATTCATGGTCAATCTCCAATCAAGCTGCTGTAATATCATTATACAGACAAATAATGCGTGTTAATCAGACATTCATGCAGATGGCATGAGAATATTTTTTTACGGTGGACCGTGAACATTTGATATGCACATCTTCTTCCATACAAGTGTGCCGGCTTAGATGATCGGCCTTATTAACATATTAATTGTTTACTTGTGTCCTCAGTCTGGTTTCCAGGGTGTTGCCTGAGATATCAAGCATGTTTTTTGGGCACACACACACCACTTAGTGTGTTAGAGTGGTGTGTGTGTGTGTGTACGTGTGTGTGACCAAGAGCGTGAGGGTGCACACATGTTTATCCACGCCGTTGTTCTTGTCTGCAGTCGCCGGTACACGTGCGTGTGCATGAGGGTGTGTAATCAGAGCCGCTTTGGAACTTTACAAGAAGTCATTAACAGTCAAGACTATTGTGCAGACACCATGATTTCAAAGGTGCTCCACAACAGCTTGTGCGGCAAGGGCTGATTGAACCAGAGCACTTGAAAGGGGGAGAGAGACGTCAGGTTTGCAGCATCCTGTCGCGACCCATCTGCCTCTCTCTCTGCTCCTGCCGTCAGGCTCCTTTGTGAGGAGGAAGGGGTTTGAACATCAAAGAGCAGCCGCGCTACCTTGGAGACAGAAACAATTAGTAAGGGATCTGGTGAAAGGTGGCATAGAGGAGAACCCCGTTCCATGATACTCAAAAAACATATCCGGGCATTGCTGGGAAGAAAGGGCAACACTGTATTCTAAAGACTGTATACCACAGAGAGGCACTGTGTATGAATGACACATTTTTAGGAGGCCAAAATATCTTACCAAGAATATAGAGCACAGTAGAGCCTCATTGTACCAGTGTGTGACGTAACTTGTTTCTCTCATCTAGCATCTTTCTCTTGGAACATATTACAATACAAACTACAACATATTGAACAAGCAAGATGAGACAACCGGCAGATAACACCTCTGGCTGTGATAAGTATATTCTCATTAACACTTGTATCCCGCAATTTCTCTACAGCAGCCTGGCTTGAGTCCAGAGCAAATCTCAGGGGGACGGTGCCTCATATAGAATACCCTTGAGCTGTTTCACAGCTATCTAAAAATCTCCTAGATGTCTTTGCCGGCTCACAAAGCAACTCCACCTACTTTCACCCCGAATTGCATCTCATTTTGAATGTGAAGTTTGAGTTGGCTAAGTTGCTAGCTGAAGGGGTTAGCCCAAACAAACACGAAATTAGGTCAATATCACCTGGTCCTCTATTTCGAGGTTGAGCACTAACACATGAAGGGAAGTCTAAAGGAGAACACTCTGCAATTAACTCATGTGTGCCACTAGTAAAATACTCATTTTCACCTCAGTGACAAGTGCAGTAGACATTATTTATACTTACGTATACCTCATACAAGAGTAATTCTTAAGAAATCAAATTTCAAATCAAAGGCAAAAAAAAATGAAAAAGGTTGTAATAGATCGGACAGCAATAATTGCAGTGTTCTTCATTGTCCATTTTCATGACAATGATTTAGTATTCTACGTGTTTTCTAATAGTTTTAGCCGCTGTTAGATAGACGAGCCCTATGTGTGCAGATTTAAGTGTGAAGTATAAAAAGATGCATTAGATGTGATTTGATGTATCAATCACTCAGTTGACTGCCACTGACTCTCCGGAGTCGAGGACACACACCAAATGACTGACAGGTGTGTGCGTGTATGCATGGACACACGCCATTAACAGGTAACTGTACCGCAACTGACAACCGCTTATATTTATGACAGAGAAATGCATTTCTCTGTCATAAATATATGACTCACTAAAAGTGATGTAACAAACTTATCTTTACTTAATTTGCAGGATGTATAATTTCATCACTCATTTGACATTATCAAGAGATGTACAATTAGTGCTTCTATGAGCATAGATGTGGGTGGACAGCTGGACATTTTCTCATGACATTTTGTGGACTATTTTTCTCTACTTCCAGCTCAAACATGGTATGAAGAGGAAGTTCTTTTTTCAAGGTTACTGCAGTTAGAATTCCACCCATTTCAGTGCTGGTGAGATGACCCAATACACAGACAGACAATCAGACAGACACCAGCTGACCGACGAGCTCTGAAGACCTGTAGGCATGTGAACAGCAGAGGCGGTATCAATCCCTGGAATGAGGCCGATGACCGATTCCAATTCAGGGCCACATCAAAGAGTGTGAATGCAGCAGCACTAACAGGGATGCTGGGGGTCAGGGACACTGGCTGAGGGATTTAGTCATTTCAGGGCTTATGTGAAGCACCATGGAGAGCGGCCATAAAAGCACAATGTCACTTTGTGACCTGCAGTTGGAGGGATACAAACCTGGAGCGATTGGAGCAGGACAAGAGCGTTGCACTGTTTTGACACACTCACACATGCACATGGGTTACTGAATTGCGCACACACAAACCCACACACAGACACAAAGACCAAGACTAAAAGAAGGAGACTACTTTCTCTCGTATTTCTTTCCTTCTCCCTTACTTACTCTATCTCTTCTATCCCTTTTCTCGTCATCCTTGTCCCACATCTCTTCTTCTTTATCTCACGCATAAACATAGACAAATGCGAGCCAAGACATATATCTGTCTGTGTGCATAAATCTAGAGCAGCAATTTCTAAGGATGATGATAGTAAATGACAATGGTAATTTTTGACAGTCAATTTGCCACTGATGTCCAGTAAATTCACAGCAGTTTTTTTGCTCTAATGCAGTGCCGCGTGACAGCCATATATCGTCTTCCTCTGTGACATTTACTGGGTGCAACGACACTCATAGGAGACATTTAGATCCGTCTCATCCGCATGCGGAGCTCCAAACATCCATCTGGGAATAGTCTTGCAGCTTTGGGGCAATAAACCTCATCCGGTACTATTTCTTTGTAAGGGTATAGACCATGTCCTTCCGTAGTATGTTTTATTTCCGATGTGGGTAATCAAGAAAAGCTTGTATGGCCATTGAATAAATTCATCAAATGTTATGTTTGTTTAACAATGAGCTGGTTGAGCGGTATAGGTGCCACAGCTGCCCGAAACGTTGATTTGTAAGATGAAAGGGGGGAATGGGGAAGGACATAAGAAACATCCATAAAACCATTGGCGATGTCTGAAACCTCTTACTTTTCCACAATGCTGGGATGCTTATTAAATAATTACTTGCTGTATATATCTATTATGCTCCTGCGTATCTCACAAAGTCTATAATTAGCCTAATATTAAGAGGAGACCCATCACAAATGTGAACCCATCTTCCCCTCTCCTTTCCCTTTGTAAGCATACTGTCCACATCAGCGATAATGAGTGCCTGCTACTGTTGCTAGCCGCTCTCACATTCTCATCCACTTGTTATGCAGTAATGAATCAAACTCTCTTATGAGTGCACTGTAGCATGCTGAGGAGAAACCATGGAAGCTACTTAGAGGCGCATCTCGGTTGGGTGGATCATGATGTCAGCTCTGTTAGCGGATGCATTTTTTCCCCTTTTCCACACATCCACACATATGTAGTCCTTATGCGTTGTGACTGATAGATTACTAATTTTGCTGGAGTTTTTAGCCAACATCCGTAATTTAGGTCTTTATGCACACATTTAGAAGCCCCCACATAGCAATGCTGCCCCCCAGTGCATGCAGCAGTCGACACTCCGCTTTACTTAAATGGGATCTGTGGTTTGTCCTTTAAAATAAAGCCGCCCCTTTTCAGTGTAGTTTGCATTTGATTTTGAAACTATATGCCATGATGTGTTTGTGTACGTTTTCCATAATGCAACAGAGACATTCACGTTCGGCTTGCACTCTACAGGCGAGTCCAGGGAGAAAGAAAAGAGTAAGACGGTGTCATTGCCTGAGTCAGCGTGGCTGTGATTTTGCAGCTTTGGATGTGTAGCTGGCACCAATCCAGGGGCATGCCATCCCTTCCATTCTTCAAAGTGCATTTATATTACTAGCACTCTTGGCAGGAAAGCCTCTCTGGCGGTTAAGGCTGAAGCGCCTCCCAGACTGACGATGATTACGATGGCTATAACATAAAAACTGTTATTGGCCTTGTTTGGTGATGGTTATTACAAGTGTATCAAAAACCCACACATACATCTTCCTCTACCCTACTTCTTCGGGGATGTAGCCGCATATAGGCACTAATGAATAGGTGATTTCAGTGATTCGACATGTGTCATAAATATTAAATGGCTCACTGCCCTTGGTTACCTTTGCTGCCAGCCAGAGCCTTTGTCATGTATACCGTCGCTGTTTAGCTTTTTACTTATTGACGGAGGTGACAGTAGGGGACATTTCAAAGAGAGACGCCTCTCAGGAGTTCAGATTTCTACGGTGAAATAGTTCTTTGTAATGCTACTTAAGAGCTGTGTCTGTTGAGGGCTTAACCTTTGGAGTGCATCAGGATTTTTGTGGTTTGTGATTGTGGTGTCGGTGGATGACAAAAAATGACAATAACGATGGCACCAGGAATAAAGACTGATTCAATAATACATTGACTAATTGTCCAACTTGTAAATTACTTGCATTTATAGTTTTTTTATTACTTAGTTGATAGTTACATTTAGTACTGTGTAATTAATGGCATATCATATAAGGGGTCATATATGGCATTCATTTTGCTTTAATTACATTTCCATAACTTTCATTACTGCACCGTATTACTGTAGTGTAGGTTTGGGGTGATAATCCCACTGGCGTTCTATGTATCTATGCAACAGCTGCCAAATATTGTACAGCTCTCTTTGAGAAGCAGACTGCTTTGTTTCACCAGAAAATGAATGTGGTAGCCCTGGAGCAAAAGATGTAGGCAGATTACTGTTATCCGCTCACTAAGATCGATAGAAAGAGTGATGCTAATTCTGGGTAAAAGACCAAATATAAGAAGCATTGTATACAGTAAATTACCTTGAGTATGTGAACCCATTTAATCCTATGTTATGTATAACGTTGTTCTGTTTAAATCATTGTATGCACCAAAGCTAGTTGATTTTCTCTAATTGTGATACAAATCTTGAGCAGTCTGTCTTTAACTAAAGACTGAAGCTGAGGATGGAGGGCTGCTGTCAACCAGCAAAGAGCATTTTGGAGCTAGCAAGTGGACACCTGTCTGCTTTTTTGAAGACGATAATGCTCATCAGTGGAGACAGTCATTTACTAAGCAGCTAAAGGTGTGAATATGAGCAACTAACTGAGCGTGAAGGAGGGTGTTGAGGATACAAAAGCATATGTGTTCAGCAGATCTCTTGAAGCTTAAAATAATAGTTCCACACAATGGTTTACTCCGATTGCAGTAGTGGGCAAAAATAACCACTTGAATTCTGTTTCTTGTTTCATAAGCAGTTGAATGACCTCTTAACATGAACAACATTACTTCTTCCATTTAATACACAATAAGCCTATACTGCTGAGCAAAGTACATGGCTGAGAAATAAACTCAATTTCCAAGAAAATTGAATTGTTGCACTGCAATGCAATACATCTCATTCACTTGTGGGAAATGTGTTTTCCTCATTAGGTTGTGGCATGGAGTCCACATCCATTGGGTTTGCCTTTGTCATACTCATGCCTCCCAAACCACACTGTTTACTTTAGATCCCGCACAATAAGCAGCAGTATAAACACTCCCCCACACTTCTCACGGCTGGGAGGCCTGAGCTGTAAAATGCCCAGATTGATAGAGCAATGTTCAATTCCTCCCCTGAGTTAGAAGGGCAAACTCCTGTGGCGCTCCTGCATCAAGCATGCCCTCCCTGTGAATCGACACTGGAGATAAACTTTCCCAGACAACAATGCCTCATCAGTGGCAGCAGCAATGGGGCCCTCTTTTATTGCCAGAGCTCCAATGTTGGACAATTAACGGCTCACCATGGTCCCTAGCATACAATACTAGACTGGCCAGGTAAGCATGGTCTCTCTCTTTCACTTTACCCTTGCTTGCCCAATCCCCCATCCCCACCTCACCACCACCACCACTATCCCTCCTATCCCCAAACCTCAAGCCCCAGGCCTCGCTGCAATGCATCTTTCATTGCACTCTGTTCTATAAATTGCCAACAGCACGAAAAGGCAGATACAAATAAAGGTGATTTAGCCCAAAGAGATGCTGAGCGATTGCTCTCATTAGTCCGGAGTGGAGACCAAAGTCGAGACTTAACTGAGAGGGATTCTTGGCCATTAGTGCGCTGGCAGCAGCTGTATTGATAGGTTTTTAATAAGACGCTACATTAATGGTTATCATGAGTGAGTGGGTTTATGGTAATGGGAAAAGGCAGAGGAGGGGAGAGGGTCTCAAATGTGTTTTCTGTCAAATTCAGCCTCAGCTAGGCCACTGCTGCCAGCAGCTTAAGCGTGCACCTTTGCAGCTTGACAATCTGTACAACACAATATCCCTCTGTGGTCTGCATATAGAGAATAGGGGAGGAAACTTTTTTTTTCTCGTGAAATTGAGTGACGTGAATGTCGGAAGGGTGGTGTCAGTGATGAACGATGCCAGAGGGATGTCTCCTGTGTGCGCAGAAGTCTTCATTTCCTCCTATTAATCAGTTGGACTAATTCTTCCCTTGTTCCATTTTTAACCCTACAGTGTCACTGCCTCCAGTTGCTCTAATTGAAATATTAGCAGCCGGTTAAGTAAATGAAGACAATTTAATCAGTCCCCTTCTTGGGCAGTACTCTTTTTTTGTCCCTTTTCCCATGCGACAATGTGATCATTCTATTAAAGAGAGTAAGTTGAGAGATCAATTTATATTCTTCTTTTTTTATAACTAAGCTGACAACTCTATGTCTCAAAGCCAAAAGAAGCTGAGATTAACCTTGTTCGAATGAGAACCTTGTCAAAGAGTGTCTGTCAACAACTCCTTCCTAGTCTGGCGGTTTGGTCATTCACCAGTGGAGCTCCAGAAGATGAATAGGCTGTGCACTGTCGCCAGCATCGAGGCTATCCAATGAAATCCCCGTATTCCTTTATTTCCAAAGCACATGTTTATTGAACGTTCTTAGGATTCCAAGACATACACTAGTGTAACAGGCTCCTGTTACCGTCCCAAGTTTACCCCCCAGCACCAATGACACGAGCACACTCAAGGTATAGTTTTACAAGGCTTTTATTGTGACCTGCAGGCTCTGGCAGACTGTCTCCTGCTCTCCACTCTCGCTCCTCCATCCCTACTGAGGTTAATATAGGGAAGAGACACAAGACACCAGATCAGTTCCAGCTGAAGATCAGGCCTCTTCTCGGCACTGTTCCCTGAGCCACTCCCCCTCCCCCCTCTGCAGCTGAGCCTAACCACGCCCCCTCCACCACAACTAGTTTGATGGAGGAAAAATTTGTCTCACAGAGGCTATTAGATTAGTTACAGTGAGGAAAACTAAACTTTCAAGAGTATTAGGATAATCGGGCTTAGAGTATTTTGTGAAAAAATATTATATTTTTGTCACAATTACATTCTTAGTTTCTCATCTGCACTTCAAATAAGACATTCCACCTCACTTTCAATCAGAGAGGAATAATATAGACAGTGTCTTCCATGTGTTCCATATTGATGCATTAGTAGGTAAAGAAGTTAATGGTTTCAGTGTGTCGTTATTAGGCTTCAGTATTGTCAGGATTGCATCGATCCCAGTAATGATGCTGCTTATTGAGACTGATACTTATCACTAGTCAAATCCATACTCCACGGATGTAGTGGAGTTGAACTAAAAGATAGTGATCCAGTGTAATTGTAGACAATCCATCATGACTTACTTCTACCACTGCTACACCTGTGATTTCAGAAATAATGCATGTAGGTTGTCAGAATGTACCAACAAACTGAGCGTTTTATTGCCCAAATGAAAAGTCAACATTTATTCTCCTAAAATGACTGCTTGCATTGGTATACACTGTTAAATAATAACATATGTCTCGTTATTTTATAATTTTCCCGAACCTTAACAACGTATTCATTAAAGTATTGATTTTGACCAGACACATTATCCTACCTGGCTGATGTTGAGTCAGAGGAGTGAAAGAGAAGTTCTGCTTCATTCTTACCTCAGCACAGCTGGTCAATCATGGATTTAAGGGGGGTGTCATGGGACGGGGTTTCAAACATTGTCCGACAACCAGACAAGCACTTTGGTTGAAGCATACTGACAGCTTAAGTCTTGACCACTAGAAAATGTAAAACGCTGGGCTTTACAAGAAATTTGTTCAGGTTTTACCAGAACCGGCTTATTGACCTTTTAGTTCTTGTCAAGACCTTACATTGCACAGTAGCTGGATTATTGCGGGATCACGAGAAAAATCCACCAAGTCAGGCTTGTCAACCACCAGTGTTTAGGACCAATCCACATCCTGTGAGGCGCTACATGGTTAAGTTGGATTTAACAGAACAGTGGAAACACCTTGGACGTTAGCATAGATGCTACAATATTATCAGGTAAATCAGAATTTGACAATATTTGTCCCTGTAGACTGACTGGCCTCGGGAAAAGATGTGATCTGATTGGTTGAAGTTAGCCGGTGATAGACGGGGATAAAGAGATGGTTTATCCAATCACCCGCCAATTCTTTTTTGAAAGTTACAACTGTTTCCAACATTTTCCAATGAATGCTTCTCAGATGGTTCTTACGTTAAAGTAATTACTAGTACAAACCTTTAGTATGAACCAGGTTGGTTGAAAGAAAACATGGTTAATACTTGTGTAGAAAAACCATCCGCACAGTCTATAGTTTGATTTCAGTTGAAATTACATTCATAGGCTTCTTTTGAAAGATTAGTTTTCTTGCAAAATGACCACATGGATTTGGTGATTAGATTTATTTTGTCATCATTGCTTTCTTAATTTTTCCCCCACCTCTCTGTCTCTGTCTCTGCCTTGGTGTCATAAGTAAGAATACAGTTCATTTTGCCATTATAATCCTGACAGGATAGACAGGTTTTGCAGGCTAATCACTTGATACGGCTGACAGGTAGAGGATTTGTCGTAATGATGTCTGAGAAAATGTTAACTGTATTTTGACAATTTGACATTCAAAAGTGGGTTTTTCTGGTGTCCTACTAGTGAGTCGTACAGCTGTGGATGCAACTGAAATGTGATTGAAGTAAGAATAAAATAAAGAAGCAGAAAGTATACTTCATTGTTTCTAAATGTGACTAAATCCATCCAAACTTATTTTTTATATAATATTTTTAATTTAGTGCTGATATTTAACCTAATTATTATGCTAATCCAGAAATGCTATGCACGGTTTCTCTGGGTAACACATCTCTAACATTACATTTGAGACTGTAGGAAGACTGTAGCTTTTGCCTTTTATCATATTTTGCTATCAGCTGTTCTCACCAAAATGTTAACACATGATTAATATTTAAATCATGTGTTAATCATTTCAGCAGCAGTGCTAATTCAGCAGCAACGTATAATTGTGTGTAGACTTTTCATCAAACTGCCCTATTCCCTCTCCAAAATGAATCATATCGCCTCTCCTACTGCTGCACTCTATTCACACTGATTTGTTCTCAAAATTCCCTTTTGCCTTCATCATTATGTATTTTTTTCATCTCTCAAGAAGAGATGGTGTTTGTATGGCCACAGGAATGTTTTCAGGGCATCTTAGTCATGACCTTTGTACTACTTACGTAAAACGAAGGACTTCAACTTCATTTCAGTCATAAGCTTACTGTTAGTTCTGAATAAGAGTTTAGGTAAGATTGACTTTATGCCCTATACTATATGTAAAAAGTCAAACTCAAAGTGCTATTTACTTAAACACCATGAAATAAGATGTGTCAACTTCACACTGTGATTGTACCGTGTCATTTAATTAACACGCCTATCTATGTTTTGCAATTACAGTACATGGAATATTGATGAGCCACATCAATACGTATTTTAGATAGTACCTTTACCAGACTCAATAATCGAGCAGACCGTTTTATTTACTTTCAAAAGTATGTGCTTTTTACAGTAAAGCACATGAAGAAAGTGGAACAAAAATTGAGGCGAAGCAATCAGCTGATAAATCTTCCTTTTTTCTTTTTTTCAGTTTCCCTATCAGACGTGAAAGCCTGATAACCACTGCAACCCCCTCCCTCCCCTCCCTCTTCTCTTGCCCTTCACATCTGTGTGTCTGCACAGCAGCGATAAGCAAATCAATATCCTGTCACTTCTCATTTTTACTAGCCCAATTCTGCTCTCTGCACCTTCCACAAGGTGAAGCTCCTGCCTCACGGTCTGGACTGGACAATCTCTTTGTATAATATTGTCTCTCAAGCGACTCTGAAAGACACTCTCTATCACTAGAATGACGCCAACATGTTGGCGCTAATGCAGCAGGGTTAGGTGCTCGGTGATGCTGAACTTTTTTCACCATTTTCAGTTCACTCTGACTTCATCAGATGAAAGGAGACTGCGAGGAGTTGTCTTGTAAGATTATTCATGCTGTGTATTATTCCTTTGCTTTGGTGAGATTGGATCAAGGTCCCACTATACAATAGAGGCCTATGAGCTCTTATGTAGTAAATCTGCACAGCCGCATCATCATGCACAAAAACTGTCTGTATCACAGCAGCTCCAATCCAATGTATAAATCAATACAAAGTGAATTTACAAAGGAAAAAAATTACATTTCATATCACTTTTTTTTGGGATAAATTAACCTTAAAGCTGCATTCATGTAATTATCTTAAAAATGTGTAACGGTAAAATGTCACTGCAGTGACTTACGGGTATGTATGCGATTCATTTCTTTGTCATTGATTCATTTCAATCATCAGATTATATGTTGGTGATGAAGACTTGGAGGAGATAACGATTGAGTCCATGCTTTACGTTGTGCATATTAAACTAAATAGCTGTGCCCTGAGCATTACAACCACAGCCGTAGAGGAGTTATGTGTCTGAAATCACTAAAAGCTTCAGTGTTCCCAGTGCTTTATGATAGATGTTAAAATAATCTAACATTTATTGGCAACAAACGCAATTCAAGGCAGTAGTTTTTTGTTGGTGAATATTACTAAATAACATTGTCAGAGGTTTAAAAAAGTTCCAGTCTCCATCAGAGCTGCTGCTCTTTTAAATAAAATATTCTGCTTACCCAGCTTTCCGAGGTAAAGTACCCTGCCAACTTAATATAACCTAACTATTCTCATACTACTGCAACAACAGTCACACATAATGTTGAAATACACAAAAAGTCACATTTCTGGTTCTAGCACACTGTGGACACTGTCATTGGACCATTTCCCCAAATGCTGTGCAAATAAAAATAATTTGCCCCATAAATAAGGGAGAAAGAAATATGACATGCCAAGTTGCAGAGTAAACACAAATAATGTCCTGATCTTTTCTGAGGACAGCTAACATTCAACAGGAGAAGATACAATTAATTTGGTTGGAGCCACTCAAGGTTTTTATTTTCACATTTCTTGTCTATGGGCAGCTGGGAGAAGCTTTGTTTAAACATTCAGTGCCCGAGGCAGTGTCAAATAACAGCAGACCCTGATACGAGTTTCAAGGCTTGCCACTGAAATTAGCGCCTTAAACAATGATTTCTTGGAAATATTTCTTGGGGCTTTTTTTTATTTTTATTTAATGAACTGTGGAACAGAATGATGTGTCACTCCAAGGATTCGTTCATGTCCCCAACTTGAAAATGCCGGTCAAGGAGTGAGCATAATGAAATATGAATTGAGCCGTGGACCATCACGAGCACAACAATGATTTCTGCCAAATGTGTATCCTCCAGATTACTTCTTATCACGACCTAGACAGAGACTGGTGTCCTGTATTGGGTAAATAAACACCAGCATCTGAATGGACAGGGCAAAACACAATCTAGAAGGGTTCATGTCCAGTTCTGAAGTTTGAAACCGTGGGCTAAATGGAATTGACGACCATGCATAATCACCTGCAGTTTGAGCTGGGGGTGCTTTGGCTCGACGAGGAAACAGCCCTGTTGAGAGCAAATTCAGACCCAAAAACCCCATTAACTCTAATCCTAAATGGGGTTCCATGCCCCGACAGTTTAGGTGAAACACAGTACAGTTCTACACTCCCGCCAAATAGGTTTGGAAACTACTCTGCTATGATGCCCACGTCTGTGAAAGACATATACTATGGTTTAGACACTTGTTTTACCCTCACAGTTAAATCACTAAAATATTCATGAAAGGAAAAATATGTACTTATCAACTCAAGGTAGTTCCTTATATACTGTGTCACTATCTTAAATGTCTGTGAGAAATACAAAGCTTCCTTTTCTCATACATGTACTCCTTGATAACACAGGGCCTGATACATAAAATATTCAACCTTTCAAGAATTGAAATAGTGCAATTGTTCCTTTTTGTATATCATATCCCTATGGGACCTGCTTGATCAATTAACATCAGATGAACAGTCCCGTTCATTACTGTCTTGCTCAGCACACCTTACAAGGGAGTTAACAAAGAGTCAGGCAGATGTTTGGGAGCCTTCATTTGATGCATGATTTGATTTGGTGTTTGTATGTCTGTCGTTTATATTTGCTTGTTTTTGTGTGTGCGTGTGTGCATGTGTGTGTGTGTGTGTGTGTGTGTGTGTGTGTGTGTGTGTGTGTGTGTGTGTGTGTGTGTGTGTCTAGACTTGAGTTGTGATCCTTGTACAAACCTGCAAATGTGGGTTTTTAGTTAATTTTAGGAATATGATTAGGTCTTTGATAGAGAAGCACTGATACTGATATTGGATAAATAGCTGGATCGGATATAGGTGACAATGGACTGATCTGGTATTGGTTACCATTCTTTCAATGAATAATAATTCAGTACATGTACACTACCGTTCAAAAGTTTGGGGTCACTTAGAAATGTCCTTATTTTTCAAAGAAAAGCACTGTTTTTTTCAATGAAGATAACATTAAATTAATCAGAAATACACTATACATTGTTAATGTGGTAAATGACTATTCTAGGTGGAAACGTCTGGTTTTTAATGAAATATCTACATAGGTGTATAGAGGCCCATTTCCAGCAACTATCACTCCAGTGTTCTAATGGTACATTGTGTTTGCTAATCGCATAGAAGACTAATGGATGATTAGAAAACCCTTGAAAACCCTTGTGCAATTATGTTAGCACAGCTTAAAACAGTTATGCTGGTGAGAGAAGCTATAAAACTGGCCTTCCTTTGAGCTAGTTGAGTACCTGGAGCAACACATGTGTGGGTTTGATTATACTCTCAAAATGGCCAGAAAGAGAGAACTTTCATGTGAAACTCGCCAGTCTATTCTTGTTCTTAGAAATGAAGGCTATTCCATGCCAGAAATTGCGAAGAAACTGAAAATGTGTCTGGGTGACCCCAAACTTTTGAACGGTAGTGTATATATCTATGAAGAATTTATAACATTTTGTTTTACAAAGTAAGAAAAGCAATGTTTAAGTCAGGCCTGTTGTTGCCATAAAAGTGGGAATGATCCCAATCACTTCAACACAGTGAATCATACAGCTTATTAATTAAACACTGCTATCTGATCCGTACTTGTATCGGGACTGCAAAAAAAAGTTGGATTGCTGCATCCCTCGTTTTTAATAGAAACTATGAGTTAATAACCAACCATGCTAGTGGCTCCAGGATTGAAATGTCTATTGGGATGACCACTTTGATCCAGGCTGAAATATCTCAACATCAATATGATGGACTGTCATGACATTTGCTACAGACATCCGTGTTATCCAGAGAATAAATACCAATGACTGATGATGCCTTGACCTTTCCTCCAGCACCAGCAGGTCAAAATTTGACTTTATTTTTTTTTTCGGTACTACCAAAGAATTGCAAAACAACTTCCCATTAGCCTGCATGCTAACTTTGATATGTTCATAGACATTAGCCGCTCAGTATCAGCATGTTAACGTTATGCTTTTCACTAAACCAAAGCACTACTATACCTAAGTATAGCCTAACAGAGCAGCTAGCTAGCATGGCTGTAGACTCGTCTTGTTCTTTTTTTCTTTTTTTGTGTGAATTGAATTGAAAGATCCAATGTTTTACCAAAATTGTTATTGACACATTTCCAGAATTTATTTTTAATATCGTATTTTGGGTAATTTATATATAATTGAAACTTTTCTTGTCCATGACATGATTATTTGTTTCTTCATTGGCAATCTCTCTACTATTACCAGATCAGTTTGAAATGAGTGGATGTGACACACCATAACACATTCCCCTTTAATGCGTTCACATGTATATGTGTTTCTTGCCGTTAACATACCAAGTGGCTGCATTTTGATTTATAAAAATGATTGAAGTATCATAAACGTCGGGTTACAAGCCGCTACTACCTTCGGTCAGTGTCCCCGACAGCTCCCCGCTGTAGCCAGCTGGGGCTCCTGCTAGCGCTCCGTCACTTCCCCGCTAACTTCCGCTAGCTCCCCGAAAACCACCGAAGGTAGCGGGACCAGGCTCGACACCCGACTTGGGCAGAGGGGACGCGGGCAGTAGCAGCAGCAGCGGGCAGTACCAGCAGCAGTGGCCTGTAGCAGCAGAAGCGCTAACTAGCAGCGCTAGCTGGGACTGATCAGCCGTAGGAGCGGCTTGTAACCCAACATTTACGGTACCTCAAAAATATAAGCAGCTCTAGAGTAAGTAGAGAAAAAAGTATACGTGTCCTTGAAGTTATCAGGTTTAGTTTTTGGTAGAGTAAAGGATAATACCTGGCATGTAGCAGTGAAGCAGACATTTACAGTTCAGGTTGAGGAATTTCTATGGTGAGACTTAAGTGTATGTGCAGGCAGTGTTGAGTTTTCTAACAGTGGAGTGTGAGTGGGTGGTTATCATCACAGCCACATGGGGTCACACTAAGAAACTAGAATGAGTCAAGACGGTCCAGTTGTGTCAACTACTACAGTTATGTCTACTGTTAGAAATAGCATCTTAAATGGATTTTATTCTGAAAAAGTTTCATTGCCATGTTTATACAGCACACCTTTTCTGATAAGTTAGGAAAGAAATACATTCTGGCTCATACACCATTAAGTGTTTACAAATAGAAATCCAACTTTGCTGCTGCTTTTGAGTTTCTGATGGTTTGAGATTAGCCTTGGACTGGACTTCACAAATGTAAAATTACATATTGATTTCGAAGTCTCATACACAACAATCCCTCACTCGCACAAATAGATGTTTTTATACGCTGATGGAAACAGGCGACAAGATACAAATCCTTGATTTTCTGGAAGGCCATGATGCATCTAATCAGCTCTTTTCATGACAAACATGGAGGATGCCTGCTAAATGGATGACCAGTAATTGTAGCCTGCAGATGAACAAAGGCACTATTGTCTCTGCATGCCTTTGACAGTTATAACCTTGTGAAGTCCATGAAACATACGCAACACACAGGTTCACAAATACAAATACTGCCTACACAACCAAGCATTTGAACAAACACCTGCACACACAAAGTCCATACATAATTGCACTTGCATGTGTGCACACACCTATTAACGCCCCCACATATTTGTTACCCCACACCCACACGTTAGCACCCACCCAACAGCACAAGCCAGCTCACACTTTATTTCATGAAGCAGTTGGCTGAACATCTATAAATAGGCTGTAGGGCACAGCACAACCTCAATTTGCCACCCCCATACACTCCTATAGCAATTATCCCAAGGTTTATTTCGGTTAAGCAGTCAAGCACGGGGAATAAACGACTCAGCCCATTCAGAAGTGGTTAATAGGAATGAGGATACTTAATAGCAGCCAGCAATCAATCAGATCAAAAGGGAGTGAGTAAAATCAGTTAATTTGTTCATTAAACATGATCTGAGAATAGAGTATTTGTTGAATTGTGCCAAAAGTAGATACACTGTGGATACACTGCTCTGATGTCAATCTGCCTCTTTGGGGATTTTTGATGTCACAGAGTTTCAGGTTTGCTCGTGCCGTATCCACCTGGCCAGACCAGGTCAAAAGGCCATGGCTCAATCATGTCGAAGGCTAATTGTTGAAGCTTCCACTTCCAAGCTGACTGACTGATATCTACTCTCAAGCAAAACAAATACGTTGCATTCACACATTCTGTTATAATTGTCATCCAAAACAAAACTTATTTTAAACCTTCAACTCTTAAAAATATGGTGGAAATTTGGGGGGGGAAATGCAGGTGATGATAACATTAGAAAAACTGCCATCTGCAGGTCAAGAACCTTCTCTATTATTTTATTATTGTATGTGACTTGGAAGAAAGATTTTGTCTCTTGTCAAACTCAGCAGCTCTTATGCATTTTCTATGCATTATTCTCTTCACTTTGTGTTGCTGGAAGGATAGTCCTCTGTGCTTGCAATCAAAGGACCCTGGCAGCAGGAAACACAACACTATGGTGTATGGGGACATAATGTAAACTATGCATGGAAATCTGTTAAAACTCATATGCTTCCTTTTAACAATTAAGGTATTGAAAACATGCCCATATAACATTGGAACTCTCTGTTAAGCTTGTTGTAATAATGTATCCTGTTCATTTAAAGATCATTTCATAATGCAATGTAATATACATGGCGGGGGACACAATCCACAGTTGTTGTTTTTTTTGTATTCCAAAGTTTATCTGAAGCTTGTAATAAGGGGTGTCATCAGTCTGAGTTAAGATGCTGTCAGATCGCGAGCGGTTGCCACCTTCATTGATCTGTCAGTCCTCCGCTGATGAAGAGGTGCTTCAGGTAACTCAGATACCAGTAAATCACCTCCTGTATTGTTTCCCTTGCTGTAGTTCATGCCGTTGCCATGGCCACACAGCAAATCACGCGGCAAGTTGAAAAAGTTGAACCATCATAAACTCTCAATACAGCAGCAAAGAGCTGTGCACATTCACAAGAGCAAATTTAATCAAGTGGATATCTTCCAAAGTAAGCCCATTTGGTATGAAATTCATTCTTTGCGTTTCCACAGACTGTTTCTGTGCTGAGCTGCAGTGGCGGGACTGTGACACAAAGAGGGAACAAGAGGAATCATCACAGTAAGCAAAAGCTGCTTCATTTTTTTGTTTGTGAATTTCTTTTTGAAGGGAGACTTGAAACATTGTTCCTTTAAACCCACCATTATACACTGATTGGTGATTTATGGGATTAGCTGGTGGATGGCCCCTCCTGTGGTCTCATGGTGATTCTGTTTGGCTCTTCGCCCAATGTCATTGAGCTATTTCTTCCATTGGGCAACAGTTCTCCCCGGACCAGAGCAACATATGTTTTCTCCTCCCATGCCAATTTAATTTAGGGTACTGTTTATTCGCTTGTGGCGATTATGAACCTCCTACTCAAGGACGGCAGTTTGTCTCACTGGAAATTCTTTTGTTATGGATCGAGACTGTTCACCACCAAATTTTTACAAGAGATGAAAAAGATCAGCACATCTATTTGAGATTTACTTGCACTGCAAAGATTCATAACAAATTAGTTAGCTTTCATAGTAACAAGGTACATTTGGAGTGCTTTAACTTAACTGAGTCTGAGTTTGAAAAAAAAAAAAAAAACATATCATTTTTCTTTTGATAAAAAATTAAAACAGGTCCCACAGACCCGAACACCACACAAGGGTTAAGCTGCATGTATGTCTTATGGAGTGTGCATGTTATGTAGCAGTAAGACTGTGTTTATTGTGTTACATTTAAGGGGTATAACAATCTTACAATGTTAGAACATTAGCTGTAGAAGGTATTTGAAAATCTACAAGACAGAGTTGTTCAGGGTTGTTGGTGCATTGAATTTGTCATGATTTTGTGGAATCTTGTGACCAGCTGACTGCTCACCAGTCAAATCCCTAAAACTGCTGGGAAGAAACTGTTCTTCAGAGCCTTAAAAACTACTTTCCCAAAGCGAACCATTAAACCCAAACTGCTGCGCTTGATATGCCCAACGGCCAGCAGTATAAACATGTAGCTAAAGCAGGTGCCAGGTGTTCGTTTGAGTAAAACTCATTCTCTCCATGCCAGCACCGCCCCGGGTCATTGAAAACGTGCACTTAGTGTGCTTGGACTAACTAATCCTAACCCTATGCAACAGTGATTCAACTAATACAGTATGCATTTGCTTTTCCAGTAACCAAAGTCTTGGTTGAGTATTCTGCTTAACATTATTCTGCTTCTAGGACTTTAGTCAGAAAGTCCTTATTTAACCCAGTACTAATTTAATTATCCAAACTGAATCTTCTGAAACTGCCATCTACAATAACATAATAATAAACTGTATTTATATAAGTTTACAAGGTGCTTTACATGGTTAAAACATCAAACAACAGAATCCGGATGAGTGTTAATTATAAAACAATAAACACAATGGCTCTATCCATAAAACAATAATTAAATCAAGCAGAACAACATAATACATGGTTAAAAAAAAAAAAAAAGACAGCAATTAAGATTAAAACAATAAATGAATGGTGTGGGATAACGCTTTAGGAGGGATCACAGGAAGGCTAGACTATAAAAATGTTTTTATCTAAAATGAAGATATAGACTTTGCCATTGTAATCTCCTCTGGAAGGTTGTTTCAAAGTCTGGGGGCCCTGATGGCAAACACTCTGTCACCATTGGGGTTTAGAAACCACCACCAGCATTTGAGGATTTCAGGGCCTGTGTCAGAAATATTGCTTGGGGCCAACCGTTCAAAGTATAAAAGTGATTTGTGAAATTTTAAAAACAACTCTAAAGCTAACAGGGAGCCAGTGCAAAGATGTCAGGATAGGTTTAACGGTATAGGTAAAACAGCCATGATCTATTCTAGTATTACTGCTACTGCCTATGCTAACAAAACAGTGTCTGCGGTTGGTGTCAATATAGTATTGCACTCTATGTGCACTCACATGTTCTATGAGTGAGGCCCATTTCCTCAGCTAACTGTATGACACTCTATATTATGCATGTCGCCCTTTATTTCCATTATTTCTTTGACATGTGCTTTGACATGTGTTTGACATGTGTCTTCATTAGAACTGTTCAGATCTTCATTATAGCGACTTACAGTTACTTGCCACCAATGATATCTCTGTCAGTTAAACATGTAAGTATTCTTCCCTTACCATAAGTGGTGTTCGCCGTATAGTCAAAGCTTTGCAGATGTGCACGGTGCATGGGACTCATTGAATGTGAGGATCTAGAGTCAGCAGTTACTCTGACTCTGCCACAGGGAAGAGAAAGCGACTTGTATTGAGGCTATGTTGAATCAGAAACACACACAAAGAGGAAGGAAGAGCTAAAAAAGATAGCGAGGGGGAAGTTGGCGGGCATACTGAGAGCGTGAAAAAGAGAGGGAAAGGGGAACTAAGAGAGGATAGCGAGGTGAGGGAGAAAGTATGGGTATAAAGAAGTAGAGAGAGAGAGAGAGAGAGAGAGAGAGAGACTTTACTGAAAGGGAACATAAAGTGACAGAGAGGTCTTACAGACTCTGGCTTTGATATCCCCTCAGCTTCAGACTGACCTTCACCTACTCCACATGCCCAAGCTACAGAGACACAAGGTGGATGGTATGTTCCCTGAGCTGTCCTTTAGCTCGCGCTCTAGTAACTGTAATAAAACAGCGCTGTCCGGATGGAAAAGCGTGACAGAGGGAAAATCTCCTGCGACCCGCACATGCAACCTGCTTAATGACCGTGAAGAGATGCTGCGGTGGATCATATATATAACCATGAAATTATATGGATGTATAGCAGTGTGCTCAGGGGTGCTAAGGTACACATATCTGACACATTGTAAGTGAAACATGTAAAGGATTATTTATATGGCTTTATTCTTGTGATCCCCTTTTGGATCAAACCTTCTTTTTTTAATCCTTTAAGTGATTAGTGTGTGCTATTAACAATAGCTCGATAGTAAAGAGATTTTGTTATGATTAATTCCCAAGCTCTTTCACTTTCTAAATTATTGTGTAATTGATAAATGTAAAGAAATCACTGTAATCCTGAGAAGAAGAAAAAAGGATGATGCAAATATAAATTGAAATAATGAATTGTATCTTAGAAATGTCAATCTACATTTTAGATTTTAATTTGTGCATTGTCTGACTTTGTGTATTTGAGTGTATGGCAAACCGTACAAACCGAACGCTACTGATAATCTCTCCTGAGAGTTTTTTTCCCTCCATCCCTGTAATGTAAACTTGAGTCTGCTAAGTCATACAAAGCGGCTTTACAGCTCCCCATATATCCATAGATTTTTCTTCCTGAAATATTTATCATCTCAGTGAGAAGGGGTTAGGGTTGTGCCGTAGGGATCTGATCCACCTGTGGGGGGAAAGGATTGTGCTGAAATAGCTAGACTGCAGACTGCCTTTATCTTGAGGCCCACATCCATGAAGTGTGCGATCTGCACCTTCAGATGAGAATGTGGCCTCTGGGAGGAACATTTTGGGTTTACAAAAGAGTCTTCAAACAAAAATAAAAGAGGCACTGTTCTCAAAGTGTACATTAATATAATATATTACTACAATTAAATGATTTATTGCGTTCAATTCCATTTTTACTTTTAGTATTTCAATTCTAAATATTTAAACTTGAAATGGAAAACTTGAATTTATACTTAACATGGAAATATCGATATAAATAATGACATTGGCTGAAATATAGCTTTTAATATGAGCACGCAGCACTTTACATTTGCATCCAATACTTAAGCTAATGAGAACATCTAAGTGCCGGGTGAATTAAACACACTGGTTTTACTGTCAGAGTGTAGTAACCCTGATGCCCAGTCACGGACCACCGGGTGACGTTTTAATGAGCACAGAACGGTCACAGGCTCCCTCAGCTCGCATTGGGCCATGCCATAAAGATAATGGGTGGGTGGGTGGGTGCAGGTATTAAATTAAATCGAACACAGACATAGAAGGAGGAAAACGTTGTTAAAGTCAGTTCTACAAAAGGTTTGGGAAATCTGAGCTTCAAATGGCTCTTCTCAAGTAGATGCATTGAATAGAGAGTGGCTTGTTTGCTTTTGCATTGGCTAATTAAGACTTGGAATTGAGCGAGAGAGGTAGAGAAAAAGTGCTAAAGAGAGAGGCTGAGAGAGAGAGAGAGAGTAACGTCTGTTTCCATTTGGAATTCATCTGCAGGAGAGAAATTACAGTTGACTCCCCATCTCTAGTGGGAAAGCAAACCAATATGAAGGAGAAAAAACAACAGCAGCAAAGCTTTGAAACTCTCATGCAGTTCACTTCATTAAACGCATAGAACGCATTGACTCTGCATTCCCTTTCAACCCTCACACCCTTTGAGCTTTTTCTGATTAAGTTCAAAATCAGAGAGACGGGTGAGCTTACCTGACAATAGGGCTGTCAAGACCGGCCAAAAATGATGTTTGAATATTTGTTCTGAAAAAACTCAGGAGGTTAGATCTATTCACATATCTACTTTTGCGCACGATGTCCATGACACTTAACACCACGAGTGATGCAACACTGCGCCATTTTGAGATGAAGTATTATTCCTGTTGGTGTCATTTAAGGATTTTAAGCCCGCTATGTGCAAGGAACAGCTGATTAAAAAGTACAAATGTTAGAAGATAGCAATACGCACCCATCTTTTGAGGTGTTCTGTTCTTGTAGGTTTAGATCAGTGGTTTGTGAACATGACTCAAGGTAGTGCTTGCTGTTGGGACACGGTGTCACCCTCTCTACGGCCTCATTCTCTGCCTTCATTACAGTTGCTTTTGTTGAATTATTCCTTAGCTCACCTAAGGTTACATTTCAGTTTCAATCTGCTTTTTTCTCACAAAAGATTATTAATTTCCTAAACTTTTGTACTAAAAAATAAATGCGTTGACAGCCCTACCTTGACCTTCTGTTATATGGGCACTGATAGATCTAGTTATGCTTTTTAGTTGGTATTTTCTTTCTGGTTTACTCCTTTGCAAACCAATGATAGTCCTTGGAGTTATATGTGGCTCTATGTAGATGACTTCTCAACATTTCTTTTAATACATCCTGTCTTGAAAATGCCTTGGGATCGTCAATGTGAATGAATAGCAGCTTGAAGAGTGTTTCCGCTCCTCAGCAACTTCTTATCCATCTCTGTGGAAGGAGACTGAAGGTGAAAGCTGTGCCTTTCAGATGCTGCATTCACAACCTGACCTCTGAGAACTGAGAACTGAGAGAACCTCTGAGAACTGTACCCAGTGCAAGGTGGTACCCAGTGCAAGGTGGTTACAGTTATAGAAAAAGAAATGGCAAAATGCCATTCTTCTGGAATATGTACAGGCGGCACCAAAGAGTTGTGAACTACATATTCCATCAAATTATTTGCTTGGCCTCTGAACTTGCACTAAATAACATTACATCTTCCCTGAAATATAAATCATCTTAGTTATCTTTAATCTCCCTGGCGGATATTGGTTAGTAGAAGTCACTTTTTCATATTTTCATGTCGTCTTCTTCTTAATAGCCTGTTAATGAAGATACATGCAGACTCCTTTTTGGTTAATAAGGCACATGTCAGATTTGTCTTGCCTGCGGAAGGAGCACTAAAACTCAGGAGCAAGCTGAGGCTAAGTCTTAAAACTGTGACAAGCCCCACTAAAGGGGTGGGGTGGGGTGGCTGCCACAGGCAAAGGTAAAGCGGGGGAGAGATAGGAATGGAGGGGAAAGGGGGGGGGAAGGGAGACGTTGGGGTGTCAAGACAGAATTACTCCTCATTACAGTGCAGCGAGAAGCCAGTAAATCAAATGCCGCTGCAGCCTTTCTGCAACTTTCCCCCCATCATCAGTCAAAAGCCCTCCCCGTAAAACATGCTCTGTGTTCTGGCGCATGACTGCCTCCAGACCTGTAATAATAGAAACATGTCCCAGTGCACTATGTTCGACAAGGTCGCCTCCTGTGTCTCCCATCTGAGTTGTGTTGTCCTGTGGGTGAGTGGCCAAACAACATGGGGAAAGCGGAGGATGGGGTGTCTTTTCCATGGTCAACAGAAGGTCGATTGATGATATTGATGCCTGATTTTCCAAAGTCATCCAAGTGTTGTTTGGAGGTTTGATGCCTGGCTGGTCCACACGCGCCATCAGCTGAGCAGGTGATGTCCTGCCACCGCCGTTTCACAAATGGCATGTTGCAGCACCTTGACATTGCCGTGGTCGCGGGGTGAAAAACGATGTTGCACTTCATTAGGTCCCTGCTGGTGGAGAGCTGCTCGTCCCATTAGACGCCGCGGCGTGTCGCACCATGTTACTGCAAGCCCCATTGCCATTTATTTCACAATCGGCCAGATGAAACGGCTGATATTAACAATCTGTTCCTTGATGTGTTTCTCGCTCTCTCGCTCTCTCTCGCTCTTGCTCAAACACCTTTCGCTCCCTCTCCCCCCTCACTCCTGGCATTAGCCTCGACAACATTTTAAAAATCATTTCTTATGTTGGGTCACGTTTCAGGACACAATTAATGAGGGGAATCGTGTGGACAGGTATTCTGAATCATCAGCTCCATTTGTTATTTACAATTGTCAATTAATGCTGCCCTCAACAGCCCTTATGTCAGCTCTCTCCCTGCCAGTTGCCAATTACTCTTCAGCCCACCTTGCTGACCTCCTGGCAGCGAGAAAGGAGGGGGAATGAGACGAGCACAATCCCTCTGAGACGTGAAACATCCCAGCCATCTGCCACCCGCATTCATGCCTCCCCAACCAGGAGAGAAAGGGAGAAAGTGAGTGAGAGTAACACAGAGAAAAAGTGAAAGGGGGGACGGAGAACAGAAGAGAGATAAAGTTAAAAGAGAGAGGACAAGCCAGATGAACAGATTTTGAGGGGACAGTTTTGACCTTTTGTCTGTTTGACTCAGTATGGAGCTTCTGACAGGTGATAGTCACAATGATTCAAGCAGTCTGTTATGCTTCATATTGTACTCTATTATGTCCGGCTAGAATGTGCATGTTTGTGCATGCATACGCTTAATACTGATGTTGTTGTGTTTATTATGTACCTTGCCATCTTTTAACCTGATCAACTGTTTTAGATACTTGTATCTCAACAATTGGGCGGCTTGTATGTATTAAAAGTATGAATGAAGAGGAAAACATTTCTTACAATGCCATAATGACCGGCTACATTTTGGAACATTTGGCAGGTTTCCTGTTGTGATTTTTTAACAATATCCTGAAATGACTTCATCACAAGCACACAGGTGGCATTTTTTAAAGAAGTGGACTATGTTGAAACACAGTTTCAGTTACTACCATTGTTGTAACAATGGTAGTAACTCAAACTATATACAGTAGATACATAAAGTCATCTTTAGTGTTCAGATGTCTTTAATTTTGTGCACACACATGATCTGTGCTCTGCTCTTTGGATATTTGAATAGTGCCTTTCTGTGGAGTGTGTTGGGACTCAAAACCGAATAGCAGATCTTAGTGACTTCAACTTCCCGAGGGGATTAAGGCCTGTGATGGGAAAATATCTATATGCTGTATTTCAAACTCAAATCTCTGAATGTAACTGATGTTTCAATATGATGTGCTTAGATCAATAATTAACGACTGATGAACATGTTTTTCTCAGGTTCATGAAGGTATTCAGGTTCATGCTAGCTGATAAAAGGCCCAAGGGGCTAATGACTTGGTTCTGAGGGGTCAATAACCTGGTTTTAAGGCTAATAACCTGTTTACAGAACGTTCAAAGTACGCTGATGAAAACTCTGAGAGGCTAATGACTTGTTTTATATAATGATCAAGGCACGAACCACGCAGGAGGAACAGATGAAAATGCTGACATGGGACACACAGTCCAACGTACATCACGTGTTCGTTCTAACGGGAACCAATCAGGGATGAGATGGATCGTGAGGGGATGGTCCTCTGAAATTGTATAATACTGACTGTTTTTAGCAATAATCTTTGTGGAAACCTGTACAGACATTGTTGATTGATGGCTGTTCAACTTTCTTCCTCCTTGCAAGTATTTAATAAACTGACAGAGGCATCTTGTCCAGTGAATCTCTGCTTGTATTTTTTTACATTTTTGATTGAAACCTTTTGAGCTTTCCTCCCGAACGACATAGAATTATTTCCACTACAGGCCCCTCTTACATTCTACCAGTCTACCCTTATTGAGTGTCATTTTCTGCCCAAAGAAAGAGAAACAAGGTAAAAGTGCGACGGCTGACCTTATGGGATGTGGAATTGCAATTTGCCACAGCGGGCACCTCGACACATACAAATGACGAAGGAACTAAAATTCCAATCCCTTAGAGTCCCCTAGCTGGAGGTTATTGCTTTGTAAAAGGAACATGACATAACCAACCTTGCAAATGTGTCTAATGGTTTTGTTATGGAGGAACTGAGCAGGGAGAATGTGGAGGAGTTATATTCACTATTGTTAGGCCCAGGCGATTCAGCCTTTGTCAGACCACTGATGTTTTGGTCAAAAGACACTAAGTCACTGGAGGCGTCACAGGTCTAACTGCTTTATGATGGGATGTTCATTCAGATCTTCTTTCATGACAACAGAGACAAATCAAGCAGGTAACCAGACGTTTGGGTGTCTGTAGGCTATCGACTGTCAACAACAAATCTAGCCACTAAAACCAGCTAATATATCACCTGAGGCTTTAAGTGAAAAAAGAAAGGAGAAAAAAGAAACTCCAGAAGCAGCACAGACTTGTGCCAGATGACTACAAGTTACTTACAGATAATTTGCCCAGTAAATTAGGCACTGCAATAATTACACACAATAAATTACTCATCAGTAGGAAATGTATTAAGTTGAAACAAATTTGAAATCAAGATTCAAATAAAATTCCCCTTAAAGCATAAGTCACAAACATATTTGAAATGTTACCCTGTTTTGTTATTATAACAATTGTATTATTATTATTTTAACAGAATTTGCTTGAAAAGTAGGAGATCTCCGAGCAAGAATAAACTGGGGAGAATGTACTGCACCAGAAGGAGCATGAGTCTTCAAAGCTTCAGTTAATCAAACCGTGTAGCCTCCTGTTCCTGGGTCTTTGCATGAATCAAATGTTGGAAGTTAGTAAACAAAGTGTCATTACAATCTGTTCACATGGCAGATGACGTGATGGCAAGCTGCAGGGCCTGGGATCGAAGGGCAAGGCTTCTTTAATAGTTAACTGCATGGTAGTACAGCAGCGTACACGCAGACATCCACCAGATACCTTGTACCTTTGGCTTTCCTTCTTTTCATCCATCCTTCTTGAAATGATGTAGGTCACAGGTGCGATTTTGCCATCATATAAGGCATTAAAGAGCCTATTTGTGGGTGATCGATGAATTATATTTGTATTGATATTTTATGTTATTGTAGATGTCAGCAGGGATGAGGTTGCCAGTGTGTGCACACTTGTCTGAAGTGCTGAATAAGAACTGCTGGACTTCCTTTTATTCCTTTGACTAGCTGCTATGGCCAAACATTACAGTGTCTAACCTGTCAATGACATACCACGGATTGCTATTGATTGGCACTGTTACTGCTGCCGGCTAAATTCATTACCGGTTTGACCAAGGTTGTTTGAGACGGGCATAGAGGTTGAAGCGTCTCAAAGCACCTGAAAGGTTGAAAAAAAAGGAGAAAAATAAAAGCACTTTCAAGGCTTGGAGCTATGAGTATAATGAACTAGGAAGTTAGAGAAAGCATGAGGATATTTTGTCAAATAATTTTGCTTCCAAGAAAAGAAATAATAAAAAACAATCAGTTTCCTTTTCTGAGGATTAAAGAAGGATTAGATTCATATATTCACTTCTTCTTCATTTTATCTGTGATTATATTTGCTATTGGCTCCTCTAAATACAGGCTTTACGAGACAATCTCACTCAAGGTTGAATTGGATAAATGGTGAGCAAATAAACTGAAAGATTTGTTTTCTTTAGAAAGAATTATAGTGTGGTATTTTCATTGATTCATCAACTACACACACACTATTCAGCCTCGTTGACGTAGGTGAGACATATGTTGTACAGGAACATGAAGCACAAGCCTGTTGAGTAAAGAAATAATGTTTGTCCACATGATATTTGTCTTACATAGAAACTTTGCATGCGATGTACCGTTGTTGTAATCCAAAATAGCCCAAATATCCTTCAATCCAACATGTATTAATTATAATTAATATACAACTGCAATATACAAATCAGGGGTGCTCAGATCTGAGTTTTTTGTCTTGCTACAGATACTGATACCTTACTGATACCGGCTTTGGGTATTGGCCGATACCGAGTACCGATCCGATACCAGTGTTGAATCCATGAGCTGTATGCCTCCCTGTGAGGAAGTGATTGGGATCATCCTTGTAGAAGTAAGGCAGCATCAGGCCTGGCTTAAACACTGTTTTACTAACTTTACAAAACAAAATGGAGCAAATATATACATATAAACTAAATTGTTATTTATTCAAGTAATTGTGTCTGATACCAGATCGGCCCATTGTCACAGATACACGATCCAGCTATTTGAATCAGTATCACACTATCTGTATCGGTGCATCTTTAATAAAATGTTGTATAACAGACCTATGTTTAGGCCCTTTCCTTGAAAATTGCATACCCAAACTAAAAATGGTATATCTCTGCAACCACTAGGGCTATTTGAATAATTTGGGTGTTATAATAAAAGGCACACATGTGAGATTTTGTTCAGATGTGTATACATCTGTCTATATGTTACTGGTTAAGAGTAAATGAAGATGACACAGAAAAATTGAAAAGGTTTCAGGTCCGCCTAGAAAAAAAAGCACTTTCAGGATGATTATTTCTTTGAAATGATGCAGCTGTAAGGTCTAACTCTAACCCAAATCATACACAATATGTGAACATTCTCTCTGCAAAGGTTGACTTTGATAAGGTGAAGCAGAACAAAGTTAGAGAGGGTTTAGTACAGAGAAAATTTAGGCGAGGTATCCAAAATTTGCGTTGGGGCACATTTGTGACATCTGTGACAGTTGAATATTTTCATGTATCAAACCATATATTTCACTTGTACTATATTACTTATGGTGTTCAATACATCCAAATACAGCAGTTTTGGGCTTTTTTTTATTTTCATAAAACAAGCTATGATTTACAGTTTTATATAACAATCGCTCAGTCTGCCCCCCCCCCCCCCCCCCCCCCTGGTTTTTAAAAGGGATTGATGATGTACGTTTTTTTGTCTGTCCTCATGCAAAGCATCACTTCGCAAAAATATGCGGTGCACCTAATATGCACCTAGGAATAAGAACCTTTTGTATGTATTTTTTTATGCCATACCGTGCTCCCCCTCTGTCCATTGATCCCATTCTAATTTCACCATGCAAGGTTGATTCTGTCGATGGGGTAATGTGGCCAAACAGTTTGACAAATGAAAATAGAGAGACACAGCCATCTCCATGCCTAACCTGCTACTTTATATTGATAGATATAAACCCTCTCCTGGACTTCATTTGTTCTTCTACCAATTAATCCACAGCTAGACATTCTCCATCCAGGGGCTTAGTAGCTCTCTATTCTTTCCTTCCTCGTTGGAGATTGGGAACACCATAGGGGGCCGGACGATCCTGCAGAATAGCAATTGGCCACACCAGGGGGGAGTAGGATGAGGGTTCTCGATTATAGATTTCTCTTGAAACATTCTTTTTTTATTTTACCTCCTCTTTTCATCCAAAGACCTAGAGAGAGCTGAAGGAGAAAGGGGAGAGGTGGACTTGCATTATTGCAGGAAACAACAGCGTCATCAGGCTAGTGTTTACTGATCTTAAATAGCGGACCTCTGGATGGGGTCTGAAGTTTTTCTCTGTGGTTTACAAATTACGATCCTGACACCAGAAGTGCAGGCACAGAAAGGAGTGAATTGCTTTATGAAGGTGATTGCGCACTGTTCTATACTATGATTGGCCGTGTATGTACAAGGTATGTCAGCAGAGATGAGACAGAAGCGAAAAGGAGGAGGTGAGGAGGGATTGGAATAGCTTCATTCATCATAAAGGTTGCCTGTGATTCCTCCCGTCTGTGATTCCGCATGATCTGGGAGGATTTAGTTTGAGGTCTAAAGCCCTCTGAGACAAAACTGTACAAATTGAGTTTGATAGTTACAGACTCTTATATTCTGCCATAAATCTACTCTACGCAATTGAAACTCATACATTCATATTTTGACATTGGCTGTATTTGTACAGTAGTTTCAAACAGCTGCCTTTTCATTCTCTTACATATTTATTTTAACCTTCGTGACTGCAGTTTTTATTTTTATTTTATTGCAGACAATGGAGATTAAAAAAAGAGAATCAGCCTTCACACCATTTGAATGCATATAAATCACAGTCCAGCACATTTGCAGCATAACCCAATACCCTAAATATAAGCTCAAGGCAGGTCTTACTTTAAATTGGACATCATGGATGTCTGAATTGCTTTCAAAACATCAGCTGCTCTGTTTGTTGCTTTGCATTTGATATTCCCTTGTGAACAATATATTCCCCCTGGTATAGCTTAATCTGCATCTTATTCATATTTAAACTTGAAAACATCCAGTTGGAATAGTTAACAGTGCTCCAAGAGTGGCCTCGGTCATCTTTGACACACTACATGTATACACTGAAGGATGTATTTAGAATCTTTTGATATTTTCCAGCACATCTAAAGCAATCCTGACATCATGCAAGGCCTCCACTTCAAAGGCAAAAAAAAAAAAACAATAACTGTAAATTGCTTGAATATTGTGTGATAGTTCAGAAAGCAATACTGTGTATTGTATCAGATAAAGTATTTGCCCAGAGATGCAATCATTCAGGCTGATAATCCAGCATCTGGCTGTGCCCCGGAGGCCGGTGGAGCAACCACTGGCCGAGGCTGGAGGTCTGTGTGGCAGATCGATGCTGATCGCTGTAGCTTCCCTCTGTCAGTCAGTGAGCATGTTATCTGCTTTCGCCCTTCACTTAATCACCCATTCACTCATTCACTCACTCATTCAATTGCTCACTCCCTCACGCACTGCAGCAGCCGGACAGGCCGTCAGTCCCCCTTTTCTTTCAAAGTAACAACACTGCCCCCTTTTGGTCAGACTAATCTGTCACTTGGACAGGATGATGTCCCACTTGAGAAACGACTACACCGAACAATGTCTGACACTCACCCGGTCTCATTGATTTATAAAGCTTCTTTAGGAGAAATGAAAGTTTTTTTGTTTTTTTTAATCGAGAAACATTGGGGTTGAAGGTTGATGTACTTTTGGTTGGCCTGGCTTGGCTATATCTCTGACTGAATCACTGCCACTCAGTGCTTGTTACTGAGACAGCCATTTTCACAAGTGCCGTGGATTCACAGTGAAATAGCGCTTGTGGGAGCGATGGGGCTGGGCCGAAGTCCCCGGGGGAGGGTAATTATCCGTTATGATCACTGGGAGACGACATGAGTCTGTGTGACAGCGTTTGTTATGTTGACCGCCGAGAAGAAGAGTACAGACGAGAAAGGATGATTAAAAGAGTGTCTGCCGCTCTTATGTCTTTGGAGGAAGAAGTATGGTGACACCCGGGTGGTTTCTAAGGATGTGCCTTGACAGCAGAGTGGGAGACAGAGCTAGGAGAGGGATGGACATGCGAGGAAAGGAGCGTCCTAAGGGGGTCTCGGCGAGATGTTTGAGACCCATCCAGCCCCTCCTCTCTCACTTTGTTGCTTCGAGACATTTCGAGAAAATGCAAATGAGCAGGAAACAGAGGGATTGCATGATTGTATAAACAGTTATACAAACACAGCTGCCACACCAGCCACATAGCGCAGTGTGGTTAAAAGGCTGATCATGATAACAACTGATAATTTAATGGCTGCATTAATCGAATTTATGCACAGCATGCTATGACATTTTTTGCAATTTGAATAATTAAAGTTCAGAGAAAATTGTAACCATAGCCATAATATAAATTATAATATAACACAGTGGTCTCCGCCTTCTTTCTACCCACCTCCCCCAGTTGACGGTTTCACTTGTCAAAGAAAAATGGACAAAACCCAGAGGCAAGCAGTATATGTGGTCATGTCCGTGTGGCAGCAACCCATGCCAATTGTTAATTATTGTTAACCATTCACCGGTTCATTGCTGAAAGTCTTTTAATTAGACCACAAAATGTCAGCCTTTTCCCTACAAAGGCTTAATGGGATTTGGGTGTTTCAGGCTCCCAGTGAGTTCTTCTGACGCTCATGTAGTTCCATGACAAGTCACGGATTAGATTGAGGATGGTTTATTCATTTTCGGTGCACTTTATGGTCAGTTGTTTTCATCTCAGCCCTTAAAGCCTTTCTCTTGTTTATGCCACCCTAAAAATAAACATGAAACATTGGTTTTGAAGCGTGAAGAAAAAGCTGAGATGGAATATAAGTCGGAGAGGGAGAATTATTTTAAAAAAAAGAGGCTATATCTACAGAGCTTTTTTTCTCAATATTATGAATTAGAAATGTGGGGAGTCTCAATGCACTGGTCTCACAATTCCAATGCTAATAGCCCAAGAGAGTAGGGAGAGAGCAGCCAAGTCCAGATTTGAGTGTTTCATCTGCAATGTTTGCATTCGTTGTTTTGTTTTTATCTTGATTTCTATACAGGCCATAAACTTTTGTACACAGCAATTCTTCTTAAAAAAATAACAAGAAGACAACAAGTACGAAGATAAAAATCCAATAGTAGAAAATGATGCGTGGGTGGAATTCCCAATGAGTATACAAGCGTTGGCCTATATTCAGAAGGTGTTCATAAAAAACAAGACTCACTAAATAACTATAAGTTATGCATGTAAATATGAGTTAGATGTGTGTGATATGAGTTCATACCATACATACTTTATGTATACTTTTTTACTGAAGGATTTGACCATGCACAAACACAATAAATGTGTTAACGGGATCATTTTAAGTAAATATAACAAAAGCAAAAGAATATAAGTATTATAATGTTTTGCTGTGTTAGAGAAATGCTGGGATAAACTGAATTCACAAAAATGCTTTGCAGGTTTCTTTTTTTACCCGTCACATTTAAAAATGGTGCCGCATGATCGTTTTCATTTTTAAGTCGGCAGACAGCGGCACAGACAGTAACTTCAGAGCCACGCGCAAGAAGACATTAAGCTCGCAATTTGTAACAACCGCAAGCAACAACCTTAAAACATGTGGAACAACTAACTTAATCAGACACTTATTATACTGTAATTAAATCCCTTCCCTGCTGCTCAGAGTGATCGCAGTGACCGACAGCAGGGAGCCGAGCAGCTAACGTTACCGGAGGTTGTATCGGCTTGATTAGGATCAAGCTCAACTCTGTAAAAATGAGTATTAAGCAAAACTTGAATAATACAGTTGTTTGAAGGAGACGCTATCACAGCAATATATATATATATATATATTAGAGAGGGAATTATGACCTGTTTAACCTCCTAACTAGGGATGCATGTGTTTTGTCCCTGGAGAAGAAGCACGCTATCGCAGGAATCCCAAGATGTTGACCTGTTCACACTTCAGCTACAGTCAAGCACATTGGGCATATTTCCTGCAACACTGAATGCAACAAGGAGAAATAAGCATAAATCTATAGGTTCCCAACCTGACTGCTTTAGTATATCATGGCTGTTATTAATAACTACTATGGCGAAAGAACGCCATTCGTATTAGTGAACATTAGAATGAGCTGCTATGTGTATGTTTCTCTGACACTTGGCTGGTTTGTGGAGTGTCGGTCGACAATGCCGCTCAACCAGGTGACTCTTTTAGAGGGTGCCGATCCGGCTGAGCAGCGACTCTGACGGAAGGGATGGAGGCGGCCTGTGCTTATGATGAATAATGCATACACTTGACAGAGGAAACAGAGCCCCATGTTAACTTTAAGCTTCTGAAATAATCAAGTATATCCATCCATCCAAGTTATGCTGATCACAGCTCTGCTTTGCTCTCTGCTATGTTCACATTTTAGAGAAGGCACTGTAATTAATATGTTCCTCATTAATAATCCACCCACAACCTATCTGCTATTAATCATAATGTTAATTTGTATGACCCAACCCGCGTTCCCCGCATTTGTAACTGCAATTATCACATCTCAAACACACAAGTTGAACGAGTTGGCGGGATTGCACTTCACTGGAGTTGTACCATGTGTGATTTAATCTGGCAAATAAATGATTGCTTGATAATGCCAAAAGAAAAAAGTATTCATATAAAAAAATTACAATCTTTTATGTTATCATCATTTCAATTGTGTGTTTTCATGCATATACTTGCTGTGGATGACAATGACAAAGTAAAAATATAACATTTGCATTTATTTTACGGTTAACGCTTCAGGATTGTTGAAATATTTTGTTGGACAATGGTGACGGCCTAGCTGTCAATTATAGTTAATAGAAAGAAAATCTGAATCTGCAAAAATCTGAATTGGCTAGCTGCATGGGTGTTATGTCAGCTTCTAATAATGTACGACGAGTCAAGGCATTCAAGCCTCTGCCCAGGTCTATTCTGCAGAAGTGGAGCAGGTAGTGATCAGTCAATTGGCCGAGGGCGTGTCACAGGTTGTTGTGCTCGCAGATGGCTTATCCTAAAAATGCTAACAGTCAGAAAAAATTATACCCTTGTTTAACAGTTACAGCTTCCAGACCATTTGACAAGAGTTAGATTGAGTGAAAAATAAAGCCAGGAATGCGTAAAGCTATCAATAATCTAAAAAAAAAGTAAGCAACACAGGTGAAATATTATATACTGTGTATATCGGAGTAGTTTGGTACATTGTTTTTTAAGTGTGTAAAAAATTAAATATATATTTAAATACGTGTGTATATATATATATATATATATATATATATATATATATATATATATATATATATATACACGTATATAAATATATATTTAATTTTTTGAGAAGGAATGTGTTGCCAAAAATATCTCTGCTAAACATCTCCAACAACCAAAACCACAGTTATGGACCAGCCTGTACCGAAACACTTAAAAAACAATGTACCAAACTACTCCGATACAACTGCCCATGAAACCCATGCATGCTTTGTAGTGGACACACGCAGCCATTTCCCCAGTAAGTCTCCACCGCATCAACTAGTTAAGTTGCAAGGTTGTCCGCTGTTTGTCTGAGTGGCATCATCAGTCAGGGCTTACGTAAGTGTTTTGCAGGCCCAGGCTCGACGTAAGGAAGTGTGCGGTCGAGAGACGTGATGATGAGTACGAGGTTAGCAGTATCGCTTTAACAGTCGGTTAATAAATGCTCCTCAAGACCCAAAGCCAAGTTCCCGTGTCTTGCTCACCACCTGCTGATTGAAGTGAAGGGGGTTAGCCCCAAAATAGCGACAACAAAAGCTTGCGCTCACTTGAGGTGGGCTGACCTTTAAGGTGGACCAGCTGTTCTCCTTCAAGTGACAAGCCTCTTTGAGTTTTGCTCAGCAGTTACAGTTGGAAAGTGAGAAACACCTCTAAATCATGTTTTAAAAGTTTTTGTTAGCACTGTAATGGTATTATTAAGTACTCATATTGGTACTTGATATCATATAAGTATGTTTTTTTTTTCATCCTGATAACTAATTTTTCAAATATTTCAAAAACAATATCATATTCAGTGTTTCCCTTAGGGCCACTGCTCTGGCACAGCAGATGAATGTTCTCAAAGTTAACATCATCTCTAAATATTATTCAGATACTTTTCAAAATCCGCATGAACCACCATGAACCAAAGCATTTATCAGAATATATGACAGTTTTAAAGATGGTTTGCCTGTTACTCCCATTATTTCCTTCTTCTAAAACAATGGTGAAAATGTCAGGAGTTGAGTTTTCATTAAAACAACATTATGACTGGTGTGTTGACTTTTGCATTGTACTCTACTCATTACGGTGTCAGTGAGATACTCACACACTTCAGGGATGGTGCATAGCACTTGGGGGCAGGACCTTGCAGGCGAACACTGCACAACACATCTTGCAGTTGGGCTGAACTCAAGCTAAAATGTTCTGCCTCTGACCAAATAGCTGGTCTAGCTAAAATGAAAACAGAAAGAGACCGAATCCAGCAGCTTGTTATCCGGTCGTTCCCTATCAGCCAGTTTGTAACCGGAACCGACACTGTTGTCTTCACTCCACCTGTCTCTCCTCTGCTCCTCTGTGTGTGTGGAGAGGCTAAGCCTCGCTCGGTGAAACGCAAGAGCAGAGGATAGTAATGATGGTCGTGTTCAATTCTAGCGGCGGTCATAATTCGGCAGCGTCCGTGCACTAAAACATTGAAATAATCATATATTAGATGAGCCTCGTTGAATATGTGGCGTCACCAAAGAAATTCTGATATGATTGCATTGATGATGATGCATTACTGTCAGCTCAACTGACATTGTAACATATATCCTCATTTTTAAACTCTCATGAATTAAAAGAATAAATGTTTGGCTTGAGAAGTAATTCTCTTTAGGGTGACTGACTATGTAAAATGTGAGGTTATTTTACTGCAGTTTTGTATAAAATGAATGGAGACGTTAGCTCAGTTTACATTACAACATTCATAATTTCCTTATATTTGAGCTGTCATGAAAAATAATCCTTATTAGGTTTACTTCAATTTTCAATAAAGTCCTTTTATATATATATAAGTAATTTTACTTATTCACTACAAACGAAACATCTTTGGTGCAGGTAAAAAGAGTTACATGTACCAGTATTTGTACACAGACAAAATAACAATGGGAGTCATTGCCTCCCTTCTAAGCAGACACTGGTTTTGTTTAACTTCAGAGTGAAATTCATATTACTGGGACTTTGAAGTTGTGTGAGAATATAAATGGTAATCCATCACAGTAAACCGTTTTTTTTTTTGCATTTTCTTTTATGCAAAACATACATTACTGTGAGGTAATGCAGATGCAAGAGGCAACCGTTTTAAGAACTGCTGAAAGGCAGAACTACCGAATTATCTTTTTCATGATGTGCATGCTTGCTTACTGTTTGTCTTTTAGGTTTGATTTTCTGACAGCATAGTTTGTGAATGAAAGGCTTTTCAGCAGCCAAACCTAAAATGTGCCTATTCAAGCTTCCCTGGGGTCCTGAGCGAACATTTGCTGGGAGGCTCTCTACCAACGATTCAGTAAGAAAATATGCAGTATGCTTCAGAGCCATTCAACGAGCAGTAAATACATTGGATTTGGAAGTCTTCAAATGCCGTTGAGATGGAAAGCAGATGCCGTTGATTTCACAAGTTTGTTCTGGAATTTAATTAAAATATTGCTTCCGACCTCAGAACTTTCCTTGACAATAATCACATATCCTTTTTTCCTGTATTTTTTGCGCCGCTTCCCCCATTTTGGCTTGGGTTTCTATCACTTTAAATCACAAAGTTACACGGCAATGATGATGTACACAACCACTAAACTCTGTACGAGAGGCTAGCTGCACTTTGGGCATGTCATGTAGGGGCTGGCACTCCAGCATCGTCTCTGCTTAGTGCTTTTACAAGCCTGCTTTTAGAAGCCTGTAACTGACATTATTAACGGAAGTGAAAACTGAACATTGAGAACATTGGCATTGTGTGCATTCACGAGCCTCCATACTATATATCATTCAGCACAGCGACGCAGAAAATGTGCATATAGAATTGTCATACTTGTAGTGGGACAGATATGTGTGGTCTGATACTGTGAATAATGTCTTCTGATGCACTGTGAGGTAATGGCTGTCACTTAGTTGAGATTATACAACTGCTTTCCGGTAAGCAGCTGTCGGAAGTCCTATCACATCTAGTGTTACGTTTTATTTTGCCAAAAGCAAAGCCTTTTCAGCACTAACATGTTCAGAGAGAAAACAGAAGTTTGCCTAGTTTACCTGCTTGCTGATCCTCTAGTCCTGTCATGCAGTTGTTATGTATGTATGTATGTATTATTGCTTTCCTTTGTCCAGAGGGATAATGCCACTTTGATGCCATCCTTTCAAGACCTTAACAGCATTTGCAGCGGCATTTTGACATGGGTGGGCTGGCCGGTGGGCGGGCCCTTGGGCGGTGCGGGGGTGCTATACAACTTGCCTGAACAGTTGCCTTTGTGTATGTGTGTGTGTATGTGTGCATGTGTGTGTGTGTCCCTAATTTAGCAGTAGAGCCTAGAAGGCAGAGAGAGGATAGAGAGAGAAACACCTTCCTCTTTCATGGTTTTAAAGCTGCAGTGAGGCTATTATCAGGCCATGGCAAGAGGGGTGAGGAAGGGGCCTCTGTAATAGTGTTTTATAGGTTCACCACTGCCCTGTCTCTGCACCTGACATTTATCTCCCCCTGAAGGGGCAGCAAATGATTTTAAATTAATAAGCAGGTACAGTATGGGCTGCCTGTGATGGGGTAGGATGCCGAGAACAGGGAGAGATAAATAACTAGCTGCTCTGTGTACAGTAAGGGCCTTCCATTCAGTTGTTCTCCATTTGTGTATCCATATGGCTTTTTGTCAGTGTAGCCATTTGTAGTCTTAGAAAGAAAGCACAGTCACAGAGTGACTGGACGTACAGTTGAGTTCTAGTATGTGCATATTCCACTGTCTTGCACTGTTTGTTGTGTATTCCCCCTCTCTGTTCAGGTCTGTCATTCATGTCAATATCCTACAAAAGTAATATCTGTCAGTATGTCTGTACATTTTAAAATAAAAGTACTGTAATTGTAATTATTATCATTTAATGCCAATGAGCTGAATATAGCGACTTAACAGTGTTAATGTGTATGTAAACATGCAATACTGCCGTGCAAGTGTTGTTTTATGGCAATGTTAATTAGGCAGGCATTCACAGCACGTAGCCATCTTCCATTATAGCTTTTTGGCAGTATTTGGCTTTTGACAACATCACTGGTGTCTATCTTCCAATGACTGCTGCCCACTCCCATGACCAGGTCATTTCATTCCAGGTTCCAGGTGTTGGGATGTGGGTAGTCAGGGTAGAGGCAGGATGGGAAGCTGAAATAAACAGCATGTGTCGATGCATTTTTATACAACGCCCTCAGCCCGCCTGGATGATGTTGGCAAAATGCCTTTATACCACAATTCTTGCCTTTTACAATTCCACCTACACACATGTGGCTGCACACAAATGAAGGCCAAGGAACTCAAAAGAAGATATACAAAAGAAATGCAACTGTCCATGAAGGTTCAAAAGAACATGTTTACTACCCTATAGGCACAAAGATATGTAATATATTGCAGGTGCTTTAGTGCACAGCCTTCACAAAACAAGCACTTCTTTTTTCACAGTCTCACATCCTTCAATATTTTTCTATAAGTGGAGAAGACAAGAACAACCTCATGTAAATAAGTTTGATGTCATTCAAAGCTTCAACTAAGGTTTTTAAGAGAAACTTTACGTGTCAGTTGTCATATTCTATGATTCTGTCATAACAATATTGAATAATGTGATGTGTTATTGTAGTTCTATGAAATGTAGGTTGCTGTTTGAGTGCTTCTCATTAATATATATATATATATACAGTGGGTACAGAAAGTATTCAGACCCCTTTAAATTTGTCACTCAATCAAAAAAAAGTTAATTTTATTTCTCATTAATGTACACTCAGCACCCCATCTTGACAGAAAAAAACAGAAATGTAGACATTTTTGCAAATTTATTAAAAAAGAAAAACTGAAATATCACATGGTCATAAGTATTCAGACCCTTTGCTCAGTATTGAGTAGAAGCACCCTTTTGAGCTAGTACAGCCATGAGACTTCTTGGGAATGATGCAACACGTTTTTCACACCTGGATTTGGGGATCCTCTGCCATTCTTCCTTGCAGATCCTCTCCAGTTCCGTCAGGTTGGATGGTGAACGTTGGTGGACAGCCATTTTCAGGTCTCTCCAGAGATGCTCAATTGTGACCATGTGATATTTCAGTTTTTCTTTTTTAATAAATTTGCAAACATTTCTACATTTCTGTTTTTTTCTGTCAAGATGGGGTGCATTAATGAGAAATAAAATGAACTTGTGTATATATGTATATATAGCATGTGTTTTGATCACGGTTACAATTGTGTTTTTGAAGGAAATGTGGATTAAAGCAGAATATTTCATGTTGTGATATATTTCTTCAATAAATTCAGATTTTTTGGGACTTTTTTGGAGATGAGGACTGAGCCCTGTGTGACTCGTTGTTTGTGTGTGCGTGTGTGTGTGGGGGGGGGGGGGGGGGAGAGAGAGAGAGAGATAGGGAGAAAGAGTGGAACGTGGACCTTGCACGCATGGTTTCTATAAGTTATTAATAAAGATCATTTTAATGACGTTATGAATGCAGCTTCAAACTATTAAATTTAGTGATAGGCTTAACTATTAGCAAAATCCTCTTCATATTGGTCTATTTATGCGGCCAATGTTCCCCTTGCTGGTCAAAATAATGCACAGTTATTGTGAGGTAACTGATTGCTCAGTGGAGTCTAATGGTCGATGATGGGCAACCATTACAGTCTGTCCCAACTCCTGCGCTACTTCTGCTTTCTGCTCCTCATACAAGGTGTGTATCTTTAAAATGGGGGTGGCTCTCGAAAGCAGTTCGTATGTGCAGTCGTTGTTTGCGATCCAAATTATTTCACGCAAACCTGCCTTAATATGTCAAAGAAATTAATGGCTTTTGCCTTACAAGCAGTGGCGGCCGGCCAATAGAGGGCCGCGGGGCCTGGCCCCACCCACCTTGAGCCAGAAAAAAAAAAAAAAAAAAACATTATTTATAATTTTAATTATAGAAAAATTATAAAAATATTAATAACTTATACTAATTGTCAATATTTATGTGTTTGAGCTATGGAATGTACCCAGTAATATTTGTAAAATAGGATATCTGCGCTAAATATCTGCTTTTCCTGCTCGTCCTCTCTGCTCTGAGCTGCTCATGCACTGGTCTCTAATGCTCGTGCACATGCTGGGGCCACGAAGCATTTGGCCAAAGAAAGTCTGGTCTAATACACAGTTTAGCCAATCACTGATTAAAGATATAAATGATGGACATATCATTTATCCAATCCGCGCCCTAAAAAGGACTTCTGCGGGGCCAGGCCCCGGGTGCGCGTTCACAGCTAGTCTCTTGTTCTCGTCTCGCGTGTTCTCGTTCTCTTCGCTTGTATTCTCGTCTGCCCGTCTCTCTCAGCGCCATTTTAACGTCATGACAATGGAGCCCTAAGACTCAAGCCTAACTAGATCAAATATCTCCTCCAAGACTTGGACTGCATGCTGCTGTCGGTTATAAGGGATTACATTCTGGAGGAAGTAAAGAAAGCTGATTTGTATCGCCAAGTGGACGAGAAGAGTCAACTGATATTTCCAGCTGATGCTCATGCTAAGCTACATCGGCGCTAACGGTACATCACTATCCAGAACGCCACGGACACCATAGGTCCAGCGCTTATGACGGGCTGCTGTAATGAGGGGAGCCATAGTGCAGTTTTATTCCTGACAATGCCTTCCAGAACTAAGCAGCGGCGACGGGGAGGGAGAGGCCAGGGCTACCATTAGCTAGCGGGCTAACGTGCTACCGTTAGCTAGCGGACTAACGGGCTACCGTTAGCTAGCGGACTAACGTTAGCCCGCTAGCACTGCTACACAAAGAGAAAACGGTTGTTTAGTTACAGACGGAACAACATCATCCCAAATGTGGACATGCTATTCAACCAGCTGCAGAAGAGGAACATCGACCCTGCTTCATTAAAGGTATTAAACTATACTGTAACGGACTGAGTGACATGTCATGTTAACCTGTTATGTTTAAAGTGTTATTGTGTTTACAGGAAGAAGTTGTTCTAGATAAGATTACTGTTTATTGTAATTACTGGGTTCAGGAGGTCAGTGAATGTTTCATGAGCTGTGTAGCTTGTAGCTTGTAGCTTGTAGCTTGTCTACCTATGATCGGCAGAGCGAGTGAGGTGGGTTGTTGTTGTGGTGGAGTTTTGACTGTTGTTCTGGGCTAGGCTACGGCCCACAGTAGCCTGTTCTGTTGTTACCGAATAAACACACAATAAGCAAGCTAACGTCTCGTATTTACATGTGATAGGAACCATCTTTACGTCCTATGTTTGTGTTGGGACACTTTTAGTTGTGACAAGCTCCTGAAAACATGTGCCGCGGTAGAAGTTTTTACTCTGCTAAAAGCTAGTTTAAAAGATATAAGTTAAAGTGACAACAAAGTGTTGATTTGTCGAAGTATATTGTTATCCAAGTGGACCGTCTCCCTCTCAGTTGTGTGCAGCAGCGAGGTATGTTGTTATGTTAATGATTCGTCGCGCATATTTACGTGCAAACAGTTTACTGTGTAACGTGAACGCCAACTTGTTTTGTCTGTTGAAATGTAATTAAACAGTTGGACGGTGGATTTATGACGGTGGTGTTGACTGAGGCGCACGTTGAAGAATAAATCCATCAGTAACAGAAGAACCAAGGGGTCGTGTATTTCCTGGAGGGAGTGATGAGTTGCTCACGTCCAACAGTCTGTAAAAGCCTACATGGGCCTAGTCATCAAAGTGAATGAATATGATAGAAAACATCACAATGATATTTGTTTAAATATTTTAAAAGGAAAAAAATCAGATTTTTATAAAAATGCAGGTAGTTAATAACATGTTTATTCAGGTGTCCACCAAGTCAATGTCTAGAAGAGGCCTAGTTGTTTTTGAAGATGGCAAGTTGGCAACTATTCAATAACATAGTGGACTGTTTTCTGAAAGGGAGGACACGCTGGTAACTGACCGTCTGATACAATTTGATGATGTAGTTATAATTTCCCATCATCTAAAGTTATTTGTAAGATTTTACATACATTGTATTGTAGAAATACTTGACTTGGACATAAGTGTTCAATCAGAATCACTTTCATCAAAATAGCTTTATTGCAAATGTAAGTTGATTTATCTTTTACAGGTATGTGATGCCATCCTGATGAAGCCAAGGAGCGGTTCTCCTCTTCACAGAGACTGTCAGTCTTCTCAGGATCCTCATCACCACACCCGTGACAACAGCTGAATCCAAGAGGTGTTTCTGTACTTTGAAGAGGATCAAGACCTTCCTGAGAAACACCATGACACAGGATCACCTTAATTCAGTATTTTTTTCCCATATATATATATATATATATATATATATATATATATATATATATATATATATATATATATATATATATATATATATATATATAGGGGAAATTGAATTGTATGAATAATGTCCTTATTATGTTAGTGTTGGAATAAATGTTTAAATATTCAACTGCAAAGTAGTAATGTGTTTTTTATACCTTTTTTGCATTGAATCATACTAGGATTTTTGCTGAAATTGATTGGCTGGCCCCACCCAAAAAAAAATCCACCAGCCGCCACTGCTTACAAGTATTCCTTGCTCCATAGTTAGATGTTCGTTGCATATGACATTTTTTTGCGCTGAATGCTGTCTGTCCTCCAGCCCATGCAACTCCTACCACTGATGGTAGACTGCCCAAAGCTTGTTTGCCAGTGGGATTGTTGTAACCCACTGCATCGATTGTACCTGTTCATCGTACACACAAAGGCCATTGCAAAATTAAACAACACAGTCAATTTAAGAATTCTGAAGAATGAAGCCAATGCGGATGCGTCTTAGCCTTGAGTTTGTTTAAAGGGCCAGCGTAAGGCAACTCCTCTGGTTGCAAAAACAAGTCTGATTGTATAGAAATCTATGAGAAAACGACCCTACTTCTCACTTGATTTATTACCCCAGTAAACATTTTAAACATTAGCTTTATCTCAAACGCTAGCTTCAGGTCGTTTTCTAAACAGCATGATGTTCATTCAGTAAATGATGGTCCCATTTAGAGATAAAGCAGGTTATGCTTTAGGGCCGGCTACCTTGTGATTGACAGGTCACTACCGCTAGCAGAGCTGTACACAGCGGCTACGTTACTCCTCAACAGTCCAAATATGGTTTGAATTGTTAACAGAGAACGTTGCAACACGAACTGAATCCAAATGTTCTCTGTTTAGTTGTAATGAATACATTTGGTGTTGTAGCGAAATTCACAGTCAGATTGAACCACTCATATCCACTTAAACTGGAAAAAATAAAATGCTTTTTGTGTTCTTCCAATTACTTTGGACAGAAAAGTCAATTTCTACAAAGAAAGATGACTGGCTCAATGAGCTGCAAATTCAGAGCATCGAGCCTTGAATTCATGATGTAATCAGAAGACACTGTTTGGAGTGGCTGTATGGAATTGCATATTTATTTGAGAATCGAGTCATATTTGAATGTGTATCTTTCTGTGATTGTGAACAACTTGTATTGCCTCAGAAAGAAATAATTACACCACACCTAACCTCACATTATGCATAAAATAATTATATAGTATTATACAAGACTATAGTTTCATAGTAATATCGCGGATTAAGTACTGAAAGTGAATTTGTTATCATCAAGTGTTGATTATATTTGATGCTTTATAATACTTATACATTTATCAACTCTAATTTTTAGAGGCTTTATTTATCCTGAATATCAACATTGTAGCCTTTTTTTTTAAATTGAGGGCCCAGCTTTGGAGTTACTGAAACAATGTTTTATCAATTGAGTCTGTTATCATAAAAAGACTCAGTTCCTCCTTCACTTCTTCTGAAACCGTCACAACCTTATCAAGTGCCACCACAAAAGATATTTTATAGTAAACAATCTTTATTTCATAACAATTTGTTTCACATTTCATAGTATTTGATTAAGTTTGACTATTTGCTTGTTTTTAGACAGAGAGATTATGTTGTTATTTAGTGCAGTGGTTGTTTTTCACGTACACTATGTGTTATTGTTTCATGTTATAACAGGATAAATAGTATATTGTTATAATAAGAAAGGTTTTGTTATTACGAATTTGTACATATTAAAATGTATCTTTATAACTTGAAATATATATATATATATATATATATATATATATGCTATAAGAATAAACTCCTCACGTTATACTGTAATATGAAAGCGCGGCAACAATACACTGCAGGATGTGCTCTCATGAAAAGGAGCACATGAATGGCCTTTGCTCCACGAGGTGCTGGCAAATCTCGACTGTACCAAGTGGGATTGTGGGCGATGGATTATTTGTTTGTATGTTGGTGGCCTTCCAGCCTTAGTAAGATTAACTGTAGCCTGAATGTTTTGTTGTTGATCTATTGTACATTTTAAAGCCTAATTAACTTTGAGTCGGACAAATCAAGTGATGTTCATCCTGCCGTTATGTATAGCTTTATTACCAGTGTCTGGCAAACCACTGCTGCAAGAAGTATCCCTTTCCCTCAGCTCAGCAAGGAAACACTGAGGATCTTTGTACAGAATGTAACTGCTTGAGACTGCTTTGACTTTTTCAAGATTACATTTTTTGCACAGAAACTGAACTGTGGATATGTCCCTCCATGAGGAATGATAACAGCAGCATAGCTATTTCAGAGTGTATGACATGCCCTGGGTGGTTTATGTCAAGCTAAAAAAATAGTTTCTCCAAATATTCTCCAAAGTTTTTATAAAATATGCATTTATTATAGCTGAATAATTATGTCTGTGTTTTCTAGTTTTCACCATCATTCCATCCCGGACTGTGCGCTGCTTCCCCAACAACAAGCCCTGGATCACCAGGGACCTGAAGGCTCTTCTTAACAAGAAGAAAGCTGCTTTCAGGTCTGGGGACAGGGATGAGCTCAGGAGAGTCCAGCGCAACCTGAAGGTGAAGCTAAGGGAGGGCAAGGACTCCTACAGGAGGAAGCTGGAGGCCAAACTCCAGAAGAATAACACGAGGGAGGTGTGGACCGGAATGAAGCAGATTACTGGCTTCAAGGTGGGAGGGAGACATCCAGGGGGCTCCCTGGAGAGGGCCAACGAGCTGAACTGTTTCTTCAACAGGTTTAGTTCACAGCCCCCATTCGTCTCCTCCACACAACTCACCTCCCAAACTCCTCCACCTCTGCCCCCCCTGTTGAGCTGCACAATCACTGAGCCCTCAACATCCAATGGCTCTCCCACTGAGCCCTCAACAACAACAATGGGCTCTTCCACCCTCCCCGCTCTCTCTGTGACGACTGACCAGGTGAGAAGACAGCTGGAAAAACTCCACCAACGCAGAGCTGAAGGACCTGATGGCATCAGCCCCAGGGTCCTAAAGATCTGCGCCACCCAGCTGTCTGGTGTCCTGCAGCACCTCTACAACCTGAGCCTGAGGCTGGAGGAGGTCCCTGTGCTGTGGAAGACGTTGTGCCTGGTCCCTGTCCCAAAGAAGTCATCTCCATCTGGCCTCAATGACTACCGACCAGTTGCCCTCACCTCCCATGTGATGAAGGTGCTGGAGAGGCTGGTCTTGGCCCACCTCCGACCGCAGGTGAAATCGTCGCTGGACCCTCTGCAATTTGCTTACCAGCCTCATGTGGGAGTGGACGACGCCATCATCTACCTGCTGCAACGAGCTCAGTCGCACCTGGATGGAACCGGTGTCTCTGTGAGAGTCACTTTCTTTGACTTCTCCAGTGCATTTAACACCATCCAACCACTGCTACTGAGTGAGAAGCTGCGGGTGGTGGGGGTAGACTCGTCCACCATCTCCTGGATCACTGACTACCTCACAGGTAGACCACAGTTTGTCAGAATGGGCCGTGTGCTGTCTGAAACGGTGGTCAGTGATGTTGGAGCCCCACAGGGAACTGTTCTGTCACCCTTCCTGTTCACCCTGTACACCTCCGACTTCCAGTACAACACGGAGTCATGCCATCTGCAGAAGTACTCTGATGACTCTGCGGTGGTCGGGTGTATTAGGGATGGACGGGAGGAGGAGTACAGGGCAGTGGTGAGTGACTTTGTGGAGTGGGCCGGCGAGAATCACCTGCTGCTGAACGTGACCAAGACCAGAGAGATGGTGGTGGACTTCAGGAGGAAGGCGACTGCTCCTAGACCTCTGAGTGTTCTTGGAGAGGACGTGGACATGGTGGAGGAGTACAGGTACCTGGGTGTTTCCATCGACAGCCGACTGAACTGGAAGAACAACATCAACGCTGTGTACAAGAAGGGGATGAGTCGACTCTTTTTCCTGAGGAAGCTTCGATCCTTTAATGTGTGCAGCAAGATGCTGGAGATGTTCTACCAGTCGGTTGTGGCCAGCGCCCTGTACTTCTCCATCGTCTGCTGGGGGAGCAGCATTGGAGCCGGTGACACCAACAGACTTAACAAGATAGTTAAGAAAGCCGGCTCCATCATTGGCTGCAGGCAGGAGTGTCTGGAACAGGTGGTGGAGAGGAGGACGCTGAAGAAACTTTTGTCCATATTGGACAACCCGGACCACCCTCTCCACCACCTACTGCAGGGTCAGCGGAGCACTTTCTCGAGGAGATTCCTCACGCTCCGCTGCAACAAGGACAGATACAGGAGAACATTCCTGCCAACGGCATTACGGCTTTATAATAAATCACCGCTGGCCAGATCCTCTGACTAACAACATGTGTATATATATATTTTTGCACAATCCCAGCTATTTCTATTTCTATTTTATTCTATTTTATTATTATTATTATTATTATTATTATTGTATATATCTTTTATCTTTCGTCCTGCTGTTTTTGTTTATTTTGTTGTAAGTTGCTGCTACCCCGACACCAAATTTCCCCTCGGGGATTAATAAAGTATATATTCATTCATTCATTCATTCATTCATAATGCCTGGATAGGTGTTTTCAAGGTAAAGCTGTTTACTTTCAGGATATATGAGACTGGATGGATTTTACATTGTGCCTATCCAAGTGGTGAAACGGCAGTTCTACTCCACCTATAAGACATACCTAAACATCTATTTCAAGTCTCTTCAAATGTATTGTGAAACACTAAAATTGTGCAAATGCCCAGTTTAATGCTAAATCAAACAATGTCAAAAGTGAGAGAGTCCTACCGTAAGTCATAAATAAACCTCCACAGATGTGTAAACCCTTCTTCCCACATGAAACAGGTCACAGCAAACCTGGAAAAACCCATTTCCCGGTTCTGTCACATCCCTCTGTTATGTAGTCTTTCACTGAGCCACAGCACACCAGATTAAGGGGGCCTGGCTAGTACATCTCATCCCATGCACCAGTGACATGAGGCAAGCACACACACCTGCATGGCAGACAGATATTATGCAGCATAGCGCTCACTGCACATCTGTTGAGGAAGAGACTGGATGATTTATTTATTAGCACCCAATTAAAACTTCAGGAACAAGAACACTTCAATGGGAATATAAATATCAAATAGAGTAAGCTCTACACGACTATTTAGTCATGCAATCTGGCTTCTGCACCACGGCACGCCAGAGAGAGAAAGAGAAGCTGAAGATCAGGAACTGGAAGTGGAAACACTCAGATCTTTTGTGCAGCAAAAGAATCCTTTATTTCACTCTCATCATTTTTACCACCTCCTCTACTTCAGGGTCTGTATTTCGTTTTGACGGAAACTCTGACCACAGGCCAGTCGATTGGCCTCGCTTGGTTTAGTGCAGGAATAAATGTTGTGGGCATAGCCAAAGGCTGGAGAGGACAGATTTTGTGGCATTTGTTAAGCTCACCGGGGAGTCCAGCATGATATTGTTAGGTTAAATATGGATTTCAGCACAGCTGAAAATAGACTGACTTCTATTGAAATCAGATGTTTACTATAACTGCAGGTAACTACAGGGCTGTATACACCACAGTGGTGTATAGTAACGAAGTAGAAATACTTCGTTACTGTACTTAAGTAGTTTTTGGGGATATCTGTACTCTACTTTACTATTTATATTTCTGTTTACTTTTACTTTTACTTCACTACATTTTGCAAAGAAAACTGATACTTTTACTCCGATACATTTCTCCTGAAACCTTCGTTACTCGCTACAAAATCAAATCTATCTTTAGAAAAAGAAAAAAAACATCCGGCACTGTGGTGGAACACAGACTCCACCAAGCAGGTTTTGCGAATCACAATGTTTTGCATTTTCCCTCTACATCCTCTAGTCCAGCGCTCCCAAACCTTTATGCGTCACGGACCGGTTACGTGAAGACAATATTTTCACAGACCGGGTCCGACCTCGGAAAGACGGGAGACAACGACACCTGACGTGTGTTCGTTATGTCCAGTCTACTCCTAACTAAACCTTTAGTCCAGTCTACTGCTTAACTTATAACCCGCTGCACAAAGACAGTATGTTGAAATGGAAGCAGGTTTTCATGCTTTTTTGGCGATCTCAGGATACTCTGCCTTGGTTTCCAGATCACCGACAGAGTTGTAACAGACTTACGTTTCATTTTTAGAGTAACGTAACATCTTGACATGTGTCAAGAGATTCCGTCTGAGGTTACCACAGACGGATGTATGCGGTCATTTTTCACAATAAAACATCTTTCCGGCCTTGATTTTTTTTTATTTAATTGAAATGTTTCATTCATTCTTTCTGTGGCCCGGTACCAAGAGACCCACAGACCGGTACCAAGAGACCCACAGACCGGTACCAAGATACCCACGGCGGGCGGAATGAGCATACTTATAACCACACTGTTACAAGTCCTTCATAGTGTCATATTGCTTTTTGGAGAATTATGATGATAAGTTCATAGTAGATGCAAAAGTATACTTAGGTACAATATATTATGTTGAACATAATATATATGGATGGATCACAGCCAACCCAGTTATTGTATCAACACAACTCCTGGTCCTTGGTCACGGTGACCACAGCACTTAAAAGAATAAACTTCATAATTCTCAAAATTCTGACCCTTTGCTTTTTTATTAAAAGCATGTACTTGTACTTTTACTTTCAATACTTAAGTACATTTTATATCAGAAAAATACTTTTGATACTTAAGTACAGAAAATATCAGATACTTTAAGACTTTTACTCAAGTAGTATTTTAATAGGTGACTTTTACTTTTACTTGAGTAATTTTCCAGTAAGGTATCTTTACTTTTACTCAAGTACGGCTTTTGGGTACTTTATACACCACTGATACACCACACACCTTATTTGACACTGTACATTATGTTGTATCACTGACTGCTTCTGTTGCAGCTCTTTCTCCATATAATGCTCCATTATCTGTCTTCCTAACAGCAATAGAGGGATTGTTAATGTGCAGGCCACATGGTCCACTTCCTCCTGAATTAATCCATAAAGCCTAAGATACTTTAAGGATAAGTGTCCTCTCTCACACATGATCTGAGATTCATTTGAAAGTCATTACTTAATTAAAAAGATTGGTATCAGGAGGTTAAAGAAGGGGGTAAAATCTCACGGGAGGATGAGTAATTTCCACAAAGATGTAGATGTCAATTATAGACTTATAAAAATACACTCTCTGAAAAAAAGTGGAACAGAAAGGTGCAATCTGATACCCTTTCAGTTATGTACCCAATATGACAAAAAATCACTTCTCTGTGGGCGGAGACACACGGGACGGTAACAGTTACACACAGTTGTTGTTTTGTTCTCGGCCACAGCTCCCTTTTATTGTTTTTTTTTCTTTTGGTCGGAGTGTTTGTCTAACTGATAACTGCTAACGGAACGACCAATGCACACACTGCCGTACCTCGCCGCCACTCATGGCCTGATAGCTTAGTGATTTTATCTTTGTCTTTTGGCTCGATTGTATGAAGTGTATTACTTCAAACATATGGCTTGTATAACGTTACAAGGCCGCTTGATTTTGAGTTCGAACAAGGTCAGTTTGACGTCACTTTCCAGCAGTGGTGGTATTCATTCAATCACACAACACAGTAGTTGCAGACACATCTGGCGGAGATCTGCATTCTACTGAGTGTACCTTTCTAGTTTATACAATGGGGTTGTGCTGTACGGATAGGGTTGTATTCATACATGGCCAAAATCTAATCACAATGTAAAGCACACCACCTCCAGATGTATAGTGTTCTGTTTATTTATATTACAACTTTAATTAACATGCATGTTTCCTTATCCAGATATATATGCCATGTTAATGCAAGGTGTAAATGGGCTCTACGGTGCCACACAGTGTAGACTTTGTCAACATATCATATACAGTACATGCTAGCAAAAGACCTCTGCCTTTTTAAGGATGAATCTGTGCAAAGTTCTACCTGAAATGTAACAAACTATTGTTCATGCAAAACACGTATTTTTCTGGTCTTTCTATTGAGTAAAATATGTACTTTTCCAGTTCTACTATTTTGAATGTGTGAACTGAACCCTCCATCAACCTCGCCCTTTACAAAGAGAGAAAGTGAGTGAGACACGGGGTGAAAAGGGGAGGCAAGTCTTGTTAAAAACAGTTAAATCACTCACAAAACAGCAGCATATCTGTAAAATTAATAGAAAAGCCTTTCATAACAGGGTACCTGTCTAACATGCTGGCAGTCTGCCACCATCACCATAGTGTCTCTATTACCTCTGACATATTCAATGTGATGTGTTCTGTAGCTCTGGTAATAAACTAGAACCCCCTACATCCACAGACTCCACTGACAGGTTCACATCATCAGCATGTTCCATTTGATCATGTCTCGGCCTCTTTCTCCTCCTGTCATTTATTTAGAAAGGACAGATGGTCAGATATGTGAAGATTAGATTGACAGAGGAGGTGTTAATATCTGGTGATGGCATGTACACGTCCTCTGTCTCACTTTCCTAATACGTCTTATACATTTATGTGAGCCTTGTAAATGTATGCGTGTGCCTGTTTATCTGTCTCTTTTCTCTATGTCTGTCTTCAAGTCGACACTTTTCATCACTAAGCTGTCTATTTGACACAGACTCTATTTTGTCGCAACCTAAGAGGCAAGACGAGGCCTGAGCAGGGCGCAGGGACCATGTAAAGATTTGTCAGATTGGCCGACAACGAAAACCTGCACACAAGCCGAGTTTAGGATGATTTATAGGCCTTATTTCTGAGAATGGTAAAGTGAAATTAATCACGTTCCCACCTGAAATCGCTGCTCAGCAGTGATAAATGACAAGCTGCCAGGGACAGACAGTGAGCCATCCATGAAGCGCCCGCCGTTGTGCTCCTTTCTCAGATAGCCTGACCCGGGGGTGCTGCCTTGCCAGATGCCCCCTTATGTCTGGCCAGTGCCAGGCGAACTGGGGCCCGCCCTGTCCCCTCCCCTCCTACTCCACCCTCTCCCCAGCTGGGTACCCTTGCAGGGGCCTAATGACTTGGGGACAGCCTGCCAAGCAGATGGAGAGTGGAGCCGGGGCTTACCCTATTAGCTAACGTTGTTGTCTGATGGCTGGGCCCATGAAGGCCACAAAGCAAGTCATGTGTTGCTTCCAAATTGTGGATGCAAGAAGTTGTAATACAAAGCAGACATGATGTGGAAGAAAGAGCACTGTATGTGTATTATATTCAAAAGGAAAACTACCTAAATGTTTGCTAATGTTGGCATCTATTGCTCCTTCCCTCACATGCTTATTTGAGACAAAAGATACATTTGTATATATATCTTCCACTACAAAACTAAAAAGTTGAAAAGTATGTAAAAATTAGTATAGCATAACAGGAAAAGCACAGGCAGGTTTACATTAATGATGGCTGTATTCCACATAGAAGAGGTCATGCTATTGTGCATGCTGGCTCACTGGAATAGTTTACTGGGACACTTCAAGGAACTCAGCCTATAAGAGGTCTATAAGAACTTTTGCTGTCTTAGTATAGAGAAGCTTAATGTGGCAGGAGGCCGCTCTTGTCATTGGCTGGGGCAGCGGCACACCCCATAATCAAAAGTGCCTCGCTGGCCAATCGCAGTGGGTGGGCAGCCCATAAAGTCTACGGGGATTCCCTCGGGCCCCTCACTGACGTCAAGCGCGTGTCCGGCTTCCGCCTCGTTGGACTTCCGCACGGTCGCAGTCGATCCCTGGAGCTCCCCCTCTTCCTGCACCGTAGACGCACAGCAGATTCGTGTTGGTGAGTTCTGTGTAGCTCTAGCGTTTATAGTACTATGTGTCATGATAGTAACAACCTGCTCATATAGCCGCGGTGGCAGCAGTACACGGCCTCCTCCCTCCTTCGTGAAGCGGACGACTATTGCCTGATCGGTAGGTAGCTCCCCTCCGTTAGTTTATATAATTTGGCTATTATTATTCTATTAATTTGCTGTCATCCCTTGCACAGGGGACTGTTGGCTGGCTCTGGGCAGAACGCCGCCATAAAATGGCTGTTGCTAACCGCTCCCCATTGTAGAGCGCTGCTGTTTTGCCTACGGCGGATTTCGCCGACGGCCGGTTTGCACCTAGCCGTGTGGGGGGTGTAGCAGTAGTGTATAGCATGCCGTGAACTTACATTTACGTTGAGATCGGTCGACCAATGACAGTTCTCTCTACAGTCAGAGCTTGCGCAAGAAGGTGGAACGTGAGGGAGATACCATTTCCAAAACTTGTAAGGGGGTCATAACTATTTTCCCGGACGTACCATTTCCAAAACTTGTAAGGGGGTAATAACTATTTTCCCCGACGTAGCAAAATCCCGGACGTTTTTGGAATCCCTGCCGGACGCTTTTTTTAGGTCTCGAAAAGAGGACATGTCCGGGAAAAAGAGGACGTCTGGTCACCCTAGTTTAGCGAGCCCTTTTATCACGGGTTTATAATAGATTACCCCTGTTCTCGGTTGTCGTTTGGTCCTTATTTGCCTTTTGTTTGTTTCTTTTTTTCCTTTTGTTTCCCCGTTGCCTTTGTTTCTTATTTGTTTTATTTGGTTGAGTTTCCTTTGTTGGGAGAACCGGAGCTTGGGATTAATTGTTTTTCTGTGTGTTTGTAGGTGCGGCGGGACTGAGGTGGTGGGAGTGGTGCTTCCGGGTGTTGGGGTCCCCCTACGTGTGTTGTGTGTTTTAGGGTACCCCTGGTCCAGGACCCTCACGTGTGGCTGTGTGTGTGAGTGATGTGACCGGACACGTGTGATCGGGGTGCTTTCTTTCTATTTCGGTTTAGTATATTATATTGTATGGTGTATTGTATTAATATATGATATTGTATTAGTATAGTGTATTTTCTTAGAATAGTGTATTTAAAATGGTATCAATGAACACATTGTGATTAAAATAAAGACTGTTCATTTGTACTGGCACCAGGTCTCCGCCTGGCTACGTATAAGGAACCTGTGTGTCCTTCGAGTGTCATCCGAGTCTGGAAGACTAGGCACAAACATAGTCTTGTCACATTTGCAATAAAAAAGATTAGCATCATAATAATATACATATATTTTTGTAAAGGAACACCACTATTGGAAAGCCAGAAGAACATTGTCCTGAAATATTTAAGAGTTCATTTTATAGATGGTGAATCTTTTTATTTATCAAAATCCAGGGGTGTAAAGAGTTCTACAGTATTTTACTGAGGTACAGTTACAGTACTGTTACTTTGCAGCCTGTGCATACAACTGAACTGAAACAGGACGACCCATAGACCATTAACCCTCCTGTTACCTTCAAATGTACTGGCATATTTTACCCTTGGGGTCAATTTGACCCTAGCAATTTAAAACTCAAGAAAATGATTATAATTTAAATGTTTTCCCAAGTTTAAGTGTCAGGTACTTTATGTTTGTTTTGTTGACTACCTAATTATCCCTTTAAATAAAACATTAATGGTGTTATGAAGAGCTCAAATGCTGTATGTCTTGAACATGGCTGACAGCGTCTCTGGTGGGGCCTGGAACCATGTTGATGACATTAGCAGCACTAAGTCTACCCTGTTGTTCAAGTGGGGAGATGGACAATTATAACGTTACATTTTTGGAAGGTAGTGTGTTTGCTGGTGGTTGGAAGACAACAGGAGGGTCAACACTGAGGGTCTCATTCTCATCAGAGGAGGATGCCTCATCATCAGGGACCACATCCTCTGTCTCAGACACATTCTCCTCAATGTCAAAAGAGAGATGGGACAACACCTCATTGACAGAAAACCTTTCCTTAGAAGTCATTTTCAGTTGAGAGAGAGCAGAAAGGAAGCACACAGAGCACCAAGAAAAATGGTTAAGAGGCTGCTGTGCCAACTTTTACATGTTTGAACCATATTTCCCCTCCCCCATGTCATGTGAACTATCAGTGGTTCTCACACTACTACAGTTATGGTTATGTTAGGATAGAAACCTAAAGGTTTTTGAAGATTATAAAGTTGCATGTTACAGTGACCTCAATATCATCCAAAACAATCAAAACAAATGTGTGTAAAATGTGGATATTTCTTATTTCTTTGGGGTCGAATTGATGCGTACAAGATGTGTATGGGACATTGAAAACATATCATCATGTTAATGTTATGTATACCCAGTTGTCCCCATTAAATTAGGAAAAGTCATGAAATATTAAGCAAAAAAAAAATTTGGCAATCATATATTTAGAGATGTTAAACACTGAATGGGGTCAAATTGAAGCAAAAATGACTGTCAACAAAAAAAAAGAACTCTGGACATTGTGCTGGGTGCAAAAAGCAACATTAGGCTACACAAATGATAAAGTATGCCACATAGAATTAACATCAGAATACAACAATTGCAAAAAATCAGCATAGCAGACAATGCGGACATGTATAAACAATATAAACTCTAGAGCGGATGCAGCCACAAACACAAATTACAGCAAAAAGAGAGCACTTTTTAAACCACCATCACAATAAGTGTGGTGTTGTGCTCACCTGTCTGAACGACTTTGTGTGAGTAAATGTGCTCCGGGTTCAGCTTCTCTGCTTGTTTATTCTCGGTGCATAATGTAATCGGTCCACTCGGCCTCTCTGTCCCACCACTATCCTCAAAGGTTTTCAAACATGTGGAGTTGAATGAGGCTCTGCCGTCACTTCTGGGATTCGTGTAACAGCAGAAAGTCATCGCTGTAGGATCCACCATCAGCCTTTTAGTATGTATCTGGGTGTGTTTGATTAGGGTCTATTGTGTGCTTGCCGGGTAGATTTAATTTACCGATGCAAAGGGACAATAATAACAATAACCCATAACGACATCATTATTTATCATTAATTTATCATGTACAAACTGCTAAACTAAGGTTACAACTCCACCCCCCTCACCGCCTGACACTTGGCCCGTGAAGGAAAACAACAAGTATCCTAAGCTACGAGAGTTAGCTGAGTGTGTGTTGTTTTTTCCCAATTTAGGTCTTTTAGTTCTTCTTTGGGAAATAGCTAAAGCTGACAGATAACTTTCAGAGTTGTTGTTAAAATAGAAAATATATCTTTTGTTGCCATTTGAGTTGCTGAATTCTGAAAGTAATTCAAAAACCCATCCAGCATCCAATGAGCTCTATGGGATTCACTTGTGAATGTCTGGATATACCTTTTCAGTCATGATAGAAATACAGCTTTTATCTAATGACTAGTTCATGTGTAATCACGACTAATGCACAAATATACCCATATAAAAGCAATTCTACTGATAATGTACGTTAAAACAATGCATTCTGATACATCTAATAAAAACCTAATCCAGGTATCATAATAGTAAAGTAATGTAACTTGATTACCTTGCATCACTTTTGGATTACCCCAATACCAAATATGCAAGAGAGAAGAAAAATTCTGAAATCGCGCTAGTATTTATGTACAGTATGTAATGCCGAAAAGAGGAACATCACAGTACAGTGCAAGTTATGCCTCCCAGCTGTGAAAATACTGTCATCATCCAAGGCCTCGAATCATTTGGTTCATTAGTGTTATCGGGTTTTAACTTGGAGGAGCAGAACTACCCATATGAATTAAATTAAATTAACCTACATGCACATTTCCAGGTTCGACCTGTATTATGTTTGCTGGACCAGAAATTTGAAGCGGGGATTTCACGCTGAAATGCCTTTTGTCATCCTGAAATGTCGTATTGTAATGTTGACCATAAGTGTGAATAACAGAGTCGACTCACCTTTCCATGATCATGGGCATGTACACTCTCCACATATCTGCAAGTACAGTATTTGCAATAGGGATAACACAATTATTGTATGCTGTGACATAGTTTTGACCTCATCATTGCTTGCTGGAGAAGTGGGAAAGCATGATTAAAAAGCCGATTGTAATGTAGGATCGTAATATTTTTGTTTGTCCCTCCTGTAATTGTGAGATGAACCCTGGAGTCTGAGTTATATCATGTCACTGAACATTAGGAGCAACATTCATTCACATGCTCAGTTCAAGTTTTTGTTTTGTAGACAACATTTATCTGGTCAATCAGAGCATGGCAAACAATTCCGCCCTCATTACTGTCAGCAGTGAAATGGCAACATCGGTTGAGCCTATTATTCCCCATAAGTCAGGTTAAGTCATTTATTGCCCCGAGCGATGATGTAGACATTAGTGGGCTTTGATTGAATGTCCATGTTTCCCTGTTGCTATGTGTAGAGGTGCATGTGCAAATGAAAAATGACTCCCCTAAAAACCCCAAAGCAGTCACCTACGACATGAGTTCGCTCTCTGCCGTGAGAATAAATAATCTTTACCCCTGACAGCCACATAATTAATCGTGATGTGTAGCAGGTCCATTTCAACGGACCCACTTAATCTAATTTTGTTTCCACTTCGCGATTTGTGAATTACTGCAAAATGACGCGCCATTTACCACTGTCTCTGCCTGCGACAATGGCAATTTCTCTTCCTGTGTAATTCTCTCTTTTGTGGCTCTCTTAGCCGAGGATGAAAAAAAAAAAACGTGTCTCTCCCCCCCCTCACTCTTCCTCCTGCTTCTAGTGTTCCTTCTGCCACTCTCAACTCCCTTCCTCCCCTCTCTGCTTTTCTCCACAATTTAGCGGCATTGTGAGCCGCTGGGACTCTCTAACACATTAGCTGTTTTACAGCCTTCCCAGAACACATATGAGTACTGATCTAAAATGTCAGCACTACAAATGCCTCGTCCATTTTCCATTATTTGCCACTAAATGTTAAGTGTTTATATTCAGTGTTACACTGACATTTGAGAACAAGATGTGAGCGTGTGGCCTGGTGATTTCCTGCACCATTACATATCATTTGTAAACATGCTAACAAATGACAATCATCCTCATCTCCAGAGACCTGTTTCCCTTTGTTCTGTCTAGAGAATGGTCAGAAATACGTGTTATGTTAGCGCTATCTATTGATACAAAAAATGCCACTTCAATTACGGACAGAAAAACATCTGGTTACATTATTCTCGGAAAATTTAAGACATTCACCTCCAAATGTCACAAAATATTTTCTTTCTCAATAATCAGCCGGAGAAGGAAACAACTTTTTGGAGCGTGATGGAGGAAATGCTTGCTATCTCTTACCCAACATGGAGTTGCAAACATGTAAATTGTGGATTCTTTTGCTGCATCATGTTTGATATCCAGCGCTGTTCTGATCAACACCTTAAGGCCTCTGTAAAATGTGTTCATTTAAAAAACAAAAAGGTTGAGGTTGGAAGGATCACATGATTTTTCTAGTGTAGAAACACCTGCTATTTATACCCATGGGCTGAATCCCACAGGAACTGGAACAGACATCTTGTCTGTCCTCACATAATGTAAAGGGTATGGCACCTATCCAAAAATAATAGAGGGCTAAGTCTTGCCTTTCTCTTTTCTTCAAGAATTAATGAGGCAAAGCAAAATGTTTGAACAAACCTCTTAGCCCCAAGGAGAGAAGGGCCCTGACCTGACTACCATTCACAATGTCAACGAGGTGGACTGTCATTTTATACATGCCACAGAAGACTGATGGAGCCTGACAAACGCCACCAAGTAAGAGAAATGCAATTAGCATGCTGGTTTGACAGGGCAGGAACCCATTTATTTATAATGCCGGGTGACAGCTATACTGCCTCCCATTTCTCTTCTGTGCTTTGTGTGTGTGTTTCTGTGCGTAATGTGTACGGTTTTGACCTTTGTTATTGGTGCGAGTCGAAACTGCCTCTGTGAACTTTAATGGATAACTGTCTTCATTTTCAGGCAGAAGTGGCCATGCTGCCTGGCAGCATTCAATCCCCACATTAGGCTCTATAATAAACAATTATCTCAGTGAAACATGCATGGGGAAGAGTAACTTCTGGGAGAGATAACTAGGATTGTAGAGAACATTGATTGATTATCTTGTGGCTGATTCCTCTGTGGCTTTCATATTATCCAATGACGGCAAGAAGAAAATCAGTTTATTTAAGAAGGCTACCCGCTGAGACAATAAAGGAAAGGGCGAGAAATGAGAATAAGAAAGACACAACATTTTAAATGATGGATGGGGTTACAAAGAGAGAGGAAAGATAGATTGAGAGGCAGAGGCAAAGTGCAAGAGTGTAAAATGTGTTTCCAGTACAACCATGGCAGCCACAGTGACGATGAAAGCCATGTATTGATTCTTTGGAGAAAAACTGTAAAACAAGGTCCTGCCAAGCTGTGTGGCCATTGTAAATGACAACACGATGAATACTTGGCTGTCATTTTGTTTTCAATGATTCTTAGGGTTAGAACCAGTACCCACACTGGCCTACTTTAAAGGAAAAGTGTGTGTGTGTGTGTGTGTGTGTGTGTGTGTGTGTGTGTGTGTGTGTGTGTGTGTGTGTGTGTGTGTGTGTGTGTGTGTGTGTGTGTGTGTGTGTGTGTGTGTGAGTATGTGTGTGTGTGTGTGTGTGTGTGAGAGAGGTGTGTGGGGGTGGGCATCCACAGTAGACAGGCAATTGGACGATGTCTCTCAGGGACTGTGATGTGGCCAAACAAGAGTCTGCTGGGGAGGGAACTTGAAAGAAAAGGCAAATTTGTCAGGGTTGAAATGAAAAGGAGGGAGAGTTCTCACCCACACTCAACCCTACTCGTTCTGGTCTCCACCACACACACACACACACACACACGTTCTATATCACAGGATATTAATTTCATCATGAATTACATAGAAACAGAATTACAAAATGTTTGGTTTACCTGTATTTTTATAGATGTGGTTTGGATCAAACTCCTGGCAGGAGCGGGTTTGGTTATTATTAGAACAAATATATTGTTCACTTGAATTATTACGATTGATTGATAATAACTGGACACCACCCTGGGGATAAGGGACCAATAACCACACTGTGAATTAAGTTTTAAAGTGTTCACTCAAAATATCATTAGTCAAGGTACTATTCCACATTCAGAGAGTGAACAGTGAAGGGTTGAATCCAAGCACTGACCATAAAAAAACAGATATGACCACAACGCATGTGTACAAAATAACTTTAAAATAAAAATGAGTAACATTATAAATCAACAAAAACCTATTATACAAGCATACTAAACCTAAAAGCAATGAACAAGCAAGAATGTGGTGAGGGGAGTGTGTGTGTGTGTGTGTAGGAGGGGGAGGAGAGAGAAAAAGAGAGAGAGAGAGAGAGAGAGAGAGAGAGAGAGAGAGAGAGAGCAAGACGGCGGATGTAGTCACTTGAGTGGTTACGCCACACAAGACTCCACAATGGCTGCGTGTCCTCGATAATTTAGAGGGGAAATGAGACACACAATGGAGTCCACGCTTAACACACCACCTGTGTATGAATGAGCATAACGGTGAATGTGTGTGGAGTGGGTTAGTTAGAAAAAAAAGGAAAACACTTAAAGAAAGGCAAAGAGGATCCTCGCCACTGCAGTACAATAAACTCAGACTCGGCAGCCGCGGCACTGGTCATTTTGGTTCCGCAGAGTTTAACCAGCCGATGACGGAGCTGTAAAACGCTTGCGGGTTAAGCAGCACGCTGATCCTCGTGTGGCAGCAGAGAAAACAACAGATGTAGACTTGAAGAATCAGGGAATTCCATAATCTTCCTTCTGCAGGTGATTCAAGAGCGCTTGGGGAATAGAAGTTGTCCTTCTCTCTTTGTGTGAACACAAAAACAGTCTGTTGCTCAACCAGGGAGGTTAAGACTGTAATCTTGGTTATTTCTGAACCCAATATTGTTTTTACCTCCTGTAACAATGTGAGTTACAAAGTGTACGGCCTTGGTAACTTCATGGCTGTGTTACAGGGGCTGCCCAGGCTTCCCGTGGGTTCTCTCCAATGTTGTGGTTGAAACCAAATCTCACACTCAGGTGAGATTTGAAACGCCTGATAGGGTTCACAGTTTGGGGCTTTTATTTTGACATGTAGGTCTCCTTTGTTTCCACCACATGGTGAAGTCCCAACAAAACTAAGTGGGGGGCACCTGCTGGCATTATCCACTAGCTGTGAATGTTCTGACAGCGGCAGCGACCTCTGACGGGCGTCAGAATTATGACTGGAGCAAAGAAGGTTACTTAGGTCCTATAAAAATGAGACAAAGTCAGTGCACAGGGGACGCACGTGTAGGTCAAACCCACACGAGTACGAAACATACTTAAAGTTACCTTGAGAAGCTTTTAGCTGGTTATGAAACAGTCTCAGTTTAATACTGATGCCTCTATTTGACCTACCGAAATAAAAAAGATCGGCAGCGATCGGCTATATCTATATGGTTATTCCAAATGCTTGTCATCGGTGCTTACGGGTCAGAGTCCACGTGAAATGAGCTGAAATGATACAGGTTCACCAGAAATAGCGCTGACTCCTGCAGCAGCTACCAGCCCGCCACAGACAGTCCCAGATCAGGCTTCCACCTGCCTTCAACTTCCGTAAGCTCCGGTGGAAGGAGGAGAGCTCAGCGCCCAGCAGCAGCGTCTCTTCCTCTGGCTAGGAGCATATCTTCATGTAACTGCTCCACTGGGAAGACAACACCACGCTGCTGGAGACCCAGACCATATTGCTGGGCCTGCTGGAGGGAAGGGAAGCACAGGAGAACCAGGACTGAGCAGAGCAGACTGTCAGACCCTGCTGCAGTAAAATGAGAGGTTTTCTAAATGGATTCTGGTGCTTGGAAACATTACCACTTTTGTCCACAGGGGCCGCCAAATTCAACATGAAATTAAAGTTATTTGTAGTAACTTTAAATAACGTGCTTAAATACATGTATGGACCAAACAATACTTGTTTTAACCTAACCAAATAGTTTTCAAAGGGTAGGTGGGGTTTGATCCCATCTAAAGCATTATAATCGTCGTGATTTTTGATGACAACATTTAATAGGCTCATAACATTTGAAATAGTTGAGCATTATCATATCACAACAGGCAGTGTAGCACCTTCGTCTGTAAATGCATAACATTATTTGCACAAGCAACTGGGGCAAAAAAAAAACGTCCTGGCAGTTTCTGTATATCTGAAACAATCAGATAATTGAGACAATATGCCGCTAGTCCCTTGACAGTAAATTCAAATTGATTTACAGAATAATCTTTAGATCTTACGTCTAAATTAAACTTAATGTCATTGTGCTAATACATAAAGTGTAACTGAGAACATATGTCCACATCCCTACAAAGTCACTTTTCTTCAAGATAGATGTTTTATTTTTAGCAACCCTAGCAGCATGACTCTGGGGATAGCAATGTCTTTCTGTCCACCGCTTTGGTCCAGACTGAAATATCAACAACTCAACAACTATTGGATGGATTGCTCTGAAATTGAGAACAGACATTGTCCCCAGAGGAAGAATCCTACTGATCTTCTGACTTTTCATTTCTCTTCATAAAAAAGCAGATCAAATGTTTCACTTGTTCAGTGAAATATCTCAACAGTCACTGGATGATGACAACATGTTGTACATTTATTCACAGTCCCAAGAGGATGAATCTGACTGACTTTGGTCATCCTTTGACTTTTCCTCTAGCACCGCCAGGAGGTTGGCCTTTTGTAGTTTTGAGTGAAATATCTACTATGGATAGACTGCCATAGACTTCTCTGATTTCCATTGCTTTTCATGTAGCGCCATCATTAAGCTTCATTTAGACATTTCTAATCACAACAACAAAAGTATTTGTCCAGTTCTTTGCTTCATGAGCAAATACCTGCAAAATGAATGGCGTTCCCCTCAGCCCCAGCTGTTTTGGGTTTGTTACGAAGTAGCCACTGTTAGCATGCTAACACACTACACAAAGATAATGAACATTACACCAAATAGTATGCTAGCATGTAGTTAGATGTTTAAACGATTTACCATGTAATTCTATATATAATATTGTTTGAGGAATATTACAATATTCTCTGAGCCCATTTGTCAACAACCAAAAAATGCTTGATGAAAATTATTGCCAATGTCTAACTATTAAATGCCCAGACAGTGATTTTTCACCATTTCAATTGCAATTTAATTCATTCATTTATCTGCAATTTAGAAGATTTACTTTTTCAACTAACAATTAGCATTGTGTTTTACAATACAACATTTCTTCACATTGCATTACACCATCCATATATTAAAAAACAACTAATTTGATAGTAAATTCAAATTCTGCATATTGTTGGTGGACCAACACTTGATTACATTTGGATATGCGCTCTTCCTTTAATTATTCATGAGTGTCTGATTTAAGCAGCTTGAGTTAATGTACTATTAGTATTCTCTCTCCCAAATATGTACAATGATTGACTCACAGAGAGTGAAGTTATATTAACGGGCTGTTTTACATGTCCCATGGTGCTCCTCTCACAGTGGGGCTCTTAATCCAGCCCTTTAGGTGTCTACTTATGTGCTTTTATGGATGATGGAGCCAACATTGTGGCACCTACATCCTTTGCCTTTTTCCATTTGCACTTTCTTCTTGGGTACCGTAATACACAATTTTCACACAAAAGCTTCATATAATGACAGTGAGAGAGGTTTCTATTATTTATACAGGTGGAATAGTTATTTAAAGGCACCCGAACCCCGCCCCCCCCAGTTTTTGGTCTCTCTCCTTTTTTTACAATCCTATACCTTCCCTGCAGGATTTTCTGAGGCATCTTTAGATATTTGTGTTGTACTGCATGTTTGCATGTGCATGTACACAACAATGCTCTAAACATAGAGGTCCTTGCATTTCAAGTAGACCAGGTCCCTCTTTGGCCATGCAGCCATCTCTCTAAATGAATATTTGCACTGTATTGATTAGCATTAAACCCACAGCAGTGTCTTTCATTTGCATGTGGCAGCCAGGGATCTTTGAGGGAACACATATATATTAGAGATATATGAATAAATGGTGAGAAATGCAAGAAAAGAAATAGAATGTAGTGGTGGTAAGGATATGAAGAAAAAAAAGTTCTCTCAATAGCCCTTCCCTTAATAATCCACCCATTATCTGTGTTTCTCTGCTCACCATTGAGTCTCAGATTGCAATGCTATACAATCTGGCCCTCATCAGTGCAGACAGCCAGACAGAGAGGAGAAGAAGCAGCGAGGCTGGCAGAAGTGGAAGGGGTTGCAGTGAATGGTTGGCCGGACGCCTCACTGTAGGATACCAGAGAGATAATAATGTGTGGAGGCGAGCAGAAGCCATGTGTGTCTTGCAAAAGAATAATTGCTACCCTTTCAACAGCCATTTCTTAATTGGCCTGGCTGTTGCTGAGAGGAACTTGGAGAGGAGACAAGTGAGAGAAAGACTTAGAGAAAATGTAGGGTGGTGTAAGGCTTCGAAGAAGAGAAGGAGAGAGAGGACCTGTGAATGTTACCAGCCCATTTAATTGGCATTATCAGTTGTTATCACCCCACGATTACGCTCCAGAAAGGACAAACTGCACCTTGTAGAATAGGTGCATATCATCTTTTGTATCCTTGATAAACTAGAATGTAACTCTGATCCATTTCTGTCGCTGGATTCAAGCCTTGTTTGTTTATGTGTCTGCCTGTTGTTATGTCTACTTTTCTCTCTTTTTTTCTTTCTACTTTTGTGTCATGTCTAAACAAAGGAACGGTGTGTGCTGCAAAACCAACAACATAAAAGTTCTATGGAAGACCGTTGGTGGTAGTGTTCAATTTTGATTTTGTAAGAAACAGCTCTTGTCATCCCATCGAGTCACCTGTTCCCTCCACATCAGCCACACATCTGGTTGAAAATGTAGATGAAGAACGCAGCAGCGATTCTAACGCAGACACAGCGCACAACCCGGCGAAGAGAAAAGAACTCAGCGTGTGGGATTCGATGACATACTGCGGATTTCATTTGAATCCTCAGCACCATCCACAAACCTTTGCATTGTTGTGACTCTAGTGTTTTGTGATACATGAGTCAAGAGCACACACATATATTCTGTTTCCCCTCTCTGAATTATGGAATATCTGAGCTTTACATTAAGGTATTTAATTTACCTTTAATGCTGTAACTAATGTAATGATTGTACTGTTTTACAGCACAGACAATTGCAGCCATAACATTTGCAAACACTAAATAATATTGATGTGAATATATATGCATAATGTAACGAGTAATTGTTTGTCTTAATAACAAAACAATGGCAATTTAAACTAAGATTACAGAATGTAATACTATTATTGTGACCTGCTCTTTTCCCCAGTCTGTCTATTTTAGACCTCCTTGCAGTGGTATACCTTACTAACAGATGATAACTACTGAGTCGACGAGGAGGTGGAGTATGGACCCTCCTAACCCACCTCTATGGTGCCGATAACAACTGATAATGCTTATTTAATGTGATAACATTCAAAGTGCAGAGTGAGAGGAGAGAAAATGTCTCCAGCACACAGCTTGTGTGTGTGTGTGTGTGTGTGTGTGTGTGTGTGTGTGTGTGTGTGTGTGTGTGTGTGTGTGTGTGTGTGTGTGTGTGTGTGTGTGTGTCACAGGGATGGATGTAAGTGCTGTTGAGTCTTCTCTACTTTTGTCTGCACCTCTGTTGCCCTGGGAGCAGTAGTCAGGGAGCTTCCCTTCAACCAGGAGATATTTAGCGCGCACACACTCGACCTCAGGCTCTTTGGCACACGCGGACTAAATGCACACAGGCAGATACACCAAGCCACACACAATATCAGAGACACTCATGAACACACATGGTTCAGGCTGCAACTGAGACTGTTTTCGACAGAGCTCAAAACTTGTAACATACATTTTGATTTGTCCCTCCTGATTCACACCTGACAAGCAAGTGAGTTCATGCTGTATTATTTGGGCAAATTCTCCAGACTTTTTAGCAGTTTAAATGAGGATTCAAACAGAATAAATCTTATTTGACTTTGGGATACAGTAGACAGTGGATCATTCTGTTTTCGGTCCAACAGAGTTGCAAATAGGTTAAAAAAAGATTAGAGAATGTTTGAAGCAGTATTGGAAGTAAGATTTGTATTCAACTCAATGCAAATTGACCAAAAATATCTGCAGGGGGTTCATGGAGTTGATGTTGGTTGGAGAAGGTTGGCTGGATGATAGGATGTGGAGTTGTACTTCTGATGTGCTACATGGAAGTACACTGAATGTAATGAAGGCTGAAGGTGAATGGGGACAAGGAGAGCATGTTAAAATGGCAACTAACAGCACAGAGGGAAACAAATGTTATTAAAAAATGTACTACAATATAATCGGCTTAGGGAGATCGTGGTTGGTTTAACTTAGAGTGAACGCCCATAGCCAGATGGAGTAGAAGCTGGAGAGCGAGAGACAAAGAGATTTGCAAATGAACGAGAGTACAAAGACGCTACCTGACTGAACTTCAGCGAGGCTTCTTTGATTTTTTTTTACTGCACATTTTAGACTTTTTTTCTCATTTAGCTATAGCATAGCAACAGTCATCATCACTGGATACATTATTTGCATGACACTTCTAAATAAAAACATATTCCAACTTAAAGCCACAATCCTTTGGACATGGTTAGGGTTACGGTTTGAGTGTGTGTGTCTTTGAGTGGATGTATGGTATGGACTTAAAATGCAGGTCGTAATGAAAGCATTGTCTTGTTTGATAAATGTTAGTTCTGCCGGTCTAATACAGACCGACAGAACTCATTAGAATTCTCATGTCAGCAGTGTCTTGATGAAGTTTTGTCATCTCCCTCCTGCTGAGATGTGTAAGAGGTTGTGTGTCCTTAATAAAGTTTTTTTAAATTAATTTCTCAATTTATCTCAACCTCACCGGGGATGTCACAATCATCGGGCAATGGAGAGGTGGCAGGGAATGAGGTTAGAGAGAGGAGGGATGTTATGAAACAAAGATCGTATGATGCACTCAAACTGGCTACAATTTGAGCCGCTTGACACCTCAAAGCTTGAAAATTGAAAGTGAGATTTGTTCAGGTGAAACAATATTGTAAGCGGTAAACAAAGCTTATTCGCTTCCAGGTAAGAGAACACATCAGCGTTGGTGAACTTCCTCTTTTATGCCAATTAAAGTCTTTACATTTCATAGATCATATAATTCCCCTTGCTAATTATTCAAGGCCATTAGACTTGTAATATTCCACAAACAACCAAGAAGAAAGCTTTTCATCAGCAACCGTATCTCTAGCAGGTCTTTAGCCAGAGAAATGAGCCCCTGAGGTCGCCTGTTTTTTCAGTCTTCAATATCAATCTGTCATCTAAGCCACCTGTTCATGAGGTGGTTTTGCAAATTAAGTTTTGCAATTCACTGTTTATGTGCATGGATTTAAAAAAAGGAAAACTCTGATATCTGTTTGTTGTGGATAGTGTACTTCTCACTATTCAATTAGCTGACTAAATGGTTTTAAAGCACTCTGAGTGTTTGTGTTATCTTTACTGTTTCTCTGACTGTGAAACCCTAATGACTATGTACAGCTGCCACACGAGCAACGGGGCATGCATTTACAAATATAGTGCCTTGAACATCCCAATGCTGTAAATGTTATTTTTCAAAACGAAGTTATAGAAATATTGTGTCTGCATGTGATTACTTGCATGTGCAATATCAAAAGGACCTTGTCAAGAACGCGTAGAGAGCAACTATAATGAGGCGGTTGTAGACCTGGAAATTGAAATAAAATGTCTTTTATTAAGGTTTGCATTTATTTTCCTCAACATATTTTCTCAATAAAAGCATCTCTAATTGTCTCATTAACTCAATAATCAGGTCTTGAAATTCAAAACAAGACTGGTAGATGGCAATAGTATAATGGTATAATATATAGTTGCTGTTGTTGGAATCTGAGTGTGTTTTGTTATTAGCAAGTGTGAAAGTAAAATGATTGATATCCATAGAAATATGAATATCAACAATTATTAACATATAATAACAATAACGGGGCTCCACCATCATGGACCAATAACCAAACTGGAATAAAGTCTCAAAATTGGTGTTCACTCACAATGTCAATAGTCAAAGTCCTGTTCCACATTCAGAGGGAACAGTGAAGGTTTGAATCCGAGCACAACACATCTGCACAAAATAATCACAGAAAACTGCTCTTTAAAATATAACAGTGTATTTATCTCTAACAAAACTGATCAAAAATCAATGTTATGAATCAACGAACATATATTATACAATCACCAACATACTACCTAAAAGTAACAAACAATCACCTTGGGAGGAGTGTGTGTGTGTGTGTGTGTGTGTGTGTGTGTGTGTGTGTGTGTGTGTGTGTGTGTGTGTGTGTGTGTGTGTGTGTGTGTGTGTGTAGGTGTGTGTTGGTGTGTCTGTGGGTGTGTGTAGGTCTGTGTAGTGGGAGGTGGGAGGAGAGAGAAAAAGAGAAAGGTGGTGGACCACGTAAGTGATTATGTCACACAAGACTTAACAATGGCGTATGAAAGAGGAAAAGAGAGTGGGGAGCAAGAGAAGTCACATCACGCTATCCTCCACAATGGTGGTGAGACCGCGATTATTTAACGACACACAATAGAGGTTGCACTCAACACACAATGTTTGTATGAAATCAGTGTAACAGTGTATGTGTGAGTGTGTGTACGTGTGCGAGTTAGTTTGAAAAGAAAGGAAAAGAAGAAAGCCCTCAAAAGAAGGCAGAGCCTCAATAGGACCTCAAGTTTTTTATATACTGGACCGAGATTTTTTTTAAATGGCAGCCCGCAAAACAAAGCTATACAATTGACGAAGTGCAGTCGTCATCAGCTTGTTTGGATTCAGGATTGAAAGGATTCAGCAAGTGAGTTGTGTCGAACCATGCAGTGGAAATGAGACAATAGAAATAACAAGAATATCACTAGCCCTGTTTCCTCCTTCACAAGCATTGTTTTATTTAGCTACTTAAAGGCCTTAACAACCTTAATCTTTGACCACATGCACCACCCTGCAACCCCTTTGCCAAACTGTATGTTGTTTAAACATCCCTTTGCACTTATAACATGGGTAATACAACATAGAAGCAGCACAAATGGACAAGATCTGCCTTGCAGCCAACTTCATGAATCATAAACAGAACGGCGGATTTCAAATTGGCCCACAGAGAATGCAAAACCTGCTCTGCATGATGTAGCCAGCCGTCATCTTTCCAGGACTCAAATCATTAAATGCACGGTCGCTGTTGTGGCTGTCGTTTTTCCTCTGACTTAGCTTGACATTAGGTCAGTCTCTTTGAAAGTGAAGCTACTGTGTTGTAGGTTGAAGGAGGAAGGACGGCAGGGGGAAGGAAGAGGTTGGAATCTACAGTTGCTATCATGACCACACCTGAAGGGAAGCGATGACTTGGCTATTTGTAGAGTGTGACTTTTGGTGTGTATGTGCAAGAGAGAGAGATACAGAGATACAGAGATAGTGAAAGAGCACCCGCGGCAGGCATAGTTATGCGAACAGTACTATATCCTGCCCTGTGTATCTGGAGGTTATTTTTTGAACAGTGATGTGGGGAAGGGGCTTGGACGAATATCCGTACCCAGAGAGGGTGAAGGGGAAAGAGAGAGGTTTTGATTGAGTGCCCGCTGAGGTCCCATCAGATGTGGCTTAAAGGAATAAAGGATTCATTTGAAGGAGGGTGAGAAAGATTACATACAGTCCTCACATCTATCCAAATCCCTTCCAAATCCCTCTACATCACACTTATCAGGCCATGTGCAGTGCGGTATACTAACTCTCATTGGTCTTATCACAAGGCTGCCATGTATCATAGTTGTCTCGCGGAGGTGCAACTTATTCCACAATACATAAACTGGATCATGCTCACGTGTCTGAGTAGGTTACCCTATGGGCTTCTGGAAATGCCAACATTTAATCACAGATGTACTTTAAAGTAATGCCAGGATTGTTCATCCAGGTAGTCCTCCATTCGGAGGCTGTGAAAGATCTCTATGTTTTCAACAGAAACCCATGAAGGTTTGTCCTTTTTGAGTTCTTACAGCATTCGCAAGGAACACTTGTTAGATAGTACACATTAATTGGTAAACACTGTGAGAATCCTTAGGCGCAGCCTTAAGCTGTTCCTTTTCAGTCTTTGGGGCTTTGCAGTTGGGCAACGGTGCCCAGGGTTAAGTGCCTCATGCCTACACATCGCTACTGCACATCATAGTGGCCATTGAGGCTCCTGCAGAGTTTCCTGATTTACAGTTTAGTGCAGCTAGCATGCACATTTTAATCAGATGTCGACATTTTACAATCCTCACATTGTAAGCAAGGTTAAAAATATATAGTCTTAAAATTGGTACAGAGATAATGTCCCTCACTTGTCTTTGAGTGGGGGAGAAGTGTGTAAACAGCTGCTGTGATTTTCTGTTTAACCCCACAACTCTGTGTGTTACTCGGTTTCAGATCCACGAAAGTCAAGCTTTTTGGCTTCGTTTGTGGAGTGCACTTTTGAGCACTTTCCCTCCGCTCACCCACACTCTTTCCTCTCATTATTGCCACTTATTCCACTTTACAAGCTGATATTCTGGCTCAAGAAAAAAAAGAATAAAAATGTTCAAACTACAGTGAGATTTCTAAAGTTCCTAATGAGGTTGAGTTTAATTTGGGAGCTCTTTGTAATAGGGAAAGCTGCTAAATCTGCCAAAGAACTCTACCTGTGCTTTCAGAAAGATTTCTCAAAACTACACTTGCTGTAACTAAAAGGTATAGAGTTAGTGGTGTAACAGACCACTGTACGGATTAATTACACAGTTAATCATCACAGTGTGAAATAAAGCTTTACTGACGACCGTTATCCGCCAATATTCAGTCAAATACATTCAGCATTTATGCTTTTCTAGATCTCTGATAGTTTTACATTGTAGACAATCAGTGGTTAAAGCGACACGAGGAGAACGAAGGTTCTGTTCGGTTACATTATAATACTACTTTTCACTGTTCAGTGAAGAGTAGTATTGGGCGAAGACAAGTTATGATGATATCATGATGTGTTCACATGTAGTCTCGTAAAATGTAGTGTTGGTGAATTAAGATGTTTTCACAACAACATTAATAGATATTAGAGATACATTATGACCTGTTTACACTAAACTCTAAGTAGATATTACATCAGTAAAACTACTACTGACAAGATGTGTTATAATTGATAAAAAATACTATCTTGTATTTCTTTATCATTTGAATTCTGTGTTTTCATGAGGGATTAAAAAAAAACACTATATATTAATTAAAAGGATTTAGATTGTTTTTATGGTTTACACAGAAGTGATTGAAATTTGTTGGGGGGTGGTGGCAAAAAAAATAATCTGGATCCTTTTAGACCAGCTAAAATAATCAAACGATATGGATCATCAATGATCGTCAATTGGTAACGGCGGCAAAAAAACATGATCAGCAATCACTAAAAGTTATATTTGCTCCCTTTTTTTTCTTTTGTGCTGATCCGATCCATGACTCTGATCTGGATGCGATCTGAACCGTGAGTTGTATGATCCCTTGCACCACTATATGGAATCAAAACTATGTATTGACCACTGGCTTTACAAATAGGGTCGAGGGGTGTTGAGAGCACATCAATATGCCAAAGAGTGGACTCTGCTGCATTAGATCTGTACATTCTGGAGCTACTGAAGAGTTTCATAGATAAAACACATTAATGATTTACTGTAGAATCCCCAAATAGACGTATTAAATGGATGTCGCAAGCTTTCTGTCTCTATCAGATTTATAAGCGATTTAAGGATATATTACAGGTACTGAAAAGATGAATGGATTTGTTGCTTGACAGATTTTTTTTGAATTCTTTCATAAATTTTAAAGTAATTTATCAAGCATGAACAATGCCAACCATTTAAATGCGTCTTCAATGTGATAAATACATATAATAAATGATTCCCTTCGTTTTGTTTTATTATACATGTCATATATTTGTGTTTTGAAAAAATAAACTTTAAATATGCCCGAACTTGTGATGGTTTATCAATAAAAAATGATTACTTTATTAACTGAAAAAAATGTGAGTGATAGTTCTCAATAACTCGTTTCAGAGTGCTTTGCTTGAGTGAAATATAACCGCGGTGGACATAATGCAGAATCTGGTTGAGACACATTTCTTGCCATATTTGTGCTGTCATGGTAACAGTAAATCACAATCATTATGTGATAGCAGCCGTAGACAGATTTACGGTTGACCTTTTATGACACCAGTATAAAGCCACTTTTACTAATAATCAGTCAAGTTCAAACATGATGACAGATTGAAGGATTTCAAACAAATGTTGAACATCCTGTTGCCATGGCAGTGAATCGCATAATAGAAAGAGCTGCACTTATACAATGGTTCCTTTGCTTTTCTAAAAGCACATGTATTAGTATTGTTGCCTCTTCCAATCAATGTCTCCTGCCTCTCAAGGTTGTTGTATCATTGCAGATGTGTGCTGCCCATCCTGTTCCTTTTCAACCGTCTCTGCACCTTTGCAGTATTTATGTATTATTCACCCGGTCATTTGAATAAGTCCATGTGCTGTTCGCCCTCCGAGGCTAATCTACTCCTTGTTCTCTATCAAGCATCATTTGGCACCACATTTTGCAATTCACATGGCCAAATTGTGTTAAGCGGGAATTACCACAGCGATGATAAACTGCTGACCGGTGATGAAAATCAGTCACTGCCATAATCCTTCTAATTCTACGCTTTGCAAGAGGTGTACACAGAGGTTGTGTTTTGACAACCATGGAGGCAGACAGGCAATCTATGAGAGAAGGAGAGAGAGGAAAAAAACTCACCTCTCCATGTAACCCAATAGAGAGCTTGGTGAGGAATGTGTCTCTGCGAAAATAAAACAAAAATAATAAAAAAATAAGATCCTCATGAGTGATAATCCAGACGGTGAATTGCTTGAATTAGGATATCAAGCGGGAGGAATGGAGGAATATCTCTGCGTGGGTTAGGCTATGTAAAGAGAGCAGAAACACCTGCACCATGGTCAGAATAAGGTAATCATTAGAGATGATGGGAGTGAGCTTGGGCAAGGCAGGAAGCATTTTATTTTTTAAAGGTCTGTAAAACGTACTGTTGTTTGAAAGGTCACTGTCTGGTGCTGGCAAGCAGCTGGGAGTTGTAAACGACCCTTCTTATCAAATGTTAATGCTGGCAGACCTCACGTCACACGCGCCGCCAGCGGGGATATGTCTTTGAGGTCCCGCAGATTGCATGGAAACAAGTCATTTCATTAACATGCGGAAATGTGACCAGCTAATTGGTTTTCCTGAAACATCAAACAGCAGGATGGCTTTTTGTGGTGGTGGCCAAATGGAGGGAGGGAAGGGGACGTAAGGCCTGCCTAGGGTCTGTTGAATCAGTCTGTTTTTGTTACCATATGTGTCACCGGCTTTGTGGGCGGTAAACTCAAGGCCAGAAAAGAAGGGAAGAAGATTTTGAGTCCCTGAGCGATGTTTTGTTGTTAAGAAGAAATGCTCTGGTTGCTGGCAACATAAGGGTAACTTTCGGCATCAATGCTCACAAACCAAACTCCTGACTGCCACATAAAGAGAGTTAAATAATGAAGGATACGTGGGTGGATATAAAGCCATGGATGAACTAGAATGTAAAGAAATCAAAAATGAAACTTTTACATTGGAAAACCATATCCTGTTATAGGTGCATTCATGATTCCTTTGTATTCTCTATTTGCATGCACGTAAAACGATTTACCTTGGATTTACAGGAGTACTGTAAGAACCTCTTGGCCATCTGTGTGTGTGTGTGTGTGTGTGTGTGTGTGTGTGTGTGTGTGTGTGTGTGTGTGTGTGTGTGTGTGTGTGTGTGTGTGTGTGTGTGTGTGTGTGTGTGTGTGTGTGTGTGTGTGTGTGTGGTCATATAGAAATTATAAATGCAAAACATTCCGTCATCAGATGATCTTTTAATTCCTATCTGGCAGCTACAAACTGCTGGCTAAATTAGGATGTGTGCCTACACTGACTCCTCAATAAATTCAGCCAATGTGAATATTGATGCATAGCATGTCTCTGTTGTAAACATTACCCTGTAGACAGGGCACATTATGGTGCTTGTTAGAATGCCTCTGGACCATGAGGAAGATGACACTTACTGTGTGTTTACCATCTCATCGCTGATGAACATGATGTGACGGAAGCAGAGAAATTGATTTAATCTTCAACTGCGTGGCAGTGAATGCTAATTTCCCTAGAAGATGTAATCTTTTCCGTGAATGGTTTGTTATAGACATTAGTTTAAACCCTTCTGTCGGAGGAAATATGTCTGTTATCATTTCCCTTTTGTCCCAGCTGAATGGGAGATCAAATGATTTGTGATTACAGATGATGGTGTTATTTTCAATCCAAAAATGCCGGAACCAGGAAATGTAGACAGCAAATCCGCCAGAATTATTCATGAATCTAATGATGTGCCCACAACTGGCAATTTCAAGAGGGAGAAAATAAGACTTGCATATGAATCCCCCCTTTGTCCTTGAGAGCTATTAATAAGAGTAAGTTCACATTAATGGGGACAGAGAGAAAAAGAGAAACAACACAAATATATGGCCAACACAATGAGGGCCCACATTTTCTTTTTATTTACGAGTGCCCCGGAGACACAAAGCATACTAATCACCCAGGCGAGGCCTGAACCTGCGTCTGGAAAAAAGGAACAGTGTCAGTGGTAATTACACATGTAGAGTGGGGCTAGTCCAAACACAATTGAGATGTAAAACAAGGGGAGACAAGTAAATCCGCCCCCCCCTTTATACACTGTTGTGTTGTGCAATGCAGTAGCCCCCCCACTCTTATTCTCTATCTCCCTCTCTCGCTCTCTCCCCCCTTCCTCCTCGAGACAAGACTGCAGCAGCCCCATCAGTCTGAGAGGACGAGAAGTCAACGAGAAACCTCATTTAACACTGCCCCCTGTTGTTGAGACACGGGAAGGACAGCTCAGAGATTGCAGCCGCACACCTCGCTGGCTCCATCCAAACACCAACTTATTCATGAAATGCTTCATGAATACATACATTACATGCTTTTAAAATGCCAGTCGTTTTACATGAAAAATAAAGCCCCTCTAAGTACGCTACATGTCAATCTGTTAAATCCATCAATGCCTTGCAAATGATAAATTGTTAGCCATGAGCAGTTTCTAGATTGATGGTTTCAAAATAACATCCATATCTTGTTAACTGGCTTGTGCACATGGACTCAGACCTTCAGTGCAAGACTTTAGCCTAGTTACGCTGTCCACGGTTCTGGAGATAGAGAAGGAGAACGCAGAAAAGAGAGGGAAGAGTGCACAGTTGTGTGAGAGAAAAAGACAGAAAGAAGCAACTAAATCATTAAGGCAGACGAATATAGATTTTCTGTCTGCGCTTCATTGTAATTGTACAGACTTGTAGCATCTCTTTGGTGTTTAGGATGTAAATGAGGAAGCCGTGTGCGCAGAATGTGTGTTCGGACTCTGTTCGACTGCATTCTGGCTGCCGCCTTAAACTACCTTTAATGGACGACTGATAAAACACGACGAGGTGAGAGTGGAGGGAGAGACGGAGCTGAGGCGTAAAGAGGAAGAAAAAATACAAGTAAATTTGCTGGCACAACACGCTGAAATTGGTGCTCTTCCCTATGCCCCCTCTCACCACCACCCCACCTTACTGCTATTCTCACCTCCATCCCAATCCCAGCCCCCCTTCCCCTCCACTCCCTCAATTGATACTGTCCAGGAAAATAAACGATCTGCAAGTGCAGGCACAGCATGGTGCCAGAGTTAACTTAGCTAGAGTCGGAGAGATGTTTTAAATTGTATTCTCCAAAGGTCACGCTCCCCTTTCTCACAGTCTCTGCCTGTCACCTCAGCTGTGTGTGAAATCCTCGCCTATTGATCCGGCCTCCGACGAGCACGTCCTTGGCCGCAAGCTGCTTGAACCACCTCATGCTGGCGTGGGGAGGCTCCCACACTGCGCCCAGATCACAAAGCGTTTGATAACGGAAGGGAGGGTGAGAAGGCTCGGAGATGGGAGGAGAGGGAGAAAATGGTAAGGGATGGCAGAGAGGAATTGGGGAAGTGGGCATAATCTCCAGTATGAACTACACATTGTTTGCAGATGGAGAGAGAGAGAAGCCTCTCCCGGATGTATGAAGCTCTTGTTTTTCAGAGTTTTGAAAATCCAAACGCTCTGTCCTCCCCTCCCTATTCTCGCTTGTTAAACCAAGGCCAAATCACAAGACCCCATGTGTAATTTCTCAACAATGCTTCTGGACGCCTGGCTTGATGGCTCAATTCTCCCTGTTTGACATGTACTGCCTCAAAGGGAGTTCTGCACTTTTATTCAGCTCAAACTTGATACCAAAGCTGTTCTAACTCCAAGGCTTTTCTTCTAAATACAGAATAAAGAGTGTGTATGTGCCTCTGTCTGTGTGTTTGAGAGAGAGAGAGAGAGAGAGAGACAGAGGTAAAACGATGCAAAGCAACATTTTAGTCAGTAAAATTATCTTTTCCGTCCTTTCTACCTCACTGCTTTTTACCCTTCTTGTATCTCTCTATTTCCATTGTTTTTATTTCTTGCTTCCTTACGTGACTATCCTTCCATTTTGCATGCCCCGTAACTGACCTTTTGAGGGTGTGCCATTGCTGAGAATAAATTACACTTTGGCTTAGCATGACAAATTAAAAGATCTATTAAAGCAAGCAAATGTCATCTTTATTTGGCGGGGAGAATCAATAAAGTTGCCAGAGATCCACATCTCTTTATTCGCAACTCTAGTCCTGCGTAAGGGGGACATTAATCACGTTGCAGAGGATTTGTGTGGTCACTGTGGATCTTTACAAACAGCCGCTTGGGATACAAATAGGCTGAGCGGTTGTTGAATTAGTGCCTTTGAGTTGCCGGCCTGACTGAAGACTCCTGTCCACTTGTGTGTGAATTAGCAATTGATTGCTGCCTTATGTCAAACTCGCAGACAGTGAGTGCCAAAGCATAGCATTCCTGAGTGTACAGGAATGAAAACGTCCGCTATCACAAATTAATGTTTTGATTAATAAAATTAACAAAGTATCTTTAAAAAGCCTTTGGGCATGGACACATTTTAATTCCGGTCTCATTGGGAGCGACAACATGCTTTTAATGGGACATTTGTTTAATTAGTTAAATTTGTCAGTAAGCAAGGACTGCTTCTTACAAGACTCTGACACAATGTCCTCCCACGCTCGCTTCTTTCATGAGTGTCTGCTATCAGGAGCCGGATAATGAACTTCCTCAGCAACAATAGAGCTGAACATTTAGCCTTGTTGTCAAGCCGTATCACCGCTTACAGCCCACACAACGGACACATCTAGGATTAACCTTTGACCTCTAGCTGTATTACACATAAAATGTTGAGATTGTCCATCTATTGCAGGGGTCACTAACAGGCGGACCGCGGTCCGGGTCCGGACCCAGACGCCGTTGTTTCTGGACCCTGGACCGAAAACCAATTATTATTATTACCGAATTATTAACTGTTGATGGCTCGCTTCTATTTCACCGGCGAAACTTTTCCTGCCTTTGCGACCTCTCGGTCCAGGAAACACACCAACCAATCACACGCCTTGTAAATCCTCTCACTTGATCCTACTCGACCAATCGCATGTGTGTATTCCGTTAAGCCCCGCCCTCGACTCAAATGAGATCTTCACACACGGGAGGAGAGAGACCCGGTAGTTGGAAAAAGTTCGTTGTGAGTCAGAAGTTATTTCACTTGGTGTTCCAAAAAGATAAATGTAGACATCTTAACCAGAGCCTTTAACCAGGAATGGACAGACTGGCATTCATTCAGCCATTCCTTCATTAGACTTTCTATCATCCACCCTTTCTTGTTGACTTTCACGGCGATTCCTTTCGGGAATTTTTCTTTTGGCATTGTCATCCGCTTAAAAATCACCATGGGTGGAAGCTTTAGTCCGGATGCTGTGCAGCTCAGAACACAAGTGAAATGCGTTCTCTCATGGCCAGTTGTTTTCAGCGTGACGGACGATTCACCTTTTTTGCTAACAGTCCTAGTGAGAGGTAGGTCAAACGTCAAAGGTATTTCATCCATATTTATGATGTCGTCTGGTCCAATAGAATTTGTGGCTATCTTTCTTTGAGTGAATTCGCTGAAGTTTGTAATTTTTTCCTTGAAGTCGGGAGGGAGTTGCTGACACATAGTCGTCCGTGCCCTAATTGACAGGCCTTTTCGTTGCATAAATCTGAAACACCAAGATGGTCCACCTCTAAAATCTTCGATATTCTTTTCGGTGGCGATTGTTTTAGCTTTCAGTCGGATCTGCACGGTGGAAACATCTCGGCCGTCTGCTCTCTGTGTGTTCACCCAGTCTTCAAGAACGTTTTCAAGTTCGGGCCATCTGCTTTTCTTGCCTCTGAAAGCTTTTGTTGTCTTTTTGCAACGAGTCAGTTCGTCATGCTGCCGTCTCCAGCGTCTCACCATCGACTCATAGATGCCGAGCGTACGTGCAGCAGCTCTATTTCCTTCTTCGACAGCCAGACGGATCGCTTTTAACTTGAAAGCTGCATCATATGCATTTCTTCGTGTCTTTTCCATGATGCACGAAGCGCAAAATGGGTGATCTGAAGAATTACGGTAAGTTAACCGGTAGCTTGCCGAAACAGTTTCATTGGTCCACTGTGACCTGTTCAGCAATTTCATTGGTCTGATATGACAACGTTAGGGTTAGCGGCGGGAAGCTAGTGTAGCGACTCTGTACAGGCGTCTGTTGGTGGGGAGGGGTCGGTCAGGTGCCTCTCACTCTCTCCGGCCAATCACAGGGAAGCAGCGTGCTGCTTGGTAGGGCTGCGGCCTGTGATTGGTGGAGTAGGGGGGTAGGAGGAAGTGACGTTGTGTTGTTGATGTTATGCTAGAGTGGGGTTGCTAGTTGAGCTTATTAGCTGTTACACCGGAGCTAATGTTAGCGAAGAGCCTGTTGCCAACTCTGTGAACACTGGTGCAATAAACCTGCAAGTTAACGCAACCAACGTCTGCGAGTCGTTCCTGCGGACGTTACACTACGCCGTAGTCTTCAACAAATCAGATCTTTAGTTTGACAAACTAGGCGGATTCTTTGACGTGCAGGGCCTGCGAGGTTGGCCTAGATGTATGATTGGTCAGCGGCACAAAAGCTACTAGTAACTTCTAGCTGCTACCTAGAACCTAGAAGCTACCTTGCTGGTGGATTTACTGATGACGCCTTTCGCAAAGAGGATTATGGGCATGTGGTGAGTTAAATGCTTGCTGTGTTACTTAAAAAAAAAAATCTGCAGTCGTATTTAATCATACACAGCGCTTTTGTTGCTGCTGGTCAGACAGCTGGATATGTGTGTGTGTGTGTGTGTGTGTGTGTGTGTGTGTGTGTGTGTGTGTGTGTGTGTGTGTGTGTGTGCAGCACTGCAGTGTTTTAATGTTGTTGGCTTGTTTCGTTATTACTAAATGTGACTGGTTGTTTGGTGGTTATTTGGACAACATGCATTGTTGTTGACCCGACGGGTTTGGGCTGCTCAAGTCGGTCAGCCAGGATGCACAACATCGCGAGGCGAGGGCTGCGTCATGGAACAGTGGCCGCGCCTTTTCTTCTTGTCAAAGGCCGCATCATTGTAAAAGCCGCAGTCTCAAAGCATGTGAAAAAAAGTAGCGGCTTATATGCCGGAAATTACGGTAGTTTATTTGTATTGCAACCAACACAAAATGATCTTTTGTGTGAGTGTGAATTTTTTATTATTACAATTAAAATGTACAACAATAATTCAATATTAATGTTTGTAACAGCAGAAATTCTTCCAAAATGAGTGCTTTTATCTTGTTTTCCACAATGCTGGTCGGATTTAAGCCTATTCACACAGAACAATCGCAGTAGATCGGCAATCATGGAGAGTTTGGTTTCCCGGAGGTGGACATCGCTTTGACGACGGGAGGGACGGAATCGTCAACGCTGCTCTCTAGTGCCACCATGTGGCAATCTGAAGTACAACCTCTCAGGTCCGCTCACTTCACCGAGACATGATTGAAAACACTCTTTATTGTAATTCGTTCATTTTAATTCTCCACTAAACCTCTTTGGGCATCATGGGGTGTGGAGCCAAGTCCTGCATCAGGTTGACATAAGGTGAGACTAGTATGGGTCCAGTCTATAACATGTTATACACTCACAATTATATTGATGGATCCTATAAAGCCACATGTGACTTGTATGTCTTTTAAATGGGGTTCAACCCAGTGCATGAAGAAGATGCAAAATACTCTCAGGAGTTTGCATAGAGGACTTATTTAATACCCTCTCTAATATTGATTAATTTTGTCATTTTATTTAATCAAAACAGAAGGATTTATTTAATCAGATTCAATAGTATTCTGTCTATTTAATCTAATTTGATATAATCAAGAATCTGTTTTAATCTAATCTTTCACAAATGTGTAGCTTTTTACATAATAGTAATATTTATTTCTTATTAATATTCATCATATATTTCCACAGGTATTCATCATTTTGACTTTGTCTCTGTAATTTCATTATTAGCTATAACTCATTATAATACAGACTGCCCCAAAAGTGTGGGTAAAATTGAATAATGGCCTTTGATCCTTAGTCATGCAGGAGCATAATCTATATAAGCTTCATAAAGAATTCATGTGGAATCATGAGTTGAGTCATGCTCCTTTTCGTATTGTTTACGCAGAAAATCCTTTAAGTCACATTGAACCGGCATGAAGGATGATCACCGAGCCGGCCAAACAGAGAGACTTGCGTACGAAAGGACACGGCTCTGAGAGGCTCAGACATTACCACATCTGACTCATTTACAGATAACCTCTGTCCTGTAGTTAGCAGGCAATCAAAGAAATATATCCAGGATATATTTCAAACTATAAGCTGCAATACAGATAGCGCAACAAGCTACATGTCACCGTCTTCCTTCTAGACCCGCACAGAGCAGTGAGATAATCACTCTCATAATGAGTCCCCAAATTAGGAAGTGAACGGCATGGCAGATTAGAGCAGAGCAGAGAGCCAACAAAGGGCTCTGGGAGAGGGGAAGTAGAGTTGATGTAGGAGCAGTAGTGGAGGGATGGAGATGGAAAAGTCAGAGGGAGAAATAGAGAAAGAAAGTGCTGGGAGATTTTATTCCTTAATTACTCCCCTTGTTAACCCCTCTCAGCAACTCTGTGTCTAGTTCGTCTGCAGGTCAACACTACAAAGTGTCTGGATGAAGAGGCCAGGGACAGTTTAAGCCCACTTCCCTGTGTATCACTGCCTCTGCGATGGATTCTTTCCACTGTCAGTTTCTCCTGCTGCTGTCTCTTCCCCAGATGAAAACTTTCCTGCAGAACCACACGCAGCTAGCCCTTGAAGATAATGATCACGGGAGAAGGAGTGCAGGTTATGTGAATAGCGGTTGCCATCAAAGGCTCCCATTCTCCTGCGTGCAGCCAAGGTATTTTGGGCTTTCAAATATTGTAGATTTAGTGGAGCCCACATTTTGTAAAGTTAATTTTCACCTTCTGATAGCTGAAAATGAAACAAAATGCAAAGCAGCCAAATGTAAAGCAGCAGTATTGCAGTCAAATCTGGGGTTAAACATGAGGATGTTTAATTTGCCAGATTTGCTTTGTTGCCTGTTTTAAGCTGTCTATATTGTGTCTGTCCTTATACTGTACAGTCCAAATATTGAGGCTGACTCAACAAGCCACTGCACCATGCGTTGCTTCTCAGTGTCATTGAGATGAAAAATGTATCCAGTTCATAACCTCATTTAATTGCATTCAGTTTGTATTTTGTGTCGAAATCCAAGTGGATCTGAAAAATGTTTTTTCACGAACAAAAGTACACTGTGTCGAGGCTTTGCTGATGGAGGATGTGATCAGAGATTAAAGTGTTGTTATCAATAAGATAAAGTCTACACATATACGTGCACACACACACACTGGCCTTCCAGCGCTGAAGGACATTCTACACACATCTAGCGGAAGGGAGATAAGATGTTCTGCAGCATTTATGCTGCTTTGAATGAGACTCAAGTCAAAAGGTGTAATAAAGTTGACATAATGAAAATTCCAGTTTCATTCTTTGCGTCGTCTGTGTCATGACATTTCACAGTGTAGGTTTTGGTTAATTTCATAATGTCTCTCGTTCGCTTATGCACATAACGTACATGCTGCTGCTTCCGATGACATACGGACATCCTCTTATATATTGCTGTAGAAAATAGCAATATCAATCTGACTAACGGAACGAAATAGAACATGTCAATATTGAGGCAGAGCTGTTTGGACAGATACATTGTGTGATGGGTAACCATCTAGCCACAATTTCCAAATAAACAATGATGTGCAGCCAAAAACTCTCGACCATCACGTCTCACAAATGTCATACAGAGTGTCAGACGCATACAGTATGTACATACAGATAGTCCAGAGGGTCCAGAGGGTCCTTGGCTCTTCGGCTTGACTTTCAATTGGGCAAGATAAGTGATCTAAGAAAGCTCAAATAAGGTATAATAGTTGGTGTCAGGCAAGTCAAAAGCTGCTCTCCAGGGATTTGGGCTTGGTACTTCTTTTCTTTGTAGTGACTGATGAAACATGTCAATAGCAAAACAGGACAAGACTTCTCCAAACCTCAGCACAGCAGTGATGTGCAGATAGGCAAGTGGAGGATGGGCCAAAGCAGCAGTTGTACTCCAGGAGTAGAGTTACTGCTTATACAACGTCAGAGGTAAAATAAACTGCTGAGGCTTACTCCCCTTAAAAGGACCGCTCTGAAGGTAAAGAGTTGGTTTAGCAAATATGTATAGAACCAATATAAAACATTCTTAGGATTTAGTATGTGTATACTGTACGCCTATATGCATTTGGAAGCAGTTAAAAAGACAGTTCTTAACATGTAAAGAATCAAAAGTTCAGTACATTACAATTATGTTTTCATCTATTTCTACGCACCAAAAGAGTCACATTAGTTTAAGTCTAAAACTGTACTCAGATCAGCATCGCTCTTAACTCCAAACCCCAATCATTGTTTTGCAGCTTAACAAAGTAAATGCATATTACGATGTCAATAATTACAACAGTTTCAGGGTCTATCTAATAAAGAGATCAGTTGACTTGATCATTTTTAGTAGTGGTAAAAGAAACTTCCTCACAACAGATACATCTATGACAGAGAAAATGACACCACAACATGGTAAACCAAGTGGTACGATGTTCAACCCATAATGGCTGCACACACTACATAACACGACCAGTAGGAGGAAGCACACACTTTGCCTCCCAACTTCCTGACCTAGTTTCAGCTCTGAGCGTCTAGGACATTTTGTTCTAGTCTCATCCACCGTTCCCCATTTTCTCACATGAGGGAGACCGTTTTAAGTAGCTTAAAGACCGATAACTCAGGCGACTGAGGCCAGAGGAAAAAAGAACATATTTCACATGCGTGGTACCAAGCTTAAGAAAAGGAATGTCCTCTTCCATGTAAACAACGGATCTGTGTCCACTGCTACTGTGCAATTAGAAGTTCAGCAGTTGTGAGAGTGAGGAGAGAAAAGGGAGTTCAGTTGCTCTTCATTGCCTGTTTAGTTCAATGAAATGATTCTCTTCATTAACTATTTAAATGCATTTAAACAGGATTCCATATGAATTTTTCATACTTAAAGGAGTTGGAGCCTTTCAATTATCCAGTGGTCCATGCCTATCTTGCAAAACGTGTCAATATCATTGTCTACTGTATATATTTGATTGCGTACGGGTGTATATGTGGTGTTTGCGTGAGAGAGAAACAGACTCATGACAACATTTATCTGTGCTGTTGGACAATGTGATGTTCTCAGTGAGAAAGAAAACACTGTTGTACACACACACACACACACACACACACACACACACACCAAAAAGCTTTTATATAACATAATCCTCTTAGCGCTGAACTTTTGCAATCCCATAGCAAGACATACATGTGCTTCCTCAACAAATGTGGCCAGAACAAATAGTGCTGTCTGTGTGTGTGTGTGTGTGTGTGTGTGTGTGTGTGTGTGTGTGTGTGTGTGTGTGTGCGCAGGTATCTTGATCAGTGTTGCTGATTAAAGAGCAATAACACAGTGGGATCATGCGGGTGTCTACGTGAAGGGGAGCTGGTGTGATGCGTACATGGTGTAGAGGCTGTCTCTCAGCGACAGATTTAGAGGTGCCTAACTGCCCTCTCTTTGTCTGAAGTGACGTGTCATCCAGTGTTGCATATCAAAATACACATAGCCGTGTGGGTGTGTGTGTGCATGTTTTACTTTCACAAAGGCATCAATGCCACTATGAAAGAAACTTCATCAGAATAGGAGTGCTCTTCAGGATATGAGTGATTTTGACCTCCACGCGCTTCTATTGGGCATCACATTCAACAAATTGCTTCGCTTTTGAATGTTGTTCCCGTCTTTGGAGTTAAAGTGTGAGCCTCACTGTAACAAAGCGGTTTGGAAGGCAAAACTCCAGCCTGACAAGCTGAAACTAACCAATTTTTCATTAAAGAGCAAAAATGTCAGGGACGAGTCTTTGATGTAGTTGATAACAAGAAGGACAAAATGAATGCATTGTTCAGGCCATGCATTTCAACAATATCAATTGATTGCAGGTCATGTTTAATTCACAACAGCAAATGGTGCTGGGAACGAAGCGTTCACCAGATGGCCATTTGGCAAAATTCCTCTCCAGGGAAGATATTTAGGCTCAGCAGATCTCCGGCAATATGTTTGTGTGGCGCTATGAGTGTCTCTATGTCACCGAGCAATAAGGCAAAGCTGTCGGCAGACATATCCCACAGCTGAACAAAAAGTACTGAGCAGCCACCACTAAACCCATGAAAGCCCTTGTCAGTCAGCCAAAACAGCAGCCTTTGTTCAATGTATCACTAATCTTCCACAAACCGTTAGGATGAAGCACATTGTGCTTACCACCCTTGTGGTGACAATGCAGATTAGAGACATATAGGGAAATGAGCTGCAGGATGAAATGTTGTGAAATTAACTCGTCTACATGAACAAAGCCAACTGACAGACGGCATTTAGACAGCAAAGTCAATGTGTTTTTTGTCAATACCCCCGTGATATGTGTTTCTGTGCTACTGTTTTTGTTCTGCACATATCTCGCAGGACCGCAATATAATTACGTAAAGCAGCGGCTATAAATGGAGGTCACAGTGCAGTTGTCTTAGATCACCTTGAGGCTCATTATTAAAAGTGTGTGCCTCTGTTTCACTTACAGAAAATATGTTGCCTGCACATTCCTCATCGACCTTTCTGTGGTCGCAAAGTGAAAGCACTCATTCTCAGAACATGCTGTCCTTGGTTGTTTTTTTACAAAAGGAACTAGCTGAAAACCACCTACACACACTAACACGTAGACATACATACACCGCGTTCCACATTATTAGGCAAATTGTATTTAAGGGTCATAAACATTCATTTTTTGGTTTTTCAATTAAACTCATGGATGGTATTGTGTCTCAGGGTTATTTGGATGATTGAAATCAATCCCAGACACTTGTGATAATTAGTTTGCCAGTTGAGCCCAATCAAAGGAAAACTACTTAAGAATGATGTTCCACATTATTAAGCAAGCTACATGTTTCAGGCAAAATGGGGAAGAAAAAGGATCTCTCTGCTGCTGAAAAGCGGCAAATAGTGCAATACCTTGGTCAAGGTATCACAACATTGGATATTTCCAAAAGAATTGCGCGTGATCATCGGACGGTGAAGAAATGTGTCACCGATTCATTCAAACTTTTCTTGATTTCAGTAAATATGACCTCCTAATGCTGCAAATTCAACAAATGACAATGTTTGGTTCTTTACAACCTATAAAATATCTTGAAACTGAAATTCTGCATAATAACTTGGAACACTGCATTTTGAGTTTTTTATTTTTGAAAAAAATACTGTTATCATTAGGAGGTTTGTTCAATAGAATTTGACTTATACTCTAACAGTTGATGACTTGAAAATGATACTGACTGACTGTGCATTACTATTTAGGAAAATCTGAGCAAAGTGTAATTTGCATAATAATGTGGAACGCGGTGTACATCAGCCTTCATGCACGGAGAGACATCATGAACAATATGTAGTTGTGTATCTGTTGACAATGAAAGGAATCTGCGCTGAACAACTTTCTATGGGAAATATTCTCTAAAGATCAGTTCATACAGTAAATACTGGTTATGCCAACAGACTTCCTCTGTTAAGCCTTGCAACTCTGAAAAGAGGCAAAGTGAAACTTTATATTTTAATTGATTTAGCTTAAATTAAATGGTGCAAGGATTCTCCATTAAGAAAGGTGTTTAAGAATATGCAAATGAGGGTTGTGAGTCTTTTGCAGGTACTCAATCATCATCAAAACTAAACAGTGATGTAAACCTGGAGATTGAGCAGTGGTGTATAGTAACGAAGTAGAAATACTTCGTTACTGTACTTAAGTAGTTTTTGGGGATATCTGTACTCTACTTTACTATTTATATTTCTGTTTACTTTTACTTTTACTTCACTACATTTTGCAAAGAAAACTGATACTTTTACTCCGATACATTTCTCCTGAAACCTTCGTTACTCGCTACAAAATCAAATCTATCTTTAGAAAAAGAAAAAAAACATCCGGGACTGTGGTGGAACACAGACTCCACCAAGCAGGTTTTGCGAATCACAATGTTTTGCATTTTCCCTCTACATCCTCTAGTCCAGCGCTCCCAAACCTTTATGCGTCACGGACCGGTTACGTGAAGACAATATTTTCACAGACCGGGTCCGACCTCGGAAAGACGGGAGACAACGACACCTGACGTGTGTTCGTTATGTCCAGTCTACTGCTAACTAAACCTTTAGTCCAGTCTACTGCTTAACTTATAACCCGCTGCACAAAGACAGTATGTTGAAATGGAAGCAGGTTTTCATGCTTTTTTGGCGATCTCAGGATACTCTGCCTTGGTTTCCAGATCACCGACAGAGTTGTAACAGACTTACGTTTCATTTTTAGAGTAACGTAACATCTTGACATGTGTCAAGAGATTCCGTCTGAGGTTACCACAGACGGATGTATGCGGTCATTTTTCACAATAAAACATCTTTCCGGCCTTGATTTTTTTTTATTTAATTGAAATGTTTCATTCATTCTTTCTGTGGCCCGGTACCAAGAGACCCACAGACCGGTACCAAGAGACCCACAGACCGGTACCAAGAGACCCACGGCGGGCGGAATGAGCATACTTATAACCACACTGTTACAAGTCCTTCATAGTGTCATATTGCTTTTTGGAGAATTATGATGATAAGTTCATAGTAGATGCAAAAGTATACTTAGGTACAATATATTATGTTGAACATAATATATATGGATGGATCACAGCCAACCCAGTTATTGTATCAACACAACTCCTGGTCCTTGGTCACGGTGACCACAGCACTTAAAAGAATAAACTTCATAATTCTCAAAATTCTGACCCTTTGCTTTTTTATTAAAAGCATGTACTTGTACTTTTACTTTCAATACTTAAGTACATTTTATATCAGAAAAATACTTTTGATACTTAAGTACAGAAAATATCAGATACTTTAAGACTTTTACTCAAGTAGTATTTTAATAGGTGACTTTTACTTTTACTTGAGTAATTTTCCAGTAAGGTATCTTTACTTTTACTCAAGTACGGCTTTTGGGTACTTTATACACCACTGAGATTGAGTAATGATGCAAAATTCCAAGTGTGAAAGTCAAATGTGACCGCCTTGTGAATGGCAAATGTGTAATTTTTAAAAGGGAATTGGTGTATGCATGTAATTAAGTAACAGTCTAAGGAAAGAGGGAGCCCTGAATGTACCACTTATAACCCTGCTGTACAATGCAAAGACTGCATTAAAACAAGCCAAGTAAGGTGAGACGGCATGCCCAAGACAAGAGCATATAGTACCCAACATGTGTATACAGTTATTTGTACTGTGCACTTGTTTGGTTTGCTATTTTGTGTTTGAGTACAGTCTCAAGGTTGTTGATATTGTGTTCTCTCACACTGGGTCTGCAGTGTTGCCAACTTGCCCTTAAATCACCCAGCCCCAATGGAAAGTAAGGACGCTGTGCCAATTGCACCATCATCACACAACCACAGCTTTTTGAAAAGCTCAAGGGCAACTGGGAAAACATCCAGTTTGAGCTGTCAATGTAGGCTACACAGCCCCCCAAAACAACATAACCCTGGCTACCTAAGGGTGTAAATGGCCACTTTTTTTATGTGAACTGTAAAAAATCGGGTTCAAAAGCGTCTATTGCATCCTGTGTCGAGGGCTCATATTCACCACCTTTCTGACCAATTAAACAGAGGAAACCAGCTACTTCTAAGCTACAAGCTGCAGTAACATATGGCTAATATACAGTAGCTATTGCCAATCCAACACAGCTAATTATTAGAGCTAATGTGTCAATATTCATAATTTCAAAGACGAGAAAAGATATGTATACATATCGAAATATTAGACTCAATACAGCGGAGCCCGTGCTGTTGTTGCATTACGGAGAAAAAGCAAATGATTTACTAGTAAACATGCAGGAGTTGTGTGACTATGTCCTCTTTATATAACAGAGAAACTAGTGGAAATCCACATTCTCATAATTCTGATGCTATCTTTATAATTTTAAGTTCTGAAGACTGACACTTTGGCACACTGCTTTTTTCAGGACGCAGCGAATTTAACACATCAGCAGGCTGCCAAGACAAACTCTGTAGAATCTCCTTTCATGTAAAGTTGGGATCAAATGGTTTGTCCTCCATTGCTCTGTAAAGAATGTGTTCAATCTATTGAGGACATTTGAGTGGAATGATGTTTTTTGAGTTGACAAAGTTATCCCAGGATAGCTTGGCTCTGATGTCATGTTCTACTGCACATTGGCATAAAAACAGAGAGAGAGAGAAAATGTATATAGGGAAGAGAGAGATAGTGGAGAATAGGGTCTATGGTGTGACTTCACTATATCAAATAACTGGGTGCTGTACCAAAAAAAAAAATACAATGACTGCAATTAGCTATAGTTACACTGTTTCACATTTGGTTTAAAAAAAATTAAAAAAGGGAATTCCCTATAGGTTCACACGTAATCATATGTTCTGTAGAAATTAGCTAACAGAAATGGGCTTGCAATGATGATAACCTCCTTTTAGGACACATCCTACTACTGCCAACTTCTGCATTCATCCCTGGCACCGGATATGCTGTATGTTACATTAATAAGGCCTTGACATGTATTCGCCCTGATGATTAATGGGAGGGATTTGCAGGTGATCTGGACATAGTCCCTGGTGGGCTTTCGCATTTTAAAGTATATGATTTTGTCCCCACGTCCCAAATGTGTGCTAAATGGCCAGCTTTTCCTACCTTCAACGTGTTGAAGTCTTGTTTTTTGCTTTTTTTTTCCGGATGTCCAGCCTATCGTCATCACACACACACACACACACACACACACACACACACACACACACACACACACACACACACACACACACACACACACACACACCTAGCACCTAGTTTAGGTTGCTATAGTCCATGGTTGGTAGTAATCATTTCCCCACTATGTTATTGTTTATTGCTCGTAGGAGTACAGAAGTACAGTAGTTCCACTGGGAAGTGAGAGTGAGGTGGAGAGAGCAGACAGACTTCAGGGTGAAAGCACACAGCTAAGAACACACACACACACACACACACACACACACACACACACACACACACACACACACACACACACACACACACACACACAACACACACACAATCACTGGTGAATCATCTCAGTTCTCTCTAGAGCCCAGATGCAAATCAACCCAAACAGTGGTGGCACGCAAGCAGCAGCCGTCTGGGCGTTGTGCCAGTCCGCAAAAGGGAGACAATGTGACACATGCTGTTTTCCCACTCAGCAGGTTTATCGGGCATGAGTAAAAAAAAGACATGCATGTGATCTGTGAAAAAAGAAACAAAGTGGAAACAAAAAGAAGACGCAGGGTAATATCTCATGGCATGTAGTCAGGAGTTCAAGTCCCGTGCAGCTGAGGCTTGTACTCCTGCACAGAAAAAGGAAGGAGCATTAAAAGTGTGTGTTGCAGCTCTGTTAAAAAATATATATTATTTGACCATAAAACATTATGTTATCTGCTTGTTTTAGCAGGCTGTCTCCTCAAGCGCTTTGGGATGAGACTTTTATTACAAATGTAATTTAACGTAGGGCATGTTTAAGGAAAACTTAATGTATCATGAAATATACACATTTGTGGACAAGAAAAGGTGTTGCAGGATAATATGATAACTAATACAGTGTAATTAGTTAACTTATCCACTTAAGTGCTCATTTCGAGAGGAATGCATTTAGTGTGTCTGGCTTTTTGTTCTATGTGTCGCATTTGAGAACTCAGGCTTGTTGGTTGTGTCCTCAGATGACAGATACACCCTCTGGGCATGGATGCATTTCAAATATGTACCTCTAGGGGGCTCACTGGTACAAGATTCCTCACTCATAGCTGCAGGAGAGGACCACTAAGGATCCATAAAGTGGCTGTAATGATTATTTAACACGTATATCTGGGCAGCAAGCCCTTAGTTTTGACAGCCGTGAGACACTATTTAGCAAAATGCACTCTGTTGTATTCACCTTGCATTGTGATAAAAGCAAAATCAAAGCGGTGGATCTCAACTGAGGTTGTGGAGGTTCAAGGTTCTGCTGGTTTGCTTAATCAAATGAATACAGTCAACAACCTGCAACTATTAGGACATCAGCAGTGCTTTGGGTTCATGATCCTGCAGGATGGAAGTAATATAGTAGGAAAGGTTAGGCCTTTAGCAAACACCGTCATTTATAACTAATCTGCTGGTGCTCAGTCGCCTGCTGAAGTTTGACTGTTGGCTGCTGTGCACAGGAGCCTCAGGCCTCTAGAAGGCTCACTCAGACTACCTGCACTACCTGTGCCTTTGTGGCGTGATGCATCTGTGGTTTAGAGGTGGACTTCTTGCCTCCCATGTGGGAGGTTTACATTCTATTACTGGCTTATACAACGTTTTCACACAGCATATTGGAGCAGCATGCTGTCCTAATAACTGCTCATTTCACTGACAATATGTCAGAAAAGCTGGATTTCTTCATGACCAACCAAAACACTTGCCAGTGACACAAATGTTTCACATCTGTGGGCAACAGCAGAAAACTGCTCATAAATGTTCCGGGTGTGAATGTGTGGAACCAAATGAATGCAAAGCAAAGTGTTGCTGGCAAACGCATGCATCCTGAACTAAGTTTTCCTGGATGTGCAAAGTTTGGAAAGGCAAATGAAGGCTTTTTGATGACATGAATGTGGCGTTAGGGAACTGTGACATTTTAGTAACTTGTGTCAGTGGAGCAACCAAACTGACTAGTGCCAGCATGTAATCACCTCCGCCTCCTCCCCATATCCTGACAAGTGTAGCAGCAGCCAAATGACTGGATCTGCTGTGTGTCTCTAACAGTCCTGTCAGGGTCGAGCTGACCATGAAACAGCAGCAGGGAGCTCTAGGAGGATAGAGACGAAGACGGAGATGTGCAGGATGTAGAGAAACATTGTGCATGCTTGAAGATGAGCGTGCGTGCTTGACTTTTACAGTGGGTGTGGGTTCTTACACTGATCAATAATGTTACAGCTCATGTAGCAACTTGGCCGATGTCATCACAACAACTTACCACCAGCTGCCAGGAGCTCTTTAACTTGCACACAAACAAATACTGCCTGGCTGTGATTTTACAGCTCCTTTATGAAGCTGCTTTTTTGGGACGGTAATCTCCCCCCAATCTCTTTTAATTTTTTTGGCTTTTAGTGTTCCCATAAGAGATTCCTCTCCTTGGCAGACAAAAAGGCCCTGCTATGCGTTTGAGTGTGCCAAACTGCTTGAAGGAAACAATTTTAGTGGAAGCTGAAAAGAGTATATGAGGCTAAGCCTTTTCCCTGAAACCAGTGTACACAGAAGACCTCAGAGGTGTGTGCGGTAAATCGCTACTGGCAAACCCCATGGATTCAGTTTCAGTTTAGTTTTCAGTTGGGATGTCATGTGACAGACACCACACTGAGTAACATCCCACACACTCCCAGTTACTGTAAGCAAATGTGAATTACGCTCATAAGGTTGTGGGCAATTCATGGCTTGTATAAATGTATACACCACAAAGCTGTTTCCAGAGATGTTTTTCATGTGCAGTACCTATAAAGTTATATAGCAAATGCTGTATAAATGTAGCCTACAATCACAATACCACATCTACTTTACTACCTTGTCTTATTTTCTATTAACTTCAAATTGCAGCTCAGTGGTTTGTGTGTTGTCCATTATAACAAATACATGCGGCTTCAGGTGGACTGGCGTCCCTGATCTGATCAAACGTATGAATGTGAATGCAAGGTTGTCTAACTGTGTGAGATGCAGTCTGGTCTCATCCAGCATTCGTAGATTTACCAATGAAAAATAATGTTCCCTAATTATTGTGTATGTTATCTAGATGAACGAGGAACTATGAATAATGCAAAAGCACGCGCAGGGCAGGCACAGGTGGAGGTGGATTGGTAAAAAAAAAACTTCAGCCGGGCATGGGCCGAGAAGAAATTGACAGGTGTTGCTGGCTTTCGTAGGAAAACGCACGAAAAATAAGGAGAGACATTTCGTCAGATACCATATGAACTGTCGTATGAGGATACATTGCCCAATGAAGTCTATGCCACTTTAAGTAGATTATTATAATTCGAAAGTTAGTATTTCATCATTCAGCATAAATGGTGCCACTCGCAGACCTTCTGACAGATATCTAATCTTTCACCGGTATTTTTACCACAGGAAGCACCCTAAGGTTGGGCCTTGGGCTGGGCTGGGGTCGTTTTGCCACTGTTCTTGATTGCTGTCACAGATAGAGGAAGTTTGTGGTGACAGAGAAGTTACCTCAGTGTCTCAGTGCTGTACATCGCAGGGCGTGATGGGAAAATGTAGATCTGTCGCCTCACTGTCACATGTTCCACTTCTGCAAATCGCTGGGGTATAAAAGCCGGAGGAGTTATTCTCGTACTCACAGCACACCCGTGCTGCGACCGAACAACAGGTTGAGTATGTGTATCAGTGTGCCTAGGATATTGTGAAACAATCAATTTGTTACCATGTTGTACTTTTTAACAAATCTAGAAGGAATACTTGTACTCCTTGCATCACTACTTTGACATTCATAAACAAGCTTTAAAAAAAAAGAAGGATTTATGCAATTACACCTGCTGTTGGAAGTACATCTAGAAACACTTAACCTTTCAAATTTACAATTTGAATGAATGCTGTCACATAATTGTTGTTTTTACAGGTGTTTTTATATTGAGAATAAAAAGTCAAATGTCCATGCGTATGGTTTTGTCTCATTTGTCTCCCGGACAGCAGGAAATGTAATTTTGTAAGAATGAGACAGCTGAGATTGTAATATATATGTATATGTTTGCATGGCTGTGTAATGCCTAATTCTAAACATTGTATTATGTTAATATATTTTGTGTGTCTGCTTGTATACCTAACACTGTATGTGCGGCCTGTGTACCACTACAATAGGTAAACAGCACTGCATGATACCTTCAAACTCGTGGGCAAACACAGGCAAGAACCACTTGATTCCTCCCAAAGACATGAACCCAAAAGCCAACTTTACAGATCAAAACGATCCTCCCTTGATTGATTTATTCTCTGCAAATTGTAGAGTGTGAAATCTCTCTCATTTACTATCACCTCACAACATTGAATCCACAAGAGCCCAATTTAGACTTCTGCATTAAGAAACCTTCGTCGTCTGCTGTTGTATAACTTTGTTTAACCTCCGCCTTTGCTCCAGAAAACAACCACTGGGAAAGTGGAAAGGGTATAATTTGTCAGGCAGTGAAGCAATTGGCATCCAGTTAAAAAAAAACACACTTCATATCCTGCATAACAGTACTATTAAACAGCACAGACCCAACATGAAAAGGCTTGATTATTATATAAAGGATTATGAGCCTTAAGGTAGCTCTTTCATTTTGCTGCATGGATACTGCCAACATCTATTTGGCTGACATCTTGCACTACTTTAATAAAAAAATAAAGTTCATGAAAAGATATTCCAACTGTTTCATAACATGCCGTAAATGAATTTACCAGGCAACACAGGATTTTATTTATTTTCTACTTTAGTTCCTATTACAATCCTCCAAAGCATGCATGCATACTATCCAAACCGCTTGCTGAACTGTAACAGTACACTGGGACATTATGCTACAGCAGAGTGAAGGACTTTTCAGACAACATGTGAATACATTGTGCCTAAATCACACATCAATTTGAAAGTTTGTTGAAAAACTCTTCCATCTCTACGAGTCCACACGGAAACTCCAAAAGTTTTCACAGTGCATATTTCAGTGAACCAATAAAATAATGACTTTTGCTCATGCAATTGATATATTTTCTCGGACTGTTATGTCATAATTCCATTCAAACGTCACACAACAATATTAATATATAGCAGATGATCTGGTTTGTGATGGAGAGTAGCCTAAAAAAGGGGGATACTAGAATACTTCCTTGTCTAGGCAACCGATAGAGAGCCATTCATTTCCAAGTGCATTATCATTATGCTATGGACATTATGGTTGTGAGACATTACAAACTATGTATACAATATAGGCCAGTGACAATATAGGCCAGTGCTCTGTTGCCATACCTGAAAGGATTACCACTGTCTGAGCTGGGCATCGGCTCGCTTTCCGTGATCTCATCTTGGATGGCAGATGAGGTATGAGCAGTCACATAGGGTCACATCTGCACATACAGGCTATATACAGACATAAGCACACACCTATTTAAAACTGTTATTATTCCTCTAGTGATTAAAATATTTTGGATGAAAATATGTCATGTGGTTTGTGTGATTTTGGGAGATTAACATTCATTGTGAATTGTATATACATTTTTTTAATAGCTCCACAAAAGCCTGAAACACAGTGTATAAGTGATCAAACATGTAATAGTTGTGCATATGTTTCATTATGTTTTAATCTCTTGCTATGTCATTAAAAGATAATTTGTGGTGTCTGGTAAGCCCGAACAGGTCGAGCATATTTGTATTCCACACTATGTGTTGCGTTTAGTATGCACACACCCAAACTCGCACGGAATCTGCAACTCCAAAACTCACACTTCACACACACAAACAAGCCATGTCCTCACCTGCAGCTGCACTGTTCTCGACTGGCTGGAACCGCCCTAGCAGTGGCTGTGTTGACGCTTTCCAGGGAGACACTATTAATTGGTCATTTGTTTTTTCACCTGTCTGGGGATGTTATATAATTTCGGCAAACTGGTATCAAGGTCACAACGCCTCACACAGGGGCAAACATCAGTCCCTAATCCACCTGCTGTGAGCGACACAGGCCTGCTCTAGAGGTTTCTTTGCAGCGTTTGTGGTTCATTTCTAAAGGTATTATTATGTGTGAAAGTGCTAACATTACAACATCATGAAACCAGATAAGTGTGTGTGCATGTGTGTTCTACAGTAGATGTATTCACGTGTTGTGTGCGTAACTCATCAGATAAACACTGATATGTATTGTACACAAAGTCAATAGTAAATGGGAACAATGTGCACAAACTGCAGTCGCCTCAAATCTCCCTTACAAAACATTGAAAAGGTTGTGTGTATAACACTGCACGCCTTAAATGGTTACTCCCACAGTCGATGAGATTAATGAGTACAGCAGGTCTCAGGTTGTAGGTGAAGAAGCCAGGCGTACAGTATGAGCCTGCCATGCATTGGACTCATTATTGGTTTCATAAGGAGGGTTTGTGCTCCAGTTGGCATACAGGGAGAGGGAAAGGGAATTTCTGTCAAACACGTAGTTCAATGTGTTTGCCTAATGCACTCGGTTGTGTTTCCCATTTCAATCATTTCAATGGTAAATCTCTGTAATAGGTCGTGGTTGCCTTTGGAATGGAGTAACAAGTGAATCTGACCAACTTGCTAAAGATCTACTCCAGTCGCCGAGTCATTTGACCTCTGCAAACTTACCTCAAACTTTCTGCAATTTTTGACTGGAACGTCAGCACACAGTTGTGCAAGATAGTCCCTGAAGTATTTTCCCACACCCTGAAATCTGTTGCAAAACAGTTACCAACTCGAAAGTCACAATGCAACTTACATTGCGTCTCTCACGTGGACTAAAAAGCCCATTAGTTAGGATAAAACATTAAATATGTGAGGAAGAGAAACATGGGACTCACCGTATATTGATACATTATCTTATTGTATCTACATTGTGAGACTGTGTGTGTGTCAGCATGGCAAATACTGCACCTTGAGACACGTAGCAGGAAGTAACACAGAATTTGTTTTGAGTACTTTGCCAGCTGTTATATGCCTGTCTGCTGGGAACGTATTTTGTCAACGTGATACCATCCCAACTGTGCAAGAGGCAGTCACGATGCAGTCAACGTTACAGGTGTGTCGTTGAGTTCAAACTGAAGGCCAAGTTTGAGTGTGGTCCGAGCAAGAATAGTTGAAGGGGCCATTGCCGTTCCACTTTACGCACCTGGCCTTATTTGTCGTTAAATGTAACTTAAGATGGACTAAGTTACATGTTTTATTTCTTTTGGGAAATATAACTTTATTTGAAATATAGAGCTCTTTTTTCGACCACAACCACTACACAGATGTAGCAGCCATGCTCTCCTTTAAATGAGGTTATAATAAACTGATTCTGGGTACACAAGTGCCGCATAAGCTTTTCAAAACCAGTCAAAATCTCCTTGTTATCCCCTCCTTCCCCATTTGCTTTAAAATACACCCCCTGATTACCCTCTCTCTCTCCACTTCTGTCCCCTTCAACTATGCACTTGTTTTGCAAATGTCCCTCTGCGGGAGGTGCTGGAAGGAGGCTGTGAGTTGTAGCCAGTCATAAAGCATTGTGAATGGATGAGCAGCTTGTACCAGACACATACAGGGTTGTTAGCTGTCTGGATCCTGGAACTTAATCCGTACGCTGGTAGGAGTTAATAAGGGTTTAGAGGCTGGAGACTGTCTATTTAGGCAGAGCTTGAATGTCCTGGCAGGGTTGATGTGGCATTCAGGAATGTCCTTGCAGTCGAACACGTGTGGGTACACACATGTACCGGGTACTGCACAGTGACCTGCACTGAAACGTGATTGGTCACAAAAAGATACTCTAATCGTAAACCATAGCAACAATACTTACACGTCATGGCTTGTTATCACTTACACTCACAACAAATCAACTTAAACCCCTTTTATTTCAGTAAAGTATATTAAGTGGTTTCCTTATATAGATAACAGCTCAGTGAAAAAGGTTCTTCTCGTCCACCTCTTCCTTTCGTTGTCCTCCTCGGTCACATCCTGCCCCATCACTTTTACAGTATGTAACAGCCCCAACCTATCTCATGCATCCCTCTCGAGTGAGCACCTCGCAAAGTGGTGACAAAAGGTGGGTGTACGTTTCCATGCCCGCCAACCTCTGGCGGGTATCCGATTACCCATCCCTGAGGACAGGAAGTCAGGTTTCGTCTCTGCCAAAAGGCTTGGGCATTGCATTGGAAACAACTCCTTCCTGTGTCAGAGCAAAAACCCCACAAGAGCATACCGTGTACACACAAACACACACTCACACACTCACACACACACACACACACACACACACACACACACACACACACACACACACACACACACACACACACACACACACACACACACACACATATACATGCACTTAGCAGCATGGTGCTACTAATCTATTAAGCAGGAATATTGCTCAGTGTACCTGCTCAGCTCCTCAGGGTCTGGCTGGGAAATGCAGTAAATCACACACAGTTTTTATTCACACACATTTGTATTTTACTCTAGGCTGTTTGGCTGTCAACACGGACTACACAGCAAAACATCTATAATTTTTTTGACAAAAAAAAGAACTGAAAATGGCTTTTATACTTTTTTACACCAGAAAATATTGTAATTCTTCATCTTTGTGTTGTTGGTGATGGATGAATATGGTGACGTAGACATGATACGCTATGTTGTTGTGTCATGTCTTTCACATGTTATGGTTTTAGCTGATGCATGATTTCAAGCCTATTATTCTAGTTAGGAATGAGAGGACATATCCTTGTCCATAATTGGACAAGGAGATTTGTTGCACTGTCACTGTGCTTGTGCCCCACCATGCCCCTCAGTGTGTGTGCAGGAGCTGCCTGACTCTGTAATGCTATCAATAATTCTGGCCTGTTCCAGGAAGTGAGAGGGCAGGGCTCACTTATTGTTTCCTCTTACAAAGAACATTTGTTTCTTCTGCGTAGATCTCAGTCACATTTTAATATTATTACTGTCCACTACCCCTAGTTGTTTGTTGTGTTGGTGGTTTTTCTGAGTGCATGGGTTTTGCAACCATAATCATATGCCAGTGTTGCCTTCTCAGGCTTCAGTGTTGAAATCACAGTTGAGCGATGATCTCATGCCTAATTAAAGAGAAGACTTGGCACTCTCTCAGAGGGTGTTCTTGCCCTCTGGATGTGCATTTATCTGATAATTTAGCATGTAGTAGATGAACTCTGACTGATTTTGATCATTACAAATGTCACATCACGTAATACCTTAAACTGTCCCTCGGTAACTGAACACTACCAGCTCAATCAGTTATCGAGTGTATGATGTTCAAGACTTACCTGAAGTTCAAAGCAGATGGTGGTGCTTTGTGGGTAAATCAACCAGTGCACTTTTTTTTTTACATTATCACCTCAGATAGCTGCCTGTAACAACATGATCAGATTGGATGACATAAAGATGGAAAGAACAAATAGCATCTCATCTTTACAACTGATTTGTGGTTGAGAGCAGATACGCCTTTGATCACAGAAGACAATTTGATTAGTGGTAATTGTATTCATTTATGTATGGAAAGCAATAACTCATGAACTCAGTCAGAGAATGGCATTATCATCAACCCGCTGTAGGAACAAGTTGTTTATCTGCAGCAACACCAATGAATGAAATGGCTTTTTGAAAACCATGCATAGTGATTGAGAATTAAAAAATACAATTACAAACTATTTTATTCAGCTTATTTATTTTAGATTATTGTAGGTAAAAAAATGTTTTTCTGTGGGCTCTAAATTCACCAAATGTAACCTCTCGCCTCAAACAAAGGGCAAACAAAAGCACACTAAAGGAAAGGCACATCGACCACCCTATTATTGTTGAATATAATGAACAGGAACAGCCTTGTTTCCCTTGAAGTCAGCTATTACTGCAGACCTCCCCCGCCTGGTAGAGCTCCAATATCATCTGTCTTTTTGGCTGTGTTAACTCTCATTAGTCTAGATCTACTGATAGCGACACACCATAAACTGGCACACCGACCTACTCTTCACATCTCAGGCGCCGCATCTCGACCCAGCCATACTGCCAAAGAAGAACAAAACACAACACTGTATCAGCAATGACCTATAGACGCGCCAGGTGAGTTCAAACAATAGCTGGAGCAACACTGGCACAGTCACGTTTATATTTTTTAACAAGTCAGTCCTGAAAAGGCTGTATAGGGACACGTGCATGAGGGAAGACAATCACACACACACACACCACACACACACACACACACACACACACACACACACACACACACACACACACACACACACACACACACACACACACACACACAATGGAAAGCCAAGGACATTGGCATATGGACCATATCCATATCCAAGAACGTGGATACAGTATACACCAATGCGGTTTGGTTCCTTGGAAATGCACACTCTCATCCACACACATGCAGCTCCCCAGCACATTTACTTAGCATTGATTCTCAGACCTTGGCCTAGATAGTTTGGCACAGGACCAAAGATGCAGGAGAGGATCCAATGACCAATTTATAGTCAGTGTGCTTAGCAGTGGGTAACATTACTTTTAGGTATTGCATGTTTATGACCTTGGGATTCGGTCCAACAAAAATACAATATTATTATAGGGTGCATGGATAGTTCTTTCTATGCAAAATAGGATTTTTATATACATAATTTGTTCTCATGCTTTTGGGATAGTTCATGTAAACACTGCCAAGTGACCCAAATGCTGCAGCTCTCCATCGCCTAACTGAATTACCTAAAGTACATTTACTTATGACCACTGAGGGCTGCATAACTCAAGGCTTCCCACTCTGATTAACCTCACTTAAGCCTACACCATGTCTCTCACAGAGTGTGTGTGTGTGTGTGTGTGTGTGTGTGTGTGCTTTCATCTAATATACTAGTGGACATCCCACAGCTCAACTTTTGTTGCGTTGAAACATTGCATTTGTTGCATATTCAACACTTATGATGTAGGAAAGTATGTATCTGCAAACTAATACGTATTACTGCAGAACTGGATATTTGGCAAACGTCCCATTGAACATACCAGTGTAGTGTCTCTTCAAAACGTGCCTGTTCACAAGGGCCGATTGCTTAGCCTCCGGTGTTACTGCTGGCAGCTTTCTGGAGAAACGGCTCTACAAACAGCTTCACACTCAACACTTCGCTCCCTGGGGTCCTGAGCAATACACCTGCCATGACATAGTTTAGTCCCATAGCAATGCTAGAGTATAGCCACCATTTGTGTGCAAATGCTCACACAAACACTGACAGAGAGTGAGCTGTACCCAGCATGCTGTTTGATAGCGTAACACTTAGTATTGCATCAAGCAACAGAGAGCAAGCTCTACCTAGCACGGCTTACGGCAGTTATATTAAATATGTCCTAGTATACATACATACATACATACATACATAGATACATACATAAACGCTTATATAGATACATGCTTGCATACTGCATATATGCATACATACGTACACACATGCATACATACTGTACTAATATACATACATACACACATACATGCATACTTATATACTGTACTTACATACATACATACATACATACACACATACATACTGTACTAATATACATACATACATACATACATACATAGACTTCCTCCATTCTTTGTTAGAAAAAAAGTTAGGTGTTCTAGTGACACTTGGCTTGAGTGTAAGGCTTTCGTTTGTTCCAAAGACATTCTGTTTCTTTTTGGTTCCCTCTGTATGTGAAGTGGCTGTGTGGGTGTTTTTCGCAGCCCTATGGCTGGTTCCCTGCCAGTGACCGTACTTTGAACCAGCAGCAGCTGGGGCGTGAGCACAGCCAAAGATAGAAGGCTAGCTGGAGCAGAGAAGGGCAGACCAGCCTCTCTCTCTCTCTCTCTCTCTCTCTCTCTCTCTCTCTCTGTTTGTTTCTGTTTGTTTCTGGCTGTCTCTCACCCCTCACCTTCCCCTCCCTGCCTTCCTCTCTTCCTCTTAACCACGTCACTGAGCTCGCACTACTAAAAGAAAAAAGACAACTCCTTTACGCTCTCAGACCCACAGACTGGGGATGCCACCCTGCCAAAAATATTGTGTTGACCTAATTTCTAAGTAATAAACCAATATCCGTCCCAGACACTAATAAGTCAACAAATTCTCAATCATGCGTTTCAGAATTTTCTTTTGACAGTTCTTTTGACTCAGCCTTTGGAAATGCTCTTTTATTTCCAAAGAGATGTTCTTTTCAGCCGACAGGGTGGCCTCTAATGTCAGTGTCGGAAATGTTTGGATATTCTCTGTCCCACCTCTTTTTCTTCTTTTCCTCCCTCCACCTCCTTCTCTTATTCTTATTTGTTTTGTGTGTTATAAAGAGAAACCTTCTGAGTACAAACAGGAACAATATAAAGACAAAACTATTTGCCAACAATAGCATTCAAACTATTATAAAAGGTGTGATGTAATCTTTATACCTGTTTTTGTTTTGTAAAACAAGCAGTTGTTGTTGTTGTTGTTCCTCCAGCGGAGTCTTGTTCTAAAATTAGCTTTGACCTCTCCCCCAAATAAAATGGTCACTAATGCACTACAGATTTCCTCTTCCCCACTCCCACATCTTGCTCACTCCCTGTTTTGTGCTTCAAGTTCTGCTGAGTCAGCCACAGGGAAGAGTTGCAGCTCTATAGCCTCAAGCTGCATTTGCTATGTTTTAAAGTGGAAGTTGAACACACATGCTTTACCAATGATTGCTAATCTGAGATGTTATAGGCTTTCTGTTGAACTAATTATAGTCAGACTATGCTGAAAGAATAGAGGTCCCGCCAGTGGATCAAAGCTCTTTTGATCCAAGTGATAAAGGATGGAAGTGGTGGATTGCTTTGATATTCACATATTTTTTTCTTCTCTTCTCTATTATGAATCTTTAAGGCTCACTTTCATTGGGATTCTGCTAATTGTTCATTCTTCTCTTGAAAACTTGTGGAACCAGTTTACACCAGTCAAATACCCTTTTACCCTGAGACAGAAAACACAAACTACTAAAATGTGTCTTTGGACAATCCTCTTTTTTTAAATGCGTAAAGTTTTTTAGGCTTTTTCATATTCTTTTATATAGCCACTAATATTGGAATAAAGGTTCAGAAGACAACAACAGATGTCCGTGTCAAGGATTTACAGTCAGGTCCATAAATATTGACACATTTTTCATTATTTTGGCTCTGTACACCACAACAATGAAGGGAAAATGCCCCAAGAACCAGCAGGAACTGAAGACGGTTGCAGTAGAGGCCTGGCAGAGCATCACCAGGGACGAAACCCAGCGTCTGGTGATGTCTATTTGTCAATGTCCAAATATTTATGGACCTGACTGTAGTTCTAGCTAGAAGGGCGACATGGACAGTGTCATGGTAGTGTCTCCAATCCGCATTAAACTTGTTAACATACTCAAACATGCAAAAGACTGGATATAGATAAACATCAGGCTGGATAAAAAATCTGGTTCAATACAAATATTCATAACTTTGCTGTTTGAGGGCATTTGTAAAAGGTAGTGTTTCATAAATCAATTATCTTTTTTAGAGGCTACTGTACATGCTACATACCTGAAAGTTAGCACTAATGGTACACATTTGTGTCCCTGATAATAGCAGGTTTCAAAGTGGTACTCCAAACATTCATCGTCAATTGATTCCTTTTTTGTGAAAAATGTATTTTCAAATGAATAGCTTGTTGTATGTGTGTGTATTATTTATCTGTAAAAGCATGTACAGTATGTCTGCACATACATTATGTAGGGTTTTAGATATCTTTATGCAAGTTACTTACTGTGCACATTGCTCTCTGGTTGTTAGACACCAGTGACTGGCATTAATCCCAGGAAATCCATTTAGTGCTCTCTGAGGCATGAAATCAAATGTGACAGCTAATTCAAAGAAAAGAGGAAGGGCACTGTACCTCTATAGTGTATAAGTAAGGCTTCAATACATTTCATTTAGCACTTGATCAGCTGATTAACTGCACATATCACTGGACAGCTAATTCAATTCAGTCTTTTTTTTTGGTCTTGCCTATCTGACATTTGCTTTGAATGAGTTTTGTTCAACTGAAGAAGAAACACATGCTTTGAAGTGAACTCTGGCTCATGTGTGAACAAAATCAAGACACATATGTGTGAGGCAAACTTAAACACACAGTTGGTGAGAGGTAAAATAGTCTAAACCATATGGCCTACACATTAGCTAATTTTAGCATTCTGTGTTTGCTCTCTGCGCTGAAGAGATGTATAACTTTGTAATTTTCCTCGAGCAGAAAAATACATGTTATTGTTTTCAGGGTGCGGGTGTGTCCGATTGAGAGTGACCCCTTCCTCTAAAATGAGGGAGTCACGCCGAGCAAAAGGATGTGAGTAAGTGTGTGATTTGAAACGTCCCCACCTGTGGAGGGAAAAAACACAGCACTATTTATATATTGAAGCAGCCATTCATGATTTTGTTAATGGGATTGGGATTGGGACTGGTCCAGCTCTTGTTTTGGCTGCTAGTAACCATCTGTCAGAGGTTATTTCACCTGCCAGGTTGTCATGTCGAGCAGGACCTCTGGAACCCTGGACTGGCTTCACATCTTGTTAAATTAATCCATTGGTGGCTTTGATGAATCCTTTTTCAGACACATGGATATACAAGGTGTCAGGTTTGACACACATTTTTCAGTCATGGCTTGTCTCTTAAACACCCCGGCAGCTACAGTGGGCCACTTCAGTCCAAGCGGCCGACCTGGTGTAACTTCTAACATCTTAGTAGCAGTTAATCCTGCTGCCCTATAGCATCGGACCCCTTTAGGCTGACTCTGCTTTTGTCCAACTAGAGCACCAAAAGTATCGTGCTTCGGATCAGTCATTTTCTTTTTCCATATTAAAAAAGCACAAATATAGATGTCTGCCTCCCGGCGCAGTGATGGAAATTAGATCCTTAAAATAGAAGCGCGTGAATCTGAGAACTGGCTGACTTAGATAGTGGGGAAAAGTTGAGGTTGAGGCCAGGAACGGGCCATATTGTAGAGGTGAGGTCATCACTGGAAAAAATATAGGATGGGGCCCCTGACCCCCTTGGTACACTAATAATGGGTGCTTATTTCCCTCCCTAAAGGAAAACAAACAGCAATGGGGCTGTAGATGAGAATCATTGTAATGAGGAATAGAAAAGTGTGCCCATATGGCTTTGGCAGTGGTCAACCTTAATTCAAATATTTTGTATAAGTTTTTGTTTTAACAATATCAATGTATTTTTGCTGAAAGAGCCTTGCGTGACATACCGTAAACGTCGGGTTACAAGCCGCTACTACCTTCGGTCAGTGTCCCCGACAGCTCCCCGCTGTAGCCAGCTGGGGCTCCTGCTAGCGCTCCGTCACTTCCCCGCTAACTTCCGCTAGCTCCCCGAAAACCACCGAAGGTAGCGGGACCAGGCTCGACACCCGACTTGGGCAGAGGGGACGCGGGCAGTAGCAGCAGCAGCGGGCAGTAGCAGCAGCAGTGGCCGGTAGCAGCAGAAGCGCTAGCTAGTGCTACTCGCTTGCTACAGCGGGGACACTGATCAGCCGTAGGAGCGGCTTGTAACCCGACGTTTACGGTAGTTTAAAATTAAACAAAAGTACGCTGGGAACACTGTTTTGTTTAGAGTCCAAACTCAAACATGGAGGTGAACTCCTCTGAGGAGCAGAGCAGCAAAGTTGAAGCAACAGTTTATGAACTCACATCCACTCGGCGTGTTTCGGCTGGCTGACTCTCCTTGAACCCCCTGCACTGCCAGTGAACACAAACTGGGTCATTTTGGTTGTGAGGGGGAGAGAATAAGGCCGAGTAGATGAATGAAACTCTTGTACCACCACCTCTGCATCAAGAGCATCATTGACAACCAAGTAGTGTTTATGTTAACACCAAATATAGAAGCAGTAGGCAACGTAATGTGCCCACTTTAGAAACTGATGTGTGAGCCTATGTGACGGCAGTGTGGTACGACATCTTTCACAGCCAATCATTTTCTTTCAGATCCTTTTTTTCCTTACCCAATATGGCCAATGGGTGAAAGAAGGGAAGGGCTGATGATATCACTGTGCTACTGTGTACTGTTTCAGCACTTTTCACCGACACAGTCAGTGGTTAAAGGAGGGCCTTAGTCGCCTTAGTAACCTCACTACATGTCATGCAAAGTAAGAAAAAAAAAATCCGTTGATTGCGGTTATCTGAAAGTCACACCATGTTCCTAAAGTGCTGTTTCCCTTCACTTCCGCTTTTCACAGCATTGTTTATGAGCATTGACTATCACCATAGAAACTACATAAAAACATTGCCAAGAACAACAAACCAAACTAAAAATACAAAATTATGCAATGGGGTGAAATAATCCAACAGTTCACACAGAAAGTGAAACAACTCCTCTCAAAATGAACAGATGCAATTGATATTCTAAAAAGCTTCTTGCTCAGTTGTTTGTCTCTCCTCAAGAAAATAGGGTCAGTTTCCACTTGATGTTTTATAGACCAGACAGACCTCGCAGCTTTAAGTGGAGGGGCGGGGGACTGAAGTGGAAAGGCTGTCTGGGTCTGGCTGTCTTCCTGATGGTGACTCAGACCGGGGGGAGGGTTCCCCATGTCCCCATGTTGTTGTTTTTTTCCCCCTTTATGTTAATGTTACCTTTGTCCTGTCATTCTTGAACCATTTAATCATTAGCCATTCTGTTTCTATTTTTTCCTCCTCCAGCCCTCTGCTGGGTCTCTCCCCTCGACTTTCGCTCACAGGAGGGAGCCACCAGGGCTCTGTCCTTATAAGGCCTGGTGGAGGGTCTGGTTTCAATGGGTCCTGCTGTTGACATTCGCCACTGTGCCCTGCCGCTCCCAGTGAGCTGAGCAGTAGGTGTTTCCCAACGTCCCCGCTGATAGACACAGACTTAGAAGAAGGTAAACAGGAAGCAGATACAAAAGCTGCTGAGCTCCCAGGGTTGACATCATCGTCATCTACTCTCCATGTCTTTTCTAACGTTAAAGGGTTTGGAGATGTTTGGTCTGTTAAAGCAGTCTGCAGGAAGGAGGAAGCTTGTTAAACAGAAAGTTGTCTCGGTCAGCAGAATGGGCCTGTGATTTTCAACACAGTGTGTTTAAGTTACCTAAAAGAAGAAATAACTTGTTGTTAATTCAGATTGCCATTCGTCTCATTTTCCATTTAGATGCTTTGCAATTTTAAGCGATCTCCCAAATTTCCAGGTTTCCTACTTTGGATTTGTATCCATTTGTGTCCAGTCTAGCTTTGCAAAGTTACATTATTGGGAATTGAATTGGGTGTTAAGGTTGAAAACCGGCCTCATAAATCCTACCAGAATATCAACTCCAAGGCTTAAAGCTACATGTGTGTCAGAGTTTTTCTTTCTCTTGTTATCTCTGCTATATCTCTTTTACTTTCAGTTTACCTTGTTTGTGAAGCCCTAATAGAGCCAAAGTATTGGAAATGAAAGCGATACTGACAATACAACATGTTTATCATAACATTTCTAAATGAACTCTAGTTTCTCTTTGTGATTGGTTTCCTCGTTTCACTTGCCACTGAGTTTTTTGTTCTGTAGACTGAATATAATAGAGTCTCCATGGCGTCCCCCATAGATTTCTGAAGTGACCTGAGTACTTGTTACTTAGAGCAGTCAAACCCTCAGTTGTGCCTGACTTTAAGCCTTGCTATAATAAACGGGTGAGTTGTATAAACAGGTGAGCTATGCCACCCCCCATGCAGTTTGCATGAACAGCATTATTAGCTATTAAGACCAAAGTGTGTTTGTACTCGGCTGTAAACATTTTAGTTCTGCTGCAAAGTTGGACATTTTAACATGGGAGTCGATGGGTAGTGACTTGTGTATTGCCGTGGCTACTGTCGGCCTCTGGAGAGGTGTTGTAGAATAAGAAGGGCCCAAATTTGTTTTATTAGTAAAGGTTGGAAACCTCTTTAACAAAAGAGATTGACCTGGATGGCAGCATAAGAAGTTTCAGACAATAGCACAACAGGCACACAAATAAAACATTACTAAATACAGGTAACTATGTTATGAAGGCCAAAATAAACTATTACAAAAGAAAATGACACCAACAAATAACACATTTTCAAAGTATTTCTAGGAACCTTTTACTTAAGTCCTCATGGTCTAATCTGTCTCTGTAGAACCAGACACACTATCATGTAATGAACATTGCCAGGCCTCCCAGATATCTAAGTGTAGAGCCCCTGGGAAATCCCTGATTCTCCTTAATTCTCCTTCATTTGTTCCCTCAAGGTAGCATGGTGTGCAGGAAAGCCACACAGGATTTTACCTTCTCACATGGAGGGAAACGACAACAACACCTCAGACAGCTGATGAAGGTACCCTTCACTAGGATGTCTCAAAGAGGAGTGGGGCATCCAAGAACATACTTGGGGAAAAGAGGGCGGGATATTGTGTTGAAGAGGAGTGGAGCTCTGGGAGTGAGATAAGTGTATAAGAATAAGAAGGAGAGTCCTGAGAATTTAGTCTCAGGATGCAGAACAGATATGATAAGAAGGTGCTCCAGTTGCATTCCACGGTAACAGAGCTGATTTCTTGGAGGTTGGGTGTCTCCTATTCTTTTTCAGAAACAATGGTGCCTCCTTACAATTGCAATGTAAACTCACGCCACCCTTGACAAACACAGTTGTCATGGAACAGCATGGCGCTGTTGTTGTTGGTATTGGTAACCAGGCATAAATGGAGAGTACAACGCAGGCCTCGTGAGTCACACAGAGAGTGACTCGCCTGTTCGTCCCTGCCTACAGGCTGCTGATAGACAGTGGAGATGATGAACTTTGCACTAGTGTCCACATCACAATTTTTACCATGTTACCATAGTGACTAGCTGTAATTACATCTTGTGGTTGTACAGAAATTCTTTGGTTTCTTTGAAGTATGACGATTGACGACTTACGGTCGGATTTCATTATGCAATGAATTATCTATCTGCCAAGTTGCAAATGACTAAATTACTGACAAATAATCCAATAGGTTTAAACAATATAAAACGTCCTCAGTGTTGTAATTATTCAGAGTAATTCATGAAAAAATACCCGGAACAATTTCACAGGAACAGGCGATTATGAAAACCCAACAAGCACAACACAACGTGTCAATGTTATCCACCATTGAATAGCGTAAACAGTTCCAGATGGCACTGACAAGCTGCCACAGGCATGGGCAGCAACCGGCACTGAGAATATTTAAAACAAAATTAGACGTGACCAGGAACAGGCTCTTAAACACATAGGTCGACTTGTCACGCTGTGTTACTACTGCTGCAACTCTGCATTCACAAGACTTCAACACATGCTGCTTTGGCTCTGTTACGATGTGTTTATTTTCCTCCAGCAGTCTGTTCTGACTGTGTTTACTGAGGAGTAGTTGCATCATGTAGAGATTAGGGTCATATACTGCATAGTTCCACCTATTACTCACGGTGTACTACAGTGTGTCCATGTTATCTGTCACACCGTGGAAAATCTTTGCCGTGTTTTGTAGGCTGCAGTCTGCTCAGGTTGGCCACAATGTGCTCGCTTACATAAGCTGTCTGTGCAGTGACAAAAAGAAGTCACGTTGTGTGTTGTAAACCACGTCTGGAAAGAAATGTTTCATTTTGTCTGGCAGACCACAGAAAAACACATTTTCTGTGATTTTCCTCCTGTATTTATTTAGTCGTATAGTTACACAACATTATATCTGCTGCATGCATGTTTGCCAAATCTTGGAACTGTCTTTTTACTTGAATATGTCTCGGCATGGTGGGTTACTGCCATACAACATATAACATTGCATTGAATATGCCAATCCTTACATCTGAATGAACAAAAACAAAAACAGAAAGAGAAAGTTTTCTGTTGGCGTGATCTGCCTCAGCGACTGCAGGCTGTAAGGCTAGCGGCTGCTCTGCTTGTGTGGCTGTCATTACATGATTACCAATCCCTTCTTCCAAAACTAAAGACACTGAAACTGCAACCTCTTTCACGAAACCCTGTATTTGTCTCAAGCCAGCCACAGTAATCCTGTTGTGTGTTTAGTACTAGACATTACCCGTGTGTGTTTACATTCCCATCTGTTTGCAGTCAGACACACACAGACACACACACAGGCAAAGACCTGCTCAAGGCCATGCACTTTGACAAGTGTGTCTGTTGCATAACTTATGGTATGCCAAACAGCAATGCAACATATGCATGCTCATCTTACTGCAGCAGGTGTATTGTGTTTGGTTGCGAAAATGCCTTTCTGCACCATTTAATGTAGGTTGACTGTTCACATTCTGCCAAAAAGTTATATAAGGTGATACACGACGAGAGAAAAAACAGTATACTGCTGCGCTGACTTATCCTTATCAGGAGCACACACATACACATGGACAGCATGAAGGTCAACTGATAAAAGGAGAGATATGTCCTTAATTATTCTTAATACCTACCTTCATCTTTGGTCTTGGAGGGGACCACTCCAGATGAATTCACACATGCAGTTTGACCACTTACTCTGAAGTGTGGGCATTATTGTGAATGTGTTGGTGTCTGGGTAACTTTGGAGCCACTGTATTCTGTCAGCTGAGATATCTGAAGCTCCATGGTACAAATAGCTTAATCATTTGCCTTATCACTGCCCTACTTTGCATGTAGATAATATTACTAGAGCATAAATAAGTGTGTGAACTGAATAGTGATGCTTAGTAATTACGTGGCGGTTTGTAAATTGAGCGAGCGTATTAATGCGTGCAATCACACTGAATACTCTCTGCATCACTAGATGTGGCTTTGCTAGCTTTGAGCCAGTCTGCCATTGTGTGCGCGCACACATGTGTGTGTATAGGTGTGTTTGTGTGTGTGCAAACAAATATACATGCATGTTTGTCTTTATTAGGTGTGTAGTTTTCTCCTTGTCTTTGCATGTCTCTGTGTGCGTACCTGTATGAGCATTTCTATGTGATTGTTGTTGTGTTAGAATTCATTGTATGTTTGTGAGTTACATCACACACAACATGTGCACCAATAAACCTTTGACTTTGGTCAATGCATTCTTGTTTTCTGTGTACAGATGATATTGGAAGAATCTTCAAGTCGATACAATTTCATGCTTTAACGTCGTTCATGAAATGTGTCTTTGCTTGACAATTAGTTTCATGTTGGACTACATGTCTACAGTGCACTGTATAACCATGTTTGTGACATTTTGAGTGCACTGTGTGTGCCTAAAAGCACCCACTAATCCAACAATAGATATGACACATGCGCTTGATTTAAACTCAGAAATGAGCTCATTGCTCTTCCTGTTTGATAATAGGCAGCCATGCTCCTATCTGTAGAGCAGATTGTCCCAGGAGAGCACTTGAAGAGGATCTGTGTTTAACTCCACTCTGTGCATCTGTCTGCACTTACAAGGAGAGGGGGGGGGAAGCCAAATAAAGCCCAGTTGTTGATGAAACACACCCATGGAAAAGAGATGTTCTCCTGGGATGAACACATGTATCGGTGTTCCTTTCTTTCATCCACACCTAGTTTCAGTGTGTGACTACGAAACTCACTCCTCGGGTGGGCTATTTTAAGACTAATGACTCTAACAGGCATGAAACCTTATTTCCTTTCATTTCTCTCGTCTCTCTGTCGCCAACTGTGTTTGTGTCTCAGTTTTTTTTTCTCCATGGTAACCGTGGTAGAGGGAAACCCATAATCAACGCACAAAATCTGACTAAGAAATTCTTCCACTGCTCTCGACAGCAAACCAGCAGTATCCCATAATAGAAGCTATTGAGCCTTATGGTCTGAAGCGCATAGTGGGGAGGGAGCAAGTGGAGGTGTTGAACTCTTGTATTTAACAGTGACATGATTCAATTGAACACTTTTTTCCCAGGCCTTGAACAGAGGGAGACATAAAAAGAGAGGGAAGTGGGTCACTCCCTGGTCAGCTGTGGAAATCCAACTCAGCACAGATGTGTGTCACCAGGAGTCCTGGCACGGCTTCTTTCAGTAGAAAAGCTGGACAAAGTTGATACACACTCAGTGCCTGGTGGCTATTGTCCAAGGTGTGTCGGTAAGGCCTGTGCTGGTGATTAATTCGACTTAGGCTCATTAATACAAGCAGAGGGATTATCTCCATTAATGCAATGAACCTATAATAAATAAACCCTGGTGCGTTATGCAATTAGCTATGCAAATGAAGTGGATTTAGTTCATCTGCTTTAACCCAGGAGTAAGACGAGGCTGATGTGTGCAGCTGTCTAAATACAGTGAAGCCTTGAAGAAGTCACAGAGGGCAATTTCCCTCTGTGTGCCACTGCAGGGGAATCTACCAAGCTGCGTTGTGCATGGGAAACGCTGCATAGTACATGAATGTAGCACCCTTTTTGCTGGGAGAGGCTTTCATGGAATCTTTTTGTGGAGTAACCGTAAAGCCCCCAAATAACAATTTACAGACAACGTGACTTCTTATGGTGGTTACACTGCTGCTATTTCGCCACCTGAAAGATAGGTGTACTGAAATGGAACAAAAACATGCAAAAGGTGCATTAGTGAGCTTTACTTTTGTTTTACACAAACCTTTTTGGAAGACTTATTACTGTAAGCTGCAACAATCATTACGATGCAGATTTGCCATATTTGTATAAACAAAACTGTTTTGTTGGTAATTGACGCTTCACTCTGCAAAAAGTGAGACATTCAAATTTGAAAAATAGCTACTGAGCGAAGCTGGATCGTGCAGCATTGCATCACAGTGGTGTACTTCATAAAAAAATTAAAGAAAACATGACTGTAATTTACTGTACGGGCGTCACAGTACATGTTTTTAGGGTTTTAAAGGCCTTAAATTTCAAACAATTAACCCGTCAATCTTGTTTTGGGCCACCAACATGCAAAACACAAGTGAGGTTTAAAAAGAACCCATAGTATTTTCTAAATTACAGATCATTGCCTTTCTTAATAGAACTTTTTTCACCACTAGATCAACACACCAAACCTTCTGTAGGAAGCATTGGGCGCTCCCCTCCGCAGAGAATTATGGGATTTCCCTCAGCGCCAGGCCACCAGATGTTATGAATAGACATGGGTCGACTAAACTCTTTGCTGTGGGGAATGATGTTACGCAGCACATTATATGTTGTTTTCAAAAGATTTAGTTTTGAAAAATATAAACCAAAAATAACATGCTGTCCTGCTGCTGCGTGCGCATGAAAAGATCAGCAGAGCCACAGAGACAAGGTGTCTTCTGTCTTTCTTTACTGCGTAGTTGTTGATTCATTCTCCCCACTCCGACTCCTGAAACCCCCTTAAGGGTGGAGAAGAGAGAGCATAGCAAGATCTCTACATGTTCTATTGTTTTTATTTGGGTTTTAGTCATATTTGAAGTTTGCAACCCTACCGTAATGAGAACGTCAAGCTGAAGTGTTACCTGAGGTCATATAAATCCCTAGATGCAGATGTTTCAGCCAAGAAATATATCCTTTAAAGCAGTCTAATTACATTCGGAGATGTCTACATCTCTGCTGAGAGTTTTTTTAGTTGGATATCTTATTTTGAAAGGATTAAAGCAAGATAGAATACATTTGTGATTACAATAGCAATGTAATCGTTACACTTATCCAGACTTATCCGAATCTGGCAGTCATCTTTGTGCCATGCAGGTTAAATTTATCCACAGCTGGTAGTGATGCAAGTTGTTCCTTCAGCGGCTGCAGACCAAAGGGTGAACACTTAAACCCCAACACCACCAGCCTCTAATAAACACCCCACTAGTATGGGAACCAATTTACTTGTTCATTTGACTAATCCTTACAGCATCAGGGGTAGAAATAGAAGCTATTACACAATCAAACAAGGTAATAGTGTGCATTGAGCCACATCTCTCAAAACTGTTAAGATGGGAAAATACCTACCAGTATGTTACCTATTCAATTTAAAATGTTAGCTAGTTACCTATACTTCTAATAATTTGTCAATATTAAAGTGTACTTCTTCTGTATTTATGAAATGTCTGTGCAGTCAAATTAACTTGTTTACATTGAATGTTCAAAGATCATGAAGAAAATGTTCTTGAATATAGAGTGCAACTTTAACAGGGCATTTTACTGGATACCACTGATCAGTTGAAACATTTACAATGACGTATTGCTGAATTTATCTCAGGATCACCACCATAAGATTATGTTCCCCCAGTCCCACATTTACTGCCAATGATTATCAATGTAAAAATGTATATTATGTGGCACTACAGTGCATTAACCTTTTAAGGTCAGCCCCCCGTTTCGCCTCTTTTCGAGAAAAAAAAAGTATTTTTTAAACTGAATTATTTCCGCAACCACAACACTTATTAACTTCATTTGAATTGCTACAATATTGTAACCCTTATGAGAAGATACCTATGGTAAAACAATTAAAGTAACTGTTCAGTTTAAGTACTTACGTAACTCTGTGAACTTGCTGCGGCGACCGTAACGTTTCACTAAACTCGTGGTAAGTAGCCCTTACAAAGTCGGATTTCACTAACAAACACATCCATGTAACAGGCTTGAGGGAGTCTAACAAAGCAATACGTCCTTATAAACCCCCTATTAGTACCTGTAAAGTAGGGTGACCAGACGTCCTCTTTTTCCCGGACATGTCCTCTTTTCGAGACCTAAAAATTGCGTCCGGCAGGAATTCCAAAAACGTCCGGGATTTTGCCTCGTTGGATATTTGTGTTTCTCTGGGTCTTTCACAAACTAGTTATTACGCCCTTACACGTTTTGGAAATGGTATCTCCCTCACGTTCCACCTTCTCTGCGAGCTCTGACTGTAGAGAGAACTGTCATTGGTCGACCGATCTCAGTGTTGCCAGATGCACGATAATTATCCTCCAAATAAGACCATTTTGAGCCTTTGGTACGATACTTCGCCATTTCCAATCTGGCAACACTGAGCACCGTGCCACCTCCACTAGTTGCATTGTTTACAACAGCACATGACATCTGCAGCCATGCCGAAACGTAAATGTAAGTTCACGGACGGACTAAAAAAAAAATACCCATGTTTTCGCCTCGGCCGTGATGCTTCGGAAGCTGAGTGCATGACATGCAGAGCAGGCACTTACGTGTCAGTGGCAAATAAAGGTGGCAGCGATTTGGAAGTTCACGTTCACTCTGCAAAACACAAAACTGCAGCAAGAGGAGAGAGCTCATCGAGTAAAGTGACAGACTTTTTTGTGAGTAAAACAGACACTTCTGTTACGGCTGCAGAGGGTACCCTTGCTTTTCATACAATAAAGCATCACAACAGCTACAGATCAATGGACTATATAAAGTATTTATTATTTACATTTTTTTATTTGTTATCATTATTGCTTCAATATATGGACAAGACACATTAAAGAAAAAAAAGATTTGTTTTATATTTGCACTTAAACAGATGTTCATATAGTCATTTGTGTCATTTTTGTCATTTCATTTGTGACATTTGTATGCATTCACATATATTCATATATGTGAATATATGTGAATGCATACAAAGTGTCCTCTTTTTCACAAACTCAAATCTGGTCACCCTATGTAAAGTCACAAGGATTTTTTTTTTTTCTCTCTGTCTCACGTATCCACTTCCTTGCCTTTCGTGTTTCGCCCACGTTTCTAAAAACACGTCATAAAGCAAGGGCGGAGGCTTATGCAAATGTTAAGTCCCAGCATGCTTCAGTGAGACAATGTTTTTCCATTTTTGAACCGAACGACACAGTTTTTTTGACTGAAAATCGTTGGCAACACCCCTATGCTTCGTTTTATTGTGATTTTTATTGTGATTATACAGATTCCGATTCTTTAGGTCCTAATTCAAAAAGGTGTCTTATTAGTACGTGAGATGTAGGTAAGGGCCTGAACCATACAGTTTGAACAAGTCGGCGACCGCTCCAAAAGACATTTTTGGGAAATCTTACTTAGATCATGCTGGATATTCATATGATAAAAATATGTTATAAAAATGATTTTTTGTTGTTGTCGTTGACAATATAATTTGTTTTCACAAATGAATACTGAAAAAATTATATAAAATAACACAAGTAATAGAACTAATTTGGGGTTCATACAAACTACTTGAACACAGGGAACAAGCGGTACAGAAGGAAAAACGACCCCCATGGGGGTCTATCGAGCTGAATTTGGCATCAACTGTTCCGACAATAGGCTGTTGAGCAGTCAACGGCGTTCCTGCGACAACATCCTATTTGTTGATTATGTTTCCGTCATGGAACCTATTTTCCCCACCTTGAATATATAATTACCTTCAGTCAGTGTTGGTATGTACGCTGAGAGAAAGGTGCACATTCGTTCAACATTGATGTGAGCCTTGAACTTTGAGAAAATCTTCTGCTCACGCTGGTTTTCTAAAGGGCGACTTTAATTCCATGACCAGCCAGACCCTTTAAGGTGTTTAATTGTTCCTGCAGTAATGTTAGTCAGTTCCAAAGAAGGACATGTTTACTGCTTTCTTAACTTCCCTAAACATATTCATGTTTGGTTATGCTTCTTGAGAGGATGCATTTGATCAACATATTTTGTCAAACTGCTTTCGACTTCCAATTGGCTCCAAATGAGAGGAGATTGATGTGTGTACTTATGGCACTTATTCCAGCAGTCCTCCCTGATTAGCCACAGACAGCAGGCTTTAAGACGCCATTAAAGACCAGAGCCGTAAAATAAAAGAAGACGGCACATGAGTGTTTAGCCTGACATACTAAATCTACGAAGAAACATTAGCATTCATACATAAAAACACATGAAATCACAAGAATGCAAACATCTTGTTCATTTATGAACTAAGGCCAGTCTTTTGTATTCAGGAAGAGTTTTAATTATTGATTGTCTGCACAGGTCCTAAGTGCTAAACCTAATGTAATGGTCTGTTTCTCCTTTTTATGGCCAGTCTGAATACATCAAATCTTTCTGGATAACCAACGCCTGCACTACGGTCCATTCTTCTTATTCCCACTACCAACCATCATCAAGTACATCAGCGTCTAAAGCAAACGCATCACTTGTTCAATGTGTTGCTTTTTTTGTTTATTTATTTATCTAAGACAAAGCTGAATTTCACACATAGTCAGCCAGTGACTCATCCTGAGTGACGCAATGGGACCTTATCAGACAGCACTCAGTGCATCACGATGCAGTCGTAGCCACTATGAACAAGAGCCTCCACTGTTGTATTATGAAGGCGGTCATGGTAAAGGCCATTTTGAACAAGGATGACTTTCTCTGTCTGTGCGCACTATGAACACATTTGGTCGGTAGCAAGACAACGTAGCACCAAATCAGTAGATGCTGAGGTAGGTCATGGAGAGGAGTTAGATTGTTTTTCACCACAGTAGAGTTGGATTCTGCATCTCAATTTTGATTTGGCAATTAGTTATATGGTGGATAGTAAAAGAGCTGTAAAGTTGATGAGAAATAACACTTTCACCACTGCTCAGACTTACACACAAACCCTTTATTGTGCATGTGTTGTATTTAGGATCTATTAAAAATGCTTTCTGCCAGTTCAGCAGCTGTTTTCATTGACTAGCTTTATAGGTATATAAATGGGATTCATTTCGGTGTGTTTAGGACTTTGAAACTTTGAGGTTGTTTGAGTTAAATCCAAAAGGCATGGCGTAATCTTTTAATGTCGGTTGTGTTTCTTTTCACAACCAGTAAAATCATTTAAATGGAGATATAAAACTCCCCATGCATTCTATACTGCTTTCATAGTGACATTCGCTATGCACATAAACAGAGTCAATTACATTTCATTTAGCTGACGCTTTTATCCAAACCAACTTTAATTTTTGCTCTATACACCGTAGAGACAGCAACAGGGAGCAATTAGGGGTTAAGTGTCTTGCTCAAGGACACATCCACATGGACTAGCGGAGCCGGGGCTCAAACCACCGATTGAAAGACGGTCATGCTAACCACTGAGCCACAGTCGCCACATGAAGTCTCCAGGACATGCTTTTAAATGTGAAATATTTACAATGGTGTTTGGTTTAAAACTGACTACCCTTCTTCAAGCAAAACCAACAGAGTACAGATAAGGGTAGATCAAATAAATTATCAGTATTCTTATATGTACTTATTTATGCATGCGGGTGTGTGTGTGTGTGTGTGTGTGTGTGTGTGTGTGTGTGTGTGTGTGTGTGTGTGTGTGTGTGTGTGTGTGTGCGTGCTCCTGAAGGTCAGGGTGGACATTAAGTGCTGCACAGGACTCTTTAGCACCCTGGGAAAGTGTCAGTTATTTACAAATGAACGTATTTGCAGTGATAAGCACATTTGAGCAACTTATACAGGGTCTTAGAAAGAGGTACATTTTGCTCTGATCCGCTTTCAAGTTTTGGATCAGATTATGCACAGAAGCACAGAATAGCGGGAATGAACTCCCATGTGCCAGCATGTATTTACTGGTCCCCAACAGCAGTGGAACTCAAATCCACATCAGCTTCTTAACATATATGAAATAGTCAAAATGTGTGATCTGAAGGACTGAAAGTCAACACACAGCATAATTTGTATATAATGTGTAGCAGGAATATACAGTATGAGTATCCATAACCAATATGTATGTATTGTATTGACAGAAAAGGTGGCTGAAGGGGGGATGTAAAAAGGTGAATGTGAGTTTGATGATACAGATATGCACGATATGTTGATTCCAGATGTCCAGACATGCTTCTTTTTTCACACATTAAGTGTGGGAGGTCAAAAGAGAAACTGACCTCTACTCTTGTAAATGGATTATTAAAGTATGGGAGCAAATACTAGGCAAGCACTAACTACTGACAAAGTCTGACCAGAGAAATTGGGCCAAGAACTAATCCAGGGACACTGGAGGAAGACAAAAAAAAGAGCAAGTTATGAAACCATGACCTTAATCTGTCTGTTGTATTTGTGCTAAATAGAAGAAATACACTTACCCAGTCCACCCTGCATCGGCGCCATTCGAACATATTTAACCTGATGATGGTCACCAGGAATGTTCTCTTGTCTGTGATCCACATGACCTGAAAACAAACCAAGTGAGCCAGAGATTAGGGTGAGGTTAACGTGAATGAATGTAGGTCAGTTCATCCAACACCTCAGCATGTTACATGCCACAACTTTAATGGGAAGGGTCAAGTTTATACTGGGATCCTGTTTGGATTTAGGGTTTCCAGAACTAACACATTTACAGCTGCGATGTGAAGCTCACACATGTATCAATTTCACAATATCCAAACTCCAGAAAGTCACTGCTTCCAGCCAAGAAATAGACCTAGCCCAAAATCACTGTTTTCACACTGACTAAGATGTATTATCTTACCTTCAGGCTAGCTAGTTCCCCCTGCTTCCAGTCGTTATGCGAAGCTAACTGTCCCCCGGCTCTTGCTTCATATTAAGTGTACATGTAATTGTGGTATCGGTCCTCTAATCTATGTCTCGGAAAGTAATCCAATGAGTTTTACTGTTATGGCACTTCAGAATTTCAAATACTATTCATTGGAGGGAAAGGAAAAGAGACGGCAAATGAAATGAATTTGGCCAAAAATATACTGCAGATGACATTCATTAAAAATACCATGTAGTATGTTGTTCATGTGAGTCGTATTAATGATCCGCATCCGTTGTCCCATCCAAATCCAAGATAACCTTAATTAGCATTAAAGACCAGAGACTCAATAATAGCTCGCTAGCAGTCTCGTTTCGGGGATACCGGACTTGAAGGCGCGCCGTCATCCTTGCTGACGATCCCAACAATATTTTTGTATTCTCGAAGCCAATTAAACTTGGTGATTGACACATTCCTCAACAATTCATTGTTCTTGCCGGAGCAAGCAAGACTGAAGTTAGTGCCATATCCCAGCTCTTGCCAAAAGTGCCGCCATATTGCCTAGTTGGCCTATTTGGAAGCTGCCGACATATGTGAAAGGAAATTAGAATTCTTTGTTTGTTTGAATTGCACTACATCACCCATAATCCCAGTATCTTGTGAGGAGATATGGTATCACACTCAGAGGCAGAGGCTCTGTCCTCAGCTAGCTCTGCCTTCACATCATGAGGGAGTTAACCAACTCTTTAGTGTGCGACCAGTGCTTTGACAGCTGAAAGAAAAATATTCTGAAGTAGGCCGGTGATCCTTCCTTTCCAATTTATTCAAGTCCCTGTGGTCGCAAGAGAAAAAGAGAGAGAGAGAGAGCGAGAGCATGTTTGTCTTGTCAGTCGGCCAAAATAGTTTTCCCTCAGGAAACTCCTTGAAAACGCAGACCTGAATCGTGCTTTGTGAGTCCCACACTGCAGCTGAGGCAGCACCAGGAAAAGCCAGGAGGATTTCAAATCTTTCCTCAGTTCATTTTCATCTCAGTAACTGTGGACAATAGAAAGCTCAGATAGTAGGAATTGTCATCGAGCAATCTCATCATAATAATCTGGGACTGAGGTCTCAGTCATGGGCTTGATTTATACACTATGAAATGTTATATTTGTACTACAACACCTATGGTTTCCTAACACTGTAACAGAAACACTGCAATGGATTCAGGGCACATGTTGGCTATTGGATTTTCACAAAGCACATGTATCTCTAAAATCAATTTATCAATTACATTCAAATAAACATTTATGCTTGCTCCTGTTTGTAACTGCTACGAACAATCCATGCAAAAACATTTCCCCAGACATGTTGGGCCACCAGGATGAAGACATTTCCTTGACCTTGTTTAACTGGAGCAGAACAGAAAAGGATCCTTAGGGAATATTAACAGCCATTGTATTTTTTTCCATATGTTGTTTTTACCGCGCAGCCAATCATTTACTCTGTTACAATCTGGACTTTCCTTTATTCTATTTGCGTATGAAACCCTCAGCCCAGACCCTCAGAGACTAGAAATAACTGAAGTATTGCCATATGATGTATTGTGTGTCCTGTTGGAGGCTGTCCAGTGTTTTCACTTCCACTGACACCTCCAGTAAATCATAAAGAAAGATCCTACACATTAACTCGTCCAATGAACTTAACGTCTCTGATCACTGAATTCATGTGAATATTTATTTCCTTACCTTTTTGGAGTAAGGTTTAAGCTTTGATCCATTGTGTATAGAGTTATCCAAATGAATGACAACAACATACAGCAACTAAAATATGGCAATAAGTCTTGTTTATAGCATGTTTGTGTCTGGAAAGTACAATTGCCTGCAAAAGGTCTGATTGCTACTCTTAGCTGGGAGGCCCAAGAATCAGGTATTGTCAACCATATACAGTAGTATTACATCTCATATTTCATTGTTACAAAATGTCCTCTAAATTCATTTGTTTATTGTCTTTATCTGTTTATTCCTTTAAGTCACAGACAGTTGGATCCTTTCCCAGCATGCACTGTACTGAACATTCAGGGGTTTTCAGTAAAAAAAAAGAAGAAAAAAATAACAATCTAATCTAATGGCTCTATCATAAGACCAGCAGAGTGTGATTGATTACTTCAGCTACATTTGGCTACACTTACAATTTGTATCATATGCATTTAGCTGAAAGAATCAATCAGACATGTATTCTGCATTGTTGTTGTCTAGGCTCGGACATTGCCCGACTAAAGACTGTTTTTTAGCTAGTTGCTATATTAGTCTAGAAGAGGGACATTAGGACTCAGGGGAGATTCCAACCCTGGGACAGGTAAGTAAGTAAATTGTGATTATATAGCGCTGTTCACAGACATAAGCCACAAAGTGCTTAACAGGAGCAAAACATATTTAACACAAGGTGACCATACAAGGTCAGTTTGTAAATCACAAAACATATTAAGAAATGCACAATAGATGGTCAAATACATATAAATATGTATTTGGGAATAACATAGATAAAATGCAGCTCTGGAATTGTACCCTAACGCCTGTCTAAACAGGTATGTCTTAAGATGATTTTAAACGAATAAAAAAATCGCTAGGCGGTCAAGTTAGCGATGCTAATTTATGAGCACTTGCATAGCCTCCCACATACTCTACAAAACATCCAAAGACACATTTATCCGATTTGTTTTTGGTGGCTCTTCATGGCTTGTTAACTAGCGAGCTTTTATTTCCGTTCTTTCTGTAATGTTGTCAAAATAAGAATCTGAGCCTGTCAATGGACGTACATTGGCGATGAGGATTATATTGCAGGTAGTTTAGTGGCTGCTGGTTGCAGCATTATCCCTCTATACTGGACCAATTTCCAAGATTGTTGTCTCCAGTATCACTTTGGGACAAGAATGTGGGAAAAAGGGTCCAGGTCGAAAAATACTAAAGTAACCATTTAAGAATAAACATAATTTTGCACTTTTTTGCATTTCATGTAGCACTTTAGTTCAACTTTGTAGCACTTTATTGTGTGACTATGCAAGCTGATAAAACTCAGCTGTCAATATTGTCTAAGTTAAAAAATATTAGCCAAACTAAAAAGAATGGCAATTGTAAAAGAGGTTTTGTATTTCCCATATTGTCCCCATGATCATTTAGTGTTAGTGTTCATATTATGACTGGCATTTAAAATATGTTCCTGCAGAAGGAATACATCACAAGAGACACATGGACATACTATAGATTAATGGCTAACAATAAGGTGAGTAAGGTGTGAGCCATTCAGATTGACCTAAAACAATTATAGACTGAAGTGCAGCTCAGTCAGGGAATGAAAGCAAAAAAAGCAAAGTAAGCGAGACTTAAACATACACGCTTACACACTATGGTATGTATACACTAACCCTCTACTTGGGGAGTGTTGCGTGTGAAGCTTGTTGAGTCTGCTGAGCAAGACAGTCTCTGCTCTGAGCTCTGTCTGCCCTCGACGTTATGCAACGCAGGTTTCGCCACACTGAAACTGGGGAAGGATATTCTTTTTTGGCAAATGAACACAAAAGTGATTTGACTGTTCTGGAAGGAAGTCAACTGAAAGAAGGAAAAAAGCTAAATCAACAGATCTGACCTCCACTGGGTTCTGGTTTCAGTAGTGTAATAAAATATGGGAGGGTACTGACTTCCAAAGCGTGACAAGTCAAAAGAGAAAAATCTGTCTTACATAAGAATCTGAATTCCACTTATGCCTGCTATGCATGCATGGGAAAGATATTACTTTTCCGTTTGACCCATTCAGCCAATACCAAATATAGAGTGACTAAAGCTAAGCCCTGAGCCTCAGCAAAGTCCTCAAACACATAATCTGATTCTGGTTCCAGCGTATAAACAACACGGACCACCAGCGATGAAGAGATCTACCCTAGCTATTTCATGCTGCATTTCCTATGGCGAGGCTGCACGATGAACATGTTGTTTTGTGTTGGAGACACGATATCTCTCCGAATCCGTGCAATGGAGCCGGGGTGCATATAATATTCTTTACAAAGTGCTGCTATCATCTTCGCTCGAATACTATTTTTATTTTTCACGGTAAAATGTGGTCGCTGTTCACCAAAGTGGGAGGGGCACACCCTGTTCTTCACGGAAAACGAATATGGTTTCAATCCAAAATTGCCTCTGACTCTGACACATGTTGCACCAATCCCGTACAGTATTTGTTGTACATTGAGAACAGTGCTTGTACTTTGGCACCTGCACATACACATACATGCAATGGTTGTTTTTCTCCTCAATCACCAAGACCGCAGGTGTTGCATAAGCAAACGGCAACTGTGTCAGCAGATCACCTCCCCGCACACTTCCTGATATGTTTTATCATTGTGTGATATTGCCAGAGTTCTGCTGACAGGCCTAGGAGGCGAAAGCCTACGTGACCTAGTGGATGGTCAACATGTTGCTATCAATCATGGCACTAAACTGCCTGACCTTGGCCTGCATCGGAGAAAATAGCACAATGAATCTGATAAAAACCCTGTCACTCCCCGTGTACAGAGGTGAGTCAGCGTCCAAAACAAATCTACATGATGCCAAATACAACTTAATCTCCGAGGGCGGTGACCTGCCTGGCATCACCCCGGTTCAGGTTGTCTGTGCTAGCAAGGCTCGATTCTTAGAAATGTTTGAGAATTGCGTCATAGTGATTTTCAATGAAGAGTTATGGGGCCATCCAATTAATTCTGCTCTATTTGTGTCTGTGTGGACCTCTTTGCTGAGAACTTAAGAAGTCTGTTTATAAATTATAAGTAATATACTTGTCTTTGTCAAAGTTTCTTTAGCTGCATTTCCGTGGCATTAATATCGGCAATATTTTTTAATTTTTAATTTTAATGGGCTGTATTATAATGGACAAAGTAGGTTATTCATTATAAATGAAACAGTAAAAAGCCCAACTGAAATAATTAGTTCAAAGGGACTGATGGAAGTAAAATGAACTATTTTATACATATTTTTATTGAGGTGGAGAGCCATGACGTTTCTCTAAAAATGAGGCCTGGAGTTTTAATTTTGACAATTTTTTACATGCTTTACATTTTAAATGATTGTGATCTTTTTTCGGCCATTCAACCCGCTGAAGTCGTGCCACTTCAGCAACCTAAAGAGGTTAGATAAGAGTTATAGGTCAATAGAAGACTGAGTGATTATGCAAAAAAAAAAAAAAAAGAAAAGAGGAAGGTAACATGGCCTGCTTCCTAACTCACACAAGGAGATGTCTCTGCATATCCAACTCGTACAGTTTGTACAGTACAGCACGTTCCAGAGCTCTCGCCAACACTCACAGTACATATCATAAACCATATATCATATTCTCATACTCAGCTGTCACTTTTATGCCCCTGGCTAGAAGGATCCAGTACATTTGTCAGGCCCAAGGTTATCTCTGTGGATTTATTTATGAGGTGACAAGACAAATGCATATAATACTTACTCCATGTTAGTGAACATTGTCTGTGAAGTGAGTTATTAGTGAGTCAGTTAGATAGAGAGAACGGTTTGAAGGGGCAGGTATGTGTACGCATGTATCTGTGTGTGTAGTTTTAGCTCTGCCGGCAGTGTATTTGTTGATTACAAGCCTGAAAGTGCATGTTTGTCTGTCTGTGTTCTTTGAGTATTGTTTGCTCTGAGCGGCTCTTTTCTTTCCCTTGAGAACAATCTACCTAAATATAGAGATCCCCGGTTCCACGAGTCCATATTGATGTGTCCTTGGGCAAGACACTTGACTCCAAATTGCTGTGCCTGCGGTGTGTTAATGGGTGTGAATGTTAGTTTGTTCTGGTGGCACCTTGCATGCTAGCCCCCTCCCTGTATGTCACATGTGTGAAGGGTGACTGACATGTGGTGTAAAAGCTTTGAATGGTCAGAAGACTAGGAAAAATGGGACACAAGCACAAGTCCATTTATCATTTACATTGAGACAGACGCAACGATGACTTTATAATTCAGTTTTTGCCCTCATTTAATTTGGTTTTAATATAATTATCACAGAGATAACAACATTTGACAGACTGAACTTTTACATCTTAGTGTGAAGTAAAATTAGTTTTTGCAAATGATTTTGCATCTGCATCATTGTACAATTTTTAAATGAATAAAAGATCATTTTTATTATCATGAATAAACAATGCATAATTGATGACCTTCTGAAGGACAATTCCGTTTTGTGTTTTTGCAAAAATGTGATTCTCCTTTGTGTTTTTGTTCTGAATCTAGGGGCTAAGGAAAGAGGCTGATGTATTATTCACAGATTGTAAAACTGTTTTGTATCTTTTTCGGAAACGATTTTCGCTACTGAAACTTTATTTTCAGCTCCCGGCATGACTTGATGATCCCATCATTAACCTAAACAGATAATAATGATATTTCAACATTAAAACAGTTTATTGAGAGAAGGAAAAACATAATCCATAATACTCCTTTCGAGTGTGCACACAACCACACTGAGACTATCCTTTGATGCCGTGGAGAACAAAGCTGAAGAGAAACACGAAACACATTATTTTAAATCTCATCCCACCACCTGAAAGCACAATGACAACAGGTTGTAGCTTTGAAGTGCCAGTAGGTGCAAATGTGTACTCTGACTCTTAGCCCGCGCTCACTGTGCGCAGCTGCTACTTAAAATAGATTGACCGGCTTTCACTACTGTGGGCAAGATTGATGTGTCGTCTAGCTTGTCAAAGTATAGAACATCTTCATGCGATTTAATTGTGAAGAATGTGCTGTGGGGATAAGCTCACATGTATGTCATTTAAAAGCCAAAAGCATCCATACAGTTGGTGTCAGTGTCATGTGTTTTTGAACGGACAGACCTTTAGTTTTTTTTCAATTTTTTTCGTGATTGTTGTTTTGCATCTCACAATTTTTTTTTGCAGATTTCTTTATCAATGATGCATTTTCTTTTTTGAACTTGACATGTCTGTCCAGCTAATTCCTCACCACCGGACCTTCTGATCTCATCAGTCCAGGGGAATGTGTTTGGTGGTTAAATGAGTGGCTTTCTCATGATCATAACTAATGGTCGGAGGAGGTCACGGTCAACTGGATACTATAGAAAATGAGCTGCATGTCTGTGACGTCTCTGCTGAGAAACCACTGCATAAGCCTCAGCGTGAGCCCACCGGAAAATATGCACCAGTAGTGTTGTGTTTGGCCGTGTTTGCTTGGTTGCATGTGCGTATGATTGGTTCGCACGTGGCGGGACATTTGTGGTTGAGTAAATGTAGAAAAGCACTTTGTGTGCATGTGTGTATGAGTGTATCCATCCCCCTTTTCCCATACCGTGGTAATCGTGCTGCCTCCCAAACAGTGGGGAGGCTCTACTTGAATTCAGGCCAAGTTATGTTTATACTTTTAACCTTATCGCCTGCAACTGTGGCTCCACGGATGCCAAGAATGTTCAGCACCCTTTCAAATGCAGTTTGGAAGGGAAAGGGGAGACAACAACAACACCTAAATAAGCATTCATTTTTGCAATGTAGGTCATCGCAAAGTGAATTTTTATATTTGGAGTCTGTACAAGATGTACTTTTTTGGTGACGATGAATGTTTGCCGCCAAGGAACCTGTTAAACCCACCACGCTGCTATGAGTGTCTCACACACCTCTCAAGTAACGGTGTGTTATCTGTCTGGCCGTCTTTCTATCAGGCTGTCAGTCACCTGAACCCGAGCAGCTGGGAACTTTGTGTGCTGATGAGCCCGCTCTGCAAATCGACACCTCGTAGCCTCAAAGCTCAGTGACACCACTTGACGACAAATGATTTACAGATCAAAGAAGCTGTGGACATGCACATGTTTATGAATGATAAATTACACTGGTAGCATCATCCACTTTTCAAATAAAGCTTCGAAGCAATTTTATAACTAAAATGTACTTTTAAAAACACTAAGACACCCTTCTCCGTGCTTACAGGACAATTGACAATGACATTGTTAATATCAGTTAATAACGTGACAACCTCTGCATTTTGAATGTTAGAGAATATGACCATATCAAGGATACTGGTTGTTTTATGCTCATGAAGAATAGACAAGACCATGCAAATAAATGTTTGTGTTTGCCAGTAAAATATCAGTAACTGCCCTGAAGTATCATGTGAAACAAAGAGTCTAATGTGTTGTTTTTACACTTGGGGCGGAGGTTCGGGATGTGTGTTAATTTGTGTGGCTGGCAATAAAACGCGTTATGTCATAAACACAAAGTGTGAACGGCTCTGCTGAAACACATTGACTTCACCTGCATGAATTCCAGTTAGCTCATTGTATTGCAACGTCATACATCACATTTGCATCAGGTCTCATTAATCAGCTATTTTATTATGAATAAAACTAAAAGAGTATAACTATAACTAAATGAAAAGTCATAAATCAAAGAGATAAGTAATCTTAAATTATCATAATATTATATTGTATTTGACCAAAATGCACATGGTCTATAATGAATATCATGTAATATGCAGACTCAATGACATTCATTCATCTCAAATTAGATCACTGTCACAAGTTAAATTCAGACTTTGTCACTTCCTGGAAAGTACATTTCTCTGTTCAGGTTGAGAAATGTAGCTCAAAGGCACAACACAACAAAGGGGAGATGTAGACGGCTGTCAAAATGTTCTGCTTCCATGATTGATTATCAACCGTAAGCGAGTGTTTAAGATGTGAATAGAAAGAATAGAAAAAAAACACACTAATGCAAGTGCAACACAGATCAGGTCTATTCTGTAATATGCAGCTGCAATTTTGTATTAAATGTAATATTGATTTAATGTGCATTCTTATATGACATATATTGTCATCAACGCAGGTTGATTGTAATGTATTTTTCTCAGATGTGAATTCTGAAATGTAAACTATAAAATAAAGAAAAGTATCATGACGCGATCTGGTCGTAAAAGTCAAGAAATCTATCAATTTCTATGGTTTGTCACAACGTTACTTGAAGGCGTCTGTGTTGAACAACCGATGGAATGCAAAGGCAGTACAAAGCGAGCTGAAAACAAATCGCAGTGGCCTGACTTGTAATTTATAAAAACATAATCATGGAGCTACCAATATGGGAACGTAAAGATTTGGCCCACTAGCAAACAATCCTCTCTGGTCCACAATAGCTCCATGCAGCTGGGGACAGGTTAAACGTCTGTAAAGCAACCCTCGTAAAGTTCACAACCCTGGAAAGCCGCAGGAAGGCAATAAAGCATCAGAGAACACGCTGTTATGCCTTCCAAAGCAGCTCAAAGGAGGCCGCCTGCCATTGTGGAAGGCAGGACAAGGCAGGTGTGAACTTTGAGGATATCTCAGACTGCCAATTACCCAAAGTGTAATTATTTGATTTAAATATATGTGCCCAATTTTATGATTCCCTGCCAGCTGAGTAGCAGGGTGTAAACAAGTGAGTATTAATTTTCCTCTGGAATATAATATATTGATATCTATTATATGATATGACTTTGGGAATTTAAATTATATTAAATATATATTTACATATTTAAAATTAAATATGAAACATGAAAAAGCTTGTGTGTGGTTCACACTTGGGATGCCGCTGGGGACCAGAATAAACTAGATAATTATGTAAAGTCATTTCTTTCCACTGCGATTATTAGTGCAAGGTTTTGGCATCGACTGTTTGACATGCAAGTTGCCTCGCGTTTACTTTTGGGACGTCAACCTGTCAGACGGGCCTCAGAGAAAAGACTGGAAAGTGGAAAAATAAATGTTTTTGTTCCACGCTGTCTGTCCTCAGCCTGTTGTGCTCATGTAACAAATGGCAGGTCCCACATTTTCATTTTGAAGTTTTGGAGCGGTATTTGCACAAGATATGTTGAGAAATTGGAAAGCACTGGGAAAGGGGAACTTCGGCCGAGTGCTCTTCTTTCTGTGCTTCTTTCCTCAACATTGTCCTTGGGAATTTCCAAGGAAACTGCTCACAAGACCTGTTCTGAGAGGACACGTTCAAGCTCACTTAAACCATGAGCACGAAGGCGTCTCCAGATCCCGTGGCTCACTGATCACACATGTAACAGCGATGTTCTTATCAAACCTAAGAGAAAGTGTTTTCCTCGGACCATGTTTACCTGAATTCCACAGATGTTTTTATAGCCAGCAGGGACAATGTGTGACTGTGCCGATGACCAATGACAATAACACTCTACCACTCCACTCTGTCTCAAGTCAAATGGAACAATTTACTGAGTTTAAAAAAAAACACACATCTAGACATCAAGTAAACATTCACTTGGACATCTTATCAATAATTGTAAATTGTGTTCAGCCACATCATATTCCAAAGTGCAGGACTGCAGGAGTCTCAGCTAATGTGGAATTTGCAAATGGTTTCCTTGTGTAGTCAGTGAGCTGCTGCCATTTTGACATCTCAAACATCCTCCTCTGTCAGACTGTACGCCCTTTTAATGGCAGACATGTCATAGCAGGAAGAGCACAGGAGTAATTAATGATATCTCAAACAACTTAATTACATTTCATTGAGCGAGTCACACTGTCCTGGCACTGTGAATGTCTCTCTCACTTATGGGCTGAAACCATCGTTCTAGTGTTAGTAACACCTGTGCTTTTCCTGCTGTGACAAGTTGAAATGTCTGGTTGACTGCTATCGTTTTGCCATTTCAGCCGTTTCATTGATTGCATTGCAACTGTTTCAAAGCTGTTACAAGGTGGTGAGGCTGTGTTCAAAGACGACATTATGGCTTGTCGCAGTGGAAAGAGCAGAGGTGTAAACATTAAAATCAATGATTTTCATTTCTCTTTTGATCTGCCTTTTGCTAAGTTGTGGGCAAGCGACTGTGGTGTAATTTGTTTGTAGCCTAACGTTAGCTTTTTCACTTTTGCGCTTCAAAAGTCATGAGTTGAGTGAAGATTTTTCACGCAAACCAAAATGACAAAACATGACAGAAAAAAAATGTGATTACCACTTGTAACAGAGATGCATGTAACTTTTAGAACATAGATTTGTAACTCGAAATGTTTTATTGAATAGATGTATCGTACGTTTTTTTACTAAAGTGTGTCTGGGAAAATGAACTACAACAGCGTTAAAAAGTAAATGTTCAAATAGGGTACTTCTGAGCAGTAAACGCTACTGTGCTGGTTTCTTTCACTTGTTTGTGTTTTTCCCTGCCATGCATGTCACAACAGAGGAAGGTGTTTTCCCCCTTCTCAACAGAAATAGGACAGTCACAGTAAGAGAGTTATTATCATTATCTGTTTTTCTATTTTGATATGCGTGCCATGTCCTCCCATGACTTGCTTTATGTGGCCACCCAGACCACTCCACCCAACAGCACATAATAGAAAGAGACTAAACCTGGATTTGGGAACATTGTGTCAATGTCAAGAAGGTATAATGGTGATCACTTTTTCAGAGATTGCTATGTGTAACAATGGTATCAAATGTTATTAATTAACTTTTTTCTTTATCGTGTGTACAAACGACTCAAAGGCAAACCCTCTACCGGCTCTCTACAACACAACTCTATTCACAAGGTTGTCTGGAGTTCATGTCCTGTCCTATTTACATCTTAACTTCCTGCGGCCCACTGAAAGCTCTCGTCACAGGGGTAAAAACTGTACGGAGGACGAGGGATGTTTACCACACACAGTCACACTGATAGACCACAATGGAGGAGGGAGAGTTGCATAATCCCTCCAAAACAATACCAAATAACTGTTTTGGTAGAAAGTAGTATGACCACAAACATGCCAACTGTTCCATAAACTCAACACTGTCTGTGTACATTAGTAGTGTACTGAAAGTATTTCAAGAATAAAAACGTTAACATATTGAATATGTCACGATGTTCACTCGCATTCTTTTTGCTTGTCTTGCATATACAATATGTTAAATATAGATCAAGAGATTGCCTCTCTACAATTACAAGCGTGCAGCACTGAACTGCAGTACACAACCATGAACTGCAGTACACAACCATGTGGCCCCTCTGTGGGTTTTCCACATTATGTATAGCTATTACACGTGTTGAAAGTCTGTACACACATCCAGTACCCATATAATCTTGCACTAGAGTCTATTCGTTGTCAGACTTTTTCATTTTAGTTCCCCCAAAAAAACCACAAAGCCCTGTTTTTGATTTTAGAAGTAAAAAATAGTTTTTTATTTAATGTTTATTTGACAGAAATTCTATTTTCAGTAGTGTCTTATTATGTCAAACAATAATGAGGACAATCTTGTGACTGGTGACCCCTGTTATGAAGGAGCGTCGCTTGAAGAATGTACAGTATGTTCAGTATTAAACAGGTTATGCAACCATCTCCCCTTTGAACCGGCATGTGTCACATGGCACTGCGGAGGTCAGAAGGGCTTTACATTATATGCAGGCTCTTGCTGTGCATCGGTGCCATGAACCCGGGCCGGGGTATCGCATGAATCCGTAACCAGTGGCTCTTGACCTTTTGTCTTTATGAATAAGATGTCCTGAGCTGGCCGCATTCCAGAACGGCTTTGATCAGTCGGGATACAAACACAGCGGACATCATCGAGAAAAAAACACAAGAAGTTCTCAAGAGCAACCCACATTATCGCTGTGCTGTTTCAATTTAGATGTCTTTTATCCTCAATGTTTTGTTTTAAACAACCAAATTGGATATGCTTTATCTTATGATTGTGGTTAAATGACACCCCATGATACATTTTGAGTTTCAAGGTTTCAGCCCAAGATTCTAAAATACAATGTTTTCTTTATCACAGGTAAACTGTTCAGAACAAAAAATGTCTTCTTCATGTTTTTCACGCATCACTAGACACGTGGACTAACTATATTAACTATAATAAATCAAACAACAGCTTGGATCGAGGTCACACTCTCACGTTCACCTTTCTAGAAGCATGACAAACTCCAGACACTTGAACCACAGACTCCCTTGTGTGTACTTCATGTTCACATGGGTTAGCAATGCTACCAATGTCATGTCTCAAAATAGTCATCAGTTTTGACCTTTTAAATCCAAAACTAGAGTTTTGGACTTTGGATTTTCAACAGTTAATTTCCCCCAAAACAAGACAAAGTAAGCACTTTTCTAATGTTGACAACTTTGAGGATTACTTCTTGGCCCATTATGTCATATGTGGACATAAATAAACGTGTAATAGGACACACGACTACATCAGATTTACAAATGCTGAGCCAATGATTCATGGCTTTGTCTGCGTGGCTGAACTTTGTACATTTGAGGAAGTTACAGAGGAAAGAGCTGTGTCTACTGAGCTTCATACGGGTGAAGGCGTTACTGGCTCACAGTCATGACCAGGCAGATATAAATAAATAAATAAATCTGGCACTGACAGGTTGTAGCCAACCCCTGCTTGAACTTTTGTGTTGTTTTTTGTTCTTTGACCCTCTCTCCTGCAAAGGTCAATGTCAACACCCACTTTAAAGAGGTCACTTTGCCCTGTCAGCAGGTCAAATAAGAAGTGTGAAGGAAGATATTAATGAAGTCGTGTTTTGAAGTTGGGTAAAGTGTTGTGTCCCTGAAGCTAGTAATCGGGTTTCTTACGTGAGAGCAAGAACGGAACATTTTGCATATCATATAACCCGTCTATCATCAACAATTTGCAGCTCTTTTGAACTACTGTGGAAATAGCACGACGCTGCATTACAGCATGGCACACAGCTAAAATTTGACATTCGTCTCATTCGGCTTTAATGTTGACATGATGAATATTCTGACATTCAGGGGACACACAAGTTGTGTATGTCTCCATGAAAAGCAGTCCGACCAAATTATTCCCCTGCATGCGATCCTTACCACATTGAGGCAGAGCCCGCTTATCCCAGCACAACCCTTGAATTTCCATCCAAAACAGATGTTCTTTTTTAGTTTTTTTTTTCATTGCATAACACCAGCAATCCAACACAAACTCTTCTTCTCGCGGCGGCCGGGTTTCAAGCAAGCTCCAATCTAAAGTCTAATTCCACACCGAAGGTTCTCCCCACACTTATATTTATAGCAACTGAATCACTGATGCTTCGACTCAGATCGGCTGTGTTTTGCCTTTTTAGAAAGTGCGGCGGAAGCGAGAAATGGGTGCGAGCCTTTACTCATTAACAAATTAATGTGAAAACATCCGACACATCAGCTAATGAGCTTTTAAACAGGGGTGATCGATGTTTAATTGATAATGCTTCTTGGACTCACTGTTCCTAAATGATTCCCAAAATAGAATGACAAAACAAGTGTTAAAGCAAACTAGTAAATCAAAACAAACACGTTTTGTAAGCCTCTGTGGCATGTACACACTAGCCGTGCAGCCAGAGAAATGTTTCCACTGTGTTTGAGGCTGCCTTGGCCATTAACACAAGTATGATTCAACTTTAGCACGACTTCCTGCTGTGGCCGACACTGCGACCTCTTTTCATTGATATGCACGAGGTGTTTGGGTATCGAGATAAGTAGAAAGACTGACTCCAGCTAGCTCGTCTATGCGGTCTCCCTTCTCTTTGCGACGTTAGACCAATGTCCTCCTCAGTCCATACGCTGTACACCCTGCCACTAGTTCAGGATAGACAGTATTTTAGAGCAGCCATATTGATCACATAGAATCAGTTGTTTTGGGAGGGACCAGTTTCATGGGTAAACTTGTGCAATGGGGAAGAGGCCGTGTTTCCTCTGGTGCTATTTTATATAATGGTGGTGATTCTGGGCCCGAGCTAAGACTCTGTTCTCAGTGATAGATGGATGCGTGCGCGGTGTACACACCAGGGAAGCCGCAACATATCTAGTTACACACATTGAACTGACTGGCTGCCAATCTGTCTGAAGGGAAATGCTACTCGGACAAACTGTTTTTTTTCTCACCTCAGGCAGATTCCAATCCTCTGGCAACCAGCTATTATTACTTCAATGTCATTAGTGGTCACACTGTTTTTGACTTTGGGAAGAAAACAAAAAAAAGTTTGTATGCTTTTCTTCAAAGTCGAAGAAAATGAGACAAGTCTTTTCTCAGTCTGAGGAGCAAGATGCTGGATGAAAAGTACCTTTGTCTGAAGCCAGAACCTTGCGGTTCACTGCTACATTGTGTTGATTTTACAAATCACATGACATTAAAAGCCGAACGGAAATCAGCATAAGTATCATACATTCAATGTTGTGGAACCTCCAAGAGTTCAGTTATGCAAAATGTGTTGTTTACCCTGGAAGTCAAAGGAGAAGAACTTCACAGCGGTTCTCTTATTTTAGCACCAAGAAATTAAATCCTTGTGGGTGTTGTTGCAGCTAGCGTATCGTCTTCCCTGTCTGGATTTTCAAAGAATAAATTGCTCCAAACACACATATATATATATATATATATTTTTTTTTTTAAATCAGTAGTAGTCCCCCATTACTGCTCGTGCAAAAATGTTACCTTGCATTAACTACACCGGCTTAACAACTGTTGGCTATTCAGTTAAGCAAATGAAATAGATACTACATGTTCAACATTACCTAATGTATTTAACTTTGAGGGTGGTGTCCCATATTAATCTAAAATATGTCATGTTTTGGATCTCACACACACGCTACGTAGGCACAGTTGATGAACAAAAGACAGTGTGTCAACGTATTGTATTATGTAAACATACGGTTTATTGCAAATGTGCAGTTGTATCCAAACACCATAGTGAACAACTTTTTCGAGGATACTTTACAGCAACAATACCATTATCTTTACAAAAACACATTAAAAAAAACTTTCGCACTAGCTACAAACAAGTCTTCTCCCTGTGAAGTTGTGTACACATGGTCCTGGTTTGCTCGCCTTCAGTTGTGTGAGAAAAAAAAAATTAAAATAAAAAACAAAAAGGGCAAAAAGTCTTTGGTAGCTAGAAAACAACAGAGCTCAGTGTGGAAATGTGTTTCTATCGTACTAAAGACAGGCAATGTTGTCATGCCATCGTTTTCCAGTTGGCATCTGAGCAAGTAACAGACCAGATACTGGACAAAGTTGCTAAAATCAGGAGTGCATCTGCAGCGACAAATGCTGGCTTCTGCTTCTGCTCGCCATCTCTACTACGTCCTCCTCAGGACGTTTCCACTTTATGTACATTGTAGTTAGCCTTTGCTTTGAGGAGCTAGGCAGACAAAGTGGGCACATATGCCTGTCCGCCCCCAGATTACAAAAAAAGTCTTTTCAGACTCCTTTTTTTTTTTTTTTTTTTTTTTTTTAACAAAACAGCTTTTTGTTCAGAATCACAAACAAAAACCCAAGATATAGCAGGATTAGTTCCCCCCCATAAAAGCAGCAAGCCCCAACTGTTGGCAATGCAAGATTACATTTTATGAATCATTACAGTACACTGGTCAGTCTACTGCAGCAGTCAATCAGCTCTGATCGGCTGTACTGCGTTAACCTCCACCTCTGTTGCCTTAGCTTATCCTGATGACTATTCTTGTTATGCTTGGATGTACATGAACACATGAGCAATACATTGGAGGCAAAGTCGTCGTTATGTGGCTGAAATGTGTGGCTGGAGGTCCTTGAAACTCGGGATTTCGAGAGCAGACATATCCACATGACGGGACTCTTCTCGTTTGAGACGTGGAGGACCGCCTCAAATGGGTCTCCTCCGGGTGAGCGGGGAGCAACCTCCAACACTTTCCAAGTTAGCACCTGCAGGGCCAGCCCGATCGACACCTCTTCGCCACGCTCTCTCGAGCAAAGGGCGTTCGTTGGAAGGGTTCGGCAAGGCAGGGAAAGCCCCCCGGCCCTTGCCGTCTGAAAGCAAGCGCTTGTCGGTGCCTAGTCAGCCCTCTTTCTATCCTCAGCGCTTTTGTCTACACAGAGAGACTACGACAAAGAGTTGGATGGTATCAGCGGCCGGGCCTGACACCGCACAGGTCAGAGCGTCTTAAGTTCTGTTTCGTGCTTATCAGTGTCAGCAGTTCTTGTGTGTCTCATCGGTCATTTACAGCCCCGATGCTTCACCTTCGTGGTTACGAAGGGTTCTCGGCGGCGGCGACTTTGTAACGCTTACGTTCAAAATGGAGGTCCATTACTGTAAAGAGACAGTGGCTCTGCCCGCCCCAAGGCAGAGCCACTTATACAGCAGAGCCAGGACTGTGGATGCAGGGCTGGTGCTGGTCTGGGGTCAGCTGGGCGCTCAGATTGTCCAGGGGTAACAGCGCGTCTGTCGGGATACGAGACTGGAACTTCTCCAGCTGCTCGGGGCTGGCCAGGTTCTTCAGCAGGTAGTTCTCCCTTTCCAGCTGGTTGTTCTTCTCCGCCAGCTCTTTGATCTGCTCTTTGAGGACCTCCACCTCCTCACGCACCGCGTACATCAGGTGGTTCTTGACAAGATCCTGCCATGAAAAAAAGAAGCGAAAATGGATCAGTTTAGATATAAAAGCAGAGAAATGCTATCAGCTGATGCATGTGCTAAACAATAAATAAATGATGGGGTTTGCTGTCAGAGCATATCTTCTACACCATGTTGTCTATTTGCTGGCATGGATCTCTTGTGAGCTACAGATACGTGTAGATGTTACAACTTGGACTCAAGGGTGTTTTCAATAATTCTGTGATTTTTTTTTTTTGTCAGTCTCTCCTTTTGTTTTGTAATCCCTGCTCTTGTTGTCACATGAATAAAGCACACAGTAGCCTGTGAACAGGAACTTCCTTGGGCATTCATAAAGTGCTAGTTGTGTGCAGAATGAATTGGGGGAAACAGCATTCGGAGGTCAGTGGGTTGACGTGCATGCTCTGCACAGTGCAACCTATAGTGTTGGTTATCTTGGCTTACCATCGCCTGTTCAATCTTGTTGTCGATGGCCACAACGCTAGCACCAGAGGCACTGCAGAAGAGAAGGAGAAAAAGAGGCCGTAAATGAACAGTTCAAAGCCTTTACATCAACTCAACGTGAATTCGTAGTTGTTTGGCAGTGAAACACAACGCATTCAAAACAGAAAGGAAAAGTGTGTGTTTAACCTGCGTGTGTACGCTGCAGGTGCATTGCTTTGACTATCAGGCTGTTATTGAGGCTCAATAACAGCCCACTAGTGTGTAACGCGCGCAGTGTGTGAGACAGTGAACACACACATATCCGCTCAAAGTCCAAATAAACAGCAGCAGAGAGAAAGAGAGCCGAGCAGACGGCACTTCCAGGCATTTTGTAATAACACATGATATCAGACATTGCACGCGAGCGCGATATGTTTTTGAAGGGCTTTATGGAAATACAGTAAGGATAGCTGGAGGCCTGCAGACAACAACAAAAAAGTGCTCGCGCTCCGATGCACAACAAGCGCATTCTTGCAGAACAAAATAGCAACACTGTCATTCACCATGTGGCGACTTGTGTCGGATATTTACCTGTTGTCAAGTTTGACCGATACAACGTCTCCTCCGAGAAACGAGGAGAAGAACGAGATGGAGAAGTTGTGTAACTGGTAGACGGCCACCTCCATGGGTGTTTTGCCGAACATCTCCGTGCTCATGTTGAGTACCAGACTCGTTTGGATCACGCTTCTCGCCACGTTTGCGACGGGGTGGGTCAGCTAAGTGTATATCCGGAGTGTGTTGGGTCTGTCGTAGCGATGCACTCGCGCGCTGCAGTTGTCTGAGCGCAGTGCTGTGTCGGGGTGTGAGCTTCGCCGGTTTAAAACAAGCGACTGTCTGATGCTATTTCTGCCACCGGCTGCTATTTAAATGGCTTGCCTTCTGACGTCATCTGACGCACGCATATATTAGTCAAATGAGTCGGCGGGGTCGGGGTTTAGGCCGCCTTCCCTGTCATAGAGGGAAAAAATGGATTCACGAGGCTGGCTCTAGTAGTATTTTTACCACCGGGTTATTAAGGTGGGTTCCATTGACGTATTCAATGCTTGTCTTCTAGTACGACAGCTTTTTATTTTACTTTGCTTATATATGTCTGGTTGTTAGAGATAGGCAGAAGGAAATATCATCAACAACATATCAAAGACAAAACAACTTGGTGTTTTCGTTCCATTAAAACAATGCATTTTACATCTTTATTCTGCAATTTAAAAAAATTCAGAATATCCCTTTCAAACAGTTAATTTATAAAACAAAACGAATGCAAGAAAAACAATGCAGTTTAGGTTGCATTAAAGCTTAATATTTGTAAACAAAAGGAATACCAGAAAATAAACGAGTTTTAGATGAGCATTTGAATGCAGCATTGCATATGTCCTGTTTCTGAACTTTCCTTCTGCTACACTAGCTTTTGCAGTTAACCCACAGACCGAGGTCCGTACTCACTACAACACTAATCCTCATGACCACCATCCGAACAAATGCAATCACAGTATGTCTGCATAAATAAGTGACTCGTGTTGCTATTAAATACAAACTCGATCTGGACACAGCAAGGATGTGGTGAGGATTCGTATCATCTGACGTTCACGTGAATCAATTACATTAAAGGAACGTATTGTTAATTACAAAACAAAGTCGGTATTTAGTAGTTCTTGATTTGCCTAATGTAACATTTTACAACTTAAGATAGGTCTGTCCTTTATTACTACACGATAATGACAACAATAACAGGTTGTTCCCATCACTTTATTGTTGTTTGTTAAAAAAATGCTAAATGCTATAACGGAATGTCCTGCACCTTACGACCTAATGCAAAGGTAGTAGATACCAAAGGTACTTTTCCACCTTCTCCCCGGTAAATTTCCCCTGTGTCCATACCTGAACTCTATCGGCCTCTAGTGGTAATAACGTATAATGCACCATCCCGTAGGGACAATGTCAATAACAAAGGCTGTTTCAGGACGCAGTGTTTACTACGGAATTTTCCGTACACCTTTTCCTACCCCCACAAAGCAACAGCTCCAGTTTTTCCTGCTTAGAAAACACATAAGAAACTCTTAAAGGCCAACCATTCTTTCATTCATGGTGTTGTAATTTTTGTCTGCAATTGATTGAGATGGTTCTATGTTTTATTTGTTTGTACACAAGTTGCCTCCTGTTGCTGCCTTTTTGACCAGATTGTCTTTGTAAATGAGAACTGGTTTTCAATTGACTTTTCTGGTTAAATAAAGGTTAAATAACAATCCATTCACATATTTAATTGTTGCATTCCATAGCCTTGCACTTGTTAGTTTTTGTTGCACTAGTTTACCTTAATGTGTGGACTAAACAACCAAGCAGTCACGCATATTTTAGAGAAACACAGATTGTAATGCATGAGTTGTTTGTCCCACAACTTATAGTGTGTGAATTTCCACTCCACTCATTGGGAGGCATACGGGAATGAGTCCAAAGCACTGTTCTCTGGTGTATGACCTCTTGCACTTCACATCCACTGTTGAACTGGCATCGTGCAACATGTGGCGCAACTGTACTGAGCATCCTGCAACGTGTAATAAACAATTTGTGTGAGAAGCCGACCACAGAGAAAAACAGACCTGCTATCTTTTATCTTTCTTTTCACGGCATTTTCCAGTGCTGGCAGTTCTATTGAGCAATAGAGCTTGTTTTCAGCGAGGCGTCCATGCATGTTTTATTAGCTTTAATATAATTTCTCAGCGCTGTCACATTGCGTTCCCTTTTGCTGTTACAATTATCTGATCCCTGATAATGAGCCAATCAAGTATTTATTATAATTTTCTTCCAAAGCAACAACGACATGTAGAACATTACCGGCTAGTCAAAATAAATGATTCTCTGAGTGGGTTTTACGTCTAATCCTAGTAGCCATTACATGTGGTTCATGCATATCCTAATAAATGCCATATATATATATATATATATATATATATACATACATACTTCCTTCAAATTTCCTAAAACAGTTTGCACTGCTTAGAAAAAGAAAACATGGATTTAAAACGATAACAAATGACCAAGAGCCTACTTTTTGATCATTGCATAGCACACCGCCTGCCACGTCTTTTGGAGAAAAAGGAGTTCTGTTACGTAACACAATAATTAGAGTGGAAAGTCTGACTGTTGGTAGGCCTAACAAGGCTCAGCAGAAAGAACATTGACTGAGTATTAGGGGCCATAGTGCCTGTCGTCTCAGATTTTGTGCCGTGAGACTACAGCTGCCAGGTTTAATAGCAGACCTTGTTCTGGCAATGAGGGGCTGGTGAATTACCTTGCCCCGCTGTGATAGTCCCATTTACGATAGGGGGGAGTCACGGCAATGTGGTTGTAGCCTGTGGTTCTGCTGAGATGCATAGATAGAGAGTGAGGAGCGTGCCTGCGCAGTTCAAGTAAAATATACCTAATAAGCCACATGCAGTAAGAAGTCGACAGTGTTAACTAGGATGCCCTAAGCTTAATATCTGCTACAACACAAGCACACACAACATAAGCAGTTCTAGTTTAAATTGTGTCTGCATTTTTCTATGACCATGGTTGCCGCGCGCCAAATCCAGTGATTCACTCCACTGCCAGGCGATAGGCCTCGGCTTCCATCTGATGTCCCATGTGCAAGAGCCAACCGGTGTTATATAATACTGTGATTCGTCTTTATCAATGGCCGAAGAAGAAAGAAGCCGAGACAGGTCTGGCGTTGTGGGGTTCGGTCGCACCAAATTCGAGATGAACACAATGCAGACCAACAAGGAACGCTGGTCGTCAACTCCACAGAGAAAACAAAATCTATCAGTTTGCGATCTCTTCTTGGACAAAAGGTCTTTTCTTTACTGTGTGTGTCCCATCTGCACTCTCATAATTAGGAATGCATGGCGTGTAGGAGAGCGTGGCCCGGGAACACACAGCCCTGCCATAGGCTGCAGCCAGAGGCCGTCTCAGAGGAAGCTGCCATTGTGGGCAACAAGAGCGGTTACAACCAATGAATACAGAACACTGCAAACACCCAGCGGTGCTCGTTATCACATCACTTATACGTCTCCCGAGGCATGAATAGGAACGAGGCACACGGCCTTGGTCTCGCTGGTGAGGTTTTTCCATAAATTTAACAAGCTGTCAATTTCTGCCCTTTGATCGCATGTAATGGGACTGTACGTGATAGCGTGTAGTAAACATGCAGTACATGCAGAAAAGGATGACAAGACTGACATTGTTATCTGAGAGCCGCCAGAGATATCACGTTATGCTTGCATTCAACGCTGCAGCCCACAATTACCGGAAACGCAAAAGATGACAACAACAAGATTGAGTAATGAAAATGTGTTAAAGAGGCATAATAACTTATTAAGCACAGCTGATACACATACGGTTAATTTCCTATTATATTTCGTTCTATATTTGGCAAGATTGGACACTATGAAAAACTGTTAAGATGCTGCCTCACATGTGAATTGTAATCCGAGCCATTTCATGACAAATACTGCATCCGCGACTCTACATCATATTGACAGTGACACACTGCCGTTACCATCCATCTTCTCCCGAACTGTTAACGTGCCTTTAACGTGTCTGTCACTGACACACATCACTGTCATGCCCTCTATCTCACTCGCTAGATACACTCTCTGACTCCCCTCCGCTGTCCCCCCACTTACCGCCGATCTGGCCTCTTGAACAGACTCGGTGAGTAAGGGGGCGAGTAGCTCATGGCCCTCTCAGGATAGCTGAAGTGCTGGTAGTGGCAGCAGAATCTGTGGGCCGGTTCGGCCAGGCGGAGGGCACACAGCGTCCTGGGACAGGGTGGCGTAGCCCCAACAGGCGCAACTACAGCGGGGCGCGTCTGAGTGTTTCCCATCTTGGCTTTCGAATGAAGGGGCTGCTCGAGAGGCAGGAGTCGTCTGACTGTTTGCTCGCTGTTCTGTTGCTGTTTTGTTCTCAAAGCACAAAGAGACAATTGAGCGCTGGCCATACCTCTGAATGTCCAGCCATAACTGTGGGTGCCATGCTCTGACTGGCACTTGTATGATGTGTCTCCAACCCAGTTGAACACAATGCCCCAGAGTCACAATGGAAATTACATTTTCCTAAAAGGGAATTGTTTCATCTTAACACAAGGAGGCAGACAAAGCAAAATATATTTTTTCTGAGTTTATCTGGAAGGAGCAATGTTGTTCTCCATACCTCATTGAATCAGAGGTAATATGTGTAATAAAACACATCGTTGAGCCACTGTTGCATTATGTGAAACAAACTCGCTCCCCATGTAATGACCTTATCCGACCGGCACCAGATTTTCCAGAATATTAAAGGCAGCCAAATAAGACCAAACGTCAAAGGGTTGTTTGATCAATTATGTGGAATTTATTTGGACTTCTCCTCCACAGAGAAATTGTGAGACCACTTCTTAGAGTTTGTATGCAAAATCAAACTGAGGCAGATGAATTCAGTGGCTTCTTTTGTAACATTTCAGATTGCGTGTGTGTCCCTGAAACGCTTTGAAACTCTGACAAGTGTGTTTGTCAGTTTGAGTAAGCCTCTTTTTGTCATGAGGGCAGTAATTAATCCAGTGATGTTTAGAGAGCTATTGCTGGTGTTAAAGGTGTAACAGCAAAAGAGAGCCGCTCCTTCCATCATTAATTATAAGCGGCTTTCAAGTTTGACAGTTCAACGTTAATGTCTCACATCTCTAGTCTGCCTTAAATGTTGGCAAGTGGAATGTTTTGACATGGGATATTCTACACAGACAGCACAGCGTGTTTGTGGTGTTACATGACCGAAAGTCGTGTAAAACCAGTTTCTGCATGTTATCTTTTTGAAAACATTTCCTTTGGGTTGTAGCATTTGCATATTGACATTTATAAAGATAGGAATTAATGTAATCTGTTGTGCCATTAAGGTAGAAATTCAGAAGACAAATGTATAATAAACTAAATGTCAAGCAATAACTGTAGGGAGCTTCATAGATGTGAGTCCACTACAGTATCACTTTTAGAAGAATAAGATAGCAAGAAAATTAGATTCATAGCAATGTATAAATAAATAGTATAGACCATTTGGCCGGGTAAATATTATCATGATGGAATTTCAGGTTCACTCAGTTCAGTTTCTAACAATCACTGCTCACAATCATTATTCGGGGTTACTTGCCCGGAACAGCAGTTCATAGAAATGTATGTTCCCTGCATCGCTGAAGAAAGGGAGCACATGAATAAGGCCTTTGCTCTCATATGATTATGTGATGGCAGTGATCAACATCCTGTAAAACCAGGTGTCAAGTCTGATAGTTGAAGGCTCTAAAGGTTAACACATTGTCATGTTCAACATTACTATAAGTTACAAGCACCTGAAGACCTATTTTTAATAGGCTGTATTTAGCTACAGAAGGGATTTAACCTATGTATATGTGCATGGTAGGAAACATAGAAGCATTCATTCTCCTGTATACCCATGAAGGCAGCTGAAAATCAGAGGACACCACAAGCAGGTGTGTGTGTGTGTGTGTGTGTGTGTGTGTGTGTGTGTGTGTGTGTGTGTGTGTGTGTGTGTGTGTGTGTGTGTGTGTGTGTGTGTGTGTGTGTGTGTGTGTGTGTTTTGTACTTTTAAGCATCTGTGAGGAACTGTAACTCATTAGCATCTTATTTGCTATTACAAAATTCTGCTTGGGTGACATGCTAAACAATTACCACCAAGGCAGGAACTGCTCCTTGATCACATTTTCCCAGACAAAAAGGGCCACTTAAATGCTTAATTTCTACTTAATTTCACTTCATACAAAGTGATAATAAGTTCATTAACAGTAGCCTTCCCTGAAACTAATAGCAGTTTACAGCAGGACAAGCAGTACAGTAGCTAATAGTGCTCCGTGCAGTATATTGCAGTTAACAAGCTTGGGGACTTGGCAGCATCTGGCACCAGGCTGTGATTCAGCAGAAGCCAGACAGCTTCAGGCCATAATGTAAAGATTTACCTTGTGCTATAATGGGGAGTATGTCCTGGCTAGATTTACTATGAAAATACTGAAACAGAGCCAAGACCCAGAGGAGTGTGCTCGGGAAAATGGCAGTATGGTGAACCCCTGTCAGGCCACATGCCCAGCATCCCTCCAGAAAGAAATAACAGTACAGTCTAGCCCCCATAGCGTATGAGATTACCATTTGTGCAGCGCAAACGTGTTTATGCAAGATTGTCAGCTTTGAAATATAAGGGATTGGACTCTAAGGAAGCCACTAAGTGCTCTCACTAATGACTCTGTGGATGCTCTACATAAGGTCATAGGTTGTGGACGCAATTGGCCATGTCGTGTTAAATAGCAGCGGAATATGTTATTAGCAACGTCAAAGCCCTTCGACTCGGTACGGGTCGCCTAGTTTAACCCAACCTTTTTTCAAGAAAGCTGCTGGATTTCGGTGTGGTGTAATTAGATACACGTCACTACAGGGTATAGCTTTTGCGTATGAAACATGCTGATTACTTGCATACAAAGTGAATACACAAAAGACTGGATCCAAAGCAGTGGCAGAGCTGCATCTTTGCATGGCACCTCTGATAAATACACTGTTGGCTGGATCATGTCCCAGAACAAAAGGTTATAGAGTTCAGTGCCATCTGTCTATATTCATCTGCCTATGCTACTTTAGTGTCCTGTATACCTCAGCTGTCGTATTTGGTGTGGTTGTGTGTATCTATTTCTAACCTGAGTTGCCCTCAGACTGTCATGGCGCTGAGAAATGGAAATCTACTGTATGTGTTGTGAAGCTGACGTACTGTTGAATCACAGCGATGGGTGACATTTCACGATCAGATCTAAGTTGGCAGGTTTTCTTTTTCTTCCAAACCATGTCACATGTCCAAAAAGGATGTCACTAAGAAGGTTGGTAGCATCTGTGCTGTACGTAAATATATCTGCTCAGTGACGGCTGAGCATCTTTGAATTAGAATTTATTAAAACGATAGCCACTTCTGGTGTAGCATTTCATTTTAGAGTGGAGCCATCTTTAAATGGCTGCATACATGTTAAGGTAATATAACTACTAAATGATGGCTGAGCATCTTTATAGACCAACCACTTAATTGTTGTATAGCACAAACCGTGAATGGCCTGCATTAGTTTGTCATGAGGGCAAATGACAGACAAAATCCAACTTTTTAAAAAGCAATACTGATTTTGAGAGCATCTTTTAGAGGAAAACTAAAGAGTGAGGGGATGACAAGAACCAACAGGATCATCATGACAAATAGGTCATTTTACTAATGACTTCTTCCTTGAAACAACTAATTAAATCACCAAGTTTCTTCTTTTCCACGTACACCATTATACCTTATTCTCTCTTTCTTTCCTTTCCTTTATTCTTCTCTAAAGTATGCCTCACTCGAACGTTACCGCCTCCTTCTTTTAATCCATTCCTCCCTCTCAATCTCTCCTTCTCTCCATCTCTCCACCTTCCTCGTCTTTTTGCAGCTGTGTGACCCAAGTCACCGGCAACTGGGACAACACTGGAGGGAGCTGGGCCCTCGATGGGCCGTCCCCTGGTGTGTGTTTGTGTGCTTGCTTGTGTTTTTGTTTGCCCATGTGTATGTCGATGCGTGCGGTTCGCCACACGCTTGCTTATGTGCATGCTCATGCACGTCTGGCCTTGTCAGCACAATCTGGATTTAACTGGATGATAGGCACCCTGCTAAGTATCGCTGTCAGTGTCATCCAAACACAGAAACGTTCCCACAGACTCCAGCAGGCTCCTCCGCTGAGCATTAAAGCTAAACCGTTGTCACCTGCGAGATGACGATGGAGCAACGACTAATTTCCCACGGATACATTTGAGACGAGTCATTGCCGGTCATTGCTGAAGGAAAGTGCATCAAACTTAAACGGCGACATGAATCAGCATTAAATATTCCCTCATGTGACAAGACATTAAACAAAGCATATATTTGATGTAGATGTATGAATCATACATACATTACTTGTAATTATTTTATTTTGTCATACACTTTTGTCAGTCCCTCTCTGCCCTGTGGTGCCCGACATCGCCAAAGCTTCATAATACAATCTAAGTCTTATGATGAATCATGCTGGTGAAATGTTGTCAACTGCAAACAAAGTTATCTATTTGATGTTGTTCTAAACGTCAAACATATCAGTTCCTTCCTTGTAAAGCCACTCGCAAAATCCCAGTAAAGATACGTGTGTCTCACAGTGATCAGGGCCGCGTTTCTACAAAGTTATTCATATTTTTAGCCTGAGAAACTTTCCTCAGCCTGCCTTCCACTGATCTCCACAAGCCAAACAAATGATATTTTTTCTCCTTCAACAAGACCACAGGAATGACTCAGATCATAATTCAATCGGCGTGTCTATTTGAACACAGCGTGCTCTGACTCAAGCAAGAGCAATGATATAATAATAACTGATCTATTATGTACGGCAACTTTTGTTTACAAAACCACGCTGTAGAATACAGATACTGGGGAGATCATACAACGCCCTCAAAATGAAGCATTTCTTTCATTTATCCTGTTCAAATTGTGGACTGTACTTCCTATAGGCGGACATACAGGACACTGTGTTCAAATCATGAATAGAAACAGGACATGGACCACTTCTCCTCGGTAGTGAATACTCTCCACATCTTTAACGCCACCCTCTTTGTGTTTTAACTTGGCAGAACACTATAGAAAACTTGGATTGATTGCTACAGACCTAGCATCTATGCAGTCAGACATCAAGCTACGCTGCGTTCATATGTAAATATGCACATAAATTTAGCCCAGCTACACAGTTGTGTTGAAACCATTCACATGCCGCTTTTCACTTTCTTTCAAAGGCGAACCTGATATAACTCAAAGAGCAGCTGTGAAGTGGTGAAACAGGGAACCTGTGTATATTCAGCACCTTGTATAATTCCCTAATAGCATCACAAATGAAAACCACTCCACCAAATGTGGAGTCTGAAAAAGCACAGTGGCAATAGTCCCACATACAAACAGAGGGAAGGACTGAGAGAACATAGTGTACTGTACACAATGTTTCCTCAGCCTGTCTGCGTGGTGAGGATCCCCAACCGTCAGAGAGACAGACAAGGTCAGACCCAGATGTGCATGCCCCATTCTTAAAGTCTTAAAAGGAAAATATGTTGGAGTTTAATAGAAGAAAGCTTTGAGAAGTGTTAATGAGAGAGTGCAATTAAAGCAGCCACATCTCCTTCGTGAGAAAAACTGAAATGTATATCCAGATGTCGGCCACCCGTGTGAAGACTGTAAAACAAGTACGTTCAGGCAATAAACACACACATTGCATCATCGTTCTCAATGCTCCATTTAGTGTTAATTGCAAGTAACTTTAAAAAGAAAAAGTAATATAAGTAATTGCAGCCTTGAGGATGCTTTATATGTTTTGTTAAAACCCTAATCTGTCCACGAAGTAGTAAATGCTTAAATCATGCAACAACTGATGTGAAAATAATTGTGTTTTAGATACAATTATTCATGTTCAAAAGTGTTTGTGTAAGTGTACATAATGCTTCTTACGATTTATGTCATAACATTGCATGTATATGTATGTTTACGCTTGCTAACTAATTTGTGAAGAATAAATCCAAGTGAAAAAAGTAGCTCAGGATGATCTTTTAAAAAAAATAATATACAAAAGAATAATTCAATCTTGTTTTTCTGACATGCCTCATTAGTGTACGTACATATCTATAATTTATCTTCAGCAATGATTTACCCTGTATGGCTGTGTATTTCTCACACGCTGCATTTATTGCTTCTTTTTATGGTTTATTCCCACATCTGCCCTGGATCCACAGCATGAACTTTATGCGTGCCTGAAAAAAACCCATCTGTAATTGATGATATACAGTACAGTTATACAACAAACTATAGCGCTCCCTACGAGTGCTATGAAACAGCATGTTTGTCACTGCATGTAAGTCGGATTCAACTGTGAAGACGCATGCATGGCTGATTAACTAAGAATCAATCACATGTCTCCTCTCTGATGCGCTTTTGACCTGTGCATCATGTCAATGGCCAGTGTCCTTGTTATACTTATACTGTGACTGACAGTGGCCTCGTATTTAAGTTATATTGAATGTCCTAAATATAGACATATGCATTTTAAAAGACAGGTGTCTAACAAGGGCTAACAGTTACAGTCACGTCTCAGCCTGAGCTTGAATCAAGTTCTTCCTACTTTAATTCCCTCCTCAAAATGTTTACTGTTGCATTAGTGTGTGAATGATATCAGTTCAGCAGGATGTATAGTGTAGCACAAGAGCACTATTTAAGGATGTGATTCAGTCAGGGGAAGGATCAGCATCAAAAGCTGCCGCGGGATCCAAATAAACCGGGAACATAGTGATATCCAGTGCTGTGCTGAGCTGAGAGGTTGTTTGGGAGTTTACAGGAACCCCTGCCTATCCGGCCTTCAAAAGGCCAAAAGCCTTTCCCTCGCACAAAGACGCAAGTCTTATAAGCTTCAGTGATTGGCCACTTGAGTTGTTTAGTTTTTTTCTCTTTCTTGGTCACACTCACGACTCGCACAGTCGAGGAAAAGGGAACAGATGGGAACTAGACTTCAGGATATTTGGTGATACCTCACATAGACAATACAATGATGTGACTAAAATACAAATATGCAGTATGCATGCACAGTATCACAATACATTGCATTCATTCAACATTTGGAGCTGCCACTTCCATCAGTGTGGTTTTCAGGTTGCAAAACAAAGAGCTTCTCTCTTTCTACCGGGATTCTCCTTGAACACAGCTCAGCAACAGCTCACTGAGCGTGCTGCTTTGAAATGAATGCAAATGTTTGAACTAAGTACGGTGTGCTGGAGCTGCTGAATAATCACATTATGGTGTCACTACTTTGCAATTTGCAAAAACAAAGCGTTTTTTGAATAATTGCTAAATTGTTGTGAGGTTGTGACAAGTCTCACGGGGAACAATTTGTTTGCTGCTTTGAAATACAAACAAATGTTACTGTGAGGGATTGCCACTGAGAATATGATTAAAGCCAGCATTAAATCCACATCAGCTTGATTGGCATAAATTAAACATACTCTTTAGAGTTGAGGGTTTTTGCAGCAAATGATTGGCTGACAGCAAAGTTAAGGTTCAAGCTCTCCTCCGAGAAACAAACAGGAAATACTTCCACTTGAAGGGACCCTTGAACTTGGAGTCGGTCAGAGTACACAAGACAAATTGTGTTTTTGAGTTGTCATTTTCCTGGTCTCGAAGCAGCACAGCAGAGTGAGTAAACACGATTTGCCATCCGAGTCATTGTTTAAAGGCTCGGGTAAACAATGTCGGCTAAATTGGCCTCCCTCCTGGGTGTAGCCGAGAGGTCCAAAGTTCACTTATAAAACCAAAGAACATTCGTATCTGTTTTGCACGCACGCACCACACAGGTACACAGTCACACTCCTGTGCAAGTTAAGGTGAGCGTTCAAGCATGGACGCTAACAACACTGAGAGATTCAGGACCAGTTATGCATGCAAAAAGGGCCAACGTGCACCAAGACACACAGAGATGGTAATGCACTTGATATGCACACAAATCAGAGATCTTTGACATATGAAGACAAAGCACAAACACACACAGACACACACACACACACACACATGCACAAAAGCAGACACACTCAGACTTTGTTCTCTGTCTGGACGTGTAGATTTCCAGCGTTTGGCAGACGGCTGCTCACATTCTTAAGACACTGATACTTCACCAGTTTGACACCTTTCTTAGGACTGAGCTCTTTTATGTTGGATTAAATACATTTAAGAAAGAAATGTTCTTGGAGATTTAAGGATTAACACTGCAAGGAGGTGAGATCGATGAAAAGAAGAAAACTCAATTCTGCAAATGTCATTCTCTAGCATCAATCAAAACAGCCCGTTCGAACGTGTGCGATAAAATAACAAGGAGAAAATGATGCTGGATTCTTTTTGGAATGATCGCTGGGACTGACTAAGATCTCAGGTCTAATTAGATCTGATGTATTGACATAGAGAATTACGCAAGAGCTCTATTGTTTTGGAGATGAGCAGATTTTCTCATGTAAACAGTCTGACCTATACCCAGGTCACAAAGTTTAAGCATTGAGGGACAAGGTTCCCATCAGCTCGGGATTGACTCTACTTTGTGACGGCACAGAAAAGTGAAGGAGTATAAAGTACAAAGCATTCAAAATGCGTTCCCTGGAAAGCAATTAAAACAGCCAGAGAAACGTCTATAAAGAGGAAGTGACTGGCAGGGGTCAGGGAGGTCAAGCACTCAGGCACTGCACCCCAGAGCAGCAGACTGATCCAGGGTTGTCTTTGGCGCCAACATTGTAATAACACCCCAGCACGCTGCAGCGCATCGTGAAATGTGAGAAATATACCAGGCTCAACTTTATTGTTGCAGAGGTATTGCACACAAGTGCAGGTATGCATGCGCCAGGGTGTTTGTCGGAGACGGGCAGATATATCAAGACAGAGTTCCAACTGTGATCAAAGATCTATCCTATCATACAGTGACTCTATTAACAATCAGTATTTGCAGAATTAAACTTAAATTGCATAATTTCTGGGGCTCTATGTCATACGGCACAGATCTTTGACTTTCAGTGTTTTGGTTTCTGTGTAAGATGTGTTGTTATCTCTATAGATTCTAATAAAGATAATAGATTCTTTTTTTTTTAAAGTAATTTAAAACCTCTGGCCCTCTTTGTTATTACAGTAAATTAGCCTGTGAATTATAAATGAAACAAATGTCAGTTACGATATTCAAGCTGTTTTGAGGAACCATGTCAGGATTTGCAGAACTGAAACAAAAATTGGGTATTTCACAGGTTCCCACACCCTCTGGATAACTCCTGACCTGAACACACAAACACAAGCATGCACCCGGTCAGAAACGGCAAGTCATTATCTGTGCTTTCCAGCCTATGTGACTGATTGTCTTCTTCACACCAGTTTAATGACTGTATCGTGTTTTCTTGGTGAGACTGTAATTATAGTCCGAACTGCAGAGTAAGTAGCTCGCTGTGGCGCCTGCAAGGTAGCTGGCAGCCTTCACAATGTAGTATGTACAAATCACAATAGTAATAGTAACAATATGTGCCCCTTGAGTTTTTAAATATTGTCTATTGGCGTGGCAAATTTCTGAATGTATCTCGCTAATGACCGAATTTGGCCGTGTAGCTTTTGTATCTTGCCTGCCACCTTGTGCACAGACGTTTGTCCTGCTGTCTGTGCCGTCAGCCTCGTTTGTTTTCGGTTCCCTCACACCCTCTCTGTTCTTCTCTGTCTGCTCTGCACGCCTCCTCCTCTAACAGTTATTGTTATTCCTGTCCTTTCACACCGTCTCTGAGCAGTACATCCTACCTTACTGGCATACCTAACCCTGACTCCAGGTAATTATCCTGTCTCAGACCTGTCACGTCATAGCTGTAACTTTCTGGCTCAGGTGTTGCTGCCTTGTCCTGCATGCCCATGTGACGGACAGGGGCACGTGATACTGCATATGGATGCAAGGTAGGAGGGGTCACAAGGACACATCAGCCATGCACACAATGAATGTATCCTTGTGTTTACTCTGCAAGCGTCTGAGCTGTATTCCCGCAGAAAGGGTGAACACACAGTGGTGCTGCCCGATCATGCCCTTCCATCTTGTTATTGAAAGAAATTATAAAAAATGCATCCAGGAAGAGAACATATTCGATCTGTTTCTGTGCTAAAATCAAAGTACAAAATATACAGTGACACACCATGCAACATGTTTACGTATTTAGTCTGCTATATTAAACCGCAAAAGATGGAATTTTGTGTAACATAGCCCATGTATAAGCACATAGACATGTGTATCGCCTTTCCTTAGTTCATCAGATACTGTGTGTCTGCGGTCTGCAGCCGGAGGACAGCCCTTTGCTTTGTATCATTGACTGAGCAGGGAGCCACCAAACACCAAAACAGGAAAATGCAAAAATGAGGAAGAGAAATGGAGAGGAGGAGGATAAAATGGGAGGGAGGAGGGGGCTTTCACAGCTGTTGTTGGGCAGTGTTTCCTCTGATAGGAGCGTTTGGCTGTACTCCCAGTACTTTAGGTAAACTGTCAAAAAACATGGTTACCTTGAGATACGCGGGTGGGGTCATGCAGGTTTGTTTGCAAAAGAGAAAGAGCGATAGAGTCTTAATATGGCAAAGACCTCAAATCTAAATGCCAAAAGGACTCACTGTTCGCTTTGGGTTTACTCAATCCGCAAAATGTTTTGGCCCGCTCCATCTCGTGTGTGAGGAAAATGCTGCCGCACATGATGTGGTGAAAACCTCAGAAATACACTGTCATGTTAAAACACCAAATTAGAAGGTTCAGCATTTTACTTGGAAGCAACAATATCATGGACACTATCATTAAGCATTGTGCTCTAAAGATGAGTCATCGTTAGACAAAAAAAAAAAAACACCGGTGTTTATACGACGACACATCTCAGAGCTGCGCCAGTGGGATGGTGTTCAGGGGCAACAGTGCAGACATCTGCAAAACGTGTTAGCCTCTTATCATGGGTCGACATTATAAGCTGAATCTAAGTCTTTAATCTGTCCCCCTGCATGTCTCTTTGTGTTGGTGACAGCAGGTGCCACTGACTGTTTGGACTGCAGGGCAATGTAATATACATCGCATAGAGTTACTATGTGAACATTTCACCAATATGTTCAGGCCTTGGCTAAACTTATCTGTTTGAATGATATTTAAATGTCAGTTAAGATGGTAACATGGGGGGAAATGAGAGTCTCACCTCAAAAGACAGGCCCCGGGAGAGGCGCTTAGCGATGCTGCTGTCAATGCAATGGCCTAGATATTAAACCACTCAAAGGGAGAAGTGCTGCCTTGTCTGAATCTGATATGTCCTTCTAAGTATTTGAATATCAAGGAGGAGGTATCTGGCTTGTCTTTCAGTTTTTATTCTTTCATACCCCTTGCTAGCTGTAAAAAAAATAACAGCAAGGGACTGCTGATAAAATCATGGAAAAAGCATTGAAGTCAGTGTTTTGCCAACACTTCCACACTGTTGCGTCTGTCTGTGTCTTATGCAACCTCGGGTGGGAAAAGGACTCTCAGCCATCAGACCCACACATTATTCATGGTTGGATGGTCAGAACATTCGCCTATTGATCGCTCCAAAGAGGATCCTCATCACTATGTTACTTGGCGCAGGCACCTATGTGCGAGACTGCATGAGCATTCTAAACCAATGCATCATGTGGGATGTACTTTCATAACTTTGCCTGCCGTTGCTTGTTTGATTTATACATGTAGGAAAGTGGTTTTTAAATACCAGCCCTAAATTTTCTCTAAATTAGGTTTACTTTGATTGATATGCTTTTCTTGACTTTTTTGCTTGCAGTTAGGCAATTTATATCAGATGCGTTACAACCTCAATCTCAAAGCAGCTATTATGCTAAATAAGATACAACAGTTGTTTAAACTTAACATTCTGGCCCAGCGATCCTTACAACCATATTCAAAAGAAGAGGCAAAGTTGTGCAACAGCATTATCCGGTATGTGCACTGTTTCCCTCCTTCGCACCGTGACCCGGCATATTTTAGAGAAGCCTAAAGCAAAGCTGCGTTTTAATTATGCTAAACAAGCCTGGGGATGATGCATCAGTTAAAACACTGGGGTCACGCAGGGCAAGTGTGTGGAGCTGACAGATGGAAATATGTAGAAGAAGTCATGTTCCTCACAGATGATTATAATTTTGTGTCAAATTCCTGCAGATGTGAACTACCACTTTAGCACCATGGAAATGATTCATATGGGAACTGCTCCTTAAATAGCGCTCCAAATTAAAAAGGTGGTTTCTTTTGTGGATGTAACTCACTTGTTGCTTATTGTGTTCTTTGGAATTGAATCTGCGCCTCTAGAAACTCTATTTTCTTGACTTGTTAAGGGTGACCTGAGCACCGAGCTGTAACTTTTTATTTCAAGAAGGGGGTAAACTGTCTTGCTCCTCAGCTCAAGCTCTTCTAAATTGTAAGAAAACCTCCTAACCCCACATAACTTCCACACCTTTGGCTCACAAGTACTGAAAGGTTGTAATTGTTGAGTATTACATAAATTCCCCTTTTTTCTTTCTCTCTTGCGGTGCAGGCTCCACTTCCCCTTATATGACACCTTTGTGTGCATTGCAGGCCCCTGAAAGACTTGTCAGGGACGTGGATGGAGGCCTGGATGGAATCTGTGTGTGTGTGTGTGTGTGTGTGTGTGTGTGTGTGTGTGTGTGTGTGTGTGTGTGTGTGTGTGTGTGTGTGTGTGTGTGTGTGTGTGTGTGTTGGCGAGTATATTCACAAGAGTCGGTGAGAGACAGTTGGGAGGAATACACAAAGAAAGGGAGGGTAAAAGAGTTTCAGCATTCGTCAACATTCCTCCCAGAGTCCCACAGTGTCTTGGCGTTTGCCTTGCTGGTTCCTAAGCCCAGCATCTATTACTCTACTGCAGAAACATCTATCAGAGGGTCGTTGTTTAGCCTAAACCCAGACTGTGTAAACGCCACAGCATGCAAACATAATGATGATATGTGACTGCTCTCCATGATACCATACTGGAAGGAATGCAGAAAGAGGTCATTTAATGTCACTGTGAATCGCTCCTAGTGATGGCACAGGGGATGGCAGAGGAAAATGGCAGGGGATCAGATACGACCGACCCGGCCCTCTTCGTGGTACAACTGCTTCTTTTAAACACAGCAACACAGAAGGCAGAAGTGAGCCCATGGACAGGATGCATCTTGTTATTTTAGCTCATTTGATTCTGCTAGTCTCTCTGCTGGGGAACAGCCAGAGAGAAAAAAATCACTGAAACTTGGCACATGCGTCTATTTTTCTCTTCTCTGTCTCACAGGCTTTTGTCTGCCAGAAAGGGGTCCACAGAGAGAAAGAGCTTGACAGAATAGCTCCACCTTTTCAGCCTGCCACTGGGACCAAACTGGTCCTTAAACCAGCAAACCTCTCCCTTTTTCTTTTGAGGTCATAGGGAGCAGAACGGACTTGATGTTAAGAGCCATGGTTGTAATTTGTTCATGACCTACCATGATAACTGCATTGCCATCCCGGAAGAAAATTGGTACATTTGGAGGTCTCTGCTGCATTGCATTTTCCAGTTGTTCCAGTTTCTTTCTTTTTTTCTGAGCCCTTCTCCAGTTTTGCAGAAATGAGTTTGGAAATGTTGACGGACCAGTAACAAACCATATTCATTACACAAGTCAGAGTTTAATTATGGTGTGCCTGTCATTTGTTTGTTTTTTAAAAGCATGTATAATGTTAACTGCAACTCAGACTGGCAGTTATATTACATTCATTTTTTGGGGGATTTGGCAAGGACAGTTATTGTATACCTCGATTCGTCTGATGAAATGAACTCATTGCACCAGGGCGTGAGCAGGTTTCCTAAAATGTTCTGCTCCCAGCTAGACAGCTGTGTGAAGTCTCTCGTTTGTTTTGTTTTTCTTATCCTCTCAATGTTGCGCAAAAGCCCAATTTAATGATGCAATTATGGATGACGGTACAGCACAGGAGTTCACAGGCATGGCAGGGGGTAGTTGAGGTGACATGTGTTGAAACACCAGGTGCTGGAGATTAAATTAGGGATATGACCGTGTGATGGGAAGCAGATGTCAGAAACTCCATTAAAAATCCAACTACACATTTACTTTTAAACACCCACATTACATAATTGTTTAACTGGCCGAAAGAACATAATGCTACTCAAGTGAGTTTGACATATGCTCCCTGTGTCTATGCTCCTTAGGACCAAACGCATTACCCTTTGCCCATTGCAGGATGAGAGAGGCATGTCTGGGGAACTTAAATGACTCTTCTTCTCTGTTAGATTACACATCCACACCAAGAGCTCAGAAGTGTTTACTGCCCACAGAACACAGCATGTTGCCAAACTGCAGACGTTCAGTAACTTGCGCGTGTCTTAGTGCTGTAACCTTTCCTGTGTTCTGGAAAGCATGTCCTCATGACCTGCAGACGCTCTGAGAAGCAATTGTTTTCTTTGCCAGACACGATGAGCCCTTCTCAGGAATGGACTGTGGCAACACCGTAGTTAAAGTATGTCTAATAGTAGCTCTGTGCCCTGCAGGGGGAAACACATCAGTGTTTGTGTGGCTGTGTGTGTGTGTGTGTGTGTGTGTGTATATGCACACTCATGGATATTTGATAAGGCTGCTTTGAGCTGAGAAAAGATGATTTCTGACAGATAATTTCCCTGCAGTTTAGTCCCTTTCTATTGTGCATGTGTGTAACTATATATGTGTGTGTGTGTGTGTGTGTGTGTGTGTGTGTGTGTGTGTGTGTGTGTGTGTGTGTGTGTGTGTGTGTGTGTGTGTGTGTGTGTGTGTGTGTGTGTGTGTACACCCAGGGTACATAATGTGCCCAACCTGCGTGTGAATAGTGCCCAGGGAAAATAAGATAGGCTAATGATAGGCCTGGCTCAGTCCCACTCCACAAAAGCACTGTCTGGCTGCATTGTGTAGCAAACTATTGTGGGAAGAGAAAGACTGACAACAGCACTTGGGATTATAAAACAGGCGTCCAGAGAGAAACATATGGAATAAGCATCAGAATTAATCTGATATGAAGTTTGCCTGTACTCGCTAGAAAAGAAGAAAAATATATTGTTGAGTTTTAGCAAAAGCTATCTCACTTTATATTACGCAGATGGATGAATGGCTTCTTCCCTGCAAATCTGGACATGAGAAACATTTGTTTCCACTCCAGATCTACTGTTCCTCACCTCAGACAAACTTTAACTTGGCCCTCAGCCGGGTGGGTTACCGCGTTCTCACTTGAGAGTAAGAAAGTGGGAAACCCAAACCTCCCCATTGAAAATAGCACAGAATGAAAATGTTAGTGCCCTCCAACCAGCAGCTTGCACCGCTCAGCCTGGGTGGTAAAGAGCGTGCAACTCTCCATTATTTCAGCTTCCCTGCATCTACCCCATGAACTATACTAGAGACACACATATTGTCCATTGCCTGTCTGAAGGTGCAGGTTGTCGAGTGCGAGCTGCAGTCTGATAAAAAGAGCAAACATCAGTGCACTAACTCCAAATAATAAGTGTTATGCAAGCTGTACTACTGTCTAATGCCATGTGTAATTATCACATATTGCTGTTTGGCACTATAACTCAGGGCTGTGTGTGTGTTTGTGTGGGAGTGTGTGTGATGCAAGTGTTGACAGGCTGCCTTATTATCTAAATAGGCGCCGTAGCCATGGTCCAAAGAGATAAGGCCGCTAGCACAAGCCATGGTCACTCCAACTCTCCGCCCTTCCCTCAGACTTATATAAATCCAATAGACAGGAACAACTGAGATGGAGAAAGACTGAAGAGGAAGAAAGACAGAGCGAGGGAGGAAAACATAAGGACAGAAGGAAGAGATGTGGAAAATATAAGAGGGAAGGACTAGGCGTTGCACAAACATGAAGCATGGAAGAAGAAGAAAGGGTTTAATGGATGGGTGGTACTGCTTCACTCTTTTGAAGTATTTGTGGAATTAAAAAGAAAATAATCCTTCCTACTTTTCATTGTTCTGAAGTATTGCCCAATTTGCACTTTCCAAAGATGTCTGCGCTCAGCTGTGCTGTTATTTAGACTTCATACTTATTTTGCATGGACTTGCATCAGGAATTCGTCGTTATTTTTTTAAAGTCATGTTTATGTGGTAAGGCCTCATGAGCCTCAAGGGCTTCGGTACAAATACATTTTAACACAAACCACAACATTATTCTGGACACATTTTGCTCCATGACCACAACACAAAGAACCCAGTATTTCCTTGGCACTTGGCTGTTGGACATTTATGATTTAGAACTACAGCATGATAACAATCATAAAATAGGCATTAAGCAATGACCCTTTTATTTTTGACTTACATTTAATTAGTTTTGTTTCAAGTTTGTTGTAGGTTTTCAAGCTATATTAAGTGTATATTAGATTCCTACAGTAAGCAATGAGTTGATTCTGGCTGATCAAAGCACCTGATCCAACATTTTTCCTGTGTTTTTGTCAAAATTACTTTTTGACTCATTTTGCTATGATTAAATTGTGACGAATTGTATAGAGGTAAATCCTTTCTTGTGGTTTGTTTCCCAGCACATGTTGAGGATTTGACTCGACTTGAGATGGCAAACGGTATGAGTTACTTATGGATTTCTAATCCACCTCTGGTAAGTACAGTACTGCATCTCCACTCCGTCTCCCAGGACAAAAGAGCTTAGATGGATTCTGCTGTGGTGACGTGTCAACAACAGCATAAATCTGTGGGTCACCTTGTGTGTGTGTGTGTGTGTGTGTGTGTGTGTGTGTGTGTGTGTGTGTGTGTGTGTGTGTGTGTGTGTGTGTGTGCGTGTGTGTGTGTGTGTGTGTGTGTGTGTGTGTGTGTGTGTGGCTCATGTCCTCCAGATGGACAGATAAGTTACTCATTCCTGACCCTTGCATAGTGTCAATGGGGACAGGATTGTTTGATTAAAGGATTAAAGGATATTTGCTATCACTGTCTCTGTGGTCTTTCTAACTAAAGAGTGGCTATAATTAGTCATTGTCAACTATTTCCTTTAAAAGCCCCAAACCAACAATCCATTAGTCCATCTTTCACTGTGCCTCATGCCCATTTGTTCATATTGAAAACATTTAAAAACAGCTGATGAATATTCAGGTACATTACTCCAAGTATTTAAAAATGTATAAAACATTTATAAATGTTTGAAGTAATTCCTTAAAACAGGTGGGCACTGTAGTTCTTAGCAAAAAAAATTCTCAAACAAGAGTATGTGGGGTATTTTTGGGGACTATTTTCAGGCAAGGATTTACAGCAGTAGAAAAATGTATTTGATAATTTCCAAATAAACTACAGTGCCCATGTTGATTGCAATGAAGGAAGATATCACCCGTTGGAAGGGTTGTTGGGTTTTAGAGTTGTTGGACAACAATGGAGCCCTATGGCACGGAGGATTAGCTATATCAGGTTTTAGCAACACAAATAATACGTGTTAGTTGACAAGACAAATATTTAATATACTAGTAGTATACTAGTATTAGATTATCTGTCAAAAACACTTCATGTAACTTGTTAGAGATCGGATGGGTCTGTTGTATTGTGTAAAACAACAAAGTAACATAACTCTATTAAAGCGGGGGGGTTCTGATTCTTATGAACATCATATAAAAGGTGATTTACATGGAGAGAAACCTTTGCAGCAATCAAAGTAAAGTGCACATGCAGAAAGAGATACTGTGACTGCAATCTGTGGAACAAATGACGTTAATTGTGTTGAACCACAGCAGTGTTGGTTAAGACATGGCTGTGCACAGGAGGTTGCATCGACCGGCGGTCCAGGGCGTGTCGTGGAGTTCCCAGTTGACACACTGCTCTGTCTGATGCAGTGGTGGCTGTGTGTTTGGACAAACCTCTCTCCAAAAGATTACGTTCCCAAGCAACACAATCGCATTGTGAATTACTGTCGGGGGAAATGCGTGTTGTTGTGGATTACATTTGCTTTTGATGTATCACAAATACATTTGGTGCCACAGCACAGGGCTTCCGATCAGGAGACGGCTGGACGTGTCCCGTGTGAACAAAGTACTTTTTTGTCATTAAGACAGTCAAGTTGCGTTTTTGATTTGTTTGTTTTGATTTTGCAGTCATTTTAAGCCAAACCATGATTTTTTTTTTTACTAAGTACTTTTGTTTTTGACATTTTTGGGTGTTTGAAACGGTTTTAAAACTGCAACCATTCAAATACATTCCCCTCGAAACGGAATTGAGAGTGCAGTTTAGTTGTATGTGAATGTCCTTTAGTCAGAGACAGAGTTGGTTTGGAGGTTAACGTACGCATGATAAACTGTGTGCATTCACCAAGAACTTGATCGCCACTTTACAGACAGAAGACTGTGTTGAGTCCAGTCGTGGAGCACTGTAGAGTACTCACATTCACCACACACACACACACACACACACACACACACAAGTACACATACACCCGCACACAAACCATGCAACAGTGGTTTCAGGCATCTCCTGGCACGGCACCAAGAGCCGCCTATTCACACAGGCTCAACACAACAAGGCTGTAACTCAAGAGGTCCATTAAAAAGTCATTATTGTACATCCCTCTTTAAATTGTTCCCTCAGTGATCAAATCAAGCACAGAGCTGCTTTGCGGGGCAAACACACCTAATACACACCTAATACCAACCTGTGTTGTCTCTTTTCAACACACGTGTTCAAAGCCTGTGTTATTGAGGAAACCCATAAAAGCATCTGTTAAACAAACACTTATTATAGCTTTTTGCTTCCTGCTGCCCCCTAAAGAATGACTTCCTTTAGCTATAGAACAACGTTGTGACTTTGACCACAGCCGCCTGCCGTCTATATATACTGTATATTACAGTTTCACATAACGTCAACACACTATTCTTAGCAAGTCCTGTCTATGTTTTGTCTTTGCAGCGGCCTCTTGTCTGGCTGTTTGTCTCCCGCTGACTCTCTCTCCCCCTGTAGCGCTCCCACTCCCTGTCCTGACATTGCTTAGACCTCGCCTTTGTGGCCTCTGTTTGTTCTGGATTGACTCCTAAAGACTTGCCTGGCCATGAATCTGTTCTTCCACCCCGACATCCTTCCCTCTGCCTTCTCACCAGTAATCCCTGTTTTTTTTTGTTTACATGCACGTCTCCTGCCACCTGCAACCCATGAAGTTATGTAACTCTCTGCGAACTTCTGTGGGACACGTAGTTTTTCCACCAGGTTACACCGTCTCGCTTTGTTGCAAAGACGAGCTTGGAACAAAAACAATGTAATTGGATACAGGTCCTGTCATCATCAAGGATGTCTTTGACACGCAAAAGCCTGTTATGTCACTCGTAATGTATTGTGTTATACATATGCAGGACTTTAGAGCACGCTGCTCTCTCTCTCTCGCTCAGGATTGTGTTGTAGCAGCAGAAGGGTGTGAAGTTGGAATTTCAACACAGGTGCAGATTCACTCTGATCCCTTTGACTGTTCCAGCTTGTAGTATCTTACATATGATAATTCACAGGCAATGGTGCCGTAATTGTGCTGTATGTGTTTGATGAGCGCGGCCGATACCCTGGAGAAGCTTTTCATTATACAGCATTTGTCTGCCACTTTTACAGCAGCATAGAATACAGAGGAAGCAGTGGTTTGTTTGCCTTATCCTTACATCTTTCCTTCCCTGACTGATTTGTGTGTTTCCATACAGCCACAATGCTATCTGCAGAACAAGCATAAATGCACATTCTTTACACCGGATTTTCAATAACGCTGAAAGCCTATAAAGCATTTGTACACACACACACACACATCCAGAGGCGGGATATGAAACTGGGTGCACTATGACCGTTGCAACTTCTCCGAAAGTCTGTCTCACTTTTCTAACGAGCCTTTTATGCAAATGTCTTCCCTCGAAAACTGTGCAGGCAGAACTGCCCTGTATTCAGCTCTACCGTGACTGATAGGTGATACTTGTATAAGTGTGAACTGCATGTAAATTATTTCAACAGGTCACTCGACAGTCATATCCAAGATAAAGAAGGTATAACCTTGTTATCATATTCTATTGGAGAGAACTGATCGACTGTAATGTTCTCATCACGCAATGACCCAGACTGAGATGGAAGTTCTTTTTCTGGGTTACAAAGCTTCTCCAGTCGTTTCACAGACTTCATTTTTCTTAGGGGAAAAATACACTTTCCATAACGTCCGCAGTGGATGACTAAATGTAGGTCTTGGACTTTTGCAAAGCTATTTTGTGTTTTATATTTGAGTGAAGCTTTAAAGTGCACTGGAGTCTCTGACACGGCTGGATCATTTCTCCACTCCATTGTGGGAGGGCCAGGTCATGTTCAGTAGTCAACTGGACCGAAGCCAAAGATCATCTCAGGCCAAAGTGAGGAACTTTTACCACTGTAAGAGGCCTCGGCAACAAAGGAGAACGTAACAACAGAAGATCAAACCTAGTCAGAGGTTGTAACTTCCCGATCAGAATGACTGTCATGAATGTCATCCTTACACATGCCATGCAACTTCTTGCCTACACTTGTTATTATTTCCTCCAGGAGATGATGTATGCTGTGCTTGTCCATCTCTGTTTCTGTCTGTCCACAGATAATCTTGCGTACTGCTAGACTGACCAGCCTAATTTTGTTCATTTATAAGTGTATGTTCAAGGACCTCTCTTGATTGCAGGGAGTCACACTTTTTTAAAACATATTTTATTGTCTACATATTTTATTGACTATTGTACCCCGTCACTGACTGCTGACTCATAACTCTTAACCAGCCGCGATGGGCCACAAGTTATCAACAACTGCTTCAGTTTTGACTCTTGTTTCCATACAATGAAGTATTGTTCCTTTATTGATTAGCACGCCTATAAGACATTTGCATGTGTGTATGACAAACTGGACCGAGCGCTGACTGTTCTTGTGTAGATGCAAAAAAAGTGTTGAAAAAAAAAAGACTTGACGCATAAAACACCTCAGTTCGTGGTTACACCCGTGAGACGCAGTTGGCACGCAAACCTGCACAGAGCCGGTGCAGACAGCTAACAGATCTGCAAACAGATTCAAATCTGTTGTGTAAGACGTGCGAGTGAAAAACATAGATGACCCGTGTGCAGTCTAGACGTGTTTGTGGTTTATATTCATTCAATCAAACATTACAACAGTGGCTGTTGCGAATACACCCGGAGATCTGCACTCGACTAAATGCATGATTCTAGTCTTGTCCATAAACCTGGAGGGAGCTCTGCAGGCTGAAGGGTGAACATTCTTCCTCAGCCCTGTCATGTGGTCACATCGGTTGCTGCTGCAGAGAAAAACTCTTTTATGAGGTCTTTGACACTTTGTGACATCGTTTGTGCTGCCGCTAACTTTTTTTTCCCATTTGTATTTTGACTGCTTACTTACTTACTGCACCCTGCCATGCGATGGTGTTTAGTGGCTGCTAAGTACTGACTGACTGCCTGGGGTGAAGGTGTGGATGAGTGCCGCTCTCTTTGCAAGTGTAGCTCTCCAAGCCTCAAAGTAAATCGACATATGTTCTCTGGTTTTATCACAGATCTCGTACCGGACTCGGACACCGAACAGGACTCTCTCAGCACATGTTGTCTGTGACCCTCGAATCATTTGCATAACAAGTTTGCTGGCCGCTGCCACTGCCTCTTACTGATATTCAACAAGCCCAAAAGATGTCCTGGCATGTTTCCTCGGGCTATGCTGAACCTCTCATTCTGTTAACAAGTGGCAAATGAGAATGATGGCTGCTCGGCAGATTGACCACCCAGGGTGAGGTCACAGTATAAACCTCAGCCAGGCTTTCATCGGAAGCCGGGCCCAAGCGAAGCATGTACTAGAAAAATCTATGAACTTGTGCAAACCTCAGCTTAGCAAGGCAGCTTTTTTTTGCTTCAACTGACAGGATTAGACTGCGAGCACATGTGTGAATGAATGAGTGCGTTTGTGTTTCTGCATGAAAAAAACGTAAAGGGTACACGTCAATGTTTAAATCCTGCGAGAAAAGCCTATCCACGAAAGCCACATGATCCGTGTCTGTGATTCCCTCTTGAGAAGGGCAGGTTCAGGAACAAAGTGTTCAGACTAAAGACTCTGTTTGTCAGGCAAACAGTGGAGCCGGCACAGACAGGTGCATGGTGTGAGTGAACACTGCCTCTGGGCCAGTAATGTCAAAAATATTGGCACTTACATCCTGACTTTTCTCCCGCCCTAGGAAATGCCAGTCCTGTGTATACTTCTACATTTGAACTGCAGATACATTGTTCACATAATAAGGAGATCAAGATTTTAAATACTGAATATTTGTTTAATTCTCCCTATGGTTAGTGAAGAAAAGCATGAAGCAAAAAGGTATTGCTGTGTCATTATGACAAAGTCTGAATAGCAGAGCAGAAAAGAACACTGTTACACTGTTAATTACGCCCTGACAGCAGGCTTTATTCATGACATTGTATACACCAAATGCAGTGATTAATAACTCACCTGAGCATAACAAAGTATAACTTCAGGTCTAAGAACATGTTCAAGTATGGATCTGCAGTCCAAATCCAAAATTTAATGAGCTGTTATGTAAGATGGAAAAATAAAGTGAGTGCGTGGAAGTTCTCCATATAGCTTGTATGTGATGCTTTAATCAGACAGAGTTCAACCCTGCTGTATACTGCAATGTGTTGGGTAGAAACAATTGCTTTTTTCTAACTGCCTAATACTGCACTGCTAAGTATTTATCACTAAAAGCTGCAGAATCAAGTTGAGCCTAGTTCAGATCTAATCATTGCACTAATCTAAGCACTGATTAACCCCATCAGTGCTGTGCACAGTTAATGTTTTTACTTCCATTGTACGGTCTACTAATCATGCAGCATCAATGGTCACTGCAGGAGATATGAACAGTCTGTCAAGTATAAAGCAAAGTTAAGGCGGGTTAAAGTTTAACTTTGGATTTTCTATGGCAGCTTGGCTCCTGGATAACTTTGATAAAACACTGATAATGACTCTCGCCACAGAACATTGCTGATATGATAACATTTGCAAGTAACTGAATCCATAATAACAAATACTATAATCATGTTCATTCCAGGCACATCTTATCAGGATAAACACCATCACAGATTTTCTTTCTGACCAAATATGTGATTTTACCTGAGATAGGTTACTTATTGGCTGTAAATGAAGATTATTTTTAGAAGGATTCACATAGCAGCCAATTTATGTTAGAACATTTTTTATTTGTTGCCTTCCTAAACACATTTATAATAATAATATTTTAAATATTTGGTTTTTAAAACCAAAACAACAATGACATGTTTTCCATAAAATTATAATGGAACAAGAACTTAGTTGTACGGTTTATGCTTTTTATAATGAGGAAAATAAAAGTATGTCAGTCACTTCTGGTAATAAGAATCCTTCTGCACACCTTCATAAACCAAAAAGAAAACCGCTCTTTTGTTGTTAGATTATCATTCAACATTATGGCTGAGATATACACTATGATCCTTTAACACATATCTCTGTTTTACTGACACAAATGACGACAACTTCGGAGTAGATGACATTCAAAGGGGTCTCTTACGATAATAACAAGTTTGCTATGTCCCTATAGATCTCTGCATTTTACTGCTCCGAAAACCAGACAGACCATAATAATCACAAGTAAACACTGGACAATAACTTCCTGCTCGGGTTCAGGAGTTCAGGGAAGATGGAAACTGTAATTTGAGGCTGTGATCATTGAACAGAAGCTGCCAAACAAACTGCCCGACTGGCAGAAACTTTGTCGACGTTCTCTTCCTCACAAACAGAGCGAGCTGAGCTTCAAACGCTGTTTTATAAACACGACGGATAAAGTGTCATGCCAGTTTTAATTGACCTCTTGCATTAAAAGAAAATTTGAATGAATATGACAACAAACTATTCAGAATAACTTTGTGTTTTTGTTCGGCTCTGTTCTCTCATTTGTTGTTTAAAGTTCCTTTACTACTAAATGTCTTCTTCGGAGTTAAAATAAGTATTAACACTATAATGGGTTTTGATTTAGTGAGGCTAAAGGACATTAATATATCTGTAATATATCTGTATCATTGTCAGTGTCTTGTTGTGTAACATCAAATATGCTGCATGACAAGACGTGGATCATGTAGATGTAAAAAGACAGTGTGCTGCATAAATATCTGGACATTGTTGTATGTTTTGAATCCATATTCAATTTGCGTTCGATTTGAAGTAAGAAAAAGTAAGAAAAACATAAAGAGCTTTCGACATAGATAGCCAAATTCCACCTGACTATCAACATGTAAATCTCACAATGTTGTGAAGTAATAATGTGCTCTCACGGAGTCTTATCAGAAGTTCATTTTGGAACACAATCAAATTGAACGCCCTCGTCCTATCCTATCCTTAATCTATGACTGTAAACACTTATGTCAGCCTTTTTAGAAGAAATGCTGATCAGAGAACCCTGATTAGCCACCGTTAGCCATCTGGTACAATTCCGCAAACGTGATTCTTAAGCAGCACTTGTATTTTGACCTGACACATGCAGACTTTGGACTTTGTACTTAATGTTCCAAAGAGAAAGAACAACTTTCAGGACAAGTTCAAAGTCCATGTCCGAATGGCATAAGCCTCTATATTCAGTTGTGATCTTATCAGATAAGCATGATCCTGTCAGCTAAGCAAACATCAGACATACCTGTGAAAGAAGAGCAGTATGGACAGCATGGTCTGGTCAATGTTGCTGTTGCAGATGCCCTCGTTCAGCAGGAAGCAGGGGTCCCTCACCACGGATTCCAGGGAGTCTTGCCTCATGATGATGTTCAGCTTGTCCGTGTTCAGGTTCTGGTACATCAGCTGGCTGCGGAGCTGGCGGAAGTGATGGACACTGGGGCTGGTGGGGCTTCCTGGCAGGCTGTTGGCCATGGAGTCATCACAGCCATTGGCCAGGTCCAGGCAGCAACTGCAGCAGTCCAGGCCGATGGGCGAGAGGCAGTCATCGTCTGACATCTCTTAGGACAGGTGGAGGAAAAGGTGATGAAGGGCAGGTGCAGGAGTCTCAGTAGAGGATTACAGAGACTGAAGTGTATCAAATGAAGCCAAAGTAACAGGCAACACACTAACAAGGTGTTTTCCTCAGCTCAGAGAGACAGACAGGCAGCCTGGGCTGGTCTAATGTCTCCACTCCGGCACCAGGAAGGCTAAATGGCAGGTTGAGTTCCCCGCTGAGAGGTGCAGTCACGCTGGGCTACTCTGCCTGCTTCTATCCCTGAGTTGCTCCTCCTGTGGCTCTGCTGCGTTTAGCCTTTTGTTCGGGGCAGACGCTGCAGCAATGTGTTGCTACTGTGGCAGGAGAAAGAGTGAACGCCTCACACACACTCACACATACACACTCACTCACTCACTCACTCACTCACGCCGATTCAGCAGGAGTGAGCTTGAAAGCAAAACCCAGAAGCTGCTTATCACTTTTTTTCCCTGCACTTTTTTTTTTCTTTCTTTGGTTTGTGTGCCTAGAGACCGATGGGGCTGAACAAAAAGGGAGGGAGGGAGTCAGAGAGGGTGGGGAAACCCCTTTGATTGGTAAAAAGCAGAGCTGGTTACACACACTGGGCCCCTCCTCTTTTCGGTTTCAGCTTAGCCATGCACGCATTTAGGGGAAGGCAGATAGACGGAGAGGGAGTGAAGCTTCAGAGCATACTTGAAACATGTGCAGCTCCGCCGACTCCACCCTACCATGGTGACAGCACAAGGAGTGGCTGAGTGAGAGAGGCTGCAGGAACACACACAAAGACACGATTACATGGCTGTCTTGCTAATTTGTGAAAATGTGTGATGGGAGTGGACAGCATTGCATTTTACATGCTTTCGGAAATAAAGGAAAATTGTTTTTTGTTGAGCCTGTGCGCTTTTATCCATTTGTACTGCCTCTATTTATTATGTTTTATATATTCAACAGTAGCATTATAATCAGAATTCTGATTTGTGATTGAGCATAGGCTGATTAATTATGCAAATAAATAAAGTTTAAGATGCTTTTGCTTTAGTATTGACTATTGGATAGGTATGAAGAGTCACAGCAAATTAAGAAAGTCAAAGAGTTTCCATAAATAACTTGTTGGTGGTGCACAGGTTGGCACTGCCACCTTGCAGCTAGAGGGTTGTGTTGTGTGACCATGCATGTCTCTGGGTTTCCTTTGGGTGCTCTGGTTAGCCAAATTGGAAACTCTAAATTGTAGGAGTGTAGTTGATGTGACTGCGAGTCCTGTGACTAGTGTACTGGGCTCCAGCCCCCTGCAACCCTGCACAGATTTAGATTAATAGATTTAATGGATTGCCATCAATATAGATGGCAATGTTTGTGGTTTAATGCTCTATGTTTTACTAGAATGTGTTTTTTGTACCAATTCCAGTTATTGTCACAGTAAATATGTAGGGTGTAATGCACATTAGTGTCAGTGTGTGTGTGTGTGTGTGTGTGTGTGTGTGTGTGTGTGTGTGTGTGTGTGTGTGTGTGTGTGTGTGTGTGAGACACTCGGAGTGTGACGCTGTGCTCTCAACTTTCATAGTAAACATAAACATTACCTTATCAGGCCTGCCTTGTGTTTGTTCACGATTTTGTCATTTTCCATATCTGTTCCCAACTGTTTGGGGTTGTGTAAGAGCGTGCGGTGTTCTTGTCCTCCAGATGAGTGTTTCACAAGCCCTGATAAATACCGGGACAATGTCATTACAGCCCTTCAGACAGCTCCGGGAGGAATGCACCGCTGAGCCCATGACCTCAGCCGCTGACCAACAAGTCTACTGCGTGCTGCCTACAGATGGTTGGTCCTGCAAGAACAAAACAACAAGATAATTACAATATAGCAATTTGCACTCTGAGGCACGCTGCTGCAGTAAAATATGTCACACCACACATTATTGGGAAGCAGTGGGATCAATTAGGCAGAGAAAATGACTGACTATTGCTTTATTGAGTGTGTAATGATGTCCTCGGGCAGCGGGAGTGCTGCATTTGGAAGGACGGGTCTGAGGACTGATTTGGGTAGAGACTGCCCTCTAGTGGGAATCTGGTAGAACAGCCACTGATGGAAGTGAAACCCCCTTCTGTAAGCATTATTAGCCCATAGGGCAAACACGGGTACATCCCAAGTCTCTTAATTACATCTCCGTTTCCCTCACTTGCGTCTTAGTCCCTCCCACCAGGGATGCATGGAGAGACGCAAGGAAACCATGTCAGGAGAGAGGAGCGAGGAAATGACAAATAAGAGACTTGGTCGGGTAAAAGGTGGTTGTCTCATCTCATGTGGGAGGGATGGAATTACTGCATTAAATATCTAAATAGCTGTCCATGATTACTATTTGTATTCATTTGTGTTTTATCTAAGAAGTCAATCATTTTATTTAACCTGAGAAATCTGTTATTTTTGTAATTTTGGCCATCATTCTTTTAAATTAAGAATTAACAACACAGTAATTACTCAAGCACAACAGCTACATATTTAAGGGGTTAATCTGCACTGAATAAATTGGGTTGAACCAATCTGTGACATCACTGCAGGTGTTTTGACAGCTGGTGGAAACACCTGCTTTGACACCATTCATGGGGTTTGCGGAGGTGCAGAACGTTTGAAGGTCACACACTACAGAGAACGGTGTAGCAGCATAATTTTCACAATGTTTGATTCTGTGTGGACTTATCATTGAAATTAAAAATGTTAAACCTGCTGGCAGCTGCAAACGTGTGTCATGCATATTGATCCTGGTTCTCTGGAAGCTTTTTCTTTAGTTTTTAGTTTGTTTGTCTCCAAAAAATGCAGACGGCACTGAGCTAAATGATGTGGAGTTGGACATGACATAACCAGACGGACTCCCCCAGCTGTCTAAAGTAGGTCAGTGAAACCAGGACAGTGCTTCAGTATCAGTGGCACATTCCTCAAATCTGTCCAAATAACACTGATAAGTTCAGGCAGGCCACACGACACATGGCCACGTTTTGCTCTCATGTGCAGTTCCATGTGCAGTTTAGCAAACAAGTGATAGGGGCCATGTGTTGCTGGTAATAATACGCATCTATTTATGAAACGATATAATAATAATGATGAATGGCTGCAGCGTATACAATTATTATCACTATAATTGCAAATTCAACAACATGAGCATTTAAATGACTGTAAAGTATATGTACTGAAGCTTAACTGTAGCCCATTGAAGGCTAGCAGAAATACAGACTGTACCTATGAGGAGAGTTTATTTTTCAGCCTTTTAAAGAGCACTGCAAATGAGCTATTGGGCTATTTACTGTAAGTCTTAATGTATTATGTTAAAGTCCTTTTACACCGCCTAGACAAACTTCAGGATGTTGTTTCCTCTGCTTAAAGTTCTTACAGGAACCTCATTAAGCTCTGCCAGAGAGCTGAGTTTGAAAAGGGCAACTTGCATGTGTATGTGTTGGCCCTGATGTAGTACAGGTGAACTCACACCTTCAGCCTGCAGCTGTGGGATCAAAGTTGTATTCAGTTCATTTCCCAGTGCCCAACAAGTTCTGAGAAGTGGACTTATTGGTGGATTGTTTATTGGAATGAGTTTTTATAGGCTGCCGGTTATGAAGTCATCATCGGGGTGAGTCCAAGCCAATTTAATGTCTTTAGCTGAATATGACAGATTCCTCTCCAGCAGATTCTTTGCTACAACGCAACACTTTCCAGCCTTTAAAACTGCTGCCTTTCACAAGACGAGGCAAAGAGTATGTTCCCATTTCCAGCCAGTTTGTGGGACAGTGTCAGGGCACACAAGTAGCGTCCTAGTTTAGGTGATACAAATATAAGCGCTTCGAGGGACGGGAAGGCCAGTTGGATTATACTGAGATTTGCAAAGAAAACAGTGCTTTGGTCGGCCAACTTCAGCAAAAAAAGAGACATATTCACATAATCTGTCTCTTTACATATCATGAAAGGCCAAAGGTGGTATCAACAGCAGGTTATCAAGTCCAGCAGCAGATGCACTGCTATGAGAAGTACAGGGATTGTAATTCTCACACGTTGCTGTTATACCTTCAACAAGACTGTGGGAACCAATCAAGTCTGTCTGTCACTGAAAGACACGTTGATGTAGCTGAGTCTTGTGTGACCAGGTGGGAATATCTTGATGCCAGTGCTAATGGGTCATTTGCCGTAAATGCTCTCACAGAGTTGATCTCAAAAACCCCAGACGATCTCCTGGACCGGGTCATTGTCTCTCCTCAGCCACACCGAGGCCGCACTGCAAAATACAGATAAGAAGGTTTTCAAAAGATTAGTTTTTCCTGTTGGAAATGTTCCAGCTTTTTCCTGACAAATTCAAAAAAGATATATTTTTGTATTCAGATCTTTTAGTTGAGGACAAAGTATATACCTTTGCTACAGGACAGAGTATCTTCAAATATGTAATACTGAACCTTGATTTGTTTCTATTAATGTTATCTTCTCACAGGCAATACACATTAGCTCCTTTATCACTAGAGTAATTATGATTGTACACCAATCTACCAGCCAACGTTTCTGACATATCTCTTATACTGCCCCTCTTTGGCAAGCGATTGAAACAACATTAATGATCTCTGTCCATGAAGGTGCTGTCAGAAGGTTTGGATTTCATAGAGATGTGCAAAGGGTTGTTTAGTTGACCCTGTGTCATACTACCACTGCTAATAATACTAATAATAACAACAATAATGATAATAATAATAATACTCTCAGTTCTCTGACAGCATGGGATGGAGACAGGAGCTCTGTAATGGAAGAGGTATGCAAACCCATTTAATAAAACGCTTGCTGCTGCATTTTGAACTAGTTGGAGAACAATAAACAAAGACCAGATGATACCAAAATACAACAAAATACAACAAGTTGCAATAACATTCCTGCCTACGGCATTAAGACTTTATAATAAGTCACCACTTGCCAGATCCTCTGACTGATTAATCATTGTACAAGTTTACGTTTATGTTTATCTACACTTCACACTTCATATACTTACATACATGATTTGCATTTTTGCACTCCCCTATTGTTTGTTTATTGTTTGTTTTATTTACACCTCACACACTTAATATACACATACATACTTTGCATTTTTGCACTTATACTGTTTACGTTTAATTTAATTCCTAAATTAATACTGTTTTTTTCTTTCACCCCAGCTATTTTATTTTATATTATTATTATTATTATTATTATTATTATTATTATTATTATTATTATTATTATTATTATTTATCTTGCACCCCTGTTGTTTTTATATCTTATTTTTGTCTGTAAATTGCTGCTATGTCGACACCAAATTTCCCCTCGGGGATTAATAAAGTATATATTCATTCATTCATTCATTAATCAAGGCGGGAGGATATGAAGGCATGGGGTCCGAAGAACAGACGATATATCAGTACACATGCGAACATATACATGAGACGTCTGTAAACGGCATTCAGGAAGGTATAATGACGTACAATTATCCACTTTCAGTGGATTTTTGCTTTGTTTGAGTAACACCAATGTATTGCCACAAGAGGGCAGTCTATGCAAACAGAAGGTCCTTACACAGCAATATCATACACTATATCACACACACACACACACACACACACACACACACACACACACACACACACACACACACACACACACACACACACACACAGCTATAGCTTCATGAGAGGCTAGAGTCTGCACACTAATTTGCATCAGCATGTGTGAGGCCCCTTTGTATTGTTTGTAGCTCTTGTTGTTGTGCTCGTTCGTGTGTGTTGGTGCCGGCTTGTTCGGGGTGCTGTAGCTTGACTACGACTATTATGTATTCAAGTTTTAAAGTATCTTGTTTGTCTACTACACTAAACAATTTGTGGCCATCACCATGCTCAACCAACCTTGGCATCTTTGTTTCCAACGTTCGGATATTTTGGTCTGCTGCAATGCAAATTAGAGCAATGCAGGTGCAGAGATTGTAGAAAATGAGGATGCACTGCAAAATGAGAAAAGAAAAGGAAGAAACGGGAAAATGTTTTTTGTGGTTACTGAAGCACTCTGTAGTGTATATTTAGTGTTAGAACAAGCCCTTATGTATGCATACCCAGCATTGATTTGATAGACGGTGTCACGCTGAGGAAGTGAATCTTAACAAGCACAAGATATTCTCAATATGATAAAATATAAATCAATAATTGATTAAAATTCAAATTAACAACTTTCAAAACTTCTGTGGCATACACAACTACATAACAATTATTGCTGGGTGTTTCAATGAAACACAATACACTTATTTTACAATGAGATGGTTACATAAATGTGTTAAACTAACATAATGTGTTCTGAAGGTTCATTTGGGGGTTTTGCAGATCAGTATAGAGCCACTCCCTCACACCATGGATATCACCGTTTCTTCGCCGCTGCTTTCTCCCATGTGCTTTTGATCTTCTGCCTCCGGCTGTGATTGGCCAAGACATCGGGCCCAGACGGTCTTAAATCCTCCAATTGGCTGGTGAGATATGGCACATAATGCTAAACTTCACTCACCCTTCTGAGGATTAAATTTGCTGTCCAGTCATCTTTAAGAAGTGTGCCCCACTGGCTTGGATTGTGAAAAAGTAAAGCACAACTCTTCACAGGCAATCTCTCATCACAGGAACATACAGCGCCGAGTGGTGAGCATTAGTTGAGTGTGAAGGAGATTCTGGCCAAGAGTTAAACCCGGGAAGTAATTACCGTCAGGAAACAGAGGAACTCTCTTTCCTCCGACTGCAGCCTCAGTCTCGGGCTCAATGCTCTCCTGTAACATCTCTCTAACTATTGAACTTGAATTTTGTGCTTTTCCTTTTTTCCCTTTTGTTCCATCTGCTAGATTTCAGTGTGCCTTACTGTTTAAGGAAACCTGTAGTGACTCGATGTCAGTATCTACCACTGTTGCCCATCAGCTTCGGTTTAGTTCGCTTTCGGTCAGAACCCAGACGTTGCTTTGCTTTAGATATTGAACTCCAAATGACTCCCGAAGATGAGCATTTACATCCCGATGAGCAGTTCGGCAGCGTGTGTGAAAGGGTCAATGTTGCAGGTATGTCATGCACTTTGAGTGGTTGGAAGACTAGAAAGGCGCTGTATAAATGCAAATCCATTGAACGTATACTCATCACATTTCTCCGATTTAGGACATTTAGGACAGTATTCTGTCACTCATAGAAATCCAGACGCTCCTCTTTTCACATTTAGATTTAAAAAAGGCCTTTCTGTTCGTCTTAACCAGAGATGCTGAAGGAACCTTTAAGATCAGGGTAAATATAGCCTTTGGACCAAATATGTGTGGGAGTCAAGTATTGAAACTGATTGATTGCATTGAATAAAGCATGATCTCCTTAAATACATAATCTAAATGTGGAAAGTAATTTGTATTCAGACCCCAGCATCAGTAAAGTATGCTACAACATGATTTTTGAGAAGCCAACAGAACTTGATCGCAATTCTGGCAAAAAATAAAAAATAAAACAGGAAAATATTTAAGTGTTATTTATGATTCACTTGTCCCTGCAGCCAGTGTTTGAAGTGCTGCTACTTTGATTTATATGCTTGATCTCTCCTCTACGTTTGTCTTCATCTTATTTGAAGTTCAAACAGATTTGGGCTGATGCATTTAGATATTGCTTTCCAACAATCTTGCAGTGAAAGCATTTTTTTCATTACGGTCTTGCTATCGTCTGGGAAACAATAACAAATAGAAATTTAGGTTGCAGCCTACGTAATGGTAATTGGCAAAAAAGCTTGACACAATAAGAGGATGTTTTTCTAATACTCTCAGCTATTGACCGAGATTTTTATTTGGAAACTATAAAAGGGCCCGGAAATATTCGGAACATTGCAGTAAAAGTGGGAAGACAGAAATGAATGAAATTCATCTTGCTGCTGATACTGAATTTATAACACTGACTTAAAGGCTACACTCCAAACACTGCTCTTACCTTTCCTCTAAATATCATACCTTAAAACTGCCTGTAATTCTAAGTTATAATAATATGCAGGACTGTAGGGCTTTAGACGTTTCTGAAAAGAAATCCAGAGGTGTTGATTAATGTTTTACCATACTCGCATCGACATGTGCACATCACCCAGCTGTGCCTCTTTCTGCCAGCGTGATCGTGTTCAGCAACATAGCATGAAATGGAGCAAAATGCTTTCAGCAATCAATAGAATATATGGATTATCTTTAATGGAAGCAAAATAAATGAAACAGTTGTAGCTAAAAGCGTGCAATAAACGAGCTGCTCCATTTAAAATGTGTCTTATCTCGCACAGCGTAGAGAGTTAAATTATGTATATACTTGTATTATGTTTCTTGAATTGGATCATGTGACAGTAGCATAAATTAGACTTGCTGTTTTCTGTGTTCACAAAAAAAAAACGCCCACTCACAGACAATATCTCTGATGAGTTGTGGAATTAAAACCTGGTCACCATGAGTTGAGGACAAATCCCCTACGGTAATGTATGACGCCTTGAAGCGTCAGGAGCACTCTCCCTGATTGAACAGCATCAGTGTTTGAGAGGAGGCTCCTGCTGCCATGTCCTCCATGTAGATCAGCATGCAGCATTGATTGACCTCGTCTGGCTTTTAACGTCCACCTCCTCTGGTTGATTACAGTCTAGCCCTCAGTACAGCATTAGAACAAAGCTTATTTGAAACTTTCACATTTCTATCGTTTTCAATGTGCGTGATGAGGGAGATGTGGGCAAATAATGGATTTAAAAACAATCTGGACGGGGTGGAATCTGCCGCGCTGTGACATTTCAGTGACTGACTGACGCTGCTGATGAATGCTCTCTGTTGGCTCCCGAGGCCAGTTGTAGCACTCAGCATTTGTTTGTCCAGTCAGAGAGGATGTGTGTCCTCGGTGGCAGGTTGAGGACGGACACGCCAGTAATTCCATGTCTGCAGCACAGTGGAAAAAGTTCACTCTCACTTTTTAGGTCATGAAGATGGTGACGCATCTACTTTTAAGAGTCATTAAGTCAGGAAGTGTTTGGCGCCACATGACTTAGCCCCTCACAGTGGAAGTACTAATCCAGGGTTAGCAGCGATATGTCTACTTGGCCACAGTGTCTGACATGATAATACTTGAGCAATTAAGACGAGGCTGTTTCCATTCTTACCAAAATAGTTTGCCTCTCGAGTCAAATTAAACCTTCCACGCTGTGCAGCAGAGTGTCTTGCGTGACAGGATAAAAATAAATAATAAATAAACGCTGGAGAACACAGCGCCGCAGATACCGGGTCCTGTCACTCACTGGTAATTAAATGCTCTCAGTTGTTCCATGGAGAGGTCCTTATCTTTCTTGGACAAACACCATTAAACCAAGCACACAAGCACCAGAAGGAGGCCTGAAGTCCACGTGCAGCCGTCACACTACATTTTCAAAGAGAGATTTTACAGTGAAATTATTTAATTACGTTATTTATATATATGTATTTATTCTTCTCATATGCTTTGTTGTCTCTAATGAATTCTCAGATCATCGAGAGAGAGAGAGAGAGAGAGAGAGAGAGAGAGAAAGCAGCCCGCCTGCGGCTGTTTTGGGACAATGCTCTGCCTTTTTAATGAGAAATTTGCTTGAAATTGGTGTGTGTGTGTGTGTGTGTGTGTGTGTGTGTGTGTGTGTGTGTGTGTGTGTGTGTGTGTGTGTGTGTGTGTGTTTATGTGTGTGTGTGTGTGTGTGTGTGTGTGTGTGTGTGTGTGTGTGTGTGTGTGTGTGTGTGTGTGTGTGTGTGTGTGTGTGTGTGTGTGTTGCAGGCAGTTCATCTGGAGGTATACTGTAGGTCTCCCTTGAGTCTGATTGCCAAAACGATATAGTCTTCTCTAATCAAATCATGCCTCGGATAATTTGCTTCAAGTTGTAATTGAGTAAGTGAATTTGTAGAAGAAATATTGTGATAGGAAAGACCAGTCTTAACATGCTCTCTGGGGTAACACAGTTTCCAGAGTGGCAATTTGTTTTAGTGTCCCGAGCCCAGCAAACACATTGATATGTTTCTTGTATCAAAACTACCAAAATATTTAAGCGTGAGATTACTTCAAGATTCAAGAGCGCCGTTTTCAGTCACAGTCATGCATGATATGATATGCACCCTAAAAGGTGTCAGACACAAATTACACACTTCTCTGGGATGAGGTTTGAATTTAAATGCACTGCATTATGTAGTATTTATTTTTCAAAATTCTTAAATTTTTTTGTGAGTTAAAACAGGGTCAACTCACAATTGTATCCTTACGATGACTATCAAAAACAACTTAAGTAAGTAAGTAATAAAGATCCTTTTGTGATTTCAATTTCCACATTACAGGTCCTTAAAGGAACCAACAACCTTTTGAAAGACAGAGCACAAAATGCAGGAACTTGAAAACATCTTCACCTGTCACCGCTCTCCCTGTGTGGCTCGACTTCTATCATGCTGACTAGTACCAAAGCATCATGGGCATTTTCTCACGTGCTCCGTCAGGGGTTACCGAGGCTGCTGGGATGGGGGACTGAGAGATCAAAAGTCAAGACGACTGTGGCAGATTCCCAACTGAGTCTGGGTGCTGGGTTAGTTGACTGGGAAAGCAAATAAAATGCTACTTCTTAGAAACATAGGACGATATTGCACAGTGCATGATCAGTGCATACGACTGTGTTGTGTGTTTATGAGTGTTGGAGTGCATGGTTAGGTTTTATGGATACAGGCTTGTTTGTGTACATATGGAGGAAGTGAAGTGCTGCTGGGTCACCCAGTGTGACAGAGAACATATTTGAGGCCTTTGCCTTTGATGTCTGTCCAACAACACAGCGTGATCTTCTTCTGCGCGCTGCTGGGTTGCTGTTGGTGTGGTGACAAACAACGTTCGTGTGCAGCCTCTCATTTCCCTTTGCATCCAAACGGAGGCTTGCTATGAATTTCTGCGTTTTGCTCCGTTGCGTCTGCCAGCAACTCGCTGGACCACGTCATTTACTCTGAGAAACCTACAAAAGCTGAACATCTTCTTAAATGCTAATTCTTTTAAACCCAGCGATCCTAAAAAAAATATTTTAAAGGTACTCTTGGATGAAATGCTGCAGAGGAATGTCATTAAAAATGTTTTATTATATCTGTGGGCATGATTGTGGATGCTGTTATTTGCTCATGTGTGTTACTGCATACTTAGAACTCCTATGATACAGATGCACTTCTTTTCCTCTCTCTCTCTCTCTCTCTCTCTGAGACATGTCCTCTAGTCGTGTCCCAGAGCACCTGCTTCTGGGATTCCCTCCTGTAGGACTGACGGGTCAGGAGATTGTTTGGGGAACCATGACGAGTGGTCATGAGTGGGCAGTGAGAGCTGGTCTCCTCTCCTCATTTTGAGCCCATGGCTTAACAAACTGGGATGCTGTGGACAAATAATCGGGCCGGTCCAGAGCAGTTTTACGGTAATGTGCTGTCATTTTGTACCTGCCTCTCTGGCGCCTTACTACCAAACCACTTAAAAACAGGACTCTTTTCCAGCTCTGAGCTCAGACGTCCTGCAGTGACTGCTTCAGTGAACATACTTCTTTTCACAAGCCCCTTATCGCTCGCCTCATCTGGATGTATTGATAGCTGAGCTCCATGTTTCACTGGAAATAAGTGTGCAGCAATTGAGAAGATTTTTCAGCCATTTCCTCGCCCCCCCACTCAGATCGATGGCATGACGCACAAAACTACCAATGACACATTGGCCAGTGTGTTTTCTTTCCACTGATAATGTGCGATGCCTGCAGAGCTGCCATGCATGTAGAAACCTGACGTTTTTGCACTGCATAAAAGCATGCAGCTCCATTGTGTCGTTTAGCTTTTTCCTCAGACAAATACAAGGATTTTGGAGAGGTGACTGGGATTGTGTGAGAACAAAGAGCGAAATCAAAGCGACACACACAACAGAAGTTGCAGCACAATAATAATAATTCAGATTAGGTTGTACGAAGTGGCCATCTAAAATGCAAACACAAATTGAAATCAGAAACTTGGAGTCACGTGGAATTATATCCTTTTTCCCTGGTCACACTCCCTGAAAGTTTTTTTTTTTTTTACACAAGCACGATCATCATTTCACAAATTAGCAATCACTAATTTCCTTTTTGCATGTAGCACGCAAGTTCTTGTGTAGGTCCACTATTATTTTTCTGCGGCAGAATAGCTAAAGCACTTTAATAAAAATAAATTATTCATGTAATTTCATTATTTGCAGAAGAGAACGTCCCGGTGGTTTATTTCACAATACAATATGTTTTAATGTTGAAATGTAGCATTAAAAGTTGCATTCCATACACTTGTTAACAGAATGACGGGGAGAAATGAGCAATGTTTGGAGTCCCTGGAGCTTCTTACAGTCTCATTGTCAGTAATAATGGAAAATGTGTAACAGTCTGCTGATTTACAGCATGCCCTATCAACAGGATGGCAGATGTTTTATTATCACTTTGTATGGTTCATGACTACAAGTTGTTTACAGAATGGAAGCCGCAGAGACGCTCCGCTAAATTGACCTTTATTTAATCAGGATTATCAGCTTCTTCACATCAGCTGGTCTTAACCGCGTTCACTTCCTTCCCTCTATCTCTCTGTCTCTCTTACTTTGTGCTCCTCTACCGAATCTTCTGCCTGTCACAACTTCCTGGTGTTTTCACCCCTATCTGATTCCATCACACTGAGAGCCAAAGCCTTTAAACCCATTAAATCCTTCCCAATTCAATTCCGGGATGGCGACACTGACTCGTGGGCCGCTGCCAACCCGGACTCTTGTCGTAGACGGGGCCCCAAGATAATCACGGGCCCCTCAAGGTTTCCTAATCTGGCGATGCTTCCTGGGTAGGCAGGAGCAGATGCTCGGATATTCTGTGCAACTCCGTTCTGTGACATGAGACCACCCCTAAGGCCTCTGCAGCTGGGAGAAGTTGTATCCTGCCATCCGGCGGACATTTAATTAGCTTGAGAATGAAATGGACCATTTTAGCCTGTACCTACTGCTACACCCAGCTGTCTTTCATTCTTCAGATAGAAACAAAACCCTCACTGCTTACTTTTGGAGCTTGGTACCAAGATATTTAACTCCCTGCAATACTTAAATAAACCATACTGTAACCTACACAAAAATGCATGTGTGTCAATGACAAAAAGGATATCTTAAAAGTTTCAAAGTACCTGTGCGGACAGTAAACAATCAATTAAAATACTTCAATTCTCTCCAAAAATGTAAAGGAAATAAGCAGACAGCATTTTCTGATACATGAAAATGAGAAAATACAATTGCAATTAATTACCAACACAGTGCATATCTATAGCCTCCCCTGTCCTGCATACCTTGAAATACATCCGTCGTCTTCACAGTGTTAGAAAAAACGCCATGGCTAAAACAGAGAAAAGCTTTCAAATCTATTAATCAAGGACACATATTTCAAAGATGTGGTTTTACACGTGAGACTAAAATGCTATCTTTCCGTAGCTGATTAATAAAAAAATCTATTTAGTTCATTATTTCACAGTTTAGAGAAATAAATGCCAAGTCCTTCCTGAACCACAAGCTAGTGGGTCGATTTCCTTCCAGTTTGCTCCATCCACTCCCGCACTACATGCTCTAACTCTCTGTCTCGTTTTTGTCGTCTTCGGGATATTTCTACCCCCGAGCTGTGTTAACTATGCCAAGATGTTCACAGTTTTAGAGCTCGATGCCACCTGCTGAGCACTACCTTTATCCATCTCTCTTCATATCTCTCTAGCTGTCAGATACATCCAAGTTCCCGTTTGTGTCTTATCGGCGATGTTTCAGTGTAGTGGAATAGTATAAGATGTCTTTACATTGTAAGATACCCTTCCCCCAGTTGAAAAATCATCGGGCTAATCCGATTCGCAATCTGTTATACAATGCACTGTTCTCTTCTGATTTTGTGATAGAGAATTCCCTCCGGTAATGCAGGCGATAAGGAGGTGACACCAAATCTGACCCAAATCTGCAACAATTACAGAAATCTTTTAAACACAACTTCTTTACCTTGCTGCTACAGGGAGACAATTTCAGATAGGGGAAGAACCTCTCTGATAAACTTCAAAGTAGAGCAAAGTCAGTTAGATTTCCACAATAAATGTACAATAAACATAACATTGAATTGATGTATAGTTTACTTTGGATGTGAAACTAATACATGTAATTCAGCCCTCTTTCATATCAGAGGTTAAAGTTCAAGCTAACATATCTTGAATAACATAAGATCCTTTTATGTAATCAAAGCAGTACAAATGCAAAGCACAGATAACTGCAGCTCTGCAGCTCTTCGGGATTTTTTTAAGTGATAGAATTCTCTGAGGAACTTTAATCACAATTATTTTTTCCCATGGCCATGGCTTTTACCATTAACATGTGTATTGTACGAGCCTGAACATTTTATTCTACTAGTATAGTAGACAAAAAAGCTATTGAAGGTTTGGAAGGTATGTACATTTTTAGACGTGTTACTCTAACCTTTCAAAAAGCTTTGTGAACTGAGAAGAACTCGGTGTCGAGGTGTGAACGGTGTATTAAATGGATTGTACACAGATTTCATCAGCGAGTTATAGACATCTCCTGATCACCTGAGGTGTTGTTCAACTCTTCCTGCTGCTTTGGCTGACCTGCAAACTTTCACAGATAAAGCAGTCCCTGCAGTGCAGTGGACTGAGATGTCTTCCTACTCAGGCATTTATGAGCAGGTGTGAACACAGCGTTTTATTCTTGGCTGGCTCAGTGACCGAGGGAACTGACTGGACAGTGAGCATGAAGACGGCACTCTGCAGGTACTTGCATCAACACTGAGCCTCAAAGAAAACCTATAGACAGACCACAAACACAGTAAGTATTGTTTTTAAAACTTAAAATGCTGAAACATGCACAGTGGGAGAGAAAAAAATTGAGCTACAATAGACTGAATATAAAACGCAACATCATGGAACAAATGTCTTTTTTGTTTTTATTTTGAAATTCAAGTAGATTTTATTTCTTGAATTTATTTTATGTTGTACTTACTCATACTCAAACAACTTAAAAATGGGTCATTCTCAGTATGGGATACTTCATTCTACTTAATTAAGCATCCTATGTCCCATCTGCACCCAGCTTCATCAATTATTACTTGTCCCCAGCCTCAGTTGTCCCTCTCCGATTAACTATTCATAAGCCGTGTAATGATTAACAATATGTTTGGGCTAATCTCTTTGCAGATTAAAGGAGCTTTGTAATAGATAACGCCACTTATCTGCACACAATACTAAATACTCTTTATCGACCTTAAGGGTTCAACGTTAGTGAGTGTTTGTGTTTTATTTGGAGGACCAGCTTTCCATTGTTAGTGTAAAACTAAAAAGATGCCAAGGCCCACATTTACAAACACATCAGTACTTTTGCTCACTGACCATTCCTCTTAGTTTTGCAATTCATCTTCTCTCCTTCATTGTGTGAACCCATGAGCTCTTATACATGCACATATATTCCCTCCCTCATAAATACATAAAGCAAAGCCGATTATTTCAATATGTATTAAATCCTGTTTCACAGCCATGTTTTCCCACTCTCTTTCTTCTTCGCTCGTTGCTCCAAAATTCTCCTGCTCTGGAAACATGTTAGAAACATATCATACAATCAGCCACAAATGGCTGACCCCCTCATGCATGCGCTGCTCCATATGCTAATAGTGGTCAAAGACTCCACACGCTACCTTTAAACCCACTTCTGTATGTAACATGTTTTTGTTTGAGCAAGAGGACATTCATCATAAAAGGGCAACATCAAATATGTTCTCATTCTACCTTCACTAGCAAGACCAGCAAGGACATCTCGTTATTTTTGCGCTGTTTCAAAGGATGAATACATGTCTGTGACAGTCTACTCAGAGAGAAATGTGTCATTGAAAGATGGTGGGTTGCTAGTTCATAGGCGAAAAGAGAAGAGTGGAATTGAAAGTCAGAGGGACTTCAGAAATGTAAATCATTTAATATTGAGCGCCCACTTCTACAGTACAGGGTCTTCTTCTTGCTTTGTATGCATACATGCGTGGATTGCTTAGAAATGTAAGACAGTGAGAAGGAGCCATCATCAGGTCAGGGGTGGTTTCTGCATCTGTCGGCGTGTCCTGACATGACCTTGACAGAGATGAAACCTGTCTGGCTGGCGTTGACATGTCCTCGAGGGAGCAACTCATTTGCAGTCTTCCCACGCCAGCGCAGAGGTGCACCTGCCACCTTTGATATTCAGTCCTGTGGACACACTGAACCCTTGGGGTCCAGTTTATCAACGTCCTGCATAAACATAAATGCATGGTGGGGAGCAGCCACAGCACCCCTATGCCTTCATCATCTGCCTTGCCAATGGTCCCATTTCAAAGACCGTATGCAAATATTCATTAATACTCTCCAGGCATGCTGAGGAAGATTGCTGGGTTCCCTTTAGTCCCTTTTCAAAGCTGTGTCCCTGTGTGCATTCCTCCACCGAGGGCTTCCTTTGTATACCATATTTCTTCTTGGGAGTGCTTTTACAGGCCAAATGGAGATTGATCTTTCAATGGGCCAAATTGAAAAGGCATGTTGGGAAACAATGTGATGTGTGCTGAACATGGCACAGTCTCTGTATAAGAAAATGCAATCAATAATGATCTTTGTTACGTAAATGGTAACTGGCAGTGTATGTGTGGGAGCAAGAGAGAGAGACAGACAGAGAGACAAAGACCACCTGTCAGTTTCCCCTCCAGCATTAAGTTGTCCTTCTTGTCACCACTGAAAGAGCACCTTGTCACAGAGGAACTAATTAAGATGCCAACTCGTACGACTGTACAGCTCTGCTACTATTTGACATCTGTCCCATTTGCATTTGAGAGCCGTTTGAAGCGGTAATTCAGCAGACAAATCCTTGTTTCTCAGCAGCACACCCACGTTAGCTTACCTACGGGCTTGGAAAAGACAGCTCCTCTCATCTTCGTCTTCAGGAGCATAACCTCGTTTCCAAACTGTGACAGAAAAATTTAAGACGCGCACATTTTCCAGCCTTCTTTTTAACTTCACGTGGCACTGGAGCATTGATCTGCCTTATCAGTGCTGCCAAAAAAAAATAATCACATTATCCCCTTGCAAACCGTGTTGTTATGAAAGGAAAGGCTAAATAGGACTTGTCTGGACTCCTGCATCCTTTCCAGGCCTTCCACCTTCAATATTTCTTGGACCTGACAATAATTCTCCTATTACACCACAGGTCCAAGGTTTCCATCGCAGTAGCTGAAGTTGTTTCCATTGTGCATGCGGAGCGGGCAGACGGCAGTAATGATGTGACATTCCTCTGCCTGCATACGCACAGCAGGCTAATGAGTGCACAAGCAATGTTGTTTCCATTCGCCCACCATCAAAAAGACCACAAGTAGCTGAGGAGGTGGATTTAGCCTCAAAGGTCTCATGTTGTTGACAAAGAAATGTATTTATTCTACAATTTTTATAGCAAAGTCGTTGGGTTTAGGCTGCTTTGCTAATTAGTGGGAGCAAAGCATGTTCACGCACCTCAACGCAAATGCGGAGCAGATTAACGTTTGTTTTTCATAGATGTATACATTTGACTTTAACATTACGATCAGAATTACGTGCTCTTATTTTTGAATATTTCATACCAGAATGGTCGGAATATCCTCTGGTTAAACGCAGGTCATGACTAAAGCTGGAACCTCCTTCAGCGGTTGTGAACTGGCATGAGCGTTGCACAGAGGATTTTTTCTTTGGCGTTTGCACAATTGTAGCTTCTGTTCCCTCCGTGTTCCAAACCAATCAGCATTTGTTTGATGCAAAAGACCACAGGGATTGTGTGCACATCTGCTCCTCTGGAACTAACCATGTTTACTTAGAAACCTAAACGTAGCATCCCTTCTCAAGTGTGTTTACATACTGCATATCTTCTGAGAATGTGCAATGTCAATAATCTGCACTTGATTTTACATGCTGATAGTGTTTAAAAGATTAACTCCGGCGCTTGTATGAGATATTAAACCCTCTGGATATGGTCACCTGCTATGTCAAAAGACTCTAAATGGAATGCAAGGATACATTTGGGTATCCAATATTCTGTCACTGGCTGTAGGCTATATAAGAAGTGGACGTAGTCACTGTGGCGTTATCCGTTGGTTTGTGGGCTATACGGATTTGAAGCCTTGAGTTTTGCGAGATGAGACATTTTAAGGACACCAGAATGTTACAATAAACTTTCATGAACTGAGAACACACTGTGAAAGTGTTAAAGTTTAAAGACAACAATGTGGACAACACCCAGACTGGACAATGCTGTGGTAGCAACCTGTCAATCACAAGGTAGCAACGCCCGAAAGCATAACCTGCTTTATCCTCTATTTTACTCCAAATGAGACCATAATTTACTAAATGAACATCATGCTGTATTGAAGAAGACTCAAGACTCGCAATTAAGACCATAAACTCGTGTTTACAATGTTTACTGAGGTAATAAATCAAGACTGAATGAGGGTCATTTCCTCATAGACTTTTATACAATCAGACTTCATACAGACAACAGTGTACAGTGTGTTCTATATTTATGCAGGGAAGGTTAGCTGAGCAGTTTACAGTTGGAGCCTAAAACGAACATTTACAGAGGAGAATAACAGAAATGCAAACAGAAAGCAGCAACAGTTGTTTGAATGGTCTTGAACTTCTGCAAAAAGAGGCTTTTGTTTTCCAGAGGGAGCCTGTTAAATTAAGAGAGCGTTGCTCGTAGCTTTAATGTTGCTAGGTTAGCACGTTTCTCTCCGTCCCACTCTGCTGTGAGCAGAGTTAGTCAGCCCCAGATATGTCTAATAATCAAATAAGAGTTCTGGCTATTTTTTATTTTCTTTTGCTGTTACAGATGGGAAAAAGTGTAGAGGAGGGAATAACATCTCCCAATATTCCGCCTGCAGAAATGGGCCAGCAGAGTTTGTAAGAGTTCTTTGGTATGGTCCAGCATCTGTTGTTTTTCATATATCGTAGGTTTGTTCTCAAGGTTGCAAAATTACATTATGAATGCTGGTGATATTGTTGTAAGGACATGAGAAAAAAAGATGAAAGAACAGGTGGGTTTCTTCCAAAACCTGTTTCTGTTTAGCAGCTGGTCGGCAGACAAAAGCACACGGTTTGTCCAAATGTCCTTTGCTGGTTGTTATGGAGTGATATCACAATGTCGGACAATGTTTGTAGTTTTATTAAATTAGGTAAATGTGCGTAAGATAGCAAGATGCTATGTTGGCTCAATGTAGCCTTCTGTAATATCAGTCATGCTGACAGGCATGTCATTTTGTTAATTAAAAGATGTTGTCTTTTGTTCTGTTTTCTCAGCTCCCACGGTGTGTTCATGTTTATGGAGCTGCAGTATTACCAGTGAGGCTTGTGTAGCTATCAGTTGGAGAGTAGACCCTTTCTGTTTTGAAAAGCCCCTGCAACTTGGTAATGAGTCGTAGGTATGTATCTACAACATTGGATGTCTAATAAGCAACAATCAAAGTTAAAGTTTGGGGAAAAACATCCTTGTTATTTATCAAGAGTAACAAAAGTGTGATTGTTTGCCAGTGTTTTGCTATTTTTTGTTTGTTTATATTGGCCTACTGTTTTTATCGAGCAAGGTCACACTAATTGTATTTAGATTTAAAACATCAGAAAGATATTAAAGTGCTCCTACTTTAAAAATGACTTTTATTACAACAATGAAGACCAATTTTCTCGAATGTTGGAGCCAAAATAATGTCACCCCAAATGTCTTAATAATGACTTTATAGGCCGATGAGACAGGTGCATTTCCTCATCGAGATCTCGCTTTTAGCGCATCGTAACGTAAACATGACAGCGACCCCGCGAGGCCACGGGCGCGTGGAGGCGGACTGTGGCTCGGGTTGTGTTGCACGGGCGCGTGGAGGCGGACTGTGGCTCGGGTTGTGTTGCACGGGCGCGTGGAGGCAGCGGTGTAACCGATCACAGCTGCTGCTACCGTGAGGGGAACTCGAGCTATTCCCGTCCCCCTTGGGTTTGGTCACGTGTCCTCGGGGAGCTTTTAGTTTGGGCACCACGTCGGGAGAGAGAGAGAGAGAGAGAGAGAGAGAGAGAGAGAGAGAGAGAGAGAGAGAGAGAGAGCCCGTTGCGCACAGCCGAGTTGGACAGCAACATCTTTAACACGCGTTAATGATCCGGCGCCGAATCAACCGGATCAGTTTTGTTTTGGGGCGTTGCCATAAACACTCCTCACCGACACAGCGCGTGTGATCCCTCGGTCTCCGACCCGTCAAAAACTTCTGCGCTTAACCAACTGCGATTTCCACTGCGAGCGTCACATTGTTGCCAGCAACTGCTACAAGTCGACGAGCGGAGCTGTCACGGCGATCCGAGGGAGGCTGCGCTCCTTTGCTGAGGGTTCAGAGGGACCACGCGCACACTGGCTGAGTAACAACACTGTGAGTATGTGTACGCTGCGCGAGGATGCATGTGAGATGGAGTGACCGGAGTGTAATGTTGACCATCGTTATTACGCGGGTGAATGAATGAAAACGCGTTCCCCACTTGCACAGACACACGCAAGATGAGGAGAATGAGTGTGTGACCGATGAAGTGATGAGAGAGCAAAGGTGCCCTCGCAACTCTCGCATGTGGCGCGTCAGCATTACATCATGGACTTAATATGTATGCCTTTAAATTAGATTGCATTGGGCCCACAAAGCCACGAGGATAACTGTTGAAGTGCTGAAACTACACTTAGTGTGATTGACAGTTTATCTCTGGGGTCTGGATGATGTTGCTTGTGAGATCTTTTAATGGCACGTTAAGCTGCACTGGATCATGTTAAGGTTTGCTGAAAGTATTTTCACATTTCCTGGCACCATCATTTCCGTCTCAGTGTCATACTATAGGATCAAATAGATCTGATAATATCTAGACTAGAGCAACAGTCTGGCATGCAGTGGATTCAGGAGGTGCGACACATCTTTGTTACTTACGTGAACAAGAAAGACATTTGTAATCAAAGAGACAAGTGATGTGTTCAGTGTAATGAATGCATGCAGTTTTTATTATGTGTATGAAAAAAAGATAATGCTATACTAGTACAATAGAGTGAAGCACATCACCATGAACTCACTAACGAATATAATAGGATCCCACACAGGTGCCCTGTAGGCACGTTGCCTCATTCTGTGGCCCTGACAGTGTGCCAGAGCGGTTATTGTGGAGACAGCGCTGCAGGTGACAGTGGAGCTACTGTGGCTGAGGCTTCAGTAAAGCCGAGTGTAAAATGTCAGTTCCACATCAATAATGCAGGACGCCAAAACAAAGGGGAGCAAGACAGCGAGGTCCAGTGTTGGCCCTTGTGTGTCCCTTTCTCTAAATGTGCCGTATGAAACTATTAAATGACAACTTTTTTGTTAAAGTATATATTACTAATGACTACAAATAGCCTCAATCAAGCACCCGGTGGGCTTGAAACCATCAGTGAGGCCATGTTTAAAGCATTGATAGAGAGCTATTATACTTCTTTTTGTTTAAACTGGTGGTTCACATCTCATATATAAAAACATGATTTATGTCCCTCTCTGTCTCTCTCTCTCACTGTCTTGTTAAGGCATGATCACTGTGGTTAATGAGACAGGTCTCAGCCCATGGGGCCAAACCCTCTCAGAGACGGCGCCGCTAGTTGGGTGAATACAGCTGACACCCTCATTCATCATGCATCTAGGGTGCTGCCTGGCTGCTCTCGCAGTCTATCCATGCCTGCCCCTCTCTGTCTCGCTCAGTTACATGATGATTATTAAGACATTGTAATGACGAGCAGCGCTTTCTTCGGAGCTGATGCAAGACGGCCTCAGCTCCGTGCTGGGATGATTATAGCCGTGGCAGAGGGTCGCCATTCTGTGTTGATGGTGCAGCTGCAACGATATCCAAGAATAGATGTGTACACCTACTGCACAGTGGTGTTACCTGGTTGGACTCTGCAGCTTGACACATGTTTACGTCTCTGAATTCCTACCTCTGCAAAACAAATTATTTTAAGAAGGATATGTGGGGACTTTCAAACAATTTTAAGAGGGTCTGCGTTTGAACACACTTATATTTTGCTATTTTTTGAACCGTCCAAAAAATGTTGCCAAAATTGTGTATCCCACTACTACTCGTCTGTAGCGCAGATCCAATATTTTCATAACAAGGAAGAAGAGCTACACCCAAATGCAAAGCCATGCATACTAGGTGCTCTCTTGATTTTAAAATACATTCGCTAGGTCAAATCATCACATTATCGCTCCTTTGAGATTTGCTCTATTAAACACTGATGAGCAAGAGAGATTCTGACGTCATAGAGATCATTTACTCTCTAAATGAAAACAGGAGATGTCTTAATCCCAGTTTTGTTCTGACTGCCTCTCACTACCGTTAATCTTTAAAAGATATTGGTCATGTTCTTTGTTTGCTCAGGGATGTTCTCTGTACATTTTAATCCCTTTATTCTCACAGATCACTTTGCCAGAAAGGACACCCGTCACAGGGATGTTTTTTATTCTGGGCTGTCTGCCAACAGCTGATGCCAGTTTGAGTGTGAATGAGGCCTTTTTCTAAGAGGCAGTCTCTTGGCCAATGCGTTCACAGGGAGCCTCTTGAATCAGCAAGCGCCTCAGCTGCTGTTCAGCTTTGCTTAAGTTGGTAGAAGGATACAACTCCAGCTTCCTGTGAAATAAGGATCTTCTGGGTTGATTATAGTTTTGTTTGCATATTTTATGATTTACTTAAATAGATGCAACAACAGGGCACATGCGATGTATAGGCCGATTTTGGTAACTCCAAAAAGTTGACATTTCTAATGATTACGGGTCAAAAGTCATCGTTCTTCACAGTAAAATCATTGTGGTCACCATGTCCATACGCACAGGTGTGAAACCCCCAGTTTGATTCCCCAGAAACACTGTGGTTACATCTCTGTTGCAGCAAATCCTCAAAAAATATGTTAATTTGTAATCATGTTCCGCCTCAACATCCATTTCATACATCAGATTATGCAGGCAAGGAAAGTGCAATTACTTTGTGAATTAACTCCTTACGTCTCCTCAACATTTAGCTTTTAGGCTAATGAAAAACACAATAAAATGTGTTCGAAGAATCACAGGTTGCTCCTTTATCGTTCAGATCAAATCTGTTGCCGTCTACAAATCCCTCCCTCTTTGATATTCAGCGCGCTGTATTGAACAGGGATCAAAGTAAAAAAAAAAAAAAAGGCAAATTAATTTCTTGACTCGACTGAACAAAAGGTCATTTTTACAGCCGTCCTGCGATGCCACCTTTTATTTAAAAGCTGGCTGTGTTTCTGTAAGTATGTGCCAGGTACATGCATAACTGCTGGCTCTTGTGGAGTGTGACTGTAGATACAGTTCTTATCCCAAAGATGGAAATGATGACAGTGTGACAGAATAGCCTCAGGGTCGTCGGCTGCTACTGACACTGTCTTGAACAGCTCCACACGTACCTCTGCTAGGAAATCATCACGGCTTCCAGTCACCACCGCAGTGCTTTGCCTTGCCACTCATCGGGGGTTTAATATTCAATTATGAGGGTCATCTTAGTTCAAGCTGTGTTGGATTGCTTGTGGAACAGCCCCGCTGATTGATGAGTGAGCATCTCAGCTCAACAGGCTCACCGTTTGTCCCTGAAGGAGGAAGAATGAAGCAGATGGCTTGTGTGGGTGTTTTTTCCTGACGTGGAAAGAGTTTCTTGTAGTTTTGCCTTATTAGTCGTACAAACAGTAACAGGAGTGCAACACTGAGTCAGCGTTCAAGCAGATCAAGCTTTAAAGTGGCGATGCCTTAAGATTTCAGTCCTGGTTTAATGCTACAAGTCCCAGAATACTGCAGAACAAACAGTTGTTGTTTTTAATGAAGAAATCGGGACATAATTGGAATTTTTTTCCCACCATTCTGTGACCAACTGTGATCAGATTTTCTGCTCCACGCGACAATATTCTGCAAAAGTGAAAGTACTTGGTTAAATAGCTAATGGTAAATGTCAAGCTCACTGACAAACCCATTGCATTTCCTGTGACTTCTTAAAAATTAAAGTCAACTTCATGTTTTCGCCAATAACATGCTTTCAAGGTCAAGCTGCAGCAGTAGGAAATGTTCGCTTTGCATGAGCAGCAACTTTAGACACTCATTTCATCATACTGCAGGTAAATACAGATTGCAACACTTTCATCAGTGTGCCTTAGGCTCAATCACTATTGTGTTACCTTTATTTGGCGACAGATAGTGACATTTATTTAATGAAAATCTTCCAGCTGTACACTTCTTTTCACATGCATAATGAAAACACAAACCTTGTTCCTCTTCCCTTGTTTTTCCTTTGGAAGTAATGCAAATAACGAAATGCATCTAAATGTGTACAGTGTGGTCAGATTATACATACAAATGAGGCATCAAGGGCAAATGTGCAATGGAGTTCTTTCCAAATGCATGCACACTCTAAAAAGCCCAACTTCAAATTTGTTGTCCTAACACATTTTTTTAAGTTGAGTCAACAAATACCTTTGAAAAAAGTTGAACTAACTCAAAATGTCAATTTTATTAATAAGGAGTGGAATCCACTGAAAATGTTAAGTTGAGAAAACTTAGTATAGTGGTTTGGGCATCTGCTGAGGTAACTAAGGCCACTGCGCATGTATGTCAGTAAACACACACACACACACACACACACACACACACACACACACACACACATATATATACTACTTTAATCTTATATTTTAAATAATAACATTTATATAAAAATATTTTCTTTAGCCCCTGTTTAAGATACATTGATTTTTGATACCATTGTCTGTTTATTATATTTAGATACCTTAGTTCTTCAGATTTCATTTGATTGACATCTACTTTTTATACCTAAATCTTCATCTTAATCTTAACCTGCTGAATGTCTGTCTGTTCACAATAAATGTTCAATAAAGAGAGAGAGAAGAAAAAAAACGCCAACCGCCGTAAAAGCAGAAGAAGAAGAAGAAGAAGAAAAAGAAAAAGAAAAAGAAAAAGAAGAAGAAGAGAGAAAAATCTCCGTCTACCACTGCGCATGTGCACTTCTGCATGAGATAGCAATTTCGCGCCGGTCCACGCCAGTTTAAGTGTTTCTGCAGAATGCCGTCTACGTCCAGCACAACTTAACCAGGTAAGACTGTGTATGTTCAGTGCGTTAGCTAACTGGCTAGTCAGATAACCTGTTGTTTTTTTAATGCAAAAGTTAACATTAAGAAGTTTACAACGTGACACACCCCAGCCTACTTTTCACGTGTTCATAACGTCATGTGTAATTTCACGATAACGACCCGCTCGTGTTAGCTAGGTTAGCTAACATGTTGCTGCAGTGCTTCTCTGTTCTTTAGCGTTGGTGCCGTCGAAACTGCCTCTAGTTCACTCATAAGTTACCCGCGCGTAGCATTCAGGTGCACTAGATACCGTCCAGGACCTGGACGGTATCTAGTGCCGCGGCACCTGGTCGCCCGCAGGGACCACGTGAGTCGCCCGCGAGGCATGTTCTAAAAATAGAACACATTTTGAGCTTCGTCAAAAATATTTTTGTTTTTATCAACCGGCCTCTCTACATGGTCGCGTTACAACTCTTCTCTGTATCGCGCACGGCGGAGTGCCGCCCCCATGCGATGCACACAGACACGGGCGCACACACAGTAGAGAGAGAGAGAGAGAGAGAGAGAGAGAGAGAGAGAGAGAGAGAGAGAGAGAGAGAGAGAGAGAGAGAGAGAGAGAGAGAGAGAGAGAGAGAGAGAGAGAGAGAGAGAGAGAGAGAGAGAGAGAGAGAGAGAGAGAGAGGCGAAAAATATGTTGCATGCTTTTCACAATGGGATTTGCTGCTTTAAGCCATCACTATTTTAAGCTATCACTTTTAAAGCAGTTAATGTATTGCAACAGGCTGCAGCCTGGAGCTCCATAAATGGACGTTTTCTCTCTTGAGACACTGCAGTGACAAAGCCTGCACACTTTGTGGTTGGTCATGGAGAGGTGGCCTGGGTTGTTTTTGCAAGAACAGGTTTTAGTGTTAACAACATATTTTGCCAAATGTTCTCCCTTCTTTTGAAAGAACCAACAACAAAGGTTTGAATCAATTGTACATAACATGTACATGAAAACTGTCACCTTTCTTAGATATGTGCAGAATTCTTCAGACTTACACGAGTGGACCTGAAGAAGACCTTCCTGTCATCATTGGATGCACACGCATCGCAATTTATGAAGCTGTACAGATCACGCAGCACATCGCTTGGAAAGGACATGAGGATCCTTCTAGACAACTTTGATGAACAGGTAATCAATAAGTAGGAAGTGAATGTGGAATAACAGGGGTTCTTAATTAGATTTGAACTGGGACCAAAAACTGGGGGACAGACGAGGGGCATTTTCACAACTATGTAGTCTGACACAATACATCAATTATAAAATGGACTTAATGAATGGAGGCATCTTGTACTGTTATGGTGACACTAATATTAGCGTAGTATTATGTGTAGGTTTGGATATTTGCTGACAAATATGATGTGGTTGCTACTTTCCACTTTTTTTTAAGAACTACCAAAATACATGAAATGTGTCTGTCACCCATGTGGCGTTCTACCCCTTTTCTACTGCGGTCAGGACAAATGCTGGAGTCAGTTTGGCACTTGAGTAAACAGGTCCATGTTTACGCCAACCTAGGAGCAGGAGGCACAGATTTACAGTCTCAGACAATGCTCAGTGGTCTCAGTCTTGTCGGATATGCATTCAGCCCTCAGCGCTTCGATTATTCGGATTACTTAACAATTGACTAGAAAAGTACATTTCCAACCAGCTTATGAAGCCAGCAGACGCACCATAGAAACAAGTTTTCTGTCCGAAACCCTTTTTTTTTTGCTGTAGAATCACTGCAAACTGTTTTTTAAATTTTTCTCTTGCCATGGGCTATCTATAGATGCATATCTGCTTAGGAGCACTTGTGAGATTTTTACTTTTTAATTTGAAAAACATGACAAACTATAGTGTGTAATGCTTTTTAAGAAGGTTTAATTAAATAGTAGTAAGGCCATTGAAATTTCAGAGTTGTACCGTGTAACTAAATATTAAAGGCCTATATGGTGTTTTATCACATTGTATTGGGGCAAGAAAACATCAGTCCCAGTTGTTGTGCTAATGTTTCACGATCCCTGTTCTACATTATGCTTTTGGAGCTGGGAAATATCTTAAAATCAATTATATTTTTGCACTCTGAATGGCTTTCGTCTCAACTATGCAAACCATAACATTGGAGCAGAGCATTTACCATCAGATGACCCTTTTTAATATTTCAGAGTTTGTCTTACAATATATATAAATACACGTTAATGTAAACAGGTGTATTGTATTGTTAGGCTTAACTGACATTTCAAATTGGGGATTTCAGAGATGAAAAGCAAGAGAGCGTTATTGTTTTCACACTTAAGCTATGTCCAAAAACATGGTGCCCATATGTACAGTAGGAACATATGGGTTCATTTAGTTAGTGAATACAGCCGACCTGAAATGCATGCTACCATGCTGGAAGTATTTTGCCAAATTTATTTGAATAATGCCTTTGTCTTTAATAGTTTGCATTGCATTTTTTGAAAGTGAGACCATTTATTATTTTTTTATTATGTCAAATTTTTAATCTTCAATTTGTATTTTTCAGACGACGGATGTCCTTGCCCACAGAAAGTGTGCAGCTCTGCGAGGTCTACCTTTCGTTGTGAAGGAAGCTAAAGACATGTCTGGTAAGACTAATTTGTCATTAAGGTTGCACATACAGCAAGAACACACTAATGTAAACTTTCATCAAACCCTCATTTCTACTTCACTGTTACTTTGTTAATCCATCTAAATATTTTAATAAGTGTAACTTTATAATTTTTAATTTTATGTGATATCGCCAATACTGGCAACATTACTGTAGCATCAAGGTTACAAGTGAGTGTAATGCCTGCATCACATGCATTTTGTAACAGCATTTCTCCTTCAAATTTACTGGTAACATTTATAATTCCAAGCCCAAATTGGTCATGGGTTTTGAGACTGATGCATATACACATTTTGTCAGTATTTTAATTATAAAGTTATTCTCTGTCAGTACATTTTCAAAGTCAAAATACATTTTTGTTGAGCTAATCTTTTTGAGAAAATAAAACAAACAAAAAAGCCTACACACTATTAGCACCCTTTGCCAGTCTTTAGGGTGAGAATCTGGCAGATTTGGAATGATATTGTCCATTGTTTAATGGCAGATTTGCTCCAGTTCAGGTTTTTGTCACTTATTGAATTAAAGGGAGCCTGTACCGTGAAGGCAAATGTTTCCCTGTATTTTGCTTTTTAAATTGTATTGTTACAGAATGGTAAGAAAAAAAAATGAAAACTTAAAAGAGGCGGTGAATATTTATTATAGTCTCTGTATGCTTGTTTTTGTGTAGAATACAGACCCGGAGGAATCTTATGTGAAAGGAGTTGAACTGGGAATACTCACAGTTGTTGAAGGTGACGTTGGGACGGTCCGCTCAAGTCCAACAACACTAAGCATCGCCCTGATTATTGAGGAACGGATTGTCCTGGATGATATATGCGACATCCCAACTGCATTTGCCCTTTTGTTTGGACTCATCTATGCTCTCAACCTGGAGTATCCGAAGGACTTGAGGTACACTTTCGAAGTAACTCAAAAGTTGTTCATGAACCTTGGTACCCAGTGCTCTGCCCGGGTTCAGGCCTTAAAAACAGTTTGCTCAAGTAGCCTGCCATATTTAAACCCCGCCTCTGGTCTTGGCTGGATTTTGAGGGGGGGTTAAGAGTTCCAAAAAGTTTCTGAAGGCCAATGTACAGGTTGCAGTTGTCTTGTTACAGACAATACGTTTTTGATGATGTCCATTCATTGTAAAAGCAATATATGACAAATTGTCCCACTGTTGATAGTGTACAGTGCCCATAACGATAAACTGATATTGGAATCAGCATTGTTACTGTGTATGCTCAAGAAAGTATAACTTGTCCTAAATTGTAGTTTTTTGCATCTTAACAGTTCTTGTTAAGATATTGCAGTTTTAAACACTAGATGGATGGATAAATGCATGGATAAGAGAGGTTTTTAAGCCATTTTATACCTCCCACCAATCTTTACGGTGGGGTCAAGCCGGCCTGACTAGACAGTCTAGTGTTACAACAAAATAAAAAAATTGTTCCTGACTAAAACTGCAACCTGCACCAAAACCATCCTCAAGCAGCCCAGTTTCAAGGGAATGCCATTGTCCTTCTGTGTTGTATATGTTCCATCATATACCATCATATACCATCATATACCATCATATACCATGTTCCATCATATTCCATGTTCCATCATATTCCATGTTCCATCATATTCCATGTTCCAAAGCTTGTTTCAAGGCCTTGATTTTTGGATTCACAAAACTGAAGTTTTTTTTCTTTTCTTTATGCAGCCATTTGGATTTTTAAGGATGTTGACCCTCTGCTGTCTATGTTCAAGTGTTGACACCTGGAATTCATATAGTTATGCAAACAAATGTTTACTTATTGTTAATAAACATTTTGTGTTTGAAGAAGTTTGTTTTCTTTAACTGTTGACTTTTCCAAAGAAAACGGTGTACAATTTTAATTAATTTAAATGAAGGCAACGTTGCAAAGAATTTTGAGTGTACTCAACTAATGGGCAGTGAAATTTAGTAACAACACATTTTAAGTTTAAAGTAAGTTCTCTCAACAAAATATTTTAAGTTAAAAGTAAGTTCTCTCAACAAAAAATGTTAAGTGCTGTTGATGTATGTTTTCAATCTACAAGAACACACAATTTCAAGTTTCTCCAATTTAATATTTTAAGTGTTCTGAACTTAAGTACATGAGTAGATGTAACTATCAAATGCAATATTTTAAGTAGTGTTAACTTAAATACATAAGTAGGTCTGAATAGTAATGTTACGTTTGACAAACTTAAGATATCACTTTGAGTGAACTTCTTATCATAAGTTGACACAACACATTAGCCCTTAGTTGAGTGAACTCAAAAAGGCTTTGCAGCTGGTTGCCTCACTTTTTTAAGTTGACTCAACTTTTTTTTTTTTAGAGTGCAGAAGGGTAACATGACAGCGTCATCTCACTGCTTTCAGTTTGTTTCTGTAGCTGTCTGTCAAACTGTCACATGCAGCTGAGTCCGGAGAAATGCAGGTTTTACAGTGTTGTGCCGACAAACAACAAGCAGACAGATAAAGAGGCGGAGAGTGAGACAGGCGCTTCAGCATGTGCCTGGGAACAGTGTGGGGAGAGAAGCTTCTCCTCTGTCATCTCATGGCAGATAAGATTCTTGGGCAGTCAGGTATTTGGACCTTGCTGGTGGGCTGTTTCGTGGCTGAAAGCTGGAGCAAGCTGTCAGTCAGATTAGCGCTATGAGCCATTGGTGGGAGAGCAGTCCTGTCCTGTGGGGCGGGGGGACAGCCGTTAGACATGTCTGCAAATCCCCCAACACTGAGCATACACTCACAGGCACGCACACACACACACACACACACACACACACACACACACACACACACACACACACACACACACGCAACCCCCACTGAAGAATGAAGGGGCGAGATCAAGCCAGGTCATGGGAGGCTCTTTTCAAATAAATTCCTCCTTCGGGAGACTGCTGCCTCCTCTGTGCCCTTCATGCACATGTGCAGCCATTTACCCTCGAACACACAAACACTCTCAGTTCCCTCTGAAGACGGACAGCAAAAACACTGACAAACTGTTTGCTATCCAATGTTTATGGGCCACTGATTTGAACGGCAGAGGTCTGTATTGCTAGACTGCTGCTGTCTATATAGAAAAATACATTGAGGTACAATTTCTAAGATTGAGATATATTTTATATCAAAAGGTACCAGCACCATCCCCAACACCAAAGTAAATAAAACACAGGACTTGAACAGCAAATCATACAATCTTTTCATACATATATTTTTAGCATTAATATTAAATGTATGGTATATCAGTTTGTGTAACTTCACTATGGTGCCATCCGTATTGTCTGGCTTTCTATTGTCTCCTGCGTTCAGAGAACCAGCTGAAAGTCGAGCCCCATGATGTTATTGGCCGACTCCCCCGGGATGATTTTATTCGAGGCAGATTGCATGACAAGGCGACATGTCCTGCATTCGAGCAGCGACGGTGAAGCACTGTATGAGAGATCCAACACAGGGGCAGAGATATTGACTGCGGGAAATAACCCTTAAGCAAAACAGCTATCATAAATACCCCGTGGCCTTCAGCTGCTCTTTAAGAAATGAAAAGGTTTCATTTCGAACTGCTTCTGTACCTGATGATTGCTTTACTCAATTCTACAATAAGGCAGTTTATCCTCTGCTTTGAAACGGCAGGGTTTTGTACACAACTGTCCTTTCAAAGCTTTAAATGTAAATGTCCCATAGTGGTTTGATGCATTCTTCTTCTGACAGCGCACAGATTTGGAACAAGTCTTTAATATAACCTGTCTGGATTAAGCTTAATCCGATTTGTACAGCCTGTCTATACTTATATAAGTATTCTTCTTTAGTTTAATTTGTTTGTGAAATCATCACCCATGTATGACATGATGGACTTGAAGGTATGTGAAAGGCTTTGACTGTTAAAAATGTCATCCTGCATCCCCGTAAGAACGATGTTAATCGATTTTAAAAACTATTTATTTCAAATGCTTTAAAGTGCTCTCTTCTCTTGCCCTGCATATGTATTATGATAGCTTATGATCACATTCTGTATCAGTGGCTTTCTGTAGAGTGTGGAGACGCTGTAGTAGAAATGAACTAAATGGAAGATGACAGCGACCTCTGGTTGTCCTCTGTCACCACTTGCTCTACTTATAATCACAAAAGTAGGAGAGACAGTGCAACAGTGACATCTTCTTCCCTTAATTAACTGTGATAACCTCCAACTGTCTCTCTGACCTCTGCTGCCAAACTGAAACGTAAGGATTTCCATAAACATGCATGAACATACACAATTCCCCCTTTTCTGCTCCTCTTTCCTCCTCCCCTCCGCCTTTCCCGCTAATTGTGTACCTCTTTCATGATTCGACACACACACACACACACACACACACACACACACACACACACACACACACACACACACACACACACACACACACACACACACACACACACACACACCCTGCCTACAAACATGATCTAAATCTTTCCTTTGTAGTTTATAATCATCTCCATAACAGGCCCTATCTGTTCTCCACGCACTGGCTGCCAGTTTCCAGCCAGATTATCTGTTACGTGTCCTCTGCTGTGTTGATAGGAATGTTAATTATTGGGTTTATAGGGAGAAGAAACAATTTGTCACAAGCATACGGTGCTAAATTAGAAGGTCACGTCCGTTTTTTCCGGTGACCCGTGCTAATTGCTTCACCTCAGCCTATTCAGCTGCCGGAACAGCTGAGTGACCAATCCCTTCTATTTAACTGACACTCCTCTGAATCCCCAGAGGTGGCTCTAAATCAACACGTCTTGTGAATTTACATTGATGAATAATGGCCTGTGTCCAATAGTTTCACTGAATATTGAGCCATAAGTAAGGTGATAAAGTGGGCTGTGATGTGCCAGATAGTTGCAATCCGCTGTCTAGTCTGCATTCCACGTAATCAGGTGACTATACTGGCATGATTATAGTTGCAAACATGCATTTAGAGGGAATCGCACATTCCATGTTAACCGTTTTGTAATTTCCCTCCCCATTTTGAGACGTGAAGATGCTCATCACAATCATAGATTGGTGCTTCAGAATGTTTGGAGTACACTGCATTCATAAGTCGTTTTGTTTCTATTATTGGTTTTCGGTTGAATATTACCACACATAGATGTTGCATGGGTAGAGATTTGGCATGGCGTGACTTGCTGACAGAAATATAACTTTTACTTTTAAAAAAAAGGTTTGGGGGAGAGTTCTCCCCCAAACCTGATGTGACATCTTTTCACACTTTTGCCCGGCTCAACATGAGAGTGCTGAAAGCTTTAATGCTGAGCTGCAGGATCATACGACACAGTAACTCCATAAAACCCAATAGGACTCAAGGGCTGTACTACTGAGATTACCGCTTTTATTTTAAGAATCAACTGACCCTGGAATTAAAGATCTGACCCCTTGATCAGAAAAAAAGTAGGGCAGGTGAAAAGTGATGGGGGGGGGAAAGTTTCTTGGACAATATTGGATTAAAAAAACGTTGATCCGTGTTTAAAACCTTCGAACTGATTGAATGTTATAAATGAGAGATGGCAGTACTTTATAAAGAGGATAAAAGGAGGATCTGAACTCTCTGCCTATCCCCTAAGACTGGTCAGGTCAGCTGTGATCATACACGCAGGCTTTGACAATGATCTGCTCTCAGAGGCTGGACAAGTGACAGCATTCTGGCCCGCCTCCTCCTCCTCCTCCTCCTCCTCTTCCTCTTCCTCTTCCTCTTCCTCCTCCTCCTCCACAGTTTTATTTTCACACAGAAAATAAAGACTCATACTGTTGCATCATTTTCAGATCTGGTTAAATTCCTCGACCGATGAGAGAGGAAAACTATCCTCAGAAAACCCTAATAAAAGCAATCTCGCATAGCCCATGCAGGCTAAGCATCCTGGGAGAATGCATGCAGCCCCCCACCTTAAACACACACACACACACACACACACCTCATCACCACCACCCCTCCGGCATTTTGCAGCTGAGTTGGGGATGTGATCTCAGGTAAAAACCACTTTCATTCTAGCAGTGTGTTTGTGTGTTTGGCTATCAGAAAGATGCCATTCACCACTGTGAATGTGGCTGGGTGTTAGTCTTTCATATCTGCTGAAGTATAAAACTATGATGATGATGATGATGATGATGATGATGATGATGATGATGATTTTGTTTGAATGGGTCGAGATAATGAAGTGGAGCCTTTTATGTTAAAGTTATATGGCAGCACAATGGACTGTGTGACTACATACTATCACCCTTTACACATTCACATCTGAGTGCAGAGATCCAAGTGGATTGGTTAAAGGCTATTTTCCTTGTGATATCCATATAGATTTTACGGATCCCCGTTCATCTCCTCTCCTACAGCCAGTGTGACTTAAAAGAGGTTTGAACAGATTTTTTTTTGGACTGGAACATTCTGTGGACCTTTTTGACAAAAACATTGCTTTGGCATCTGACACATTTGTGTTCATGTGATTGCTGCATCATCCTGGTACTTGCATTCAGTGTGGCTGTGGAGCAACAAGGTGGTAAAGCACTGACTATAATCCTGCGGGCTTAATCGATTTATTCTCCATCTTCTGTACAAAAGTTTGCTGCGTATCTCGACCCTCAGCGTTGCACGCACCCTGATCAGGGAACTTTTCTAAGAGATTCGAACAAAATGCACATGTATACTCTATGCCTGGAGCAACTCTTTGTAATTTGCACAAATACATATGTTTTAGGATGAGAAAAATGCAACAATTGATTATTGATTAATCTGTCAAGTATTTGCCAAGTTAATTGAATCTTTGAGTCTTTTAAATTAATTCATTGTTTCATCAATAAAAGGTTCTAAAAGTATGACTATTGTCAATCTATCGTCCAAAATATATTCAATTCATAATGATATAAAAGCAGCACATTTTACGATTTGACAAAGGGACAACTGTAGTACACAGGATCCTTCCCCTTTTAAGAGCTGCTTTTTTTTCAGAAAAATATTTCAATACTTCAATCAGAGGATTGTTGTGAATGGGTAAATGGCATGTAGAGTTAAAATGCTTTGAATGGTCAGAAGACTAGAAAAGCGCTATTCAAATACAAGATTGACCATAAACGGAAGTACACACTGTGCTAGTTTCTATTAGTTTACGCTCTTGTGAAATAATTCTTGCCCAGCCATGGTTTAATTTTTGGGAAACCCAATCTGAATTTTAATTTCTGTCATTGCGGGACTTTATCAAGCCGTCCATTCTGCTGGACAGCGAGTCTGTTTAGGAATGACAGCGATTTAAAGAGAGGCGGACAGCATACCAGCCTGAGTTTCTCTTGTCTTTCCCAGGGGATCTTGTCTGTTCCTTTTCAAATGGAGCCTGGCATACAGTATCGGGCCTCTCTCTGCCTTGTAATTAGATCCTTACTGCTTTGCATTAAAGTGCAGCCCAGAGGCAGCGTGGTCCCTCTGTCCCCTCACAGGGTACTGGTGGTACATTTCTCACAGAATGATGAGGCTTCACTTGTTAGTAATCTTTCGCAACTGGTCATGTTTCTGTGGCTTTTCTCTCTGGTAAATATTCAGCCTGCACCCTCTTTATAGATTAGTTGATCGTATTTGTCTTAATCAACTATGTATTGAGTTGATTAGTTGTTTTCTTCTTTTTTTCTGTTGAATTACTTCCAAGAAACAAGATGTACAATGGAGCCTCTGTATGGTTCTTTGTGGAGAAGCTCAGTTTTTACAGATCTCTCAATTAAATCAAATAATTGATTAGTTGTATGAGTGTCAGTCGACTAAGAATGTCTTTGGTTGAAAACTCTTGTTGGCAGCTGTCCCTCTGTTTTCATTCTTTATGCTAAGTAAGCCAGCAGTCTCTTGGCTGTAGCTTCATATTTAGTGTACATATTGTTCTCATCTAACTCTCAGCACAAAAGTGAATAAGCATTAATCCAAAAAAATCAAATAATTCCACGAAGAGGATTGGCCATCGATAGTGGATCAAGTTTCCTCTGGGTCGAGGAGATATTTTGGGATTTTGCACCAGTGACCGCGTCTGGCCCTGCTATTTGCCTAAATTAATTAATGATGAAAAAGTGATGAAGTAAAACTGCTCACATCAAAGAGAAATGGCCTTCAAAGGGAACATGGAGTCGCTTTGCCAGGCAACTATCCAACAGATTTAGCTAGCTGTCCTTAGGTAACAATGGGGATAACACTGCTGGAAAATAAACCTAGCTGGAGAGAATTAGAGGCTGTTCTCCTCCTGAGGAAGAAGATGAGGAGCCCATTCCAAAACCACATATTACTGAAATAACTGCCATCTGTGTGCTCATGTAACAACAGATCAAACATGAAAAAAACAGCTATGCAACACTGTTAAACTGGTCCTCATTTATTTCTCCAAGGTCATTGTGGCACAGGTTCTTCATCAGGGTGGTTATCAAAATGTGTAAAAAAAAACACACAGCTGAAAGAACATTTAAAAAAAATAGGCCATATGTTTATCTGTGTTCTAAAATTACAACATGTCTTTCTTGAGAACCAAATGGTGAAATGAGTCTATTGTTACAAAAGACTGAACATCATTTCAATACCTATCAAGGTGAATCAGTCTGAATGGATCAAAACAGATGTTCTTCTCCTGTAATAGCTTGTAGTTGTTAACAGTCTCGCTTGTCATATGACATGTTGATGTAATACTTGGATAATGTTTTCACACATTTCCTCACCAGCCTCTCTTTGAAGCATGTTTTTGTCTCAGTTCTGGCAGTGACGGTTTGAAATGTCCCCTGGTGTGATGAGTTACTTTTATTCTTGAATTAGGGTAGCGTTTTTGTGTTACTGCCAACCCACAAGAGATGTAGGGGGCCTCGTTTCAGAAAAGTCTTATCTCATTTGAAGATGACATGGAGGATTTTTGGTCTTACAGAAACGTGTTTCCTAACTGCATTTAGGAAAAAAAATCCTATTTTACCGGAAGATGGAAATGTAGCTTTGTTGGGACCTGGCAGGAGAGTGTTTGGATAATAGCAAGTATGAAAACTAAATCAATACAAGTATTAATGTCAACCTCTATGTGTGTATGAGTATTTGTACTTGTGTGTGAGTTAGTTTAAACAATAAGGAGAAGGGAAAACACAAAGCAGATTCTCACCGCCGCAGTAAAATACAGCAACTGTTACTTGATCACACAGAAACCCGACTGGCCAACTCAGATTAGGCGGCACCGAACCTTTAACAACACTACTTCATTGGCTCGTGATGAATCTTTCATATGGCAGCGTGAATTGTCCACTTGTATAGGAAGAGAGCGGAGCGTAGAAGTTATCCTTCTCTTCCTCTGAAGAATAGAGGGATTCTGTGAATCTTCCTTCTGCAGGTTATAGTATGGGAAAGTTATCTGCTCCTCTTTCGAGATCCAAAACAGTCTATTGTTCGACCAGCGAATGAAGAACTATTCCTAGGTTTTCTTAAAAGCAAACAACGTACATACAAATAAAATTGCTTGGGATGGCCCAGAGTTGTAGGTAGCACTGATGTTTATAGTCTCAGTGACATCATGGCTGTCTTACAGGGATCCCCGTGGTGCCTATGGCCCTCGTCCAATGACACTCACACAGAGGTGAGATTTAATGTCTGGTGGGGGTTTGGTGTGGTTTACCTCATATCAGGCTGTATGAGTGCCAGGTAGGCCCCATTCCCTTGTTTCAACCATGTGGTGAAGTCCCAACATATATTGCCAAACTGTCCTAACTTCGGGATTTCTCACGTTAGGAATCCTCAGTGAGGATGTCATTGAGCCTTTCCTAAATTCAAAATAACTGCCAAAAAGTGTAGCAGGACATTTGTTAGGTCTGTATGGCAATGACGATGAAGATGGGAAACAACATGAACACAGACATATAATGATGAAAAGCTTACCAAAACTGTATGATGTCGCTTTAGATTTACCGGAGCATGTATTCATGTAACTACTGCAAACTCATTTTTATTTTTATTTACGTGATGCGTAATGGAGGAATGGGCCTCTGTCGGTGGTCGTACAGATCACAAATGAGTTTTTTTGCTCAGCGTGACCTCCAGCCATCCAGCAAGTGACAAGAGATAGCCGACCGGTACATTCATATCCGGGCATGAGAAGACGAGAATCACATTTATATTCATAGTTAGGATTTCTTAAGTTAACATAGAGGATCTAATATAGGAGAGGACACAGTCATGCGTTTGGGAATTGCTTCTGTAATAGGAAGTTAGGATTTATCCTATTCTTGAAATTTAAGATTGGACAAGCAGTTAGGATGTTTTTCTGTAATGAGGCCCCTATTCTCTATCCCTTACACAGAACTCTCCTGACAAGGGATATGCTAATAATTAATGACACTTTCTGAAATCTCTTTCAACATGCTCTAGGAAACTGCACAAGAGGTGAAAGGAAGAACATAACATGGCTTGGAGTTTACAGCATACAACTCAGCCAGAGAATCAGATGGGAGTTTTTTAAGCTAGAGAATCAGTTTTGCTTATAAGATCCATCAGTGACCCATTTTGGGACCAGCTCATGATATAAGAGACACAGTATGAAGGGCTCAGTATTTTAAATCTATAATATATGTTATTACAAGAAAAGGTAGTGACAAAAACAATGTCATTATGAGGCCATAGCTGATATCAGCCTTTCAACCCTGACCTATGTATAGATGTCCATTAATAGCCACCTGCCAATTACCTTTCTTATGTTTAAGTATATATTTAAGGCCAAACACTATGATTAACGATAAAATCAAAGTCTGTAAAGAAATATCAGAGAGAACTGTAATCCCGTGCAGACAGTAGGTGCAAGAAGCATTTAATTTAGCTGTGAACAGTCCAGCAATTAAAGTAATTTAAATCCTGGAGAGACTGATGAAGAAGAGCGGAGTAGACACTGCAGAGCGATGCAGCCCGGAGGACAGCGGGGAGAGGAAACAGATGCAGGGACAACACTGATAGGAAGACAGATGGGGAGCAGGGGACAGTTTGGTGCACAGTGGGCACACCCATAAGCTCAATATCCTCAGCAGCAATTACACTGTATACACACACAGACATGCAAAGCTGTGGCCTTTGTACTCCTAAGTAGAGGCCTGTTTCATAATGGATTTCGCAGGACACGGCTCCCGTCACCCGCAGTATATTGAATTTCAGCAAGAACAGCTCCTATATCACCGCTGCCCACTGCAGTGCAACAGAACAGAACGTGCATCGTGTTATCGGTTTCTCTGCTCAGTCAGGACTATGCGTTTTCTTTTTAGTGCTCTCTGGGAAATGTTTTGCGTTAGTCTTCTGTTTAATGCACACTGTGGTTGGGACAAGCCAGTGTATGTATGCATGCTTGTGTGTGTGTGATTGCAGCATCAGAGGACGCGCGGCTCTGAAATGTAGGTTGACGGGAACATTCCCGTCACGGTGACAACATTATTTGAATGATTATGAATATCTGACAGTACCATGTCCAGATGTAATTGAAATGGAATTTTTCTTGGTCTCTCGTGGAGCAAAAAATCTTTCCTCAGGCTCATGTTTTATTCCCCTTTTACTTTTTCCCCCTATTATTAAAGTGCTTGGGTTTGTGCTTCTTTTCTTACACTGGACATTAATAAAGTAAACTGAGTATATTTAGATGCTCTCTAATGCTGGTTGATTCAATCATCCAACATACATCTGGTTCATCAAATTATTCACATGTTCTTCTCTTAACTCTTGATAGAATGAGATTAAGTACAAATGTATCAACTAATGTGAGATGTCGTTTCACATTTGACAAGTTTTCCATTTAATGAATGCGGCTCTAAAAAATGTTAACAAAATCGATAACTAATTTGAATAAATAATCAGTTTAATTATCATTACCACACAGATTAAATAGCAAGATGTGATTACTGACATAATGAGTATGCTTTTATTCATAAATGATTATGTTATGAATCATTTTACTAATATGTTGTAAAGTCATTACACCTGCTCTCCTTATCTGTTCTCCTTTAATTTGAAACTCGATTCTGTCTAACTTATTGTATGTGTATACACTGAAGTGGGATTTGAGAATATAATGTGTACAATTGTTCCATACTTCATGAGTCAGCCCTAGAGTTGTTGTTCAGTAATACGGAAACAAAGACTTTTAAAGGAAACTATTGAAATGGCTTTATTTAATGTCAGCTTCTGTAATGTGTTGCATGCAAAGGCTTTACATGAGAGGCGGTCTGCTGTCCGCGGCATAATCACAGCTGGAATATCATGTGTTTGTGTGTGTGTTTTCCTGGAGACACTAGATGGCACTATGGATATACAATCCTTGGGAAATCTGCCTTTCTCAGCCTCTCGCTCCCACTTATACACGCAAAATGACTTTAGTTGTGTCATGTAAAGAGGGGAATTTGCATATGTTTTATAAAGGTAAATTATAATCTGTACGCATGTGTGTGTGTTGCTCTATAATGTACTGAAAATATATATCATCATACTTTAATTTAAATGAAATAGCAACACTTCTATTAAATGTTTGACCTTACTGCTCCATTACCAACAAGAGCTTTGGAAATGGTTGTGACATTACCAAAGGTGAGGTTGTGTGTGCTAAGGGTTCATATCATCAAATGTGTTTGTGTTTGTGTTTGTGTCCGATCCCTCGAGGCAGATTGTTCTTCAGTTTAGGGCTGTTCCTCATAAACATGCATTTTGTATCATGCACTTAATCTGCTCCATGTTTGGGGATTAGCCTTCCCGTCCACACAGAGGGGATGCTCTCTCCACATCTCATCACATTTACACTCCATGTCTCTCCGTCTCTCCTGTGTTTTCTTCTCCTCTTTTACATATAAATCTAACTTTCATCCCCAGTGCTATCCTCATTCTTTGCCCCTCTCTCGTCTTCTATTTCCTCTTTTCTTCCCCTCCTCTCCTCTCTCCCATATGGATCCCCAGTAATAATCAAAGCAATCTAGCAGGCCATGCCGCGATGCAGCCGTAAGCGTTCTGAGCTGCAATGTGTCAGGAAAAAAAATGCACTATTTTTATTTCTTTATTTTTTGCAAAATGCACACAAAAAAAAATCTATCAGATGAGCAATTGTGCTGGAATGATAAAAAAATGCATCTCTGGTTGGCTGATGGAATATTTTTCAGATAGTCACTGACTGCTGTTCAGAAGCATTTGATTGCATAACAATGGACCCACGCGCACACACAGTTCCTGTCATATTCAAACAATATATTTTGTATTATCCTGGGAAAGAAACTAAGAGTTTTTCTTCAGACAGTAGAAACTGAAGCAGGCACACTTTAAAGGAAACTTCAATCAAGGCCACGACCAGGAGGAAAACATGGTATGGCTTGGTATCTGTGAATGTAAACGTAACTTGACAGTGAAAAACCGCGGACCAAAAACTGGAAAGTCTGGAAAACCAGGAAAAGGAAATCTGGGAGCTTTGAGCTGGAACAGCGGAAGCAATAAACTGGAATCCTGGGAAAAGAAGACAATCAAGTGAAAATATATGAAGCATTGAAGTAGTACTTACCTTCTCAACTGAAATCAACGACGCAGCAGATTCAAGCATGACGGATCAAGCTATGGAGAAATCAGTCGAGCAGCTCAAGGTGGAGCGAACTACAGCGAAAAGATTATTTACACGTCTGGTCAACACCATTACCAGGACCTACAGGGACATGTCTGAAAAAGAGCTCAGAGACAGTTTCAATAATGTCATAAAAGAAGCTGAGAAAGTCATGGGGGCAAATGAAGATGTGGAGGCTGGATTCATTACAGAACTGGAGGCGGAGCTGGAGGAAGGTGAAGATGCTGTGTTAACTAGACAGCAGAAAGCCGACATAGCAAAGACTTTCAATGAGTGTGATGGAAAGCTAAAGGAGGTCAAAAGTCTGATTCAGGAGGCACTTTGGGATAACTTCGGGGATGTTGAATTGTCAACAGCATTGCAGGCAGCAGAGGAAGTGGGTGACCATGCTGCTGATGTGCGGCCCGATGGTGGCCAGGAGGCATACGACTTCATGCTCGACCACCTGCAAGGACGGGTAAAGACCGCAAAGGAGGTGTACAGTCGGTGGAAACGATGGATCCCACCAAGTGAGCAAAAGGACTTTCAGAGCCGCATAAAGAGGCTTGAACTCCTCCTTCCCAAGCTGGTTTCCAGGAAGGCTGAGTACATACAGGCTAGGAAAGAGGAGGAGGGGGAAAGACCAATTGGGCCCACGCCGGCCACCATCAGACTGAAACCTATATCCCTGCCAAAGTTTACTGGGAACAAACGTGACTTCCACAGGTGGAAAAAGGACTGGGAAGCACTCCAGAAGCAGGGTGAGCCGACCGGTTCAAAAGAAGTGAAAAAGTTTCAACTACTGGACAGTCTTGATGATAAAATCGCAAGAGACCTTCGCCTGAGCAGTTATAACACTGCAGGTGACATTTTTCGTGTCCTAGAGAACCGCTATGGCAATAAGATTGCGATTGCTATTGATATAGTGGAGGAGTTGCAGAGAATGCCAGCTGCCAGAGGTCATCAGCCACGGAAAATAGTGGAATTAATCCAAGCTGTGGAGAAGGCACTTCAAGATTTGAGCGACCTTGGAGACACAGGCGCAATCAAAAATCCTCTGGTAACGAAATCAATAGAAAGTAAACTTCCAGAAGTTCTGAAGAAAGAATGGCTTGTCTATGTCGCTGACAGGAGAAACGCAGTGGCAGCAGAGACTCGTTTTGACAGTCTCTTGGCGTTCCTTAAGGGGCAAGAGAGCATATATGAGCAGCTCGAGCAGCTAAGAGAGGAGGAGCCAAGTAGAAAAGAGACCAGAACCGAGCCAAGATATGCTAGAACCAAGTCTACCAAAGCAGAAGATGACCATTTAGGGTGTGTAGTCTGTGGGGACGGAAAGCATAAGAGAAAACTCTACTTTTGCAACCAGTTTCGTGCGCTAAAGCTAACAGAGAAGAAGGCTGCAGTAAGAAAGTTGGGAGCATGCAAGAGGTGCCTCGAAGTACATGAGGACGCTTCATACTGCACAACTGACTTTCTATGTAAAAACCAAGTCTGCAGGGATGAGCAAGCTCCTGAGCATCATTTCTCTCTGTGCCCCAATGCTGCGGTGAGAAAAAGCAGCATCGGAGAGAAGCACAGATTCGGCCCGGAGAGGGAGAAAACCAGGAGGAAGCATACAGCAGATCAAGAGGAGTTTTTCAACAAGCTTTCACCAGAATTGGCAAAACAATGTCGGGATGTGTTCTCCAACACTGCGTCAAGAGCCTTCAGCACTACAAAAGATCCACCAAGTCTTCTTGTGGAAAGTGGACTGCAAGAGCGACCAGTACTTATGATGCTCCTCGAGGTCACAGCAAATGCTGGACAAAGAATCGGGACATTAATTGATTTGGCTTCGGACACAAATTATATAACCCACAAGACTGCAAGCGAACTGAACCTCAGGAGTGAAGAAATCACACTCGTCGTCCATGGAGTTGGAGGGATGAAGGTTCGTGTGGAGACAAGGCGTTACCTTCTAAGGATCCGGGTGAAGACTCCCAAGGGCACTCTCAAACCCCATCAATTGGTTTGCTATGGACTAGACAGCATAGCAAATGTCCACAAAAATGTGACACCAGAGCAGCTGCACAGGTTTTTCCCAAGCATTCCACTCGATGAACTGGTGAGACCCAAAGAAGTACATTTGCTCATAAGCCACAGAGAAGGGCAATTAGCTCCACAAAGAATCCAAGCTGTTGGAGACCTCGTACTGTGGGACGGACCTCTTGGAAAGACGGTTGGCGGAACGCATCCTGACCTCTTTGAGGAGCTCACTGTAGCAGCCCACAGGTCCAAGACTCACTTCGCAAGGTCAATGAGGGCAGCAGCTGTAAAGTACGAGGAGCTCACTAGCAGGATCCCAGAGACCCTTCTACGAAACAAACAGGTTAGCGCCACGTTTCAGGAGTCAAGTACGTCAACCACCAGGAAAGATTTCCTTGAGTGGTGGAAATGGGATAGTATTGGTGCAGCATGTGAGCCGAGATGCGGGGGTTGCCGCTGCGGGAAATGCCAGCCAGGCGGCAAAGAAATGACTCTTGCTGAGGAGAGGGAGGTCGAAATAATGAAGGAAGGCCTCACCTATGTCAAAGGCGATAGCCACAGCAAGGAACCACATTGGCATTCCAGATATCCTTGGTTGGAAGATCCAGCCTCTCTGCCTAACAATAAAAGGACAGTCGAGGCTACATTTCTCAGGACAGAAAAGCAGCTGGCCAAGGAACCGGAATGGAAGGTTGCCTATACTGCTCAAGTGCATGACATGGTTGACCGAGGGGCGGCAATCAAATTGTCCAAAGAGGCAGTAACCAACTGGAAAGGACCAGTATGGTATGTGAGTCACCTTATTGCTCCTAACCCACACTCTGTCACAACCCCAGTGAGACTTGTGTGGAACAGCAGCCAGAAGTGCAAAGGTGTGAGCCTGAATGACCTGCTGATGAAAGGTCCAGACGTCCTCAACCAGATTCGCGCTGTTCTGCTCAGATTCAGGTGTGGGGTACATGCTGCCCTGGGTGATATAAAAAAGATGTACAACTCTGTTTGGTTGGAGGACCGAGAAGTACACCTGCATAGATTCCTCTGGCGAGACTCAGAAGATGAAGAGCTGGCGGAATATGCAATTACAAGAGTAAACATTGGAGACAAGCCAGCGGGGTGCATCGCACAGCTGGCAATGCGTGAGACTGCAAACCTCGCACCTTTCATCCACCTCAACGTGGAGCGTCAGGTGCTCCAGGAGGACAGCTACGTCGATGACATTCTCACATCCCACAATGACTTTGACCAGCTTAAAACCATCGCAGCAAATGTGAAGCATATCCTGCAAGCTGGAGGGTTCAAGCTCAAGCCTTGGGTCTTTTCTGGGCAAAGTGGGAGGAAGGGTTGGAAGGACGAGCCGGAGAAGGCCGGGACAAAGATTTTGGTCCTGCCAAACCAAATGAGTGAGGATGAAAATAAAGCACTCGGCCTGGGCTACATGGTAGAAGAGGACAAGCTCCATGTCATGACCGCAATCAATTTCTCGAGGAGAAAGAAAAAGATGAGAAGTGGCCATGACCTTCACCAAGGACAAGTCAGAGACCAGATGCCAAATCCCCTTACGAGGAGAGAACTGCTCAGCCAAGTTTCAGGGCTGTATGACCCGGTCGGCCTGGTAACTCCTGCTAAGCAGAAGGGAGCTATACTGGTGCGAAGGGCGTTCCAAGAGGCAAAGACTGGAAAATGTCCAGTCAAAGAGACATGGGACATAGCGCTCTCAGATGACCTCAGGGAAGCCGCGAAGAGCTCAAAGTGGGAGGCAGTCTCTTCGGCAGGAGTCGTCTCAGTAAAAGAACGAGAAGATGCCCTGAGAGACATCTTTCTTGCGGCGCAAGAAGGCACAACCTTCCCAAGCACCACGACAGACAGACTAGTAGTCTATAAAGAGGAAAACTCCGGGCTATTGGTTTGTGGTGGCCGAGTGCAAATCTTCAAAGAAGATCAAGTAGGGGTCCCTATCTTACCCTATAACACATGGGTGTCCACACTGCTTGCTCGGGAGGCCCACCAAGAGAGTCATGATGGAGTGGCTGGAACCCTGCTCAAGATGAGAAGGAGGGCATGGGTCGTACGAGGAAGAAGGATTGCCCAAAAGGTTGTTGATGGCTGCATAATCTGCAAGAAGGCAAAGGCAAGGAAATGTCAACAAGTAATGGGTGACTTGCCGTCAAAGATGACGTGAAGAAGAGAGTGAGACTAAAAGTCTGGGGGGTGGTCTTCTGCTGCATGGCCAGTAGAGCCATCCACACTGAGTTGGTAAACACACTATCGACAGAAGGATTCCTGATGGCCTACCAAAGGTTCACGGCGATCAGAGGGCATCCAAGGAAGATCTGGTCAGATCCAGGCACCAATTTCATTGGAGCAAAACCAGTCTTGGAGGAGCTTTACAGATTTCTGGATGGCTTGAACAAACCAGCCTTGCAGGAGAACGCAGCAAAAAATGGGACTGAGTGGATGTGGAAAATCCACCCAGCCGACTCTCCACACAGAAATGGTGCTGCAGAAGCTGCTGTACGCATCGTAAAGAGAGCACTCCAGACTCTTGGGAAAGAGTCGGAGCTCACATACAGCGAGTTCCAGACAACTCTTCACATAGCAGCCAACCTGGCAAATGAGCGCCCAATTGACGCCAGAGTACAGAGCCGGGAAGACTGTATCCAATATATCACACCCAACACGCTCCTTCTGGGGCGGGCATCTCAAACCGGGGATGTCCAAACATTTGACTTTGCTAGCTACCCCTACAAAAGACTAAGAGCAATGCAGTCAGAGGTGACCAAGTTCTGGAGGCATTGGAGCCAACTTGCTGGTCCCAATTTATTTGTGAGGAGCAAGTGGCATACTATAGAAAGAAACGTTGCTGTTGGGGACGTTGTCTGGCTAAGTGACCAAAATGCGCTAAGAGGGCAATTCAAGCTTGGAAGGGTCATCAGTACGAATCCAGACAGTAAAGGCATCGTGAGGGACGTCAACGTCAGAATCTTCCCAAGCTACAATGTTCCTGTGACAAGACCAACGAGGGAAGCAAGAGCAAGTCATCCGACCGTGAGCGAGCAGAACAGGAAGATGCAGGCTACCATCCTTCACAGAGACGTCAGGCGGTTGGTTGTCTTACTACCTGCTGAAGAACAGAACAACATCTCCAGAAGATGAGGAGAACTAAACTGGGATTACAAAGTTTGCCTTGAAAGTTGGCGATCTCCACAGTGGTTCCATGTGAAGATCGAGTGGGAGGTGTGAGGTCAAACATGATTTTTATTTTGGATAAAAAGACAGGGGAAGAATGTAAGGTAAATAAAGGTAATTGTAAATTAATAAAGCACCCAGAAAGAGATAAATAGTCACAGATTAAATAATAAACATTTAAAGCATTTAATTAAATGTTAGTGCAAGCAATCCGACTTGGGAGGAAAAGGGGCGGAGCTTGTAGGCACCGGAAGCACCGCGGGCGCACGTCAAAGGTGGGGATTAAATGAACGCCGGGCGGCTAGATCAAACGCAGCAAAGACGCGTCTACAAGTCCGGAGAGGCAGCCGGTAAGAGTGACAGACTTTATAATTGAAGGACTTTGCTGATGATCGCTGCCACCACCAGCTTGATTAGCGCGAGCGCTAAATACGTCACGGGGCTCCGCAGCCCATTCACGTGTGGCAAAGCAAAATGTTTGTTGACATGTTGGTGGAGGCACAGCTGGGGGCTATGTGGTGACGTGTGTAGGCAGAGTGCACGGGCGCTGATCATGTGTTTTAAAGTGGTTCTGGCATATTGAAATGTGTGTTTTCTGTTTTTTAATTTAAAGGTTTTTCACCTCTATCTCTATCGTATTTCTATACGGAGTGAAGGACTCAACAATCCAAATCTCAAAAATAAAAGGAGAAAGAAAAGGAAAAGTTGGGTTTTCATTGGAGTGGAATCCAGTTTGAATCGGTGTAGATTGGTCAATCCCTATCAAGTGGGGAAGTGCAGAAGGTCCGAAGCCGTAACTTGACAGTATCCTTTTGCCAAAGAGACAGTTGCTATTCTAATGCTTATCCACTTGGAATGTGTGCAGGCACTGTATTCACACACGAAGACTCGTGGTTAGTGGAGTAGATTTGTAGTATTGGTAGTGTAGTAAAGTCTGCGACAACCTCATTCGTTTGATTTTGGCAGGGTCTTTTTTGTTTTGCACCCCAAGACATCATTGAGATACCGATAACTAATATCCCAGTCTGATCAGTCTGTATCTGCATCTCGCCTAAAATATGGGATTAGATATCAGAAAGAAATTTACACTTTGATTTGAACCAATGACATGTAAACTTGAAATGTGTGGCCTACTGTTAAGACAGGCGACAATACGTGATACAACAGTAACCACAATAGCTGCCAGCCGACATCATGTCAGCGGTGTGGCAGTATTTTTCGTTTCATAAGTAATAAAGCGAAATAGGTTTTTGGGAGTGTTGGAGACTTCAACAACCCAAACTTGATAAAACACCTGCTTGGATATCATGTTGAGGAATAAGATGAACTTGTTCAAGCAACTAGTGTGATGTTAATGCAGAAGCAACACTGTTGGAGTTATCAAAAGGACTGTGAGTAATTTCCTCCAGACGGCAATGAAACAAAACTGATAATAGAGGAAATTGGGAAATGTATTACGGATGACCAACCGGATGAAAATGTTGTGATTGAACATCTCAAGCCTCGCGGCACACTGCCAAACCATCTGCTCACTCTGGTCGGTGGATTTCTTTTGAAAATGTCGCTGAAATGTTGCTGATTTGAACAGCTGGCCAAGGAGGAGGCCTTCCCGTGTCACAGAGCGTTTTTTACCTGCAGCATAAAGCGTGCTATCGCTGAGAACTGGCAACAACATCCAGCTCCATGGTTTGCACAGAACTGTCTGTAACTGTCTGCACAAGAAACTGGTCATCCGTCCTGCATCTGCAGTATCTCTGTCTGTTTTGCCGACCTGTGACCTCTTCACAAACAGAGCTAACAGATCAATCGCTGAGGAAGCTCTGTTATCTTTACACAAGCACACTGTTATCAACTCAAATGTTTATCCACGCTAATTAGAGCACTCCATTGTCGAGAGAGTTGTGTGTGCGTGTGTGTGTGTGTGTGTGTCGGCACAACAAGGCCACTAGAACTGACGAAAAAACAGAAAGGCAGCTTTTCCACTCTATGATGAACACAACAAGGAACCCTGTGCTCGGATTGGCCACAGAGAGGCTTGTTGGGGAAGAGATTTTAAAGTCTCATCCAGCCAGCTATTAGTCGTATGCTGGAGGCGGCTGCACTCTTTAAGGCAGTGATTCTTAACCATAGAGGCCGCGAGCGCCACCTAGAAGACCGCCAAAAACTTTCCTTTTTCACCTGTGGGCCGCGAGGGCCGTGGGACCGCATAGGTTATCAATTGAAGACAGCAGAGATATCACTGTGTTCCACGAGATGCTCAGTTACAATACAGCTGTAATGGTAATGCGTCAGTCAGTTGTTTAACAATGTATAATATGCAGAAGAAGAAACTCAGCCAGCAGCTACCTAGCCTGTAGTGAAAGTTATAGAGAAGTATTTAAAACGAAAACATGAAGACGAAAGTGCTGCTGAACACCCCCCCAAACGTCTAAATGTGTGTGCAAGTATAGTCCTGACTTCACGAAGTAGGGCCTTGTGAACGGAGGTAACGAGGCGAAGCCCTGAGCCTGTGTGGAGTGTGGGCTAACGCTAGCTAGCGCTAGCTAACGCAGCACTGAAGGCTTCAAAGCTAAAGCGATATCTAGAAACCAAACATCCAAAGCTCGTGGGAAAGCCGGTGGGATTTTTCCAGATAAAGGACAGTGTACTACAGATGCAGAAAAGGTCTGCCTGTTACTGACAAGCAACTCCAAATGTGCTGTGAAAGCCAGCTGTCACAGATGCAAACATGCAAACATGAAGACTGCTGAAGCATATCGTTCACATCATAAGGCTATATTTTAATTTGCACTTTATTTAAATGTTATTTACAGTTTATTTAATTTGAAAATTATTATTTTGAATTGTGTGCACACTTGTCTGCACAATAATAATTGCCCAATAATTGTGAAAACAGATATTCTCCTAAAAAGTAAAAACCTCACTTTTACTGTCTTAAACATTTCAGGTTTGAGGTTTATTAACATTTTGGATTAACCAAGAGCACTGTAGTAGTTCAATAATACAATTCATCCTAAAAAAAAACACTTTCCTAATAATTGTGCAGTGTATTTATTTTATTACCACATATTATTTATCAAATTTCAATTTTTTTCTCAGTTTTTTTAGTCTACCTTGTTTTTGTTGAAAAAAGCGAATTATTAGTTATTTGTGTGTTAATACGCCTGACTTGAGCCTTTAAATGAGCGTTGTATTAGCTTGATTTGTTCCATGACTTGATGTCTGTGCAGGTTTACATACACATGATCAATAAATGTCTTTGTGATGATCACATTGCATCATGTCATTTATTTGACAAGGTTTTTGCTTGTTAAACTGTAGGTAGATTTGATTTAGTTATTGAATACAAGTCAAACCAAGAGTGAGATCAATTAGTTAATAAACCAATACAGTGTTAATATTTGAATGGGCCCCGGGGCACTTTGTACTTGAAAAGTTGGGCCCCGAGGTCAAAAAAGTTAAGAACCCCTGCTTTAAGGTGTCTTGGAGTGGTTGCCAGCCCAGAGATATGAGAGTATTAGGGAAAAGGCCTTTGACAAAAAACACAGCAACATCTCATTTTCTAATGGAAATAGCACCTAATGTCAGGCTTCAGGTGAGATTTTTAACGCAAACACATTATTCAACCCCCCCTAATAGAAAAGCCACAGATTAGATGCGGCTAATGAAAACTCTGAAAGTGACTTTAAAAAGCAAAACGCTCCCCAGCAACAACGACTTCACCCTGTCTTTATATTCACTTAATCAAGGCAAATAAATGTAGGTAGGTAGGGAGAGTGCATGTTGACTGATGCCCAAATCCTTTTAAATATTGTCAAAGGTTTCAAATGTTTATGGCATCAATCACAAAGTGCTGTTTTAGCAGACTCAGCTTTTAGTATTCACGTTGTGCCTGCCATGGTCTAGGACAGTCCGATCAATAGTTGTGATCACTAACAAATCTCTCCCAAAGCCAGACACCAGAGAACCAAGATTAGACCCTGTGATCCAATCATTCTGCCTTTGAGATGGAGCTATGGACACAAATAGTAATTGGACCATTCGTGGTGATAGTAGTTTCTAAATGCATAGTTATTAGCGATATGAACTCTTTTTATTTATTTTTACTGTATTAATCCAATTGTAAAGTAAAGGGGAATATTCAATTGATTGAAGTCTATCGTCCTTTTTGTGTATGTACTGCTTTAAATTTGAACTAAAAATCTATTTGTGTAGTGCAGCCGAGTTAGTGTCTGTGGGACTCCGTGTAGTCCCCTTGATTGCAGTTTATGGCGCCCTAGAGGCACCGTTTCATCCGCCTTAAATGGTTGTAACCTGAAGTAAGCCACATCCATTGCATCTGCAGGGGAGCTTAACTGCCCCATTGCGTGATGAGGATGCCTGGCGAGGCGCTGTGACACAGAAACACATCAGTACTAATGGGGGAGTAACATTTCCAACATGCTAGTCAGCCATATTGGCATGTTAAGATTAACAGCCCACTCTGAGTCACTGCTGTGGAAGAAAAAAAAACAGGCCTTCTGGGAAATTGAATGTTCTTAAATTCTTTTATCCATTTTGTAGTCTATACACAATTCAGTCTTTCACTTTAAGCATTTAACTCAAAGTGGGCAGACGGTTCTAGTGATATATTCATTGCTCGGCATACAAGATAACACTTTCTAAAAAGCGCCAGCGTTTGCATCAAATATTAATTTGCTGTTCTGAAAGACCCTTTTCAATATCTTTCCATATCGTAGGTCTTAAGCACTGTCCATTTGGTTTGCTGTGAATTAGATGGACAGAAGAGACTTTTCTTGTTGGACGTGTGTGTGTGTGTGTGTGTGTGTGTGTGTGTGCGTGTGTGTGCGTGTGTGTGCGTGTGTGTGTGTGTGTGTGTGCATTTCCTGTGCAGGCATTCCCCACATGCTTGGCTTGGGCATGCGTGCGAGTAGCTATCACTTTAAATGTGCGGTAGTTGTCGCTGAAGCCTTTTTCAAAAGGCCCTTTGATAATGGATGTAAGATCTCCGGCTTGGGGTGTTTGGCTGCTCCCCTCATGCTGCAATGAACGACAGTCCATTTATTCATGGCCGTTCCCAGAGCCCCGGCAGCCCAGCTCCCGACTCTCCCCCAAAGATCGTGAACAAAGGGCATATTCTGCCACAAGAGCATGGAGGGGAGAGAAAATGTGTGTGTGCATGTGTGTGACACTTGAAGTGTAGAGAAACTCGTGCATACATCCAATTGAATGGGCCCTGTGTGCCAGCGTTTTTTTGTCCATCTCTGTGTGTCTGTCGTGTGCATATGTAGCGTCCCCTGACTCAAGGGGAATGCCCACCAGATAATGTGCCACTGCTCTCTGTGAAACTTTGTTCTGCACAAAGAGCCCGTTTCATGCTCCACTCTTTTGAAGCTCATACATCAGAAATGCGACTGGGTGGGTAATGGGTTGCATTGTGACAGATTCGCTTGGGGCCTTTTGTCCCCGGTTTGACTCATGGGAACCAGGTACTGGTGTGACTCGTGAGTCTCGTGTTTCTGGTGTCAGGCATACAGTCGTGTTAAATCCCACGATATGAACCGACAGCATATGTGTGAAGTAGTTGCAGGTCATTTGCCGCATTTGTCCCAAAGGGGAGATTTATTTTGCACCTCGCTCCTGACACGTCAGTTGAAACTGTAGTCATTCTCTTCCCACTCAGTACGATCCTCTCACATACTTCCAGGCCACTTTGATGCCTTTGTTCAAACCACTACCGCAATCCTAAGAACACTAACCTCTCAACATGGGAGCCGACTGAGTTTGTGTTTTACTAAATGTAACATATGTACTGTCACGTCCATTCCCACATCACCCTCACAGAGTGGATTAGACATGTCATACAGTTTCATGTGGCAGATGTGAACAGATGTAGCTACACTGTAATGCACTGTGACTAAACGATTAATCGGACAATTATTTTCTCAATTTATTGAGTATCTGATTTGTCCAAAGAATGCCTGAAATTAGTCAAAGTTGCTGTCACAGTTCTGTAAAGCCCAAGGTGATGTCAAAGATATTCAGTTCACTTTCATAGAAGACTAAGGCCTTGTCCACACACACACACACACACACACACACACACACACACACACACAGGTATTTATTTCTTATTTTTTCTATGCATTTCGGGCTTTAGTCCACACCCAGACACCTTTTTAGGTCACTGAAAACAGAGCTTTTGATTAAAGACTTTGAGAAACTCTGTTTTCACTGTTGATGTGTCGACGGGTTTAATACAGCTTGCTCTGTCAGAATGCGCGCTGTTATCTCCTTTGTGAGGCGGCACTAATGAGATGACATGTTGTGCAACAGCGGCATGAATACATCCATAAACAGCGGAGGTGGCCAAATGTACATTGATGTTTACACATCAATGTACAGTTACTCTTCCACGATCTTGAGGAACAGAAGCTTCAGAAAGAGCTCCAGAGGTCAGTGTTGCATTACACAATCTAACACTCCCACAACACAGACCCCCTCCCCCCCCCTCCCCCCCTGACTAATGGCTTTGACAGTGCTTCAGTTGTGGGGGTTTTCAACACACATGTTGTACGTTTGAACTAGGCCTCAGAAAAACGGTGAATATTCATGTTTGAAAAGTGTAACCAATAATTTTTTTGTCAGTTTTGCTTGAGAAGTTACAATTAAGAAATTCTCAAAAACTTGCTCATTAATTGTCGGGCCTGATCATTTGCATCATGCAGGGCTTTGACGCCATGGCAATCAGTGGGTGGAATCCTATACTGAACTATGAGTTCCTCGGCTGGAGGCATCTTTGGTCAGACCTTTATAGACCTTGACGTAGAAGCATACATCCAGTTTAAATGTCGGGAGAATAATCTTTTGCTCCTCCACAATGCCCTGAAAAAATCTGTCTCCATCTATTTTTAATAGAACAACTCGGGGGCCTTACCTCTCGGGGACTTCACAAAAAAAAACCTAATCTCTACTCTTGAGAGACATGTTCATGTTCCGAAATCTAGACTGAACCTGGAATTGCAGTGAAAATATGAAATCTGTTTTAATGGAGGATTTAATCTTTAAACTTTTTATCTAACCGAACACTACCCTGCTGGTATCCCAACTCTACCGGGCCAATTTCAAATGAATGTGTGGTAACGCATTTAAAGAAATAGGACACTAGTTAAAAATAGCTTGTCCCCACAATTCAAGCTCCTTTTGAAGACCAAATTACACTACCACTTTTCCATTTCTCTGTCCTTTTACTGAATGCCCCCCTTTTTCCTTTTTTTTTTACATTTAATTTTGATGCGCTCTTCTTTTTTTTTCTTCCTTTATCAGTGCCATGGCAGACATTTTAACTAGTTTTGAATTCAGGTAATAAACCCAAAACCCATGAATCATTACAGCTAATTTAAAAGAACATTACTTTTCAATCTGGTGCAGAAGTTCAGGTTGCGTTCTCTACTGAGAAGCATTGTGACGTGTATCATTGTCTGCATGCAGGGCGCTTCAGGGAACACACTGTTTCTCTCTTCTCTTGTGCCAGTGATAAATGGTAGCCTTTCCAGAAGCACCTCACATTTTCTTTCTGCCTACTTATCGGCACTGCTTGGCCTCCCTCTTTCCATCCATCGCAAGGCTCCATGCCTTATTGTGACCCTTCACAGGCTGCGTGCCCATGGATAAAAGGAGAAAATTACACTGAAATAAGCCTGAAAACATGCTCAAGCACCCCTCCACAAAGCCAGCCACCTGCAATCTTCTACTCGGCATTGTTCTGCACCCCAGCGCCCTCCCCTTTTCATCTCTCTTTTTTCATCTCTCGTTTTTTTGTCTCCCTTGTGCTGTTTTTGCAACACCACGCTGAGTAAATTAAATTTGTGCCACTTGTGACTGTGTTTCACACAAGCCGTTTTGGCTGGAGGTTGCAGTCAGTCTTTTGAATAGCTGTCATGTTCCCGAAGAAGTGCAGAAAATGTTCGCATCAGTCCCCCCTACCCTAGCGAGTGACTTTAAATTGGGACACGCAGGACAGCATTCATATTCATGCGTGGGGATCAAATGTAAACGATTACCCATAGGATTATGGCAGCAGCAACATTTTCTCTTTCTCACAGACTTTAGTTCCCGTTTTTAGGACACTTTTTCCTGGCTGTGCAGGACTATAGTTTGAACATCAAAGCCAGAGCGACAGTGGATTTTGGCTCAGTAATGCAACAAGAGCTGATATGATTTTGTAGTATACAGCTCATCTTCCCTGGCTCAGGAAACTGTCCGTCTGTAATTACTGCTGTATTTTCTGTTTTAAAATTTTAGCATTTCTAAGAGCATTTCTAAGAGCACTTTGGAGATGAACAATACAGGATGTTGAATTCTAAAAGCAACACATTCTCACACCAATGCATCAAATAACGCAGCATGGTCAGTGGAACTAAGCTTCAAATGATGCGTTACATACATAGTGCCTTTTCAAAATGTAGGCAACAAAACCCATTTAGGTCAAGAAAAAGAACGTGGTTGATGTTAACTTGACTGGCTAACGACACTAACAACTCATGTCAACTATATAATTAGTTTTGTACGGGATACGAACAGTAGTCCTTGGACTAAAGTCCTGTGGTTGTTTGACCCATCCACCTCATAACTGCACTTTATGCTGCGTCCCTTGCTCTGCACATAATTGCGCCGGTGGGGGCGTCGCCCCTTGGCGTCTGCGTCTGACACCAACGGGCACTGCCCACGCTACGTTATTTGGCGCGTTGAGAATGTGAACAGGTTGGTTGAAGCATTATGTATTTATTGCTTTACAGTAAACGTTCCGTACGCAACAAACAAGAAACATACAAGAAACTATTTACAGCAACACAACTTTCAAGTTGGTTTGAGACTGGGACACCAATTACACCTGCATGTGCACACACATTTGGAGCAACATTCGTTTAACTGGTGGCAACAGTATGTAATGGTGGTACTGCACTGTACTGGGCCTTTTTAATGATTAATAAAACAGCTGAAGACAAGCTGATGATGCATTATTTATTGATGTGCCTTTGTTCAGTGAGCCCGTCTTTATCGCCTCTTCCTATGTGATGAAACAGGCAATGCCTTTCTCTGCTCCAGCAACAAATCAATGACAGTCTGCTTGATCAAAGAGTGGGACACATCCCTAACACAACATCAGGCTACATATAAAATATTTAGATGGCGCAGAGGAAGACAGTAGAGCAAGAACAGAGCAAAACAGGAGCAGGAAGCTCTGCTGAAGGAACGAGATGACTCCCACTCAGCAACCTTCTCCTCCTGGTGGTGCGTTTGATGTCGGCTCATATATGCAGTTCAAATAGGTTTCTTTTAATGTCTGTTAAGTTTCCCTTTCTCTCCACTATTCATTTAGAGCACATTTCCATCCTCTTATACTTACTCCTCATCTCTCTCACTAATATTATACATCTGTCCATCCCAGAAGTCAGCCTGACCCCAATATGACTCAGTGTGATGATGGATCCCTAATCTATGTGTTCTTTTCCTCCTTTTCATTTTTTTTTTTTTTATGTCCTGTGCTATTTTCTCAGTAGCACACTGTTTTTCAGAAGATTTTTTTCAGTAGAAGAGAAACTGGTCATTTATTTTCTTGCACAAAGTCTGGTTTGCACATCAAAAAGGAAAGAAGGCTAGTGTTAGATGTTCTTTACAAATAAGAAGCTTATTAATAATGGAATAGGACCGAGCCAGTGTTAGCATGTTGTTTTCAGGCTACGCTTTCATCTGTGATGAGACACTGTTCACTAGAGCTGTTTGCTGAGGAAATAAACAATCAACCATTTTACACTACACTTACAGTTAATATTGCATTGCAAAGTAAAAGTGTTAATCCTGAATGTTGTGTTTTGCTCCATATAGTGACGTGGTAGAGTTCTGTGAACCCTGATTCTGAGGTGAAGAAACATTTTTTGTTGCGTCACATCAACTTGAACTTCATTAGATGAGGAAAAACTTGTTTCGCAACAATAATTTGGAGTACATTGTTTATTTAAAAAAATAATCCAGCTGTTGGAAGATGAGCCGGTGGCCTTTCTTTTGAGGGAGATGCTATTTGAAAGATACTAACAAAGCTGCTCAGCGCTGACTGGTATCTGAGCTCTGTCTTAATGATTATCCGACACAGCGGCAGAGGAAGATCAGCCAGTGGCTCAAAGATGCCGATCCAGCTGGGTTACCTGCTAAATAAAACAACGGCTGATCCAGGAAGATTACCTTTACCGTGCTGTTCAGTGTCTCCATATTTCCAGAATAACACTGACCCAATTATCAAAGTTTTGTTTGCTAAGAGTGAGAAGATTCTTTTTCTGAGATTAGTTTTTTCAATATCCAATAATGTGTCAATACAACTTAAAATGTGCCGAAGAGACACAAATAAATACTCAAAGTAGGTAGTATGGCTGTACTTGTTGGTAGTACAGCCGTATTACCAACTACCGGTTAGCAACCAGTGCGCTAGCTATTGGCACATGAATTAACTTAATAGATTTCTGTGTTGTCTACTTTAATGACATTACTACATCAAATACAGCAATAAGAAACCTGACAGTCTCTCTTTATGTGATATTCCTCAAGAATATTCATTTATAATATTGTTACTGAAGAATTTACTTTTTCTAGACTCGTTGGAGAAGCACTGATGCCTAATTCAAAAGCTGATGGAAGAAAATGTGCTCTGCGATAATGAAGCCCCTGTGAGAGTTTCAGCAGGGAGACAGGAACAGCTGCCTGGTAGAAAGCCATTGTTGCTGTCTGTTTGGGTGAAGCACTGAAATAGGCAGAATATGCACATTCTGCGGTGGGTTAAAAACAACAGTTTGTTCAGCCTGTTTATGCTTCTGTTTGTTTAAGGAAGTCCTCTGCACATGACGGACGCATCAGGTACTGATAAGATCACATGTATTATTATCTCATTGTAGAGAATGTATAGTCGGACATGTGCTCATGCAATAAGAGAATCGGTGGTGGATATACAGTGAGAGGCGGACGCTGAAATGATTCATGATTTTTAGAACACGTTTTGCATTGAAGATGCTCACCCAGCTGACTCCCCAAGGTCACACTGTTTTAAGACAGAATAGCAAATATCGGATTTTACGAAATATAAGAAGGCTCAGTATTAAGAATGTGTATACCGAAGCCTGAAATGGGAACAATTCTCCACAGAACTAGACAAAGGTTGTCCTTGCTTGTCATCTGTCAGTGTTGTTGGCTTTGGTAGCGCATCTGCTGCTCATGAAACAAAGACCAGCTCAGCAGCTGTGCAGGTTATCCGTGTAGCAGCCAAGCTAAAGACAGCAGTACCATGAAAGGGTTACGGCAGTGCTGCTGCTCTGTAGTTGTGTTCAGCAATGCTAACAGATTGTGAGCCTGACTTTGAGACAACTCTGTAAAGTTGAAGGTTCTTAGTTAAAAGGCGAGCCCAGTCCTCTGAGTACAGATGCTACGGAGAGCCTTGGAGCTGATAATTACAAGTGCATCCGACTGAGGAAAGAAGTCGACAGTCATTAAGGTGAGAGGTTCGGCCTTTTTTGAACAGTCTACATAGGGACTGGGACCCGGCCGAAGCTGGCGCCTCATTACTGAGAAGCTTGGTGAGGAAGCACAGTGCACACCACGGTCCATGTTCATTGAATCAGTCCCTCTCATTAATTTCACAATGCTAAACTTGTAATTTAATTTAGTGCACATGTTATATTGAAGTGCTGTGTGTGATTGCTCACTCACACATACGCTGCCACATTTGAAAAGTGCACAGGATGAGATGCTGGCCATCAGCATGGGTCTTACTACAGCTCTAAGACGGATCTTTTTTAATGCATCGGCACACACGTAAGAATAGCTTCTTTTTGGTTCCAAAGAAAATTAGGCTCTGGAAGCTTGGAATTCAGTCTGTACAAGTAAATCATCAGTGTGGACAACCCAACAATCTGATTTCACAACATTGCTCATGTTATTGTGTGTAATAGAACATTGTTAGTGTCTTGTATTGGCATCGAAGCATAATCGCTCCAAAATAAACATTTTGTCCTGTGATTAAATTGGGACCTAGCTAATGTCAGTACATTACGCCAGCCGGACAAAAATAGGACAATTCTACCTGCTATTTGTAGATAGTCTAGAGTGTGTAATAATATAAACAGTAAGGGAATGCAGTAAATGAGCTAAACTCTTAAAATTCATGAAAACGTAATATTCCATTGTAGCGTTGGTCATTTCTTTTGTAAACAGGCCAGATTAAACACAAAAACAGTTTAATGGAGTTTAAAAAAAAGCCCTGCTTTTCTCACGCTGGGAAAAAATGCTGATGGTTGACGTACAATGTTTGTATTCTGCTGTGAGTGAGGTCATACCAGGAAACGGGGCGAGGATGTGTGAGTTTCCCTGGCGATACAAAGTGGCTCCTGTGTGTTGTGGTGTAGCTGATAATGAGCATAGACGTGTGTGCTGAGCTAATTCTGGAAGAGGCAACCAACGCCCTTTCTCATAAAACCCCAAGAAGTTCTGTTTTCCAAAAAGTTACCACCAAAACCATGTCTAGCTTTTGACATCGTCAACCAAAACAAAGAGGTGGAAAATTGGTTTCATGTGACTTGTGTAACACCAGCATTGACATTTGATCTCAACCATTTGTGAAGTGCTTATCTTGAGGAATATTGATAGTGTGTTCAGCTTTTGGTCTGTTCTGTTCTGTCAAAGACTTGACAGTTAATTCACCGAGGTTGAGTTGACTGAGCACAGTGACGGCCTCTGTTGAGGCCGGATAATTGAATATAGTGAACTTGTCATCCCGCTTGTCCTTTGCGTTTTATTTGAGCCAAACTGTTTCAGTGGTGTTCAGAACTCTTTAGCCTGTGTATACATTGCACCACGGACATTTATCTGTGCCTGATATGCCTTTTTGGTATATTAATAATATAGAAAAGCAAGCCATTTGCATTTGATTGAGACAGAAAGGTTGTTGATGGAATATCTAATTGTATTTATCAAGTATTAGGTGGGATTGTGACCAGAAAGTGTCAGCCCCTACAGCAGCTAGAAGAATGTGGTTTGGAAAAGTGAAAGACAGCTAATGTCAATGTGTGCTGCTGTTGAGGAGCCAACAGTAGAGGATTGTGGTTGTACTGGGCGGATCCCAGTGGCCACCAGCAGGAAACTGTGGTTGTGAGGACTGGAGAAGAACAAGAATGTCCTGCTGACTTTTTTTGAATTAGTTTTAAGATATAAATACATATCACTCTCTGTAAATAGAGCAAGGCTTGTCTGTCCTTAATCCTTAAAGACATACTTTAAAGATTGAATCTATGAATAAACCCGACTTGACTCTATAAAATGTTGACATGCACACAGTATCGGGGTCAGAGAAAATTCATTCACAAACATATTCTATACATTTTATGCTAAAGTCTTATCTTTTTTTCCAAACCAGACTTCGGTCAGAAAGGCCTTTTATCTACATCAAAGGCTTGTTGCTGCTCTGCACAAGTTGCTCACACAAGATTAGCTTTATTTTCTCAATAATCGCGGGCTAAAGTGAAAAAAAGCATATCTTTTTGACACCAATTAAGAATTGTACTTTTTAAGCAGTGCCTCTGCCAATGCAAGTGAAGTTGGAGAATGTCAAGTATAACCTTTGGGCAAATGGCACCAAACAAGATGAAGAAAAGGCACATTATTTTTTCCGGCTCAATTACTACATCTGAGCTTTTAAAACACATGAATATTTTCAATTGGCGTTTCATGCTATGCTCCCAATTATCCCATTCATCCACATTTGTCTGTTAGGTTTTACTCAGCAGTGAAAGAGACAGAAGCAAATATATCAACGAGCCGAATGTCTGGATTCTAACAGGGTGAAACCATTGTCTACCTCTTACCAGAGCATATGTAGGACCTGTGAGGGAGGGAGAGCATATCTGAGTTATTTATATTCACAGGTTGGATATGTTTCCCTGGGTGTCCTCCTGACTATCTTCCTTTTCTGACTCCCACAGGTAGAGCATTGTGGGCTGGAAACATAATTTTGTTTTAAAACTAAAAGTAGGGCAAAAAGCACCAAGTGAGACAGCCTTGTTGTTATGCTGTTCACAGGTTGATGGCAAACCGGTTTTTAAGTTGTACGCAGTATTTTCCTTTTATGGCATCACCAGCCCTACTAATGTATGAATGTGCTGACCCCTGGTTTTTTACTGCCACACCTGTTTCTATTCAGAGGATCCAAATGTTCCACTCAGATGAAAGCGTTTCCTTTTGTAAAAACATTGTGAAGGTGAAAGGAGACATTCCCTTTTTACATTGTTGGTTAGATCAATTCATCCGGTCTGTGTCATGTTTTAGGAGTGTCTTGTTGGGGTCGATGCAAGAATACGGGGGGCTCTGAGGTATTGATGCAAGCCTTTCAGTCCTTATATAACCAGAGAGAGAAAGAGAGAGAGCTATGTCTGTTTTCTCAACATGAATCAAGCATTTTTTCAGTGAGTGATGAGCTTCACCGGGGTTGTCTCTTGTCACAGATTATCTTTGTGGTCTTCATGGATAAGATCTCAAGGTGCAGAGTGTCCGCTTCGGGGACCTTAGAATCACCTCTGTGCTTTACTAAACTGTGACCTCCAGCACACACTGGGCAGTTTGGGCCTCTGAGCAGAATGCCTCTTGGCAGCCCTTTGAAGGTTTTCCTAGAACCCGGGGTAGACCTGGCTTAAGGAACTGGAAGACGTTGTTGGGGAAATAAATGTCTGGTTGCTCTGGCTGATAAATCGATCTTTTAAATTACTTCAAATTCATAATTAAACAATAGATTTTCACTATAGTTCTGGTAATTACAGTATGGAACGGCCACTGATTCCCTGTGCTCAGGAAGTTCATAGAAAAACGTGCAAGTTTTCTTCAGACACCGAAAATCAACATGGCAGCGTCCTCTCCTCAGCAACCTCAAGCAAAACAATGTCCTCTGTAAAGTTCGTCCACAGTCTATTGCAACTGAAAGCTGCAGCTCGACTAATTGATTCCAGCATCTCAACCATATGAATGCAGCGAGTGTCACGACCGGGTGTGGCGGGGCAGAGACTCAGGTGGAGAGGAAACGACAGGAGTCACGGTGAGGCAAAATAAATTAAAAAAAGTATTTTACGAATCAAAGTTGCAAGGGAAAAGACTGGTCCTGGAAACAAAGGCCCAGTCCCAATCTCCCCCCTAAACCCTCAAACCCTGAACCCTCAGGGACTTACTGACGTCAGCTGCTAAGTGGCTGAGTGTGAGAGGCTGTGAGGGCTTGAACTGGTGTGAATATGAATGGGACAGCACTTTGCTGCAACATATCACGTGACTCCATAAAACAATATTCTGTACAATTGTGTATTTATTTTATACTTTTTATTCACTGATTTGAACGTCTTCCTCACGAGATTTGTTTTTCCTTTACTCGTTTTTGTCAAAACAAAATGTTTGATGAATGTAAAAAAAATATTATTATATATATTTTCTGCTTGCATTCCTCTGATTTCATGTGTTTTTATGTCCCATCTTTAATCCGTAATGTTGTAGTGTAAATGTATTTTATCGGGCTGAACGCCCACGTGTCTCTTTGTTTACCTTTTTTTTTTTTTTTACGTCTTCATGCTTCCATTGGGAACTGCGTGTTTAACGTCACATTAGGCTCGTTCGTTAGACCTGCGCCTCGCCTGGAATCCAGACGAGAGCAGGCGGCCGCAGCAAGAGGCGTTCACAAGAAACTGCGATCAAGTCGGACAGTTTTAGGCTGCCTTGAAAGTACACACAGGAAGTCACAGAAAAAATGACTTCCTGTTAGTTCCGAACTTTTGTCTACTTGTAGTTTACAGATCACGTTTGGATTTATTCATATGTGTTTGTAAATATATATTTATGTATAAATGTGTGTGTAGCTGCATCCTTTGGTCTTTTTATGTCTGCCTGCGAAATACATTACTGGTTTAGATATGTGTTGTATAAATACGATTTTCTATTAACAACCACACAAAATATGTTTTAAGATTAAACATGAGATGAATAGTCAACAATCAAGCGTTAACAACTACACATACAATAAGGATTTTCTAGAACACGTGGTGTTTGCTGTCAGATCTAAGAGCCAATCAGCTCTCTGATGTGGCGACAGCCAGGCGTTTCCCATCATGCACTGGGCCACGCAGTCCGTGGAGAGCTACTGCGGCGCCTGGCTGTAGAATCGACGGCCGGCTTGCTCTCGTGAGAGTATCGTTGACCACGTGTGCATGACGTCAGAGCAAATTTGGAGCAAGTCGGACACAAATCTAACCGGCATGCATTGCGCGCCGATCGCCGCCGATCGATTCTGCGCAGAACTGGTTCATCTCGAACGAGCCTATTGCTATGAACTGTGGGTAATTCCCTTAGGCAAAGTCAGCATCTTTGTCACATCTACGATGTGACAATGGGACACCCCTAAACCCTCACAGAATTCGCGGGAGCGCGCCTCAAAGCCTGTGAGTCCGTAAGGGTGGAGATTGGGATTAGCCCATACATTTACAGCTCACCGGCAACGCAAACAAAGAAGACAATCTCACAACTGACAAGGGAAAGACAAAGACTAAATACACAGGTGAAGACAGGCAACGAGGCACAGGTGGAAACAATTAGGGCTGGGCTTTACAATCACACAGAGGAGGGAAGCGTCTGAAACGAGAACAGGTGAAGGGAATAAACAATCAGGAAACACTGGGAAGACACACACAGAATAGGGTCTTACACCGAGGGGAATGTGGAGCTACTTGCTGGTTCCCCGTCAGCTGCAACAGCAATGGCGAAGAGAGTTGTGCATAAAACAGGGACGGCCTATCCGCATTGCTCCACCGCGTAGGGAATGGGAATGGAAATGCATCCAACATGCTCACGCACATTAACAGTAATCTGGCCAAGAAATACCTCTCCATCACAAGTTCCATGTCAGGCTGGCCGTAACGTCTGGACTACTTTGATTAGCCTGCTGTCAGGGCGACCCTGCCCCAGATAAACAGCAGGAAATGGATGGAAGGAAGTCATCAATTGGCAATGCATTCCGGGAGTTACTTTATGATAATGATGTAAATTACCATATAGATTGTAGAGTAGAGTTATTCTCATAAATATGTGTTATCCTGCCATAGAATCAACCAGATACAACAGGGCAGTGATGGCAATATTTGATCAAATTAGAAAATGCTGGTGAAGGCATGCTTTTATGATGTATTAAACATCGTTGTTGTCAACCTGCTTTCATCTTTTTTAGTAAGTACGTTTCTACATATCTTTATAAGGCTACTAGAGAATTACTGTGAGCTTGTCACTTACATCAGTGACGTGTTTGTGGACATGATTTCTCACATCAGAGCAGGTACAAATTGGCTGCTCTTCAAAGGCCCTGAAACTTGCTGTGGAGTTTTTGTTGAAAACCCTAACCCTGTCATGTGTTTTGATTTCTGGGTTTTAGTAAGGAAATATTTGTAATTGAGACAAAAAAAACTAGACTATATGCTGTCACCATGTACTGTATACTGCAACTGCTTGCAGAGTAGAAAGACATATTGTAGCCTATTCTTCTAAGTCATGTCATGTGTGCAAGGCTGTATGATTTGTTGGGTGACCTCATTATCTGTATATAACTGATAATTGATATGATCACTGAAAAAAACATTATCAGTGGTCATTATGAAGCAGTAGCAGGTAGTTGTGAGCTGGCATAGACATAAATCTCACCTTTACATTTAGATACTAGTCATGAACTGACACTTAATCCAAACCGAGTGGAAGGAGTGCAGTGTCAATTATAACTAAGTGTAGAAACAAATTTAAATTAAAAAAATGTCATTTTAAAAAGAGATTAACTGTGTTTGAAGCATTTTACAACAAATATAGACCTCTAACTATTGAAAAACACATTTTTACTGTTCGCTTCATACTGTTTGAATGTATTTGTCAGAATGTGTTGCCTCTTTGTATTCGTCTCTTTCCTATGTGACGAAGAGACTACTTACTTTACTTATTTGGCATTCAGAGGAGATGGAAACTTGTTGCACCACTTTGTCATCCATTGACAGGCCTGTTCTCTTCTTCTTGTCTCGTATTGGCCAATCATAATGGTTCCTTGTGGCACATCGATGCACATCAGTGATTAACACACAGTGGACGACGGGGAGAGATTGGCAGCAAGCAGCGACGTTGTTTATAATTAACCGGCGTTTTGTTCCCACAACTCATGTGAGTTAGTTAATATGCTAAATAATGAGCTGTATTGAAAATTAATGAATGCTTACAGAGTGATTTATAAACATAATTTATTATTCAGAGTGCAGCAAATAAACCTAATTGAAAAATGTGAACGAATATCATCATGTTTCCTTTGTGTTTTTATCTGTATTTACGTAGAACATTCCACATAATCCGAGAAATGTCAAAGCAAGCAAACATTTGATATGCAGGAACATAAAAAATATGAAACGGTGTCTTAGTGTCTGCTTACTGAATACTACAAAATCCCCAGTATTCATGGGTGAAGCTTCAGAATCTGGAGGTATTTTCTACATAGCTGCTCAACACAGTCTGTTCTGCTCACTGGAATCCCTCCTGAACAGGTTGGGAACAATTGTTTATTAGGGTCGAAATGATGGGCTATGTGTCCCGTATTTTCCGACTATTTCATGCTGATAAAACAAAGTAACAGTGTGCCTGGCTGGCCCTCAAGTAAACAAAGCACTGATTGTCCATAGTGCGACTTCTTCTATGTTGACTCCATGCTGTTGCCTTTGTTTGGCTGCCGACTGGTGTCAATATTTAACTGTCGCCTCTCTGAGGCCAGATCTCACTTGATAATGTAAAATCTGAGGCATTCCATGCAGTGTAATGAGTCAGAAATGGTGATCAAATCTCTTCAGGGTTGTTGATTTTTTTTTTATGCATGTGTATGACTTCCTTTACATTTTTGGGATTTAAAAAATAAATAAAAAAATGAAGATTCATACTTGATTCATGCAGCTGATATGCAGCTGATAGCTGCATTGTTTGCTTGATAAGCACTGTTGATTTCTTTCTTTTTTTAACTGGTAGTTTAACCTTGTGTTGAATCCAGACGTGCAATATACGGTTACAATGTCTCAAGAAACATATCGTAACCTACGGCGTCAGTGTGGCCAGAACCTGGATGAACAGACAAAGAGACCGTTATGTGAAAAGAAAAAAGCCTTAGGAATAGGAGGGCTACCTTATTTATGAATGACTAGTTCTTAGATAGTAGGCAACATGACATGACATCATTACATATGACTGCATTGTCTCTTTACAGTTTTTTTGCTGGAAGGATTATTTAAGAAACCCCCACCTCGAGCACCGACAATAGAACACCCAGTGTGTGTTTGGGAGGCATAAGTTCAGCATGTGGGATGTCACAGACTATTGCTTGTCATTGCTGACATCCGCAGCCTGCTGTGAAATAATTGTCTGTTTTCAACTCGAACATGTGGTTTCATGCTGATCTGACTTGTTTACTCATTATCCTCCCCCCAACCATTCCCCTTCTCTCCCTCCCTCTGTGTATCTCTGTCTCACCATCTCTCTCTGTCTCCCTCTCCAGCCCAGCGCCGTCCACAGTGGTGCTGCTCATTGCTAACTAGGCTGCCTCCGAGCCCACAGGTACGTTCCCTCCCCCTCCTCTTCCTCCACTTCATGCTCTATTTTTAACTCCACTCTGCAGGATCCTTCCCCATGATTCTCCCTCTCCAGCCCCAACTTGCATCTCTGTCAGCACCTAACTAGCATTCCAGCCGAGTGTAGGAGCCTGTGGACCAAGACCTATTTATTTATTCATGCCCATGCTTACTCTTCTATATTTTTGGATGTTTTACAGTATGAGAGGGCACATTTTTCTATCCTCTTTTTTCATCATGTTAGTATGAGTATAAATGAAGATAGGAAGCATGTGTGAAATGATGAGAACATAGTGGGTGAGTTGAGGTAGAAGATAGGAGGAATGATATAACCAAGGTCGTGATTAGGACTCAAAGCCTCAATGTTTAGAGCACATGTAATGCACCGAGACCTACTGAGAGCCACACTGACTTAAATGACTGGATTAGCAGTGGATACGTTCATTCATGTCGAAAAGGGTTTGCTTTGTTAAGCTGCCGCCTTGCCTCGCGTGGAGCCTGGCAGTCGTCTCGACCCCCCCACTGAGTGGAAACATAATGCACTTGTTGGACTGTAGAGCTGCAGTCCGGGTCCTCGTCAGCGCCCCCTCCTCAGCCGCTTGTCTTTTAAGACCGCTCCACTGGCTTTTCCCGGCGCATATCCTCCTGTTAAGAGCCTACAACACATAACCTCCTCCAGCTGATGACTGCCACGCTCTTGAAGCTATCTGTGTTTGTGTGGAAAAAAGCTTTTTGATTTTATTATACACAGGTTGAGTGGGTGTGCATTTCTCTCACAAAAACAAGTTATTTACGCCTCTGTGATGGTAACCAATAGCTTGAAATGGATTGGACTTATCCGTGATAGCTTGACTTTACCTTAGTGATGATATATAAATATATATATATATATTTTTTTTTTACATCGTCGTTTTTAAAGCATTGTTATTATAGAGAATGACTGCAGGATGATGCAGCTTGCAGATGCATCTCTCTAGTTTTCCAGGTGGCATGGGTGTTTTATCTTATCCCAGCGGTGGGGATCCCATAATAGACATAATGTAAGTTAATTCATGCAACATTGATTTTCTGTGATATACTTTCCATTTAGTGGTGGTCCCCCTTGGGCTTGTAAGGCTTATTGGACACCTACAGACTAAAGAATAATCTATTTTTCTTATGAACAAGGCATTTGATTCCCATGGTTACACTGTTTGTCTTCTATTTAATATGAACTTGATCAAGGTTGTCTTTGATACAGAAAGGGGGAGGGACAGAGACGGAAACATAACATGAAGAAGACTAGATTGAGGCTGATTTAAAAGTCATTGAAGCCAGATTTTGGACTATTGGCAAGCATTTTTAGTTTTTTATTATGGCCTCTCAAGAACAAATTACACTTTAAATACCTGCTGACTTGAAAGATGATTTTCCATTTTCTGTTGTGTGGTACAGACAATCGAGAGGGCTGGCCATGTCTTGAGGTAAACAATATTTTGTCAGCCTGAACAACACGGTCTGACTCGGTAATGATCCTCGTCTGTGTTCCCAGACGTGGCATTAAGGGCTCAGGACAGACCTGCCTTGTATCATTCCTCCCTGATTTCCCCATGCAGAACCTGCGCTGGTAAACAGCTATGAGAGAATCCATTTGTCAAACTCACAGTCCTTCACGGCTGTAGACAATGGCTGTCAATGGGAGGCTTTTGAGTTATTATGTGCCTTACCAAAAGAAGCATGCAGCCTGTTTATTTAGAGAGGTTTCTGAAGCATTTTACACACACAAGCACTCAGATATACACACACACATTAACTCTCTGCCCTCTCTTTGTCGAGGAACATCACACAGTCTCCAAGTGCTCAGTCTTTGGCTGTCAAGTAGGAACACAATAGGCCAAGCAGTGCATTCTGGGATAATGCTGCCAAAGTTATGATGTTGCATGCAGAACTATGTATAGGCTTTGAATGAACAGCAATTATGCTTTGGCATATTAAGTTTAGAGCTCATTCAAATGTTTAATCATAAAAAATAAAAATAAACCATGTCATTTTTAATAATCCAGGCTATGACCCTCTCTCTTTTCCCTGTGTTGTTCCTCTATGCGAAGTAGTACATATAGCAGGAATGCAACTGTTATACAAGCATAGGTATTTTCAGTGATTGACCCATTCTGTCTTGCACATATTGTATGTGAAAGCCGGAGTGAGTCCCAACTAGCTGTATTAGCAGTACCCTTATAAATTGGCTCTCCTCTATGAGCCACAAGGGTCTCTCTGTCTCTCATCTTTCTGCTCCACTTCGGCTTCCCCCTTCATGATCTCCATCTTTTTCCTCTGATGTCAGTTCCTCACTCATCTTCATTTATGCCCCCTTTTTTTAGCCTGGCAAAAGCATAAATAGATCATTAATACTAGAGAGGCACATATTTTTTTTTCATTTCCATTTTCCTCTTTCCCGCTCATTTCCTTTCCCTTCCTCTCCGTTTGTCTCATCCCTCCTCCTACCTCTGCCGTGTGCCTTCTGACAGCCGAGGTGCCCTGCAGCCTGTCTTGGCCAGGTAGTGCGCTAGATGAAAGGGTTGCAGCCAAAGTTCTCGTTCAAAGATGCCTTCTGCTGCATCCCTGCTCTCCAGGAGCACTCAGTTGTCCCTGCCAGGCAGATGGAGAGAAAGAGGGCACGGGGAGGAGAAGGAGAAGGAAGGGCAGAAGAGTGAAGGAAAGATTACGAGAGAAAAAGAGTGATAGAAAGTAGAGAAAGAGAGAGCGAGATCTTGAAAGTATGCCTGACTTCAGATCCGGAAGTTGTCTGGTCTCTGTAGATGATCAAAGACGCTCAGGTGAGGGGAAGCGCTTCCAGTTCCTACATCCGTACTCAGTCTGGAGGTCACCGTGGGACATGAAGGGGTTTTTGAAATTGTTGCTGACATATTTTCATCACCTGATGTCTCAGCGTCACACTGAGGTCTGGGTTCAGTTGAAGAAGTAACAACTTGTGCCTTCATCAAAATCCATTGAACTTCATCCCTCAGGTTGAAATTGAAATGGCTTGTTTGGCTTCAGCAGCCAATCAAGTCAGCATTGATGTCCTAATATATTTAGCCTGGATTTGTTTTATCCGATTGGTACGATGGAAGCGAGCTGCTCTCCCTCATGCTGAAACATATGGATCAAAGAGCAGAGGAAGTAACATTTGTTTTCTCTGTGAAAAGAGAAGTTTGATCTTGAGGAAAATCATGTTATCTCAAGAAAATAACACATGGACATGACATTCACTTGTTTTGGCGTCTTGTTTTGGTCCTTTTTCTCAAACTAATCAATAGGATGTGCTGATTCCCCACTTGAAATTATATTGGCCTGCCACACAGGAAATATGTCTCGCTTGTGCTCCACTGTGTGGCAGTTCTCCAGTTCCCATTTTATTCCAGTCAAAATCGTCTGCTGCCTCAGCTTCCAAACGGTTTTACAAGCCGTTACTAGAACAAATCAAAACGCAGCGTTGTGCTCGCAGGCCCAAGCATACATTTATTAGCTTCTGTCGGAAAAGTCATTGCCTGGGAATAATTGGAAACTTTAAGCGTAAAAGAGATATTGTGTTCGCCGTCAGAATGTAAACAATTTGTTTCTTGGAAATAACCATCGTGATGGCATTCTCCTCAGGGATTTGGAAGGAGGACAAGCGGGGTCTATGGTATACCAACATAAATCTTGTCTGAAGACAAGCTAGATAATGCACTGTAGGTCTGAGCTGGGAGATTTAGCCTCTGGATGCTGCAGTGACAGGAGATACTGAGGGGAGGCAGTGCGGGCAGTAAAATAACTGACAGTTGGTCATTACGAAAGACGCAGGTGGGCCAAAAATCTATCACGCCGAGTCCGGCCTGGACCGTGACAGATGCCTGACGTCTGCCTGATGAAGAGCTCTGCTGTTCCTCTGAGTGATGAGGAGGGGGAGAGTGGATTGAAAAGGGAAAGAGGGAATTAGGATGAGTTGGAGGATAAGAAAGAGGCATGGAGGGGGAGGTGTGAAGAAAATAATGAACCACTGAATCAGGGAACAGTTGAGGCGCATTTACATTATGTTCAGGAGTAGATATGGAGGAAAAGTTGAGGTCAACATTTCTTAGAGCAGAGGGGAAAAGGAGATAAAGAAGGGAAGAGGAAGGGCAGGCCGAAGAACAAGGCATGTGCCCAGGGCCGGCGATTGCTATAGGCGAACTAGGCGACTGCCTAGGGCGACAAATGGGTTGGGGGCGCCCTCACAGCGCACATTTCAGCACTGTGAGCAATTCGCGACCACGCGACCGGGGGTGGCGACGGCTCCCGCGAGCAGGGACGATTCAGCTGTGAGTTTTCTCATCAAGTACAGAGAGACACGCATATTGAGAAACGGGCGCTGTAAACATCTTAACGCTGATTGGCCAAGACACGTCACATCAAAGATGTTCTATTACGGAGATGACAACAACTCGGCCAAAAAAAAATTTGTCGAGAAAACGGGACGCTGATTGGCCAAGACTCGACACGTCACATCAAATATCTTCTATTGCAAAGATGGCTCACTCGAAAAAAAAAAATCGTTTGTGCCGTCTGAAAAATGTGCGCGATCTGAAAAATCTATTGCGCGGCCACTTTGACTGGTCTAAACCATCTGGAGGACAGGGACGAAAACGAAAAAAGGAAGAAGAGGAAAAGAAAGTCAAGTATAGAGGTAAGTTTTCTCATCTCAGCCATTAAGGTGTCAAACGAAATACATTTAGTATTGTGCATCACCTAATATTGGACGTTTCATTGCTGTCACTTAGGCTAGCTATAGCTAGCTAGCAACTGTTACTTTGCTAATTTGCTACGTAGGCTATTACTAGCAAACGTAACTTCACTGATAACCTACATGGATGTACATGTCAAAAGACCAGTATCTGGATATCGTATGCTAGTTATGAAAAGTACAGTTGCTGTCTACATTCATTATAAATGGCATAAGTTCTGTTTAGTGAATTCACAACTAGCAGGTGCATACACACACAGTAACCATTTGGGGGATAGTGGTGGTGTTCACCCTTCTGTACAGTTCCTCCCCAGGAATATACTAAAATGTATATGTGTTTTTTGTTTTGTTTTGTTTTGTTTTTATTTTTTATTTTTGTTTTAAATTGGCCAGATGCACTCAGGCAATGTTTTCAGAGGCCGGCACCTGCTGGAGAAAGGACGCCTGATTCGCCTCCCTCTGAACTTTGTAAGTAGCCTACACAACTAGTACTATTGTTGCTGTTTTTGTTATTGTTATTATTATTATCAATTATTACTTTCATAATCACATCACATAAATACTACTAATTGTAATCAGTAGCATTATTTAGCCTTGTAGCAGTGGTGGCAGTAATTATAATTTATCTACTACAAGTTACATGGTCAGATAAAATGTATTTGTACAATGCAACTATGTGGTGGGATGATAGAAATGACCAAATGCAATTGTGTAACGAACAGCATGGATGAACTCTGTGTTTAAATACAGCTGCAGGAGAAGGGACATCCAGTAGTACTCAACCTGTACTTAACCTGTCAAACCTGTCAAACCTTGTTAACCATAGTCATTCCCTATACAGCTTGTATCATGTTTTGAGGTTTGTTCAATAAACATATTTGAAAAAAAAGAGTGTTTTGCACAGTTTATGGAGTTAATTTAATCCTAACTTTGAGTGTGTAATAAATTATTTAAAATAATAAAAAATAAAATGTTCTGAAACTATTCTTGTGTTTGTTGTCCACGCACCATTTATTGTTGAACTGCAATGTAGAATAGTAGAATTATAAGTGGGTGAAAAACTGCTATGCAAAGTAAAGCAGTTAAGTTAATATATGTCTCTTCAGTGATGTAAAGTATTGTGTGTGTCTGTGTGGGGGCTAGAGCCGGCCCTGCATGAGCCGGCCCTGCATGTGCCAACACCTCGGGTCAAGCTGTCACTTGATGTGGCTACAGTTACCGTGGCAGCACTTCAAACAGCCCTGCGTGCAAATTTTAGAGCAGGCCGAAGTGCGTGTTTTGACAACACCTTTATAGGCTATTTCATGGTGTCTGCGCTAACTGTATGAGAAAATATCTCAAGTGTGAAATGCCACTGCATTACTGGCCCGCACGCAATAACTGGGAGCACTTTATTTAATTTTTCTACTCATTTAAAAAAACGTGTATATCAAGGGGAATTTTCTTCTGCGGGATAATGTCGGAGACGTAAATGCACTTTTTAAAGGTCGGCCAAAGAGATTCATTTCAAACTGTTTCTCGTGATTTTACTGAGAAATAACTTGAATCAAAAGGCAGCGTATTCTGCTCAACGTGACTATGTTATGGCATATGCGTGAAATGAAGGGACAACAATTGGTCGCAACACACCTGTTTTTGCCGTCGTTTCGTCCTTTCAACCGCCATATCGGAGTCTAGGTAGCACAATACCAAACATGTCCTTGCTGATGTTAATATCCTCTGTTCAGATTGAGAATCTTTGTAATATACAAACTGCATTGTTGAGCTCATATCTGTGTCGGACCCCTTTCTTTTTTCTGTAGTACAATGAGATGACATAGCAGCAGAGGGGGGGGGATGAATTGTCGCGGCAAACAACAATCCTGTGGCAAATGGATAAACATGTTGACAGAGCAGTAAGAGTACTTATCGAGTGCATCAATGTCAGCCTAAGTTTTCCACAACAAGGCCACCAGACAACAAACAAGTGTTAGATTAGTGCTTGGGCTGTCGGTGTGGAACAGAAAATAACTTAGCTAAGCCTTGCTGCTCCTGCTCAGTCATGGCAGCGCTGCACTGAAATGCCATTACATCCTCTTTGTGCTGCATTCTTTTGAGTGTGCTCCATGCTTGCTCAGGCGCTCTGATGAGCAGTTAATTAGAATTACTTCGGCACACCCTCCTTTCAAAGCTCCTCAAGCTCGAGTAAATAGATGGGACCACACCTGGACCTGCCGGGTGCAGCCAGAGGGGAGACGTTCAGGTCCAGTGCATGAACACAGTGCACATGCAGTATGATGCACATGACGTGCATGTCAAGAGGAAACGCCTCAAAGCCTCTTTTAAATAATCATGAGGTCATTTGCTGCTGAATCAAGAATTAAGCAATTTAAAGAAGTTGAGTTTGACATGCAATCGGTGTTGAATATGAATAATAAATTTAGGAAAAGATTGCGGGGGTTTTCAGTTGCTCATCCCTTAAGTTTGAATTATGCATGAATCTTCCTTTTGCTGCTACTACTACTACTACTACTACGTCTACTGTATGTTGTGGTTGATACTTTCTTATAGTCAGTTATCTTCTTATGGAAATAAATGTGCCATTTTGATCTTAAACTATGTGCAACAATTATTGTAATTTACTGGATAGTCCCTATTTGAACAAGACAGTGAAGGCAGCAGTGAGAGGTTCCACTCTGATTGTGTTAGCAACCGTGTTCTTTTTAGTTTGCTTCAATATATTTACATTTTTTACAATATTTAGATATTTATACTCTGTTTGTTAAAGAACACATCATGATTTTCTACATCGTCACATAAATACATCTAACATCCATTTAGTCCCCATGTGCTTTGAGTGGTTTCACATACAAACATATAAATCAGAGGAGATAGTATTGTATCAAATTTCCTGCAATTTGCCAAAAGCTATCTATTTGATTCCATATGCTACAGCATGTTTTTTTTTGCCATCCTTCTGCTTATGTTAATGAGTGCTGCACAGCTCCTAGCACACAATACTCTGTGTAGAGTCTTATCTGCACATGACGCCTGCTCCGTCCTTTCCCTTAATCACTATTTCGTTCTTCTCTATATGCTCAATCACCTTCCTCCCTCCTACCTCCGTCTGTGTCCTCTACCTCTGTTCTTTTATCTCCTGCTTTAATCAAGCATCCCACCACAGACCCAGGAGAATGAGGGATAATGAGATTAGGCCTGTACATGTTTACACTTTCTGATTTACATTGAGCTTTCCCTGTCTTTCTCTGTCTGACCCATATTTTCTCTGCCTCCTCCGTGTTTGGGCTTTTTATGTCTCCCTCACAGGCGCTCTATCTTTCCCGCTTCTGTTTCTTTGCCTTTTACTGCAGTAGCAGTGTGTATACACACACACACACACACACACACACACACACACACACACACACACACACACACACACACGCACACACATACTTTGTTCACTCCTAATGTTATCCACTGTACACCTGTGATAATTCCAAAACTGCAGTGTTCTGATTATTTCCGTTCAGTTGACTATCATACATCATTTGTCATTCTCTTTTGGTTGTTTTTTGCATGGGACTGCTGTTGTGTTGTGGGTTCTGTAGTACAAACATATGTTTTATGGTGGAGCCAGTGCCATTGGAGGTGTGCATGTGAGTGTGAATATGTGTGTGTGCACATGCAGTAAATAGTGACTGATCATGTTGAGCACTTCTTCTTCTTCAGTCATCTGTCATCGAAACCGTCCTCAGTGCAGCCTCCCTTCATGTCACCTGACAGCCTGAGAACCACTCAATGTTTACACAGTAGAGCTATGCAAACAGGGGAGAAGACGTGACAACTAATGCAATGCAGAGTCCCAGGTTTTACCAGCCATTCCTTAAGGTCTTTGCAATAAGTGAAATGGAATTGTAAGTGCTCAGCAGGAGGGCCCTATTGATCCACTGTGATAGCGATAAAGCGAGTGAGTCCATTCCAGATGTCTGTAATCCTAAACGACTTCTGTGCTACCCAGGAGATGAGAAATAGTAATTTTACATAATTGACCATATCTGCATAATTGACCAATACTAAGCAGCGCTCTATTTTGGAATGTCTTTCAAAGGCCTGATCCGTGATCCACATGTAATCAGACGTGTAGCGCCATTGCCACACATCAAAACACTGGATCGCCTTATAGTTTACATCGGTAATATGGGGGCGGCTGTAGCTCAGGGGGATGAGTGGTCGTCCCACGACCACAAGGTAGCCGGCTCAATCCCCAGTCCCCCCCATAGCTCACACGTCAAAGCGTCCCTGAGCAAGACACTTAACCCCTAATTGTTGCTGTGTCTACGGTGTATAGAGCAAAAATGTAAGTCGCTTTGGATAAAAGCGTCAGCTAAATGAAATAATGTAATGTAATATTTGTAGGCTGAGAAAGGAGAAGCTCGCATTACAACACACAGAGGGAGAGCGACATACAATAGTTGTTTGCCGCTATACTAATGCGCTGAATATTGAATTTAGCACCTTTTTAATATCAACCATTTACAGTTCAGTCATCTATTTTCTTATAAATAAATAGTTTGGCGTGACTGCTGCACGCCAAACGAGCACACACTCGTTCACCAAATTGTCTTGTCATCTTGTTTGGCTTTTTGGATCTCACATACAAGAATGAATATGACGTAACTATATGGGGAAGTGTGTGGGTTGCTGTCAAATAATTCAGTGCTGCGCTCGTCTAACACCCACGTCGTGCCCTCTACCTCGTCTGTGGCGTCTGGTTCAGACACACACACACACACACACACACACACACACACACACGGCTTGTTTTCAGTTCGCCGTTTACTTCACACCACTGTTTCTGCGAGCCATTTTAAATCCTCCCCTGCAGTTCATTATGAAATAAAATACAGAATATTAATGGCTTTTTGACAGACACCAGTAATGTAGCAGCAGCTTGGGGACCCACTAACTGTTAAGAGCTAATGTCTATGTGTCCCAGTTGGGCTGCATTTGGACCTGACTGTAACAGACACAAACAAGTCATCGCCTGGCCTCTGGAATCCAACCACTCTGCTAACTGTGATACTGTCTGGTGTTACTAGGCCACCAAACCAAAACAATCATTAGTGAATAAAAAAGCAGCTCCTGTGATCCTAAAGATTCTGACAGCTGACAACAAGCTATGTGTTCCCAAGCCGGGCAGCTACTCAAGCATAACACACAAACGTGGCATTATGGAAACAAGTTTTTAGAGCTGAATTTGAGTCCAGATTCTTTTTGATGGTTTCAGGCAGCCGTGGTAATACATATCAGCTGGAGTTACATGAGTATTACAATGATGTCAGGAGACATTGGTTTGGCTTACACAGAGAATGCTTGGTGTTAGAGACTTTTGTGTTTTATGATGATATGTATTGGCTGATTATTTTTTACTAACAAGATTGACATCTGACTTTTTGTCTTCTTTTTTATGGCTCTGCTGATATTTTTTTCTTCTTTTTTATATGCGCTGTGGTCATGATAATATTTACTAGACGCTGCTTCAAGGAGCTTTCATTTTGTGTTTGTTTTGGCGGTCCCTTTGGACAAATGTGACAATGTTTCCGAGCACCAGAGTCTCTTTAAAAAGCGTCACATTTTACTGCAGCGAGTCTGACAGTCTGCCCACCGTAGTCCTGGTTCTGGTTCTCCCGCGCCTCCCTTCCCTCCAGCAGGCCCAGCAGTACGGCCTGGCGGGAGGAGAAGCTGTCCTGCGTTCTGACCGTAGGTTGAAGGCTGCAGCGAAGCCGGACCTGGGTCTGTCCGGGGAGGGCTGGTCGCTGCCGGAGGTTGAGCTGAAGGAGTTTCAAGCTATGGTCTAACTGTGTAAGTCATATAAAGGCATCGGTAGTGAATTGAGAATTGTTTCATAATCAGTTAAAAGTTCCACTAACTTTCAGTATATCTCAAGTCAAGATGAAAGCAAGGATTCAAGTTCCTAGGTGGTGCACTGACACATTAGAGCATGTTTCAACCATTTGCTATAATGTATAGTGAGCTCCTCCTGTATAGACTAACTTAGTGCTAAAAGCTCTCATCTCCATCAGATATCCAACTATTTCTGACAAATTGATTGTGCATGTTTTTTCGTCTGTTTAATAAGCTGCCCCAAAGCCCCAAAATGCATCTCAGTTCTTTATATCTAATATAAATTATAGTTTAGAAATATTACTCGCTAGATAAGCGCTTTAATTTTGACAAACAGTAAGGGGCTATAAACACCCACTAACTTGTCGCTATGTCCAGCTAAATTACCTTATATGGAGTGTGTAAAGTGGACATTTTATGTTCATCATTTTGTGCTTTTTGTACAGTAGTAGTCAGTCCTTAGGTTTGGTTCTGTGTCTGGGGACGGCCTGAGTTCGGCTCCAGCCTGTCTTTTGGTGTGGAGCCAGAGGGTGAAGAAGGCAATGGAACTACGATAAGAACGTCTGGGAATTCCCTTCACAGAGCATGCAACTCACACACGCACACACACAGTGACAGACACAAACACACAGACAAACACATGCACACACAGTGACAGACACTTACACACGCACACAAACACGTGCACACACAGTGACAGACACAAACACACACACACAAACACGTGCACACACAGTGACCGACACAAACATACAAACACGCACACGCAGTGGCGGAAACAAACACACACACAAACACATGCACACACAGTGACAGACACAAACACACACAGACAAACACATGCACACACAGTGACAGACACAAACACATGCACACACAGACGGACACACAAACATGCACACACAGTGACAGACACAAACACAAACACAAACACATGCACACACAGTCGGACACAAAAACACAAACACAAAAACACACAGACGGACACACAAACACATGCACACACAGTGACAGACACAAACACACACACAAACACATGCACACACAGTCGGACACAAAAACACAAACACATGCACACACAGTGACAGACACAAAAACATGCACACACAGTGACGGATACAAACACACAAACACGCACACACAGTGACAAACACACACACACATACACACGCACACACAGTGACAGACACAAAAACACAAACACATGCACACACAGTGACGGATACAAACACACAAACACGCACACACAGTGACAGACACAAAAACACAAACACATGCACACACAGTGACGGATACAAACACACAAACACGCACACACAGTGACAAACACACACACACATACACACGCACACACAGTGACAAACACACACACACATACACACGCACACACAGTGACAGACACAGCAGTTGCCATTCAAAGGACAAAGCGTTATTCCATCAGACGGGTTCACCATGTTTTCCAGTCTAGTTTTCTCATACCTGCTTTAGATCTGACCCGGTCACCAATGTGACACATAGTCGACCTGTTTATGGATTCGACTAAAGATAGCACGTCTACAGCAGCAGAGAGGACATTTCGGGCACCTGTCGCGACAGTAGATCGTTTACATCTGACTAAGTGACCGGTTAGAATTGCACACAATGTTTAACTTGAGCAGGACTTCAGAGGGTGAAGCATACCCTCTCAGTTCTGTGAAAGTAAAAATGCCACAACCCATAGTGCCTTCAATACTCCTCTTCAATTCTGTTTTTAATACAAAATATGAATGATGTTTTTGTCTATGTAGGTTGAAGTGAAAACTGAATGTCTGCAGTCTGATTCTATTGGCAAAAAAATATCAGATTTGAGATGGCGAGACTAATGGAAAGCTGATGGAGCGATGCCACACCCAGCAACGTGTTTGTTTATGCCCTCTGAGTATTTTATTGATCTGTTTATGAGGGAATCAACTTGAAATGAAGAAAAGGATGGCCTAGAGGATGTCACTTTTAACACCATTAAAGTGGAAGTACCAACCTGTGGTATTATATCACACTAAAATAATGGCGAAATAAATGTAGGTTGTTTTATTCAGGGAATATGCCATGTGAGCGTAACGGCAGAATCTATGTGATTACCAGAACTTGTTTGCAGGCTTTGCTTTTTTTTTAATGAAATGATAATCAAGTGTTGTACAGCAGTAGTCACTCTTCAGGTTTGGCTGTGTGTCTGTGGACGGCCTGAGTTCGGCTCCAGCCTGTCTTGGTGTGGAGCCAGAGGGTGAAGAAGGCATGTGACTTTGATAAGAAAGTCTGGGCATTCCACACACACGCACACGCACACAGGCAAGTTTATTTGTATAGCACATTTCCACAACAAGGCAATTCAAAGTGCTTCACATAAAACCATTAAAAGTATCAAAACATAATGCATAAGAAAACAGGATTTAAAACAGTTAAGAACATTCATTAAAACATTAACACACACACACACACACACACACACACACACACACACACACACACACACACAGCAGTTGTCATTCAAAAGGCACACCATTATTTCATCAGACTGGGTCCCCATGTCTTCAATTTGGTTTACATTGCCGGCTCCAGTCTAGTTTTTTCATACCTGCTTTAGAACTGACCCGGTCACCAATGTGACACATATTTGACCTGTTTATGGATTCTACTAAATATAGCATGTCTACAACAGCAGAGCTGACACTTTGGGCACTTATAGCTACAGTAGTTAGTTTACATCTGACAGCTAGTTTACTAAGTGACCGTTAAGAATTGCACACAACGTTTAAGTGTAACTTTAAGGACTTCAGAGGGTAAATCATACCATCTTAGTTCTATTAAAGTTGATATGCCACAAACATCCCACAGTGTATTCAATGCTCCACTTGAAGGCGTACGCCATAGTATTCCATCCCAGACTCAGTGTGACTACCTGAACTGGTTTTCTATTTTTTAATGATATAATAATCATGTTATATTTGCTATTATAATACGGCTAGATCAAATCAAGCATTCTGATTGGTTGAGAGTGAGTCACGGGGTGTACTTTATTCACCCATAAAGTACTGTACAGCCTGTTTACATTTAGAGCGTTCCATATCAGTGCGCACTTAAAATAACAGGTAGATTTAAATTGCGCGACCGTTAGTTGTCATTTCAAGCTTGACAGTTACCAAACATGTTTCGTGTAAACTTTGATATTGTCACGTCCGCAGTAACGACTCGCAGATGTTGGTTTCCTTGACTTGCAGGTTTATTGCTTGAGTGTTCACAGTATTGCAACGGGGCTCTTCGCTAACAGTAGCTCAAACGGAACAGCTAACAAGCTCACGTAGCGTCCCCCACACTAGCATAACGAACGACAACACACACGTCACTTCCTCCCTAACCTAAAGATGAGGAATGAAAAGGGTTTGATCACAAAATCGTGATAATTTCCAGCGAGAGATAATTACGTCGGTAATTTCCCGACGCGAGGCAAGTTCTCTAAACATCATGGAGGAGAAAAATGACGGAGAAAAGACGGACAGAAGCAGCGAGAGCACTTCTTTACATCGGTGGCTGAGTGTCATCCTCCACCCTGCTTTCAACCGGCAGTCAGTTTTATAGTCCTGTGCGTCCCGGGACTATTTTCTCTGTCGCTGACATGCGATACACAGCGTTTTGCCGGCTACAACTATTTTGTGCTGAAAGGCAGCTTACTATTACTATTTATAAAGTCGCAGGTACCCATATTATAAAAGCAATAAGGTACTCGAGGCAGTACTGTGTCTACAATAATGTACTGTTCAAGGGTTTGCCGGCCCTCCGCTGCGCGTCGGGCCTAACAACTCCCTTGAACAGTACACAGTACTGCCTCTCGTACCTTATTGCTTAATAATCACATTGAAGTATGGTGTAATAACCAGCTGGTATTGCAGTAGCAAGTGAGTCTCGGTGGCTGAAGTTAGAGTGACAGACTGACAATAAATGGAATAGACTCCCATCAAAATGATCAATAACATACCTCTGACCGAGTACAGCACAGCAGCAAGTGGGCGCTCTGCACACACTACAAGTTAACATACATCAGCTCTGTCCAGCACCACAAATTACTGAGTTCACTTAGAGTCCTGGACGAGGCTACGGCTGCCTTCAATACCGCCAGTCGTAAAAATTAGATGTCCACGTGGTCAAATCTGAGTGAAGACGGCACTGCTGGATGCCTGGGGCTGGATCTCGGCTAAATCTGTGCAGTCAATCAGCGAACCATTCTGTCAGGTTTAAAGCATAAAATACCTGTTGAGATCCAAAATACACTCGGTTGGAATTCAAGTTTAATATGTATTTGCTCAAACCATGTAGTCAATAAAATGTGTTCTTTTAACAATTTATAATCGCATGCAGAAAGTATGTGGGAATTCACTTTAGTTGACAAAAAAAAATGCCATTCTACGCGTTTGTGTGGAAACTCTACCTCGGCTTCACAGTAACAAGATTTTCCAGTATTTTTGGTGGAAAAACAAGCCCAGCTGTCAGACAGTTCGACTCATATACAGCAGGGAACGATTTGTACACTGGGAGGCCGATTTTGCTGCAGACAGGAAGACAGGGTTTGCCAAAGACGGTGTCCACAAACAGTTATCGAGACAAGAAAAGGCCTGGCATCTGTGTTTGTAGATGTATTGAATATAGGCTGACAGGTAAATATAGTAAACAGTGAGCTCAAAGAAACAGATACTCAGACAATTTGTGGTGGCTCTTGTTGACAGTTGTAGAGCACAGCTGCTTGCCAGGCCACACCACACCTTGTCTGGCACTAATTACGACAGCAGCCTACTGTGTTGCACCTTCATGCCACTAATGCTTTCTACACTGGAGGCTCATTTGACTCACTGGTAAACTATTAGATTAAAGCTAAAATAAGGCCGAAAAACCAGGCCTGACCAGACATGAATCTGCATGGTTTCTGTCCAAGCATGACCCTGAATGACAGCAGCACTTTTGGCCCAAAGCCCTATTAAAAACAAATCTCCACAGTCAAACAATGACATTAATGGAGCAGTGTATATGATGTAATGATATGTAGTGGTGAGGTTGCAGATTGCAACCCACTGAATAGCCCTCCACTCAACACTTCCTTTTCCAGGTTTGTTGGAGAACGTGGCTATAGTGCCCGCGTTGCCTATTCAACTCTAAGGCACTACTTGGCTGCTCGCTTGGTTATTATTCCTGATGCGTTTCATTAATGACAACGTCCATCATGTTTATTCTTGCAAAACATAAATCATAATCTCATCGGCAGAACTTAGTTGCGTATATTGAAATCATAAAATAAACCATACACATTTGCCTTACTCTGTTCCAATACTGTCATGTAAAACGGTAAAAAAACAATTTGCTTCCCAAAACGAGCAACCACCTGGCCCTAATGCCACTCCTGGTTATATAGGGCCGACTCCGCTGAAGTCGGCCTTACGCCACCCAGTGGTGGGAGGTCCAACATACATCAAACATAGCAAAATGGCTCTTACAGTGGCCTTCAGGTAACGTAAAATAAAGGCGAAAAGGACCCCTTCCAGAGCCAGTGTTTGGTTTATCCGACTCTTTTGAAGAGGACCCGCTCCCTATGTGGATATGAAAGACTCATTCCAAGCAAATAAAACAAAATGTATACACTACTGAAAACATAGTCATTATTATGATATTCCATTCCATAGATCCCCTAAATCCTACAAACTGAACCTTTTAAAAAAAAAAGCAAAATATTGCAAGCTAAACTAAAGTAGTTTCAGTATGGTGACAGGCATTTGTGCTGTGATCTCATACAACTCCCTGCTCCCACCAAATCTGTCAAATCACAAAAAAAAAAAAATCACCAGGAAATTGACGCCAAACCTTCCCGATTCAAGTCAGAGGGGAATTTTGAGAACTTATAGCCCGACTCAGTGGATCAGGTCGGACCCAATCGGGTTAGGGGCAGATAACCAAAGCTCCATATTAGATACATGTTTTTCATATTTCAGAAATCCGACTGGATTATAATTTGGCTATTAAACACTGTTAATACAGTTTGTTGAAACGTTATATAGACCTTCCTAAACTCTGTGATCAGTTTTGAGTATCATTTACATCAATATTACATTTATTATCATACAATTATTACATAACTCGTAACATCTGTCTGTTATCATAAGGCACTCACAGTTTACCCTCGGGCCACATGCAGAGCAATGCACGGGGAAGAAATGGTATGCAGCGTTGGGTCTGACAGATGCAGAGAGCAGCAGCAGCAGCAGCAGCACACAAGAGCAGTCTGCTGGAAAGCTCTGCAAAACCTCTTAACCTCTACACTGTTCTCAAGCGAACACACACACACACACACACACACACACACACACACACACACACACACACACACACACACACACACACACACACACACACCGGCAGACAGACATTCCACCCGCTGCTCAGAACAAAGTTGTCATGATTCTCTTGATATATTTTTGGTAGCATAGGATGTCTCCGGTGTGTGGTATCCTTAAGAAATATGATGGAAATACTACAATGAAAATGTGGAATATATATAAACCACCATTTAAGTAACAGACTGACTGAGTCATGTAGTAGTATCTCACTCGCACAAAAACAAACAGGCATTATGGCACACAGATGCTGAAAAGAAATCGTGTAATCATGTCATTTATCCAGGAAAGTAAAGTGTGATATCGCCGTTATTTATAAACCAGGTTTGCCCAAGTTTAAATCTATGAATATTTTAATTGCCGCCTTTGGGTCTTTTTTGTGTGCAATTGAACATAGTATTACCTCCCTGTTTTACTTATTGATAGTAGGCTAATGAACAACGCAGGGCTTTTTAATATCAGAGGCCTGCTTTATTACCCGCAGTTGCATCATTTTCCAGGATAAGAAAATGAAGAGGATTGTGGGGCATTAATTGACTGGTCATGGAGGCTTGAAAACTGCTGTCATCTTAAACTGCCTCTGTGACGATGGATTGTGACCTCATTGTGTGACCCCAGTCGATTAGTTGTTATCACCAACTTTGCCCTCCGATTTAAAGGTGATTATCCGATAAACGGTATGAATAAGTGTGACGTGTAGTCGGCTGCCCCTCCACACATGACTTATTGGGCTCCAGTGACAGCACGTCGTTCCAGGTTGGAGTAACGCGGCTCTGACGCGGCTCTATCTGCTGGCTTTTGCTTTTTGTATTGTGTGAGTAGGAGGAGTCGCTTTCCTGTGATTGTCTGGCTTCTCTCTCTCTCTCTCTCTCTCTCTCTCTCTCTCTCTCTCTCCCCCCCACCCTTTCCCTCTCTCATTTTTCCAAAGTTGAATATTCCGCTCACAGGGCGCTGTCGCTAGCGGAGCGGTGCAGCCCCGCTGACTGAACGCACCGCGCGGGTATTTTTTTCTTCTTCTTTTTTGTTGTTCCGCCGTGTGGAACAGACTTGGAGAGAAGTAGTCCAGCTCCAGTATCCCGGCTCGGTTCAAACCCCGGTCTGTCACACCTCTCCCGTGTTTCTTCTAACTTCATTTCGGGCTACTTTTCAAGATGACAGAAGAAAAGAGAGTTCGACATGCAAAGCTGGTAGGTGTCTACAACCCCTCGCCACCGCGCAGAGAGCTGTCTGGCTCTGGTTCTGCTTCTGGTTCTGCTTCTGTGTGCGCTTCAAATACCCCGGGTTGGGAAAGGGTCGCCCGGGAAGAGAAACGGGAACCGGTGGTTGTGTTTCCCTCCATCCACTGGGAATGTCGGGTCTCTTGAACGGTCCAGAATCAAACGGACATGTGTGAAGCAGGCTGCTGGTGTAACGCTCAAACTTGTCTCTCGTGCGTCTAAAAACACGCGGAGCCAGTCGCATATGTTGCCATGTATGGACAAGATGTGTGTTGCTGGTTTAGTGCGCTGCTAAATTAGTGACAGCAGCATTCTGTGTCTATAAACGTGGGTTAAAACATTGGATCAGCTGTTTGTTTTTTTCTCACAGGGATCATTTCCAGTAATTTTTAGTGAAATTACATGATTTATGTATTTTGCTTTGAAGTCCCCTGTAACTGTAGGAGCATATAAGTCCCGGACCCGACTTTGTGTCGGCTCCCCTGCGGCGCAGAGGACTGCAGGTCTGTGATTGGAATGATTCAGCAGTTAGATTCATGTGTTGCTGTCATGCAAAGAGCATGAAACACTTCTGTCCCTTAAGGCTCAATTGTGGAGCTGCGCAGTGCCATGACACATGTTTTCCATTTTATTAGGGATTTGTAAGGAATTATATGAGTATATTCAAGATATCCTCAGTATTCAAAAGCAGTGGCCTGAACTGTTCTGTGTGTAGATTTTGAGGTCCGTCTTCGAAACTCTGTGATTTTGTCTGTATTTTCTGATAAGGTAAAACGGTAACATCCCTGTAATACTCTTTTTTTTTTCTTTCAGAGTTTAGATGTGATTGCCTTGTATTTTAGGATTCCTGAAAACATGTCAGTCTTACAGAATAATGATCATTTGACCGAAACACATATGCAGTTTTTACATATTCTTTCCTTTCTGTTTTCAACTGATCTGAAGCAATGAACACTGACTAAAAAAAATGGCAAAAACGGATCTGCCACCAGGTGACATCAGAGCAGTAAGCCGGTGCCCCAGAATTAATACCCTGTCAAATTGTGATGAAATGCACAAAGTTGTCGGGAGAGTGTTGAAGTGTCACTGCGCATAAGTCAGCTCATGCAGCGCTGAACTATGTTGTGATGATCCTGCTGAGCTCAGCTGTCAGTGTGAGGAACCGGGCTTGTTGTTAGGCTGCTTTGAATGCCTCTGTGTGCTGAAGTGTTAGCAGCATTAACAGGGAAGGTCAGCGCTCTTGTTACGAGATGAGTACATTTTGATTAGTGAGCTGCTTATAATTTGTCGCTAACCTTTACTTAAATCAGCGTCTCTTTGCTGAATATCATGTTTCTAGATTGATACTCTGCTTATTTCTCTCTCGTCACCATCTGTTTGAGCGAAGCAAAAACCATGGCCAGGTGGACTAAGAGCACAAACCCAATCAACCCTGTGTGTCCAATAAGTACACTGCAGTAGTAGTAGTCGTTTTTTCTTCTTCCATAAAGCCTCAGAGATGCCCCGTCTCGTACCATTACACAACATGGCTCATCAGGCCGATTACACATCAGCACACTCATGTATGCTTCCATCTCAAATAAACTAGAGCCAATGCTCCGGGCTGCCACTTATACCTTCAAAAGTCATACATTCTCTTTCCTGACTGTATCTTTAGGGTTGTTGTCCTGTGGTCTTTTTCTCTCCCTCTCTCCCTCCCTCTCATTTCTCCCTCTCTTGGTTCATCCATGCGTCAATCATCTGTCTTCTTCCTCTCTCCTTCCTCCTCAGTCTCTCTCTTCTCTCCCTCTGAGAAATAAAGCGTGCTGTTCCCTGTCAGTGCTGTAAGGCTCACTGCCGTTATTTACCTATTTAGTTTGGCGCTTTGTGCGTAAAGTTGCGTCTATTCACCGAAGACAGCAAGGAGATTAAGGAACTTTAAAGACATATTGTTGTCCCATTGAATTTAATGGCTCGGGGGAGATTTGTTTAACACGACACAAAGCTTTAATGCTGGATGTCTTGCAGCAGTCATGGTCTGGGTTGTAAAAGGCGGGTCAGGGGAAAAAAGTTGCCTTTTAATTTCCCTTTAATGAGAATTGTAAAAAGGAACTGGAAAATAATACATATAATAATTATTACTCTGATGTTGTTTTCAGTGAGTGGAACAATCCGACCATAAGAGGGTGTTAATAACACAGCACAGCAGTTCACCAAAACAGCAGACACGTATTTGGTCTTATTTGGTCCTTATTTTCCACAGTGCTGATTAAAATATCTATAACAATATCTCTGATAGCCCTCTGGCCATCTGTGAGAGTAAGTGACTCGTGTCCTAGCTGATTTATCTTGGTGTCTGCAGGTACTTATTAGATCATACATTATATTGTGTTCCTCACCTTTACTCAGGGTCCTCAAAAGTCCTTGAAGGTTTTTAAATAAAGACTAGTGTTCAGCAGCTTAGAAATAAGCCCGGTTTGGCAGAACCTTTTTTCATCTTCATTTCAGAGTCGTACATCTAGTTCCAAGTGGCATTAAAAGGTCTTTAAAGTCGACCATTTACCTTGATGAAACTTTGAAACAGTCTGAAGTTGGCACTGCTTTCAGTAATATATAGTACACAACATCATCTGACCCATCGCCTGGCTTTGCTGTGAATATGCTGTATTAGGTTTCATTGTTTGTGTTTATTATTGTGTTGTTTGGATTTGTCTGTTTTATAATAGCAGCAATATCCGCTGGGTACAAAAGCGATATGTTCGGAGCATTGAAGTAGGCAATAATCGCAGTATCGAATGCTCTTGTGTACGTCTGAGATGTGTAAAGCAGCTGCCAATGCGTGTGTACTGACAGAAAGCTTTGTTCAAAATATATCTACATAAGCAACGAACATGGATCTGTAACGAGCTTCACATCACCCACAAGCGTTGGCACAACAACAACGGAAGCGCGGTTCTAATTATATTAAATGGGAAGTGTCAAAACAGGTGGAACAGCAGTGATTCCTGGGACTGACTTATCCTATTGAAAATCCTACATTAAGAACAACAATCTCATTCTATTGCAGTAAGTATAAGTTGAATAGGGTGAGGCCGTCACAAATCATTGGCAATAACTGCCAACCTAGTGGAAGTCAGCAGTGGAGATAAGTAAATGCCTTCATATTATTCATATTAGTCATACAAAGACAATTTAAAACTCCTTTTCAGTGAAATAAATGACTCACTTTTATATCCACAGTTCTGACTATTGTGATGGAGGTGACATTATGCATTCAATTTATATGTGATAGCTGTAGTAATTAGTTATGGAGTGTACAAAAAACTGCAACTAACAGATTGCCAAGTTCTTACTGGGGAGCATTCATTAGCAGAGGAAATGGTTTCTCTGTGATATAGAATGGATCAAGGGAATGAATGTGGGAGTTGAGGCAGACATGGCATAGATGGATGTATGGTGTGACAGATTTCCTCCTGTTTTTGTTTCCAGACTCCTTTGATCTCTTCATTGCACTGAGCGGAGGCATAGCCTGTCTCCCGGATACATTTCACACTGCATGTAGATCAGCAAAGAGCAGTCATGCATGGCAACACATTGCCTAACCTCCTCTTTCTGGCAAAAAAAACAACAATATTAATGGGATTTTATGGGGGTGCTGGTCGGGTGTTAAACATCCACCTCGCTGCATTGAACTGGAAAGTTCAGACTGGGACTGAGCAGTGGCACCCAGCTGGTCAACTGGCAAGCAGTGTTATCTCAGCAGAACAGAGCTCACATATAATAAGGAATAGAGAATACATTTGGGAGAGATGCTGAAGAATGCTGTTTCTCTCAATCGATACTTAGTGGATGCTTTCCAGAATAATATCTCACAGTAGAAACTGAGCTTGCAAGATTTTGACCGTCTTTTGAAGGGAATCTAAACTATGTATGTTAAGACCAAAAATGGATTGTGGGCCCATTTAGGAAGGAAACTTGGGACGGTGACAGACTCACTGCAGGTTGCTTACTAATGCAAACCATACTTCAGGCCAAATTCTGTATGATGTCTTCCGTAACATGGAGTGCCAGGAATGGATCACATGATATGAGCCATTGCTTATTGGGTTATAACTTTACATGTGTGGAGTCCGGGGTAGCTCAGATGACAAACTGGCAGTGGCAGAGAACATGTCATGGTCCAGTCTCTGAAGGTAAACCAGTGAAAGCCAATAAGCTGCAGGCAGAGGCCCAGCCTTTAGCTCGGGGATAGACGCTCCATGCATTTCACATTCAACAACCCATTGACCTAGGAAAGAGAAATTGGAAGCCAATAATCTGAAACACATGAAGACCAAAAAACACTAAAAGAATGAGGGAGGACAAATACCGCTATAACTTATCCCCCCCCCACCCACCCGTCTTTACATTTCGCCTTCTCCTTCTGCTTTCTTTCCTCGTCTTCTTTCTTCCGCCTCTGTGTCATCGAGCACAAGTGCAAACCTTTTCAGTTGACATTAATGCGACTTGTAAAACACAAGTGTCGTGAACATGCACATTACACGTCCCAGTGTCGTAAATAAATGACCATTTGGATCATTTACTCCAGAGATGTGTCACAAAACAGCTGAATTGGTTACACAGTTTTACTTTGTTAGGTAAAAGGTTTATTGGCTGTGTTCCCCTGGGGTAAAAACTGAATGTCCACTTACTTTGGATGAGATTACACAGCATCACTGTGCATTGGTGCCATAAGGCTGCAATCTAATTGTCTGGTATTGCTGGTTGAAGGTGGCGCTATTGGAAACTTAATCAGCCAAGACAGCAGGTTGCACCTTGCACAGATAGATTGTCCAAAATAACAATCTCTTATTTTGAAACTGCATGTACACAAAGTTTGAGGATTCTGAGGCATTTCAGTTTCATTTGGGAGTTGAGAAACATTTAATTCGAACTTAAACCACATTGAGGCCTCAACAGGTGAGTCTCGGTCAGTTAGCATTTAGATGCTTCGTTCAATATGGAGAGAACAACTTTAAATGAAAATTGACATTTACAATGACTTAGACCTTATTAACATAACGGCTTGATTCAGTTGTTTGGTTCGATAGTGTTGTTTGGTGATGAAGGAAATGTGTGAAGGAGAGGAGCTTTGAAAGTGTGAGAAGGCAGAGATGAAGAGAAGATATGAATTTAACTAAAACAATTGTAAACATGAAGATAAGAATCCTCCTTGTTGAGCTATAGTGGAATTGTATCTAACTTTAGAGATGTATTTTGACTTCCTGCCAATAACTTTGCTAAATTATGTCCAATGAGCATCTTCAGAGTCCTTTTGCTGTGCTCACTTGTAATTGGACAGCTTGAACCAAAACAACCAAACACAAAATGTAGACAAAGTTATGTTAGGGTTGTGGTTAGAACTGAAACAACTGTAGGTGTCATCGCTGCCTCAGCTTGTCCTGTTGCTCTGATGTGTGCAAACACACACACACACACACACACACACACACACACACACACACACACACACACACACACACACACACACACACACACACACACACACATCTCTAAACACTGGGGTCTAAATCCTGAGAATCCATCCAGACATAAGGAAATAGGGGGCTTTTCCACTCAACAGCAACAGCTGAGCTGAGGAGCCGTCCAACCTCTACAGCCAGCTGCCTGTGTACAGCGACAAGTGTTTCCCATGATCTCACCTGCTGGCACCAGGAGCTCGGGATAAAGTCCTGCCGTCACGCTGCCCACCCCAGAGGTGTCTCTGCTGGGGTAGAGTGTACCACAGCTCCTCTCTCCGGGCTGCAGGAGGTGGAGGGTGGGGAGCTCTGTGCAAAGGAATGGTGGTGTGACCCTGGGGGTAAATACTGTACACATGTGTATTCATCAGGACATGTGAGCAGAGTGTTTGCATTTTGTCTTTTTAATCTGAGGATGTTATGGAAGAATCTACAAATGCCTCACACCCAACTTGCTTCACACATCACTGCATTAGAAGATAGTTTCCATTCAGTCTTTTCATTACGATTTCTAACTATAGTGGACACTTGTTACTAGCTCTCACTCTTTCTGGGCCATTTACCAGAGCTGTAATGGACAACTCGATACTAATGCCAGCACAGGATGCAGTTGTGATAAAAAAAAAGAAGAAGATACATTTGTGGGATTGGCCAGGGAAGACGGTGGCAGAGAGAGATAAATAACTATAATAAGACAGTTCGAGGAGAGAGTAGGTGTAAACAGGACGAGGCGTGAAAAAAGATGTTTGAGCTTCAAGGATGTTTGGGGAGCATTAATAGCCACACAGCAAAGAGCATGCACAAAAAAAGACATGGGGGTAGAGGAGTAGAAAAAGCATGGCTCTTTCCTCGACTTACTCATGCGCACATACATACTTTCATCATCATACACACTCATCCACCCCAGCAGGCATCTTTAAGGAACACCTCTCTAAAAGCAGCTCCTCTCTTGCTGGTTGATTACGGTTACAACGATCTCTCGGCGTCTCTGATATTCTCCCAAGACTCTCTGCTAAACATAGATCATCTGTCAGTGCCTGCAGGATGTTATGTTGTAACACTATTAGGTCCTTAAAATATAACATATCTCCACTGAAGTGCAGACCGGTCATTAATGTAGGAGTTCTTGTGAACCTGCCTACAGCAAGAAAAACCTTGGACTGAGCTCTTTTATTTAGTCTATAGGCCATCGGTTCAGTTCAATATTGATACAGCAGTAGACATTGTTAACCCTCACAATTATTCTCTTTGGTTTTGCAGTGCTCTGGGGATGGCTATTTTTAAAATGCCGGCAAGCTATTGTTCAACAACCTATTGATTTGTGTCGGCCTCAGTTGGAGGGCTAAAGGAGAGGAGGGGGGCCTAAAATCACAAACACACAATTCAAAATTATTTAGAGAGCTAGCTCTATCTCAGCCCAAATAAATTCCATATTTGAGTATATTCTGCATATATTTAAATGTTTCTGTGATATTATGTTGCCTGCCTCTTTGTAGTTTAGAGTAACTGCTCACTGCTGCAAATGACTGTGTTTCCAATGATTATGTGCTGCGTATCGCTGCAGCATCATTGTTGCTGCAGCTGCGAGCTCAGATCTGCCTTTGAACAGTTGTGTTGTGGTGCGGCTTCCTCTCCCAGAAAGTACACGCCGGCAACCTACAACATGTTTATAGCAATATTTCACAAAGGGTAGAGAAGGGGGGGGGAGCAATCCATCATACATCTGCCTGAGCTCAGATTAACAAGATTTCCCATCTCAAGAAGGAACAAATGAACGTCTATTGGTGATACATAAAACTAATCGAACAAATAGAGCTACAAGCCTCCGACATTTGGAAGCATGGAACCTGCTGAGCCAATCGAACCGCAGCCAAGGAAAACAATGGCTCATACTCTTCCCCCCCTGAAGGAAATGCCAAACATTACAGTGCTGTATAAATAGAAGGCTCTGACTTTGTAGAATGAGAGCGTGAGATAGAGGACAGGAACCCCCTCCCTGGGGTCACACCGATGAAGGTCTCCCACTTCTCACTTTATTGCTCTCTTTGTTTTTCTCTCCCTGGGCGTGTGATCTATTTTTGAGCAGATTTCGTTTGACCTCCCTGTGTTTTTTCACCTCCTTTCTTTACTTGTGTATTTTCTATCTCCCCTCTCTCTTCCCCTGACACTCGGTCAAAATGAATTACTGAAAGGCCCAGTAACACATCACAAACACGTCCTGGTTCATTAATGGCACCACCATCATCCACAGTTAAAGTGGCAAGTGGCCCTCCTGGATGTGTTAGCTTTTGATCCAATGTGAATGCTGTCCTTAGAGCACGACGGCTTTTGTTTAATGGCTTTTGGTCAAGCAGCCTATTCTCCTGCTGACAGCTCACTGCAGTGGAGTTCAATCTGAGGGTTATGAGAAATGTCCCTCTGCATCTGGATAAATGCAGCCAGTGTGAGGCCACACATGGTCCTACAACGTGCAGCGGGAGTAAAGCCTTTTGCACTGAGGCCACCGGAGCTGGAATGGAAAATCAATCTAGGGATTAAAATATTGAAACGTCAATTTCATTTTGTCATTTCACACTTGTTTCCCCCCCCCCCCCCTTGCACCTCCATTTGGAAAGGGAGGGAGACAGAGTCGCCCCTAAAACGAGGTTAGTTGCTTCTGCAGTGTGTAATGAGTTTACGGGATGATTCAGCAGAGACAACTCAAACAGGTCTTTCATCTGTACTATCCTTTTGTATCAAGCGTAAAAATGTATTTCCCTCGGCTGAAAAGTCTGTGCAGACAGTTTGGAAGATTGAGCCCCAGCTGCCGCTGCAGATTTCGGGAGCTGCATGCACATGGGCTAGTTTTGCATACAGGACACTCACGTTCGCCACCAAGGCGTTCTGTCTTTCACCCTTTGTTTTTCTTATCACCACGCACCGACAGAATCTGTAGCTGCGTGAGTTTAGGTTTCTCTCTTCCTGAGACATTTCGATGTTTATCTTACTGCAATGAGAAGGAAAAATGTCCAAACTCTCGTCATTTTCTAGTCGACAAATCCATTGCTGTAGCAGGATTTGTTAATGCTTTTGAGACCTTCGTATTGACCTGAATATCTGCCTCCTCCAGAATCAATAACGCCAGCTTGGACAACATCTTTCGCTAATACTGTTTGGCAAGCTACTGATAAAGTGGCTGGGTCAGTTAGCACAAATACGATGCATTCAAAGACGTCAGCTGTTTTTCACACCGGGAAAACTTTTTAGGAATATATCGTCAATCCTCATGCAGAGGGCTATTGTTTGACAGTCTTCAAGTCTAATATATGTGGACAGAATGTGATTTCCCTCTGAAAATAACCTCTTTTTGGACGCTGAAAGTGCCGTTTATATGGTGCTTAGATTGCTTTTTCACACTGTGGAGGACATTTGCATATATATAGAAAATACCAGTAAAAGGTGAGCCATTAACTTGGCGCCATGCTCTTGTACACATACATGCACACACACTGATGTAAATATTGAAAAATTGAAGCTGATTTTGAAGTCAATTCTAAACACAAGCAAGTTTTGTTTTCTGCAAGGCAAGACAATAGATTTCTTAAGTTCTGCAGCGTGTGTCATCAATACATGGAATACGTGGAATCATTTTGCTCCAACATATTAGTTATAAAGGAGTTCCATAGAGCTTAGTCATATAAAACAGAATCAATGTTGTATCTCTTGGACGATATAAAAGGTGAACTGGCTTTACATTTTTTCAATATTTCTTGTGTATGAGAGCAAATGTTTGAGTTTTAATAGGCCCTGAACAGCCAAGAAGAAAGTATATATTTTTTAATAAGAAACATGATTCTGGATCCATGTCTCCTGTCAGTTTTAAACTAGTCCTGTAAGCAAAATATTTGAAGAGAGAAATGACTGTACCGACCAAAATGTATCTCCAAGCCTGATTTCCTGGGTCAGCAGTACACACCCTGAACTAGCCACTGGGCTGGAAGCCTGCTCACCAATTACATGTTTGCCTTTGTTGACAGTTCGTGGTAACTCTCGTCTGTTCTCCTTTGCTCTTCATCCTTTCCTCCCTCCAGCCCGCTCAGCCACGTCTAAATATCTAATAAGCTGTTCTGCCAACTTCTGATCCCGGGTTTGTTCTCACCTGGGCAAATGCACATGAATAATGGAAGCTGCATGAAGGGAGACAGAGGCATGGTTGCTACTCGGTGTTGTGTTGAGGCCTGATAAGGCTCTCCACCGCAGCAAAAGAAGCCTCAGAGAGCTGATGAGACGCCGTCTGACAGTATTAGCTTCATTACCCACAGGCTGCCAAGCTGGAACAGGCAGATGCATTAAGTGGAGGGTGAAAGAGAGGAGGAGGTGTGTTCTACTCACTGTCACTACCCTGTGAAAATCTAATTTAATTCGGCTTTCATGTAGCCTATAAATGTATTAAGCCAATTAGCAAGTCTGGCTTGGCCTTGCGTTTGACAAGAATTGATTGTTTATTTCATTTCGAGTGTCTTGCATCAGCAAATGTCCTTCACACAAAAGAGCCGTCATCAGCACTGGTGATAGGCAGTGAAAAGCATATAAAACAAATCCATCTGTGAAAATGGATGTGGCTGTCTGCAAAGTCAGACACCCAGTTGCACCTCAAGTGACACCCCTGGGGAGTCATGTGGGTCTGTATTAATTGACACCAACACATTATTCCAAATGCACAATCACAGCTAATGTTATATAGAGAAGCAAGGCGCATACAACCATGCTTTCCTCAGTTTTAAAGTTGGGTGAGATTTAAGAAAACCCATGTTTTATGAGAGTGTAATGACAAAAATAGTTAAATACTTCATTCATATACTAAGTCATGTACTGTATTAAAAGTATATACATGAAAACCCCAAAGAAATATCTATGAATATATGATTAGTACCAAAACTTACTTTGGATGACATCCAAAACGTAAATAACTGGACCAACACACCCGTTTCCTATTGTGCCAACGTCATTCATGCAGAGTTTCCTTGTGCTGTTGTGTGTTACATAATATTAGGAGGCACGGCGAGGTGAACTGAGATAACTCGTCCCCAGAGTCCCAGCCATGTTTTCCCCACCAGGAGCTAACATTGGTAACCAGGGAATGGAAAAGCTAACTTGTACAGTGAGTCACAGTTCTGCCTGCTGCCTTTTTAAAACGGCACTGATGTGGTGGAAGAGAGCAGGCTGACCTTGAAGACTGTCAGAAGCTTGCTATGCAACTGAAAAAGGGGCTTTTGTTGAAAATATTTTATTTTAAATGTGAAATGTTTCCCTTAAAAGGATTCTTTCAGGCAGCTTGAGACCAAGTCATTTGAAACAAATACATAACGTGACATAATTGTGGAATCAATTTGCAGTGCAGTGGTTGTAGATGTGTCCTTAAACAGACCAATCCTAACTTAATGAAACAAACATATAAGAATTAAACAACGTAGTACCTTGAGATGGATCCAAAGGCAACCTAACATTGTTTTGAAATTGGTTTTGTATTAGGAGCTGTCTCCAGTGTAGCAGTGAGAGGGTTAAGCTTAAACCAGCCTGCTCAACTGCACTGAATGTGAAATGGAAACACCGGCTTGGCTGCATTACTGTTTACATTCTATGAATAGGAATCACATGTTTGATGAAACCAGACCGCTCTGTCTTTTCCTGCCTTTCTCTCACTCTCTCTCCGCAGCCTTCAGAGAGAGAGAGAGAGAGAGAGAGAGGAAAGACTGGGCAAGTGGAGGCGGTAGGAAGAGTGAGAGTAGAGGAAGAAGAGAGGAAAAGATAAAGGGAGACGGCGAGAATGAAGTTGATGGCCAAAAGAAAACCTGGCCTGTTTATCATACGCTGAAGCTTTTTTTTTCTATCCCATCAAGCGGCTGCATTGAGACACATGGCTTCTTTCAAAGATTGCACGGAAATGTAACACAACAGGTCTAATGGTCTCCTTGATCCCACTTACAGACTCATATGTACCGTTTGGTGTCTTCTGGTCAACTTGAGGTTCTCTCATTTCCTTTTTCCAAAACCATACTGTAGTCTGTTAGTGTCTGGCAAAACTCAGCAGTTCTGTTCCTGACATGTGTCCTATACTTATGGGTATGCTTCACCCCAAATTGCTTAAATGAATTGCCTTCCCAAAAATGCAAGCATTCCATGCACTCATGTGACTAAATTCCACTGAATTCACTCAAACAATGTCCCATTTCTTTCTAATTTAAATGCTCCGCTAAGGTGATTGGGTTAAATGCGATGTTTCAGAGCGGCAGAGTAATGTTTGCTAACATGGCCACTAATGAAAGCGTTCATACAGCAGTGCAGCGTTCGTCATGTTAATGTGTGCACCCTTGATTAGTAAATGTCTGAGTGTCTGGTCTGTGCTTTACCAACATTGCACAAACAGGCCAGGCAGTCTCTGTGGGGAGATGTGTGCTGGCTCCAGCTATGGTATTTTGTTACCTCATAAAGTAATGAATGAAAGCACCTTGTTTTAGAAAGACGCAGTGCGAGGCAGAGAGGGGAATCAAGCCGCCATCTTGTCGGGCCATGTTTGAACATATTCCTGCTCCATAAACATTTCAAGCATGCGTTTTTTCTTCCAGGCAGCTTTTTAATGTTCGGGTTTGGAAGCAATGGATTACATGGAATGGTGTTACATAATTAGAACAATATACTCACACAATTCAACACTTCACGACACAGTCTCCAACCAAGATGGACAGGCCTGCATTCTGCAGGAGTTTAGCAAGTCAGCCGTCACACACAGGAAATAGCCGGTGTGGCCCATGTTGGTGGGAAAAATGTTTTCACTGCGGGGAAATCTGGCCGTTATCTTGTATGTAAAACAGAAAGGGGGAGCAAAATCACAGTAAAGTGCAAGTTATTGCAAAGCAGGATAGTTTGCACAATTTCTAGTTCATCAAAATTATTCGTTTTTCGGAGAGGCATCCCAGGGCGAAAAGACAGTTTGGAGGAAATGAATGGACAGCTTCACATTTCTGGTCCAGCAAGCATAATACAAGAACATTTGGGACATTTGCATGTAGGTTAATTTAATTTAATTCATATGGGTACTGTTGCTGCTTCAGGTTAAAATCAGGCACTAACTTGCCAAATGATTTTTTTTCCTGGTTTATGCACAAAATAATGGACGAAATGTCAGCATTTCTCTTGTCTTTATTTGCATGTTTAGTATTGAGTTAATCCAAAAGCATGGAAGGTAATCAAGTTACGCTACTTTAATATTGTGATACCTGGATTAGGTCACTGAATAGCAGGTTATTGTATTGGAATATATTTTTGAAGTAACCCTCCCCTGGTTATGTTTTACTATTTCAAGTTAGCAAGATGGCGGATACAGCCTTTAATTTGTTACGAGCATCTTTATTCTTTTGCCAGTTTGGACATACTGGTGGAATGCTCACTGCGTAACAACAGGTCCGTAGCAGGTTGAGGTCACAGACTATAAAGTGGGCTTGTCAGTTGAATAGCATCTGTCTTTGTTCAGCTCTGAACCGCTGGAGAATGAACCTGATGGCTACAATGAATGCTGCTGGCCTTCAAAAGACCCTGAGCCAACAACTATTGTACGAGTGCACACTGGGGTTAAAAAGTTCAACCCAAACAGTTTATGATCTGCCAGTTCAAATATAATGTTTTGGGTAAAAAATACAAAGATTAAACTGAAATACCACTTTAGTGAAGCTTGCACGTTTCTCTGGACTAATTGTTTCAAAGATTAGTTTGAATTTTTGGGAAAGGTTTGTCCGCAGTTTCCACGGTGGCCTCACCTGTGTTTGCCCATACTGGGTTTATTCACCGAAACCCATAATGTAGCCAATTTGGGGCCCACTTAAAGCCCAGTCAGATCCCTCTGAATAAACCGGTGAATAAACCCAGTATGGGCAAACACAGGTGAGGCCACCGTGGAAACTGCGGACAAACCCACTTGGGACCCTTATCTGCAGCCCAAATTTAAACCTTATGGGCCCCACATGGACATGCTGGCTGGGTCTTGCTGTCACTGTGACCAGCCAAAGCCTACTCTCGTGGCCTATGACCTGTGTTCATATAACTTGTTCATTAGTGAGCTGTAGAGGGGCGGGTAGGTGGTTTTTTAAAACTTTAGACAGACTCAGGTGAGCTGATTCCCCCTGTAGTCCTAATGCTAAGCTAAGCTAACTGTCCTCTGGCCCTAGCTATTTAGTGTGCAGACATGCAAGGCGTAACAATAAAAGTATTTCCCAAAATGTCCAACCATTTTATTAGTAAAGTACTTGATTTACCTACAGACGTGTATAATCTAAAACACAAATAGTAACCGACGAGAAGTGATATAATTTTCCCATAATGACAATCCAAATGGTTTTTCCCCCTCCAGCTTTATGAGAGTATGAGAGTATGATAGTATGACAATATCTGAGGGTGTGTTTTCCAAATCCCCTGCAAAAGGAAACTTCCAACCCCCCGCTGCTCTTGTTTACTGTCTTGCTCTCCGGAGCCTTAAACCTTAACTGTGTGATTTTCTGCTCCTCTTCCCTTGCGGTGATAAGCCTATGATTGACAGCCTCCAGTGAGATAGATGGATTCCAGTTACACTCAGAGAACAGAGAGCATAGTGCTGATGGAGGGATTGGGTGGGGGTCTGGAGGTGGATGAGGGGTGCTACATACACCGCTAATCTGACAATGAAAACCACCGACTCACTGTAGATTCTCAGTGTTGAGGTTGAGTTGGTTGCCACCGATGGGGCTACTGATGCTGGAGTGACCACGAACTCAAAGTACAACTGTGTGTGTGTGTGTGTGTGTGTGTGTGTGTGTGCCAATGTGTTTGTTCAGGTTAGGGATCCACACATGGATGTGTGTGCATACATGCGCCTTGTTGTTCATACTCATATAATCCGCCTCGCACTGAGGCATAGCCTCTCCTGGAAGTAATCTTGTATTCTGCTTTCTACCCAGGGAATGAGTCTCTTTGATAGATGTCTAACATCTGGCTCTGGTTGCACCTCAGCATGTCCTTCATATCTTTGAAGTTAAATGTTTTCAGTAAACGCTGGCTGGCTTGGGCCCTTCTGTGTAGAGTTTGCATGTCCTCCCTGTGTCAGCGTGGTTCTTCTCCCAGGTTCTCCGGCTTCCCGCCACAGAAACACATGCAAGTTGGATTAATTGTTGACTCTAAATTGTCCGTTGGGTTCTGAATGTGAACGTGAATGGTTGTCTGTCTGTAGATTAGATTAGATGTTCATGAGGTTGTGAGCAGTATTACAATTCATCATTGAGATGATATAAATCATGGAATGTATGGGAAAAGGGGATATTCAATAAATGTAATCCTAGAACCCGTGCACTTGAAAATATACATAAAATATGGATTACAGATGAAAAAAAAAGAATTTAGGTGCAAATAGGGTCACCAACATTACTATACAGGAATGCAAGAATCTGAGTTTTTGTCCTCTTGACAATGCTCCTTTAAAATGAAGTGTACCTGCTTCTGTGGGAGAGTGTCTTTAGTTCAGAGGTCTAGGTGTGGTGCTTTGTTTCAACTAGGCTCTTCATCCCAACATCATCAAGTGTCCATTAAGATCCGGTTTTGGCTCTGCAGCTGTGCCACTGCAATTCAGTGGGGAGCAATTCAGTTTTTACAAGTGGATTGTTTATACAAGGATAATCATTTTTGTTCCACAAATGCCTTTTTTCTAAACTGATGCATGCGTCAACAAAGTGAATTAATACACACGCAAGTATACACCCAGGGGACTGTGTGACTGCTTTTAAATGAATTGCCTCTTTCATTGTGTCGATGTTTGCAAGATTACAAAATTATACAAACCGTGACATCAGTGTTTTCTATTTTGGGGCATTCTCCAAGGTCATGTCTCATAAACTGTGAGAGGAATTCATTACTGCTGCTTATTGGATCTAATTAAAGCATAAAAACACGTATGCATACAGATACACTCGATCCAAATGTAGGCACACTGGGTCCTTGCATTGGGCAGCAGGTTGTCAGCACCCTTCATGGCCTTTACAATGTGGCCCTCCACAGTAGCAAGATAGCTGCTTGATTGCCATTTGTGTTTCAGACCTGACCAGGCATCAGATGCGCGATTGTAAGCTGTGCTGTACTACATTAAGCTCATACAGGTCTCTATCGGCAAAGCAAACACATTGGGATTTTGACTATTCCTATAGTGTGAGACAAACCACAATCAGTGTCCTACTTTTGGGGTGTCAGACTTTAAGGCATTGTTGTCTAAGTCATCAAAGTCATCGGCTGAAAAGGCTTTCTGTGTGTGGATGTGGACATGCACCTGTTCAAATGATGTTAAAAGTATAAAGCATACGCTGATTAGAATTCACAGTCTGTTATGTGGGCATTAAAGAAAAATATTTATTTAACACTGCCTCTTCAGACAGACTAATGTTGAGTTGTTGTTTTTCATCCGTTTGTAAAAAAAAGAAGAAGCTTTGAATGAGACCTAAGAATCTACATTAATCAGCACCACAATAGATCAGAGAGAGTGCCTCGCAGCTTTTTCTGTGTGTGTGTGTGTGTGTGTGTGTGTGTGTGTGTGTGTGTGTGTGTGTGTGTGTGTGTGTGTGTGTGTGTGTGTGTGTGTGTGTGTGTGTGTGTGTGTGTGTGTGTGTGTGCTTTGGTTCATGGGCACCTGTGTGCGTATGCCTGTAATGTGAGTGTGTGTGTGTTTTTTCTCAAGCACCAGCTCAAGCTGTTCTCCTTCCAGATGGGACACTTCACCTTAACAAGAATGGCAGATGAAGAGAAACAACGAGACAGAGAGAGTTTGTGCTTGTAAATGTGCGGCTCTGGCTGTGCATGTGTATATATATATTTATTTTTTTGTACGTGTGCGTGTGTGTGTGTGTGTATCTGTGCGAGCCTGTCAGCAGATGAAACGCCTGCACCATGTAGTAGCTGGCGTTTCAGTCCCCAAGTGGCTCAGCCGGCATTGTCTCCCCAGAGTGACACAGCTAAAGTGTAATGGGCCTGGTGATGGTGTGTTAAAGCTCAGTGTTAATTATAACACCAAGCTTCGTTAAACACAGTCACATCAACATCAGCACTGTTGGGCCCTGTCCTGGGGAATAAAGGGAGACTGATTCAGTCTACAAATCCAGGATAAGGGTCATGCACTCATCTCCGTTGATGAGATGAGCTTAATAATTGAGGGCGTTAGTATTCCGTTTCGGTCTCTGTCTATATAGCTGATTATTTTCTTGTTGTGACTCCGCTGTCTTGACAGCTGCACAATCCCACAGCATATTTACTGTGATGATATACGGTTTATTTCTGTTAGTAAGACGGGAATCAAGGGATTTGTGTGACTTTTATTTGTCTAATACTTATGAACAGAGAGGCAGGACTTTTTGAAGATTATTGAAGTGCAAAAACAAAAGTATTAATTCACTTTAATTTCCAACTTGGTGCTACTGTGATGAAAATATGTTGTTCTTTGTTGCATTAGTTTGACCTGATTCCAGAGTCACTTGCACATGGTCCGATGACCTGATGACCGGAGATCTTGAATCAGTGTGTGTCCTGAGAGTCTTAATGAATGAGGGCCTTGTTTCCTGTTGTTGACGTCTTCCACTGAGTCATATAGAGCTGACCTGTTTTTCAGCCCAAAGCTGCTCTCAGTGACATAGAACTTCATTCTTGGTGAAAATATTGATTGATTGAGTGCACTCACTCAACGTTTTACCACCATTTATTCATTTGATTTTTACTTGTTGTTAAAATTATTAAAATGTGTATATCCTAACATCATTTTTCTTGCTGAATTAACTGCAATGGTTTCTCGGTGAGAAGCGAAGTATCCGCCAAAAAAAAATCTGGCTGCAGATTGAATACAAATGACAGACTGATGATTACATAAAGTGTAAAGACTCGAGGTTTGTTAGGAGAGTGTTGTCTGTTGTCTGTACCTTGAGTCGACAAGCAGCGGAGCCAGTGGCCTTGCTTGTCAATCAAAAGGTCTTGAAGGTTGTCTTTGACTCTCCTCATCACCTGCCCCCAAATCCTGCTTGGTTATTCACATTCGCCTGCCCCTGGTTATCAACTCTCTGATACAGTGACCTGATAAGACCTGTTGTTGGCGTGATGAAGCTGAACCTCATGCTTGCTCGTTCTGTGGTTGCCCGCCTCTGATCTCTCTTTATCACTTCCACAGCCAGGCTGTGCAATAACAACCACATAAATAATCTGATAAATAGCAGCCAAGGTGAATATTGGATGAGGACTCTATGTACACACAGCTTTCTCATAGACAAATGCCTCAAATGTACACTCATATACAGCCTCACACACACAGCACGAGGCCTTCCATCAGCGTAATATCTGCATGATTGGATGCGAGAAGTTATTTGTTTCCTTTGCAGATAATGAACTTCATAAAGAAGCCGCTGCATCCATATAACTACTTTCCTCAGTTGAGTGCCGTTCCAAGCACTTAGCTGCTGCTCAAATCATGTTTGCTTTGAACACAGCTCAGTGTCGAGGCATGCTTTCTGCTGCAGCAGAAGGGAGGAGACTTTTGTTACTGCAAATGAGTTTGAGCCTTTGAGCTCTGTTTCTGTATAGTCCTGTCTCCAGCTTGTACTTTGCCGGTCTCAGAGATTATGGGAAGTTGTGTAGTTCTCTATGCATCTGAATTCCCCCTACCAAGTTAAGAAAGTGCCACAGCACCATATTGTTATTACAATTGAGCTGTGGGTAGCAGAGCTACCTCAATATACCTGAATATGATTAATTACAGAGTCAATCAGAGGACAAGGCCACACTTCAGCATGATGCTTTGACACAAGTTGTACAGGCTTAACCGATTAAGGTCATATACTTATGACTTGAATTTGTTTGTACCCATATTTTAGCTGCAAAATGCACAATATTTATTTTTAGTGAAACTGCAACAATTAGTAAATTAATCAATTAGTCAATCAACAGAAAATTGATTGGCAAATATTTAGATAATGGACCAATCGTTTCAGTTGTTTTTCAAGCAGAATTGCCAAATATTTTCATGTTTTAGCTTTTTCTTGGAAGGATTTGCTGCTTTTATTTGTCATATGAGTAAATAAAATATGTCAATCTTTTGGCCCATTGGTCAGACAATGTAAAGCAAATTGACATCACCTTTTGAACTTGTAAATGCTCATTTCTTTTCAGCATTTTGATCTTTAGAGATTTAAAAAAAATCTTGCCGGCCAAAATAATGGGATGTTGATCAAAAATGAAATGCGGACTGTGAATGTGTTTTAGAATGGTTGAATTTGAGTTATCAGGAAGGTAAATAAATGGTAGCTGGATAAACCTACTGATAAGCACCATTGAGGACACTCGAGCTCACTCAAATCATTTAACTTCCTTACTTTGAAATTGTGTCTTCAGACTATCTCAAAATGTTAGTGTCATTTGTATCTACTGCCCTTTCCTTGATAGTGTTTCACCTGTGAGTTACACGTTTTCTTTGTGTCTGACCATAGTCATGTACACAATGATCTAAACCTCAGAGGTCACTCACAGAACTTTAAACCAAGTCCTGAAGGTGAACTTTTGATTAGCCATAACCAGTAAAACCCAGTCATCGGTGAATCCTGCATGACTGGTGCAGAGGGAGACAAGGGCAGTCTTTCAGGAACAAACGTTAACTAATGAAATTATCACTGTCAGCCATCTGGGGTCGTACAGTTTAATACTGTAGTTTCACGGTGCCTGCTTTGTTTCTTTAAAATGAAAGAGAGCCACTAAAAGCTGCGACGCTATACAACTGAATCAGTGACTGTGGGGTTATTGGTGATTTCTCAAGTCAGTGGTTTTAAGGCCACCCAGGGGAGACAGCTTGATATGTAGGCTACAGGGTGCTGAGATGTGAAGGGGTGGAGGATCTAAAATCAATCTTTGTGGATAGCTCAAGCCCCGTTTTCACTGCCCCACTTGAAATTGTTGTTGGGATCATGGTTTAAAGGTTTAAACGTCCTTGGAGTGTTTATTGCTTGATAAATTAAGCTGATCTTACCGTGGAAACCATGACAGATAGACAAAGTCAGGCATGAGCAGGAGAAAGGCAGATGGCAATGAAATGTACGAGAAAGAATATACATTTAAAAAATGTAAGCTTGAGAGTCCTTCTCTGCTTCTGGCACAGCTCTGCAGGAGGCATCATGTGTTTAACTAACAGCTGCAAAATGGAAGCCCAGTCCACAGCTCTGCAAGCTGGGCGGCTGATGTATAATAGTAAAAGAAAGTGTGTGATAGTGATGTTTCTGCTGAATCTGCACAGGCCATTCAGTCTTCCCTGAAGCCAGTATCTCATGTTAAAATCAGAAATGGGTGAATGGGAAAATGTATGAGCTGCCTCTGTTTCCTCTGTTACATTCAATAAAAAAATAGCCAGAAAACGAAAGTGTGGTAAAGTTTAAGTTCTTACTGTAATTAGGGGACTACGTGACGTGTAACAGTAAATTCTCATACATATTTCTTTCTTCTCAATGCAGGTGATCTGCCAGCTTCTGTGGGTTTTGATGTCACCTCTAGATTGGTTCAACTGAAGATGGAAACACTGGAGTCTGAGCTGACCTGCCCGATCTGCCTGGAGTTGTTTGAAGATCCTCTGCTCTTGCCCTGTGCCCACAGCCTGTGCTTTAACTGTGCCCACCGCATCCTGGTGTCTCACTGCTCCACCAGCAAGCCCCTCGAGTCCATATCGGCCTTTCAGTGCCCCACCTGTCGTTACGTCATCACGCTGAATCACCGCGGCCTGGAGGGCCTTAAGCGCAATGTGACGCTGCAGAACATCATTGACCGCTTTCAAAAGGCCTCCATTAGTGGCCCCAATTCCCCCACGGAGAGCCGGCGCCTGCAGCCGCAGCGGCCCTACACCGCCACCATTAGCGGTACAATAGCTGGAACAATTGGCGGCGGCGGCGGCAGCGGTGGTGGCACAAGTGGAAGCAGCGCCCGCGGCAGCCCGGCCTCTTCCAGCCACTCCCACCCGCACGCCAACCACACCAATCACACCAACCACACCAACGCAAACCACAGCCCGGCTGTCGTTGCGAAAATGGATCCACGCATCAGCTGCCAGTTCTGTGAGCAGGATCCGCCGCGTGAGGCCGTCAAGACGTGCGTCACGTGTGAGGTGTCGTACTGCGACCGCTGCCTCCGCGCAACACACCCGAACAAGAAGCCGTTCACCAGCCACCGCCTGGTGGAGCCGTTGCCGGACACTCACATCCGCGGCCTGACCTGCCTGGAGCACGAGAACGAGAAGGTCAACATGTACTGCTTGGTGGATGACCAGCTCATTTGTGCCCTGTGCAAGCTGGTGGGGCGCCACCGAGAGCACCAGGTGTCCTCGCTCACTGAACGCTTTGATAAGCTCAAGGTTAGTCCTCGTGTCCTTTTCAGTTTACAAAGCATGCGATAGTGTCATATCAGCAACAATTTCTTTGTACTGCTTCTGTAAAATGTTGTTTGACTTCTGTGTCACAGAACCAAGGTAAGTCACCATCTGGAACAAGATTTGATTGAAAAGGGCTTATGATTTACTGTTGAGCTTGGGAGCTTATTGCCATTCTCATAAAGAGTTTTTTTCATTTATAGCCTGCAACATTGAGTATGATATCTTTGTTTGCAGTTTGCCAAACAGCAAAATCTTTAATCCACCCATTCCTACCTTGGGGATGTTCATTCTGTGCATTTCTGTTTACTATGAACTTTCAGCACTGCCACAATTGCATCATACACACTCACACCAGCCTTTGTTTAGCAAGAAGGACAGAAAGACAGATGGGGAGCAGAAAGAGTGAGAGAGACAATTGGGATGGTGTGCTGGCGAGAAGGGCAGAGAGAGAGAGACGGAGAGCAATAGGGAGGCCGTCATTATAATAGTCGATGAGCTGGCATTCCCTGTGGCCACTGAGCTTTCAGAGGCTCTGCGTAAAGTCCAGGACTGCTGAATCAGGATGAAACACAAAAGAGAGAGGCACTAACTGGAGCTAATTCCACCACTAAAGACCTAAAGCAGCCAGTCTCATCAGCTGGCCTACAAACTTTTAGCACAAGTGTCTCTGTCTTTGGTGTGTTTACACACCTTTTCGTGCAACCTTTATCCAAAATAAACAATTATCCCAGAAGCTTGCAGTGTAACTGATTTTACACGAGCATAACTCAAATGAAGTAATTATTTAAGTCCCGGACCCCAGGGTGCAAGGGTGTTGCCAAGGTTTGATTGACATGGTGTCAAATGAATGGCATTAAGTAGCATACAGAGATCAAATATAATACCGTACATTTCGGGTTACAAGCCGCTCCTACGGCTGATCAGTGTCCCCGCTGTAGCAAGCTAGTAGCAATGCTAGCTAGCGCTGCTAGCTAGCGCTGCTAGATAGCGCTTCTGCTGCTACCGGCCACTGCTGCTGCTACTGCCCGCTGCTGCTGCTACTGCCCGCGTCCCCTCTGCCCAAGTCGGGTGTCGAGCCTGGTCCCGCTACCTTCGGTGGTTTTCAGGGAGCTAGCGGAAGTTAGCGGGGAAGTGACGGAGCGCTAGCAGGAGCCCCAGCTGGCTACAGCGGGGAGCTGTCGGGGACACTGACCAAAGGTAGTAGCGGCTTGTAACCCGAAATTTATGGTACTTGAGAAAGCACTACATTGGCGGTTTTAGGGCCTCATCTGGAGAAACGTGTGTGTTTGGAAGGTTGGTGTTCTTCTTCACAAAGAAAGTAGATCCTAATGGTCTCACATTTGGTCTTTTTTCACTTTTCACTCTACTTTACAAAGTTGTGGGTGTGAGAACGGGCTGGCAACGTTTCCAGAGACATTGTTAACATTCCATGTACAACAAAAATCCATCACATTGTGTGATTCAGTGAAAATGCAATCCCACACTCTGTATTATTTATGATTTCTGCTACCAAAACTTTTTGGCTCTCACTTTCAGTTTTGCATCAATATGTCAACAAAATTCCACCTGCTCAGCACCTCACATCAACTTACCCACTGGAGCGCATAGGTTATTTTCACTGGCATTTACCCTTTTTATTTTTTTACACCTCCCCTTTTCTGCCAATGCCTTACAGACTGTGGGAGAGTTTACTGTAAGTAGCTCGCTAGCTCTCCCCCTCCTTTCCTCTCCACTTCATGGCTGGCTGTGGTTCTTTTGAACGTTCCCCAGCCAAGGCTTTGAACTTGCTTGACTTTGAAATCCCCAATCAACCCCAAATCTGGGAGGAGACCAGCTCCAGTCCAAGCTCCAGCTCAGCTCACCAGTGGCAGTGGCAGCGGCAGCTCACTTATAATCTTCTTCTCACTCATGGCAAGGCTAAGGAGAGGAAGTCCTACTTGTGCATAGCTAATCATGGAAGATGTAGGTCAAAAAGGGCTGTGTGCATCTACTCCATTCTCCATTTTCTCTGTGTCTTTGTAAGACTAGTATTTAGTGAATCACACTGTTGGTTGTGTTTTCAGTCATATGTAACGATAGGTTTTATTGACTGGTGTTCTGCTATGCCCCGTTCAGCTCTTCTAATTGGTCACACGTCAATTCTGCTTAATAATTGCACTCAGTAGCCTCTGTTTGACCCCGCTTCACTCCATTTGATCTTTGACCTCTGAATTACCCTTCACACTATTTCCTCTGTCGGCTGTGCACGCTGGGAGCTACTCTGTCACTAAATGATTGCTCACATTAAGGGGAAGGTAAGCTTCCCTTGAGCAAGGAGGTTGGATATTTCAGGGAAGAAAATGCCAACAAGTTCAGCGCAGTAAAAGAATGTGCCACAGCTGAAACTGCAGGGGAGTGAGTCAACTCCCCAGGCAGCTGCTAAGCAGAGCTCTTTCCTCAGAAGCAAAGGCATTTGTGCCTTATAATTGGCAGACCTTGGTATTAGTCTTTTTTGATATTTTTAAAAGACTGCAGCTTAAAGGGACTACACTTTAGATTTGTATTGGTTTATCACACTATCAGATCCAATGAAACCTCTTCCAGCTAACATACAACATTCTGTCATAGCGATGAATGTCGCATCACCTGCTGCTTTGGAAAGGTCTGTGGCTCATTAGTGTAATTGTGTGGCATCCTAACAACCCCGATCAGAGACTGGATCGACTAGATTAAGGAGCTGAAGTGTGTGTTGTGTGCTCCAAAAATTTTGGTATTCTGAAAAGGTGCTGAAAGGTGAACGGTGTAACCCCGAAGATTAAATTGCAACATTGTAGCTCTACCACATGGTTCATAACTGTCACAAATTAATGCCATATAACCTAAATCCTGCTTTTGAAGATCCATAAACAAAAGTCTATATTTTTAACAGTGTTAGCAGCAGAATTAAGGGACCTACTAAAACCAAGGAAACGGGGAATAAAACGAGTCCTGTCAATGCTGTGTCACCTGAGGGCCAAACTGTCTGAAATAAAGAAGAAATAGTTTGAAATAAAAAACAGAGCTATGACTGCAACGAAAGGGGGTTCAATGATTTACGTCATTTTATATTTTGAAATGTTCATATATATGACACTAAAATATATATATATATGTATATTAGTGTTATACAATGGCATCAATAGTCAATTTAAATTAATGGCGATATTGTTAGCCTGTATGCATACATTTAGAGTTATATTAGCCTATAATTTGAATTGCACAGTCAAACAGGATCATGTGATCATAATTATGAAGTGTAATTTTTATCGGGTTTATAGTAATGAAATATACTCCATTAGTGAGAAACATAGGCTTGGTTAACAGCAGACTGACTCCACATGAGGTCTGGGCCACTTTTTTCACAAATTGTGTTCAATCATAATAGACACTTAAAATGAAGAAGAATGAATCTGTTCCTTCTGATGGTTCTCGTATGAGGCCCATTGTCTGTATAGTCACCTTGCAGCTCTTGTGCCGACATGTTTGTGTGCTAGTTAATGTGTCTGTGTTTCACGTGCTCCCCGGCACCAAAACATCATTCATTAGACATTGTTTAATTAAACAAAGACACTCAAATAAAAAAAAAAGTGGTGAGAGAGAAGCCAAAAAACAAGGAGAGAGACAGTAAGATGAGAAAGAAACTGAACAAAGACTGAAGGAAATGGAGAACGATAATCAGTGGCTCACGTCACTAGGATAACAAGTCTTTCTCTCCCTTTGTGTATTACTGGCAGTTAATTTACTGACTCTCAGGCTCTGGAGGGTTTAAGGTGTGTGTGCTTTAGCATCAAGTACTGAGCTGCCATGGTGGCAAAGCCTACAGCAGGGCTGCTGACATTTGTGACACTCGCCCAACACTTGAAATAAACAGCAGATAAACTTAAAGACTCTGGATCTTCCACTCTGTGGCATCCTATGTGCACTTACCCTACAGCAATGGGATGTGTTGCGCATGTGTGCGCATCTCCAAGGTCTTGACAGGTCTCACACATACGCGTGCCAGATGATGGACTATGTTTAGGAGAAGAATGAAGAAATATGCAAAACATTTTCAAGCGATTATTGGATTAATTCCTGCTTTGGAAAGAGGCAAGTCTGACACCACCATACTGACACCACCCTCACCCCCCTCTCCTCTCCAACGTTTGCTCTCTAACTTCCCCCTCTCTTTATTTCCTTCAGTCCCTCCAGCCCTGCTTCTTTCCCTTTATCCTCACTTACTTGTACTTTCTGACTGTTCACACACACACACACACACACACACACACACACACACACACACACACACACACACACACACACACACAGATAAGGCAAATATAAATAGAGTTCAGCTCACCTAATCTGATTGTACACCAAACACTGACGAGTGATTTTAAGAGGAAATCAAAAGGCAGTGAAGGCAGACTCAACCAAGCTGAAGTCTTTATTTCACACCATCTCTTTATTTCTCATCTTTTTTCCTGATGCACAGTCTCACCCCACACTGTCTCTGCGGCTGTCCTCCCCCTCTGTCACTAAATTTCTGTCACTTTTTCTGTTTTGCATGCAGCCACATGAACAGCATCCTTCCCACCTGCTTTCTGTCACTATGTTTTTCTCTCTCCTCCCTCTACCTCGTTTGGCCCCTGGCCAATCTGCCTTGTTTTAGGTAACATCTCTACTCTCCGCCCGCAGTCGCCCACAAACCCACATACGCTGGTGCAGCAGTATATCGCTGGTGAGAGGGAGACTCACAGCCCTCCAGTGTGTTTCTGTGTTTCTGTGTAGGAGGGCATACGATTGCCTTCAAATATGTGTACCTGTGAGCAGTATCTACAGGTGTGTGTGTGTGTGTGTGTGGGCACACCTGCGAGCACATGTGGGTATGCATGTGTGTAGTAGCAGATGCTATTACCTCTGACATATGTGGAGTGATTGGGAGCTGAGTGTGAGATGCCAGGGGAAATCATGGCTCTATCTGGAGAACAGTGTGAGATGGAGCACACTTAGTCATGCTGACGGAACCACCAAGGATGTAGTAGAAAGCTTTTAGAGTCTGTGTGCGCCACTCCTGTGCCTACGTGCATTAACATGCCTATCAGGTAGTGTGTGTGTGTGTGTGTGTGTGTGTGTGTGTGTGTGTGTGTGTGTGTGTGTGTGTGTGTGCGCAAGCGAGTGCCTGTACTTCACTACTGTCAATGCATCATGCATGTGTTGTGAAAATATGTCATGCCAGCCCATCATAAAATTAAGTGGGTCATGAAAAAAAAAAAAGAAATAATAAATAAAGCTTATCAAATAACTCCCAGGCACTGCATCGTGCATATGCACAATTTATGCAGAAAGAAAGTGGAAAGCTTTTAAGAGCTTCGGTGTCAGCAGTGATACAATGCAATGTGGAGAAGGGCATATAACCGACATTACTCATCTGAGTTTGTGTGTATGTTTGAAAGCGATGTACAAATGTATCCATCCCCATTTATCCATTATCAATTGATGCCCCCTCCCCTCCCCTTGCGTTCCTTCGATAAAGTGAGAGCAGGGTTCACTTTTATAGCTGGGTCCTGTTCACAGTTCAGGCAGCTATAGTGTGATGCAGATGCACTGCTACAGGATGTTGCATGTGATCTACTGAAATAGATCCGCTATAGTACACGCGCACTCCTTATGCGTATATCTGCCAATCAGTGCTGCTCATCATCTGTAAAATTGAGGTTCATGACTCAGAACAAACTTTCAATTTTCTCTGCAACGTATAGAAATAGAAATATAGAAATCCTTTTTATTTGTCATAGTACATACATACATGAAATGTATTCTCTGCATTTAACCCATCCTTGGTATCTTGAGGAGCAGTGGGCTGCCCTGAGCGGCGCCCGGGGAGCAATTTGGGGTTCAGTGTCTTGCTCAGGGACACTTCGGCATGTGAGCTATGGGGGGACTGGGGTTCAAGCCGGCTACCTTGTGGTTGCGGGACGACCACTCATCCCCCTGAGCTACAGCCGCCCGTATACTTATAGGTGCTGAATTCTAAGTTCAAAGCATTAAAATAGCAGCAAACCACTATGATCTATGTAAAGATGGGGTGGAATAATGTCTGAGCAGAGAGTGAAGTCGCTCTCCCTCTGTGTGTGTTGGTATCTGAGCTTCTCCCAGCTTTGTGGACATAGCCGAGCCGGCCTAGCTGGCGTTTAGTGCATGTTAGTGCACGTGAGCGAGCCCTACTGGTTCATTCACAGGCGCCGCTCTGCACTCTGCTCATACAGTGGTCACAGCTGATGACACGGCCCCGACCAACTGCGTCGTCGCGCAAGTGTAGCGCCCACCCTCAGGTTAGCACTCTTAGCCCTGTCATTACTTTTGCCGATGTTTGCACTGTTAACGCTGTCAGCTAGCACCCTTATCTGTGAGCACTGTTAGCTGCAAGCCGAGGGCTCAGCCATCACCACGTGTAGAGCCTTGGAGAGCCGTTAAGAGGCAATAGAAATGCTCCCAATCCTGCAGGCAGCTTTAATTTACTCACTCAATTACATTTATTTTAAATATGCTTGTTTATTTAAAAATCTATGAAAGCCTACGAAATATGCATGTTTGGTCTGCGGGCCTTAAAGAATGTCCTCATTGTTTTAGTGTCCCGTGGAGTAAATCTTGTTTTAGGGACGTTTCACACTCCCAAGGATAAAATTCCTGGGTAAACCCGTCTCGGATTTTCCTTTGCATGAACTTCGAAAAAGTAAATAACATTTTTTGGACTATCCACCTCAGCCTGTATCCTGTAATATTTGACCTCTAAATCCATACTGGTTGAACCCTGCTAGATCTTGCACCGTGTCTTTCTCTTTCATCTGTCTTTTTCCCACTTCTTTTTTGGGCTTGTGCTGTGTGTTTTAGTGCAAAGCTGTTGGAAGCTGACAACATAGAAAAGCTTAGCTGAGCCTCTGACTCTTTTGACACTCAAGAAAAATCCTTTTAACTAAGAAGCTGATAAATACGTCTTTTGGATTTGTGTGGCATTAACCATAAAACACATACTATATATGTATATTTACGATGCATTCGAGCATGCCAGATTGAGTTCATGTGTATGTTGTGTCTGTTTTTAAAACATGTGATATACCATCTCTGTTTTGTTTGCAATGGCTTTATTCATGTATTTACTGTTCAACATGGTTTGTCATAATGCACAGCAGATCATAAACCCATCCATATGTATGTGTTTTATGTGTCAGATGGCTGGCAGCTACACACCACAACATAAGACGATTTACACATTAATCAACAGTGGAAACTCATCTTGCCATGCTGATGTTTTTTTTTCACTGGGTTCTACGCATTTTGATCCCAACCCTTAATATAGTGCCACATTATTTTGTTGTAATATCTGATGAGTAAGCACTCCCTATTATTAATGTGCAACAATCCCTGGCACAGATCACATTCATGAGGGAAAAGGAGGGGCTTTGTTTAAGGAAACTGATGACACATGCAGTCTATGAACATTACTTGATTTAGAAATTACATTTCAGTGTCTCTCGGGGACTTGTGAAAAATGTAAAAAGCTTCCACTAATATCCACTAATTTTAATCATACCAGAGATTTGTCAGTCAAAAGTATAAATCCCAGGTCCTCTGTTTTGTTTGGGTCTGTGGCTCAGGGACCAGACAATGAAGCATAACAGGAATATTTATACTGACGCTGGAACGTCAGACAGAAGTGCACAGAAGTATGAATGTGTGCATGTGTAAACACAGAGGCTGAAGGAACATCGGGTGAATGTCTGTTTTCTCATTTTTGGCATGTTTTTGGTGTCTGTGCACACACACTTCCTTTTTCGCATGCTGCTGTGTGCGTGATGAGTTGTGTGTCCTGCTGTGAGGCTGCCAGGCAGGAACAGTGTGTTGCCACTGGGAAGACGCTTAGTTTGAACTAACGACACCAGTGTGAGGTGAACAGCACGTCTTCACTGGCCTGAGGACAACGGGGACCTCTGGTTCATCCCCAAACTTAAAATAGCCCGGCGGTGGTTAATATTCTCTAAGCTTCACCAAAGGAACAGTAATCATAGGTTAATAATACTTTTCATTGAGTATTATCTACATTTTGAAGTATGAATTTCAAGCAATTTTACTGGATATTTGGCCTATAACCACAGTTTTAAAGTGTGCATTTAAAGCTGCTTCATAAATATCATATGTATATATGTTACATTAACAATGGATGTAATAACTGTGTATAAGGTGTCATTTATTGTGGCAAATCCACAGATAATCATCACCAGACTGCAGTTCCCTTCAGCACTACGACAAACCTTCAGCTCATCGTTTTGGTTTCATGGCCCCCAACTTGTTGTGGCTCACTCTCTTCACTCATCTGTGTCCTTTTCAACCATAGCAGGCAACGCCCAGCACCGAACCGCAGACATGACTAGCTGGTGACTAGCTGGTGAACCTAGTGGGGCATTTAGTGGCTAATCTGCCAGATATTATGGTAATATATCAGTGTTGTGTTTTCATCAATCGTCATGCCAGTTTAAAGGTTTAGTCATTTCAAACTTGCTGACTCAACATTGCCAGCTAAACCGGTGCAAACCAGTGTCACTGATGGAAGTGTGACTACGCCTGAAGGATAGCAACTCAAAAGCACCCAGTAGGTAATTTGTCTAGTTCATCTAATGATGTGTGTTGAAATCAAATTGTGAAGTTTCTCTTTGATTTTACTGGTGTTTTGAATTCAATGTAGGTACATTATTGACTCAACTATGTAGGCTGTGGCTGATGACTACCAAAACAAGCCTCATTTGCATCATTCCCTCTAATCTTGAAAACATTTTTGACTACTTGGTGATAGTCGCTCTCGATACTCGTTCTCATTATGGAGTGCTTTTCATTTTTGGAAGGCAGTGGCTCTGTCCTTTTTTTGCAGCTTCACAGTTGCAACTGCTTGTAATGTAAATCGTATCATTTCCCTTTCAGCAGAGAGATGAAGAACTCAATGACATTGGGTGCTATGAGCGGTAAATTACCAAAACTGGACGTGGGCCAAACACACACCACTCCGCGAGTTAGTGAGGAATCCAGCTTGCCTATCTGCTTACAGTCACACTTTGTTCTCATAAATTGAGTTATGTTTCTGTCTTTCATGTCATTGATGCAGCAACCAGACAGCTTCAGCAATCCCATTACAGTAACAGGAAGAAAACATGCTTCTCTGTGAAACCCAGTCAATCTGGAATAAATTAGCTTCGTTCAAAATCACAAGAGTTTAGAGAAAGAAAAGTGAAATGTGGGAGAAGAGTTGACCAAACAGAAATAGTGGCAGTTAAACTGATGAATTCCCTTGAACAAGTCCCAACTGTTCCCCAAATGGGTATCCCATGGCCAGTCTTTGTTTAATAATTTAACGACTTCCAGTTTACGGCAGCAGACAAAGTTTCACCCGCAGGAAAAAAAAGTTTTGCATTGGATATTCAGATTTCATGAACATTCGTATTAGTGTAGGACTGTGAACTGGAAAGAAAGATGGAGAAACCCAAGTGATTGTTTGGTTGAAGCCATATGCAGGAATGTTTTGGATATTCACACATTTTAAATTCATTGAAATGTTGAGGACACATTCTTTTTGAGTTGCTTTGTCCCATCTCTCTATTGTAACATATCTTGCATACATAAAGTTATTACTATCCTTCCTTTTTGTTTGTAGAAAAGTCTTCCAAATGTATTTGGAAGCATGTGTGTGTTGTTTTGGCTGGCTGAGGAGGATTTCAGTCTCCCACACTGCTCTCAAGCATCTCGCTCCGTCTCAGACACAGCTGCCTTGGACAGAAATGTTCTTCATTCCATTCCCATGAATCTCTTGCTTCCTGAAACATGCACATTCTCTTTCAAAGCACACGTACACACACAACCGTGAGCTCCGTTATCTAACACTGTGGCACACATAATGTAGGAAGCCAGGAAGTGCTGCATATTACACAGGCAGAGTTTGGAGGAAGTCACTGCCTTAATCCGTGCAGCATATTGTTGCGGGAGATTTTTTGTTGATGCCATTGTTAAAGTTTATATATATATATATATATATATATATATATATATATATATATATATATATATATATACTGAATAAATGTGTATTTTAAGTAGTTGTGTTTATATTGCTTTCTATTCTTAGGAACTCATTTAAGAAAGGAGACAGAAAAGTTCCATTTCCAAGTTTCCAATTCTAATTACTCATCTACCCTTATTATGTTCCAAAACGTCCATATCGGAGCTGAAACAGAAAATTAAAGTCAATCTGTCTCGAAAATACAACCATTGTTTTTGGCAAAATACAAAATGGCTGTGTGTTTAGATTAAACATTTAGAAAATACTCTCTGCTTCCATGTATTCAGCAGTTCAGGCCCATATTTCTCCACAGCATGCACCTCTGACCACAAGGGAACCTGCGTCTCCTGTGAGGTGCACCAGACATCGGGCAGTGACCATCCAAGATGTACAAGTCATTTAGGTTTAAAAGATTTTGGAGCCATGTAGCAGCAGGACAATATGACCATAAAGTGACTAGAGTTACGTGTTCGCTTCTTCCTCTCATGTAACATAAAGATTGAGGACACATAACGGCAGTGTGTTCTTAAAGGGGGACACTCTTTTATGGCTTCTAAAAAGGGACACATCCCCTTTCCTCTCTGGCCAGCCGGGTGCTGACAGCAGCAGCCAGCACCCTGTCCACTAAAGCTCCACAGAGACACACAGCCACGGCTACATCTGAGGTCATGCATACAGTACAAACATGGAAACACCATCTGGATATTCATACAGTATCTATGGCATAAAGATGACTTGAAAGATGCTTGAAATGGTCACAAACACACACGCACACACAATATGACAGCCCATGCCTTAAAAATTGTCTTTTTCTGTAAGTGAAAATTACTAAATAATTTCTGCATTGACCTGTTAGCTTAAGTAAGTGTTAGAATAATGAATAAAAGTGCATCCACATATAGTATATACCGACATACAGAAATATACACAAACCCTCTCGACATTTGATATCACTGGGTGTTCTTTAGAGAACAGCTAACAGTGCTCGTAAAAGCCATCAAGCTAATGCATGTCCTTCATAATCCTATAACCCAACCTCAGAAAATATCTGGGTGGTTTTATTTCTTTAAATAGGCAGGTGGCTGCGTAATTTTGCCGAAACACAGATTTCTGCATTGCATTTTTTGTTTATTTATTAAGCCAGACCCCCCGAGATGATGTTCACTAGTATGACAGGTATAATAGATGTAATGCCATTTAAAAAAAATATATATATAAAAGAAAAATGTAATAATTCATCTTTCTAATTCTGATGTCACTGATCTGCAAGGACATCCCTGGAGGTTCCTGTTTCGCACGGGTTAGTCAGTAACAAAGTTAATCTCCCCGGGGAGTCAAGAGGAATGTCTGTTCCAGATATTGACGCCAGAGAGTCAACAGAGCAGAATCCCAGGAACGCCGGGAATGTGTCTTCTCTGTTTGTGGGGGGGAGCCCTGTTTCCATCGCGGACGCTGTCCAGATGTGTTCCCTGCACTATAACTCTGGTGTCTGGCCATATCACGACTGCAGAGCAGTGACGCTGTTAGGGTTGTGTTGTGTGATTCTGCACTTCGGCTGTCATCCCTTATGATTTTTCATTCCTTAAGTGAGCTGGATTTGGGAATCTCAGCATGTGAATCCATGGTGTTGTAACATGTCCCCGTCAGAGTCAAAGCTGAGGATGTCATATTATATATATATACAGTGTATATATATGTGCAGTGAGAATCTGATGTTTATCGCTCTGCCTCTCACATTTGCTCACTTCCTCTTTTTCTGCTCAAACTCCTCTGACTGCATTGTCCATCTAATTTTTTAGGCATCCTGCCAGCAGCTGGCGCGGTAACAGGTGTCATATATAGATGTTATGTAGCTGCCATCAGCACTGCAGTTACATGACCTCATCTATAAATACATGATAGTGGCATGATTTACTGGCCTGCCTCCTGACCACGGTCGGTCCAATTAGATAAGGCAAAGTATCGCAGAGATAGAGTAAATCACTTCGCCCACCTTGGAGGAAGCAAACCCATCTGTTAGAGTGGACAGATCCACTTTGATACTAATAGAGTCGCTCTGTCTTGTGGCTGACCACTGCCACTGTGTGTGAACGGGAGGAGGGGAGTGTGTGCAGGCTCTGACTTATTGTTATTGTGCATATACATTTGTCTGATTTGCTGTGTGCATGTTACCTGCTGCAGCCTGGGAAGATGAGAGGAGTCAGGGTCCTTTTCTGCTCCACATCTGAATGCCTGCAGAGCTCAGAAGGGGGGCTTTTTGTGGGAGACAAGATAAAACGCTTTAGGGTGGAATTCTCACCGTTTCTCTCAGACGCATCTCTGGATCGTCTACTATCACATCCAGTACCGCTGCAACAGCGGCAAACATAAAGCTGTCGTTTCCTTTCACAACTCCAATCGTGCTGTTTTTTTCCCCACTTGCCCTTTTATGTACTGCAAGTAAATATCAAACATGTATTCCCTGAGCTACAGAGCTCAGGGATCCCATTCAAAAAGTCACATTGCAGTGCTGAAAAAGAAAAAATTAGGCTAGTACAAAAGCAGGTTTTTTTTAATTCGAGAGGCAGGGGAGGGGAGAAGCATATTTGTGGCAGATTGAGTTAAGTACACGCTGAGATCTGTCGAGATAAGCAAAAGTCTTAGAGATGACGTATTTCTGGGACTAAATTTGAGACTGCGGTAAAAGTAGCTTGGAATCACAGTTGATTTACATCAGAGCCTTCTGTGCCTCCATTTCCCCCGAAATCATGCGCCAGTAATGATACATTATGTTCTGTTAAGGTGCCCTTGAGCATCTCAGGTTAAATTTCGACACGCATCATCATGACATGTGTTCCTCTTTATGTTTTTAAGTACATGTGTCTGGGTGGGTAGTTTACCCTCCTGCTGGTTGCATTCGTCTCGTATGCCTCTGAACCCTGTCACCTCAAAATAAATCAACTAACTGTGTCGCTCATAACCGTATCACACTCTCACAGAAACGACCCCCATGCCTGTAGTCCACGAGATCGGATGAACTCCTCTGGAGGTTTTACTAGAAGCTGACAAGTGGAAAGCTTTTAGCCTGGAAAGTGTCATTCACACCAGATTATTGTTCCAGTTTTGTAGCTGAACGTTAAAGAAGATGACATGTAGAGCAGCGCGAGTCCAAAGAGAGAGTAGATTAATTTGTAGCACTTGAATAATTGAAGATCAGATGTGTCATTTCCACTTGGTCTGCTGTTGGCTGTGGGACCCAATAAAACATGTTACATTTAAACAGAGAAGGAAAAAATAGCTCTAAGTCTTGGAGACAGGATTCTTATTGTCACAGTTATATTTATTTAAAAAAATAAAAAATCTGAGCAGAGAAGTGGAAGACAAGATGGTGAAGGTCAGGGTTGAGGAAGAAATTTGGAGAGGGCGACAGCTGACATTGTAGAAGAGCGAGTATGAGAGATCCGAAGTGGCAGGGAATGAAGAGCAGGTAGTGGGGGAGGGAAAGAGAGAGAGAAGCTAAAGGGATTCCATGATGTGAGACGTTTAGTGTGTTTCACTCATCATCGCTCAAGGTTTAAATGACACGCCCTCCCTTCAGCCTGCAGCAAACCCACAGGGGAGGCTTCAGCCGTCAACATGAGGAACAGAAACTAGTAAACAGATACATTTCAGATATGCTGTTTTGTTTGTTTGTTAGTTTGTTGTCCTTAAGAGTTAGATGACGAGATCAACACCATTGTCATGTCTGTAACCAGCAGGTGGTGATGCTTAGCATAATGACTGTAAGCAGGAGGAAACAGCTAGTCTAACTGAAACATGCCTACCTGCACCTCTCAAGCTCACTAACTATCATGCTATATTTTGTTTGTTCATCAATACAAATGAATTGTAAAGATGTAACGTGTTGATAAATGAGTTTAAGAGATGCTGTCTTTATGTTGAGCTCAGCTAACCTGCTCCTGGCTCCATATTCATAATACAGGTGTGAGACTGATATTGATCTTTTCATCTAACTCTGCAGACATGTATCAGAATGAGATCATTCATATCATATATCATTTATATAGTTCATAGCAGATTATCAACGTGTTTTCTTGCCAGATTTGCTTGCGGCACACAGAGAAATAGAACCAGACGCAGAAACTATCGCTGAGGATTGTCAGCCAACAGCAGGCCTCCGTAATCGTTTGTGCTCAATACATAGCCTTGTTTTCTGATTGTCACTCTTTGTGTCTCAGATCATGCAAATGTATCTTTATGTGATTTCAGACAGGCTTAGTTCATCATCACCGTCAACTGTTTTGGAGGATTATAGGATATAGCCAAGTGATATGAGTCTCAATAGAGCAATAAGAGAAGTTCACTCTAAAGGAGCTGACAGTCACAGTGTACATGTTGACGCATGCATCCAGGTGTACAGGAAGAGAGATTGCAATGCTGAGATAGAAAGAGAAGAAGAAGACGGTGATGATAATGATGATGATGATAGTGGGACCCTTCCTAGAAAATCACTTCATCTGCCTGAATCAGTCGTCTCCTCTCGGCAGCCTTGTCTCAGAGGGGGAAATGGGTTTGAGGTGCATGTACCAGCTCAACCAGAAAGCCCTGCAGATCCAGTGTTTGTGAAGTGCACATGACTTTTCCACAAGCGAAAATGTGGTGCGGTCCATGTGTGTCGGAAGTGAGATTATGTGGTGTGTCACTTTGCCACGAGTGATATAGTAAAACACCGTCAAGGACTCTCAAAGCTGTGGGGCCGTGATGAAAACTTGATAACTGTCATGTCAGTTATTCATTGCGTTGTCACGGGCAAACAGCTCTGAATCTCAGTATCTTAAGCGAATACAGCAGCAACTCTTCTTTAGCAGTCTTTCCCAATGGCTTTAAATAATGTCCTCTGTAGTAATACAATCTAATGAGAGGCAGCAAGCACATTGTGAAAGTGACACACCAGAGGGGGCCATGCTGGATTGTTAACCCAAGTAGACACAACAACTTTGTTATATGTACAATGTAATGGTAAATTATGAGGGGCCGTTTAGGCCATAACTACTGAAACGCTCTCACACTCACTACTGAAACGCTTTCACACTCACTACTGAAACGCTCTCACACATACTACTGAAACGCTCTCACACATACTACTGAAACGCTCTCACACATACTACTGAAACGCTCTCACACATACTAATGAAACACTCATACATTCACTATTGAAACGCTCTCACACATACTACTGAAACACTCTCACGCATACTAATGAAACACTCGTACATTCACTACTGAAACGCTCTTACACTCACTACTGAAACGCTCTCACACATACTACTGAAACACTCTCACACATACTAATGAAACACTCGTACATTCACTACTGAAACGCTCTTACACTCACTACTGAAACACTTACACATACATACATACTCTGTAAACCTATTCACGCTCATATATAAATGTAAATAATAAATGTATGTATACGTTTTTCAGTTATATGTATGTATGCTCTTACATGAGGATGTGCAAGCGTCTCACATGTATTCATACAAGTCATTTCAGTAGTGACCGTGAGAGTGTTTCAATAGTGAATGTACGAGCGTTTCAGTAGTATGTATGAAAGACATCTCACTAGCATACGGAAGGTACTTCGGTTAAACCGGAAGGCGGAAGCAAAGAGTGCATGTTTTGAACAGCGACAACGCGCCAATCTTAGCCCGCAATTAATATATTTTTTTGTGATTGAATATGAAGGTGCAACTTCTATATATTTTGATCAGTCTGCAGGCCTTATTCGTAATTGGCAATCGCGATGACATCGTTGATTTTTTCAATAGGGTGCTGCGCTGCGTTCAATGCCTACAGCAAGACCCAGGAGAAGAGAGATGTTTTAGAGAGCTTGATGACCACACCATTACCCTAAATTCTATGTTGTCTATGGTTCGCTCTAGGGAAGGACCTGATGGAGAGACGGTTGTTTTTTTGGAGTCAATATGTTTTTGTTTTAATAGGTTTGGTGACTTTAGAACTAGAAGAAGAGATCAAGAAAACTGTCTTCCTCCGATTCCACCTACAGCCAGAAATGGCCTTCCATGTCGCCCACGATATGATTTAACAATTGAGCAATTTAACCAGTGCATGGGACTCGGTTTTAACTGGCAGGGAATTGCTTCTTTTTTTGGAATTAGCCGTCGGACTGTGTTCAGACATAGGCAACGTCTTGGTGTCACTGCGGTCAGGCCAGCCTCCACTTCGAAAAACACAGTCGGGCCAGCCCGCACATAGATTGTCGGGACGCGTTTATACTAGGCATTACGGTACGAGTGTGTACAAACTGACTTCAAAATAAGAGGACTCTTCCGATGAAGGCAATTTCAAAATAAAAGCTTGTTGAAAGGAAATTACAATAATTCCACTTCATGTTAATAGTAGACTATCAATCAAGGCATGTTGATGTTTAATTACAAAATAAAAGCCCTTCAAAATCCCCTCCTTTAGCTGACTATCAATTTATGAGTTAATTTATGTCTACTTTCAGATTAGATATGAAAAGAAATGACTCTTGTTATGAACTAATTCCACTTCCGGCTCTCTAAAACATCTCTCTTCTCCTGGGTCTTGCTGTAGGCATTGAACACAGCGCAGCACCCTATTGAAAAAAATCAACGATGTCATCGCGATTGCCAATTACGAATAAGGCCTGCAGACTGATCAAAATATATAGAAGTTGCACCTTCATATTCAATCACAAAAAAATATATTAATTGCGGGCTAAGATTGGCGCGTTGTCGCTGTTCAAAACATGCACTCTTTGCTTCCGCCTTCCGGTTTAACCGAAGTACCTTCCGTATGCTAGTGAGATGTCTTTCATACATACTACTGAAACGCTCGTACATTCACTATTGAAACACTCTCACGGTCACTACTGAAATGACTTGTATGAATACATGTGAGACGCTTGCACATCCTCATGTAAGAGCATACATACATATAACTGAAAAACGTATACATACATTTATTATTTACATTTATATATGAGCGTGAATAGGTTTACAGAGTATGTATGTATGTGTAAGTGTTTCAGTAGTGAGTGTAAGAGCGTTTCAGTAGTGAATGTACGAGTGTTTCATTAGTATGTGTGAGAGCGTTTCAGTAGTATGTGTGAGAGCGTTTCAGTAGTGAGTGTGAGAGCGTTTCAGTAGTATGTGTGAGAGCGTTTCAGTAGTGAATGTACGAGTGTTTCATTAGTATGTGTGAGAGCGTTTCAGTAGTATGTGTGAGAGCGTTTCAGTAGTGAGTGTGAGAGCGTTTCAGTAGTATGTGTGAGAGCGTTTCAGTAGTGAGTGTGAGAGCGTTTCAGTAGTGAGTGTGAGAGCGTTTCAGTAGTATGTGTGAGAGCGTTTCAGTAGTGAATGTACGAGTGTTTCATTAGTATGTGTGAGAGCGTTTCAGTAGTATGTGTGAGAGCGTTTCAGTAGTGAGTGTGAGAGCGTTTCAGTAGTATGTGTGAGAGCGTTTCAGTAGTATGAGTGAGAGCGTTTCAGTAGTATGTGTGAGAGCGTTTCAGTAGTGAGTGTGAGAGCGTTTCAGTAGTGAGTGTGAGAGCATTTCAGTAGTATGAGTGAGAGCGTTTCAGTAGTGAGTGTGAGAGCGTTTCAGTAGTATGTGTGAGAGCGTTTCAATAGTGAATGTATGTGTGTTTCAGTAGTATGTGTGAGAGCGTTTCAGTAGTATGAGTGAGAGCGTTTCAGTAGTGAGTGTGAGTGAGAGCGTTTCAGTAGTATGTGTGAGAGCGTTTCAGTAGTATGTGTGAGAGCGTTTCAGTAGTATGTGTGAGAGCGAGAGCGTTTCAGTAGTATGTGTGAGAGCGTTTCAGTAGTATGAGTGAGAGCGTTTCAGTAGTGAGTGTGAGTGAGAGCGTTTCAGTAGTATGTGTGAGAGCGTTTCAGTAGTATGTGTGAGAGCGTTTCAGTAGTATGTGTGAAAGCGTTTCAGTAGTATGTGTGAGAGCGTTTCAGTAGTATGTGTGAGAGCGTTTCAGTAGTATGTGTGAGAGCGTTTCAGTAGTATGTGTGAGAGCGTTTCAGTAGTTATGGCCTAAACGGCCCCTCATAGTAAATGGACTGCATTTATAAAGTTCTTTTCTCGTCAACACTCAAAGTGCTTGTCATAATTGTAAATATATTTTGTTGAATCATTTATAGATGTAAAATGTTCAACTAAGAGAGGGTGATGGTGACCGCGTAATAAATAGTCAAACCAATTAGAATTAATGTGAGTGTCAGTGTAGGCATGACCGCTCCGCCTCTTATCAGGTTGCCGTTATTCACATTGACAACAGATTCGTATCAGCTTTGAAACAAGACAAACATCGTCGACATTTGTACATGTGGTTTCTTTGACGCTTTCACAACTTTTTCTCGTTCCCTCACTTTGGGTGCATGTCTTGGTGCTTAAAGGCTTACGGAGAGGTTTAGTGAGAACAACACCTTGGTTTCAGGAAAGCAGTCTTTCTGGATCGGCTAACCAGGCTCCACTGACGCTGTGCTTATCTTACTTCTGCAGTAACTTTGTTGCACAACGCTGGGTGTGGTTGAATCCACTGGGATTATACTACTTCATTATAAGCACACCCTGATTGTAATTATTAAAGTAAAATATGCTGGTATGAGATGCATGCAGCTAGTGTAGAATTGCAAAGCTGACATGAAATTACCTACGGCTCCAGTGAACGAAAATCAACACGAGGTAGTCTTATGCCTCTGCACGCATCCGTACTATTTACTAATGCAAAGCATACAAGGCCTTCCCACCTCATTTGGGGATCTTCTGCACTTTCGGCACCCAGCTAACCAATCAGGTTGCCTGTTTTGTCTCTCGGCAGACATCTTCTGTAGCTGCCGCTTGTTTCTGTGTGTCTCATTACGCTGTTATATTTATGAGGTGCGTCTCCGTGACCTCCTGTGTGGTCTGGCTTTGCAGCGCTGCGACTTCCACTGAATATAATCTTTAAAAAAAAAAAACTTCACTTTTTAAGTAATCACACGGCTAATCTAGATAAATGTCACAGTCTAATGAAATAGAGTCCTCTTCTTCATCACACATCTCATTTGTTTTTTGTTCGTACCGTTAGTGCACAATTCAACATGTATCTAAGAAATGCTCAATAAATATTGTCTCCAAGAACCTTAGACTGAACTAAATGAAAGTATGAATTTTATCTTTTTGTGTCCACTTTTCTGGAGACCAAACTAATAGAAATGCTTAGCGGATCTTTGCTAAAAAGACGTTGGTATTTTGTTGATCATTTTGAGTCAGAGGGTTTTAGACACAGAGCAAAGCAAACCCAAAACATTTCAACCGTTCTCTCTGTTATTGCATTTTAGAAAATGAATAACCATTTCATATTAATAAACCAACGAGTCGGCAGATAATTGTATTACAGCCAATGAAATGTGGCTCTGCGGTGCCTGTTTGTGAAGCTTTATTTTTCTTTCTCTCTCTGTCTCGTTGTCGCTTTCTGTACCTCGTCTGGTTTTTCATGCAGGAGCTAAGCAGGCATTTCGGTTAAATTATTGTGTGAATCTGAGAACCATTTGCAATTGCAACCAATCAGGAGGAAAAGAGGACAGTGAAGCCCATCAAGCTGCAGGCTGCCACTTGGAGCTGGTGCTGTGGGAGGTGAACGTCGAGGACAGGCGGTTAATAACGAGCCATGGAAATCCTAACGAGCTGGGCCTCGTCCTTACTGTCACACATGGCATCCATATCAGAATATCTACAGTGCATGGCTTATATACTCATTTATTTAAGTTATAGTTGGCTGTTCACATTCATATAAAACATGCAAAAGTTTGTCCCACAGCTTGTTTCCATACCCTATAAAACCCTAAAAAAGTAAAGTAAAAAACTGCTGATGAAATATCAGAGGGGTGGGGGTTGTATGGGCTTGACAAAAGCATAACAATGTCCTGTTGTGTACTGTAGATCCAGTTGGTCTGACATTGCAAAAGTAACAAGCCAGCCAACAGTTGTAGACAATGTTGTGGGAGCTGAACTGTGCAAATGGTGCCATGGCTGTAGATTAAAAATGTTTTTAAGAATAAAAGAAAGACGGCCTGAAAGAAAAGAAAGATAGAATAAAACCTCCACGGGACAATTACTCCTCCTGTTTCACAGAGAGGGTTTAAGGTCACAGTTACAGGACCGTGTTTTCGGGTTGCGATGCTGAAGGACTCTTTCATGGAGATGTCCATTGACTCAAGAGATTTAACCTGGATTATCGGATTGGAGGGCCTCCTCCCTGCTCTTTAGGCCACTCTGTTGCCCATCAAAACCCACATTTTAGGATATGAATAGACTAGTGTAGTCCTTTTGGTCCCTTGAAGGTGTTCTCCAACATTTGCCATTCTAACCTATAAAGTTAGAATAGTAGACCAGTTGGTTCTTCTTGTGTTTGGTTCACATCTGTCACAGTCCAGATGTGATCAGGAGTATGGAGGTGCGGCCTCATGGATACAGATAGGGCTATTATCTGCTCGTTCAGGTCTGCTGTTTGGATAGTTATCTGTGGACAAAGCATACCAAGCAACAAATCAGACCCAAACATGCTAAGCAGTTTTTTGTGACCGTATTCATTTGACTTGTATCTTGTAATCTGGGCCCCTTTTCATTGCTACAGGCTGTGCACATCTGATGTCAGTCACAGATTAAAAGAAACGCATTCACCAAGGTGACCTTGCCATAGCTGATTTAGGTTGGACTTTACCATCAGTATTGCACATAACCTTGTACACACTAAATAGTGATGTGTGATATATGAAGACATTCAAAAGCCCGTTGCTACTCCACAAAGCAGCCAAACCAAGGCACGGTGATAATAATGTCTTTAGTCAGGAGTCACAGTTGTTGGCTACAGCTCGAGTCTTGAGGAAAGAAGTCTACAGCTAGTAGCACCAACCTAATGATATCATCTTCAATGGATACGAATTTCGACTTTGACTTCTTCTCTGGAAATTCCGTATTTATTAAAAGTCAATACTACATTAATTATATAATAATCACTGAATAATCAGACCAAATCAAAGTGCCATTTTACTACCAGCACAAGTTAATAGATCTTAAGAAGCAGTGGTAAAACAGTGGTCCTATTCTTCACAAGATACATAGATTTCACAGTCAAGTGGGAATATGGCTCTCTGCTAAAGAAGTAAAATAAACTTGCTTCAGTCTTTTTTTAATTCTTTTTTTTGACTGGTCATTCGATTTAAATGTAGCCTTCAACCACTACAAAACATTGTGTTTGAAGGCTTTTCTGCACTGCGTAATGTGCTACGGTCGTCATGACTTACATCCACCCAGTGTGAAGACAGAAAGGACCATGACACAAAAATATCAATCTTGGAGGAACTTTAGAGGAGCACTTTGAGTTTTGGCTAAGTTGTTGGATTTTAGGCTGTTGCTACTGCACTGTATTGCAAGAACTGATTATTTTATTTGTTTTAATGAACTTAATGTCTTAGCCCCCATCGGCCTGCTGCTTCTCCGTGCTCCATTTGTAAGATATACTCTATTAGCACACAACACTGTTAGTGTCACTGTTGACTCAAAAAACAGGTGAAAATCAGGTCCTCTGTCTCTCTCTTAAGCAGAGGTATTGATCATATTGAACAACCGCCAAGTCACTTGTACATGTGAGATTTTCCTTTCTCAGTATTAATCATTGAAACTGAATTGAAAGAATCCAGTATAGGCCAATTGAAATGAAACAGAGAGATCCTTTAAGCCCATTCAACCATATCTCTGTTTTCTACTAACCCCACTTCATCTCGGTCCAGACCCCTCCTAATCCACAGCATTACATTCCCATCTCTTAACATTCAAATATCACAGTATTCTCAGCCTGTAATATGATATGAAATTGTCTTATAAAGGCCATTGGGAAATGGACAGGGTTATCGCTTTGCCTCATTTTACATCTAATTCTGTGTTTTCTTTCTTTCTTATTCTGTCCGTTCTTTCTTCTGGTTTTTAGTAGTCCTGGGTCAGTCTGTCCCGAACCTAAACAAATAATTGGAACGCTTAAAGCACACATGGGCCCATGGGATATCTGAGAGTCGTATAAACAAAATCAAATGCCATCTTGTGTCTGGCCTCCTCGCCGCTGTTCAGTAGTCATGACGATTCATTATTCCCTTTCAAACCTACAGAGAGATTTCTTGATCCTAATTCCCTCATGTGGCTAAAAAGTTGAATTACTATTGGATTTGTATCCATTTAGGATGGCTTTTTCTCCTAATAAGCCTTAAGGGGGAAAAAGCAATTGGGATTCGTCAAAGCTGTGAGAAGTTGACTATGGCAGCATAGACTTGTCCTTCCGTACCCTTCCCTGCTTCCTTTTCCTGCTTTCTCTGAGCAACTTTAAATAAATTCCCCCACCAGACTTATAAATGAAAGTAAGCATCTTCTAGCCGTCTTCACTCCACTGTTTCAAGATCCTTTGCACGTTTGCGCGGTCGCTTATAGCTTGAAGGTCACAGGAGTCCATTTGGAGTACAAATATGTGTATCATCTTATTCAGAGCTAAAACTTTGAAAGTGAATACTTTACAGTCCATTACAGACATTTTGGTTGTGTATCTATTTGCATGTGGAATCGGTAGCAGGGGGACTCTCTTGCCCGATACAACAGGCAAAGCCAAAATGAACAAATGGACTGCTTTTGGTAGCAGGGTACAGACAGAAACGCGTGAACATTTGAGCTAGTTTTAAGTATCCCTATTGGTCTCATTAATTGGGCTTCAGCCAGAGGGTTATGAGACAAGCGTGACTCCCCGTTTGTTAAACCCCGCTACAATTGGCTGGTCTCAAGTGCTGTGCCCTATGGAATATTATCCTCAGACAAAAACCTTGTTTCCCAGAAGGCTTGTGTTACTGACACATCCATATTCTGAAAAGCCTCTTGTTAACAACAGCTGTAAAGCGAGCTTGTTCTATTATATTGCTCTTTCTCGACTTTAATCTCTCCTTCTTTCCCTCCCTTTCATTCCTGTTTCTCTTACTGTCTTGTTGTGCATGGGGGAGGATCCCGCATTAATTAAAAGAAAAAGACTTTGAAGTTGGATACTTTGCCTTAGGGCATTCTGTTCCATTTTTGTTGTGGCGGTGGTTGAATTGTTGTTGTTACGTCATCGCACCGACCCAGAGATTCAGCCACTGGACGATGTCATCTTATTTGGCAAGCAATGCCTTGCAGTTTAAACCCCCTGTGTACATTTGTTTCCTATCCAAGCAATATTTAGAAGAGAGTTTTCGCCTCTCTGATATGTGGAACACTCTCACTGCCTCACTTTTGATGCGATTACATTCTTGAACTTGAATTTGACCTCAGATAAAAGTCCTTTAATGTTCCTGTGCCAGAGTAACAAAGTGCTTAGCCCATGCCCCGGGTTGAGGAGTAACACATTACTCTGTAATTGGATTACCGTAATATGATTTCACAAATTGCCAACTGCTAATTTGTCACAGTTACTACTGACGCACACAATTTTCTTTAAAAAAAAATCCATCATTGGCTTGTTGGATTTCTCCTAAATACTCATATTTGGGTTGTCGCCTTATAGACACAAATAATTGTATTTATTTTTGATGTAATGTAATATCCTGGTTTAGCAGTGATGTGAATGGATCTACAGACCCTGTGAACAGTGATGACTCGGGATTAAACTGTGACAGCAGTCGAATGTGTGTTCAGTAAAACCTCCATCATACGCAGGTGTTCGGCAAGAAAGGTATCTTTTTTCCCCACAATCCTTCTCTCCAGTCTCGGTAGCTACTGTAATATAAATAGGGATCAGTCCTTTTTTGTTTCAAAGAGAAATGGGATCATCTGTAAAGGGATGAGACCCAGGAGCCCCTCAACACAATGAAGTCATATGAGGGGGTGGCGATCTAACCCAGGATGATGGGCTGTCAACAGCTGCAGTCGTATAGCTGTGCCAAGACGGACTGGAAATGGAATGAAGTGGCGAGGCACAGAGCGCAGGAGGAGGCAGACAGCCAGGTTAGAGGGAGAGTAGACGTACTGGAGAAAAGAGAGACGGTAGAGAGTGACAGAAAGACAGATAATGAGGGAAAAGAGAGCTGCAGCAGAGACAGAAGACCGAATTAGAGGGCAGGCCAGGCAGGAGCTACTCTACCAAGCTGCCCCGCTCAGCACGGGCCTCATGCCCATTTCCATCCCATCAACCCCCTCCATCTCTGTGGCACTCTCTCTGTTCACTCTCATGACATGCCACGTCCAAAGCGGAATCAGTGAATGAATGGTATTACCTCATGCTAAGAGCCCTGCCATCATGTGCCTCAAGCAACTGAAATGCAATTTGTCACTCATTTCTACTTGCCCTGTACCTTCTCCTCCCTCCATTCAGGGGTTCCTCTGCTCTCTGTTCTCTCTTCCGTCTCCGTCTCCCATCTCTTTTATCTCTCGCTGTCTCCTTAATTGTGTGCCTTGTCGTATTTCTTACCTTGTATTCCTACTTTTCCTCCCAGTATAGGTTAAACAGTCGCAAATGCTCAAAATATAGCCCTAAAATTAAAGTTGAAGTTACGCCTGTGGTTGGAACTTTAACCTTGTCATGGTTCTAAAGTTTACTAAGTGAAGATTTAAGTTGTTGTTTGGCATCCTAAAATGTTATTTTCAGAAGTTATGTTACAGCTCATGATGCCACAATGACTTTCTGTTTAAAAAGTTATAGTAAATAAATTATAAATAGTTTGTATGGTGCTACAGATATTTCCTTTACTAGTTATCGCATGAAGTTTGACTGGTGAAACCTAAATATAGTAAATCACTAGTCTGAAACTAACTTGTAGTTACAAAGAACCAAGGAGGGACTTTACACACCATCCGGTGAAACCCAGCATTGATCTCCTTTCAAGTTCCAAACAGTTGCCATATCTGCTCGGATCATGATTTTGACAGAATAAGCCATCATATCATGTTCCTGATTGTCACCATCCATCCAACACTTGCTGGCACCCTCTCCCACCCTTCACACCCTTTTCTGCCCCCATTTCCTCCTTTAGCCATATTTTTCTCTCCTCCCTCTCTCTATCTCAGAGTGGTTCTCGCCGTCTTTGATGTCTGTTGTGTGTTTTAATGAGTTTGTTATTGACGGTTGCTCTGCCTCCACACCCTCTCTCTCTCTCTGCCACTCATCCTGCCTGCCCGGCTGAAGCCACAGGAGTGCCTAGCAGAAACTTATCTACACACACACACACACACACACACACACACAGACGTTTTGTGGTCACTTGTAGAATGAATACACAAACAAAGTGTAGTGCCTTTATTGATGGACATGTGCAAGTACACGCAGATGTCATCTGCATATACAGAGACATACGGATATTGTGAATCTCAAATGTATAAACACAGATACATCTACTGAGTCACACACATAAAGACAGACTGAAACACGCATGTATGTATGTAAAGGACAGAGGAGTTTGTTTCACTGCAGTCTCATGGGAGGCAGCTGTGTTCTGATGTATTAATCATCTTTGTCTCCAGCTTGCTAATTAATGACCCATCTGTCCCCTCTCACTGATGTTCCACTTCAAACTCCCTCATACACAAACACACTCACGCAGGGCTGTGACACAACAAACGCGCACGTTCCAGTGATGTAACTCCAGCTCCAGACACTGTGAGCCACATTCTCGTCTGCATTCATGTAGAAGACCATCAGAAGAGGGTTTGTGGCAGCTTTTTCAGGGAGGAGTTCTCCTCTTCAGTTGCGTTTAGGTGGCAGACGTTGTGCGCTCGGGCTTGTCTGCAGGTGTGTGTTTTATGTGTGCACTTATGCAAGTGTATGTGTGTATTTGTAGGCTTATCAGGTGAGCCCGGGCAGAGTGTCAGATGCGGTAATGGAGGCTTCAAAGACAAGCGCTGCGGTGAGTTCCCTGGCTGCCTTTTTCCAAACACCCCCCTCCCCCCCTCCCCCCCAACCCCCTTCCCCCATCGCTGCAGAGAGGCACACAGGTAGACACCTGGATGGATAAGGAAGGGATGCAGGGAAGGATAAGCAGGCAGATAAATAATTAAGTGGGTGCAAAGTCAAACAGACAACAAGCAGACAGAGTAAATCAGGCTGAGCGTCAGGCAGAGGAGATATTGGAAAAGCAGGGAGACTGACAGACAGACAGAGAGACAGACAGTCAGCGGAGTGGCCAGGTGCTTTCTCAGCCCACCTCCCTTTCACTTGCATGAGTAGAGCTACTTCAAACACCCGCCGCCGCTTGTCTGCTGCTTTGTTGTACTGTTCTCTTTGCAGCTGTGGTTGTTGTGTTGTTGTTTTGATGCTCATCGTAGTCATCGTTGATTTGCTTCCTTTTGATCGGCACTTCTATTTCTGTCTCGCCATTTGCTTGTTTGCATTTTCATCTTTTGTGCTGTATATGTGTTTGAGTGAATTTATTTGTGTGTGTGTTTGTCTTTTGTTTTGCATTTGACAAACAGCCACAGTTAACGGATAGTAATTGAGTGTTTGATCATTAAAAAGTTGATTGTTTTTAGTTTGTCAGGGATCATCTGGTGGTTTTTGGGGCTATAAAGTAGAGTATGACACATTCAGGCAGTTAAATAATCATATTACAGACGGTATGTTAGCTAATAAAACAGAGAAAAAAAGATAAAACAATTGCATGGTGGGATTGACTTTGTTTCCTACAGCCAGCAATGAATAGTATATTTTGCTTCAAATGTAGATTTCAAGTTATCGACTTATTGACTCAAGTTATTTGGACCAATTTACTGTCCTATTTGAAATGCTCAGGGGGATGAGTGGTCATCCCGCAACCACAAGGTAGCCGGTTCGATCCCCAGTCCCCCCATAGCTCACACATCGAAGTGTCCCTGAGCAAGACACCCAACCCCTAGCTGCTCCCCGGGCGCCTCACATGGCTGCCCACTGCTCCCTAACCAAGGATGGGTCAAATGCAGAGAAGAATTTCCCCAAGGGGATTAATAAAGGATCATTTCTTTCTTTCTTTCTTCTTCTAAACATTTGTAAAGACTTTTCTTTGCTTGGATTTCATTTGTTACAAGGTAACCCTTAGGACATGATCAATGGAGGCAAACGTAGTTCAGTACTGTATTATTTTTGCTTTGATGTCCCAGGAAAGATATTTTTTAGTAGTGACCATTTATTTAGTATCACAAGACTAAATAATTACTGTGTTGTAGCTGACCCTAAAAATATGTATGTAAATTGATTATTTGTAATAGATAGTTCTTTTGAAGGTAATTTGGTTTTTAAATCCTTCTGCTTTTCAGTATAAATGTATGATATTAACTGCCAATTATTGGTTATGTTGTTGATAACAAGGCACTTCACCAAAAACATCACATACTATGGCATGCTGTCACCAGATCCATTTAATAGAGAACGATTGTTGTCGTATTTATTGTTTGTTTATTGAAAAAACACAATTGCATGGGGAGAAATTACAATAAGTGATCTATCAGGTTTTGGCCAGTGTCTTAAACTGAATGTTCAAACTTTAAATACACAAAAACATGGTGGAATCCATAACCATCACCACTCTGTATGTACTAGTGATTGAGTCTGTTCCTCCTTCCTCCCAACAGCAAACCCTGGAGAACAACCTGACCAACCTGGTGAAGAGGAACAGTGAACTGGAGAACCAAATGGCAAAGCTCATCCAGATCTGTCAGCAGGTCGAGGTATGTAACATGTCGTGTGTTTGAGTCCTGAGTGATAGGAGGAAAGGTTCAGTACAAATGCATGCTTGTGATTGGAGAGTATTACCCATAGAGTCCAGTAGAGGGCGGAGCCTGTGTTAGTTAGAACTGTCAATGACTACGTTCATGTGCACTCTAATATTACATTATTATTCCGAATATGACAATACTCCGAATTTGATGTATAGTGAATATTTTGTGAATCTAAAACACATTAATATTTGCACCTCAACCCTAATTGATCAAATGGAACCACCTTGGATTGGAAGTCCTTGCTGTCAGAGTTCCATAAAGTCGATTTACTCCCTCATCTATAACTTTAAATGTCAAGCTTAAAAAACAATCACAAAAGAAGCTATTGTTTCAGTTTTATGGTTTATGACCAATGCAAAAGACAGCAGGTTTTGATGATTGAGGCCTTAACCTGCATGAATTGAACAGGGAAATCATAAACAGCCCAAAGCCTTTCACTGTTATTGATTATCTTCCGTTTACAGCCTTTGCTATTTGTGACTGCTCCGATGCCACGCTCCTTACGCTTTGTCTCTGACTCTGGAACATTTCTGATTGAAGAAGCGCAGTGGTAGAAATTGGACTTTAATTTATTTATTTCTCGCCTGCTTGCTTTCCTTTTTTCCCTCTTACTCCTCCTGGATAATGGTTGTGGTTTGTGCCAGAAACAAAATGAACGCTACAAGCGCTACTGATCAAATATAGATTAGTCTCAAGATGAAAAGTGAATCTCAGTTCCTATCATGGGTTCATTAAAGGTCAGCAGTGCAGCACTGTTTTCAGACTATTTATATTGAAGACGTATTACTTGGAAGCCGAAGATGAGAGAAAACTATTCCAAAGAAAGCAAGCAAATACAACAATAATGACTTAAAAGAATCTTTTAAAGTCTCCTTTATCTTTAATCTCTTTATATTTACAACCACTGGGATGTTTTTGTGCAGATTGATCTTGTTATCTGTCATTTGATCCAGTGGCTGACGAAATGCACTGCCATGAAAAGAAGACACTAGATACCAGTTACACTCTTGTACTTTGCCAGCGGTAGCTCTCCAGATAATCTGACTCAAACCATGACTCAAGAACAAAGAATGAGCTGGAGTAGCTCTCAGCAACCATCCACCCTCGAGCTGTTTAAAGGGGCAGTTATGTAATTCAGACAACTTCAAACACTGGATTGACCACTACACTGTGGACAACGCTACTACCAAAGCACTTGTGCAGTATCTGCTATTACGGATGAAAGCAGCGTAATATAATGCGCTTCCTGTGTTCAAGGTCATTGTCCCAACTGTCTTGTAATATGGTGAGGTTCAGCTCTCATCTCACTGTGTTGAATATGATTTTTAGGATGAATTACAACACTCAAGAGTTTAAGTCCCGCTGGAGCCACTCATACAGGAAATGCACGCTCCCACTTTTAAAGCAGATAAGATTATCTGTCAAATGGTATTTATCTTCACAAGTCGGCAATGGTTCACAGCTCAGTCGCTTTGAGTTAGTGACAACCTTGAAGAAGTGTTTTCACTCTCAAGTCCGAGCATGAACCCCATACCTGTCTGCAGAATATTGCACCTCGGCCAGTCGTGTCACTGCTGACCTCTCCCATTTGGGCTGCTGCTGTGATTTAATGGAGGTACCAAGTCCAGCCAATGCTGAGCCACCAAGTATTCACCAACATGTGCACGCACAAACACACACACGCACACGCACACACACACACATATACACACACACACACACACACACACACACACACACACACACACAAAAGAGCATACTGTCCACTGCTTTTGTGAACCTAAGACCTTTTGGTAAACCAATTTCCATCACCAAAACCGCTATCCCACCTGAGTAAAGTTATGTTTTCACAACAAATATGAGACATTTCCAAAATCAAGATAAAAATGTTCAGCTTTAGTCATATTTTCATATTTACACTTGTGCCTTTGGGACAATGGTGCCTCATTATATAGATAGCTGAGATTGTTCTGTATTTTTTGATATACAACACATGATTATGTATCATATGCTAGTGACTTTAAAAAGGGGAATTTAAAAAGTATGTAAAATCAAGAAAAATCAAGAAATTGACCCCCAGATCTCCAAGTGTTAATAAACGCCATCATTTCTTTGTGAGAGTTGACATTAATAGCCACGGAGGACAAATGCACATTGGTGCCGCCATCACTCTGCGTGCGGTTCATTTCTTATTAGCGGGCCTGACTCCATTTTCTCTGAGTCACTCTGAGGTCCGTGAACAACAACTCATGCAGCTTGCTCTCCCAATCAAAATGAAATGATCGCTGAGTGATTCATTAAGTACAGACAAACAGTTTGTCAACAACGCATGGAGAGAGAGAAAAAAAGTCTGTCTTCATATTGTCTGCATACTAATGTTGTGCCACCGCCAACAACATCTGCAGAATCTCATCCTTTATTCATCAAAAAGAATAAAGAGCAATAGCATGGGGCGGAACATGCTCCATCGACTCTTAAGCAAATTATGAAAAGAAACTTTATTTTCCTTCCCTGTTGTACCCATTCAGAGCTATTCTCCTGTGTGACGTCAATGTCGAGAGGCTGATTCAATGTTCATGTTAATGTGGCTCTTTAGAGTCGAGGAGAGGAGTGCAGAGGAGGACAAATGAGTAAAGGTAGAGGGAAGAGAAAGTGCAGGATTGAGAAGGCAAGTGTTAGCGTGACAACCAATGATCTCTTTGACCGAGACAGAAACAGGCACTGTGCGGAAGAAAACACTAAGCAAAAATAATAAAAGTGTGTGTGTGTGTGCACAAAGTAAGGGCTTTGAGCATGGCCTGGTTTCCTCTCCTTGTTTGCATCATATTGCATTGGTGCCAAAGATATGATCAAACATAGTGTGAGTCAGCTTTCAGTGTGTCAGCGCACACGGCAGCGATGCAGCCCTGGTCTCCTGGGGATCTCTTCGGGGAGATATCTTCTCTTCAGGCGAAGGAAAGATGACTTGATGATGTGTGGGATGTGTTTCTTTCTTGGGAGGCCTCTCTCCTTATCACATCCTTTGTGGGATTGTTAATTATGTTGCTGCGCTTAATGACATTCAGAATCAGAATCAGAATCAGAATCAGAAACCGTTTATTTGCCAGGAATGTTTACACAGATGAGGAATTTTCTTTGGCGGAAGGTGCATAAACATTAGACGTTAGACGAGACAAACAACAATCAACAATCAACGACAACAACAGTGCAATGGGTATTGAATTAAGTATAAGATAAAGATAAAGTGCTCAGACAAACAGATAACGTTAATGTAAGTGTATGTTAAAGTGACATGTGTGTTTAAGTTAAAGTGTATGTTAAAGTGATATGAGTGTTTAGAGTTCAGAGTAACGTTCTGCGTTCTTAAAAAGCATCCTTGAGCATTTGCAATGATTGTTGTTGAGCTAACACTCATGTCATCCATTCAATGCCAGATAGCTGGCTGGATATTAATAGACAGCAGAGAAGAGACACTCAGTGAGGCATTATTCCGTGAGCATTTCCCCAACAACCACTTTGATATTGAATAGATGTTGATACAGAAACTAAATATGGAGGCAAAGTAAAAGCTGAGATGATACCCACAATCATGTCCTTTTACCTGCATGCCGGTTATCACAATTACAAAATATGTTTCAAGCTGTTTTACTATAAAATGTGTAAACAAAGTCATTCTTGTGGAAAATTTATTTGCACCATCAGCTAGCCTTTATTTATGTGCGTGTATCACTTCCATTGCCTGATTACTTATATTTTCAAATATGAGTTACCACCTTGTATGCAAACGCAGCTACGTTTTATATTATGTCCCAATTTCATGCCAACTATTATTTTGTGGAAATGTAAGGTTTTTCCTCTCTTATTCTAATGGATATCTCCCTATTTGCACTTTGATATATAATTGAACACTGTTCAAGTTGTGAGCAGATTTTCATTTAGTTCCCAGGACTCCTCTTCTTCCTCTTTCACACTCACATAACACCTCCTGAAAGGCTTGTGCACTTGAGAACTTTGTCACTGTTGTGAAGTTCTTGATTTTTTTTTTTTGTTCCCGCTCCTCTGAATGTGTTTTGCAGCTCGACAACAGATCATCTTTCTCTGCCCCACTTCATCTCACTCTTATTCTCTGTGTTTGTGGGTCGACTCACTCTCCGGAAACTCGTCTTTTTAATGAGGGCTTTCCATAACATGTGTACGCTGCCTAGCTCGTGTATTTTAAGGTATAACATCCAGACACAACTAATGTCGCGATAGTATTGTTTGTGGAAGCGGTCGAAGCAACAGCCGTTTTTTCACAACCAATTGTGTTGCCAGCTGGGAGGAAATAAATTAGCTCACTATTAAAGCTCTAAGTGTGTGCGTATTAGGACTGATGGGAAAAAAGGAAAGAATCACATCAAACAGAAGCCCACTGGGTTTAATTCTCAGACATGTATGTCTGCTGATTAAACATTGAGCTGTAAGTCGTTAGCCAGAACTGTCTAGGTTTGTGTACACCGACGCTGATCCCACTGTGTGCAGAATATAAATGAGCCGTGTGGAGATGGCTGTAATGCTGCCTAATCCTCTGTATCAGGTCTCATCTCGCCTCTCTTTACCTTTCTACCGGAGCATCAGTGAGATCGAAGAGTCCGCTGGTTTTGTGTGTCATTGCTATATTTCCAAAGCCATTTGCAGTTCCACATTCAGGCGAAGACGAGGACATCAATGCTGTGGGATAATGGCAGATACTAAAATATAATTCTCGTCTTCATGCAGTTATTATTGTTTGTGCCTTTAGCAGATGGCCACACCATGTTTTCATTGGTGAAATTATATATTTCTCCGATTTTGTGTTAAATATTTATGTTAATGTTCCTCCTTCCATCTGTCGAGTGCATTCATTTTAGTGAAAGAGCAGCAATACTTTAAGCCGTAAGCCTAATGTCAGCATGCTAACATGCTCAAGTTCAGCAGGTAGACCTCTAATGTTTACCCAGTACACACCTTAGTTCAGCATTTTGGCACAAAAACATGTTATACTGAGCACTAAACATAAAATAAGACTGAGTCCGATGGGAATGTTTAAGTTTTGCAGGTATTGGACAGATTTAAATTTTGACTGCTAAATGAAAGTCAGAGGATCATCAAAGTCTTTAGTCAGGGAACTATGAATGTCTACTAAAAATGCTTTTGCCAATTTTTCAAGTGAAAACTGTGTCTTGACTATGCCGCTAAAGGAAAAGTCAGGACATCACGGAAATCATTATCTTCTGGGCCCCATGATTGTGTGTACAAATTTCATGGTAATCCATCTAATATTTTTTTAGATATTTCATCTGGATCAAAGGGGTGCGGATTAAAATTGCCATTAGCCAGTGTGCTAAAAAGACTGCAATGGAATCAATTCACCCCTTCAACAGGACTGTCTAGGTTTATCTCCAAACCCATATACTATATATTATCATGACGATTAATCATTGATTAATATTATATAAGTAAATGTGGTTAGCATATCAAAGTTTACACAAACACTTTGTCGGCTTTAAAAGCCCTACTTCAAATTCACTACCAGTGAAGCATTCCCATGTATCACCTCTTTCTGACATAACCTCCATAATATATGTCTGGCACTTTCTTTTACGCCATCCATAAAGCCACTCTTTCCTGTTTTAAAGCCAGGTGCCACAAAGGTGTCATAAATCTCTGGGAACTATCCCCGAATCTGTGGACAGCATCAGAGATAAAGCTGTCAGACTGAATCCTTGCATTTTTCTGAGACGATCATGTCTGAGAGACAGAGGCAAAGGGGGGTCTTCTAAGTAAAGCAGACAGAATGGGGACCAGAGGTATAATAGGAAGAAGTGGGGAAAAGTAAAGTGGGATAGGAGGCAGGAAAGGCTGTTGGAGAGGAATGAGCACCGAATTGATTCAAGATGTGAAGGTTTTGGTGTCAGCAAGAGGTTAACAGCTGTTCCGAACCCGAACCAGTGCTCACTTAGTTTGAATGGGAGCCACTTTGGCCAGACTGGGTCAATTTGGGAGCCGTCCATTGTTCAATTGTCTGTGAGTGTTATCGGCAACGCCGGATGTCCACATTCTGAAGTTTGTGGGTGTGATGTAGGGCAGTAGAATATCTTACATACCACAATATGGCAAATGTTATGGCAAAGTCACATCTAAATATATTAATGTCTTTTAATGTGGTGTATTATGTTTGCACTGTAGTTTTTATTACAGTTTGCTTAGAATCATGAACTTACCGTATAACATTATATTTGTAAAACACAATACAACATCATATGTAAGCAAATGTAAATTCATGATAACTCCTGCAATAAAGTTTGAAACAGTGTCTGTTTAGCTTTCAAATTGCATTACATTTCATTTAGCTGATGCTTTTATCCAAAGAAACGTACAATAAGTTAGTGTCTTTTCTCCGGCCTAGGGGTGGTGCTTGGTCTTGGCATAACTGTTTCAACATGGCGGCCGGTTCCCAAACGTTCTCATTTATTTTACAGCTTTCACAGTACACTAAAACATGTTTCTGAGAAATAGGCAATGCAGTAACTGAATCATGATTCATATTGACCAGCGCCACTTCGTTCGACATATTGACCAGAGTTCACAAGCAGTGACTGGTACTGCTTAAGAGAAGCATTTTCCACAGATTATCTTCTCATGACCTACTGTCAGGATATAGTGAGAGTTGAAGAAATATGATTAAATATGATTATATTGATATTTATAAAAGTTACCATCTGAAGCTTTAAGGTGCCAACCATGAACTTTAACATCCCCGTTTCACATCCAACACAGACCTTTGTTGTGTGTCAGTCACTCATTTCTGTCTACTTTCAGCTATCTAATAAATGCCCCAAAAAACAATTATCTTTGTTTACTTTTACTGGTCTGATTTAAAAGCAAAATGCTTTGTGGGGCACTTTTTAAAACATGACACTTCAGACAACAGGTCTCTGATTTTGTTGAACCACAAATGAATTGATGTCTCATCATGTGTGATCGTGTCTGACTTGTCTCAGAGTTGCCGTCTGTTAGACGTGGCATTCCCAGGCTCCACATTGTGTAAGGCAGCCATTGTCCTCTCTTTCTTTTTCCCAAAAATGTCATCTCGATTTTTGCAAAATCATTCAAACTCACACACACAATTATTTTTTCAAAATCACAAAATAGTGAGAGATTACAATGTTAATCACAATATCAGGGGTTCAAAACCTGCCTCCTCATTTGGACTTCAGTCCACCTCCGTGTGATCGACAACTTCCGAATGACTCGGTTTGGCCCCGCTTTCCAGTCTCGCCATTACTTGCTGAAACAGCACAGAGTGTGTGTTTTATTGTGAATGTCAGCCATTTGAAGCCAGAAAACAAATGTAGCAGCGTGGCTCATTTTATTTCATTTCAGCTTGTAAGTAATACAGTACTTTGAATACAAATGTGTGCGATAGATTTAATCTTGACACAATGCTGGAGCTGAACTCAACTTAATGATGTATGGGAGCATATGGGCTCAATGTAACCACCGAGCGCTGGAGGATGTGGTGAGAGTTTGTAATGGACATTTCATTTAATGATTTAGCTGTCAGATTGCGATCTGTGAGCTACATTGCGTCATATTTGTCTAGATGGGCTTATTTAATACTATTCAGTTGCTAATTATGTCTGCATCTCCTGACAGTGTAATTATCTTTGCTGATGATAATTATTATTATTTTTCATTGTTTTTTTGTTGTTGGGCCTAATGAGATAATAAGTGGATGGCAAAGAATGAGGTGCACTCAAATGTCCGCTACATTAACGACAATGATGCTCAAACATAGTCAGAATTAATGGAAAATGTTTCCCTGATGACAAATTGTTCATATTAAGATGTCAGCCATATCATCTGCCCAGATAATTGTTAGTTTGTTTCTGTTTGTTCCTCCTGATGCAACTTAAAAAAACGCACTCCAGAAATGCACTACTGGTTTTGTTTTGTTTTGTTTGGCATGTTTTTCTTGTGTAGCAAATGGGCTGCAACTGCATTTTATTGCGCAACGGTGTTGCATAATGTAGTTTATGAATATTTGAATCCTTGAGTAAGACTAGATATGCATTAGCAGGATGAATACAACTGCCATAAAAAATATGACCGGTCTCGTGCGCTACATTATTGCACAATAATTCCAATATGAAATGGCAATCCCAATTAATTTAAGAAATATCGTAATCATAAATATCATCAACCAATAAGATACATGCATTATACTTGCTGGTAATTTAAACAAGCACAGAGGTTTTAGCTTTTCTTTTTGCTGATTTTTACAACCGTCCTGATTGCAGGAACAGCTGGAAATGTCTTTGACACTGAAAGAGTTTTCAACCTCGCTGGAGTTGTTCTCCACACATTCCAATAATAGACCCAGAGTATACTTGGAAATCACAGTTGGCACTGTGATTTCGAAACACCTGCAGAGGAGCCGGATGACTAGGGAGATGCACAGTTTGTGACAGTGTTTGTTTAGCAGGGAGTGGAATACAATGTCAGGAGCTGGCGGAGGATGAGGAGGAGGAGGAGGTTTTGAATGAGGTGAAAGAGGAGGAGGACGGAGAAGAAGATTGTTTCCGTAACTCTAAGCTGCCAAGTAGCTCAGTTGTAATTCACAATGATCCTGGACGGCTGCATTTATCCTGCTTAACTACTAACCTGCAGTCATAAGATTGCTCTTTGCTGAATTAATTGTGTGTGTGTGTGTGTGTGTGTGTGTGTGTGTGTGTGTGTGTGTGTGTGTGTGTGTGTGTGTGTGTGTGTGTGTGTGTGTGTGTGTGTGTGTGTGTGTAATAAAGAGGCTTAAGTGGATCGGCGGGTTATAATGAGCTTTGTGGAGTGATGAGTGGAACTTTGTTGTTGGGTTAGTAGTTTGATCGTCTGCAGCATGACAGAAAGTCTCAACCATGTCCAATCTAAGAATGACGGACTATTCAAAAGGAGATGAATCGTTCTCTGGACATAGCATTTCAGGTTATTACTCCATATGAGAATGCACTGAACTAAATTAAACTACCTTCTTTGTATCTGTAAAAAGTCTAGAGACAAAATCCACAGATGGTAAAACTATATATATATATACAAAACTCATCTGAGACAATGAGAAACTTTGACTACATAAGAGTGGCAATAAAACAGAATTCAACTCTTTTATTTATTCAGAGTTTCCAGAAAACCTTTTTAATATCGTTGTGGCCTGTTTATTCTTTTCATTCTCACAACTAGTTATTAAGAAGTGCATCCAAATCCAAAATGAAGAGACTTTCTTAGATCTTCTGCTTTATTTTTCCATTTTTTCAGCATGCAGGTATGTGTTGCCTCTACTGTCCCTCTGCTGCTGTGATCTTTGATTTAAATGTAACTTAAAAATGGTCAAACCCAATCTGGGCAGTGAAAGGGTCTCTCCTCACAATGCATTCGCGGATGTACTATTTTATAACGTTTGCCAGCTCAGCAGTACTCTTTGCTACAGTCAGTGCACTGCAGAAAACATTCACCAGTGCTTCTGTATTGTTTTATGTTGGTTGCCTTAAGGCCATCGTTGATGGTCAGCCTCCATTTGATTTGTTAGTGGAACTCTTCCTCCTCCTTTCTGGGTACTTCTGGAGCTGCCAGTTTGAGTGAAAGTGCCCCACAGTCATCGTGCTGGGTTGTAGAGTGTGTTCTGGTGTAAGTCTTGGATTTCTCTGAATTGGCTCGCGCAGACAAATTAATGGTGACTCCTGTCGCCGCTGTCGTGTACAGTTATGTGGCGATCATGATGAAAGTGCAGCTCTTTCTGTCTGTGTGAAGTGCGGAGATACGTTTTTATCTCATTCAGAGGACAAATTTGGAGCAGAAACCACAGCCAACACGGCGGTCAATCAGTCCGTGAATTGAGATTGCTCCAGTGACCCTGAGCAGTTAAGCTGCAGTACAGAGACCTCCCCCCGTACTTATAATTGTATTTTACTACTGGCAAAACTGTTGGTAGCAATTCAGCAGACACCCTTAGTGTATAACACACACCCACACGATGTTGAAGTTGCTGGCTTTTCATTAAGTGTTAACCTGAGATGGTGAACTGATGATGAGTTGCCTTGGCAACTTTGGTCCTAAAATAATCACAGAATCTTATTAAATCGCTGTGGTGTAAGCAAAATATGTCAGTGAATTAATGAGTGTCTGCACAGACCCTTTTCGGGAGCATTTTTAATGAAGAGTCGAATATTCCAACAATCCTCAACCTATTTCTTGTTCATAATGAGTGAAATAAACATGTTTTCGGTGTACAATGAGATGGGATTATTTCATACAAGAACACTAAATTATTTAAATCCAGCAGCAAGAAACAGAACATTTCAGAGGATGACAAATTATTTTATGAAATGTTTTATCACCTTCAATTCCAAGGATCCTTGGATCATGTAAAATTATGTATTGTTTTTCCAGTGACAATTAAAGATTTGGAAATCACTTATCTCGAGAGATATCCAGTTAGTACTAATCCAGGAGCACACCTTGTGTGTAGAATGCACGATGAAATGGAAAAACAAATGATGTTCTCTGCATGGAAGTGATCATATGGATCATCATGGCTCCAAACAGAGAGGAAGAAGCATTATGTTGTAATGTGTACCTGCCTCTGTCTCCAGGTGAACACAGCCATGCATGAAACCAAGCTTGTGGAGGAGTGTGATGAGCTGGTGGAGATCATCCGCCAGAGAAAACAGGTCATCGCTGTGAAGATCAAAGAATCAAAGGTAAAATATTCCCAGGATGTCTTTATACTTTTTTTCAGTTTTTGGCTCGACTACAGGAATAATTAAAGTCGTCTGGAATTATGATGATGGGTGGTTTCAGTAAGTTAAAGCTACATTGACTTATTTTGGCCATAAAGGGGCATCAAGACTAAATGAATGTAATAAATTGTATTGCAGTTTTAGATTTATAACAGTAGGATGTTGGGTTTATTGAGTTTACATTGTTTCATTCAGAGTACGTCAATTCACAGTTCTGTCTTACGGCCATGTGAAGTTACATATTTAAGAAACTCAGCTCAGCAGAGAAACGCTGGTTTTGTAACTTAAAGAGTCTCTCAGAGTGGTTTAAGAAAAAAAAAAGGCTGCCTCTGTAGTTGCCTGCTTGTTTACCCAAACACACATCACACTTGAGGAGAGATGGAAAAGATAAGCGAGGGAAAACAGAGCAGCAAAAACATACGCAGCCCACCTGAATGTGTGTGGAAAGAATCTGAGATGGCAGCGAAGACTGTTGGACTTAGTGTGTGTGTGTGTGTGTGTGTGTGTGTGTGTGTGTGTGTGTGTGTGTGTGTGTGTGTGTGTGTGTGTGTGTGTGTGTGTGTGTGTGTGGACAAGTGCCCATGTGTTTATGAGTGGTTTGTAGCCCTTTGAGCACCAAGGGTTTCAGGACAGAGGCAAACTCTAAATCTCACCCTCCCAGAGGTGAGGTTTTAAGTGCTTGTGGAAGATCCTCTTGAGACAGCAAAAGAGCTTTGTCGAAAGATGAAAGATTTCCAAACACTGAACACAAGGACTGAACGTGTGCGTGTGTTGGCCCCCCCAACACACGCAGGAGTTTCACGGGGAGAAAATGTGTCAGTGTGTCCGCAGCGACTGCCGACAAAGAGCAAGGCTTATTCTCCTGAGAGTCTTGGTCTGTAAAAGTCTGTCTAGTAGAGGAAGTGATATGTAGGAGACGAAGGAAAGAGGGAAGTACACATTAAAAAAAACGAGAGGCGCGCTTGATTGATGTCAGTAGACGATGTGTTAATATTTGAGGCTGTTTAAGGGTCAAGAAAGATGAATGAAATACACCTTGAGTAATTCAAACCACAGGTGTGTTAGAAGGGATGTCTGCCTGCCTGCAGGGGAGGAGAGGAGACCATTCAGGTCAACCAAACACAGGTTGTTTTTTGCATTTCCCCAGACAAAAAAACATTGTTTGTTTTTTATGTTAGTGTTCAGGGGTGACTCTGCAACAGAATAACAGGATTATGCAGGCGTGATGGTGGTGTGCAGAGCTGTGCAAGGTGCTCCCATTCTCTCTCTCTGAGGAGACTGAGCAGTCATGCCTAATCTCTCCATGCCCAAACAAAACACACTCTAGTCCCACGCCCTGGTGTGTGGACGAGTGTCTTCATCATGTGACTCTGCTTGTCCTCCACCCTTCTCTGCTTCTCATCCGGAAAACTATTTGAACTCCTCTAGAGCCTTGAGGATTAACAAATCATATCTGTTTGTAAAAACTGATGTTATTAGAATAACAACAGCAGGCATTTGTTTGAATACATGAAACAGTAATGACCCTTTTGAGGCTCTGCCAATTACTACTGCTGTGTCTCCAAAGGAATGGCAGCGGGAGCGTAACGATGTTATGACACCACGATCCTCTGAGGGTGGAGGTTATCATCGAGGGTTGGTTGTACAAAGCACGTGTAGCTTCATGCTTCCATTCAAAGTGTGTGTCTATTAACCATAAGCAGGATCTTACCTGAAAACGACTTTGAGGAATATTTTGACATTTCTTGTCGAGAGTTTGATGAGAATATTGATACACGTCTCTACAGTACACGCCTACACAGTGAATATATCCTGGAGCCAGGTTAGCTGAGCTTACCATATGATTAGCATAGCGTTTAGAAAGACTGGAAACAGAAAATGATTATCATGAGCTTAAATTATTTGTTGAGCGATAATAATAATAACATTCTAAATATAATTTGTGTGCTTGCAAAATATATTTTTCCCGTGCTCGAAATGTCAACGTCGCAACATTTAAGCTGTGATTAAAGACTTTAGATAAGTGTGTCTTTACAGGAGGTGAGATGTTCACACACACACAGAGATCCTGCCATATTGCTGCCCATTACTCTAAGAGAGAGAGGGCGTAATCATCTCTAAAATTGTTTGCGACACGTTGACGAATAATAACCCCTCCATTAAACTCTCCTCTCTGTGCGGTCAACAACTCGCTCTAATGTTGTTTTTAGTGACGTCGGGTTAGGGTGGATGTGGTGGAAGAGCAGCGAAGACATCAATTGAAAAATTCATTAAGTTGCCAGCTCAGAGAGGCTTGTGAGCAGCCCCCGTTTTCACCGAAGTAGAAAGCGAGTGCACCTTAGATACACTTTTGATTCTTTGAGAGCTTTTGATGACAGGCTCTTAACCGATTGCCACCCAGTGTGTGTGTGTGTGTGTGTTTTATATTTCTTATTTGCATAATTCAAGCCCTGCAAGCAAAATAAAAAGGACTAATTCTTTCAGGGCACTCATCATTTCATGTTTCTGCTCTTTTTCGTTTAACTTTAGTGTTCAGAGATTCAAGTTGTTAGCTGTTACTGAAGGTATACTTTTCAGACCATGAAGCAACTTTACCTCACCGTTTGCCATTTAACAGTTCAACAAGGTTGTATTTAATCGTCATTGCTGAGAGGCTCTCCGTACTGAGGCTGGTATCGAGTTCTCAGTCTCCAGGCGCACAAGCAGCCTGTGTAGTTTCCTGTGGAGAGTTTGATCAAACTAAGTTAATTTGAGGAATCAGGATACGAGCCGTAATGACGATAAATAGATTACTCTAATTCAAATGAGCGTACATAGGCTTCCTCATGCTGATTTGATAAGCATATAACAGAGCGTTACAAAACCCTGTGTGTTTGTTTGTGTATGAAGAGTCTGAACCCTGATCTGACCGATGACCTCTCCCTTGATTTGGTTTTCAGTGGATTCATGGTAGTTTTCAATCCATGTTTTGAATCTTTTTCTCAGCATTTTGCTCTGATTATATATATTATATGAGATGACAAAGCATTATGCTAATCACCTCTGCCCTTCTATTACGCAACATGTTCATCAGGTCAATGTGAGAATAAAGAGCCAATGGCCTTGTTTCAACTATGACCGAGCCAGCAAGACTTTGTCCTCTCTGCTGCATTCCTGGTGTTTGTCTCTGTTTTTTCCTGTTTCACGATGTCTATGAGCATTCTCCGACAGCCGTCAAAAGCAATATTATGAGACTTTTTTGTGATACATTTTTTGTTTGATTTTTTTTCTTCTCCTCTCATCAGTTCCTCACATAAGCTAGCAAAATGCCCTGTGACAGTGTTTCTATATGTTAAATGAACTGCACAATAATTCAAAGAGTATTCTGACAAGATAGTGTCCACACATTCAATATCTATCACACATTTCTGCAGAGGGTTTGTGTTTATTTAATTTTTGCTTGTAATAAAACTTCAGCTAAAATCAATCGCCTGCAATATGGCAACGTGTTGGTTTCACCTCGTAGGTGTCATCTCAGGGGCTGCTACCGATTCAGACTTCAGTATTATAGAGCATTATTTGGCATAAAAGCTTCATCATACTTTCTGGAAGTACAAGAACATATTTATGGATTGGTGTCACAATGATGAATGCCTCATATAGAGACCAACAGTCCAGTCACCAAAACAGGCTCCGACTGAGCGAATGATTATAATAGGTGTGTCAAAACATAGCAACATGGTGTGTATTTGTGTTTTTGTACCAGGTGATGAAACTGCGCAAGTTGGCTCAGCAGATTGCAAACTGTCGCCAGTGTCTGGAGCGCTCCAGTGCCCTCATCACACAAGCCGAACAGAGCCTGAAGGAGAATGACCACGCCCGCTTCCTCCAGACTGCCCGAAATGTAGCAGAAAGGTGGGTTACGTAGTGTATACGCACACATCTGCACACACCGTGAGGGAGCAAAAGTGACAGAGTGGTTGGTAAACTTTGATTACATCGGTGGTTGTTTGGAGGTAATATTGAAATCTCCAGTTTTTACACTATTACGGGTGAGAGAGCTGTTCATATGCACATCAACAGGCGACTTAGAGAGACACTAAACACGAGACACACAGGAATAAATGCAGTGGTAAGACCCAGAAATCCTAAAGCCCTACAATGAGTTTGCCTTTTTGTTTCCATGAAATCCAATCTTGGAAAGTAATGCAGCTGGTGAAATAAGCATTATAGCAACCTCTTTAGCTCCTGCGATCAATGCCAGGCCTCTGGTGAGAATCATCTATCTTTTAAATGGCCAGCTACGCGGTTTCTCTTTCCACCTGCATACTTCTGTAATACCTTCATCCTTTCCTGCCTCCACCGGCTGGACGCTTTCTCACTTATTCTCTCACACAGACAAAGCTCTGTATAAAATCTGTAACTAGCGTAGCATCTTTTCATTTGGCCCGTATTCTTTTCCAGCGCCTGGCTGAGCGCATTATTGACCGGCTGGTTTCTCGTCTCTGAGGAACAAAAGTCTCAAAGACGCTGCCACAGACGGATCACTGGCGCTCCGAGCAGAAGTAGGCACAAGTTTCCACACAGCTGCACAGACCATGGAGTCAGTGTGTCACTGTCTGTCTGGTTTGGGTTTTGATGGATCTCTGGGTTAGTGATAGTTTATGACGGGGCTGGTTGCAGACACTTCTATTTGATGCTGTACACATTTCTACATTGCTTTTATTTTATATTTATTGTTTTTATTTATATCCCTCCATCCCTTTTTTTCCTTCCGTTTCTCACAAACCACGACTGTCTGCCACCTTTCCCCTCATGTCGCCTCGCCTCCTTCACCTCTCTCCTCACATCGGTTCCCCTCTGCATCACCTTTCATCTTGTCCCTTCTCGTCCTCCTCTGCTCCCTCACCTCTCTGTCGTCCCCTTGACATTTCCTTTCCTCGCCACAGGGTTGCCATGGCGACGGCCTCCTCCCAGGTCCTCATTCCTGACGTCAACCTGAATGATGCGTTTGACAACTTTGCCCTTGACTTTTCTCGAGAGAAGAAGATTCTGGAGGGACTAGATTACCTCACAGGTAAGATCTGCGTCAGTCTGGTCTACAAAGGACTCATACAGTATTAAGCCTTAAGTACATGTATGCATGCAAGCTAAAACAGCATTTTTTTATCTCAACATATTTATAACTATTTAAATCACTTATGATTTATTATATGTGATATTGCCGTTTCTGCTCCGGTGCACTTAAACTTCATACTAATCTTGAGGTGACTCATCTCTCTTAAAATTACTTCTGTATTAATTCAATCAGATTCTAACCATTATTTTTGTGACAATTTATACCTGTTGCTTTACTATGAATCATGCTGTTATTTCCTCATTGCGTAGCTCCCACCCCGCCATCCATAAGAGACGAGCTGTGCACCGCCTCCCATGACACCATCACTGTTCACTGGACGTCCGAGGACGAGTTCAGCGTCACCTCCTACGAGCTGCAGTACACCATCTACACTGGACAGACAAATTTCATCAGTGAGTCTCGTGAACATACACGCACAAGTCTGGTATCAAAGAAAATGAGATCGGTACAGTAGATCACATGGACTCATTATCTGAACCAAGAATTTTATTCGATTTTTTTTTTAATCAAGGGTTGGCCGAGAGGGATCATATACTCTGTAGACTTAAGTTCAAATACCGTAACAGTTTAATTTGACGTAGAATTGGAAAACTGTCAAAAATCTTTGATTTGCTTTTGATGTTGTTTATGAAGGAAGTCATTTATTTAAATGTCAAACTGGCTATTTAGAGCTTTCATAGAATGACTCCCATCCAGTTGCCTTTTGAAGGACTCGAACATGAAGGCTTCTACTATATCATGAGAGCAAAATACCTGCATGGTAACTTCAAAGGTTTGAGATCAATGGATCTCTCAGGCATAAAGAGCGTTTTAATCATCAAGAGTGTTCTTATCAAACAAAGATTTGAAGAGCTTTTAAAGTGAGATTGTGTAACTTTTGAAAGAGGAAACAACACAATCTTCCTCTTACAAATATAACACAATCTTACTCAGGGGTTTTGGTGCTCGAGCTTCACTTGTTTTGGGAGGCCAGTAGCTTATGATGACTAATATTAGCTCATTTTTGTAGGATTTAAACTGACGTTTCCCTATTTGTGGTGCAGTTGTGCTAAATTTTAGCATCCATCAATGTACTGTAATTGTTGCTGTTGATCAGCAGGTTCTTCTGACACAAATGCAATCTAAAAGAAGAGTCTTTCTTCTTGATTGCATTTGTGTGCACTGACCTTTCTGCCATTAAAAAGAGTGGAGCTGGAGCACCAAATTACTTTGAGCATTGCTCAATCAGATTTTCATATTTTATACAAACTGTGTTGCATAACCTAGATTTTCTGTCCAACTTTAGTCTTTGTTTTCTGCCATGCTTGTATTTATAGAGAGGTAGAACTGAGTTATCAAGACTATACAAATAGGACATACAGTACATATCATCAGGGGATGCTTTGAAAAGATTCACTATTTAGTATCTGTTTTTTGTTGTGTGAAATGTCTCCAGAAAAATGTAAGAATGTAAAATCCCTGCTTTGACCTCATCCATTGCTCCCTATACCAAAGCTTATGTTTGTTTCAGGCTTGTAAAGATATCATCATTACCAAGTATTTTGGATCTGCTAGTAGAGTTGAATTCTACATATTGACCCAAAATCTTGGCCCCCTTAGCTAATCAGTCTTACAGCTGATTGTCTACCACATGAACATAAATGAAGGGAAAGAAAAGTCACTGGGGGGGAGGAGAGGAACGGACAAACAGGTGAGAATCCGAGTGGATAATGGTTATATAGGGGAGGTGAGAATGACCACTTACTGATATGAGGAGGGTATGATTGATGTACATAACCGTGCCTGAGCCTCTCCACTTTGATCCTTTCACCGTCTCTTCTCCTCTCCTCCTTTCTGTGGAGCCCGACATTTCTCCATCTAGCCATGCAACTCAAGTGCCCCAGCCATTTAAAACATCAGGATATATTTCAGCTGTGCTAGACCGAGTGACTCAGATATTCAGCAGTGAGCTGCCACAAAGTCCTCAGAGATTCACAGGAGAAACTGAGAAAGAGAGAAACCCATTTAGCCTGACACACCACTTGAGTTTTTACCATAGCATTTTTCTCAAACTTTGCGTGGCTAAATGCTCCCGCCTGTGCGCCATCCTTTTTTTTTCTTCTCCTGGCTTCAACCTCAGCCTTGGCTCTCCCATGAAGAGGGAGGTCTTGTGAACCTTGCCTCTGCAGGATCATCCAAGCACAGTGGCAGAAAATAGAATCAGCCAGTAAAGTCAAATACCAATAGAGAGAAGTAAGCGGCGTCAAAAAGCCAAATATGACTGCAAGTAAAGATGTCTGCACTGTAATAGTGTAGCTGCCACCTCTGGCCCTTTGCAAGTTGCAGTGTCTAGTGTTGTTGACCCCTCTGTTGACCCCAACTATCCACTTATACTAGGCATCCACCCCACTGACAATATTTGTTTTGTCAGTGTCACTCTAACACATCATAGTCGCAAATTAAAACAGAAAAGCAGAGTGTAGTTGCTTGTATTGATCTAAGGGTTCCATTTACCATACACATTTCCACTTTAAAGGTCGTAATGTATGTGCATTCAAAATAATATAGTCAGCAAATAATCATATTCAACTAAATGTCAAGCTATTTCTTTAAATTACTGAAAACTTCATATTAAGGCGAAAAATTACTTTATTAAATATATTTGAGATATTCTCCAGGTGAAAAGCCTTCCCACTTTACATCCTCAGCATCATTGTTGGCTCTACGGACACTTTATTTTCTATTAATGCCTCTCCTCATGGTCCCATAAACTAGTAAAGTTAAGGTGCCAAATAGCCTCACTAGCTCCAGACGCGTCAGTTTTCCTGCATTGCTGAGCTGACTCTGGACCAATAGACGTCAATAGCCCTGTTCCCTCCTCTGCATGACCTCAACCTCGCTTTTCCAGATTCTATTGCCAATTTTTATGTTTTTTCGGGAGGCCTGTGTGTTAACCACACTAGCAATACCTCTTCCTGCTGGTTTCATCTGTCTTTCATGTGTATTCAGTTGCACTGGCCTATGGTGAAGTGTAAATATGATTATCACAGGTGAGAGCAGCAGCGCAGTGGCCATTAGGAAAGCCTAAAGTTTGGTATAAATGTCTGGTTCTCAACAGGCCATCTTTCAGAGTAACAGCCGGATCGATCTTTGTTGCACAGTTTGATGAAATGTTGACGAGGGTTCAGTCTTTGCAGGAAACTAGTGAAACCATAAGCTTTTGAAAGTTATGTGGAGGCACCAAGAGATAGATACTGGCGATGCATAATATTGCTTTTATTCATGCACAGCTACTCACACACACACACACACACACACAAAATCTGTTCCTCATACAACAGATAATATTATGCAGCCAACACACATGCAAACACAGATACAGTAACCGTGAACTCTATATTGCTTCATCAATGACAAACCCTCCTGCAGGCCGAGGATACCTTGTGTTTCTGTTCCCTTCTTGTCCACATACACAAACAGACACACACACACAATACTGTACACACTCACACTCGATATCTGTATGCAAGACACAAGCTGATCTATTTCCTTGTTTCCTTTATCTTTTTTTTTACAATGACACTTCAGTTCCTGCTCCACCACACTTTGAAGTCACAATTCTCTCCGTAGCAGCAGCACTCGGTTAGTGTCAGAAAGCCCTTTTTCAGAGGTAGAAGTAGCAGTAGCGGTATTGCTGTGTTCTGACCTAATTTGATTTTGCAAAAAGGGAGAGGTGCTACGGAGATCAAAAGCTTTAAAAATGGAAAGCAGCATGAAGTCCTTCTCCCTCGTCTTTCCCCTGTATCTCTTTTTGAAAGCCCACATAACATCGTAGCGTGCCTAATTTCTACAGGAAGTGGCTAAAATGACAGGTGGGAGGCACAGTTTTCACAAAAAAGGGACAGCTGTCCCAGTAGATCGACATTCTTGTTTTTGTGAGGATTTCACAGTGGATACATATGTGTAAGAGCAGCCTGAAACACAATGCAGATGAGTCTGTTGGCCATCTCTGGATACAAAACGGATTGTGTAAATGCAAGGTGTGAAGGAGCTGCTCTAAAACGCCCTCTGTTTTTCTTTCTCTCTCATCGTAGAGAAGATGAAAGCCCTGTACGTTGTTTTCTTTGTCTGAGTAAAGCTTGTGGAAGTCGGCAGATATGTAAAGACACAGCCTTCACTTTAACTTTAACGGTCCCCTCCCCTCATTCATTCTTAACGCCGCCTCACTTTTAAAGGCCTTATTTGCGTCCTGTGAAGTATTTATATTTACAAGCAGACTCTTGGATATTACTTATGCATGCTGTTGCCATCTTGTTCAATAATTCACAAGGCATCCTCACCAGAAGGGACACGGCAGGCATGGCCCTGAGAGCTCGCTCCCTCTCAGGACTTTTATTTCCCTGCAAATCTGCAGGGAGGGGGAGAAAGATGAGACAATGAAAGGGAATGTTATTCTACAAACATTAACCTCAGATGTAGTGCTATAAACAAGATGCGTTGTGTGTTTTGGCGAGGGTTTGTTTGAATGTGTTCCGAATTTTGTAGGTGGGTAGAAGAAATGTTGAGGCTGGCGTTCATTGTTTGCTAAAAGAACATAATGTCTGTCCTCTGTCACAACACAGCACACTGATACTGCAGGTCTGCTGAGACCCTCAGCTCCTTTAAATCCAGATTGAAGACTTTTCTGTTTGCTGTTGCCTTTAATTGATCCAGATTCAATCGCTGCATCTCACTACTGCGTCTTATTTCTTAAACTGCACTGCAACTTTTATTAAATTTTTATTTAGCTTTTTGACTGTTTTAAATCCTGTTTTCTCTGCATTATGTTTTGATGCTCTTAATGGTTTTATGTGAAGCACTTTGAATCGCCTTGTTGTTGAAATGTGCTATACAAATAAACTTGCCTTGCCTTGCCTTGATACGGTTAGTGAAGCTCACAGTTTAAGTAATAATTCATTAATTTGTATCTGTTTTGTTCCACAAACACGTTTACCGAGGTGAAGAGGCCCTGTACTATTCACCTGTCCTCTATGACAACACCATTAGAGTCAGTGCAAACACTGACAGTGGCTAATTTCACGCCATGCTTGTTTTTTCACACATCAACTAGAAGCACAGGTGCAGCGCTGTCGCAACTGTAAAATGTTCCACGTTTTGCAATATCCGATTCAAATAAACAGCCGCCTTCTCACCTTGTGTTGAAAGTTGTGTGTTTCAGCTTCAAAATAGGACAAATAGCACTTTAAAAAAGCATGGCCTTCTCGAGCACCCCATTGGAGACGAGCCTCTCCTCAGCCCGGAGCTGAGATTTATTTTTCATCCTTCACTGTCGGCTGCAGCTGAGCGACTGAAAACATTGTGTTTACAGGCAGGTTACTGCAGAGCTAGTCCAACCTTTACTAAGACTCTACTGCAAGCCGCTCTGAATCAAAGTGCCCGCCAACCGGGGTCATGTTGGTATAGCTCACGTTTTCATACCGTTGAACATTGAAGGTAATCGCCCTCAGGCGCTTACTAGCAGACGTTCTGTCATGTTGTGGGGATGCCTTGTTCTTAATGCGTTATGGATTCAGTTTAGCGGGCAACAGCATCGCCTCAGGGGAGCATGCCATGATAAACCTGATAGAAAGGTAATGGGGGAGATCAGCGTGTCCACATAAATGTTGCATGGCATCGCTAACTGTATGGTTTCCGAGCCTCTTGCTGTCTGATGACTCACTTGATGTTTGGAGAAAAAAATAACAAACTGCTATGGTCAGATTTTGCGGGGGGAAATATTTTTTTGCTCTTTTGAAAATGACTGAAAAGCTGCTCAGCAGGATTCACCGTGATTAACCGGAAAACATCAACAGCACTTGGTAACTCATGCTGTGTGTGTCCTTGTGTTTTTCTGTGGACCTGCCAGGTTTGTACAACTCGGCAGACAGCTGGATGATCGTACCTAACATCAAGCAGAACCACTACACGGTGCACGGCTTGCAGAGTGGCACCCGTTATATCTTCTTTGTCAAGGCTATCAACCAGGCAGGAAGCCGCAACAGTGAGCCCGCCCGCCTCAAGACCAACAGTAAGTGGAGGCTCATGTGTGTTCACTTTGTTTTTGAGAATACAAAGTCTGTGTCGTGTATGCAACATAACTTACCTCATCAAAGCTTTCCTAAGGCGGGTGTCTTTGATTTACAAATGAGTGGAGGATAAGTTGCAGAATAAAAACTTAGATTGTAAACTATGGAAAACACCGTCTGTGGTGTTGGATCGATTTCTGTCACAAACACTCATTCATTCATTACATGTTCCACGAGAGAGTCCCTAAATGATTTGGAGAGAGGGCAAGCTCAAATCGCAGCACCGGCATCTGCCGCTTACCTGCTGTGGCATCTCTGGACATGCCGCAGCGGTACCGGCACATGCCGTGGCGGCACCGGCACATGGCGCGCACCGCGGCGGCATCTCTGGACATGCCGCGGCAGTTCGGGACCTGCCGGGAGCCGCGAGCTGCCGTGCCGGAGCAGTTGTCACTAGTTTTTAAATCGTGGCGCACCTCGTAGAGCACTTGTGTCAGACCCGTTTTCAGTGAGTCACGGGTCTTTTATTTTGAAGGGAATTTTTAATGCAGCATAGTGCCATGCTCACACTCCTCAATACTGCGTTCACAACACACTTTACTTGCGTGAGTTTACACGCCGGACTATTTGTGATAGTTCGCCTCATTCCCGACTTTTTAATTTATTTAATATTAGCTTAAGCAGTTCAGAACCACTGCCCCATAATAACGTGCGTATAATCGTTGTCTTTGTTATTTTCTTCTGTTTTAAGTTTGATCTTTCATAGAGTAATGTGGGTTTCTTAACCCTAAATTAAATGGATTAATGTCATAGTAACAGAACAATTTGCTTACATATATTTTTACATTTATATAAATCCATGTACACTATTTTTACACTTGAATAAACAATAATCAAATACAAAGAAAAACACCTATTTGTGGCATCTGGTTAGATGTCCAGATGCATAGTTTAAGGATGTCAGTCGTCAATGTTGTACTCCCTAGAAGTAGCATTTCCATCATGTGGTTTTTGCATTCATTTGTAAGGTTTCCTTCTGAACCCAGTATTTCTGCACATATTGAAGATGAGTGTTATTGACCCATTTGGCCACAAGAGGGAGTTTACCTTTGTGTGAGCGCTTCTGTCAGGAGTAAACAAATGCAGGCCACATATATATATATATATATATATATATATATATATATATATATATATATATATATATTTCCAAGTCAATAGGTTGTATGTGTTGTCATCATTCTAAACAGTAAAATGCCTCTTATCCATATTTACAATTTGCATTCCTTCAGTCCGCTGCATAAAGTGTGTATCGTTGCCACGGCAACAAGTGCCAACTGACGTAGGAATATATTAGCTTAATATAAACGAGTAGCCATACTATTACAACTCAGCATTTTTATTTTTACAACTACCAACAGTCATACCTTCCAAGACCTTATATGTTGTCACATATTGTATATACCTTCCAGGACCTTAAGCAAGTCACGGCACCGCTCTCTCAAACACAGGCAGCTGCCTCAAAAATGCTGCCTCTAAATTAGTGGCAGCTTCCGGCACGGCAGCTCGCGGCTCCCGGCAGGTCCCGAACTGCCGCGGCATGTCCAGAGATGCCACAGCAAGTGCGCGGCATGTGCCGGTGCCGCGATTTGAGCTTGCTCCTACTGATGATTTGTCTTTTTTAGAAATGTATCATATTGAAATAATTCTTTTCAGTCATGAAAGTGGGGTGTCGTTGTCCGCTGTGTGATGTGTTGAATCGGGAAGTTGAAACAGATGGTTGAGTTCAGATATTTGTTTTTAACAAAAGAGAAGCACAACCTAGCGTGACTTGAATTGAGTTCACCAAAATGAATGTCATCTTAATTGATTAAAGTGGAGAAGCTTACTTCTCTTTGTCTTTTTTTTTTCTATGCCTTTCTCTCTCTCTCTCTCTCTCTCTCTCTCTCTCAGTCTCAGCTGAGTTACGCAGTTTTTTTCACTTTGAAAAGATTGTGTTTAATTGGCACCTTCTCTGCATGCCTCTCTCTTTTTGTCTTGTTTTTATTGTTTTATCTGCTGCAGAATCCTTGGACTTGAACAATTTTCTTTTTCAATTATTCTCCTTCCCTGCGCACCGTAAATAAATATATAGAAAGAAGCTAAATAAAGGTGAACAAAATGTGAGTAAATAAACTGAGAAAGAGTTTAAAGATATTGAAACTGGTTGGAGCATGTTAGGTTACAGTGAACCCCAAATACTTTATTTTCCAAGAGCAAGTACTTATAAATATTAGTACAACTAACAGATCCCAGTTCACGTGTTAATGTGCCTTTCTAAATCAGTGAAGAGGGACAATATGGCCGTCTCTACGAAGTCTGATCACCTAAATATTCCTCACTTGGGTCTCGGGCTCGACTGCAGCATGTAAAGGGTTAAAACTTCAGCGATACAGCTAATTTAGGATTTGCCTCAAGGGTGCTCAATAAAATTTTAAAATCGGTCTTAAATTACAGCAGCAGCGCAGAGAAGCTAAATGAAGCCGATATGCCAACTTCTCTGAACTGCTGTCTGGCATTTAGGATTAACTGTAATCTGGAGACTCTGCTGGGTAAAATAGGTGTGTGAGGAAACTGCAGTAGTCAGGGGATGATCTCTCTCTCTCTCTCTCTCTCTCTCTCTCTCTCTCTCTCTCTCTCTCTCTCTCTCAGCCACTAGCCTCTTTCTCTCACCTTGCCGGCCCTCTAAACGGGCCTGTGAGCAGAGGCAGGTCGAGGGGCGACACATAATCTAAACCTGTCAGCTCCAGCTTCAGGACTAATGACCAAACTTCAAACTGCTTAAAGAGGGCTATGATCAATATCTGTATAATATAATGACAATAGGAAAGGGTTTCCTTGTAGTGATGAATTTACAGAGAGTTATCGCCTTAATCTGCCTGGACTACCTTCCCAAATAAATGACAATAAAAACACAACATTAGAAAAAAGGAGAAAGAAATGTAGTGGCCTGTAAATATGTATTATGATTCTGTCAGCTGTAATGATAAATACAAAATAAATATTCTGCTTACCCTCACCCATCAGCGCCTGCCTTTATGAATCCAAATTGAATGTATTCAGGGTCCTAATTCCTCAACACACGATTTGAAATCTTTACTGGCGCAGAGTTGTCTGCCACTTAAAAGATGCCATTACCGGTACGAATGTTCTCTTTTTAAATAACTGAAAGCAGAATGTTAGTTACAAGCTAATAGGACACATGGACATACTTTTCATTTTGTCCCCTTTTTATGTTCATATCAGCAATTAAATGTATGTTATTGTTATTAGTGATAAGGGGCCTCTAAAGAGAGCGCTGCCCCGTCCCCACCACTTCACCTGTCCTGCCCCAGCATTCAACACTGCCATCTGGCACTCTCAAGTCAACCATTTATCCAACAAATATCAGCAGGCCCCGTCATCTGAACTTCTGCCCCCCAAGTCAAAATCTTCCAGGCGGACCCCGCCTGTGGGACACGGAGCATGTCAGTACTTGAATTCTTTTCTTATGGCATTAGAGTGGATTACTGGCTCCGTGTGATGCGGGCATGACATCTAGCTGCAGAGCGTTTAGAGGTGAAGTGCAGGGTATCTGCAGCTGGCAGTCAGCTCGCTGTCTCTGAAGCTCTTACCAGGCACGATATAAATGACACTAAGTAGCAGTTTGATTTATAATGTGCGCCATTGTCACAGATGAATGGGATGATTGCGTGTAGGTGTTATTTTTCATTGTTAATCTCACATCTGTTATCTCTCTCTCTCTCTCTCTCTCTCTCTCTCTCTCTCTCTCTCTCTCTGAGTTCAGTTAATTAAGCCGTATTGACTTTATTGACATTGGAATTTTTTAGCAATTGCGTAGCTAATATACGTAACTAGATTAAAGTGAATAATACATACAATGAATACCTAACAAAATGATATGTACTGTATACTACATAAAATTAAACGACTAATAAAGGATAACACTAATTAACACAAAAGCATGTCTTACTTTATAAAAGCAGGTTTGTGTTATTCCTCTGCCAGTTTTGCCATATTACAGTTTCACCAAAGAGGGTCTGAATGATCCCCTTTAAGAAAAAATTACATCTTTCTCTCACCTTTAAGTGAAAATTCAATGTAGTTGTTATTTCAAGTGAATACATCTGTGTTTCCAAACAATTTAGATAAAGAAATAAGCGGATACAGGATAAAAAACAAAAAAATGATGTCAATAACAAAGACTGGTTACATAAGAAAATAATTTCGACCAGTGGACACATTGTTGACAGTATATAATGTGGTAGCGTTGCCTCTCTCTCCTCTTCCACTCCCACTGTCTGTCATCTTCTTCTCTTGTAGTCAGTGCTATCAGGTGGGGAAGCTTGTCCACCCACAGAAAAGTTGGGTTGAGATTTTGAGCATGTGATTGGCAACCAGCATTTCTCTCTGCTGTAATGGTTTAGACAAGCCATCAAAATAAGAAAAGAATCCGTAAATATTTTTCTCCGGGATTAAGGTTTTGTGCTACGTTACCTGCATCATGTCTGTTCGTACGTCTTTGTGCTTCATTCTCTCTCTCCTCCCCCTTCTTCTCAGAATAATTGCTATTCAGGTTAAAGTGCCTCTCTCATCTGATCTGGTGAAGTCGAGCAGTGTTTTTGGATTAAAAAGGGGTCACAACAAAATGTATCACACATATCTCACTCTGACAGGCTTATTGTGTTTCCCTCCACACTCTGCTGATGTACGAGCTCTTGTAGCGAGCTTTTGAGCTGAGAACCACAAATTATTTTCCTTGCACTTGAAGTCTCTCTTTCTGTCTGTGGCTATATTGGAGGGTTTAGCTGTCACATTTTTTAAGATGAAAAAAATGAGGTTCTGGAGGCTTTTAGCCTAAGCTCATCATATATTTCAGGCGGAGGCTTGCAAAGCAAAGAAGGCAGTGACAAGTCACGCAGATACTGGAAAGTTGTGCGTCACAGCCCTGTCTGTTCGAAAGAGTAACTCCTAAGTACACCCGTAAACGCTGCACTGTGTGTGTAAAACACATTTGAGCAGCCGACTCTCTCGATACTTTTTATATAAACTGTATGGTGTAAATTATAGTATGGAGTATCCATGTGATCTGTTTTCTCTGTAATATACAATATTTATCGAGTTTAATGCTCGAGAAAAGCTCATTCAAGCACCTATTGGTTTGCATCACGACACACGTGTTCTCATCTCTTTTAACAACCAAATGATTGGTAACAACTGAAATAAAGTTTAAAGGAACTGCTTGCGTCGGAAAGAAATCAAGGAGTTTGACGCAGGCTTGTTTTTGTTCTCCTGAACTTCGGGAGACATTGTTAGAGTCTGTGTTCTTATGTGATGGCTTGGCCTCAAACGCTCCGTGTTTCTCCTTTGTGTCCCTCTGTAACCCCTCTCTTGGCATGCTGTCCTCGGTTACCTCTGGGTTTGGCATACAATTTCATCTTCTGGTGCCTTTTCTTCAATGTTTATGCCATCTGTCAATTCTTCCCAGTGGTAAATCTTTTCAACTCAAGATGCCACCGACTTTTGGTCTCACGGCGAGTACAGGCCAGACATGCCGCACAGACATAACATAAATCCAGAGTCTGGATACACATTTGTGAGTTTTTTTGTGTGTGGTTTTCTGGGAGGGAGGCAACATCTGTCTGCCTTTAAGGGCCCTTCAGCACCGCTAAGACGATACCTGGAATAACTTTAGCTTGTAGCCATTTGTGCAATTGCATGAGAAAGGTCAAATGCAGCAACCTGCATCGAGTTGATGAAATGTTACAGCAGCACAAACGAAATTAGCACCAAAGACTTGAAACATTGGCTTAAAAATGGTCTGCTTATCAAATGGTGCCCAAACAACATGCAATCTAATTAAGAAATCTGGAAAACATTAAAGTATATGATGAAGGTATAATGTATAATGATACCCATGAACATTAAAGTGGAACTCAATTGTATACATCAAAGTCTGTTACTCCCCACGACTTGGGAAGTTTCACTGCTTATTTGAGGAAAAGTTTGACAAGGCCTTTTGTGGCTTCAGAGGGATACACACACAGTCAAATCAAAGATAACGTCTCTGGCCCTGCTTTGTATTTAACTCTCCACCATGAGTCCCACAACGTTGTCCGACTGCGCTGCTAAAACAGTGGAGTACTCTTTTAATGGCTTCTCACCTCCACTGCAGTCCTGTCTCGTGCAATTCAGTTGGCTTGATGGAGACAACATTTAAAATCATGTTGTGAAGTCTTAAAGCTTTCAAAGGCTTTTTAGGTCACTCCAATGTCACTCCAATGAAACCACTCATTGAACCCCGAGTGGCTCGCTGCAGACTATACTGGAGAAGTATCACTGTGCTGTTAGGTTCTCGCAGCCAGCATGTTAAGTAGCCCACAGCTTCGTGAAACCCGTATGAATAAAGTATGATGGAGAGGAAGGCAGTAAAGGGGAAAGTGTGTGCGCGTGCATGTGTGTGTGACCTTCTATTGCTATGATCATACTTGTGCATTTACCTCAGAGCGAACTGTGACCAGGTTTTTCCACAACTGCCCTCTAAAGTGAAGGGAGGAACCTACAAAGAGACAGAGGGATATGAAAGTGGATGAAAAGTGACAGGTTGAGAGTGAGAGAAGGAGAGTGTTGAACGAAAAGAAGACACCAAATAGCTCTTTGCAGACACGAGTGTCTGCAGACACGAGTGCCCTCAATCCACTGCTTGACCTATTAATACAGTCCATGCCTGAGCGATGCACAGCGAGGTTGTACTCTGCTGGTCCAGTTAGATTTTTTTTTGTATGTATATCAACAATCAAACAGTAATATTGTTATTAAAATACAGAATATAAGTACTTTCTTCTGTTCATAAGGCTGGGGTTTTGCACAGATTTCTCTCTCACTGACTATCTAATTAATTTAACATTTTCACATTAAAACGCCAAAGCCGCGTCTTCTGGTTGACAAAATTGGCATAATTATATTTGTGTTTAATGCACCGTATTCTTCGCCATTCATGAGCATAAAATTGAATTAAGGTTGCATCCGAGTTCGGTCACGACTTATTAGAGTGGCGGCTGACAGAACAAGAGCCTGCACATTAATAAAGGAGGCTTTTATTAGACTGTGCCTTGTTTGTGCTCTTTAATTGTCTGTCTCAGTAATGACTTCAAACCAACAAGAGACAAAGTTACAGAGAGGAAAGCAGTTTGTTATTTATGGATGGAGGAAAGGGTTCAAATGTAGACTCAGTAGTACCAGCAGCGTGTAGATGGTGCCATTATAATGCAGGATGTATCTGTATCTGTGTTGTCTCTCCTCTGAGTATTCCATCCAGCAGGCTGAGCTGGTCCGGTCAGAGAAAGCAGCCTGTACTGTTTATAGTGTCTGATTTGATTATGTGAGCATGTGGTAGACAAGATGGGATTTCCTCAGCTTTAGATTCAGCAAATTTTTTTAAGATGTTTTGCGGTTTCTCTGAAGACTTTTCATGTGGAATATTTTGTTTACTTGTTGCATTGTCATGGCTATTTGCTTTCCTGAAGGGTTTTAAAATGTAATTTTAGCATTATTATATTACCTCATTTTGTAAATGTGATTAGTGCGTCTGAAAAGGGGCCAACTCTGGTTAAATCCTGTCCCGCTGAGGTACGATTGTGTGCTTCCACAATGACCAGCAGCATTGCGGCCTCCTGGGAGCACTTGTCCCGCAGTGTACAGCCCTCTAACATTAACATCCAACATTTTGTCATTTTGCAGTCCAAAGCTGCAGGATGGTGTAAAGTAGGAGAACCGAAAGCATACATTCTGGCTTAAATATGTCTTTATTTAGCAGCTCTATTGTTTACAAGTGAAGAGTGGGCTCTATATTGACTGAACACATTGTTTGTGACCAAACAAAAGCTAATCTGAATGTATTACAGTGCTGACAGTCAAACACTGGACTGTTGACTTTATAATGTCCGTCATCGTGTCGGTAAACTATTTTGGGCGCCCATATTGTGTGTAAGAAGCAGGGGGTCGGCAAGCACCCCAGTGTGTGTGTGTGTGTGTGTGTGTGTGTGTGTGTGTGTGTGTGTGTGTGTGTGTGTGTGTGTGTGTGTGTGTGTGTGTGTGTGTGTGTGTGTGTGTGTGTGTGTGTGTGTGTGTGTGTTTCTCAGATCCCCTGCATTGAGTAAGCAGCTAAAATCCAGGCTGAAAATATCGCTTGTCAAAGTGCCCAAGGGGTACACGTCCCTCTTTACTTCCTGTTGAAGGACTTGCAATAATATTTACCCAGCATGCATCTCTGGTAACAGGCCTCAAGCTACCACACATCCCCTAAAGTAAACAGTAGGAGGTGGAGAGGAGAAGAGGAGAGTGTTTTGTGTAGAAGAAGAGAACGAGGTGAAGGGGAGGGTACAACAGGAGAGACAGGTGTCTCCATGGAATAGAAGTATTTCATGCACACTGTGTGATTACAATGTCTCTGGTTTGATTCCGGTGGGAGAGCTTTGTTGCTTGTCACTCCTGTTCCTCTCTCCCCGTTGTTCCTGTCAATCTCGTCTGTGAACTGTCAATTGAAGACAAAACATGCTGACAAAATATCCAAACACAAAAAGAAAAGGAGGGGGGAAGCGAAGACAAACTGTAATATGTTCATGTCAAGGATATGAAGGCTCTGCTTTAAAGTAGATTCAACATAACAATGGGAAGAGCAGCACCGTTTTCTCCAACTCCATCAGGAAGCAGTAGGAACTCGAGTAAAACTGGACACCATCTCCCTCGCACTGCTTAAAAGATATTTAAAAAATCCCATGAAAAGACAAAAAAACAACATTGAATGTACCTTCCCTACCTTACTACTTACTGCAACATAGACCTCCATTGTTGTCTGCAGCTGAAAATACACTATTCACTCTTGTTAGAGTAACATTGCAAAAAAAAAAGAAAGTTTTCAAAACTACAGAAGTTTTTTTTTTTTTTTTAATGAATCTAAATATTTGTGACTCGTTTTGATATAGATTGACTTATTTAGGAACCAATGGGCTTGGGGCTTCACTCACCCATTGTCGGCTTTGGTCTTCAAGGGATTTGCTGAAAATATCCTTTGACCTGTCTGTTTAATCTGTAACTTAAAAGAGAAAAACTTTTCACTATGACAGCAGGGAACAAACAAGCTAATTAGAACTGAGATTTTACATTAAGCGGCAATATATCACTGTGTTTTGCCATTTGGCTTTTGGGGCTTGACAACAAAGAGATCTGTGATGTGTTCGCGAGCTCAAAGCACCGTCCTTCATTCACTGAGCAGGTGAAAATGCCAGCAGGTGGAGAGGGAGATTGGGAGTGAGTTAAAATGCCAGTTCGCTGGGAGTTTTGTTATCATTATTGTTTTCTCCAAGACAGCTTGTGGACAGAGTGGATTTGAGCTCTGAGCACACCTCACCAAGCAAACCTTGATATTAATCGGTAATTCTTTCAAACCTTTGTTTATGCAATACAGTTAATGCATGTGCATTGATACAGGAGTAAAGACTGAATCATTAACACAGGAGCTGAGTTCTAAGAAATGCTTAAATTCTACACACAACCAATAGTACTAACAGTGACTCTTGTTGGGGGGAAAAAAATCTTTCACATGCTTTTACTCTAACGAACCATCAGAGAAGCTTTCCTTCCAAAAACGGCTCCTTAATCACAGTGAAATTCTAAGCAGACCCAGAAGCTTTACTGAAATCATTTTCTAGCACTGGTCTCTGAAGACTCTGCTGAGTTCATTAAAGGGTGAAGTTGGAGACGATCAGTGACTACTGTTCGTCTTTGCTCTTTACTACACAGACATTTTCCGTTTTTGTGGATATCGAGTAGAAAGAGACAAACAAAACTGCCCAGTAAGAGGCGAGAAAACAAGATGTGAGACCGTGCCAGTAATACCTGCTGTGCACCTCATCCGCCTGCTGTGCTATAGCCATGCTACATGGTTAATGCATTTTTTATGTCGCCAGTGTAAATCTGTGTTTTAGTAGACAGCACTGTTGGATTACACACCACATTACATATGGATCAGTCAATTAGAGGCCAAGTGGCACACAGCCATGCATTTTAATGACTTGGAATGATTGGCAAGTTTAACAGAGATGTGTAAAGATATACGTTTTATTTATTTTTTTAGCTCTGGAGAACTCTACGTCGCCAATGCTGCTGTTCCTACTGGAGAATTGTTTAGTTATGCAGTAAATTTGATCTTTTTTTTAATATCTCCCTCAACATTTAGTGTTTTGTTCTTGTTTATACAACAAAGGTTTGTCTTCACCTCGTCTGTTAGTACAAAAATGTTCGTCTTCACCTCGTCTGTCCATGTTTATATGTTATATGTTTTTTTTTTAAATGTGCACTATTCACTTTATGTTTCTGCACTATATTTATATGTTTATATGTTGTTTATATGTTTATATGTTGTTTATATGTTATATGTTGTCTAGTTTAGATGTTGTTTATATGTTTATATGTTATATGTTGTCTATTTTTTACTTTTTTAAATGTTGCACTATTCACTTTTTTTTCCAGACAGTAGAGAAACATAATTTCAGGTCCTCTGTATGTTTGCACAATATGGAAGAAGTGACAAATAAAACTGACTTTGACTTTGACTTTGACTTTACAGACAGCTCAATATATCCCTCAGCGACAATGTGAGGAAGTGGAAAAAAAGAAGCGTGAGTGAAATTGACTGAATTGAAATAAAGTCGATTACCCAGATGTTATCCCACTTTAAGTATTCCAACAAGGACCCTTCGAAAATGAAGTTGGAATTAAATTGCTTTTCATACATGCTCCCCCAACACTAGCCCCTTTTATTTCTGCCCTCTTTTTTTTACTTTATTTTTTGGGTTTTATAAGTTCCAATTTATTACTTTCTAGTTCGTAACAATGCTCAGCTTCAAAGCAGTCAAACAGAAAGCACTTATTACCTCTGCAGACAGTTGGAAACATCTCTAATTGCTACTGCTTTACCATGAGGGAGCAGACTGATCAAACCTAGTCTGCGGGATGTACAGTGTCATTATCTTGTCCTGTCTTTATTTTCAGTAATGTACAATCTGACAGCGCGAGAGTGCGTGTGTGCGTGCGTGCGAGCGTGTGCGTGCGAGCGTGTGTGTGTGCGTGCGTGCGTTGTTTCTGCAGGCAGCCGATGTAAAAACGATTTTGAACTTTCTTCGACATATAGGCATATATACTTTTCTTATTTTGAATTGGTCTCCTTGCTGATGTATTGCACCACACAATCGTTCTTCAGCCTTCAGGCCGTCGGTGTAGCTCTCCAGTAGAAATCAAATCTGGCATGTTCTCTGAGGGCTGCTAGCAAATACCACTATACTCACTGTGACTGCAGGTCTATTCATTTCATGGCAACTCTGCAACGTGACAGATCTTCAGTGGTGGAAGAAGTACTCAATGTAGAGTATACAGTATTAGAAGCAAATAGTACTGTAATGTCAAAAGTGCAAGTGTAGTGGAGAAGGGTTTCTTTCATACTGTTGAATTATTGTGTATATTGTAATTTTGTTTTGTTATTCTTGAAGCCTTGACATGTAAGCAACATTTAAACGCAGCTGTTTTAGAACAATGCGTTACGTTTTTAAAAACTGATCTTGTGTTTTGTTTGTAAAATCGTAATCAGCAAAGTAATTAGTCACTAATGTCAGACTAGGGCTGCAACAACGAATTGATTAAATCGATAAAAATCGATTATCGATTCGTTGTGTCGCGCGATCATTACGGCAGTCAATAAGTCGCGGAGAAAAAGAAAAAAAGAGCGGAGCAGAGCAACTGGCCGGCCAGCGTGTCTGAGATTGCAGTGAGACACGGAAAAAAGCTGAGTTTGTGATCTTCGCAAAAATAGAACATCTTTGACGTGTCGAGTCTTGGCCAATCAGTGTTAAAATGTCTACAACGTCTTCATTTCCCTCAAACTTATTTTTAATGGAAGCTAGTCAGCTTGCTATCACATTAGCTAAGGTGTTTGGGTTGTTCCGTTACAGTTCAGTCTTGCTTGGAAAAAAAACTTAACGTGATGAAACATGCTGTAACCCTCGGTCTGGTTCAGTTCACCAGTCACTCGTTAATGTTAAAAAATGTTTTTTTACTCAAAGTAGAATGAACCAAATCTCGTCGTTGGGCTTAGCCAACAACGTGATTTCGTGGTCATAAGAGACCCAGAATGAAATAGTTTAAGGAAGAGGACGCTCTATATGCAGACGTGAAAGGAGCAGTACAGCTTCCCTCTGTCCCAGTGTTGCATACATATTGATAAAGCAGGGTATGCTAAATGCAGCCTCTACTCCAAGGAGATCAATTACAGTAAAAATGGCTCACATTTAGCAGATGTAAAGCATACATGTGTATGTTTTTAGTGTTAGTCCATTTTTTTTTTTAATTAACAGCTCAGGGATGTTCAAGGAGCAACCTGGTTGTGCACTTTCTGAAGATGTTTTGCACTGTCAGTTCTGTTTTTGAATAAAGGGTTGGAAATTAATGCTTTTTTTTTTTTTATCCGATTCATCGATTAATCGAGAAAAAAAAGAATCAATCGATTATTAAAATAATCGTTAGTTGCAGCCCTAGACACATTGTAGTAGAACAAAAAGTACAATATTTCTCTCTCCTCTTCTCATAAGTATTTAGCAGCATACGATACAAATACAGAGGTAAATAAAGATACTACTTAAGTACAGGTCTTAAGTCAATGTACTTTCCACCACTGATGACTGTTTGACGGAGTTTGCACATTTCTCAAAACAGGAAGTAAAAATTATACTCAATACAAATAACAAGTTCACAACATCACATGACAGTGTTGAGCAGTTTCAAACAATGATCCCTTGAGGGTTGTGTGAATATTGCGAACGGTTCACTCTGGCAGTCTGCCAACACTGTGGTAATTAAAAACAAGTGCAACAGTTCTTCAAGTGGTGCATCCGCCAAGTTCAGTTTTATTTTGAGTATTCTATCAGCTTTGTGTATTTTATATATACATTTATTTATACATACAAAGTATTCACCATTTAAACCCAAGCTTATAACGCATGACTTTTTCCATTTACAAGAATCCTGCTGGCGTTGGTTCAAAACATTTCCACTTGGCCACTTACTATACTGCATGTCTGCTTGTGTGTAGGCCGGAGTTGATGCTCTGTGTGTGTGTGTGTGTGTGTGTGTGTGTGTGTGTGTGTGTGTGTGTGTGTGTGTGTGTGTGTGTGTGTGTGTGTGTGTGTGTGTGTGTGTGTGTGTGTGTGTGTGTGTGCTTGTCCTCTACCGTCACGTGTGTCTCCCCTTCCCCAACCTCGGGCACAGCCTGGCTCTCAGGAGTCATCCCCTGGAAAGGCATGACAGAGCCCCAGTGTTTGGAAATGGCTGCGCTGGCAGCGATAAGCAGTTCAAAGAAGAGAGCGCATTAATGTAATTGGCTGCCAGCAGCACATTGGCCTCGTCGTCTCATATCCACACGCGGTAACACACACTCACCACGCGGATTATTGGAGAGGGAGAGAGGAGAGAGGATGAGAATGAGAGAAGGGGGGGGGGTAGAGAGATGAAGGGAAGGACAGATAGAGGGAGGGGAGGAGGAGTCGGGGTCCTCATTGTGTCGCTCATTAAGCTGTGGGAGGCTCAGGGAGGCTGAAAGATGAGATGAGAGGTGTCAGAGTTAAATGTCAGGTCTGGAAGGGATGTAGTTGACCTCCATGAAGCCTACACACACACACACACACACACACACACACACACACACACATTATGGACAAAGAGAGGGGCTCCTCTGCTGAATCTTCGGCCTCCTATTATCCCCTCAACTTCTCTCCTCACTCCCTTACTCCTCTCTCTCCCTCGCTCTCTCTGCCACTCACATACTTTTACCCTCTTAATTTCCCCCCCATTACACCCAAATTACTGGTGTTATTGCAAATTGAATTGTTGCAACCGGATAGCAGCATTTCCACTGAATAGCCTCAACAGCTACCTACTGCAGTGGAAGTGAAGGCTATTTCCTTCAGCTAATTTCCAAGTCTGTGTGATGGAAGGCAGAAGGCACTGAGGAGAATGCCGGGTGGCTTCCTCCACTGTTATAAAATGTTTTCACCAAAGGCTGCGAGAGGCTTTGAAGTTTAGACTCTCGGCCTTGTATTTCAAACATTCTCCTTTTCTGTCTCTCTCTGTGAGTTCTCTGCGAGCACTTCTCACCCCACTTTCTATTTATCTTTAGAAAGTTGTTTTTTTTGCTGCCGCTCTCAGTTAAACTCTTGCCCTAATTTTTATTCTCACTCTCGGCTCTTTCACATTCTGACCCTGTGATATCTGCTGCCTTTTTCCACGTAAACAATATCCAGGGATGACAAACGCAAAACATATTTTTTAAATGAATTAAAATTGGGAAATGTTATATTTCTGATTTTTTTACCTTGTGTTTGTAATACATAAAGAAAGCAGCTCTGTTGGCTTCAGATCTTCTTCGTATATACAGTATCTGTTCAACAAGACATTACATGGCAACTTAAAGCTAAAACTTACATAATTACATAACAGTTGCTGCCTTCTTCTATACGTCAACATAAATATTATTAGAAGAAAAGCAAATGATACAAAATACATTACATTTAGGAAATGCAGGGGATTTTATTAGCCTTGCTTTTATTATTCTTAGTGAAGTTCTTTTTTATATTTTTTGTCTCCATCCATATATGTTGCATCATTTAACAATTGTTATGCCTTTCAGGGAGAAACTTTGTGAACTGTGATTTTAGATAGAGGTGCCAGTTTGTTAACGATGCTTGGGAATGATGATTGTTATGTGATCATTATCATTATCATTAGCAACATTAGCTGCCAACACACAGTAATAGACCCTTAAAAGCATAACATTTCTTTGCAGGTCAACCCTTCAAGTTAGATCCAAAGACGGCCCACAAGAAGCTGCGTCTGTCCAACGACTGTCTGACCATGGAGAAGGACGAGAGCTCGCTGAAGAAGAGCCACACCCCGGAGCGCTTCAGCAGCACGGGCTCCTATGGGGCAGCTGGGAACGTCTTCATTGACAGCGGGTGCCACTACTGGGAGGTGCTGCTGGGAGCGTCCACTTGGTAAGAAACACGCTCGCAGAAGACTGCATTATATAAGCCAGCAAGGAGGCTCGATAAACCAAAATATCTTCCTCTATGGAGTTAAAATCTAGGCTGTTATGCAAACCCACACCAAACAGACACACTTACTACACACAGTGTATACTCTTATGCTATTTATATTATTTTCACTAATTGGCTCTGAAGTAGACCTTTTCATGGAGGAAAGACCCAAAGGGCCCGTGTCTATCTTGTGTGTCCTCAGCATGAGGTAGCTTGACTGTGCAAGTAAAGTCATTAAGGACGACTTTGGTTTCAGATCACTAATGCATTCCAAAATGTTCCTTCCCTGCAGGTATGCCATCGGCGTGGCTTACAAATCAGCCCCCAAAAACGAATGGAGTGGCAAGAACTCGTCCTCATGGGTGTTCTCGCGCTGCAACAACAACTTTATGGTGCGCCATGATGGCAAGGAGATGCTGGTGGAGGCAAGCCTGCAGCTGAGGCGGCTGGGTGTCCTGCTGGACTACGACAACAACTCACTGACCTTCTATGATGCCATGAACTCCCAGCACATTCACACCTTTGAAGTCTCCTTCCTCCTGCCCGTTGTAGCCACTTTCATGATCTGGAACAAGTCCGTCATGATACTCTCAGGGCTACCCGTCCCCGACTTTATCGATGGCGTGGCCTCAGATCTGCTAGAGCAGCAACAGCAGCAGATGGGCCTGTGCCGACAAGAGTCACCATACTTGACCGGGATGAAGACCTGCCACTGAAAAAGGCTCACGGATGGCCGAGCGGAGTCCACTCAGCCCCGGTGACTGAAAGGTTGATGGGAGCTGAAAGACGTTGCCAGTGGGACTGAGTTCTGGTCTATCCTCTGAATTAAGAGCAGACCAGTAACTTTCTTATGAATTTAGAAAGTGTTGCCGGTATACACACCGGTCTGGAAAAATGTCAGTCCTGTTAGTTTGTAGCCATCCAATGCTTTGCAAATCCATCAGTGAATAGGAGCAAGGTCTCTTGACTACAGCTGTCAGTAGACCTAAAATACATCTGAGGCCCTGGAGTCACTGAGGGCAGGGCTGAACATCTGGTTTTATGACCATTTAAGGTCTTCCTTTTTGATTTATCTTCCTCCTGACCTGACCCCAGGCATCAGCCATTTAGAGTGTGAAGTTACAACATATGAACTGTGAGATCACATCGCACCTGTGGTAGATTAAAAACACAGCACAACAAAATCAGTGAAGAATCCTCCTGATTTTAAATTTTCCATATTTCTGTCACATTAAGTTGACATAATATGCCAAGTGAACAAAATCTGACATCGAAATTAAACTGTAAATTAATGTGCAGCTAAAGGAATAGTTTGAAATTATATAAAGTACACATACTTATTTATTTTTTTGGCAAGTTAGATGATACTGATACCACTCTTATATCTGCATGAGGAATATGAAGCTAGAGCCAGCAGTCAAGTTAGCTTAGCATAGCATAAAGACAACAGTAAAACTACAGTCTCCATTTTACATTTCTCGTTAGTCTACATTTGTGAGCTTTTGAAGAGCTGCAGTTTTCTTTTCTTTTTTACCTTAGCTTGGACCGAGTCAGGCTAGCTGTTTTCCCACCTTGGTTCTAATCTAAGCTAACCACCTGCTGGCTGTATAACTTCATATTTAGCACAGACATGAGTGTAATCATTCTTTTAATCTATATCCCAGAAAGCAAGCGTATGTCCCGAAACATTTCTTCCTTTGAATATTGATGTGCCTTCTTTGACTTCACTTTATAGAGTGAACTACATGCTACCATCTTGCTAACGCAAATATATGCTAGCTGTGGACTTTTTGTTTTGCATCACATCACTCTTCATGTGTCGTAGCCTCAGTAGCTGTAAGTGGTCGTTGCTAAAGTCTTTTCCTTGATCTTCCTCCCAGATTTGATTCAGCAGTCTTTGTATTGGTGGGTTGTAGCTTCCAAGTTTCAGGAAGTGTTAACGATGCTCCCAGATATTAATATGATCACAGGGAGTAGATTTGCATCATGTGACTACTCAACTTGTATTATAAGAGGTTTATTGAATATTCAAGGAAAAAAAGTGTTATTTATGACAAAAAAAAGAGGGTTTACTTTTATTATGATCTCAACATATTAATAATGCACTTTTTAATTAACACTATTCCCCCTCTGTGAGTAATAACGTAGATTGAGCTGTGACATGGATGTTATGGGGAGGGAAAGTGACAACTAGCACTACTGCTGGTTGTGTTCACTCTGAAAAATCTACATCATCTTATTTTCATACTCATATTTATAAAAGAAAATCAATTATGGTGAATAATTGATGATGGGCACTGGATATCAACCATTATAAAGTATTGCAATAAAATACAGTTATCAATTGTTCTTTTCACATTCCAAAATTGGAAAATAAAATGTCAGTTTCTGATTTTGGATTCCCAATTGAATATGAAAAGAACAAATGTACACAGATTCAGAAGCCCCTGCTGTAAAGTTAGAAAGGTGTTTTCACTGTGCTTTGAACACGAACAGTGACTTTCCCTCCCCATGGCTCTTTTCAATAGCATATAGCTATAGCATATAGTAACTTTATCTTGTTTAGAAAAGGGATATGATTATGATGATGTTCATGCGCTTTTTATCATGATGAAATGATGATAAACTAATAGTTGTTTTTTTAAAACGTCACTCTGTTTTCAACTAATCAGGGAAGGAGGGGGTTAACACTTTAACTTGCTGTCTGTCGCAATGTCATGGCATGATTGTGTTTTCCTCTGTGATTTGTTAACACACACACACACACATACACATACACACACCAACCTACACACACGTCATGTTTCGTTTAGGTTGGCCTTGTCGTGATAAATGCATGAAACATTGTAGGATCCCACACCGGTTCACTGGGTAATTTAAGTAGCTCTTTCAAGTTCAATCTTGTTTTTCATCAGACTGACTCACCTGCATATTTGCTTCCAGCTGACTTGACCTCTTGTTGTCACCCATCACTGTTCAGATAGAAGCTGTAGCTGGATCCATTGTTTGCTTTTTATTGGGATTTGAAGGCCTACTGTGGGTGATAGTTTCTCTCTGGTTTGATATTCAGGTAGTGGCTCCAATTCAGACAATCAAATATGTATTATAGTTTATGCAGACTTCAGAGATTGTGTAGCAGAAATAGTAAGGAGGGATTGTGACAGTGACACTTGAGGTTGTGTTTAAAAAATAAAAGCAGATGTTTTACATACCATCTTGTTAGATTTGACAACTCACAGCCATTTTCACTCTTTTTACACATCACTAGGTATATACTTAATGTTGAATGTCATGTAACATTTGTATTTACAAGCTATGATTTGCTCGACCTTGAAAACACACTGATTTCAACCATGGTTACATATTGACGAGTTCAGGCAAAGATCCAGTAATGTAAAAAATGTCAGTTTTGGAAAGATAGTGAAAACCTGACATGTTGTGTCCTCTCAGTGCATCTTTCCACCTGCAGTGTTCTTTCAGGGAGACTGTGCGATGATGCGTCAGTCGTTATTGATTGATGGAGATATTGATTGCATCACCGCTGCAGGCTACATAGATGGATCAATGCAGTAGGAGCTCCGATATATATCTTTTTTCTGTCAGGACGGTTAGTGAATGTTACCTGACTTCCAGATATCCACCCATCTCGTGGGATAACGTCGGTCGTAGGCTCCAAACGGTCATGTGTTGATTTGTGATCCAGACTGACAAGCTCAACTCATCTGTGCAAGGATGCTTGGCTGGGTCACTGCATGATTACGTGACCTTGCTGCAGGTTCATAACTCTTTCCTTATCTTCACGATGGGGTTTCTTATCTTGCGTCAAGCATATTCTCTTTTTTTTTTTTTTGCACAAAAAAAAAGAAAAGAAACCATGACAAGAACACTTCAAAACCAAGTGTTCATTCCCATGCATATCCGATACTTTGCAGTGATTTTTCTTTTCTTGTGCCACAAGTCAATACAGTAAACTATATACGGTGAATGATTTTCAATAGCTACCCACTCCTTGTAGTGCAGTGTAAAACCCTAGAGACAATGCAATAGATTCTCCGTTTTGCTTTTCTGTTTGTGTAACTTGGGAAATTATTTTTTACAACTCATGAGAAACGCGCTCCTCTCCTTTTGGCATTTGGACCTTGATAAACAGCACAAAAAAAGGCAGCGTTGCATTCATGCAAGGCTTTCTGTTTCCATAGATATAAGAGATACTTTTAGCCAGAGAGGAATGTAAATCATAGGGCGAAATATATATTATATAAAGTTGTATAATATACAAGATATATATGAACCAATGTTATTTATGTGAATTTAAGTCCAATTAAAAGTCTGATCCCAAATGTGTTGGAGTCACGTTTCTTTTTCTCAGCTGTGTCTAAATGTTCTTCCTTTTGAGATATTGATGTGGTATGCTCATAAAAATATACAAATCTGTAAAAGAAATCTCCTTTTGAGAGGAATGTCACACATGATGGGTTCCTCTGATCTCTGGTGTCTAGTTTTGACACCAATTTGCAGCCCAAAGCTTCCAAAACGGCTGATCCTTGGAATGATGTTTGGGTGAGTAAGTACCAGGCTGGCAGGTTATGCAAAACTCAGGGTGGGGTTAGTAGGACTATGCCCCCTTAGCCCTCGTCTGTCATCATTACTACAACATAGTACTGCGGTGCATGGGTCCCAACACTGCCTGTAAGCATGGCACTAGCACACGCTGACCCTAAAATCAGGAACAATATGTTCATGTATTTTGTAGCCTGTTTTCATGTGAGGACTGTTGTCACGAGGAAACCAGGGGAATCTCAGTCGCTAAAACATTAAAATAATATATCGATCAGCATATAAGACGATAAAGAAGTGTGTGAATACAGAAACATAGTAATAATATTGTGCTATCGGTAATTATTTGGCCATCTGACCCTGTGTCTGCCCTGCAGTGTGAACCATATAAACTCCAACGTTCCCGTTGTGCACCTGACCCTACACCGCTGCTCCTGCTGGAAAGATGAATTAACTCCCTCGGGGATCAATATGACATCGCACTCATCTTCATGACCTTGGATGGTTTGTGCAACTCTGCACATGTCTTACCCTCAAGCTAGAAAATGTGGCCAAACAGACTGGTAGTCCAAAAAACTATTCAGGACCTGAGAATAGTGTATTGAGTTGGGCTGTATATTGTTTCATTCGGTGTCTGACAGGCAAAAGATGCTAGTGCTTTATTTCATGGGTGTTAATTCCAAGTCATTTCCAAGTAGTTTCTTAGAAATAACTCTGTAATTCGTTTCTAATTATGGGTAAAATAGAGAGAGAGTTCACTTGATGCACGTCCAACTCATTAATTCCAGTAAATTAAAAGATATAACAGACCCTTGATTCTTTGCAGTCAGTGCACAGAAGGTCAGCTGAACAAGGGAAATGTGATAATTACCTACGGATAAACACAGAGTTCAACATAATTCATGATACATTATTATTTACTCTGGTCCTCTTTCGAACTGCTTTAAGCTCCACACAGGTTTCCTGTTTGGGAACAAAAGGAAACAATATTGATACACGACTTAAGACACTTTCAGGGGAGTTTCTACAGTCTTTATGTAAATCAAGCCCAAAAGTTCATTTTATATTGGGTGAATAAATTGTGCAGAACAGATTAACACCACCAGACTCTGACCTGATTATAATGGATTGAGATGTAATAACAGCATATATTTCCTTTTGTTCTTAACTTTCTCCAGACCGTGAGCTCATTGAACACAGTTTGACAGACTGCAAACTTACTTAGCAGCCTAACAACTACTGACATAACACTGAAAGGCTGAGAGAAAACCCATTACAATCCATTGCCTGCCTGCCTTCAATTAACACTATCAACTCTATCTGTTAGGTTAGAAGAGCAGTAGTCAGGATACTGGTTGTTACTTGTTTTAGGGACATTTAAAGCAGTAGTTGTACCCAGTGTGGGTTTGCAATGATGGATTATCAACCTCATTGCCTCAACTTGGTCCAGTGCAGTCCAACATTTAAGTAGTGGGTCTGTGATTGGAGGCCGATGCACTTTGAAAGATTAGCTGGCCTTTAAATGTGATGCTCACTCCGTCTCTGCTCCCTCACACTGCTAGCCGACTAGCAAGCCGCCGTTGGAGCAACCCATAATTACATTTCTAATTGCAGAATAATTAGGACTCCCTGTGTAGCTCGTTAAGTCATTTGTCACCCAAGCTTCTAATGTGGCATACAACAACTCTCTAATTACACCAAAGAAAAGTCCACATGGTGGGGAGCATTTCATCATTACCTGTGGCTTTTAGTTTCACCTGATGAAGCTTATTTCATCCATTCACATCTGGATTATTTATTGTTATTATTTTACTATTTGCTCCTTCCTAAATGGGCCATTACTTCATGACACTTTGTCCAGCAGCAAAGTTAAAATATTCAAATGCGTCTATTCACAAAATACTTTAGAGCTTTAGAGATTTGGTCAAACTGCTTTATCTCACCTTTGAAATGCAGCAGGGTCGAGTAATGTGTCTCTCCAGAGAACAGTGGGAGACTAATGTACGCCTTCATCACCAGCAGGCTATAGATTATTGTAACGTTCTCCCCACTGGTCTCACACAAAAAAAGACAAGCTAACTCTACAACTCAGAATGCTGTTTTAGCAGAATCTTTTTTTATTTCCTCACTATGAATCTTTCCTGAATACTTTCAGAAAATGCTTAATAGACACATCCCAGACTCCTCGGGTCCTCTGAGGACTTTTTTCCGTCCTGTAGCTGATGAGAAGACATGCAAATGTTAAATGAAATACATAAGTTGTCAAACTATTTTCTCATCTGTTTTCTGTGGTCAGTGGTAATTGATTAGTACAAAAAAAGCACAACATCCCATGACGTCAACTTCTTCATAGAACGCCACCCGGCCAGCACGCTAAATGACCTCCATCAAACAGGTGTGTGTTTGAACAGGCGCGTTCTGGCTGAACGCAGAACGTTAAACCTAGAATGTCGTTCAGACAGGTGAGTGCGTTGACTGATTCCTTGTGGTAAAACTGTGCATTATCTCCTTTTTTGATGTGTGTTTTGTAGCTGCAGCCCTTGTTGAGCTTCTATTATTCAACATTACACATGTCCGTGTTTTCTGCTTTGGTGATGTTTTATTCATCTGTTGATTCTATAAGAAGCCTCGTTTTCTTGGTAAACGTATGTGGCTGATATTACTTGTTAAACCCGACCAGGTCTATAGTTGTTTTTATTTGTCATTGTCTGTGTTGTGTCCTCTTTTCTGGTCAATACTAATACGGCTTCATGGATGAGTGGTTGTATGTATTTAGAATTGATGATCAGTTGTACAACCAGGCTGCAAAGCTATAGAAAAGGCATTTACTGTAGGTTACTTCGGCTCTGTGGTGCAATGTTGTTCCACGTGTGTATACTTTGACATTTAATGCAATTCATTATGCAGCCTAAAAATTGTATTTAAGTCTTGTACATCATCACAAAATATCTGTATGGTGTTATGTTATTTTGCCCTTTGATTTTGACTTCAATTCATTGTGAAGTGTATTGAAACATGAAGTTGTTGTTGTAGCTGCAGAATCCAGGCCTAGCTCGTTGGTATGAAATTATACTCTTTGATGGCTCCTTAAAAGCATTAGTATTAGTATTTTATTGCTTCCTCTTGGTGATGCAGAACGTCGTATGTGGGGAAGGAAGTTTGACTAAATGAAAGTCTAGTGTCAATCATTGTTTATTTGCGTAACAAGCCAGGGTTCTCTCCCCAACATTAAAATGAGTCATGACTATTTCCATCACAGTAATACTCGCCGATTCATAAAATCCAGCCAGATTTTTCATCAGCAAGGTGTCGATGCAGTGAAGGTCTGTCGGAGCTACAAATGCACAGCTGGGCATAATGAACTGCAAATCTGCATCGAGCCTCTGGCCCTGTTTCAGTGACACACACACCTGCTCCAGCTGCACCTACCTGCCCCGAGTGGAGTGATATCCAAGAAAAGCCTCATTTTATTACCATCTGCTTTGGAGGAAGTTATTTAAATCTTACTAAAATTAGAGGCTGATCTGCTTTCAATTGGGAGTTTGACATCTTGTGTAGAAGTGCAAAGTGTGCAACTGCATGTGGGTGGCTGCATGTGTCTCCTTGTGTGCGTTTCTTTTCTTCCCTTAGCTACACTTTCGCCTACTTAACCTTTGCCTAAGGAAATTGTTCCAAAACTGAGGCTCATTTTTCCTTTCCGGCTTAGTCCATGCAGCATAAAAACAAAAGGAGCGGAAGCACACAATCGATCAAATCAAAGAGAAGGAGAACAGAGATTGCAGATCAGAGAGAAGTGATAAAAATGAGTCGCCTTTGGACCTGTTGAGGCAGACACAGGCAGCCTTTACCTTTCCTAAGTGAGGATGAATGAGACCACCGTGGAGGAGAGCGCAAAGGCTTGGCTCGCTGCCTGGGGGTTGATGGAAGAGAGCTATGAACTCTGGGAAATGAGGATCTAAACAGGCTGTAGATCACCAGGCCCACTGGCTCCGTCTCTATTAGACACTGTCTGTTTCTCTCTCCCTCTCTGACTCAACCACACAGACACACACTAACACTAACACTAACACACCACACAGGCAATATCTAGATTAATCTCTGAGGGTGGAATCAATCAACCGGCCTGGTGGCGTCTCAGAGAGCCCTGGAGGCTTGATGGTGCTGCTGAAAGAGAGCGATATGTCCAGGTGCCTCAGAGAGATCTCAGCAGAAAATCTCTACCTTTCCATCTTTCCCGATGGATATGACAGTCGGGTGTTAGTTTCATAGAGATATTGTTGCTATCGCTGACACGTTGATGAACAGTTTTGTGAGCAAACCCTTGGAATGGTGTGAGCAGGATGAGTGTTAGTGGGGTCATTGTCTATCCTCTCAGCCATTGGCTAAATGACCCTGAACAGCAGTCAACGAGTCATAGCTCTAGTGTGCAGGGTGGCGTCTCCTTCTAGTCTTTCCTAAACCAAATGCACAAGAGAAAAAGTGTAAGGAGGTGTATCGTGTCCGGCTAACTAGCAGGGCAGGGTACAGCTGATCATAGCCTACCTTGTGTTTATACAGGTCTCTAATTAAGAACCCATGTTTATATCTTTTAAAAATGCTACACAAAAGATTCACTGGTAAATTTGTCACTATTATGAAGTGATGTGCAATAATAACATTAAATTATATATTCTCACTAATATTTGTATGGGCTCTATTGGTTTATATGAGATGTCTGAAAAGAGATACAAAAGATAGTCAGGTATCAGTTCCACATTCCTTTGACAACAGTGTTCTGGAAAACCCTCTTTAAAGAAATCACTGCAATAGGTGTCCCACGCTTGCAGTCGGTGTGCTGCATCTTTTTTGACCAAGCATGTCCTTAAGATTGAGTGCTTTTATGTGGATAAAACCGTCTTGAAGTAGTTTTGGTTTAGCCAGAGGGGAGTGTCTGTCGGAGGGGCTCTTCATCATACCCTACAGGCTTTCACAGGTTAATGGATTAAGAAAACATACAATCTCACCAAGGAGTTGGAGATTAGGGTTTACAGTGATTTTTACCATTGGCGGTTGAAGATAAAGATTAGTGAAGTGTTCCTGTACATCCTTGCAGATTTGGTCAGTGACAGAAAATGGAATAACCTTTGTTGAAATAGTTTATTCACAGCCCGCCAAATGAAAACGTCAGAACTTCCCAGACGGTTTTGAAGAATAAATTCCCCTAGAGCCACTGTGACGCAGCGAGTAAATGTGGACTGACATCAGAGGTTTAGTGTAGGGAGGTGAGCTTTGTTGAAGCAGTTTTTACAGCAGTATAACGACACGCAATGAGAAGCAGGCCCCCTTTTGCTGGGCCTGTGAAGCCTGCACGCTCATAAACACAGTGTTATTGACTCAGCTATGATTGATTATCCAAACTCTCGGCATAATTTATTCTCTGCGGATCATAATCAAAAGTAAACGCAACTTCATAATTTTGTCAAATGAACCGTGGTGACACTTTGATCCACTCATATCTGATCCGTGCCCCAAACCGCCATCTCCATGATCCCCTGTATTATCATTAATATCAAGCCGTCTCCTCTCTTGTCTGTCCTCACTTTTGATAATTATCAAATGGAAGCCTATTAGCTGCAGATGGTTTCAGGTTGACATGTTGACTTAATTGGATACAGCTCATGATATAAATAGCTGACCTTGACCCATATGTGTGCTTTGTCTTCCAGATGTTGACTAATAGAGATGTGCTGTGAGGGCAGAGGAATAATGATGAAGCACTACAGCCATACATCCATGGTTTCATCACATGGCATTTGCCTTTGAAATGTTTCTCCTTTTTGCTTGCATCTAGGATCCAGAGTTTTAATCATTTCAGCTATATAAATCACTCTTATAACACATAAGGGAAATACAAATAGTAGTTATTTTTAAGCTGCTCCAATCAATATTTCTTCATTAACAATAGATCAATTGACTGTTATTCCAGGGGTGTTGCTCCTACTGCAGGTGAACCTTCAGAGAAGTACTCACTTTACTTTATTGTTTTCACAGCTTTACTGCTTTGGTCCACTCTCTCTCTGCTCTCACCAGCGTTGTTTCCAGATGCAGGCAGCTGTTTTCAGGGACAAAGCTCCGATAAAGCTGTTCGCTACCAGTCCAGCACCATACGGCAGACAGACAAAGTCAGCAATAGGAACTAGTTACTGGACATAGTGGAGCATTTAGCAGCTAAAGAGCCAGATATTTCCCTGAGGGGTCATTGACCACAATGCTTAGATTGCTTCGTGTCTCATCGATGTGTGAAGGCAGTGGTTTGCTAACACATTTGTCCTCTCTGAGACTGGAAGTTGTTGTTTTTCGCTGTGTTTTATAGAGGTGATGGAGTTGGGTTTTTGAGATGGTATCGGTCTCTGGGTAGAGGCGGTTACTTCTCAGGATCAACTTGTGCCAAGTGACCCTGGAACTAGATCACTCTTTTAATCATGTGGAGGACAGAGGGAATTCCCCCAGCTGTGCTCTACGTGCATGATTTGGGCTGTTTCACTGGACATTGAGGACTTCTTTAAAGGTCACATTTTACAATTGGGTTTATATCCCAAGATAACTGCCACTGGTTTATAAGAGGACCCCACACTTCACTTCCAAATCGTATTTAGAGATCTAATAATGCTCTAGTGGGCCCTGTGTGCTTTTTTATGTGAGGGAATTTATTGGGTTTTCTTTCTCCAAAATATTGCTCTGTATTTAAAAAAAAAAAAAAAAAGTTGAGATATTTTGCTTCTTAGATACATCCATTCAGGGATTAATAACAGAGGAGTTTGTGCTGCATTCTATTTTCATTTCTCCAATGTGCTGTATATTCATCTTTTTCAATGTTGTGTCAAACATTTTGATTAAGGGATGTATGTGGCTCGTCCAGCATTGGGGCTCACTGACTGTGTAGTGCTGAGCTCAGTGTATCGCAGAGCCAGCAGGTCTATCTTTTTGGGATTTGACTTTTCAGAGGGAATACACAGTTCTGCTCTGTCTATGTTTCTCTCTCTCTCTCTCTCTCTCTCTCTCTCTCTCTCTCTCTCTCTCTCTCTCTCTCTCTCTCTCTCTGTGTGTGTGTGTGTGTGTGTGTGTGTGTGTTTTATACATGTACAACAGGATCCCTTGGAGAGGAGATGAAGTTGTTATCCTCAGGCCCCACACAGCTTCTCATACCCCCCAACACCAGAATCTACCTTTGATGTTCTATAAATTGCGAAGCCTCTCATTTTGATCTTAATGAACCTGGTCTTGAACATTCTTCCAATTGCATTTCTGATTCTATTGACTCGTAGTTAAATATGGCTTCATGGGGATATCTCCATGTGGAGAAGTATCCACCATGAAGGGTACAGTAACATGTGGATACTGTCACCTCTCCGGCCCCACAGAAAGTAATGCGATGGTGAAATATTATCAGAGTAATGTACATCGGGTGTGGAGAAAAGACCAGCAGGTGACAGCTTTGAACCAGTTCTAAAACTGCCGTCCGCTCTAGTTGCAAATAAATCCACAGGGCGGAGAACGGGCCTCTTTCATCAGTCAGCTGACATTTCACCACAGCCAGCATGACGATGTCATGGATCTAGTATCGCTGTTTGTCTGTTTACACGATTCGATCACTACTAGATATTAAATGGACAAAGGTTAGAGGAGGATTCAGGGTGTTTCTTACTAGTGAGGGCTGTGGCACTGTTCAATGTTATGCATGACCGTTGATTGACATGTATGTTTAACCAATAGGATGCCCAGGTGGGGGAGCTGTGGACCAATAAGACGAGGGAGTGAATGTGTGGGGGGGACAGTCGGAGACGTTGTGAGCTCGAAATAAACATGTCAGCTTCAGTACACAGTCTGTCTCACGCGTATTATTAAGCGAACACGACATGGTGTCAGAAGTGCTGTGTAGCTAAAGCAGGATATGTATGAGGTACTACTGTAGGTAAAAGTTCGGAAGAAGTGTTCGGTGAAGTTAGATGAGTGACAACGAGCAGGACGGGGAAGCAGCTAACGTTAGCATGGCGGCTAACACTCCCAGCGCTACGTTTAACATCCAGCCGCCGGAGCCCTTTGATTTTTCCAAGCCGAACGACTGGACAAAATGGATTCGGAGATTTGAGAGATTCCGTCAGGCAAGCAACCTATCTGCAAGCTCCGAAGTCAACCAGGTGAATACCTTGATATACTGCATGGGAGACGACGCAGATGACGTCTTGAGGGGCTTGAAACTAAGCGATGTAGACCAGCAGGTATACACAAAAGTGAGAGACGGATTGGAGTCTTTCTTCATTGTTAGAAAGAACATTGTGTATGAGCGCGCGCGGTTTAACATGCGCAAACAGGAGGCCAATGAAACGGTGGACGGTTTTGTAACTGCCTTACATGCATTAGCAGAGCACTGCAATTATGGGACATTACATGACGAGCTAATCAGGGATAGGATTGTAGTGGGACTGGCTGATGCAAGGCTCTCCGAACGCATGCAGATGGAGAAGGATTTAAACCTGGAAAAAGCCATTAACATGGCAAGGCAATCAGAGGAGATAAAAAAGCAACAAAACACATTGAGATGTGATGCCAGTAGTGTAGTGCAGATGGATGCAGCCACTGTGGACAGAATGTTCGAAGGCAGGAAACAAAAAGAGAGGCCCAAGTTTAACAAATTCAAAAGTGAGGGAGCAAAGCCACACTTTGGCAGCCAGAGTAAACATCCACATAGTTCCCAGTGCTACAAGTGTGGTGGCTCACCTCACCCTAGACATGAGTGCCCTGCCAACGATGCAAAATGTTATTCATGTGGGAAAAAAGGCCACTTTCAGCGTGTCTGTCGTGCAGGCGAAAATGTGGACGGTATCGAGACGGAGGAGGAGGATGAAAGTTTCTTCCTGGGTTCTGTGACGTCCGACAAAGCTGCATGGACCGCTAACATAGGAATAATGAATACCACAATCAGGTTCAAACTTGACACCGGAGCGGATGTTACTGCGGTGTCACAGACTGATATGAACTGCATATTTTCGGGTACGCAGCAGCCGGTTCTCCAGAAAGCAGAGAGACCTTTGCTTGGTCCGGGGCGGATGCCGCTGGATGTGTCAGGGTTCGCCAGACTGCAGCTGAGTAGTGGAGTCAAACAGACCATGCAGAAGGTTTATGTGGTCAAAAACCTGAGTACGCCCTTGCTTGGATTTCCAGCCATTACAGCCCTTGGCCTGCTCAAACGGGTTGACGGCATAGATTTGGACACTCTCAAGTCGACGTACCCTAGACTGTGCAGTGGGCTAGGTGAGGTGAAACGGGCGTATCACATAAAACTGAAACCAAATGCTGTGCCTTTCTCACTGAAAACCCCTAGGAGAATTCCCCTGCCGCTGGTGGGGAAAGTCAAGGAAGAGCTCCAGCAAATAGAGAAGCTGGGCGTCATCAGCCGTGTGGAGGAGCCAACAGATTGGTGTGCCGGTATGGTGGTCATACCAAAGAAAAACAGTACACGCCTGAGACTGTGTGTGGATTATACTGGCTTGAATGGGTATGTGTGCCGTGAAAAGTACATTCTGCCGTCTGTGGATCAGTCTCTTGGAATGCTAGCCGGAGCAAAGGTGTTCAGTAAATTGGATGCTAACATGGGGTTCTGGCAGATCCCCTTAGCCAAAGAGTCAGTCAGGTACACCACATTCATAACACCCTTCGGGCGGTTCCACTTCAACCGCCTTCCCTTTGGCATCAACTCGGCACCCGAACATTTTCAGTGCATGATGGCGGAGGTCATAGAGGGGTTGGAGGGTGTGGTCTGCCACATTGATGACGTACTAGTGTGGGGGCGGGACCAAGATGAGCATGACACTCGACTCCATGCGGTGCTACAAAGAGTAGAGAAAGCAGGCATCACCCTGAATGTGGAAAAATGTGACCTCTCCAAGAGCGAGATGGCCTTTTTGGGCCACATCATCTCAGCCACGGGCATCCGGCCCGATCCGAAGAAGACGGAGGCTATCACGGAGATGAAGGAGCCCACAAATGTGAGTGAGATGAGGAGTTTTCTCGGCATGGTCAACCAGCTGGGAAAATTCATTCCTCAGCTGGCTGAAAAAGACAAAGCACTCCGCGATCTCCTCTCGAAAAAGAACTGCTGGGTGTGGGACACGGACCAGGTCAGGGCGTTTAAGGAGCTGAAGGAGGCACTTGCTTCTCCTCCAGTGCTGGCCATGTATGACCCAAACAGGGACACTAAAGTATCAGCCGATGCATCTTCGTATGGCTTGGGAGGCGTTATTCTCCAGAAGGTAAACGGTGAATGGGGTCCTGTGGCTTATGCATCGCGGTCACTCTCTCCAACGGAACAACGCTATGCACAAGTTGAGAAGGAGGCTCTGGGCCTCACATGGGCCTGTGAACGATTCCGGGATTTCCTCCTCGGAAAGCATTTCATCCTGGAGACCGACCATAAGCCTCTTCTCAGTCTTCTTGGAGCCCAAGCACTCGATCTGCTGCCGCCAAGAATCCAGCGCTTCAGAATGAGGCTCATGCGCTACTCGTATACAATCATACATGCGCCAGGGAAGTCACTCTGGACAGCAGACACGCTGTCACGCTCGCCTGTGACAGCGAGCATGTCCCCAGATGAAAACGAACTGATGGAGAGCACTAACATATATGTGGACTTTATCATTGAAAATCTGCCTGCCAGCCCCTCTTACATAGAAACTCTGAAAGAGCAGCTCAAAGCTGACAATGTCTGCTCACGGGTCATGATGCTGTGCAGTGAAGGATGGCCAGCGCATGATAAACAGGAATCAGTGCTGAAAAGCTATTGGCTAGAGCGAGCCACACTCACAGTGGAAGACGGTTTGCTCCTAAAAGACGCACGGCTGGTAATACCTGCAACGCTGCGGAACGATGTGCTGGCAAAGCTGCATGAAGGACACCAAGGTGTCGTGAAATGTAAAGCGCGCGCACGCCAGTCGGTATGGTGGCCGGGACTTGGTCAGCAGATAAATGACATGGTACTCAAATGCAGAACATGCATACAAGAGAGACTTAATCACAATGAGCCACTCATGCCCTCAGAGCACCCTGACCGACCATGGCAGAGGTTGGGGGCGGACCTCTTTGAACTGTTTGGTAAGACGTACTTACTTGTCGTCGACTACTTCTCGAGATATATTGAGATTGCACTCTTATCTCACACCAGGTCCACCGACGTCGTCATTCATCTCAAGTCAATCTTCGCTCGCCATGGCATCCCGGAGGTAATGATGTCGGATAACGGACCTCAGTTTTCTGGACAGGCCTTCGCCTTGTTTGCAGCTGCATACGGATTCACACATGTCACCAGCAGTCCGAGGTTCCCGCAAAGTAACGGCGAAGCAGAGCGGGCAGTCCAGACGGTGAAAAACCTTCTAAAGAAGGCAGATGACCCCTACCTGGCTCTACTCGCTTATAGAGCCACTCTTCTTCAGAATGGATACAGCCCGGCTCAGCTTCTCATGGGCCGACGTTTACGCACCACGGTGCCAACGGTTCCCTCTCATCTGGACCCTGCACTGCCTGACAGCTGCGCACTGACTCGGAAGGAAGAGGGGAAGAGGATGGCAGATGCTGCACATTACAACAGGCGTCACCGTGCCAAAATGCACAGTGTCTTGTCACCAGGGGAGCATGTATGGGTCACCAACGCTAAGACGGCTGGAACTGTGATCCAGAAACACTCTTCTCCAAGATCTTATTTGGTGGATTTACCTCAGGGGGTGGTGAGACGCAACCGTCTGCATCTGATACCTCTACAGGAGCCTACACAAGAGAGGACATCACCACAGCAGCACATGTCAGAGCAGGCTTCCGTGTCACCTGCTGGGACACCTCCAGTGTTACCTGCAGAGTCTCCCACTCTCAGAACTAGGTCTGGGAGAGCCATCATTAAGCCCGATAGGCTTAACTTGTGAACTGATAGGAAATGGAAAATCTTTGAAATATATGTTGAGTTATTGTTGGGGTATGGTGTCATGGTTATGTGAAAGCTTAGTTGAAGCTATTAAGGTTAGATAAAGCACTTAATGTTACAATGGGAGAATTTAGGGAACTGCCATTGTTTAATTAATACACTTGTTGCATACTAGTTCCAATGTTCACCAAAGTGCCTAACATTGTTTTCCGTACAGGGTTCGAATGGTCTGAGGGGAACAACAGTTTATTCGTATTATCTTAAAAGGGAAGATGTGGCACTGTTCAATGTTATGCATGACCGTTGATTGACATGTATGTTTAACCAATAGGATGCCCAGGTGGGGGAGCTGTGGACCAATAAGACGAGGGAGTGAATGTGTGGGGGGGACAGTCGGAGACGTTGTGAGCTTGAAATAAACATGTCAGCTTCAGTACACAGTCTGTCTCACGCGTATTATTAAGCGAACACGACAAGGGCTTTGATCAAACCACTGCAATGTGTGAATGGTATTTTCAGAGTGTGTGAGATGATAAGAAGTGACTCGGTTAGTGAGTATACTATCTAGAAGTGTGTCTGTGTGTGTGTGTGTGTGTGTGTGTGTGTGTGTGTGTGTGTGTGTGTGTGTGTGTGTGTGTGTGTGTGTGTGTGTGTGTGTGTGTGTGTATTCCAGGTGGTGCACAACCTTGTCTAAATAGTGTCACCTCGACTACAGGCACTATATGTAAGAGAACTCGTGGTTTCAGGGTGTTACCTCATCCACAGTGAAACCGCTGGTCTCTTGTCTCCGCTCCGTTGAGATTTCCGTCTGATTCTCTCTTTCTGACTTGTCTCGTGTCGCCTCAAGGTTCAGCAGTTTGTTCTACCAACTCTGGGCCGTTAATCCCGGCTGCCTCCCATCAGTTTGCTTCGCCGTTTGCTTGTCTTGTCAGACCTTCTTACCCCTTTGTGCTCAGCACTCTGGAGCTCTTACATTCTCTTTTGTTTCAACAAGACTGCAGATGGACGATTGAAAATGCTGTAGTCGGTTTCGTCTGATTGTCCACAGCAGCTGGCAGAGGAGGTGCTCGACAAAGTACAGCACTGCAGAAAACAATATAGGGGTGCACAGCATGCAGCAAAACAAAGACCCACTTCCGTTTGACACTGGACACATACATTTACACATCTATGCACACTGTAAAAAACAAGTTAAATACGAGGACTCATCAACCACAGGGTTATAAAATGATGCCCCATCCTCATGTTATCTACTGTATTTGAACAAAGACACTTGTGAAGATTTTCCTTGGTCAATATAAAATGGTAACATAGGATGACATGTATTGGTAATCCTGTGGGATTATTGTGACCATAGTGTGTATAGTTGTGTATAGGGAGGTACAGAGCAGAAACTTCAACATCATTCCTTTTACGTTTTACAAAGGTTTCTTCTATTGTTTGGAACAACCAAAGTTCTCTAAAAAGATATTTAGTTGGCAAATTATAAAATAACGATTGCACGTACAAATGCAGGATTGAGATTATCCGTTTGTTTTATTTGTGCATGTTTTGTATCAAACTGCCCACGTTGAGTACATTTTAGCCGATACAGATTAGATTTTAGTCCCTTTTTACTTTATCGCTGTACATATCGAGTGTTAGTGAATGAGTCAGTGGATGAAGATTGAGTGAGTAAACTTGTCAGTGCTCATGTTCTGTAAATGCATTCGTGTGTGCACCAATATTACTTTCTATGCCACTTTCACTTATGCACTCCAGAAGGAAAAGTGAGAGTTACATAATACATTTCCACTTTAATGCAGCCTTCAATATCCCTATTTACACAATGCATTAAACAAACTGTATATTTTTCCATACAGTTTAGCAAAACACAGCTTGCTGGATGGTGTGTGCATCAATAAATGTATTCTACATAGATTGATGTAGAGGAAATTGATTGACGCACACATAATTTCGAGAGAGGTCAGGTTAAAGGCGAGTCCCCAAGGACACAAATTGCATGTCGTGATATGGGGAAATTACGCATACATGAAAGCTGCATGAAGAGAAGGTGCGATATCTACAGCTAACTTTGCATGAGAAAATGAAGCTTCCTGTACACGTGGTGGACAAAAGACATGCAGTCAATAACTACATTTTCATCCTCGGTTTCAGTCAATTTAGCAGCAGACATTTCAGAACATCCACTGAAAACATGTCGAATGTAAATTTCTCAAAAAGAAGAGCGAGAAGTGACGCTAATAGCACAGCATTAAAGCTTGAAGCAAATGGGAAACTCTGAGAAATAATTTAAATACGTTGCTTTAAATGAATCCCCTTTGCAGACTTCCCATGGATGTAATAATGTAATTAATTGCTGAGCAGTCGAGGAACATGAACTTAATTATTGCATTCATGAGTGCAACATGTGCTGCAGAGAGAAAACAGCTTTGGGTGAGGTCACTTGTGATGCTCTTCCTCCCAGGGCTATACTAAGATGGGTCAGGTTTGTTTAGTGCTGTTATTCCTCGTCATGTGTGCATGTTTCTCTTCATGTAACAATCTGATAATCTTAACACGACGTAGGCCTATGCAGCAGCCCGAGGAGGATCCCCCCCCCGACCCCCCTCCTTCTGCACACATCAATCATTCAAAATGCAACTGTATACATTCAAGGCTGTAAAATAATTCACAACCCAATGCCTCAGGGCCATAGTCCAGTCTTGCATGTGTAGCTTGTTCCCTGTCCTCTGCTGCTACTTTGGGTTCAGTTCCCCGTGGCAACACAATCCGAGACCTTCACTGTGAGGAGTGCTTCTGCATGAAGACAAACATTCATTTCATCTACCTCACTCTCCTCAGAATATCACATATCATGACATTTTCCCACCTCTCAAAAGGCTCCGATTCTTTATATGTATATAATATAAAGCAGCATAAAACTATCTATTACTATTGTCCAGGAATGTTATAGAAGTATAAGATCACATTCTTAATTGATGCCAAGATCAGTTGACTTTTTCTTTTCATTTTTTTTTTTTTATATTGTGAGACAGATATTTGTTCTTCTGCATATTTCGTGCTTGATGCTATTTACTGTAATTGGCGATGATTTAATAATATACATGTCATCAGTCATCATTTAACAAGCTTGAATGGTCTTCATGGATGACAAAGTCGTCCGTTTTTAAATGTATTCATTCAGCTGTGACCTGTCAGATAAAAGTCAGGTGCCAGCGACTGAAAGGCAGGAGGCAAAGATACTGAGCGAGATGAAAAGGACAGATGCTCTAAAAACAACGGCAACTTCCTAAGTGTAATTTGGCTCGCTGATTTGGCCCGTTTGCATTTACAGCTATGTGCTGGGTTGCACATGCCTTCTTTTTTTTCTTTAGAATAGTTTAGGATGATTGTTCTCGAGATACACCCACACTTCAAGGAGTCGTAGTGTTTCTGCTGCCAGAGGACACTGTTGAAGGCAGTTTGCAGTAAACAAGCTCTGCAGGAAGAGACATGAAATTCCCTTCCTCACAGTGAGTGGTACAGCTTAATAAACACTGTTATCGGATCGGTACTCTGTATTGCACTATACCCAAAACCCAGAAATCTTATCAGGACTAATGAAAGTCAGATCGGTGCATCACTAACATAAAGTGAAGAGAGAAATGAAGAAACTGCTGCTGAGCGCAAATAAGTTACGAAAAAGTTATTCCTGAAAACTAAAACCCTGCAGATGCAAAAACAAATTAATCTAATTGAACGAAAATAATGATCTGTGTATAATATCAGAACCACTTACCTGCTTACCTGCCCACCCGTGTACCAAGTATTCACACATCATACATCAAACCATCAAACCTGGTTAAGGAGAACACCTAGGATGAAACTGCAATTACTTTCATCTACATTCACATGTTATGGATGGTTAGTAACTTCACAAATATGGGACAAACTCTCTCCCGAAGCTTCATTCTTGACCCACAAGCATGCAGAATACAAAATGATGTGACTGATAAATGAGTCGGGAAAACCCAGATAGCATGCAACATTAGCCCGGAGCAGAAGTGTTTACTTTGCTCCAAAAGCCTCAAATAATGATTTATTGAAACGCTCTGTAGACGTTTGCAAGAACCTTGATAACACTGATACCTTTATTTGATTCAGAATCAATTATTTTTCCTCCATTTTAATGAGGATTATTTGTCATGCAGTCACGCGGTTATCATGCCTCGTAATAAGCTACAAATGTGAACATTGTTCTGATTGTTTACCGATGTAATTTGTATAATTTTATGAGAGCATTTAAAGTATTCCCTCCTTGTAACAGCTTCAGTGTTTATATGTTTAAATGCGTACGTGGTGTGTTGTGTACATGCCTTTGGTCCAGTTGCTCCTGACCGTGTAGTTTCACACATGCCAGAAGCCGCCTACGGCATCACCAATGAGCTAACCCTGATGATTAATGCAGATCGGGACATATTATGGCATAATATGGAAAAGTGTGTCACAAACAAGAAGGTGATGGTTACTGGCAGTTTGAAAGTGAAGAGCAAGGAAAAGCTGAGTAAGAGAGGGAGAGATTAAACATTTTTCCAGGATTTAAAGACGGGGAGAGGCAGGCAAATTAGGAAAAAGTGACGCACAAAATCCTTACAACTCAGTCCGCCAATGCAACATTTAAATATATATATATGGCCCTATGTTGTCATCTCTGCTGTGTCAATATTATTTCAGTATGAAGTGCCTCATAGCACAGATTACAGGATTAAAAAGACCAGACCTGGGTTTTTTTTATTTCAGCAGCAAAAGTTATTGCCTAGTTGTATAGGCACAAATCCATTAAGCAGTGTATATAAGTATCATTTCTAAATGGCAGGGTTGGGAAAGGAGGTAGGTATCAAGAAGTGTGGTTTTATGCAAACCTTAACTGAAAGGCATCACTGCCGTGTTCTCAAACTGCGAGCGCCACAGGTTCACACATTACAGATCGAAAGTGTGCTATATGTTCTTCATTTCTATTTCATGCGATTTGTTCTCGTCGTCATCTGCGGTTGCCTCTAACCACATGCCTCCACATGACGCTAATTGAGTTTACTCTGTGTCGTGGATAGAAACATTTGCTCAAAGGCATGCTTTAAAGGTCACATTGGTTGCTTCACTTGTCTTTCACATTATATAGCTTTCAGGTTGCTCAAATCTCTCACATCAGAACCATCCGCATAGACGACGAGTCTAAAGATGTAGACATGGCATCCTCAGGGCAGAACATACTGTTATTTAGTGTTTCTTATGTTTAGTAATATATGTTTGGTGAGTTAAATATTGCACGTTAAGAAATTTGCATTTGGTTGTTAGACCAGGATGTTCGTACCAGGATGCACTCGCATGAAGAACGGGTCTTGCTAGTTCTTTCACTTCCCGGCTCATAAAAAAAGAGTCACTGTATAAAATTAAGTAAGATGGCTTTACATTTGTCCATGGAACATGGAAAACTAACCTTGCTCAGTATCAAGCCAAGGTAGCGGACATGTTGGTGACGTGCATTGTGCAAGACGAGAGCTGTAGTTCACTGAGAGGTTTCACACAAAACTAAAAGGATGGATCTTTGCCAAACCTACGACATTCTGCAACTTTCTGTATTTGCAAACGATATCAAAAGAAATGGTCTCTCGCTGTTTATTACCGTACATATTCTTTCAGACATAAGGTCCCATGGGGAACACAGAAAAGTGACTTCATATAACATTATCTCAGAGCTGTTACTTGAATCTGACACCTGCATTCTTTGCTATTCGTCTTCACTTTGATCAGTAATCACAAGTCTCTGAAATCACAAAAAAAACCTTCTCATGTTTTGTTTATCTATTTTACACTCGTACATTATTGATTCATTCTTGAGATGCCAGGATGGCAGATACATGTCATTGCACTGACATCATTCTCCTATTTAATCATAGATGTACAGAAGGGTTTAACAGGGATGCACAGGTTCAGATGTAGGTTTATAGAATGCATTTGGTGTGTTTTATTTAGATGAGATGAAATGGACTCGCACAGACCTCGCAGAAAGGTTCAGCTCGGGCGTTAGATAATGTGGACACTACGTTTGTCACCTGGGCCCTGAAAGCAGCTTTAACAAACTCTGAGCCTGAGTTGCCTAACCCTTAGTTCAATCAACTGACTATGCTCACTCTTGTTAAGCTTGTGTGTGGTGAAGCTTGTGAAACAGCCTCTCTGCAGACGGCAGAATGCCTTTCTATCCATCCTATTGCTGGAATGCTGTTGCTTGTAGAGCTGCTGCATGAAAGGAACGGCTTTGAAGGTTGTGTATCCACAGCAGTATACAAACGGTACAGAACACGGTCTTAGGAAACGATGCACACAGGTCCCCACATACTTCACATACTGTTTACACACAAGAACACTGTGCAGCTGTTCTCCTAAACCTTCAAAGATGCTTTAAGATCACCCAGCTCTCCAGCTCAGATCCCGCTTAAGCCGACTTATTGACCTTCTTGCAGACAGGAGTTTGATCTTCGTGAAGGCTTTTCTGGTTTGTTTGACATCATGTTGTTTCCCTTCCTTTCTCTCTTCCTCGTTTACTATCCTTCCTTGCTGTCTGTCTTCTCTCCTACTCTCATACATCCTTTTTTTCTGATATACAGAAAACAGCTTCCGATGGGATTAGATGCTTGGACTGTCAGGGATAGCAGGATGGTGGAGAGGTGGAGGGTAAGAAACCACCTCCAGGGTACTTAGATCCCTGAGTCTGCAGGTGTCAGTTTAAGCACGAGGAAAAGCTCTGCCTCGTGCTGTTAGAGAGGAGACGCAGGAGAGGCAGCTGCCCTCCAGGCCCTGGAAATCAGCAACGGCTTAAAAATGTCAGATCTCCATGCTCCGGATTTATGTTTTAACCCAAAATGATTCATTAAAAGGTTATGTAGAAATACTAGACTTCAGAACTGCTGAACTACTGTGTTACTTTTCTTTCGAAGCAGAACTGTAAATTCACTTTCATTCAAGATGCACAGCAATTCAGTTTGACCCAGACTGCCTGTTTAGTCCGAGTTTAATGAGTCCAGCGGCTCAGCCATGAACCGGTCTCTGGTTTGTGGTATTTAGATATTTGTGGTTTAGGTTTCAGTCCCAAATTGAATCTTGGGCCAATGACCCTTTATGCACTGTTACAGGGCAACTGTGGCTCAGTGGTAGAGCAGGGTCGTCCTTCAACAAGAGGATTAGCGGTTCGATCCCCCGGCTCCGCTAGTCCAGTTAACCCCAAATTGCTCCTGTAGCTGTGGTGTATGAATGGGTTGAATGTTAGTCCTGATGGGCAGGTGGCACCTTGCATGGTAGCCTCTGTCATCAGTGTATGAATGCATGTGAATGGTGACATGTGTAGTGCTTTTCTCATCTTCCGACCACTCAAACACGGCAAGTACAGTCCATTTACCATTTACAATATAAGTACCGACCGCACTGCTGTCTATTTCCATTTGAATTATGGTAGCAGCTATTATATGGTGTAAGTGTGTCAGGGAGCAAAAGAAAGAGTGAGCATTTGATTTTTCAATCCACTATTTCCTGTATAATGATATAAAAGTTCTGGATCAAGTCTGCAAAAATGTTGGAACAAATGTTTCTCAGAGGCAATATATTGTCATAAAACACAAAAATGCATTAGTCTGATGGGAGAAAATGTGATTAAAAAAAATTGCAGTCCTGCAAAATAGATTTTCCCATAAAAGAACAGATTGCTTGTGGTCCAGCGCTGGTCCAAAGGTGGAAATCAATCAAAACCTTCATCACTACACGTTTGAGTACTGCAACTTTTTGAACATTATTAAATGTATGTACCGTAGTGCTTTTACATTTGTACCTTTCTTCTTTTGAACCGAGTAAGGCTGTGTCTGATAGTCATATTCTTATAAATAATGACATTAAAGCAGACCTGTACATTTGTATCATCTTTATGCAGACAGTTTCATCTTCATGTGAATCATTTCCAAATAATCTTCACTTTCTCCATGTTTCCATCCAGGGGGTAAACTTCATTCTTAAAAGTAAAACATGTATAAACCCATTGATTTATCTGAGAACAGGGTTGTATTTTTTTGTAGATTATATTTTGGGACTTTGGCCTTTTTTAATTGGATCAGCCGAAGATGGACCGTAGAGAGGGGCATGCAGCATAGGGTCAGAGTAGAACATGGTCTATGACGGAGGCACCCCACATCTGAAATGTGAATTATCTTACCAACTCTATATGCACTTTACATCACTAAGCAAATTTACTAAGTTTCAAAATATACATTCCTATGCAATAGCGTTCATATAATAAACGTATATGGTGAATTCTCTGACCGGGGAAACCAAAGAAGTGACGGCAGTATTGGAATAATGTAATGATGCTTTCTTGTTCTATTAATTCTGGCAGCTGTTCAAAATGCATGCATGAACCAGTTTCTCAGAATTTGTTTGCGATATGAATCTTTTTGCTTTCAATTATTTCTCAGGTGGTAGAATGATGATATTGGGATGTTTTGAAATGTGATTTTCAATGATAGGGTCAGCATCCAGAATGACTCCCAGGTTTTTGACCTGCTCACTGTTTTCTAGGTTGCGTGATGAAAGGTGTGAAGTTATTTCCGAGCGCAATTTCATTTTAATTTTTTGCCATCCAATATTAGCTCTATATCGCTTTCTCCCAATGGCCTTAGCCCAATCAAAAACCTGATAAATTGCGCCACAGACATGTGTGTGTTGTCTGCTTATGAATGCTACAATATATTCCGATTATTTGTATTACTTAGTGGGATCATATAGATTACAAAGTAGTGTATAATAATATAATGATACAGATTTAAAACTACTTTTGATTTTTAAATCAATACAAATTAAAATGTCTAATAATTTGAACTGTTGCATGTTCTTATGCAAATAACCACTATAGATCACCATAACAAAGTAAAAAGAAATATATATATATATATATATATATATATATATATATGAGATGGTCAGAACCAGGAGCCTTGTAAACTGTGCACCACTATTGGGATGTATAAGCTGGAATAGCTACACATTACATTTTTGTTTAAAAGGTGAAAATAGTATAGATAAAATGTTGCAATAAATTAAAATACTCTTTTTGAATCTGAGAGACCTTTGCCTGATAAAAACACTAATTTAATTTGTTTGAGAAAATTCTGAGGGAAGTGATCTTGTGGGATTATTCAGTTTATCAATGGTGAGGAAGAGATTATTGGCAATTAACTGGGAAGTGTAAGACTGTCTGTAACATTGTATTTCATTGTTATAAGAGTAGATTGCATTTTTATTTTTCATTAGTTTTACGCCACCTGTGCTTCGGCAGATTCTCTTCTGATTCCTCACATTCTTAGAATTCCTCCAGGGCGACTCATGGGGTCTGTAACCAGTTTTCACTGGTGCAACCTGGTCCAATACTTGAAATACAGCAGCAGAAAAAGCAATTACCATGTCATCACAGGAAGACAAAAGTAAAGTACACTGCTTCTCCTGGACAAACAGGTTGGCAGTGTTTTCATCAATGTGACGCTCCTGAACCAATTTGATAATTGGCTCGTTTGCAGTTACAGCATCGGTTAAAAAACGATACAATATATTATGGATAGCACTCAAATCTAATGGAGGACCTAATTTGTGAGTAGAGCAGGAGACCTGTTGTGTAAAATAAAAACAATCAACCAACTCTGAAAACTGTTTACTTATGTAGAGTGAGCCAATCGGTCAGTGGCCACAGCCCTCTAGCATCAGATGTGTGTGTGTGTGTGTGTGTGTGTGTGTGTGTGTGTGTGTGTGTGTGTGTGTGTGTGTGTGTGTGTGTGTGTGTGTGTGTGTGTGTGTGTGTGTGTGTGTGTGTGTGTGTGTGTGTGTGTGTGTGTGTGTGTGTGTGTGTGTGTGTGTGTACTGCCTCTACTGGCCTTAGTCATTATGACTGGAGTAAAGGATGAACTGCCGCTGGCGCTGCTGAGGGGCGGGGTTAAAGAACATGCTGGTGAGCTTGCTCTATGGGTCCCTTGGACGCAGAAGATCTGGATAATTTTAGACTCTCCAGAGTGCCATTTGGCTTCATGCGCCACTGAGCAACTTTCACAGGAATGAATGGAGCCCATCCTCCAACGTTGTATCCAGTTCTCTTTATACATCCATAGTCTATAGAGGGAAACCACAACTCAATGTTGACTTATTTTGTGTATGTACTTAACTCATTTACTTGACTTAAATTACTTAAAAACATCTTATTTTTACCCAAACTATCTTTTCCTAAACCAAGTAGTTGTGTTGCCTCAACCTAACTAAGTAGTAACGTAACACACTTCTATAAAAAAAAATTACGCTAAAGGGAACCCAGTGTGTTACAAAGTGACCCTAAGGGTGTCCGCATATGACGAGTTGGGAGTGAGAAAGTGTTGCCCACATTAGCTTTCCTGCTAAAGTCTTCTTCAACATGAAAACACATTTTGTCCGGCACCTGAGTTTATTGAACTAGATGCCAAACAAGGAAAAGTGCAGCATGTAAATGTACCTGCTAATGCCACTTTAGCGTGTTGAATATCTTACATCAGTCCTCCTATGGCTCATAAGCTACAGAGCAAGTTTGTTTACTTTGTCTTGTTTTCCCTCTGATGTTTTGCCTGCCAGCTGCTGTCAATCAAACATAAACACATATGTACCTCCGTCAACTGAGGCGAAAATATTTTTTTTAGCATTGACAATACATTTAAGTTCAGGCATTGATATTATTTTTGACTGCAAAAAGGGATGACTGAATATTAAGTCCAACTGAAATCACATCCATTCATTATTATAACGAGTAGTAGTAGTAGTAGTAGTAGTAGTAGTAGTAGTAGTAGTTTAGTACTTCCTATGTGTAGAGACTTCAGTCCATAAGAAAAGCTTCAGTAAAATGTCACACCTCATCCTCTGCACCATCATTCTCTTCCATAAAAGACTGTTGTTGACTCTGATTGTTTGCAAGGGCATTTGAAATCGATAAGTTAGAACAGCATCTCTTATTACTTATTACATGTCCACACCTTGACAGCAGCTTCTTGCCAGACCTGATGATGAGCGAAAACACACACACACACACACACACACACACACACACACACACACACACACAAACACACACACACACACACACACACACACACACACAGATGCACAAATAAGCACACCTCAAGGTCTCCTTCATGTTTGAGCGACCACAGAAATAATGTGCTGATGACACCTAAACAGATTGTGTAATTACTTTTGCCCTGGTGGCTCTGGCCTGCAACAGAGATTTCCAAGTCCTGAAGCAGGTTATTACCAATCCCAAATTGTAGTGTTTGGATGCACCTGGCAATTATCATGTAGTGCAAAGAAGCGAGTTCAAGTTGAGCTTCCAGGACAACAAAAGACTGGAGGAAAGAGGAGGCCTAACGGGGTTAAAGATTGTCGGCGACATGGGAGCTGGGAGTGCATCCGGTATTCACATTGTGATCCTTCTGTGCTCATTTGTTCTGCTGAAAGCCGGCAGGCAAAGGTCATCTTGTTTTTTTCTGGGGACTTCATGTTAATCATCTGCTAAAGATTATATATAAACTGTGGAGCACTGACAAGGTGGTAAATGTGGTTTATAAGCAGACCATCAGGCAGGTAGTGTTGGGCTAGTGGTCTAAATGAATCTCGACATATAAACTCTCTACTAATTTACTCATTTATTGTTATTTCAGGCGCATGCTGCCTTCAGGCTTCTTGGGACAAAATAGTATTTTCTTTTCTGCTCACCTGCTCAATAGAAGTAGAGGGAAAGTAAATAAATGGGTCGTGATCTTTTAGTATTTAACTGTGAGGGAATGATGGTCAGGCTCTTTTTAATTAGTGTCCAACTGTAGTTACAGAGCAGATTAATGTTGACTCCTCTGACTCCGGCTCACCTGAAGTTATAGTCCAGTCAGTAGCAGTGACATGATTAACTGCCAGAGTTACACCACTAGAGGTGTCCTCGTATTTAATGTTTCATCATTCCTCAGTCTATATTTTATATATTCTATATTCATAGTGATGACAATGACAAACCTGTAATGAATTTGGTTCCTAGTCAATAATCTGAAGTTTCCAAAAACAAGAATTTAATTTCAGTGTGAAACTCCCCAGTGGAAGCCAAGATGAACCTCGCTTCAGAGGTGTAAATAAAGAATCAGTGCTGTGCTCTCCTTTTGAGAAAGCCGGTTGTATTGGTGACAAATCACACTTGTTGAGAGAAATGACAAGAGGCGGTTATTACCAAACAGGGCACATGGTTGCAAATTGATTAATCAGGTGTAAGAAAAAACAGTTACCTTCCTCTGCACACCGTTTGCTCATAGTTGCAACGTCAAGGTGCATACTGCCACCTACTGGACATGATTGTATGATGTTAAACTTTAAAGTATTCAATCATATTCAATACCACACAGAATAATTAAATAAATCTTGCTTTCAAATTTAAAATGTACTAAAAGTGCAGCAGTATTACTGTTATTGGAATTGTGCTGGTAAACCACACTAATGCAATACAAACATATTTAATGAGCATATATGTTTGATATGTAAAATAATAATCACAAAATGGAAGTACATCAAATTTATATAAATTTGATGTACTTCCATTTGAACATTTTACTGAAACCATTTGGTTTGGCTTTTTGGTAAAGTTGGTAAAAACTGTGCAGGAAACAAACTTAAAAAGGTGATCAAACCAAAACTAACATCTGCATTTTGGAAAACTGAATAATTTCACCAAATACATCACATTGTATATTGTTGACATAATATCCCCACAGGAATGCTCCTACTCAAACTGCGTTCTATAGTGAGAACGGAGACAATATGTCAGGGAAATTATATATTATATATTTTACTAATTAGTCATGTACTGTATTTTTTCTCTATGTGCATTGGGAAGTAAAAACCGGTGGTTAAGGAAGAAAGTTTCTAAAGATTTCAACGTACAAGCAGGATTCTGTGGCACGATAAATAGTTTGAAAGCCAATAATGGTCCAGTATTCAGCAAACCTTTGAAACGAACAGTATTTGCGCATTCTATAAAAACATTTCTGAAAGGGATCTTTACCGTTTAAGCAATTGTTTTACTACTGGGAGCATCCAGGTTCATCCTAAATATTAAATTCACTGAGAAACTCAAGTGAAACTCTTTTTGTGGTAAACTTTCTTTTCTTTTTCTTTCAAGGCGACCTTGACAGTTGTTGTCGTTGAGGGATGAATAAGCATTAGCTACTCGCTGTTCCCCTCCACTGTTCCTCATCATTTCCCCAACAATGTCCCAGTCACAGCCCGACTCTGTCTCTGTCCCTCAGCGGAGGATTAGTCAGGTGAGGATTTGGCTCAACAGGTAGATTTTTTTCTATGCATCAAATCATGTTCACAAAGCATGCCGACCGTCTGAGGGATGCTACACAGTCCTGCCAGTTTATTTTTCAGCTGGGAAACGCACGCGTCCTGTCCTTGTAGTTCCTTCTAGAAATCTCACTGATGAGACCTCTCTGGTGGCCGCACAGCATTCATATTTGATTTCACCAGCACGAACGCACAGACAGAAATGGCAAGGAAACATTTACTGTACAGCTAGGTTAATGTTTAAGTCTGTTTACATTATAAGAGTTATGGGTTATTCATACTAGAGGTGAAGTGATACCATCCTGGCATCACTCTGATAGTCTTTGTTCTCCACAAAAGGGCATTCTCAAATTTAGTCGACTCTAATACAAGGCCTCAGCAGTTGGAGCCAAATAAGTGAGAATCTTCCAAAGTTACAGTTCATTTTACAAATTTCTCTTTGACTTTTGCAAGACAGGTTTTCTTCGCTCAGCTGTGGAGGGATATTGATAAACCAAGAAAATATAGATATACATTTCCAATAGTATTTCCGCCTTATAAAAATATGATGCATGTAGTTTTCATATATGATGATGCATGTAGTTTTCATATTTTAAATGCATTATATTTGTAAATGCATTATTCTTACACTTGGAAGAGCTGAGGACAATATTTGTACAATTATACAAGCTCATCAACCTTGATTTTTTTGTGGATGCTGGAAGGTGCAGCTGCTGGCGCTCTTGGGTTTGTGAGCTTTTCCCAGGCTACATTTACAGTGCTGGTGCTGTTGAGGTTCTGAGGCACTGAAACATCATAAATAAAGTGAGTACAAGTGATTGACTGTGTGCGTCACAGTTCCTTTTACTTTGAACTGGACAATATCTCCAAGTGAACTGCAGGGGCTTTAATGATCCAGCATTCTACTGGGACGGCTTTCTCTTGGAAGCAAAGAGGATATTGACCACGTCTCTGTGTCTCCATCTGTCCTTGACAGACGAGAGGGGGGGTAAAGAAAGATGGAGAGCCCGAGCTTCCCCACAGAGACCAGCACAGCTCACAGAAAACACAGTAAAATGTTTTTTCCAAGAGCATTGTTGTGTCATTGGTATTCTATAATTCACAAATGCACCCCCAGTAGTGAAATAAATAAATAAATACATTTTACATACATCATCAACGCGGATGTTTCTTTCCACCTTTCACCCTCTCTCATGGGAGTAAGAGAACCTGCATGGAATAACTGAGATTTCCAATGAATCTTTCATGTGCCAAGATGTTTTTTTTTTTTGCCCCTCCAGAGTCAGCTCATCTGCACTCCAGTTCCAGTGCAATTACTTTATTTTCTCCCTGGGACCAAACACATATACATCTGTTTATTTCCCCCATATCATATTGATACTAACCATTTTTCTTCTTCTCTTTTTCTCTACCTACAGCAACAGCACTTAAGCTTTCTCTGTTGGGAGGACCTGCTTGTAAAATGGGCAAAGACCTGTCCAAGGGGAAGTTGATAAGGCTGCATGAATATTTATGAGTGATGATCACAGTGGGCTATTATTATCAGTATACCTATATCTTCATGCAAGAAATGTAACGCTTGCACACATACAGAGCTCCAAATGAAAGTTGTCTTAAATCTCATCCTTGATGCGTCATTTCTTTATTTCTTTATTTTTTGTAAATATGACCTGAAAGCAGAGAGCGTTATGTGATGGGAGCCACAAAACTTGTCAAACTGTGAAACAGAAGAATCATCCGGGGGGGAAAAGTGACTAAGTATATCTCCATTATTCCCAATACTCCATGTTGACCTAAAGTGAGTACCAAGTTGAGTATACAGAAACTGTTTCTTGGGTGTTTTGTAAGATACGATGAAGCTTTTGAACATTATGATGTAATCAGCGTCCTACTTAGCTGCTTGCCAAACTTTAAAATCCGTCTTGGCTGTCTGTTTCTCTCTTTTTGTTTGTCTCTCTAAAAGAAAGCAGAAAAAGATAATAGCTGTGTCCAGACTTGCTTCATTCCCTCATTCGCTTCACTGCTAGAGCTCATCAGCACATGAACTTCTCTTTCCCCCTCAAGCCACAACCACTATCTGGTTGTAATATATTTCTTGTGTGCCTTTCCTGACATCTAGTGGAAAAAAGGGAACATGGTCTTTACTTTGATATTCTATTCTAGTGGAGAGTTTCAACTCAGTTTTGTGTTCCAATAAAAAGGCTTTCCTGCTGAAAGTACTGTTACCTCAGAGGGATACGTTGAGTATCAAAAATATACCATAAAATGTTTTCTCCTCAACGAGCAGCAGAAGTATTAATGTGTGAGTGTCTTAAACTACTCGTGCATTATAATCAAATGTCCTGATGACCATTTGTATGCAACAGTACAGTCCTATGGCAGAGATGTTTTCTGTTTATTGTGGATCAGCATTTCACATTCAGAAGATTGGCTTTGAGTGGCACTTAGAAAAAAGTTGACATGCAGAACTTCTCGTTTCTTTCTTAATTGTCCATGAATAACAAACGCTAAAAGTCCAACCACATCGCATTTATCTTCCAAACTCTGCAAAAAGTTATAGGACAGTTTCTTCCTTTCGTTTCATGGTTATGAAACTCCATCATATTGTGATTTGTTTACATTTTACTGTCCATGTTTCAGCCATTGCTGTGATGCACTGGGCATGATTTAGGGTTCATGTTGCCTTGATCAAAGTCCTTGTTCCTGTGTTGTGGAATAGGGGTTCATCATACACCAGTGGGATTTTGACTGACTTTCACGAGCCACTCCTCCTGCACGCTTAAACCAATAGTTTGAGATCTGGTTTTACTGGAAGTGTGATTACTGGCACGGGCCAAGGCCATAAAACCAACAGTGAACAGCAGACAACAAACAGTCGCTCTGAATGTAGAAGACATGACGTGGACATAGTTTATGAAAGTCTTTCGCAACAACCGTGTCAATATTGTCACTGTAAATAATCATTTACAGGCTCTTCAGTGCAGTGGGAGATTCGGACTCTTGAAAATAAACTTCCAAATTGTTTCCTCCTCCAAATTGTTCAAACAAAACATCGTCTTTGAGAGCTTCTTGAGTTGCATCATCCTTCTCAGGTGGCTCTCAGGCCAAGGTTGTTATAGTTTTTGACTTTTTTTTGAAGTTTTTTTAAGTTTGCTAGTTTTCATTTTCAGTTGTTCAGAAAGGTTTAGTTTTATTACATATTCATACAAAATGCATGGTTGGAGAACTGTGTAGAAATGCCGATAATGTTTATTCTTCACGCTAACACCTCATGAAATATCAAGTTAGATGTTTGTGAACTTCCTCAATGTCATGATGGAAATTCATGTCTCCTTTTTTTCATGGATTTCTTTTGAACCAGGTGATATTGTTTTTATTTTAGTTTACTATAATAACTCAAAACTTGAAATATTTCAGATCTTACAACTTGTCTTATTGAATAAAGTGTATTTAATGTATTTAAAATGTGTTATTATTTTATGAATATTGTTTTTCTCCATTCTTCTCTGGGTGTTTTTGATTTGTTGCAATTTACAAATTGGCTTCTGTGTAAGCATTTGATTTTTGAGATAATTGCACCCAAAGGTCGCGTTAGCAACTGCTCTGGAGCTTCCTCAGCAGATACAGTTGCTCGGTTGTCTTGGAGCTGTTGCAACGTTCAAATGTTCTTTGAACTTCTCTTCTGTGATTGATTAAAAGCTTCAAAACAGCTGCTGAATGGACGAATGGAGTGATATCGTCTCGTTGTTTCCAAGGTCACAGCTTAACTCCATCAATATATCATACTGTATATTCATTGTTGTTTTTTGACTGCCTAAATCACAAAGTGGGTTCTGATTCAGTTCCATACAGGGATAACACAGTTGAGAAAAAAAGCCACCACAAACAAAGTCAAATGGACAGTGAGTATAAATGCACATCCTCACAAACTTACTGAAATTTAAATCAATTTTAGTTGCATGTACTACTGAAAATTATACAGCATGCCTTGGTGACACTTGCCTTTGGTCAGATATGTGTATCTGTGTTCACATTGAACACATACTATTGATTGATGTTGATTATTATAAGTGTGTATTGGTAGTTTCTGAGCCACTGTCTGCTCCTACAAGGCTCAGAAAACCTCATCCACCTGCTGACCTCATCCAGTGCAGTCCGGTTATTGTGAACTTTGGATGTGGTTACGTCGGAACTGTGCAGATAGTCAAACACTACAATAAATCACACATTTGCACTTCAGCACAAAATGGCACATGGGTTAAATATTGCCTTAGTAAAGTATTCTTTCTTTTTTACTCTTGAAAAAAAGAACACATCTGTTTTTTATTGATTTATTAAATACCGTTATTTCTCAATCTTTTTAGTCCAATTATTTGTTTATAGAGTTTGTACTAAATTACATTGATGGTAGAGTGCAACACGTAATAATCCATCAACCAATAGATTACAACAACTTGATCCAGGGAGTTTAGGTCATCTGACTTGGAGCACTCATGAGCAAAGAAGAAAGTCCATGTGATTTTACTCTACAGGTTTTGAGAAAATTAAAGGGAAGATCAGCTGCTCAAATGACATTAATATTAATAATTTCTTCATATTTGATACAAAATCATGTAGTTTTTATCAACGTTGGGGATCAAAATGTTCCCATTGTTTATGAGAAGAATAAAAATGGGTGGGGATGAACACTTTAAATGCATCAACATGGTCTCATGTAATATTTTGGAAGTAGAATTATGCTTAAATAATTAAAATACAACGTGTGTACTTATCACATATTGTGTTCAGGCTTTTTATCACATAATGCGTTCTGGCTTTTTATCACATATTGCACCATAATTATAATGCACCATCATTATCACATAATGCGGGGAAAGGTGGGGTTTGTTTGTTTATGAAGTTCAATTGCAGTCAAATCACATGAATTTTGACATGGGCATATGAACAAGAATACAGTGAAAGTTTACTATAAAAGAAACTTTCAGCTCAAATTACACAGTTGTATTCATTATTTCCTCACATTTTAACTATAATTGAATCTCAAATTTCATGTGAGTTTATTTATGTATTTGTTTTTTACTGTACAGTTTCTGAGATGATTAAAGGGAAAGTCAGTTAAAATTGTATTCATAAACAAAACTGTACAGTCAAATCGCATGGAATTATACATTGGAAATAGTTGGGGTCATCCTGAACCTAAATATATTAATTGTTTTTATTTTGATCATTTTTTAACTTTCGAGCCCACTTTTCTAATTGAGTACAGTATATTTATTATTATATTTGAATTTCATATGATGTGCAGCATAATGTTGATATCTAATTAGACAATGTATTGCTTAATTCTATCTTCGTGCTTTTTGGGCTATCTAAGCACCCATACGAATACACCTTAAAGTGGCGGCTGCGTTGACCGAAATTTTGCAGATGACTGCTCACTTGACCACAGTCGGTCACTGAGCAGGACAACAAACGCATCCCTCTCTCTGCAATTCACAGGTACGCGAACAGCCTCACAGGTCATGAGACCTTCACTGACCGCCTGAACTCAGTAAAATACCAATACTCTTATCTTGAACAACTTCTTCCACAATAACACTCATAACGGGTTAACTCACTTAGTCCGTTTAAATGTTTTTAAATAAAATATGAAAGACATTGTCTTGCGCGGGTGACCTAATAATAATTGAACATGTATTATCAGGGTCAGGGCGGCGGCTCGGCGCTTTACACCTGAACGCGGATGTTTTCAGCGGCACGATGACGCAATGTTGCGCAATCGGCGCTGCATGCCACGGGACATTTGCTGCTTGTGTCAGCACAACTGAGGCGCGGGGAGCCGGGAGCCGGTGAGGGTTACCGCCGCAGACACACACACACACACACACACACACACACACACACACACACACACACACACACACACACACACACACACACACACACACACACACACACACACACACACACACCCCGCCCTTCACAATTCAACATAAACCAACCATCGTGAGTTTGGCATCACTGACCACAGGTGTTTTTATGGGGCTTTTAAACCAATGTGTGCAAGCTGTCGCAGGGTTCACGTCCATACACGTGGCTGTGATAGTCCACAGATCCTAGTCCTCATATGATTATTCATAGATTCATAGACGCCCCCCCCGTGTCCTCATGTTGGGCGCATCCTAATGGGACAATCTCCTCCACGCGCCCTGTTATTTAAAGAGCGCACCCACTCTGTCTGAAACCTGCACTCTGTCAGAGAGTTAGTAACCCCTGGTTTATAATTAACCCGTTAATTTGCCAGACTACAGTGGAAGTGTAGAATACTATTCAAAATACAATACAATACAATACAAAAAATTGTAAGACCATCATGGAAAAAGGTACAGTATGAGCAGAGTGAATGTGGATAAATTTTTTTATGTGAAGACCTGATTGACACGTGTCTTTAGGTCTGATGCAACTTGACTGTTGGAGCTGCCACATGTTGTTTTGTGCTAATTTGTTCATTCGGCTGGTGGAAGTAATCCTGTTGGAATGTGTCAGTGGTTTGAGTGTTTTTTCCCCCCCTGTAGCTTTGGTCTGCTTGAACGTTACCCTGCAGTTATCCTAGTGCTTAGTGAGTAAGCAGGTAGTGGACTGTGAAGACATTGCATTTACCTTTGTTAACATCTTTGCACTGGAGGATTGGAGGTTAGTGTCACCACGCTGGGCTGCTGGCAGCTTAGCAAAGCGGTGTCTGTGGATGTAAAAGCAACGTTATTTCAATATGTCCTGAAGCATTGCATTATCTGCTGAAGTGGTGGCTTTTTGTTTGGTTTTGTAACCAGACTAATGGTTAATCTGTGTTTTGAAGAACTTTATCTCATAAATTATGTATTTACATCCATTTCTGTGAAATGTCACTTTCAAATCGAATGACTGGCATAGTAGTTTCTTCTTAAAACTTGTTTGGTTGCACATTTTATGTCGGGATATAATTGCTAAGATAAACATATTGACTACTTTGTATTCTGAACTACCTGATAGATGATTCACAGGTTCTTGACCTTTGTCACATATTCTAGAGGCAGTAGTAGATGTTTTGTTACGTTTTTGTTTGAAATTCCTCTTTTGACAATGATTATTGTTTTATTTGTTTCCAAATCCCTTTTTGATAATCTAATCTGGACACGTTTGTGCTTCACAGCTCGTAGCAACATGACAGAGTTTTGGAAGGAGAACTCCAAGACTGCCACGGTGGAGGAGATGATGCTGGACACGCGTGCCAAGGAGCTGACTCAGCAGGAGCTGCCCGAGATCCTGTCCATGCTGCCCTGCCTGGCTGGATTCAGAGTGCTGGAGCTGGGAGCCGGCATCGGGTGAGCGCACAGCTGCTGTAGACTAGTCTGTAGTACTGGATGTGTGTGACCAGGGTTTTCAGGGTCTCTATAGCAGAAGGCAATGTCAAGTTTTGGTGATACGATTATGTCTTTTAATGTTATGATGTCTAAAAATGAAAATGTGGTTCTGCACTTAATGAAGATGGTGAGGTAGATTTATACTGGCGTGTCTCTCCAGTCGTTACACCAGCCACCTGCTGACCAAGGCCTCCCATGTGACGGCTGTGGACTTCATGGAGAGCTTTGTGGAGAGGAACAGGCAGGACAATGGTCACCATGGCAACGCTACCTTCATCCAAGCTGATGTCACAAAGCTGGATATACCCCAAAACAGGTGTGTGTGTGTGTGTGTGTGTGTGTGTGTGTGTGTGTGTGTGTGTGTGTGTGTGTGTGTGTGTGTGTGTGTGTGTGTGTGTTTGTGTGTGTGTGTGTGTGTGTGTGTGTGTGTGAACACCTTACATTGTTATCCATGCAGCGCTCTCGGGACGGCAGGACAGATATGACACTCAGTCCGTCACTTGGGTCCAGACTGACAACTATTAGATGGATTGCAAGGTGGTTCAGACACATGTATTGTCCGCAGACGATGAAGCCAACTGTCTGACCCCTGACTTTTCCTGCTGTTGGATCAATGAGACATTCATGCCCACCATGAGGAAGGATTGTAATCATTTTGTTGATGCCCAGTTTCCATTTAGCGCCATCATCCGGTCCAAACCTTCATTTGTCTGCTGATGTCAGCATTTAGCAAAGTACAGCCTCTCAGTGCATTCTGCTGGAGGACAAATGACGGACAGTAATGAACTAGTGCCACTTACAGCCATTAAATACGCTGGCCATTCGCTGGACTTTCGACTGAAACCAAAATACTGGCTTTATTTAGATAAAAGAAAGCAATTTCAGCGCTTTGTTTTATTTTGATGTATCCATTTATTGTGCCCCTCAGCATTGACTTCATCTTCTCTAACTGGCTGCTGATGTACTTGAGCGACGAGGAGCTCAAGTCCTTCATGGAGAAGATGTTGGGCTGGCTGCTGCCCGGCGGCTTTCTTTTCTTCAGAGAGTCCTGCAACCACCGCTCAGGTACTGAGCTCACGATAAAACATCCACATCTTTCGCTCATCAATAATAATGATTTAAACATAAAAACAACTGAATCTGACTCAAGAAAATGTATTTTTCAGTTGACTGTGAATGTTCAGCAACAGCAACATCTTTTTTTGAAAACAATAAGGAGAAGAAAGGATTTGTTTTAACTTGTATATTTGAACCAAGGTGACTCCAAGAGGGACTTCAACCCCACCTGCTACCGCACTGAGGCACAATACAGCCACATTGTCTCATCACTTTCCGTGGAGGAGCATGAGGGGGGCCAAATGTTTGGTTTCGACATCGTGTTGAAAAAGAAAGTTCAGACCTATGTCGAGGTAGGCGTTTAAGTATTGTAGTGAAACCAAAGCTGTGTGAGATGTAGGTGTGAGGATGTGTTGTTAACCCATCCTGACCCCTGTCCATCCCTCCTGTTCTCGTGCTTCTCCTTTTCCAGATGAAAAACAATCCGAATCAGATCTGTTGGCTTGTGGAGAAGGTTCCCCGCTCCTCGAGCACCGACAGCGGATTCAGCACCTTCCAGCAGTTCCTGGACAACCAGCAGTACACTAACCGCGGCATCTTGCGCTACGAGAAGATGTTCGGGGCCGGTTACGTCAGCACAGGCGGGCCCAGCACCACCAAGGTAGGAATAATGTCTGGAAAACACCAAAGACGTTGGCTGAAAGGAATCAATAGGTGCTTTTCGGTTGGTGATAATGTTCGCTAGAGCAGTGTTTTTCAACCTTTTTTGAGCCGCGGCACATTTTCTACAATAAAAAAATCCCACGGCACACCAACAACCTAAAAAGCTACAAAATGTCACATTGTAGCATAACACAGCATATATGGTAGGTAATTATTGTGCTACCTACTGGCATGGAAGAGTATTCAGTGGTTCAAGTAAACCAGATCGCTCCATCAGACAAAAAAAAAAAAGTGTTATCACTTTGTTAGAAAAATGAAAATAAAGTTGTGCAAAAAAGAACTAATATTTAGTTACGACTAAATATCTTATTGTGGAAAACAATAAGCTATTGCAAAACAAAACGGAATGAGTGCAGATGTGTGAGCATCACGTTGTATCAGTATTAGAGCTGCTTTCCTCTACACATCTTTTTAAAACGGGGTTGTAGATTTGATACGGCTCTCAATTCATGCTCCATGATGAGAGACACAACAGCAGAAAGCCGACCTCACAGAGATCTCATAAAGATCGGCTTTTGGCGAAATGCCAAGAATCGGCGCATGCGCACGTGTAACCTGTTAACGGCGGACGGTGAACATTTAAAACCAGCATTTCCTCTTGCGCCACACCTGTAATAAATACCGCCCCAGTTTGATAAATACTGACTTAAAGGAAACACGGTGTTCATTTATTTTAATGACAACCACAAAGTGAGCAGGCTTTATCACTGCAGGGTATTTTTCAGGCTTTTGGAAGAATATTTCCAGAGCCTCTCTAAGTCAGAAACGTCATTTGTGGAGCTCGAGTTTGTCTTGACCTGCAAACACATGAACTGTTAGGCTTTAAAAGTGAGAGCTCATATCTTAAAATACTGATAGCTTCAGCAGCAAATCCCATTGTGAAAAGCACGCAACATATTTTTCGCCGCTCTCTCTCTCTCTCTCTCCGCTGTGTCTCACCTGTGCAGCGCATCAGGCGGAACTGCGCGTGCGCGACACAGAGCAGAGCAGAGTTGTAGACGCGACCCAGAAATGACATGCTGTGTAGATAAGATCAATAACATAGGGCCGTTTAGTTTGTTTAATAGCAGAACAAGGTGCAGACCTGTTCTATATTACTCTTCCAGCCACTATATTGCAGCTCAGACGCTCAACAATAGAAAATAATTTGCGGCAACTAAATAATATTTTTTTGGACCAATTAAGTGAAATTGGACATTTTCCCACGGCACACCTGACGATCTCTCACGGCACACTGGTGTGCCGCGGCACAGGGGTTGACAATCACTGCGCTAGAGCATGAAATAAATGTACTACTCAGGTCCACTACTTTGATCCAGATTGAAATATCTCAGAATTAGTTGCCATGATATTTTCTACCCACATTCAAACCAGCCTCGGGATGAATTTTAATTAAGCAATAAGGTACGAGAGGCAGCACTCTCAACCAATCAGAATGCTTGATTTCATCTACGTATTATAATAACCGTTAATCTTGCATCGAGCAATTAATTTGTCTTAATACTTCGGTTTATGATCAATTACCAGCTAAACTAATGACACGCCCATCAGCCTCAGCTGTGCTTTGTGTTTAGTGCCTTATTTTTTATTTATTTAAAAGCTTTTCATGCCAACATGCGAAACTACTTTGGATAAACTAAAGAATTAAGCTTTTTTTCTTTGCTGACAGGAGTTTGTGGACCGGCTGAACCTGAAGCCCGGGCAGAAGGTTCTGGATGTTGGCTGTGGCATCGGTGGAGGAGACTTTTACATGGCTAAGGTGAGAGCCTCGGCATCTGGGATTGTTAGACTGACTGTTGTGATGATGGGGACATTTTATAATTAAAGGCACTGCAGCGATGGCAATGGTTATATTACTTTTCAGACGTTTGGAGTGGCGGTGCTTGGGCTGGACCTGTCGGACAACATGGTGGACATCGCTATGGAGAGGGCGATCACTGAGAAGTTGCCATCAGTACGTCTTATTCTACTGGTTTAAATACCTCAGATAATGGTTTGATTAATATATATAATGTATTTATTTATTGTTATCAGTAATGGCATGCACTCTACTTCAGGTCCAGTTTGAGGTGGCCGATGCCACTAAGAGGTCATTCCCTGAAGGTTCCTTCGATGTGATTTACAGCAGAGACACAATCCTGCACATAGAAGACAAACCCGCCCTCTTCAAACGCTTCCATGTGAGCATCTACTCTCATACTTTAAACGGTAGCATTAAGTTGTTTCATTGACTTCCAACCCTCTTTCATTTTGTAGCTCGTAGGAAGTCTGGCAAATCTAACAAAACGCATGCACAAACTACGTCAAACACTTTTATGTGACTTAATAAGGTCTAACTAAACCGCCTTTTTTTTCATTCACCTCGTTCTTTGTGTCCAGTCATGGTTAAAACCAGGCGGCAAGTTGCTTATCAGTGATTACTGCAGCGGGGAGAAGCCGTGGACACCGGCGTTCGAGGTCTACGTCAAACAGAGAGGCTATGTCCTCTACACACCATCAACGTATGGCAAGGTAAATATACAGTAGAGCCTGATCATGCAACAGTTTGTGGAAGGACCACACTGCCCTATGGAGGTTTCAACCTTTTGGTACTATTATGTAACCAGATTGGGACACAAATTATCGGAACTATGTTGCAATGTCTGTTCGCACAATTTACTATTCAATATATAAACAAAGTGATATCTCCGTGAATTTACCACAGATATGTCAGTATTGGCATATATGTTGAAAGAATTATGAGTCGAGAAATGCCAAAGATATTTTAATGCAGAATATAGAAACAGTGTCACCATTACATAGTTTGTCCACCAGATAAGATAAGATAAGATCAAATAAGATGATCCTTTATTAGTCCCACAGTGGGGAAATTGCAGGATTAGAGCAGCATTGCACACAAGAGACACATAGTAAATAAAAATCAAGTAATATAAATAAACAGTAATAAAAACAGTAAAGAAGAAGAATACAGTAGCAATATTAAATTAAATATACAGACGGAATAAAGAAAGTATATAAAAGTACTCAAATGTATTTATATTGCTAGCACTGACAATTACGTTTTGAAACTGTACAGTGTCGTGCTCCTCTTCCCTCACTGTGCAGTGAAAAGAGAAACGTATGTATAACATATTAATTAATTAATATATAATATATATATATTAATATTAATCGTTTTAATGGTTTCCTGACTGTGCACTGTGCACTGATAGCCATCTAACAATTGCACAAACTTCCCTAAAAGACAAAAAAAACAAGTCGTAGTAAATGAGCTATAAAACATAACAAGGATGGTCCTTAGAACTGTTAGTGAAGATAAGATTTCATGTTCAGTTAAGATCTTAAACTATTAAAGACGGTATACTTTGAATGAATCCTTTGTCTGCTTTGCCAAGTCCCCAGGCACATTGTGTAACTCAGTCTGCCCTGTAGATGTATTACTATTGTCCACCAGCTGGCGGCGCTGATTGTCCGACTACTTCACCCCTTCTGTCTCTTCTCCTGTAGTTCCTTCAGGAAGCTGGTTTCTGTAACGTTCAGTCAGAAGACCGGACCGCCCAGTTCATCCAGGTCATAAAGACAGAGCTGCAAAGAGCAGAGCTCATCAAGGAAGAATTCATTCAGGTTAGTGTGCAAAATCTGTCAACTTACTAAAACAAACTATACCTTAATGTGTCTCCAAATTCTTTGAACAACTGCTCACCATGCTTGCTCCTGTCCCCTGCAGGAATTCTCTGAAGAGGACTATTTGGCAATAGTAAACGGATGGAGGGAAAAACTAAAACGTTCCAGCAGTGGAGACCAGCGATGGGGACTCTTTTATGCAACAAGAGATTGAGTGCTTGCACTAAGATTTGAGAAGATAATAAAAGAAAAAAGGGAATGTTTCTTTATGATCTATGTTTTGTTAGCAACGTTAACAATTTGAGAAGAAAACATGCAGTGTTTGTTAAGTGAGAGGCTGTCCAATGTGATGAGGTTAATAAATATAAAAAGTCTGTGTGTACATGTGTGTATCATACCTGCAAACTTGTCACCTTTCGGCGAAATTCGCCGTTTTGAAATGAAAATATGTCATCCACGTGAATCGTGTAGATCCGAAGAGTTTTTGTTTTTGGGAGGGGGGTCAAATCGGAGGGGGTCAACTCGCCCAGCGTTTCTGAGATCAGAGTGAGACACGAAAAAAGAGAGCGTTGTGCTCTTCGCAAATAGAAGATCTTTGTGTCGATTCTTGGCCAATCAGCGTTAAGATGTCTACAGCCGCTTCATTTCCCTCCCACCAGTTTTTCAATAGCAAGCTAGTCAATTTGCTATCATGTTAGCTAACGTTGTTGGGAGAGACAGCGAGTGGCGTCAGCCAGGAGCAGGAGAGCGGCGACTCAGCGGCACTGAGGTTCTACCTACGGACACTTGACTACATATAAGGAGAGGACAATGAACATTTTATCCAACTTGTATTTTAATTAAAAAACAAGTGGCCCAAATGAGTTTCCTCCGTAGGGTGGCCGGGCTCCTGTTTATAGGGTTTAAGATCTACGTGTAGAAAAAAGTATATCCTCCAGTTAATTATAATCTATATAGTTATGCATATATATATATATTAGTTATGCGGTTATAATCGCTGTCACACTCGAGAGAGGTGTGCATGTTCAGGTTTACCTGGTGGAAACATTATTCCAGTGTTCTAGACTAACAGTGACGTCTCCTCAAAGTAAAGTGGTATAACAGTATGACATAATATGGTTAAAATAAAAAGGCTGGCAGATTATACAAATTATGGCATATAAGTGTAATATTATGAAGTCACTTAGAAATTTCCTTATTTTTCAAAGAAAAGCACAGTTTTTTTCAATGAAGATAACATTAAATGAATCAGAAATACACTATACATTGTTAATGTGGTAAATGACTATTCTAGGTGGAAACGTCTGGTTTTTAATGACATATCTACATAGGTGTATAGAGGCCCATTTCCAGCAACTATCACTCCAGTGTTCTAATGGTACATCGTGTTTGCTCATCGCATAGAAGACTAATGGATGATTAGAAAACCCTTGAAAACCCTTGTGCAATTATGTTAGCACAGCGTAAAACAGTGATGCTGGTGAGAGAAGCTATACAACTGGCCTTCCTTTGAGCTAGTTGAGTATCTGGAGCATCACATGTGTGGGTTCCATTATACTCTCAAAATAGCCAGAAAAAGAGAACGTTCATGTAAAACTCGCCAGTCTGTTCTTGTTCTTAGAAATGAAGGCTATTCCATGCAGGAAATTGCGAAGAAACTGAAAATTTGTCTGGGTGACCCCAAACTTATGAACGGTAGTGTGTGTGTATATATATATATATTTGTTCACTTGGGTATTGCCAAAAGAAGAAATAAAACCCATAATGATCATAGTTTGTCAGCTTCTCGACGAGTGGCGCTGTTCGTCACTGACTCGGCCGCCACTGCGCCCCCCGCTGGTGTCACCTTTTTCACCCCTCATGAGTTTGCAGGTCTGGTGTATATATATTCCGTTAGTTACAGAAAAAAAAGGCAACAATATGTAATCAGATTACTGATACATTTAGTTAAAATTAGGATTTTAGCAGGATTCCATTTAAAAAAATACATTTAAAATAAAGAACAATGTACTATGCACATCTATACGTATTACAACATTTCAGGACAACAATTACATTTACAATGGACAATTACACTATTACATGAGACATGCAAATTGCTTTGTCCTCGACCTCATTGGCAAAACCAGTTGTTTGACATTGTTAAAGTGACACTGACTTTGAAAGAATATATAAGTTGTTCTGAAAGCAATAAAATGCACCTACAGTCTTCCTTGGTTTGGTATGATATGGAGATAAATCCAGGCCATATGTTTTGTTCATTTGAAGAAAAAAAAGATTTGAACCTGAAAAATCAAGTTTTGTTGTTGAACTTTGAAAAAGAATAGATTTCTTCAGCTTTCAGAAACAGATTTTATATTTTCAACTTTCACTCTTTTCTTTTTTCCAGTTTCGAATCTTTTTTTTTCGGGTTCAAATCTTTTTTTCAGGTTCAAAACATGTTTTCAGATTCAGACTTTTGGCCCGGATCTGTCGTGGGGCGTGGCCTCATGAGTGACAGCTTAACAATGAAGGCTGAGAATCAGCCTCAACCACGTTGCCTTCAAGTAACGTGGGTCCGCGAGAACTATGACTCACTATACCCTCATACAGCATATTCACGGGATTGGCAGTGAACTAAATTGACGCCAGTGACACAGTTATGTTTAGCAAGCTGTTTTAGGCCATACTTGGCATGAATGACAGTATAAGAGCAATAAACTATGCCAGGTTGTGCCGTTCAAAAACTACGCTATATCTGACGTTTCGCACCACTGTGAACACAGCGTGTCCCTGCGATGCCGTCCGGTGTGTGAGATGAACTGGTTTTGAATTAACTGGTTTATTATTTTTTGCGTGAGCCAGATGTTCCGCTGAGACTATGAACAGATCAGTTTGCTTTAAACTTCACTACCCGTTCGTGAGGCTGTCCTTGAGACGCTAGGACACGTAGCAAGGACAAGAGTGAAAGTGAAAGTTGGTGGTGGTATTTAAAACACTCACGTCAATAAGTCCTTTACAAAACGCTGTTGTCCGTCATATATGTGTATTACAATATACATATATATATATATATATATATATATATATATATATATATATATATATATATATATTGTTTTTTATTAATCTGATGTCAAGTTGATGCCTGTGCATTCATACACCTGTCAGATAAATATACTGAAACACCGCGGAGAGATGACGGTCAGCTGTGTAAATATGATCCGCACAGATTACACTGTGTGCTGTTTCACATCGCTAATGTTTTATATTAAAGAAGACTACGGACTTTCATCTCTATCATCATAACGATAGTCACTTGTGCCCACAGTGGCTGCTGTTGAGCAGGCCTGGACTGGGACAAAAATTCGGCCCTGGACTTTTTGGTCCAGACTGACCCACCACAATCCGCGCGCAGATACTGTGCCAACTCGGTCCGTTGATATACTGTACATATAATCACACAAGCCCTTAATAATACTACTATACTGAATAATATCCATTGATATTCTGGAGCATTGAATAAAATAAATGATGACTACACAGTATGTTGCTCACTTGCTCTTAAGAAGGATACTGGAGAAAGGATTTAAGATTCAAGAGTGTTTATTTATACAAATACTCATACAAATACAAATAGAACTCCCTGTGAAAGACAGAAACAAAAGATGTTATTAATATCCATTCAAGTTGTCAAGTGTTGACTAAAATAAATGTATAATAGATAGCCAAGAAAAGAGTGTATTGCTCTTACAAGGAGGATACTGGCTAAAGTACATCAGGACAGTGGCACTGGAAGACAACTGTAGGTCCCTCACAAAGCACACACTGGAACAAATATAAAGCTCTCCTCAGCCCTGTGAAAGACAGACAACATTATTGTAACAGTAGTTAATCAGTGTTTCATTAGTTTTAACTGTATAATGTGAAATGGGTCATTGTCTACTTGTCTCTTATTTGATGTAATTTAATCTGAAAACTTCCATAAATAAGTGTTCAAAAAAAGAAAAGCAAGGACAATAAACCATAAACACTGACAGAAAAAAATAGGTAAAGCATAGTTGAACAAATTGGACAGTGGGCTTGAAGAAAGTGTATTGATACTTAAAACACTTTAACTCTGGTGACCTGATTTGTAATTATAAAAATTGTGAAAAAGCAGATCTGCATGCTCAAACCACAGCACCATAAAATAGTGGTTAATTAATCAGGATAGTATATCATTTTCCAACACTTTAGAACTAGATTTACACCACACGCTATCTATTATGTCAAGTAAAGTTCATAGACAACGTTTCTGAACATTTAGTGAATGAGTGTTTATCCACAACATGTTAGCTAGCACACTCTCCTGCTATCACCACCACCACTCTCCTCCTCCCCCTCCTGTACCACCATGGCAGCGGGAGCCTCACTTTCACTGTCCGACGACCCCTCCTGAGAGGGACCCAGGAGCCGGAGGCTACGCCACCGCCGCCGGCCCCCGCAGCAGCAAACATGTTTATTATATTTCTGCTCTTAGCAGCATCAGTTGCGAGAGCTTTTTTTCTTCTTTTCCCTCAGTTTTTCTGCACCGCCTTTTCGCTTTTTCTCCATTTTTGCTTTCTCTTCTCTCTCACAGATTGCTAATGATGTGTCATTAGCTCATCATTAAAGGTGATTGGACGAGGGGGTCTGGAAAATGGGCCTCTTATGCGTCTTTACATCTTAACTTGACAACATCTTAACTCTTAACTCCAGCTGTTAGCTGCAGGAAATGGAAGCGTGAGGATATTGAAGTGTTGGGGGGGACACTAAAACCTAACAGGCAGCCATTAAACCAGCTTTTCTTGTTTCACGGAATAAACGATGTTTGCATTCACTTCAAACTTCTGGCTGCTGGATTGTCAAGTATTTTGGGGCTGTTGTGTGTTCATCTGAGGGCAAGGACCTACCTGGCCGTTAGCTCCCACCTCAGGGCAAACGGTCGTTGAAGCATTAGACTTGAGTCCTCTGCAACACCATGTGCCTCCTGCATCATTTTAGCTGACACTGAAAATGTCTTCTGAACAACTGCTGATCAATAAGACAGATGAGCTCCTGGTTATGTTTGTTCTTATCAAACGGTCCCAGCGTCCCTGTCTGCAGCTTTGCAACACTGATCGTGGTGGACACTTCCTTTTAGGATGTTGTTGACATATCGTGCCTCTGGTGACTGCATACTGTCTGTTGAAAGCTAAGGCAAAATCATGAGATGCATTTTGTGATAATTTTGCAGTCTCTTAACAAACCATTTTTGTGGAGCTAATTATCTGATTTAATTGATAAGGATTTAGGATAGGAATATATAAGTATTATGCTTCTACCTATACCTTTTCAGTCTTTTTGTTTTTGTTTTGTATAATAGATCGTGACTTTACTTATTGTATTGCATACATGATTGACTGAATAAAACACATACTACTAACTGGTGCTTCCGTTTTGTATTTTTCCCCACATCTGCTGTTTTTAGGTTTTTTTTTACGTTTCTTGGTCAGATGCCAAACGGCTGACAAACACAACACAACACGGGCACGTGGATTTCTGATGAATTGTGATAGTTCTAAGTCAAACGTGTTTGAGAACTTTACCAATCATACCATGACACAGAGGAGCTGCTAGATCGGGTTTCATATCCCTTCGACTGTTCAGTGAGAGAGCTCTATCACCTCTTTACTCTTTCTCAGTGACTTCCTTCTGACAGCCCAGGACGCTACGCCTCCCGTGACTGCTACGCGTCTGCGCGCAGAAAGGGGACCGCGAGAGGCGAAACACAGTCGCAGCAATGGCGAGGCTAAGCGAGCATGGGATTCGCCTGAGTTCCGTACGTATTTCACCTCTCTCTTTTTCACACCACGGCACAATGTGTATTTATTTGCTAAATGACTTTCCTTGAAGGTGCAGAACAATCGAAAATGAAACACACTGAAACTTTGTTTGTTTGTTTTCAAGATGAGTCCTTCCTTCCTGAATAGCAACTCCACAAGTCACACCTGGCCCTTCAGCGCAGTGGCAGAGTTAATAGGTAGGTGTCAGAACGAAGGACCACGCTGAAACTACTCCTGCATCGGCCGCTCCGGTGCGCGCTGTTGCCGGTTGCAGTTGCAGTTGCAACTTCCCATGGCTTCATGTCACGCGCTCATCCGCTGTAACTCGCAACGTGCACCGTGTGTTTGAACAATTTGTTGCTAAAATGGACCGAATGGACTTCCTCTTTCACACCCTCAACTGCGTTTGCTACGCGCCTGTCTGTCTGTTGAAAGGGGAGCGGAAAGTTATGGTGATATAATGTGTTATTCATAAGTAGGCTCACAACAAGTGAGCTTATTATAATTAATTATGGCGTTGCGATGGTCAATATTCCTAAAATGCTACTAACTTGTAAACTGTGGTCACGTTTTACAGGACAGTAATTGTACATATATTCACTGTCTCGTTTTGTTAAGATATTTGGGGTAAATGGGACAAAAAGGTTGCACTTTTTTTCACAATACAGCATGCAAATAAGCAGGTGATTTGTCCTCTCACGTGATACCAAGTGTCCGTTTCGGGGCTGTCAACATTGCCGTTCCTCCCCTCCGCGCTCTGCTGCTGGTTCAGACGTGCTGACCGTCTGTTGGCTGCTGGGCGTTGACACGAGGAGACGTGGGAGTGCGCTGTGTCGTGTGTGTGTGTGTGTGTGTGTGTGTGTGTGTGTGTGTGTGTGTGTGTGTGTGTGTGTGTGTGTGTGTGTGTGCGTGTGCGTGTGTGTGTGTGTGCGCGCGTGTGTGAGCAAAGTAAAAACAGATGCATGGTATAGATTAGAGAGGTAAACTGAAACTATGATAATATGCATGTATTAGCATCTACACGTATGAAGCATGAAAATAGCAAAATACTTCATGTGGCGTGTGAAAACGGACATTTCCAATATTTACACTCTGTATACAGCTTGGGGCAGAATAATAGGAACATACCCTGTGTTTATTACCTATCTTGTGATGTCTTTTGTAACTTGTTATTATGTATTTTTAACACTTAGTGGTAGGGATGAATGTTTTTTAAGAACATCTAATATTGCATATTTTTTGACAGATATTGCGATATAATTTGCGATTTTAGAGAGAGTGATTTATTTACATAATCGTTCTCATTTTCACTGAAAAACATTAACATGATTTTGGTGTGACTTTTGCTAGGATTTGTAGAAAACAGGTGTTTCTTACGTCTGTAGAGTATGATGTGTAGCCCAGGAAATCTATGCAGCACCACAATATTTGATTTTAAATGGTATTCTGACACATTTGGACTGAAACTGAAAATTGCAGTAGGAGCATACTGCGATTTGGATACAATTCTGATTAATTGTGCAGCCCTACTCAGTAATGATTGTAACAGTCACCTTAATGTACTTTAATGTACATGTCTTCATTTCTTTGACTATTCCTGCAGAAATTAGCATCATATATTGTCAAAGACAATTAAACACTAAGTCAGTCAAAGAGCGTTTTCAAGCAACATATAGAACTAAAATTAGCCTAATTAGCTAGCTAGCTGCAGCTGTTAAATTCAGCCAGCAAAATCTGATTCATTTAGTAAATCTACAACTGTTATCATTGCAAAGTGCATGTAAGCGTAATACGCTTAAAGTATATCAGTGTATGTAGTGTAAGTGTATTGTCATTGTTTTTTAGTTTTGTTATTTCCTATATACATGGATGTATTCCTTTGGAGTTTAAACCATAGATGTAAAGACGAAAGATGTTTTAAATAATTAATTCAATGTTGTGTCCTAGACAATGCAACAGATCCTGGTGTATCCGCTAAACAGATCTGGATAGATGTAGTTGATGAGGCTGGTCACCTGTGTCTAACCTTCACTGATAATGGCAGCGGCATGACTCCCAACAAATTGCACAAGATGCTCAGGTAAGTTGACATGTTAATGAAAAACACGTTAAATAAAAGTTATGAACCATGTTGCTTCAGAAACATTTAATTGCATGAAGTCGAACACACTGATATGGTCCTCTCTTCTGTATTGAAACCACAGAGTGACTCACCAGCGCTTTTACACCGCAAATTGAAACTGATGCACATATTCTCTGAAAAAGACCACACCAGTGGGACTGTCCATCAAATTCAAAGAATGTAACTACACACATATACATAGATCTGAAGAGATAAGTTGATTCATTGCTAAATCCATAAATCCTTGAAGTGTATAAATAAACTAAATGCTGAACAGCATGCAGCGTAGGAGCCACGGGGCCCCTTCGGTAGAGTAGCCTGTACTTATAGAACCGGGGTCACATCATTGTTACCTTCCTCCTTACTTATTCAGGCTAGATTTACCCCCTTGTCTCCATGAATGCAGAACTGGAGAGAATACCCCACTCTCCGTGTCCGGTCCTTCCATTGTGTTAAGACTGTGTGAGAGGATGAGTGACCAGCTTTGGCGCAGCAGCCAAAACGCTGTGATATTCTGTCTTGGTCCTCTCTGCCACCACACCCTTCATGAACAGCATGGAAAGGGCAGGGCCGGTGATGAGGTCCATGAACGCATCACTGCTGGGTCACCTGTAAATGCAACAGCAGACATCGTGTCACTGTTTAATCAGTCCTGTCTCCCATTTGGAGATCGATGAGGATTGAACAGACGCTGGCTACACATATGCACATGTTCAGTGGGCGAATGCATGCCTGTGATTGGAGGACAGTTTTACCCATAGAGTCCAGTAGAGAGCAGAGCCTGGGTGAGTTAGAACAAGCAATATGAAGACATATTTACTCTATGTACAAATGGCATCAATCACATCTATGGACTTCTATTTATTAATAATGACCGTTTATTCGGCTGTAGCTCAGGGGGCTGAGTGGTCGTCCCGCAACCACAAGGTAGCCGGTTCGATCCCCAGTCCCCCCATAGCTCACACGTCGAAGTGTCCCTGAGCAAGACACTGAACCCTAAATTGCTCCCCGGGCGCCTCACAGGGCTGCCCACCCATCCTTAAGACATTAAGGATGGGTTAAATGCAGAGGACACATTTCATGTATGTATGTACTATGACGAATAAAAAGGATTTCTATTTCTATTTTTCTTCTACAATGAAAATAATCAAACATACATCCTTATTTTGCCACTCTCTCCTTCTCTCTTATGTCCAGCTTTGGTTTTACAGAAAAGGGTTCAGGTAAGGCCAGTCAGCAGGCCATCGGTGTGTACGGGAACGGTTTCAAGTCTGGCTCAATGCGTCTGGGCCGCGACACGCTCATCTTCACCAAGAATGGCGGCTGCCGGACTGTGGGAATGCTGTCTCAGACCTACCTGAAAAACATCAAGGCCCAGGCCGTCATTGTCCCCATCGTCCCCTTCAACCAACTAACCAATATCCTTCATGAAAAAAATATGGCATGGGAAGTAAAACAAATAAGATGTTGTTTTTCTTAACGATGATTGGTAGAGAATATATTTGGCACCTTGCAAGCTGGGTTATGTTCTGACCTTGACTCAGTGAAACAGTCTCTGGTGGTGACCGAGGACTCGGAGGCCAGCCTGGCCGCCATCCTCCAGCACTCCATCATCACCTCCCAGGAGCAGATACATGCACACTTTGACTCCATTCTCTCCAAAAAAGGCACCAAGATATTAATCTGGAACCTCCGCAGGTTAGAATCATACATTTGCTCGAAAGTAAACAGTATGGGGTTTTATTTTTCTTTTGCATGTTGGGAATTTACAATTAACTTAAAAATTGTTTGACATTTTGTAATTTACTCTTTTTAGCTTTCTTATAGTTAGATGATAAGACTAATTATGTTATCTGTCCATTAAAGTGACAATGAACTAGTGTGTTTGTTTTAATTTGTACTATTGTATTATTATTATTATTAACTGTATTATTCATTATGAAGTAAATGTTGATTGCAAAATGCAATGGCATAAAATAATGACACCATAGATGTTCGATTGGTTCCCTATAAATTTGACTTTAGGTAATTTACGCTGAGAGTGAATATTTCTCGAAATGTTTAAACTGTTTCTTAAATTTGAGTTTACACCAAAATTCTCGGTTTGAGATAGTCGCTGGATCTGTTGGGGGTATGCTGTAATATGATGAGATTTACGAGTATGCAAAGACAGACTCAAACAGAAACAGGCAAATAAGCATGAGCACACGCATATGACATTTGTTTCTGACTGCTTTCAGACAAATGTATGCAAAGCACAATCCGAAACAAAGCCTCATATTGTTGTCGTATGAAGAGCAGGTGAAATGTGACCTTCAAGATTTGAAGTCCCTGTTCCTCGTTGCTTTCTAAAGCAAAGTTCTCCCAAATAAATCAGTTCATATGAATGAAATTGTGCTAATGTATCTGTACTGTAAGGCGATGCACTGAAAGTCCCTGTTTGTGTCTTCTTCTGATGTTATCCTCAAGGGCAAAAGACGACAAGCCAGAGATAGACTTTGACACCGATGTGACTGACTTCCGTTTGCCCGAGATTTATAACGACGAGTTGAAGAAATGTCTGGGGACCGGTGGATCCCTGAGAGCCAGACATGACATCCCTGACATACACTTCAGTCTCAGCGTGAGTGGATCCCCTGTGTGATCACTTCAAACACAGTTAGTTATATCTGTCCAATATGTATCTATCCAATGTAAAGGATGATGATTATGTTGGTCTTGTGTGTTTGTGGTAATTATAGTATAACATAGCAGTTACTTAGTGTAGAATTTTGGTAAATAATTATACTGCTATTTCAGTATGAACGTGGTACTGATTTGTTGATGAGCAATAGTTAAGTGAACCATAGGTCCGGGGCCATAGTTTTTTGAAGAATGTCAACACAAGGTCCATTCAGTAGCTGCTCTGGAGCTTTCGATCATGCCACAGGATCTTCATTAGGAGATGGAGTTTGCTCAGTTGTCATGGAATTGTAGATTTTAATATTTCAGTTTTTCTGAGAATCTTTCATCAATATTGGTTTAAAATAAGGATTGAAAGTTAATTCCTGAGAGATTTTTCTAGACTCATAAAAGAACACTTTATCCTTTAATTTAACTGAAAAATTCATATTTACCAAATTTGGAAAAGAGTATTTTAATTGGATACGTCAATATTTCGGCTTGTTCGGATACTTAAAGCTCTTCTGGATTAATTTAGGGTTAGTGGTCAGGGTTTGAGTCAAATAGGGCAAGAGATGTTGTGGTAAAGTTTGGGTAATCCCCTACAGTACATAGAAAATATAAATCCTATGCAAACGTGTGTGTTTGTGTGGCTGGGTGAAGTGTTTGAGTCAGATTCAAATAGAGACGTACTTTGGATTTTGTGGTAACACTGCCCCAGATTAATTTTGACAACATTTTTGACAACATTTTAAAGAGTTTCTACAGATGGTGTCAGACTAAAAATAAGATAAGAGTCTGTGTTTTAAATTGAAAATATCTTACTTTTTACGCTCTCTGTCTGTTTCTGTGTTTGTCTCAGGACTACCTCGGGATCTTGTATCTGAAGCCGAGGACACAGATTATACTGAGAGGGAAGAAGATTCAGGTTAAACTGGTGTCGAAGAGGCTGAAACACATTGAGCATGACGTGTACAAACCCCAATTCAGTGTATCCCTAAAATATCTGTGTGTTTGCTCATATGTGTGCATGTTGGTAGGAAGCCAAGTCAGTATCTGCAAACAAGAAGTGGGAAGTTAGTAGCTTTTGGAGATAAATCAGGCAGTAATACTTTTGCTCGGATCTGGCAAGGCAACAAGAATTGACAGAAACTGTGCTTTTGCATGGCCAAACATGTTTGATTGAAAGTTCTTGACGTATGTTCTACAAGCACAATAACCTTTCCAAACAATTCAAATGCACCACTCTCTTGGCTGTCTGGGATTTTTGTTATAATGTTATTTAAATGGAAAGGCGCATTGGCTCTGAAAACAGTATCCATCAAAACTTTTAATACGGACTACATCCACCGAAATAAACCAGAGGCAAGATAATAGCAAATGCAGAACCATGTTGTTTTTATAGCCACACTGGTGACACTGGTACCAAAACTCAGGTATGGTATCGGCACTCGTGTTGAAGTTGAAGTATATTTTTCTGCGCTGATTCAATCGTCAATTTTTTTTTAATCCAGATGTAAATCAGTCAGGCCGAAGCTAATTCTTTTAAAGAGTTACAGTTTACGTGTTCCTTGATGTACTGGGATTTTATGCAGTTTTCCTTATTTTGTTGTTGAAAAAAAAACCTGCCTGATGTTTGCTGATCCTCTTCTGAAACCTGCCAATGCCCAGTGCTGTTAACCTTGACTGGTGTCCGTCAGAAAGAAAAGGTGAAGGTGACCTTTGGGCTGAACCCGAAAAACAAAGACCACTATGGCATCATGATGTACCACAGGAACCGACTCATCAAAGCCTACGAGAAAGTGGGCTGCCAGCTGAAGGTAGGGGAAAAGGATGTCACTGTATGTCTTCATATACGGCGGACGAGGTGATTTTAATCACACTTCCCGATTCCCTCCAGGCTTCAGGTCAAAGGGCAGGTGTTGGGGTCGTCGGTGTCATCGAGTGTAACTTTCTCAAACCTGCCCACAACAAGCAAGACTTTGAATACACCAAAGAATACAGGTAACACACACATACGAAACAAACAAAACCAAGACGAAGTTCTGTGCTAATTCACTAATTCACTAATCTGCTTCGATTGATTCTTGCCATACAGCAGAGAAGGGCAGAAGATAACTGCTAGATACTGTATTTACAAAGCTATTATAAAACTCATGCTCATGCAGCTCTTCCTGGAAATGCTCAAGCTGATGATGATCACGGAATCCTTAAAATAATTGTTATGTCACACCTTGTTTTTCCTTTCGAGAAACAGACCTGTGGAAAAACATTTGCCTCATACACTGTTGTGTTTATGGTACAAGTTAAAACAGGTAAAGAAATTCACTGTGTTCTACGTTTTCTTCTCCCAAGACTCACCCTCGGTGCTTTGGGCTTAAAGCTGAACGACTACTGGAAAGAGGTGATAGAGAAGAAGGCCAGAGAGCGTGAGTTTCAGGCTGTGGAAAGAGATGAAAATGTAGACCATCAGGACGCTGACGAGTAAGTGTTGACTGTTTTTTTATATAATCGTGACAGTTATAGTGCAACATTTGTATTTATTTATTTAAGTGAGTTTGATTTGTGTGATTGCACTACTGAAAGGGGATTTGATTCATCTGGACCATCTGGCTCAAAATCTGTACGCAAAATTGTTCAAGCCACTGGAAGAGTAAAATAGCTGGTCCACGTTCAACAAGCCTTTAATGGATAATGACGGTAACATTACAGGGATGCCAGTCAGTTAAAAACCCTCTCATGTCGGAACTTGTCAATTCAACTGAAAGTGTAAAATAGGTCATTTTTTTCCCCAAAGCTTGAAATTAGAGACTTGAGACACTTGAGCAACAGTAACACAGAAGAGTAAACATGCTGAGGCACGACACTTCAACCCAATTGAGCATTATCTATTTGGCACACAGAAACCATGAAATAAATGTCTTTAACAGAACATATTTTTATGTTGGGTGTATAGCTTTTGAAAAGACACATTCATGTACACAATGCTGTCATAATTATGCTGTCATAATTACGATTCAAGATTCAAGATGTGTTTACTGTCATATGCACAGATAAGAGTTATTCTACACAATGAAATGCTTATTTTGCTGGGTCCTGTATTGCACAACAAATATAAATAATAATATAATATAATAATATATAATAATAATAATAATAATATTATAATAATCAATATAAATATATATTAAATATAATATAATATTGTTAAATATTATAATATAATATTTATTATATATATAATATTATAAATATATATATATATATATTATATATAATAATATATATAATAATATATATAATAATATATAATAATAATTATATGATATTATATATTATAATATAATATTTAAATATATATATATATTTAATATATATTTATTCTAATAATTATGTACACAATGCTGTCATAATTGTGCTGTCATCATTATTCTAATAATTATTCTTGGTGAAAGAACTTCCCCTCTAATGCCAGCTTCTGTTTACTGATACTTCTTTTACATGAATGTCTGTATGTGCAGGGGTCCCATGTGGTTACAGTGTGAAGACTGCCTGAAATGGCGAAATGTCCCTGCAAGTCATTACAATGTGGCTCCTGAAAACTGGACCTGCAGCCAGAACCCCAATCTAAATTACAGGTGTGTATTTCTTGTTATTGATTTCCTTGAATTCGACTTAAGACATCAAATGTTGCTTTTTGAACTGAAAGCATGGAGTGGGGACATTTATCAGACAGGAATGGTCTAATGAAGGACACTATCCTCCATTTTAGACCATTTCTTGTATCTATTAAGTCTCCCAGTGTAGTATGATTTACTGAGGGGAATCTTTCAGGCTCTTTCTTTTTGATAACTAATATGTTTTTCTTAGTTTGGGCCTCTTGTACACAAGCAAACAGAGTGTCTGGTCACTAAAACTGAATTTTTTTCAAAACACCTAAAGTGGGGATTTCTCAAAACTCAAGTTACTTCGTAACTGTGTCGATGTAAAACGCAGTGTTTGGGAAACCATGACGTCATCTCAATTCGCTCATGCCCATTGTTGTTTTGTGTAATGAGCATGCACCAGAACCGACGACAACAACAATGGGGTTGGGCGGACTATCGGTATTGTATCGTGGAGCAAAGCAGCAAATCATCATTCGTCCACAGACGAGTCACATTTCGGTTTCGCCACAGTACCTTGGTCCGTGTACCACAAAGATGTGTCTCTCCCGCCCTCGTTTATTATCATCTCTCTATTGTCTATTATAAAGGCTTAAAATGCTGCAAAATAAATAAGATAATTAAGATCACATGCCTCTCTCTGATTCATTTGTAAGATGCTAAATTCAACTGCCACGTAGGACTTGAGACATCTACTTGTGCCTTAACATGGAGGTCAGTGTGTGTCTGTTTTGGCTCTCACAGGAAGGCCCTGAGCTGAACTTTAGCAGTACTTGAGTGTCCTCTTTGTCTTTCAGAAGCTGCTCATCACCAGAGGAAGCAGAAGACAGCGAGGAGCTGTTAACACCCAGCTACCAGAAAAACCACAAGAAACAGTAAGCTCCCATTTAATTTCTCTAAACCTCTCAAACTTGTTCTGTGTGAGTATTTGGACACGGTGAGATGTTTCTCTCTGCTACTCTCACTGCATGCCTGTGGGCATGTGGGTTCATGTGCCATTTTGTGGTTCCCATCTGTCAGTTTCACACTCGTATTTCCTGTTCATGTGTGTGTCTATTTTTGTTATACTCTGCCCAACCGTGATCAAGATAGAAAGGCTGAAATGAAGAGCCAGTACTTAAAAACGTGGTGACTCGTTACCCATAAATGCAAAGTGATTCAAATATTGATTGGTGGAATACATTTGAAACCCCAAACTGTTTAACATCTAATGTAAAAATGTTTTTGTGCATTGTTGGAAGTTATTGACTTATCGGAGCTAAGATCATCAAAATACTGTTTATCTTGCAGACGTTATGTTGACGTAATGTTGCGAGATAATAAAGTATGGACTAGCTAACGAGCGGAATTTCAGGTTCATAAAATATTATACAAAAATATTATATAAAGGTTCATGTAACCGGAACTGTAAAAACTATATGTATGGCTGCAAAGTTCCTACTTACTATTTTTTCCAGGGCTAGTAGCAGATAAACCTACCAGCAGTCGGATTGGAAACAAAATAGCCAATCAGAAGCTACCTATTCTAATTTAACTAACTATCTGATAGTTTTTCTATAACTATACTTAATACCCTCAGATCTTAAGGGTTTGGGAGCATTAAGGAGTTGGGGCGAGAGTTATTGGAGTTATACAAATATATACATTACAGTTAAACCTCACCATATTGGTTAAGTATCACATTAAGTATCTTCCCCTCTCAACTCATTAATCTCTGTTTGCTTTTCCTGCAGAGAGCATCCCAAAAGCAGAAAACGAGAAAAATCCTTGGAGGTTTGTGAACAGTTAGAAACTTTAGGAAACTTTGCCATTGATGAAGACCCCAATGTGCTGATTGGCTAAACGGCGTGTGGCTACGTTGTGTATAAGTGTGCTTGGTTGTTTGTGCTGCAGGTGTGTGAGTTCCAGGACCAACTGGCGAAACATCAGATCCTCTCACGCAGTTCATCGGAGCCAAGTTGGCCCACCTTCCGGGAAGATCGATGCCACACAGAGGAAGACGCACTCGGGCCAGACCCGACGAGCTCAGATCACCTGACAGACACGCACGTTCAAGATGAAGCGCAGACACAGAGTACAGTCACAGCTGAAGTCACACACACAAAACAGAATCCCGCTGGAAGACACACAGTCATTGAAGGCAAGAGACAAGTCACCCATGTGGCTGAGACCATTGATAACAGGGGAGAAGCTAAAGAGAGAGAACATAACACAAACATGGCGCCAGTGGAAAGAGAAGAGGAGAACACGGACAAATTACGGTACGTTATGTTGCATGTGTATTGTGTGCAAGTTCAGAATCGTGAATAATCCTCCTTTTAAATAAGATTCATCCGTGTATTTTACTGCGTCATAAGCATGTTTTAGATTTTACAATGTTTTTCCAGTTTTCATTCATTTCAGTTTTCAATGAAAACTCAATTACAAAGTTGTGTTGACAATGAATGATTGAATGATAACGCAGTTGGGAGCTGGAAATGCAGCAGATAAAGGACGCGGCAACCTTTGAGATTCAAGAGATTGCTGCTGTCTGTTTACTACCACATATTTTAGACATTTCTTTTAACTATGTCAAGTTATTATTGGTCTTCTGAGTGTGTTTTATGACTGACTCTCAAATCTCTGATGTTGTAGTGTCCTTGTAAACAACCAGAGTTCTGCTTCTACGAGCTAACCCTGATGCTAACATGTAGTGTAGTGTAGTGAATATTACCAGAGTTGTTTATGTTTTCCGCTGCATTAAGATAAAGCTCATGAAATATGGATTTCCTATCTTAAGAATGTTTGAAGTGTCTGTAAGTTCATTTTCACTGACTGGCTCTTGTCCTCTGTAGCCACAAGAGGAAATCAGGATCGTTAATTCACTCTGTGAAAAAGAAGCCGTCTCTTCAGGAGGAGCAGCCTGACTCCGAAAATATGGCCAAAGAGAGGAATCCTGAGAAACAAACGTATATACCCGAGACGGTGTCCTCGGAGAAGACCAGGCCTGACGGTAGCAGCCGAGTGGAGAAACCAGAGGATGCAGCACAGCGAACGCCCACCAATCTCACCTGGACCCACTCACTGCCCTCCACCCAGACTGTGATGGTATCCCCTCTGAGTCGAACAGAGGGGCCTTGGAGCCGACCACTGCCTCCAGAGGGAAGTGGGCGGGAAGCTAACGTGCAGAAGCTGGCTGGGTTGGAGAAAGAGGCCCAGAGGCTACGAAGGCTTCTAACTCTGGAAGTCACCAAGACAACTCAAGGCACGATGACAACGGCTGATGGCGGCGCTGAAAAGCCCACGGGAAGGCCGGAGACGCACCCAGCATCCAGAGCAGGCAGAGAGGTCGGCTGCCAGACCGACTTGTCTGAGGTCAGCAGAGTTTATACCCAATATTTTAGGTTCATTATGATGATAGGTGACAAAAAAAAAAATCACATATGAGCGCAGTGCTTGAGAAAGAAAAATGTTTTATTGAAGGCCATCTGCTCAGACTAATCTTGAATGAAGATCTAACGGCAAACTCATGAGTAATCCTCTGTTCTCCTTCCTCTGCATCAGAGCTCTAGTTCATCCGGCAGCCTGACCCCGGATCCAGGACGTCTGGGGATGGTGGTCCTGGGTCAGAGAGCTTTGTCAATAGGGCAGCCTGAGCAGAACGTGTCCAAGAAGGATAAGACAGAAACTCCTTGCAGGATGAGAGTCGGGGACAACGAGGCCTGTGAAAGCAACAGGTGTGTATTCTAGAGAGACGTGCGCCGGCACCACTAGATGTATATAGTAAGTTTGTTTACAGGCCAGGCGAGCTGTAAAAAACGATTTCAAACTTCAACCTCTGTAACTTTATTTACTGTCTTTGACTGCATGAAAGCATGATAAACTGAGTTGTTTCCTGTAGCTGGCAGGATTACATTTGTGGGCAGGGGCATGAATGTTTCTACTTTAAAAGATAAACCAATCCAAACGACTATAGTACAAATATCTGCTCTTATCTTTACCAACACTTTACTGTTAGGTCTTTCACAATTATTTACACATCCATTTTTGCTGTTTCGTAAGTAAAATGTGAATTCCCCTCGACAGTTTGAGCAACTGAAATGTTTAATAGCTTTAATGATTAAGCTGTTCTCCAATCAGATCGTCACAAGGAGATCTGCGCAGCATCCGTAACAACGTGGTGGTGCTTCTCACGGCCCTCTTGCCTCAACTGGACCTGGCTGGCATCAGCATGGAGACCCCCGACGTGGACAACATCCTGCAGCAGATCATAGAGGTCAACTCACTGAAGCTATGATCAGGACCGTTATGAAATCAAGATTGATGTGTTTTTCTATTGAAAGTTCGGATAGTAATTTGTAGTCTTTGTTGTCAGACAAACACTGTCTATCAAGCTTGTTTTGCCTGCACACATATTGTCAGTTAGTGACAGTGTCATTTTGCATCACTTTTCTGTGCTCGTATATTTCAAAAGCATTGTTGTGAGCATCCCAGTCTAAATGACGTACATGTAACTCTTAATTTTATATTTTCTGTTTCTAGAAAGTGTGACGCATTGTTATTTTCTGGTTTTGCTTCTGTTTTTACTAACTATTTAAATTAGTTGTATGCGCATGTGGTCAACTTGGAGGCATACTTGTTTCTAGATTTGTTCACACACCCATACATGAGATTTTTCACATTTGCATTAAAATGCTGAAACCATTTATTGTACACTGCCTCTTTATTTTCACGGTTAATTAACTATGTGCTGTTAAGTCCAGTGCAAAATGCAGAAGTTCTGCAGTACCTCTTATTTGCCAAAAGATGGCATTGAAGCCTAGATATGAAAATATGGCTTTCAAATCCATATTCTTGGAGTGTTTAGGTTATGATAATCTCAGTAATCCTTCAATCATTTGATTTGAAAATAGATATTGAAAAGAAGGAGGAAAAAAATCTGATGGTTGGATCTTAAATTAAGTGTTCAATGTGATGCATTGTTTATGTTGTAGTACAACACCATCAGCACAGTTTGGACCAAATCTTACTTATTTTTTCACAAAGTAAAAATAAGTTTGACTATTCAATTCAATTTATTTGTATCGCCCAATATCACAAATGTACCTCGGAAAGCTTTACAATTTCAGCACACGTCCACTGACCTTGGACCCTCGCATCGGAAAAGTAAAAAATTCCCCCCAAAAAATACACTTTAACAGGGTAGGGCCGTACAGTTATATATGTTTGCAATTAATCAGTAATCCTAAACGTTGTTTACTTTAAAATAAACGATGCGGCTATATATGTAAATAAATGACAAGTTGTTCAATGTGATCCAGTCAGAGTCATGCTGGAGCAGTATGAAGTTAGATTTGTGTCTTTATTACACAAACAAAAAAGCATGTTTTGAGAGCAAATTTCTGGTTTGTAACTAGAATTTCTGTCTACAATTGAAAAATATTTGCTCTCAAAATAAAAACCTACACTCTCAAAATAAAAACATGCGCTCTCAAAAAAAACACCTGTGCGCTCAAAAAAAAAACCTGCGCGCTCAATCCCAAAAGTTACGAGTTGAGTTTTGGACGTAGTGGGCGGGGCATACGCTGCTGAATGAGCGAGGAGTTTCTATTGGTGGGCTCGACTGGGCTCTTGGCACACACACACACACACACACACACTAACGGGAGGTTACGTGAGGAGGACACAGAGGTAAATTGACATTATATTGCTCTGTTCGTCAACATTATTTTAAATGTAGCAGCACTTCTCTTTGTTTTCATGTTGTTAATGTCGTGGAGTCTCTTTCTTTAAAGAACGACATGGAGGCTGCTGTGTTGACATGAAGCCCCACGTTCTGCCTGCATGTAACGTTAGCCCACAGTGAGCTAACGTTACATGCACCTGATGCATGACTACGTTAGCTAAGGTTAGCTACGCACGTATGATACAATTTAAAATAAACCCTATGAGTTTGGTTTTCTCCGACCGGGGTAGGTACGGTTGATGAGGTTACAACCATGTTACTGTCTTGTATTAAACTGGATGAAGATAAGCTGAAGTTGAATGAGCCATTACATCCTTAAAACTCGTTAGCTAAAGAAAGCAGCAGCATTTAACATCACATTTTTTAAGTAACTAATACATAGACAACTTATGTTAGCTTAGTTAGTGATATCATGTAGTGAAGGTGAGGCACAAGTTATTCATAATTTGCTTGGTGTTTTTGATGAAATAATTACACTCAAACAGTACATTGATACTGTCATAGTAATACTTACTTTTTTTCTTTTAATGTCAGAATGGAAACCAACAACAAACACCTCAGGTAATTGCTTAATTTGTTTCGATACAGCCTGTGTGACTAATGTAATGCATTACACTGTAACGTCCTTTTACCGTGTTCATACATCTAAAATCCCTTTTCCAGTATGATGCACATGAAGCCACGGCGGCTGCACAACAACTCCTGTCCCTGATTTCAAGTGCCATACCTGAGAAACCCCAGGGACGAAGGCAGGTTATGGAGATATCTTCTGTGCAAACTAAAATTGCTAGGTAGACAGGCATGCACTGTCAATGAGCCAGTCAAATGTGTCATTAATCTGGTTTTTACCATGATGGCAGCAGTACAATTACGCAACTGTCATATAACATTAAGCATGCCTTTATTTAAGCTTTTTAGAAAGTTATCTGGTTAAGGCCAATTTTAATCTAATTCTCCAGTCTACGAAAAGCCAACTTTGAAAAAGCAGCAGGTTCATAATTACTGTACTTAAATTGAAATATATTTTATGTTTATTGTACCTGCTAATACAACCAAAAGAGGAGGAATACATCATGATTTGAGGTCATCCCAAAAATCTATTGTTTTAATTTTTTTGTGTTTTCACAGGTGGAAGGAGAAAACTCTATGCTGTTCCTCTGGAGGCTACACTGGGTCCATACTGAGAGGTTCCTCAAGTGCAGGAAAAACCATGCTCTATATTGTTCCTCTCCAAGATGAACTAGAGCTAACACCTCTTCCTGCAAGAGCACCAGAGTTTGCACTGATGCCGAAAGCCAGCTGCAAAACAGAGATGCCTCTGCAAATGCTGGCACTCCCTATCAATGACGGTCTTCACTCATGCCCTGAAACAGGTGAATTACCTTACAGTTTGGGGTTAAGGATGATCAAAATAAGTACAAATTGTAATTTTAGGAACAAGTAACCTTTTCTGTTTAATATATCATCTTAAAAAGCTGTCAACAAATGATCTTAATTAATCTTAATGAGCATTATATTTAACTGTTTGCATATAAAATGACTGGAGATTTATTCTGGTCTACACTTTGTATTTCTCTTCAAGATGCACAACCTGATGGCAACACGGCAGGAGGCTTTGACTGCATCCTCATCATGCAGTGGATGATGGTCAAGCTCACAGACATCTGCTTATGGAAGATCGGCAAACAAAACAAACACAATGTTCCAGAATAATTTTATACTGCAGTTATTTATGCCATCTTGTTATAATGTTAGTGAGTGAAATAAACACACATAAGTATTTATTTACTGTGCTTTATTTGTAATTATTTAAAAGTGCATACTTGTTTTAGAATAAGCACATTAGATTTGCATCAAGTTTATCAATGGGAAACTTCATCCAAAAAATGAGGTCTGTTGAAGGACATGCATATAGATGTCCCGTCCAAAAGAAGAGGAATCGACGGTGGGGTTTACTTGCTGCACTGCAGGAAGACCTTCAGCTGACAAGGGGCATACAGTGACCCCATGCTCTGGATCAGCACCATCAGGTTCCTCTTCTTGCAAGTGTTCTGCTTGCAGGATCTGAGATGGACCAAACACATACATTAATTACAATTATAGCCATTGCCTCGTTTTGTTCACATACTAGTGTAGACGATCTAATGTTAATATTTGTTAATTTAGGTCAGAGTGATATAACAAATGAATGAATACCATACTTTAAATTGCATGTCTTTGTTCTATAATACACACTACCTCCTGCAGAATTTATTAAGCAATTACCTGAGGTGTTTGTTGTTGGTTTCCATTCTGACATAAAAAAGTAAGTATTACTATGACAGTATCAATGTACTGTTTGAGTGTAATTATTTCATCAAAAACACCAAGCAAATTATGAATAACTTGTGCCTCACCTTCACTACATGATATCACTAACTAAGCTAACATAAGTTGTCTATGTAGTTACTTAAAAAATGTGATGTTAAATGCTGCTGCTTTCTTTAGCTAACGAGTTTTAAGGATGTAATGGCTCATTCAACTTCAGCTTATCTTCATCCAGTTTAATACAATACAGTAACATGGTTGTAACCTCATCAACCGTACCTACCCCGGTCGGAGAAAACCAAACTCATAGGGTTTATTTTAAATTGTATCATACGTGCGTAGCTAACCTTAGCTAACGTAGTCATGCATCAGGTGCATGTAACGTTATCTCACTGGGGGCTAACGTTACATGCAGGCAGAACGTGGGGCTTCATGTCAACACAGCAGCCTCCATGTCGTTCTTTAAAGAAAGAGACTCCACGACATTAACAACATGAAAACAAAGAGAAGTGCTGCTACATTTAAAATAATGTTGACGAACAGAGCAATATAATGTCAATTTACCTCTGTGTCCTCCTCACGTAACCTCCCGTTAGTGTGTGTGTGTGTGTGTGTGTGCCAAGAGCCCAGTCGAGCCCACCAATAGAAACTCCTCGCTCATTCAGCAGCGTATGCCCCGCCCACTACGTCCAAAACTCAACTCGTAACTTTTGGGATTGAGCGCGCAGGTTTTTTTTTTGACGAACTTGGCAAGCTTCCGGTCACGTATTCCATGAAGCTAGACCCGGAGGTCCATCCCATGGTAAAACCTGCACGCAAAATACCAGTGCCAATGCAAGATAAGGTTAAAGCAGAACTGACCCGGATGGTCAACTTAGGTGTGATCACCCCTGTCACAGATCCCACTGAATGGGTTTCGTCTATGGTCGCCACTCACAAGAAAAACTCAGATGACATCAGACTGTGCATTGATCCAAGGGATCTAAATAAAGCCCTAAAACGTCCACACCATCCTATGCGTACCGTAGAGGAAGTAGCTGCACAAATGCCCAATTCCACAGTCTTCTCTGTCCTCGACGCAAAATGCTCATTCTGGCAGATCTCACTTGATCACAAGTCATCCATGTTAACGACTTTCAGCTCTCCATTTGGCAGATTCTGCTTTCTGAGAATGCCATACGGAATCAACTCAGCCAGTGAGGTGTTCCAGCGCGCGATGGAGCAGATCTTTGCTGGATACCCCTGCGCTGTCATTGTGGACGACATAATCATCGGCGGAAAAGATGACAAAGACCATGAACAAAACCTCAGAAAAGTGCTAGATCGTGCAAGGAAAGTGAACCTTAGGTTCAACCCCTCAAAGTGCAAATTTAGACTGAGAGAAGTCGGTTATGTTGGACATGTGTTCACAAGTGAAGGATTAAAGCCAGACCCTACAAAGACAAAGCCGATCAGCGAAATGCCCATACCGGAAAACGTCACAGCCCTTCAGCGTTTCTTAGGGATGATCAACTATTTAGGAAAATTCATTCCTAACTTCAGCGAGATCTCAGCCCCGCTGCGTGAGCTTACATGCAAAGACATTCAGTGGTGCTGGCTGAAACATCACCAGGAGGCATTCGATGCTTTGAAACAGTGCCTGTCCAGTCCACCCACTCTGCGCTACTACAATGTCAAGAAACCCGTCACACTCACCTGTGATGCCTCACAGTATGGACTCGGAGCAGCATGTCTTCAGGAAGATGCTCCGATTGCCTACTCGTCCCGGACATTGACACAGACAGAGATGCGCTATGCGCAAATTGAAAAAGAACTGTTAGCAGTTGTTTTTGCATGTTCCAAGTTCAATGATTACATCTATGGGAAGCAGATCCAGATTGAGACTGATCATCAGCCATTAGTCACAATACTCAACAAGCCCATACACTCGGCTCCAGCCAGGTTGCAACGCATGATGCTGAGGCTGCAAAAGTACAACTTCAACATCGTCTACAAAAAAGGCTCACAGATGTACATCGCTGATACCCTGTCACGTGCCCCCAGAACAACAACAGAGCAGCACAACGAGACAGGTGACTATGAGATCATGTCAGTCCAACACATCTCATCCTCCAGGCTGACTGAATTGAGGCAACACACTGCTTCAGATCCAGTTCTACAGAAACTGAGCGGTGTCATATCAAAGGGCTGGCCTTCTAAACAAGCTCGGTTACCTCCAGAGATCTGCCAGTATTTCCCCTACAGAGATGAACTGGCAGTTGAAGATGGTGTCGTTATGAAAGGCCCAAAGACTGTCATTCCCAAGTCTTTGCAAAAGGACTACATCACCATTCTCCACAGAGGCCACCCAGGCTCAGAATCCACTAAACGCAGAGCGCGTGGAATAGTGTTCTGGCCCACAATCACTGAGGACATCGAAAAAGAAACAACTACATGTGTGCAACAGTACAAAACCTCACCAACAAAAGGAGCCACTCAAGCTACACCAAGTGCCTGACCTACCGTGGTCAACAGTCGCAACCGACATCTTTGAGTGGAATGGCCAACACTATTTAGTTATAGTTGATTCCTATTCAGGTTGGTTTGAGATCGACCTAGTTCGTGACCTAACAGCCAACACTGTGATTACAAAACTAAAAAGGCACTTCTCTGTCCATGGCAGCCCGCACAAACTTATTTCCGACAACGGCACTCAATTCACCAGCCAACGCTTCACAGACTTTGCCCTAGCCTGGGATTTCAGTCATGTAACAAGCGGCCCAGAATATCCACAAGCCAACGGGCTAGCTGAACGTGCCGTTCGTAGTGCAAAGCAGCTAATGGAAAGATCGAAGAGAGACGGAACCGATGTCTTTCTCAACCTGCTCAATCTTCGCAATGTGCCACGTGACCGCACACTTGGCTCCCCAGCCGAAAGGCTGATGTCCAGGCAGACACGAACCACCCTACCTGTGAGCAAGAGACTGTTGGTCCCAAAGTCCAAGAACAACACAGTTGTCAGGGCAGGGCTCGTTCGTAAACGCCTATCACAAAAGGAATGCTATGACAAGTCCAGCAGACCCCTTCGTCCCTTACATCAAGGCGAAGTTGTGAGGATGCAAACCCCTCTTGGGCATGACCGCCTAGGAACCGTCAAGGAAGTCTGCAAGGAACCCAGGTCATACATCGTCCAATCAAAAGGAGGAGAATACAGACGGAACCGCAGGCATATCCTCCCCGTCTCGGAACCTCCACCACAACAGGGAGACCCCCAAGACTTCACTCCTGCATTTCAGTCACCCACCTTCCGTCCTGAAGAAGAACAAACACTCAACCACACACAAAACATGAGCCAGGACCCTGTCCAATCCCCCAATGGGACAGCAAACAATACATACATCACCCGCTCTGGAAGAGCTTGCAGGCCAAATCCTAAGTATGTGCAGTAGGCACTAGGCCAATTGGACTGTTAAAAAAAAAAAAAAGGGATATGTGAAACTCATGATGTGATATGTGACATGCCAACAGTATAATTTGCCTTACCTGTGATTCAGTTTGAGTTTAGAATTAACGGATTTAGTTTCAAGTGAAAATGGCATTGAACTCATTTGTTAATACACATGTATTAGAACATGTTTGTTTATTGATTCCCACAGCTGTAAGCTAAGGAAAGGGGATGTAGAACATACGTCTATGTTCATCTTGTTTAAGTAATGTTCAGATTGAATTCCGATAACTAGACACGGCGCATGCGTATAGTCAGAATGAATATGAATGACGAGCATGACTCACGTTGCCTGTAATGTCTTCTCAAGTTCCCGAGTAAAGAAACTAATTACACGGAGTCCGGAATTGTGTCACTCGTCTTTCAACACAAACCAGAAATTTGCTCTCAAAACATGCTTTTTTGTTTGTGTAATAAAGACACAAATCTAACTTCATAGAGCAGCAGTCACATTCACTTTTCTCTTGGCAACCCAATATGTGTTATTAATATGTATTTTTAGGCTACTTGATATGGCATCATTGTAGGTATTTGTGCTTTTCTTTCATGAGTTTACTGTATTTTATTAGTAAATTTCTCAGCAGCACGATGTGTCCAAGACAAATTCCTCCCACTGGACAATGAAAGTCCACCTGATCGTGTCATAGCAGGGCGCGCGCATTCCCCCCCGTACGCCCCCGCATGCAAGTTGAGCTGCCCCGTTACTCCTCTCCCCCAGCCGCCCCTCTTCCCTTTAAAGGTCTCAGCCAACACGAGAAGCTGCAGAGCCCGTGCGCTGTCTGACCCTGCACACGCTGGAGATGACCGCGATGAGAGCCGCGACTCTGCTGCTGCTGCTGCTCTGCTGCTCCGCCAAAGTGACGCAGGAGCCCGCTCCCGCTCCGGAACAAGCCTATTACATAGCAGCTGTGGAGATCGGATGGGACTACGTCTACCTGGACAGTGTTGACCCTGCGGCCGACCAAAGGTGAACATTTCTTTGTTTGATTCAAATGACCCACTCTGATATGGCATTTAGACCTCGGGCAGTTTCCAAACGCTGGTTTAGTAGAATGGAAAATTATGTTTAGTACAATTAGGCGTATAATACAAGCTCATGTTTTTAGAAACTAACACATCTACAAGTAATTGATTCATTGATTTAGAGCGCTGTTTATAAGTAGTACTTTTCTTACAATTTGATGTATTTGCTTCCATTGTTTTCATTCTTTTGTTTCTAAAAGGACACGCAGAGATGTTCCTCAAAAATACATCAAGGCAGTCTACAGGGAGTATACAGATGCTACATACACTGTCCCCAAACCAAAGCCAGCATGGACAGGTAGGGCTCTTTTGATATTCTTAATTTTTTCAAGCAATCAAATATGGCATACGTTTGTGTTATTTAATCATAATTATGTATTAATGTGTAATAGCCTACTGGTCCATTAATTTAATCAATAAAACCAAAAATAACCTGAAATGGAAAGTATTCCAGTTTCCCTTTCAAGCACGTGATTGTAATACTGATGTTGTGGATACATATAGCGTTTGCCTGACTTTTCAACATAAAGAACAACACGTAACAGTTGACCGTTCTGTTTCGGAGCATGTACCCTTTGTCTTAAAGTATGCGGTCATATGTATGACCTCTATAAGAACGTTTTGTCCTCTGGTTGCAGGTATTCAAGGCCCAGTGATTGTTACCCAGATTGGTCACAGGGTGGTGATCCACTTCAAAAACCTGGCCTCCCAGTCCTACAGTATCAGTCCTGTGGGGATCACTTACGGGAAACAGTCTGAAGGTAGAAAACTGAATGGAGGGATCTGCGGTCATCCTGTGATCTGTTTTACTTTCTCTTATGCACAAGACACTTATGCACTAACAACATTAGTCAGCAGCATACTTAATTTTTTTACTCAGCATTTTGACTCATAATCGCTTTTTAATGTGAAGTCCATGTTACAGCTCAGATGAGTCAATGGCAACACTTACTGGTCCAATCCGACTTTTACGGCTTTCAGGAAGAATCCAAATCGGATTTTCTTACTCACATGCATTTTTTTTGTTTTTTTGCTGAAGTCTGAAATCATTTTTGGGCCAAGAATTAGAACGATCCACAGAAAAAGCAATGGTGTAAATGTAAAATTGCTACTAACCAGAATAATATCAGAGGCAAACAGACTGGTGTGGCTTCATTAAGAGATTAAAAACAAAGTTGACTCCTCATTCTTATGAAATTACTGCGTGCAACGGTTATCATTATCTTGTGTGTGCAGATTTTTTGCAGCATGTTTGAGCCAAATGGTCAGTTTTACAGCATAATGACTCATTCTAGGTGCCTTTGAATTACAATACCCAATTGCAAAGGAAATAATTCATAATCCCTGATCAGAGAAGCTTTTGAAAGTTAATACCCTTCACAGAAGCCATTGGCATATGTCCTAATGCTGCTGTAGATCCAAAGCAGCCAATTCTTGTTAACAGCTCATGTCTTCCTGCCACAGGGTAGATTCCTATAATGCAGTTCATCATAATCTGAAAGGCTGCACCTGTCGCATCCAGGAATGAGGTGTCTGATCTAATCGCACCAGCGTGTGATATTAAGAGTGAAGAAAAAGGTTGCTCCCTGTGGGTGTGTGTGTGTATACTCATGTCGGATATAGGCATTAGTCAGTGCATTATTTGGCAATGTTTGAACAGCCGTGTTACTTTCACTATAGAAAAAACATATTGTCTGGAAAAAGGGTGAAAGTTCCCTAAACTTCTTTATTTATTTATTGCATTTCTTGCAATGCCATTATAGTTGTTGTTTTTTGTCCTGTATAGTATAAAGATGAGACCAGATCACTTGCATTTGTGTGACACCCATTTTCCTGCTTTGACCCTCTTCTACTGCTGAATAAATACAGAGGAGTCATGCTGCGTCTTTTCTTTCCAGGAGCCGGCTATGATGACTCCACAGCAGGCCAGGAGAAGGAGGATGACGCTGTCTCTCCTGGAGGCTACTTTAAGTATGTGTGGGACATCAGCCATAAAGACGGTCCTACTACCAGTGACCCAGAGTGCCTCACCTACTCCTACTCATCCCAGGTGGACACGGTCCGAGATTTAAACTCAGGACTCATCGGTGCCTTGCTCATCTGCAAAACAAGTCAGTAGCTGCTGAGACATTTCACTCAAAACTACAAATATGAGCCTCAAGTTGGTGCTAAAGAAAAGTGAGGGAATCAGTTAACTCAGTGGGCACTTTGAATATCTGTACAAAATTCTCCGACAATCCCTCCAATCCTGTTGGGATGTTTCAGTCTGCAATAAAGTGGTGGACCAATCGACCAACAGATCAACATTGTCATTCCTGTAATGGATAGAGACGCTCGCGATGAGCAGGGGTTTATCTGACTGTATAGAACAGTAAAGATGTATAGGAAAAATTATTATAGATAATAATGCATTTTTAATTGCTCTGTAGCATTGCATGCATAATATCACATATAATATTGTGTGTGTGTGTGTGTGTGTGTGTGTGTGTGTGTGTGTGTGTGTATGTTTTCCAGGTGCCCTCACAAATGAGGGCCAGAGGAGGAACGCGGCGTTTGTCCTGCTGTTTGCAGTGTTTGATGAGACCAAGAGCTGGTATGGAGCGGTAGGAGAGAGGATGAGTAGAGAGAAGTTCAAGAAAAGCAACGGCCGAAAGGAATACCACACCGTCAATGGATATGTCAACTCTACGTTACCCGGTAATGAACCAGACCGGCTGTAGACGGGGAGTCTTTTCCATGAAGTTGTGTTGTAATGTTGCAAACTCTGTGCTCAGTGTATCAGTGGCTCTGCTGTATGTGGTAAGGGACTGTGGTCTCTCTCTCTCTCTCTCTCTCTCTCTCTCTGTAGGTTTGACAATGTGTCAAGGCCGTAAACATGTGATCTGGCATCTGATTGGGATCGGCACAGCTCCAGAAATCCACTCCATTCAGTTTCAGGACCACACTCTGCGGGTAACTTAAGTCTTCACATAAAATAGTCACATGTTTTAAATGTAAAGGGTAAAGGAGATTTATGAAACCAGCAAAAGTATGCTGGAGTTTGAAAGTATCAGTGTTGCCAACTCTTTTCCAGTGAAAGTAGCTATAGCAGCTCCAAAAGTCTCTAAATCTAGCTTGAAAGTCGCCACGTCGGCAACTTAACAGTCAGGCCTCCCTCCAAATTTAACACTTTTATTGTTATTGTTTAGGTGCTGAACCATCGTAAAGTCACCATTGAGGTGACCCCTATGACATTCATCACTGCAGAAATGAGACCTGCTACTTTAGGCCGCTTCCTTATGAGCTGTCAGATACAAGCTCACAGCCACGGTAAGAAAGACCAGATAAGTCTCCTGGACAATCTGTCACTCTAATTAAATGTACTTCACCCCCTCTATTTAAATGACAACTATTGTTGTTATTGTGTACTACTGCTCAGATGGCATGAATGCCTTTTTCACGGTGGAGAAATGCCCTGACCCTGTGACTCTGCCGGGACTCGACCAGCGTAACACCAAACACGGGAATAACGTGGCCAGCAGTGAGTACGACGACGGTTACGACGACGGTTACGACGACGAGAATTTCAACACCATGAGCTTTAATCCTAAGAAAACACAATTGCAAGTAAGAGCCAGCGGAGGACAGCCACCTAGAACCTGGAAGCATTACATCGCCATTGAAGAGGTCACCTGGGACTACACCCTTCATCTCAAACCCACAGATAGGTAGGAAAGATGGAGGAGGAGAAGGAAGAAGAAGAATAACAGAGAGTGAAAGTTGATTGTCTTTTCTCTTTTGTCTTTGACACATCAGTGAGTTGCGGTCAAGATATTTGGTTGCACCTCCCCATCACCTGGGCTACCAGTATAAAAAGGCGGTGTATGTAGAATACACAGATGGATCTTTCGCTCAGAGAAAGAACCCGAACGCGACACTGATGGGTCCACTTCTGAAAGGGAAAGTCAACGATCAAATCCATGTGAGTGAGGACAGAAAATATTAAATTTGGTCTTTTGTGCATGATCAAATATGAGCTAAAAAAAAAAAACATCAGTTATTAATCATAGAAAAAACTAAACAAACTTCTGACGCACTTTTTGTTTGGCTTTCTACTGATCTCCCATTGGTTTGAACTGTTCAAGATTACTCTCAGAAACCTGGCCAGTCGCCCTTTCAACATCTACCCCAAGGGCCTGACCAAGATCTCTCCACTGCAGAGATCCGAAAATGGTAAGCTTAAGCAAGGACATAAACCAACAGACTAAACTCTTCAATAGTTTATCTCACAATCAGCAATGTAAGCTTGCAAATATACTATATAATGAATTTTGAATGAATTTTGGGAAACTTGATAGTGTATTATGTTTTCCTACCTGCCTTTAGTGGTCTTATTCTCGTTTTATGTTCTGTATTATCTATCTCATCTCATTAAAACAGCTGCAGAGAAGGACTTGCGCTCCATGGAAGTGCCACCCAACGGGACGTTTAGCTATGAGTGGAGCCTAACAGAAAACGATGGACCCTTGGAGGGAGACCCCCAGTGTCTGACCCAGCTTTATCAGAGCACCGTCAACCGAGAGAAGGACTTGGCCTCCGGGCTGGTGGGCACCCTGCTCATCTGCAAATACCACACCATGGACACCAGAGGACGTCTGGTGAGAAGAACGTCTATAATAATAATGAATGTGCTTGACATAGCACATTGTAGAATTGATTATTTGCAAAGATCCTGCTCTAATGTAATATAAAACCTGTGTCTCTTTCACTCAATCTACTGCTGCATGCAGTTGAGCCCAGATAAAGAGTGGAGCCTGATATTCGCTGTGTTTGATGAGAACAAAAGTTGGTACTTCAAAGAAAACATGCAGAAGTCCAACCAAAACTTCCCGAACATCACAGACCCTGAATTCTACAACTCTAATGTCATTTACAGTAAGATAATTCTCTGTAGCTTCATCACTACGAGCGAACCCTTTCACGTTGTTTTCACAGTGTCATTTTATACATTGTTATTTAAAAAAATATTGATTATAACTGCTTTAAAGTGATTATCTTTATTAATGAAATCAATTTTCTATGTCCACACAAACAGGCATGGCTGTTTATTGTTTTGTTCTTATTTGTATGATTGTTGTTATTCGTATGATCTGCCGATTATACTTTGAGCCGTCACATCGTCAATGTAATAACTCTGAATATCCTCTTAACTCCAGGTATAAACGGCAAGATGTTCGCCGGGCGACAGTTTGTGGCGTCTCAATCTGACGTTGCCTTCTGGCATGTGGCCAATGTGGGCAGCCAGAGTAACTTCCTCTCTGTTTACTTCACGGGAAACCTCTTCCAGTACCAAGGCCTTTACCAGTCCGTCCTCACCCTCTTCCCCATGACTGGCATAAGGGTTCCCATGGAAACCGAGCAATTGGGTGAGACTTATTTGTTAGATAATGTTGGTGGGTGTAACCAAGTAAAGTAACTCATTCATGTAATACTTTAAATGTATCATGCTGAATGTCACAGTAACCTAAGTACATTTTTAGCTGGATGTTTTGGCTTGCTGTGCCTTGCAAGGTAAGCTGAGCTGACTGTACTGTAGGTGCAGTAAAGTACTGCAGATATGTTCCTATGGCTTGACCGCAGTTGCTAACATGTGTTAGCTTAAAATGTTAAAGTATTCCCAAATCAAGTAGGAATATCCAAACAGATTTTGTACTTCAGAGAATTTGTCTATGTCATGGAAAATGCAGTTCAGATGTAGTGAAAAACATTTTGTAATAACAAAACAGTTCACACATTACGACTGAGTTATAACTCACTAGAGTTCAGAGTATATCTATTACTGGCACATGGCTCTCAACATAGCGACGGCTGAGCTGGCGGCTAGCAGCGATCTGTGCTAACGGCAGTTATCTGCTAACATTGCAAACAACAGCAACAATGTTGACGGGGCTAACAGTGTTTATCTGGGAGGAAAGCGGAGAATGGGCACTGTGGGACGGTGTAATAAACGGTAACGACCATATGAGCGCACGGCAGAGCTTCGGTCAGAGGGCTTTGGCATCCTCGGTAGCTTTCAATTTTACATTTGTTTTATTCTTCTGCAACAAACTTACAAAAACCAAGAGCATAATAAGAATAATTTCTCAGACAATGTAACCAAACACAAAATGTACACAGCTACCCTGTTACTTCTCTGATGAAGTAGCCAGGGTTCAGTAGCTGAGACATAAAAATGCTGATTTCCTGAAGCACTGACATGCCTCGATGCTGAGAAATAATACTTATGTATGCACATTAATGCATCAGGTTACTGCTGGTATGTGGGCTTATATAGAAAATAGTGGTTGCAGGTTTTGATGCTTCATGTTTCACGGATTATGTTTTGATTTTGAGTCATAAATTGTCTTCCCCCAGGTGAGTGGGAGATCAGTGCCTACGATGGCAGCCTCAAGAGCAAGGGGATGAGCATCCGCTACAGCGTACGTCAAGGCGACGATGGATACCGAGTTGATGCGGAAGAGATACCAGACGACTACTCTGAATACCTCGATCGACAGCCGAGGGGCAGAAGACCAAAAGAGCTCACAGTGTTGGTTCCAGTGAGTAAGAAACCCCTCGCTAATAACAACACTCAATCAGAAAACACTTCCAGTCAAGATGTCACATCACCGGAAGGAGAAGGAGAAATCCCACAGGATATCTTGGAGGAAATAGAGAGAGATGGGGAGCTGACAGTTTCTCAGAATGGGACTGAACCCGGCAGCGAGGGAGGTGTCAGGCACAAGAGACAAGCAGACGGCAACTGGACAGATGTAGATATTGGTTCTGGAGCCTTTGAAGATGCAGGACCTGGGATAGAGATTGGAGAAGACGCTGTGGAAAATAGCACTGAGGTTGGTGCCCAGGTAAAAGCTGAGGAAAGGAATGAAGCGTCAAGTGTGAATAATGGGACGAATGAAGAGCTTGAAGGGAGCAACGAGATCTTACTTGATAGGAATCAACAGCTGAACGAGAAGGAATCAACTGTAGGGCTAAGCAATTCAGAAGAGATGGATCAAAACTTAGTACCACAAAACCACATCTGGTCTGAACCTGAAAAACGTACAGCAGATCTGCAGGATCTGACATACAACTACACTGTTGATAACAACATCACAGAAGGGATTGAGCTGTCCCTCGAGTATGATGACTACGAAGAAGAGGTACCATTCTCTGTGTGTATATGTCTTGTGTCCATTCATTAAGTATATATATATATATATATATATATATATATATATATATATATATACAGTATATTCATATGTTGGCTGTTGTCACAAATAGGTGAACAGTACATCCAATGTACTTGGTACGGATTACATTGACCCGCGCTCCGGAGACTCCACAAATCGCCACTACTACTACATTGCTGCTGAGGAGATCAGCTGGGACTACGGCATCAGAAAATCACACCAGTTCATCAAACCCAGGTAGGAATAATATTTCATCCAGGTATCCATGCAGGACCTTAAAGGGATTGTTTTGTATAAAACAAAAATAAAACGTGCCTACCTGCACCTCTAAAGCTCGCTAACATGCTTTAACATGTGGTTGTCTGTTTGTGTAATCTGTACATATACAGAAATGTAAAATTGCACAGGTCCAGGCTCTACCACCCCTAATGCACGGTCATGAGTTTTATGAATCTTTTTCTTTGTTTGTTTTTTCCCCCTTTCTTTTCTTGATAAACTAAAATGCTAATTGTTAGGATGTCTCTTTTCTAACTTTGAGCATCATAATATACTAATGTTGGCATGTTAGAATGATAAAAAGCTAAACATCTACATGATCACATGCAATAGTTTTTATTAGGCATGTTACCATGCTGATGTTGGTTCGTTAACATGCTAATAGCCTTTTGATTTAGGAAACATCGCATTTCCTTCGGTACCAACCTCGAGCCAAACTCTCATATTGTGCGCTGGTGATTGAAATAGTAATTTATCTTTATTTATTTATCCAACATGTTTCTCTTGTGGTGTTTGAAGACTTACTTCATTGAATTTGTGTTTGTTGGAACAAGGTGATGTTTTGGATGATTTGGTTCTTTGGTAACAAGGTCAAAATTCTAGTAGTTTTAAACAAAGTCAACATTTTAACATGGAACAATTAAAAAGAAAACTGCAACATCTTTCACAATTACAACAGACAGAAAAAGCATTTTAAAATCCATTCTAATACCAATGTGTCAAACAGCAGTATTGATTCAACTCCTCTTTTTAGAGAGATGCGTCGAGGGATGATGAAGTTCCTGCCAGAGTATAAGAAGGTGGTGTTTCGAGCCTACAAAGATGAACACTTCCTACGTCCTGAAGGCAGAGGAGAGCAAGAGCAACACCTGGGAATTATGGGACCTTTAATCAGAGCTGAGATTAATAATGTCCTCACTGTGAGTGATATTGTCACTGAGCAAATTAAAAGTGAACAATCCTCACTTTTTATTGGTGCTTGGTGACATATCTTTGTCCTTTCTGTCTTATTCAAGGTGGTCTTCAAGAACAAGGCATCCAGGCCTTACTCCTTTCACCTTCAGGGGATCTATGACCTCCGCCAGAGTGCCGGCATCGGCAAAACCCATTCCTCATCTGCTCCATCCGGGGTCCCAGGAGAGCCTGTGGCCCCTGGGGAGGCACGGACATATACCTGGAGTGTAACCAGGAAACAAGGACCAACCCAGACTGAATTTGCCTGCAAGACTGGGTCTTACTACTCCACTGTGGACAAGGTCTGGATAGGTCTTCATCTTAAGCCTGTTCCCACTTTATCTTTCATGGATATTATACAGCATGTACTGTACGTCTGTATTCATTTGTATAAATTCTTATTAAAAATGTATAACCTTGCACAACAAAAATTCCCATATCAATTACATTTTCGTCTTTTGTAATTATTAATGCTAATAGAGCTATAGCTACATGACAATAATAAAATAAGCATTTGTGTTCTATGTTCTAGGAGAAGGACCTTCATTCAGGGCTGATTGGTCCACTGGTGATCTGTAACTCTGGTAGTCTCCGGACTGATGAGAACCCACAGACATACGTCCAGGACTTCGCCCTCCTCTTCCACACCTTTGATGAAACTAAAAGCTGGTACCTGGAGGAGAGCCTGCGGCGGCACTGTGCTCCGCCCTGTCAGGCCAACACTGAGGACCCCTGGTATCACATCAGCAATAGGTTTGCAGGTGAAGAAAAATGGTTGATTGTTGGTGTCATATTGTAATAAGCGTACTCTAATCTCAAACTCCAAAATGAAATCTCAGAAATAATGCCTGCATTTTTCCGTAGCAATAAATGGTTATGTGGCCGAGACACTTCCTGGTCTGTTGGTCGCCCAGCACCAGCAGATCAGGTGGCACCTGCTGAATGTTGGAGGTGATGGAGAGTACCACGCTGTGCACTTCCATGGTTTACCTTTCACTGCTCACAATGAAAAGGAACACCGAATGGGGGTCTACAACCTCTTCCCTGGTAAACACACACACACACATAAAGACACATATAACACCAAAGATCATGCAAACTCTCTGTTTACATAGAACCACATGAACAGATGTTTACCCCTACATTTGCAGATTTGAGTTTCACTTCTAGGGAGGCAACATTTTCCAATGCCCTGTACAGTAAATACAACTGCAATCCATACAGTTCCTACTGTAAAACATGTTTTGCACCAAACGTTAGTCATCAGATTGATTTTACTTCACAGACATTTCAGTACATTTAAACTAATTTATGTAAACCACATCCTTATTATGCGTTTAATACCAATAAGTTGTTCTGTCTAAATTACGTTAAATACGGCATTCAAAAAGACCAACTGTACTTTACAGACTAAAATTGATTAAATCATAGAAAAGCTATCTTCCATCTGTCTATTCTCTCAACTCTAAAAGCCTTATTATTGACTATTATTGCATGTGTTGCATTGCTCTATGTCCCTCAGGAGTGTTTGGCACGGTGGAGATGAGACCCCCCACAATCGGCACGTGGCTGGTGGAGTGCACTGTAGGAGACTACCAGCTAGCCGGCATGAGGGCTAAACTACTGGTCTATAATCCAGGTACACGCAGTGGCACATATCTGAAACATATCTATATAGTATTAATATTTAGAATGTAAATTTATAGAGCAATAATGGATTCCCTGTAGGTTTTTTTTTTAGCCATCAATGTCGAATGCGTGAATGGTGAATGCATCGTGTCAGTTTTACACCTTTCCAGCACTCCAGTTCAGTTGAACTTGTATAAGAAACACAAGAAACTTTTATTGTATTTAAAGCCAACAATCGTGTCAGTGCACTTTTCATCCCATTGTAAGAATAATGTCAGTGGCATTCCCCAAATTTTCAACATGGTATTTTGTGTATGGGGCTTCTTAATGAATGGACTTCCCATATTGCAAAATGTAATATCTGAGTTAAACCTGTAGAGTCCCACTTTTCATAATTTTCAGAAAATGTCAAAACAGATATATAGTTCTGTACTGTCCAGATGTGTCAAGTGCACAGAAAAGGATTTGAGGAATGCAATATTGAGCTGGAATTTTCCCCATGCAGAATGTGTCGTTCCTCTGGGGATGAAATCAGGAAGGATTGAGGATTCCCAGATCACAGCATCAGATTACATGGGTAAAACAGCGTTTTTCATTTCAAAGGGTAAACATACCAAGAAGACCCTCAATATTTGTCAATGCTTGTAGAGAGAGGAAGCGCTTACCACATATACCCAGTGTGCTGAAAATGAAAATACCCCATTCTTGTGGCCACCAAGCAGCTTCAATAAATTTGAAGAACAGGAAATGACCCACACTGAGTGGGATTATGTAACCGTGTTTACACATGTGTGTCCAGATAACTGGAAGCCGTGGCTGGCGAGGCTGTATCAGTCTGGTTATATCAATGCCTGGATGGGCAGAAACAAAATGTCATGGATACAAGTAAGAGATACCGCCTTTCTCCTGTTAACCATTGCACAGCAATGCTATATTATGTAGCGTCCAATGTGCTAACGCAAGATCTGAATTGAGTATTATTTTTATAATATCCACATGTAAAACAGAAACACAGTGAAATGTGCTGGAATGTGTGTGTTACTAGGTTGACCTTCAGAGGCCCACCCTGTTGCACGGTGTGCAGACGCAGGGAGTCAGTTCGAAGCTGAGGGACAAATACGTCACAATCTTCCACATCTCCTACAGCCTGGACCAGGAGACTTGGATCACTTACAGGGGAAACGGAACAGAGCAGAAAAAAGTTTGTCCTCTACTGTTACTAGTATTAAATGTACCAAGAGGCACTAGTGGTCTCTAATCTGCATAACCACGACATCATGCTATTTCATTGTCAAATGAATACAGTAAAGGCAACAAATTGTTCACTGTAATGGGTTGCCTATCTCAACCAAGTTTCAATGATACTTGAAGTTTGAGCTGAATTGTTTGTGTGGCTCTGGTTTAGTCATTTTTTGGCAACATGGACAACTCCAAGGTGAAAAACAACCCCATCGATCCACCATTTGTGGCTCGCTACGTCAGGATCGAGCCCAAAAGCTTTGTGCTAAAGCCTGCTCTCCGTCTGGAGCTGCTGGGTTGCGATCTCAACAGTGAGTTACACCGACAGTAGCAGAATTTATTACAGAGGGTTCATTTTATTCTGTATCAAAGTGCAGAGATTGACTCTTATGTGTGTGTTTGTGCATGTGACCAGGTTGCTCGCTCCCTCTCGGACTCCAGAACGGGCCGATTTCTGACACCAGCTTTATTGCTTCCTCATTTTATTCATCTCTGCTGCGTAGCTGGAGACCCGAGCTCGCTCGCCTCCACAAGGAAGGCAGTGCCAACGCCTGGAGGCCAAAGGTGAACACAAATCCACAAATACTGTATGCGCTATTACATTTATACCACTTCCAAGAGTTGTATGAAAAGATTGACACCCCTCTATATATATATTTCTGCTGAATATGACGCTAAAAGCAGAGGAGACACTTTGCTTAGCTTAGCATGAAGACTGACAGCAGGGAGAAACAGCTAGTCTAGCTCACATGAAAGTGTTCAAGTCTGCAGTGATGATAGGTAGGGTCAAAAGTGTGCTCTGTTGCACCGGCAACCACACTTAGCAATAATGTCATTAATATTAGTCGTTAGCTCTCTTACATTGTGATAGGAACCAGAGACTATACGACTTACCACCCTTTCAATCTCCTCTGTATTTATTCTTCTTATTGTGTTCTCTAGTTACTCCTCAGCTTATCATTTCAACACTTTGCAGCACTGAACTGTTGAGCTGCTATTAAAGGTCACACGCCAATCAGTGGCACTTGTGATCCATGGACGGAGGTCAACCACTGCCAACTATTATCTGGAAAAGCAACCTGAAAGGGCTGCAAAGGCCTAAACAAATGCCAACAGTAGCTTCATGTTTCATTGTTCTCAACATCAGTCTCAACAAGAAAACGTCTTGCAAATGTGTTCCAGGGAAGAGAATGAAATGGGATGAGCTCGATTTACTTTTCCTTGTATAAAAATGTGAGAGTTGTTTGTTGGGGCTTTTCTTGTTGCATCAGTTGAAGCCAGAAGTGATCATAAATGTTGGTTAAATGAATTCAAATGGAGAAAATTCCCACATTAACTGTTGATGACTGTTATTATGTGCTGCTGTGTTCAGCCACATCATGTTAGTGGAAAAAGATGCACTGCCAGAAACACTTTCCTCCTTAAGTTTCCTAATCGTATTGTGGGAGAGGAAGTGGTGTGGTGTTCCCTTTGGCGATCCCTACATCTGTTTTTTGTTTTCATTTGCTCGGCCTACTTCTATCTTGTGCAGAAGCTGGTATCTATTTATTTTTGTTTCATAAGATGTCCTATTTTCTTCTTCTTCTTTTTGATGCATTATCCTTCTGGCTTTGGTATTTCTGCTCATATTGTTTCATAATCGCATGATCTTCTTGTAGTTCTCATTCGGAGACAGTGATTATACTTTGGGAGAATCAAATCAATGAACAGGAAACATTGTATGAATACAGACCCCAGTATACCTGTTTGCGGGTCTGTTTTTTGCCTTTGTTCTTTGATATTTATATATTCCTTTGTGAGATTTAAATGCGTTTCTTCGGCTCTTTTCTCCCCAGAACGACAACCGTTACGAGTGGCTGCAGGTTGACTTGGAGAAAGTAAGCCGCATCACAGGGGTCATAACCCAAGGAGCACGATCACTGTCGTTCAAAATGATGGTGACCGAGTTCTCAGTCACCGTCAGTCTTGATGCTCAGTCCTGGAGCAGTGTGTTGGAGGAAAGCTCCCAAAGAGAAAAGGTCAGTCTCAGTGATGCTGCTAAAATTATCCGGATCCCTGTTACTCATTTCCCATATTCCTTCACTTAACCATTGATTCAGAAGGCCTAACCTACGCACAGTTTCCTGACTATCACACAGGTGGATGAGTCACTTTGTGTAATGGAGCTGACAACCCACCAAAGGAATCCTATTAAAGTGTGTTGGTGACACACAGTCTTCTGTGTGAGTTCAGTTCATCAATTCACTTCCTGTTTCCTTTCCTCAGATCTTCACAGGAAACAACGATCCAGACGATGAAGCTCTCAGCGTTTTCGATCCTCCTCTGTTCGGCCGCTACCTCCGCATCCACCCGCGGGGTTGGTCCAATCACATCGCCCTGCGTCTAGAGGTCCTGGGCTGTCACACACAGTAGGGGCCCCGACACTGCCAGGACAACTCACCAACGCCACGCAGCAACATTGTATTAGCAGAATGGTTTGAACTGGGGTTTGTTATTAAGAGCACTTACGTTATATATGACATTAAGCTATTTGTATAAGAGAAGCTATTTGTTCTGTGGCCACAACTTTGTTTACATTTCGAAAATGTTTTTGTTGACAAAGAATCTTGTTTGATGTCATTTTAAAAAGGATATCTAATGTTGGTGGAAATCTATTTTAAGATGTGAGTTTAAACAGAGCCACAGTTTTAAAAACACAGCTGAGCACCACAGTATTTGCTTTGCTTCAACTTCAGAGCACACCTTTTGAATGTAAGCGTGTGTATATATTTCAGATGGATGTATAAAGTTTGAATAGATGATATATATTGTTGGAAATGTTAGTATTAATGTATTACAGTTAGTATTAATATATTTTTCTGCATTATTAGTTTATATAAACAATGAATCTCAGGATGTTTCACTGGCATTTATTTTTCGCCTCGTTGTGAAGTTGTCTTGTGCTCACAAACACAGAAACAGGGCGGACACACAAGGACAGGCACACGCACACACACTTCCTGTTAAGCAAAAGTGTTTGCTTCCAAAACTCTTAACCAAGTTTGTGATTGAACATTTGACCAGCTTCAACAAGGTCCCTTCCAAGCAATGAGAAGCACCTCCCGATACACAGCTTCCTGTCCTGTTCTTCATGTCCATGTCAGGAGAGGATGTAGCCCTTTCTCTATGTGCTTTTGTTTTCTCCCCTCTTTCCAGCACATTATCTCTGTTCTTTCTTTGTCCCGTCCGTCTCTAACTTGTCCAAAATGTTCCTGAACTGTTATTTCGGCTTATCCATCTCCACCAGGACCTCCTCGCAGAAACAATGACCAGTTGTGCTCAACGTTGGTCCGTCACTAGTTGAAATTCACAGCCGCGTTAAGCAGAGACAAAAGTGGAAAAGTACGTTCACAGCCGAGGATGAAATGATGAGATGACTGGATGTTTTAAGTTGTGCATTTTGTTGTGCAGTTGTTTCGTGTTCTAAGTTGTGCATTTTGGCCAGACTGTGTGAATTAAAACAACATGAGCAGCCATTATCACCTCATTATCAGCGCAGGAAGTTTTGCAGGGTTAGTTTTGTTTGGAGGACAGGACATATGTTGGCAGAGACGTGGCAGCAACACATTCATGCCCCGACATTCACTTTATCTCTCTGAAAGCAATAACACGCCGGCTGTAATCTCAGCAACAGGCTGAGCACCAGTGTACAGGTCCAACTGAATAATGGTTAAAACACATGGATCTGAGCCAAAGAGGTCATGGTCTGCTTCCCAGGTGTGATTACCCTTCAGCTGCAAGGACTCCAAACTGCTTGTTTTGTCCAACCAACAGTCCAAAACCCCAAAGTGCTCCACTAACAATGAAATAAAAACAAAAGAAAAGTGACACACTTGAGAAGCATGAACCAGCGAGATAATACAAGCTGTTGGTGATTCGCTTTTTGTCAATCACCAAAATCGAATAAATCATTTCAGCAGTGACTGATGCAGGTGAGACAGCTTCATGCGTTTGGAGGTAACAACATCTAAGACTTGAGAGTTGGCTGTCGAACAGCAACTTTTGTAATACCAAATTCAGCTACTTTTCTGTCTCAAGTAAACCTCAGATCTGTAAGATAATTTTCAGACTGTACTGAAAGTGTGTCAAAAGAGGAAGGATGAGTAGAAGAAGGAGTGTAGAAGGAAGGGAACTAAGTGTGCTGTAGGTTTTGTGGTTAATAGGCGGAAACTCTCAATCGACCACAAAGGTCCTGTAACAAATGGTACACATTTTTTTAGTTTGCAACAGACCAGAAGCCCAAGCTCAGCTCTACCAATGAAGACAAAGTTGAGAAACAGTTTGTACACACTTTCCTTTGTCACAACCTACTAATGTGTAACAGTGCAAAGGAATATGTTGACCAATCAATCAGTGAGGAAGTGCCATGAGGGGGGCAGGAAAGAAAACACTACAGAAAAAAATCCCACAGTGTTATCACTCACTTCCTGCTTTGTTCTTCGGAGCCAGTTGTCATATGACTTTTGTGCTACTTTTCCCACAAGTGACTACATCAATAATTAACATGAAAAACTCCTAAAGGTTTCACAATCATAGAAAACATTCATGCTTGTCATATGCTTACAAGGGGAATATAATAGTTATTAAGGATCCCCATGAAATACCCAAACCTTATAAATATAGTATAGTATATTTAGATTGTGTTAATATGGATGGCATATAGATCAGCTAGTTAATTAGAGAAAGCCTGGGAGATGAGAAAAAAGCTCTTTATATTAGGATACACTGTAGATGTCTCGGGGTTAATCCAGTGAACACCAAATTTGAAATGAGTAGTTTATAATGTGGTATTTTTTGTATTTGTTCTGTATAACTAGAATATACACTCACCTAAAGGATTATTAGGAACACCTGTTCAATTTCTCATTAATGCAATTATCTAATCAACCAATCACATGGCAGTTGCTTCAATGCATTTAGGGGTGTGGTCCTGGTCAAGACAATCTCCTGAACTCCAAACTGAATGTCAGAATGGGAAAGAAAGGTGATTTAAGCAATTTTGAGCGTGGCATGGTTGTTGGTGCCAGACGGGCCGGTCTGAGTATTTCACACAATCTGCTCAGTTACTGGGATTTTCACTCACAACCATTTCTAGGGTTTACAAAGAATGGTGTGAAAAGGGAAAAACATCCAGTATGCGGCAGTCCTGTGGGCGAAAATGCCTTGTTGATGCTAGAGGTCAGAGGAGAATGGGCCGACTGATTCAAGCTGATAGAAGAGCAACTTTGACTGAAATAACCACTCGTTACAACCGAGGTATGCAGCAAAGCATTTGTGAAGCCACAACACGCACAACCTTGAGGCGGATGGGCTACAACAGCAGAAGACCCCACCGGGTACCACTCATCTCCACTACAAATAGGAAAAAGAGGCTACAATTTGCAAGAGCTCACCAAAATTGGACAGTTGAAGACTGGAAAAATGTTGCCTAGTCTGATGAGTCTCGATTTCTGTTGAGACATTCAGATGGTAGAGTCAGAATTTGGCGTAAACAGAATGAGAACATGGATCCATCATGCCTTGTTACCACTGTGCAGGCTGGTGGTGGTGGTGTAATGGTGTGGGGGATGTTTTCTTGGCACACTTTAGGCCCCTTAGTGCCAATTGGGCATCGTTTAAATGCCACGGCCTACCTGAGCATTGTTTCTGACCATGTCCATCCCTTTATGGCCACCATGTACCCATCCTCTGATGGCTACTTCCAGCAGGATAATGCACCATGTCACAAAGCTCCAATCATTTCAAATTGGTTTCTTGAACATGACAATGAGTTCACTGTACTAAAATGGCCCCCACAGTCACCAGATCTCAACCCAATAGAGCAGGGGTGTCAAACTCATTTCAGTTAAGGGGCCGCATGCTGCCCATTTTGACCTCAAGTGGGCAGGACCAGTAAAATCACAGCATAATAACGCATACATAATGACAATATTACTCTCTGTTTAAATCATTGGTGAAGGTTTTTGGATGATAAACGCTGTTTTAAGGTCTTTCTTCAATAAACTAGAAACATAAAGACCGACAATTCAGACATCAGCCCACTGTTTACCTGCCTGGGCTCTCCTCTGCAGACGCCCTCGCAGTTAGGCAATATGGTTAGTAAAGTCAGTGCTGTGATCAATTGTGTCTGTGGCTCAACGGTTACCATGCATGTCTTACAATCAGAGGATCAGTGGTTCAAATCCTGACTGAGGCCATTTTTTTTTTTTTTCTTCAAATTTTTACAATTATCCCACGGGCCGGACTGGACCTCCTGGCGGGCCAGATCCGGCCCGCGGGCCATATGTTTGACACCCCTGCAATAGAGCATCTTTGGGATGTGGTGGAACGGGAGCTTCGTGCCCTGGATGTGCATCCCACAAATCTCCATCAACTGCAAGATGCTATCCTATCAATATGGGCCAACATTTCTAAAGAATGCTTTCAGCACCTTGTTGAATCAATGCCACGTAGAATTAAGGCAGTTCTGAAGGTGAAAGGGGGTCAAACACAGTATTAGTATGGTGTTCCTAATAATCCTTTAGGTGAGTGTATATGTAGGATAGGGCAGGTGTTTGGAACACAGGAATACACATTTTTACTATTTTGTTTATTTTATGTAATAATATAAAATTAACAGTTTACGATTATTTATTAAATCACGTGTAATGCCATTGAATGTATTTCCAGATCCTTTACAGAAAGAAAGGAAAGTGAGTGGGGACCCCTACTGGACAGTGTTACATTAGTTATTGCATTGAAACAGTTGGTTTCTGCACAATTTGGGGACCTACTTCTCAGTTTGTAGAAATACAAATATCCAGTCTACATTTATACAATGTGTGTACCCATCCAACTAATTTATGTTATCCCCAAAATAAGGAATAAACAGTAAGACAGGCCTTATCTTGGACAGCTCTGCAGCATCAGTCAGCTTTATGTGTCGGCCCTCTGCCTCCTGCGGGCTCCCTTTAGCTCCTGGTGTAGCAGTCCCTCATTATTTGGTACTTGCTGTCGTTTCCCTTTTCCCAATTCATTAGAGAGACTGAGTTAATTAGAGGGTTATTCAGATAATCTGTTTAGCATGGTGTTGGGAACTGACTCCTAATTAAGGCTTGGTGCATTTCCCCTCTTGGCCAATCAGGGTGTGACAACGCCCCTTCTTTGTGACTTCAGAGAGGTGGGGACGCACACCTCCAGGGTGTTCCCATCCCTCTTGACCGAACGCAGACCTCATTTCAGCCGATTCAGCCAGAAACTCTGGTCTTCAGCCCCTTTCGACACTTCTTTCCAGTCTTTTGTTTTTCTGGTTGAGGGTGATTTTGAGAAGTCTGAAACCTAAATATTAATGAACACCTTTCCATTAGGTCACCTGCATCAGGGCAGACCTTAGTTACTTTGTGTGAAGGTACTGAGATTGGTTTCCAGGTTTCTTCCTGATGAGCTGAAATTGGTGGTCAGTATTGCCACAATGGTAGGTTAAGTTTGTATGATCTGTTCGGTTCTTTCTCTCATTCCTTGCTGGCTTTAATAAAATCCTTTAGATTTCATTTGATTCAATGATAGGATTCTGTTTTTCTATCTGTGCCCCAGTTCAAGATTCCTCACTGTATTAATGCTTATTTATAATAAAAAAAGAAGAAAACAATCGCCCCAGGCTCAACATGTGACATATTTCCTGCCTTGTGACATCATCTAAAACAAGAGATCCCTGTATATACATTCAGAGCTCTGCTGCTTGGAACGGATTCAGCAAAGTGTGATCTTCAGGACTCGTCATGATCGGCTGCCTCGCTGGGAGATGCTGAGGTTAAATAAGGGAACGATGAGTCAAAGGAGGATCGACTGCCTCATTGAATCCAGCCACGTTGCCGTGGTGATAAGGAGGAGTGTGTCCCTGAACAGCAGCCGTGTGCGTCTTCATGCATTCAGAGGGTTTGGGGTTAATCTCCGGCATAAATTGCCTGCAGCGTGAAAGTGGAACAGTTGAGGACTGAAAGCACACCGTCGACAAAAGAGTGACTGGCAATGACAGCATGAGTTGTTTTCATATTACATCTTTATTGTTGGTTTAATAGAAAAATGTGCCTCCTTTGATACTGATTCAAAATTACTTTTAAAAAAACTCACAAAAATTACCTTAATGTTTCTAGCAGCATGATTTAATGTCGGATCTTGTTAAAACATTTAGTAAAATGACTAAACCAGAAATATGTATTAATATAAAAAGGGACAGCCTGTGACAGGGAACAGCTTTAAGATGTGAAGAGAGGCAATCAAGGTTTAACTGCAGCAACCTTAGAGGTTTAGAGAAGGAAAAAGTTGAGCCCGGCAGTGAAATATTACTAATATTGTGTCATGTAAGGCCTGAGCCAAGTGCTGCCATGGCACCATACATAAATATACATCACCAGAAATAGTTGAGAGTATTTATAGCTGTGAAAACATGATGCCTAGCGTCAAGACAATTACACATTTGCACACAGAACAGGGTTTCTAGAACAACATGGAGCATGTAAAGACAGTATTCAGGTGTGGTCAAGAGCAATAAAAGCTTTCATTCACAAGGAATGAAAAGGATGACTGGAAGTTGTCCATGGCATGACTCATAGACCTCCAGCTATCCTGTCCCACATGTTGTTTGTACACTTTCAGGCTGAGAGCAAAGCACAGCAGTTCAACAGCAAGCAAGAGATTGAAGTTCGAGGAGCACAAGGCTCAATATTGCAGTCGTGTTTTAGTTTTTTCTGCCAGAGAAAAGTCGACTGAGGTGAGACTGAGAGGCCTGCTTCTGTTTTCTGGCAATTGACTGATAGATAGCAGCAGTAAACTCAAGCAAATGCTAAATGAAATAAAGCCATGGCAGAATAACGTTACAAACGGACCATGTAAGTAAATATGACACATTTTGATTCTTGTTAATTTGACCTGTTTTGCACCGATCTTTGAAGAATGTAACAACCAAGAGACCAAAGAGAGACCAAAGTGCCTCTCTGGAGCTCCGGCCTGCATACATACCACAGGCGAGCACCAAAAGAAAACCAAAGGCAAACACAGAAGAAGAAGAAGTCGGGGAAAACAGCTGCAAGTCCAACAAAAACATTCTAATTATAAAAAAGTCTTAAAAGCATTATGTAGTAGTGTTAGTAGTTTATGTAAGGGGCTCTACTGTAGGTATAGTTGGTCCTGAAGCTTCTGCAGGCTTCAGGAGATCAAATGTATCATTTAGAGTTTGACATGACGACAGAAAGTGAAGCGGTCACAGGAGGTCGACTCGGCTGCAGAGACAAAAACACTTTCCCAAGCTAAACACTTGTTCCACAGACACGTCCAGATGTACTGTATCATTCTTCAGTCATTAAGCTCCTTCACTTTGTTATATCATTTCAAACCTACGGTTTTCAGTAGTCACTGAAGTGTATCACTAAAAAGCCCAACAAATAAAAATCTGTTATTAAAAACAATAAAACATTTTATGGTTAATTAAAAACCATGACAAAGTGTACAGTATAAAATACATATGTTGGTACATACATGTCAGTTTTATCTACCAATCTACTAATTCAAAGAAGCACACCGGTGGTTAGAAACTGGGTGACTCTGACTCGGGTGAAATCAAGTAAGGAGGCCATTAAGAAAGGACAAAGAATTAACAATGACTTTATGAAAAGAAAAATAATGAGTCAAAAGTCACGTTAAGATCTGGAAAATTCACTTTATAATCTCAAATCTAGCAACTCTGATCAAAAGTCTTGCTTCTAGTCCTCGTCTCGTTTAAAAAAACAACATGGATGTTAAGCTGCTAACTAACAAGGTGACAACATATAGGAGAAAAAAAACATGAATTCACAGTCAAAAACACAAAACAAACTAACATTTTATTCAATGTTGTTGAGACGGATATATTTTGTAAATGAAAAACACAATCAGCCTTTTGCAGGCCGGTAACCAAAAGGCTGAGGTCCTGAAATATGGCCACATGAGGGGAAGTCCTCTGTTGTAGTTTCAATGCCCCCATTCATTTGCCAGATATGCCTTTCGTGAAACAGGCCTCTAGTTTGAAAGCAGTAAATTAGTGCAACTTCTCAGTAAGTGGCCATGTTTTTTTCAGTGGAGAAGTAACAGAATTTTCAGTTAAAATATAAAGTGATTCATCAAATGCTGTCTCTATTCTATTTCTGTAAAAATGTCATCTTTAAATTGTGGGTGAATGCTGTCCGATTAGAGCTAATTGGGTTTCGAGTATAAAGAGAATCTCTTGCAACCTTCATAACACAAAACTGTAATAAGTAAATTAAATAAATGTCATCGTCAATCGCAATTTATCAGGCAGGAGCATATTAAAATACAACACGTAAAGTAAAATTAGCTAGTAGAAGGTGTCCTTATTTGTAAGATTAAATTAAGCACAGCGGTCAGGAGCTTCATGTTCACGTTAATGTGATTTGATTTGCCAGGAGGCTGATGAACCCAAAAGATCTATGATGCTAGTTAGCTTACATCTCTGGCACGAAGACATTTAAGGCAGCGTTACTTTTTAAAAGTACCTCTCCCTTTGGTTTTCGTCTGCTAGCGTCAGCAGCAATTTCTGTAAACAACTTGCACTGCCAATCAAATGTAACACTACCTCAGTCAAACTAGAGGCCTTTTGCTTTCAAACATGCTTGAACCATCATATGGTTCTCCACTGCTGACGGTTGGTTTAGTGTCTCTTTAACTTAAGTTAAGGATATTAGACATTGATATAAGTGCATTTCTTCAAACACAGACAGAGAAATGAGGCTGTGATGAAGACAAGCTAATGCTGTGGAGGTAGAGGTGAGAGAGCAGGAATGGTGAGGATCAAGAACAAAGGAGCAAGTGGATATGAAGGCAAAATAAAATGGAAGGATAAATCTCTAAATGGGTTACGCACCAACTGTTAGATTATAGGAAATGGAAGTTTGACATTTCCAAAGTTTTGTGGTTCCTAAAGAGACACTAATGAGGTTTCGGAGGAAGCCGTGGTGATTGAAAACAGGCGTTGGGCAGCTTTGTGGCTCTGAGACCTGATGTAAATTCCAACAACAGAAAACACAACACAGAAGAGGGAAATAACAAAGTAATGAAGAAGTTGTTCATCTGGATTGCTGAGGATTGTTTGATTACTGAGGTATAGATGTATGTTTTCTATTCAGAACTGTTTGTCCAATAGCATTACCCTCCAAAAACTACACTCAGCAATGAGGTTTGTGCAGCTTTTAGGCTCTAAAGTGTGTAAGACCGAAGCTGACTAAGTACTGGCACTGACAGCAAAGATGGGAATTGACACAAAGGAACAGGCTACCACCTGAACACCGGGGTATTGCCTTCCTTACTGTGCATACAACCACATTGTAACTCAAACAGCAGCTCTACTTCACATCTGTTCATTAAAATTCATGGTTCAAGAGAACTTGTAATCTAAGAGTGCAGAGGTAAGTGGTCCAAACGGTTAAGAAACATAATAACTGCAAACTGTCCTCTTGAGGGAATATCTCAAAGAGGCTGTGACCTTTTGTTTCATTACTGCCAACCCAGTGAGTGACGCCCTCATGACACAACGCTAAACTCAAGCAGCAAATTGATTGGCTTATCTGTGAGACGGCCAGATGAGGGCTCAGGCCATTTGGCAGCTTTAATCTCAGTAGCCCACTCTTATTAACAGATTGTAACGTAGTAATCGCCTCTGCTATCATAAATGCAGATGCACACACACATTCAGAATAAAAAGATAGGAATCTTAATTTGAAAAAAATCCGATGCTACCAACAGCTATGACTGCATGATTCCAACTCTTTCCACTTATACAGTGTTCACACTACAAAAATCTTCTCTGAAGTATTTTTTCAAAGCCGTACGAAACACAGTTTATGCAATTTTTGCAATTTTATCTAACACCCTATTTCAACTTTTCAAGGCCAATAATAACTGCAGAGTGTGATGATTGTAAAAACAAACGCTGAGAGTTAAGGCTGTACAGACCCGTGAAAAGATCTCTCATCACCTGTAAGTGTGTCATGAATTAAGGCAGCAGATGCACAACTCTCACTACTTACCCTTTCTGATTGCATAAGTTAACCTGCCACAAGCTGCAAAGTCACTGACCTAAATTCCAACCGTGTAAAAACTCTAATGCTCTAGGGTTCATGGCATATGAATCATTGGGAATCAACAGGTGCCACAATGACACATCTGTGTCCCATGCAGGCAGGCTGGTAGAGTAATCGAAGAAATTTTGCTGAAGTATTTTGGGCCCTGGGTGTGATTACAGTGTGCGGTTGAGTTGAGGTGATGGCGACTGATCTCTCAGAAGAATTGTCTGTTACATCCTGAGACATTTACAACAGGTGTATGGTTTTCTCTTGTCGCTGCCTCAGCGGAATAGAATAAAGCTAATCACTCAGGAGGAGATTGTGGTTCAGCTACGCAAACTAAATAAAATGTATTGTGTTAGAAAAAAGTAGACGCATAAAGCTAGTGTGAATTTATCACCTCACTAATTCTTATTGTATATGCCTGTTATCTTAACAGTGTCAATCTAGAAACAAAGCAAAGTATTTTTTAGAGCTTCAAAAAGCTAAAGCAGCATAATAAATGCTTTGAAATCAGTCAGTTAAAATCTCTTAATTTCTTTCCTCTTGGAGGTAAGTGTTACTACAGAGTCCCCACGGATTAAACAATCCTAGTTGAGACTGTGTTGTGCTTATCCTCCTTCATACATTCCCATCATCCTACGGTGATGTGCCTTCTTTCCGTCCTCTCTTGTCGCTTGTAGCCAGAGCGCCCTTTTCGATTTCTCTCCACAAGAAAATAACAAACAGCACATGAGAGTCTAGGAGGGTGAGAGGGTAAAACGTCAGCCGAACGGAAGTCCATGGTTGAGAGGAGGGAAATCTAAGGATGAGAAAAGGTGCTGGTGGGCTGAATCCCTGGGGAGTGAAAGCAAAAGCAGAGTCACATATAAGAAGAAGAAATATGTATACATTATATGTCAAAGTGCACCAACAGGGATCTACGCTGCATATGTATAAATATAGGGAACCTTTGTACAGTGCGACTCAGATGTGTGTCTCTACGTCAGTGTAGCCTGGCAGGATGTCTCCATTGGAGCAGCTCTTGGGCTCCCCCGCTGGTGTTGCGGTGGGCAGCATGTGGGCAGTTGTGGATGTCTCCTCCGAGGATGCCGCTGCCTGGAGCCTGCGGTGTATCAGCGGCACAAAGAACAGCACCACGCCCCCCACTATAGGAGGCACCCCAGCCAGGGAGAAGGCCACCGTGTAGTTCCCAAAGTAATCGTGTAGGAGACCTGGGCAGTGGAGGCAGGCGGACCCGGTTCATATTATCATGTCTTCAAATATACAGTTTAATTAAAATATGCACATTTACCCTAAACGATGACCTGTTACTGTAAAAAATAGCGATAACAGCAGATAGAAATCCTGTTTTTGCTGACCTCTTGTGGTTTAGTGTCTCACTTTAAAATGCAGTTATGTAGAAGTGTGCTCCAGTGTGTTTCAGTACACCATGACATCATCAGCGCTGAATATAGTGCCTTAGATTTGGCTGTCAATTGTTTTGGCTGAGTGATGCACTAGCCAGTTTAATTATGTATTATTAATATAAATGGCAACACAATGTATAATCTCACATTAATACTGTTATATATCAAAACAGTGGAAGTCAACAAGGAGACTGTACTATTGTGATCCAATCCAGCACTAAAACCTCACCCTGTCTACAGAGCGTATATCCCCATTCCATACATATCCGCATGCAGGCTAAGGCTAACCGTACCGACAGTGACAAAGCAAGGTCAAGGAGTTCAGCCCACTGCACTAAATGTTTAATCTACCGCTGAGCTTGTGACACAAGAGCAGCGGGAGGGGCGTGCACTTGCATTGTTGCCTGTAATGTATGCATTCTTGCTCCTGTACTGTACAGACTGTACAGAACAACACAGTGGTTGTGTCACATTAAGACTATTGAGGAGCTTACATGTGTTACATGACTGTGTTGTTCATGTAGATGTATTCTTATTTAATTGAATATACATATTGAAAGTATATATTACACATTATTATAGTCTGCATCCTGTCATGGTTTAACTACAGGAGGCGATGTTTTCATCTGTGGTTAGTCATATGGAAAATTAAAACCATATGCCACATTACTGTACTTTATGTCTGAATGCAGGAGACAAAATGTGCAATAATTTGGCTAGTTAGTCAATTTCGTCATTTTGCTAAAATAAGATTCAAAGGACAAAAAGAATATGTATAGTATATTACATAGAAGTAGATAAATGAATTTTGGGATGTCGTCCCAAAAATGTAATCTAAATCAGAAATCTTCTGTTTGACATGATATTGGGTTGTTTGTTCTTTTAAATCCTACAATTAAATGTGTACACATATCTCAAACCATTATCAGAACCTCCGGTATGCTGAGCTGAGGCCACAAAAGAATGCTGAGTGTTTTGTCGTAAAAGCAGTCCAGGTATGTGTGAGATCTGAAAGAGGTCGGCATGAGCGAGCACAAAGATGCCTCAGTCAACAATTTAATGGTCTGCCCTCGGTGCACTTCTATACACTGTTGTTATGAGAGAGAAGAGGAGAGAGGGAGGAGGTAGAAGAGACACAAGGGAGTTGAGTACTGAGATCTGACCCTGTATGTGCTATTTTCCCTGAAGATAAATCCATAGAGACAGCCAGCAGTTAGCCATGAGGCCAAACCTCTCTACATACAATGTGCTGTACAATCTATCCTGCCCTGCATTTATCTTACTCTCTCTACATACTACATACTCTTTTACTCGGTTAACATCAATAAACTTGCTTTGCGCTGCTACTGCCAACATCCTGAAGACAGATCACTGTGCGCTAATTCGGGATTATACTGTATAAATCAGTGCTGTGTTTTGCTTCTCACCAGCAATGGGTGGACCCGCAGTCATGGGAAGAGACATAAGGCCAAGAAGGTAGCCTATAGCCTGCGAGGCCTGCATGGGCCCGACCAGCTCGAAGGCTATGGGAGCCATCATGGTGAGGAAGCAGCCATCACACAGCCCCAAGAACACGCACACAACCACCAGCCCCTCGAACACCGTGCACTGAGGGATCATCATGGACATCAGGCCCAGAGCCATGAAGGACACCACCTGAAACACACACGGTAACAAGCTTTAAGTCTCTCTAATATTTATATTTCTAAATGACATGGCTGCCTGTTTCATAGGCCATAGCTGCATAAGGTGTTTGCTTGTTTTCAGTGCAGTGATGGCAATGGGTGAGGGGAGAAATACTGTACAGAACGCTCAGTTTCTATACTGATTGTGCTTGTACATCGAGAACAGACCTCCAGGCCTTTTGACTTCATTGTGAACATTGTTTTACTTCTGCGACAGAGCACACCCTTTCAGCTATGATTAGCACTTGCGGAAAAAAACTACATATTTCAGGTGGAAAACAATGTGGTAAAGATGCACGGATGTGTCTGTGAACAGCTCGCTACACAGACAGATGGGCTGAAAACTAAAAGCTGAAAATATTTAACTGCTAACTTTGATATTACAAAATATGAACAGTTTTTAGTGTTAAGGAGTCTAATGGCTTGGGGGGGAGATGCTATTGCAGAACCTGCTAGTTGTACAAGAAAGTCTTGACATCCTGGGAAAAAAGGAGAGAGATTGTATTTAAATAGCATGCATACCGCGTCTGACTCAGTGTCCCTCTGCTGAACAACCCACTTGATTAACAACATGCAGATTGTGGGGATTCTGGCCAACAGAGCCTATGCATCATTTGCATTCAGCAGGCGCTCCATATACACCAGCACTAAATGAAAAATCTTGTTTCTATTCACCTCTACTCTGAACTGCTGTGCTTCCATTTTCTCCGGACTGAATCATCCCCGCTATTATAAGTAATTCTTCCGGTACTGTAAGTGTGTGCAAATCAGCATCTGAGTCATGTTTATCTGCAGCCTAATAAGCCATTAAAGAAACTGAATCTCTCTGGTTGCAAATAAAAACATATAATGTTCAATTTAGTGACACTACATAAACCTTTCAATTGAATACCATTAAACACATCTTGGCTCAGTGTGATAGTTTGTGTGCCAGAGGGGTGAGTAAAACAAAGGGAAAGAGTGCATATCAAGTTCACAGCGTCTGACAAAGAACCTCAAAAGACAACTGTTAATAGATAACCTTTAGTCTTCTAATTCAGGTTAAAGTTGGTGTGCAGATATTTCTATTTGAATTGTTGGCTCTATTAACACTTTGTTACAAACTATCATCATCGGGACATTATATCACAGGAATATGCATGTAGTACTTATAAAGCTCTTAGAAATAGTCAAATAGTAGAAATGAGAAAAATAAACATTTACTGTTGATTGATTGTGAAATAGAAGAAATCCTTAAAATTGTTAATCTGGTCTGGTAATCTTGGGGAAGTGGCTTTGGAGGGAGGCCTGACGGGACGAGCTGTCAGTGTTGCAGGCTAGGTGACTTTCTCGTTGTGCTGCTAGCTGCATTCATCAGTTGAATACTTTCAAAATCTACTCTTACTGGCTTCTCCAGTAGAGTTTTCACATGTTATGCCTTCAAATATTTCCTCACCTGCATGTAGATCTTTTGAGGACCGGAAATGAGGTCTCCGATTTTGCCGAAGGCGAGGCGTCCCACCCCAGATGATGCTCCTATGCATACCAGTAGTACCCATTCCTTCTGGGTCCCCTTGAACTGCTCCTTCACAAAATTCACCTGAGACACAAAAAATAAATACAGACATAGTGCTGCGTGAGGTTTGGCTGCGTGCTTGTTGGTTAAATGTGATTGTGCTGCACAAGAAGCTCCCCAGAAGCTCCCCAGAAGCTCCCCAGAAGCCAGTGATGTTTAATTATTTATCACACAACCTGCTGGTTTCTCATGTTTATATGCTTCAGGCCTGCAAAGTCAATTAACTCAGCAAATGGTTGTGCATTTAGGTTGGGGGGGGTATGGAGGAATTGTCCATCCATAACCCCAAAGCAAAGGTCTAACAATAACAAAATGTCTCCTTTGGAACAGCAGTCCAGGAAGACCCAACGCATATAGGTCAGACCCGCCCACTCTCTCAGCCTGACCCCCCCAAATCAGATCCAAAACATTAAACCGCCCTCTGAAGTCTTTCCTGAACTTGTGAAATATTTGCTCTGCTTTGAAGGGCTCTACATTCATCAATGGCCATAGGATAGGCATGTTTAGGAGTACAGAGAGGCCATACAGGAGAGGTTTCCTGAGGTGGTCGAGCCAATACAAAGACCGGGGCTGTGTTTACATCTGGGCCAAGCCTGAAACAACAGGCCTGACCGAGGGAGGCCGGAGCTGGAACATCCGACATCTGGATAGAGGGAGATCAACTTCACAGCTACACGCTGCAGCTTTACACTTCGTCCTCTTCCTTCACTATCTCACTACTTCACACCAAAGTCAGCCATAGGTCATGTGCAGATTTTTCATATATTCAGAAGAAGCTAAACTACTATGCTTTGACTTGAGGGAGATTTTGCTTTTTTTCCATTATATTATTTGTCCATTATATTATTTAAGTTTATTTAAGTAAAAAAATCACATGTTTGCAGCCCAAATGAATCTGTGTTATTTTACACATTGTTTTTATACCGTTTCTTATTATTAAAAAGGGGGAAAAAGGGTCTTTGGAGAAATATCATAAATGCTCCTTTTCCTTACAGCCACTGGAGGGGCGTGTGTGTGTGTGTGTGTGTGTGTGTGTGTGTGTGTGTGTGTTAGATTAATAGCAGCTGGCAGGCTGAGCCCAAGCAGGGAACGAAAAACAATGTAACCAAACCTGTGCTGGAGCTTACAAAACAAAGACAGACATTATGTTGTGAGCAGAGGTATTAAAACACACCAGCATTTGAAAAAAAAAACCTATGTGACATTTGCTGGTACGTCTACATGCTATGTAATGTGCTTCAGCTGTGCAGCTAGTCAACACCGTAATGCTTTTCATATAACTATAATACCCATTAAGAGGTCAGGATTTCTACATTTTCACTTTCACATACCATAAGTAACCAAGAACGTTCTAAACTTCTGGAACTTTTTTCTTAATATTTGTACAGTCTTTAGTTTAGATAACCTAATTCAAGGGCAGGCGCAAACACACAATGTGCACTTATAATTTAACAACAAGCATTCCCCTTATTGTTCTTACCAGATGGACATACGGCACAAAGTAGCCCAGTACAGCTGTTGCAACTCCAAACGCCCACACTCGGTATGTCAAGATGTGGAACACACGCAGGTTGAAGTACTTCCTGACCTCACCCAGAAGCCTGCTCCACCTGCTCCCGTCCTGGGCGGTGGCCCCTGGCTGGGTTTGGCATTCGGCAGGGCCAGGACCCATGCCTAGGGGTCCCATGCCTCCTCCAGCGGGCAGTAAAGGTTTGAACAGCAGCGCCAGCAGCGCCTGGACCAACATGAAGAGGCTGAGAATCTGGAAGGTCCTGCTGAGGCCCAGCGGTTCCACCACCTTGTTGAGTAAAACCGGGAGGCCCATGGAGAAGAGGCTGGCACCGGCTGTCACCACACCGTTGGCCAGGCCCAGGCGCCGGCGGAAGTAGTGGCCGAGGATGACCAACGAGGGCTGGAAGGCGAAGGAGGAGCCACAGCCGAACAGTATGCCATATGTGAAATAGCGAAGGCTCAGGGAGCTGCAATCGAAAAGAAACTGAGGGTCAAAGGACAGAGGGTGATGTATGTTGTAGCCCCTTGTGGCAAATTTGAGATTTGTGATATTGGGCTATATCAATATAATTGACTTGATGATTAGACTGGTATCTATACTTCCCGATAAATATTGTTTGCGGCGCTCACAGAGAGCAGGGAGAGACCTTCTGAAAGCGCACCGTCTGAAAAATTTGACTACGTTCCAGGGATCGCAAACACTGCAGTTTGATTGGATATCAGGGCCCGGGGAGGTGGGTTTTCAGAAAATGACTTTACATCCAATACAACAGCAAACAAAGACCGCCAGACAAAAGATTTGAAAAATCAAAAATCTATTATATTCTATGCACAATCCGCCGAAGAACTATGCATGCCTGGTGTGCACGAGAGGAGCCCGCACAGTACGCACAGTACACACAGTACACAGTCGCAGGAGTATAAATCAGGCATGAGGCGGAACTGTAATTCTGGCTGCTCTTTTTAGATTTTTGTAGGGAACAAAACATTCAAGGTTTTTCAAAAAAGTTTCTGTGGAATTGGTAGTATAGCTTTATTTTCATTCCCGTATCTATCTTCATGTTTTTTTCTCTCGCTCTGTGCAGCTGCTGTGAGTATAGACTTAGTGCAAGAAAGTGTAACATAGCTAAGGGCTCCTAAATAAGGTGTAAATATAATATACAAAATTATAAAAAGCATCTAGGATGACTTACTGCATGGTAGATTGATTTTGAGCATTTCAAACATCTTAGAGTATTTATTTTTCAGAAACACAAATGCTTTGTTCTAAGTAGTGTCTTAAATAATGAATGTACAGTAGCTTACTTTGCAAATGATGTACTGAGCAGCCCTATAAACGCCAGCAGTGCCCCGCTGACAGCTGTCTTCCTACAGCCGAAGCGGTCTGTGAACATGCTGACCACAGGTGAACAGAAGAAGATCATGCCCATGGCCAGGGCCCCGACCCATGCTGGAGAGGAAGTGGAGAGGAGGGAGAATTCATTGTCAGAAATATGTGGATACCCTATATGTTGTAGCTATCACTTACACTAAATACCCGTTTGTACAGCAAGCAAGGCTCAAAGTCTATGTAACATGAAATGTGAGCTGTAAATCAATGTGTAATTGATATAAAGGATACAATACCATGCAATAAAACTGACATATAGTAAAATGAATGAGTAGAAATGTGTTCCCTTTTCAGCATGGAGACAAAACACTGGCTCATTTTGTCATATGCAGCTGGAGAATTTGCTTCAAAGCAGCTTTGTTAGTACCTTGTCCTACAGTCAAACAACTGTAGGTTAAATAGCTCCCCACTTGAGAAATATATAAATATATAACTTGTTATAGTAGAAACATGAGACAAAATTCAAATAGACCACTCCTTTATAAGTTTACAACACATCCTTTGCATATGGAAGTCATTGTATGAGCAATGTGCCACCTGGGATCTCTATGGAGGCCACAGTCAAAGGTAAATGTGCGCTTCATGTTGAATCTTGTGCTCCCGTTGCCTTGTAGGCATTTCATTATCAGACAGGATTATTACCTTGATGTCATGAAAATGTCATATTTGTGGATGCTTTGAAAAAAATAAAAGCCTTTGAATGCACTATTCTTTTCTTGGAAATCTCTCTCTCTCTGCGACCCTCCATCATCTGGTGTGATTAGCTATTAATATGAATGTATGTAACTCTGCTCTTTATTGTGTCTTTACATGCATCATGTAAATCAGACACACTCTATTAGATTTCTCATGGTGATTAAGCAGATCAAAAAGTGGATCAAAGTGGACAGATCTTGCCAGTGGTGTAATATCCATCCAGTGTTAAAACATAATGAACCAGAATGATCCAGCAGAGTACCCTGAAGTGCAAACAAACACTCCCGGGGAGCAAAGGTAGCTTTAATGTCTACCATGGCGTCTGGGCTGTAGGTCACACTGATCTAACAGCTCAATGGGAATGAGACAGGAACGCAAGATAAACAGGTGGATGGACTGATTTTCACACACACACACACACACACACACACACACACACACACACACACACACACACACACACACGCACAAACGCTCTGAGTTCAGTGTGAAACATGAGCCCTACGACACTGTCACAGACTTTGTTATGGCGGATGACCTAAACATTTTGTACTGTACAAGCACACGTCTGCCGGTACACTGTGTACACTACAAAGTAAAGTTTTGTGTATAAGGGTGGGACTGTTCCCAAGCCTTCCTATAGTTTATTTATCCAACTGGAACAAGAGGGTGGGAATTCTCCTATTTAGCATGTACTTCATGAACTACCACCATTGTGTACATGTCCCTGCAAAATGTTGAACCTTGAGGTGCAACATTCACACACAAAAAAAAGTCTTTGTAAAAGCATTTCATATCACATCAAGGCATACAGCAAATGCCTGCAGTGTATCCATAAGTGGATATCAGTATGGTGCAACAGTAAAGCAGGTAAAATGCTATATTTAATGGATGTCAAATGGTTGTTGTACGTTGTCCTCTCAACCCATTTCAACTGAAACATCATACATACTATACCATTAAGACAAAGTCGCATGAGATCAGATTAGCCCTCTTTGCTTAATAAAGCGAGGAGTTTGGACTTGGCTTCCCATAAGCACCTTAGCGGTACAATTGCATCATAATGCACTCCGGACTTATAGAGCTAACCAGCACTCTGAGTATAGAACTCGGTGTGCTTCAAACTTAGTGCTCTTCAGGTTGACCCTAACCCACATCATTCAGAGGCAATCTGTTTTGACCTCCATCTGAGGGGTATATCTGGCTCTTTAGCCGCTAAATGCTGATGGTTGTTCACCTGCTAGTCCCTAATGCTGCATGTCCACTGTTTGGTGCTGGGCAGGTAGCAGACAGCAGGTTTTTAAGATTGAAAGTGACACCTGTGAGAGTGCAACAAAGTCAAATAAAGTCCCAAGTCGTAAAACCAAAACCAGATGAGCTGGAAGATTAGGGGAACTGCAGAATAGGCTCACAATGCTCTGTAGGTTTATCACTACAAACAACCCCTTTTCACATTACACATAGTATTTTGATCCAATTGATGTCAATATAAAAATATTGACTACAGCAGTTTTAAATAGAATGAACCCTTAAATGTTAAGTAATAACTGTATGTTATGTTTTGCTACACATGTGTTCTGTTTAGCTCTTGCACCATATTTGCCCTGAGAGGCAAACATATGGCTTTCCAGTATGGAAATACCAAGATTAAAGTATTAAACTATTCAGACTGCTCTCTACAGATCAGGCCAATCGGATTTTTTTCCAATAAGGGCTACTGTAGATGATGTAGATAATGTAGATGACACAATATCTACATAAATATAGGCTACATAAATATAGACTGGTTTAATGATGGCTCAAAGGAAAAAGCTATAACAGTCGTAAAATGACTCCCCTGTCTATAGTGGTGATTGTGATCTATGAGAATAGCCTGCAGACTCAACCGTGAATGCAAAGCCACATAGCATATGTCAGAAATAAAACTTAAAACCTGTTCCTTGTCCATTACCCCATGTCCAGATTGATTGTCTGAAAGGATCACAGGATTTTAAATCCTTTCACTCATTATTAACCACCCCATTTGGACGTCCTGTATTTTGTGTACTCTCTTCGCGGTTCATCCTCGGAAGTTCTCATAGAATGTTTTACAGTCGATATGGGGCAGTCTGGTCGTGAGTCTGATAACTACTCTTTCCATCTGTAGTTTTTTGTTTGTTTGCTTTTCTGTTACTGAACTTCAGTTCTGGGTACATTCGTTGTATAATAGGGCATTTTTCTGTTTTCCTAACAGAGACTGGCACTCCAGCCGCAGTGGCAGCCACCCATGGCTCAACACAAAAACAAAAAAATCCAAGGAAATATACTGCATGTCACTCACAGTAGGCCTACTGTATCAAGGGTGGAGACAAATAACAAATATCAAAGATTACAACATTAAACTAACACTGTCAGTTTGCGTATCGCCTATATCCCTGGTTGGATATATTATTGCAGGAGACGGGATCACACAATGACAGCATGTAAAATAATGTGGAAAACCTATAGAAAGACCAGAGAACAGACAGCATATTGTTGAGGCCAACTACACTGAACTCAAGGGTCAGACTTCCACAATCAACTACTTTCACCATTTGCATTCTCAATCATTTGCCCAGCTTCCAAAAAAAGAAAATACTTCAGAAGAAGAAAATGGTGTAATTGGAAGCTGCCTTGTAACATGCAATCATAAGTAGTACCAGCAGTATGTCTCATTGTCGTGTTACAATTAAGCAATTATTTCATTCAAGCCTGCATCCACATGCTTTCTTGACTGAACCATTGTGGATAAGATGATTGCAGTCCCTGTTTGAAAGTGCACTCAGTTCCTGTGTACAAATCCAACATATAAGAGACAACCTTCAACCAGAGCAACATCTCTTATTCCTCCACTCTCTCCTTTCTTTTCCGATTAACCCCACCTCCAAGCCCCAGTTTCCCCCTGTCCTGGGTCTGTGAATAGACTGAGTGGAGTGTCCTCATTACAGTCTATTAGGGCTCCAAACAAAAGAAAAAGGACACAGCAATGAAAAGATGTGTGTGTTTGTGTGTAGTGGTAGTGAGGAGGCTGAACAAGCATTCCTCTCTTGAGTCTCTTTATGGGCCTTCTGTACATTGGAGGACAGAATCTACATCTTCTCTTTGGCAGGGAAACACTGTTGGGGGATGTTTAATGTACTGAGAGAGTTTCACAAGAGTACTTAGTTTTGCTCCAGTTGAGTTCCCTTTTTTTTTTTTTTAGAACTATGTTCATTTGTTTCAATGTACATAGAAATAGAAATCCTTTTTATTCGTCATAGTACATACATACATGAAATGTGTCCTCTGCATTTAACCCATCCTTAATGTCTTAAGGAGCAGTGGGCAGCCCTGTGAGGCGCCAGGGGAACAAATTAGGGTTCAGTGTCTTGCTCAGGGAGACTTCGACGTGTGAGCTATGGGGGGACTGGGGATCGAACCGGCTACCTTGTGGTTGCGGGACGACCACTCATCCCCCTGAGCTACAGCCGCTCATGACACAATAAGACCAAACGTATATTTGCATATACGTCTACTTAAGCATAAAGTAGACACTTAAGCATATATGCTTAAGTGTCTACTTTGACTGATGCCATATGTGAGTATAGTTGAAACCGGTCCTAATTTAGTTCAGTATCTACATAAACATCCTCCTGCATGCCAAACAAACCCTCTTTTCTCCCATTGACATATTCGTGTCGTTCGGGTTCTCCCGCGCCTTACAAAACAACTCTTACATTTCCACGTGTATTTTCATAGCTGTGATGGAACGATTACCTCAACACAGCGGTTACAATATGAAGCCCAAAATGAAATACACAAAGGTTGCAGCTAAAAAAACTTGCAGCTACAGTGCAATAACAAAGTATTTGGAAAGTGACTCCAGTTTGTTGTGTTTGCCTTATACTCCAAGATCTCTAATGAGGTTAAAGCACAAACTTTAAGTTTAATTTGAGGGTGTTAACATTCCTATTAAATTAGCAGCATTTGGATTAAAGACCTTTAGTTCCTCAGTTTTAGTGTTAAAGTAATATAAGAAGTTATTTCCAATTAAACTGTACACAGCATGCTCTTTAGATTATCCTTAGAGACAATGACATTATTTATGGAAAGGTATGTTGCTCCTGGCTGTTTTAAAAGTTGTGACTGTTTTGAGCAGTACCAACTAAATGTTATCCACCTCCAATGTAATTAAAACTATCTGCTTAGATAGATGTCACTGCCAGTAAGTAAGAAACAATATTTTGGGGGAATTTCACTGAACCAACAACAAGAAATCCACCTCTTTGTCCCTGTTTCATTTCACATCCAGTGTGTCGAAACAATCCAAATCCCTTCTGGCGGATTACAGTATTATCTTGAGACACATAAGAGAAATATTCCATCAACTAAACAATGCAGCAAATTGTCTTGGGTACACATAGTTAAGGAAAACAATCCCCATACATATTTTTGAAACATTAACAGAAGGGCTGAGGTACAAGCCCATTTCCTGGATGTCCCATTGAATGTCTTTAGCAGGCTAGGGCTGGACAATCTGTTGTTGGATGACATGGTCACTTCAACTGAAAAACACAGACACTAAAAGAAACTAAAAAGCATCATGGAAATTAGGTAAACAGGTAAACATACTGTATAATGATTTTATGTTGGCCTGTGTTGGATTTACCAAAACAAAATTTCACGAGCCAAAGACCATAACAAAAAGTAGTTATAAAATGGTGAATTTTTGATGGGGAGCTTTGTTGGGTTAACAAGCTAAGTGGTCGCTTAATTCTTACAGTCAAGTTCCCCAGAAGATATTGTATCTAGTATATTCAAACTGTGAGTCTTGTTTACCAACGCCTGCGAATGTTTCGGTGGAATCATATATTAGCTTTTTAGCTTCAGTCAATACCTCAACAGGTCTTATTGGACAGTGCACTGTCATACCCTGCTGCTGGTATACCCTTTATGTACACACAGCAAGGATAGACTCTACTTTTGGAGAGATACGCTCAACAAGAACACACACAGAAAAAACAAGCTCATTCAGAAGGTAGCTAGCAGGTATGAGCTGGATCAAGCAAGTGCCGAGAAGATAAGAAGAAATACATTTAAAAAAAAAAAAGGTATTTACGTTGTTTCTCATACGTTCAACAAGTAGCTCTACATGAGCTAATATTGTATATTGACATGGGTGTTATGTTCATACGTCTAGCATCAGGTACCTAACTGCTTAGGTCAGGCTGCTATTTGCGGAGTATTGCGAGTGTCGGACAAGTCATTTGGGGGACCAACTGTCACAAACGTGGCAGGAGTGTCTTCAAACAAGTCAACCGCAGTCCACGAATGTGTCAAACTTTGTCCTTCTTCTCCACACACATTTCTAATGCCCCGATTCAAACAACTGCCATTTTTCATCCGTCCACCAGATGCCATGGTACTTTCCCTCCTTTCCCCATCACCTAACTGCCACACCCCTCCACACACCTGTTCCCACTTCCCTAATCAGCTCTGCCTGGCCTGCCCCGCTTACCTCCTCACCTGCATCTCATTCCTTTGTCTACCCCACTCCACGTATACCGGTTCACTACCTTTGTTCCCTTGTCAGACCATCATAGTCGCACTGCTGTGTACCGGCTGCCGGTTTCCTGCCCACTATTTGGACTTCCTGCCTGTGAGCCATCAACTGTCTGCATCTGGGTCCAATCCCTGTTGTCCTGAATACCAGCGTTGAAGTTGTTTACTTGCTACCGCTCATTAACCGTGATCGACTCCTTTAGATATTTACTAGTTATATATATAGCTCCAAGTTACCAATATTCACTGCCGTACAAACAGCTTGCGTTGGCACTATTAATAATGCATGAGGGGGTTGAATAGATTTGTATGGGATATGTGTTGTAGAGAGTGTAGCAGCACAACTTGGCTCTCAGACTTCCCTCCTGATACACAATCTGTTGTGCTACTCTAAAGCTTTGGTTATTGTGGTGGCAGGGGCGTGGTTAGCTCAGCTGGAGAGGGGGGAGGGGAGAAGCGACTCAGGGAACAGGTGTCTGGACGAGACCTAATTGGCCTCAGCTGGAATAGATTGGTTGTGGGTGTGTGTGTGTGTGTGTGTCTGTGTGTGTGTCTGTGTGCGTGCGTGTTTTGGGTGTCTTGGCTATATAAGCCATAAGATGGTCGGAGGAGGGGAGACGAGGGGCAAGGAACGCAGGTCCCAATAAAGTCATTGCCAAACAGAATCAACGACTGCGTGTGTCATTTGGGCTGGGGGGGGACCCGGAGGTAACGAATCTTGTTACACTGGAGCCCAACGTGGGGCCCCTTAGAAGAGCCCAAATGACACACGCAGTCGTTGATCCTGAGTCGCTTCTCCCCTCCCCCCTCTCCAGCTGAGCTAACCACGCTCCTGCCACCACAGTTATACTTTCCGCAAGGACGGTCACACAGACATGAGCTGAAGCGGAATTGTGACGAGGAAAAGTCTTGTGATCCAAAGTTCACTATATTCTCCGCCCATCCACATCTGCGTAGTTAGAAAATGTTGGATCTGCAAGGACAAGCAAAAGCCTGCCACATCAAAGCTTGCAAAGGGCCGTGTCTGAAGATGTGATGTCACTTTGTACAGACACACGCGATCCTTGTGGATGCATCAAGCATGACACCATATTTCCCACAGTTGTGAAAAGGTTGCTGTTCATCACCTAGCCCCTCCTTTGTATCGGCTGGGGAGAGTTTACATTGTTTTTTCCTAACTATTTACATTTGCCCCTGCAAAAGCTATAAAACGTTCCATATTTAAATACCTTCATTTATTGACGTTAAAGTAAACCCACTTTCAACAAAACAGTCCATCCCTGTTTCTGATCATCTGTATGTACCTGTTTCTGAGTATGAGGAGCTTTAAGAGACTCTAATCCAAGCCGAACCCATTCCCCTGTCCTTTGGAATGCCAAAAATGCATTCCCTGATCTGCCAACCTGGGATTTCCAGCTGCCCTGGAGATGCTGGTGAAATCCTGGGCAGCAGAACTACAATACAGCACTACAGAGCACAGCAGCATACTAATTATTGTTTGCGTATGACAGCATAGACACCTTTGTTAATTCTTTTTTTTTTACTCTCACTCTTTACAGAATTGAGATTTGAGTGTTGGCCACTTTTGATGTAATACAAATGTACATTCTGACCACAATTTAAGAAATACATTGTTGAAACCGGCTACTATGTTATTTAATTAAAGGCCAAGGTAACCAGCGGATTGACCACCGGTAAAATTGGGCATTGTCCTTTAAAGATTTGCTAATTCTATCTCCAGGTAATAAACACCCGCTAAATACTGTTTATCTGCAGCTTCAAACATGTTTATTGACTATATTTTATTACTAAGCCCTTATTGAAACTGTCAGCTCAAATGTGTTTTTGGCATTCCCAGATTGATTTAGGAAAGTCAGGACAAAAAAGAGATTCTAAACTAATTTCGACAGCCCATGTATATATAAAGAGAACAGGATACAGTGTTGGAGGCAGAGTCCCGTTCATTCCTATGAAAGTTGCTCAATGGTGCCAAAGATGCTCTATAACACAGATGATGCTTTACAGGCAACGCCAATGGTTTGAAATGGTAAGTAGGCGTGGGCATTGCCTGGTGTAGCTCCTCTAAAAAACTTTATCGACAAAACCCAGCTCCTGGTGTGCAAATTTCCCACAGACGCTGCGCCCACTTGAATGGATTTATTGTTAAGTGCAGGGAGAACGATGTTACCACTGCATAACAAGCATTATGCGCTACAATGCTAAACAGGAAAGAGATCACGGAGGTGGCATCGAAGATCGTCTATTCGAGCGAGAGCTCTTCAAAGACGGCTGTTCTACACACTGATGTGAGACGGCTTAGTAGAGCTCTGTCCAGAGATAAAGGAGTTTCTCCATATAGTTAAACATGCAGAATACAACCAACTAAATGACGATCAGTGGCTGCTAGACTTGGCATTTTTAACCGATCTGTTGAATGAGCTTGACCGTGGTTGATAAGATCAGCTCAGTTAATGCTTTCAAACGGAAAACGCAACATCTGTCCTCAAAGCTGCAGCGCCGTGGTTTGAGGAACCACGGCGTCTGTCAGAGTTTATTTATGTGAGTCAGCCTTTTCCCACATGAAAAATATTAAGTCCAAACATCGTTCCACCAGCAGCAGCTACTAATGTAGGTAGATATTTTTGACTTGGTCATTTTAAAAGTAGCTTTTAAAAAGTGTGGGCACCCCTGCTCCAGAGCATGTCAATATGTTCACGTTTCTGAATTACAATTTAAAACGTGTGTAAATTGTGTTGCCCTGAAGAGGGAGCAGCAATACGTGGGACTGCAATAAGTCATTTTGATTTACTTGTAAACCCTTGCACTTTAATTGTCGGGTAGGATGGACTATTTTTTTAAACTTTTGGACTTTGAATGTCAGTTATTTTGCATTTTCAGAGGCTTGATTGCTATTTTGAGTTACTTTTAAAACTTTATTTGTACTTTTTCTTTACTTTTAAAGCATATTTGCACTTTAATTTGTATTACTATTTAATTTATTTGTTATAATGATGTTCTGATGTTCAGATCCTGTTACTCAAATACATTTGAAGTTCAAATTCCAACATTTTGAGTCATTTTAATGGGAAATAGTCATTAGATTAGTCGACTAATCGGAAAAAATAGTCGATAGATTAGTCGATTATGAAAATAATCGTTAGTTGCAGCCCTAGTTTCGAAGGCGAACACTTTCTCGTTAGAAAGCCACCAGTGTAGCTACGTAGTTACTGACTCCAGCAACCCATGCAGATGTCTGGACACACAAATTTGATCTGATCATTTGCAAAAAACAGTGTGTACATTCTGTGTTACAGATGGAATTTGAAAACCAAATTGATTTTGCCTGCAGTCGAAGCATAGCCTACTTGCCAAGCCAAATAAGACAGCATCATCAACAACTCAAGATTTGAACACATGATCTCTGACTAGTTTTACTTGTATGTTACTATTGTTTCTCAACTATTACTGCAATCACTATGAGCTACTCTGAACTACTACTAAGTGTGCGTCAATGTGTAATTGTGGCACAGAGTTGCTTGTACCTTTCTGATATATTTATATTTTCCCACTTATGTTGTTATCAGTGTCTTTTTTAGCATTTAATGGAAAACTCCATTAACGGCTTAATGCCGCTGTCATTAAGACATATAGTCTGTCCACTTAACTGGAGTGAAACAACACAACAACCACTCCTTTAGCTCTACATTCAGACACACAACATTCAGACACACGAACAAGACCAAATGTACGAAGAATGAGCCTCTGTTTGCATGTCTCGTTTGCAGTCTTCCCACTGATCTGTTTCACACTAGTGGCACATAGATGGGAAATCATTTCAAGTATTAAGAAAAGATGAATCACTTGCTCAATCAGCCCCTTTCTTTGCCGCTTCGCTCGCATTCCCAGTTTTGCAAACTCTGCTGCAGGAACGTCGCAGCATGAATTTTTCTTAGTCTGTTGCACATGTGGCTCACCCGTGTTCAACCACACATCACCTCATCACTCCCCATGGATTATAGAAGCTTTATAGTTTTTAAACGGTGTTGGTTGCACACCTTTTACATGAAAGCAATGTTGTACATGTGGTAACAACAGAAATGAAACTTCTTACCGTGCCATGCTGTAATTATTGAGTAAAACACCAACATCTGCAACTCATAACCCCCAACTGCATTACCTTCTTTTACTTAAAAAAAAGCTGTTTTGATCCCCCACCTTGATATTTATAAGCTATTTTGAAAATCTGTTGTTTACCCCTCAAGGCTTAATAAAAACCTTGTTGATTCAAGCTGGGTAAAAAGACCTAATGGTCAGTACTTAGCCTACTAGCTTAATCCTTTCTCATATGAGAATAACCAAGAATCAAATCCAAGGAACGGCTGGAGATGAAATCCTTCACAAGCCTAAAAAAGTGGGAAAGCTGCCTAGTAATACCTTGACAGCAGCTGCCCTCTGTTGAATGCAAGATATACTGTAAGTAATACATCTGGCCTGGAATCTGTTTTTAGGCCCAACACACTCACTGACTCACTGTCACGCAAACGCTAAAAGTAATGTGATGCCTTGACGAGCTGCCCCAGGCAGTAGTTTCCTTCACATAAATTAGAGATGACAAGATTCAAGACGTTATTAAATAAATTAACCTGTGCCTAAATGAGCCTGATCATGCCTGAGCCTTTTGTTTTTCACTTAATGTTTTATATTCCTCTGTAACTATTTTTCATGCTGATGAGAAATGTTGAATTTGTTCCAGGGAACAGTCTTAGAGCCGTAATCCCTTCCGACATCCTGACCTTAACCTTTGCTGGGGATTGTGGATCTTGACAGGAAGTTAAGAAAATACCTACTCCTGTTACATGCTACTCCCCTCCTAAAAAAAACATTTATTTTCACTATAATCTAAAACAGACCATTTCAAAGTTTCATCCATCAGAAAATGATTCTCTTAATAATGACTAATTTAGTCAGTAGTCATTCATGTGATTAACAACCTCAAAGCTAGAGGCCAAAGCGCTGCAAAACCATCAAGGGACCAAACCTCCAAAGATGCTTTATGGACAATTACATGGATGTGGAAGTTTTTTTTCTTAACATTTGGTTGGTATATGCAATATATGGGAACAAACACAAGCAAGAAAATGTCAGTTATGGATGTTCTTTGTTTTCAAAGTTGGTCTGGAGACTGTTGGTCTTGTTCCGTGAAAGTAACATAAGTGATTTATATATTAAGATGTATGTGTCTGCTACAGTATATGTCTGTATCCTAGTCAAGTTTTGCACCATCCAGTATTTTGAGAAAACATTCACCAGTGAAAGCTTGTGATATTTATATAACAGAATGGTTTAAATTGAAGCATGCGGGGAGACCGAGTGGTGAACATTGGCCTTATTCTGGTCATGAACGGCATGCGGCCAACAACAGCTTTACTGTGACACATATGAACATAAATTCCTAGAATTCAATTATCACGAGGTATTTTAGCTTATATACTATATTTAGCACTGTGGTTATGTCTGTCTTGAATCAAGCATAGGATTGTTGTCACATGCCACCCCTTGCTTTCTCAATCTCTCGAGTCTTTTAACTGTGAACAGGCTGAACAATGAAAACCCATAAAAGCAATGTAATAATAGAAATATTGGATATTTGACATTCTGTGAAATATTTAGGGGGTCCACAAATTCTAAACAGAAACTTTTTGCAAGTTGGAAAGTTGGCTGGGTCACACTTTTTGAGTAATTAAAAGGCCTGCTGTACATTTCTGTAACTTTCAGCCTTTGGGGGTGGGGGGGGGTCCACTGACAAAAGAGCCATTTGTGACCAACAGAAATGTGTATTTGCTGCATCTAGTTAAAAGAGTTAAAATAGCAGTGATGTTGATGAATGAATAGCGAGGAGAGAGCTGCTCAGCCAAACATCTGTTAATGAGTCTCCAAAACATGCAGCTGTTAACTCAAACAAGAAGTAAGCAGCATTTTTTTTAGAATGCACGAACACTTTTAAAACAAACACACAAAAAACATGCTGACTTCAAATGTATTGGCGAGGCCCGTTATGTAACGTAACACTATATGTTTAGTGGGCCACTTTAAGTGCAGGGAAAACCCACTTGAACTCTGAGATGACCCATACGTCTTTAAGTGATGAATGTGTGTGACACGAAACCTACACGGCACACACCGCGCTGCTGTTACATGAGGCGATGATGCTGATATTCTTTCAAATCAAGGTCCAATTTCCACATTGTAGCTTTTCATATGACATGATATGATTGTAATTAACCATTGCATGCGTTCAAGACGAATGTGCATCAAATCTCCACCAGCTGATGTATTGTTTCATCTCGTCGTCGAGCTCGCCTCAGCAGACTGTCTGGTACTCACCCACTTTGAACTGAGACGTCTTGTCGTCTGGGTCTGCGTGCTCCTTCATCAGCATCATGTGCAGGATGCCGAAAGAGTTTTGAATGCCGAAGATCGACCCATTGCACCAGGTGGCCGCGAAAACCACCAGCCAGCCGTAACCTCCTTCGGGTGGGACGAACGGGGCTCCGTGGCCGGGCTCCTCCACCCGGACCACCGACTCGGAGTCACACGCCGGGGAGAGGGGCTGTTTGCAGCCGGCCTCCAGCAACTGCACGGAGCTGTCCTCCTGCACGAGCTTACACCCGCTGCCCGCCGCCTGGCCATCCTTCCCGCAGTCTGCTTCTCGAGGAGCAAAGAGTTGCTCCGTCTGAGGGTCCGCAGCTATCTCCTCCGTCCGGGACACTCCGCTAGACGGCTGCGCCTTGTTGTCTAACCCGTTGATCCCCATGCTGTCTGGTCTGGCGAGGAGGTTACTGTGGGCTTTTGGCGCACATGCATGGGATATAGGTCACTGACATAAGAGCGCCGATTTGAATATCAGATTTGATTGGCTACCTGTCAAAAATGTGCCAGACAGACGGTCCTTGCTGACACAACCCTTTCTACACGCTGCTTGTAGCCAAAGTCTGAGCGTCAACTTCGGTGAATAAACCCCAACCTGCAAAACTGTAAATGTCTCATTCTGGTCGGAGCTCTGTGTTTTTCCAGGAATTAGCAGGCGCCGCCTATTCCTCCTTTAAATGTATGCCCGTGTCGGTTGAAGCCGCCTATAGACTACAATCATGTGGGCTACTTTTGCTGGCTCCCCAACAGATCATCAACCTGTGAAAACGTCCGCTTGGTCTCGACACCGTGTCGTCCCTTCACGCAGTCCGCGCGCAACATCCCCCCGCCCGCCGGAGATAAAAGAAACGATTGGTGCGCTCCTCCTCTTTGATCTGACGCCGTCCCACGGTGTACATATACGATATGTAGGCCCGTGTAGGTCCCGGTGGCTTTCGTCTGCTCTCATAAGTGTAAATAGAGCAACGACCGTCATTCAACAGCCCGCCCCCGAGTCCCTTCCCCGGCGGATGGGCCGTTCCAACCAATGGCGGCGCTTCGGTACAGTTGTGGAACGAGTTTGCGCTTCGGGTTCACGTAAAGATCCGAGTGTCACTCGGCTCTGACGCCGACGCAGCCGACTCAACTTCCTTCAGACTGCACTCACTACGTCCTGTAGTAAAAGGCAGATGTAAAAGAGTCCCGCTGCCGTGAATGTAAAGGTTTTATCAACGCATCGTTTTTTTTTTTTTTGACAAAATACGAACATATAGGTTTGTGGAGGCGGTGTTCAGCCAACGCTTTTTTAAATGTGGTTTCTTTGACGCGTGTGTTTGACGTTTTTCTGCCGCGTGTACTGTACTCGTGCTTCTGGTACACTTTACTGGGAGTGAAAGACGAGCTGCATGTTCCCGCCCATTGCTGCTCTCACTCCAGCTAAAGTGTTCCACTCTCAACAATATTCAGATTACTACATAACGTTTGGCTACATCTACTCAAGTACTAGTTTAGGGCCGAGAGTACAAGTAAGGTACTTGTAATTTACTGTAGCATTTACATTGTATGCTTCATTCTACTTCTGTCACTATAAGTGTGTTTTGTTATTATTGGGTATATCATTGGATTATAATTACTCATGGATGAATGTGGAAACAGAATTTACTCCAAATGCAACATTTGCAGTTCATCATATTTGACTTAGTTGAATGCAGTTATTGTAAGTTGCTTTGGAAAAAAAACATCAGCTAAATACATGTAATGTTATAAAATATGAATCTGAAAAGTATCAACTAACTATCGTTGTAATCTATATCAGAATCAGAATCAGCTTTAATTTGACTCCGGTTTCACTTGCTCTTCGTACTTCTTTTTTTTTTCACACACAATATACAAGATAAATATAAAAAATATAAAAAGGACATTAAAGACAGTAGTAAAACAACAAAAAAGTGCAGATAGTGCAAATGAAGAGTCTGTTTAACTGTTCATCAGAGTGACGGCCAGTGGGAAGAAGCTGTTCCTGTGTCTGGTGGTTTTGGCGTACAATGCTCTGTAGCGCCTTCCAGAGGAGAGGAGTTGGAACAGCTTGTGTCCAGGGTAGTGCGTATGTAGTATAACGTGTAAAGGAAATAAATACGCAAGTGAAATACACATCAAACATAAAGTATAGTGCTTCAGTCAATGTATTTTCATCACTCAAGTAAAACATCTGGATGCTTCTTAAACCACTGTGGAATTATTATTGTTGTATAGATGTTGAAATCAGGCTGTGAGCAGGGGCGGTTTTGGGCACGGGCGACCCGGGCAGCCGCCCGGGGCAGCACTTTTTCATGACACGTGGGGGGCGGCACGACCACTTAAATATATATATATATATATATATATATATATATATATATATATATATATATATATATATATATATAATCTGGGCCGCGAAGCGGTTTTCCATTATCTATCATATCACTGTGTGGGGAATTGGCAAATTGGCGCCCCCTGCAGCTGCAGGCGCCCCTGCTTGCTAAGAAGGTGCCGTCTACTAGTGATGTGTCGGTCGCGAACGAAACGGCCCTGAGAGCTCTTTGACGAGAACGACGGAGCCGGCTTTTTTTTTCTTTCTCTCTCTCGCTCTCTCGCTCGCTCTCTCAAGCCGCATTTGATTGGTCAATATGTGTGGCGTCGTCTCTGTGCCTGCGATGAGCAGAGGGGCGGGAGTTACACAGTTCATGTGACGTCACGAGACTGTGCATTGTAGCAGCTTCTCCAACAGGGCAGATCATTACGGAGAGAAGAAACAGGATCAGCCCTCACAGCTGAGGCACTTGGTCTTTCTCAATGTAAACCTTCACTGAAGGACAAAACTCTGGATGCTGATTTTTTTTCTTTTTGTTTTACACATTTTAATTTATATTTTGTTGTGTGATTCTGTAAGCTTCTGTATGTTGTTTTACTTTCAATCTGTTAAGTATTAAAAAGCTAAACGTTTAAAATAGTTAAGTTAGTTAAGTTAATTTGTAAATAGTTAAACGTTTGTTTTTGCACTTTCTAATTTAGTTTTATCACTCTGTAGAGTGTATAAATAAAAGTGTATTTATATAATAAACATTTGATATAGTGCATGTTTTTTTTTTTACATTAGTAATTCATATTGCGCATAATTTTACATTATTGTTGGTAATAAATTAATTTAAGCACCAAAAAAATCTGAAGAGCCATTTGGGGGCGGAAAGAGCCGGCTCTTTTTAGTGAGCCGAGCCAAAAGAGCCGGTTCCCTAAAAAGAGCCGGAATTCCCATCACTACCGTCTACAGATCATGTGTGAGAAGGGGGAAGGGGAGGGGGCGCGGGGAAATAGTTCACCTCTGTCTCCCAAATGGAACGGACAAAGGGGGGAACAGGGGGATCCACTGTAGGCTATAGAGCAATACTCTAATGCAATTAGTGGGCTTAAGTCAGTTATGTTGTAACTTATACTGTGTTGTGCAGAATTGTGTGCATTGATTCTCTTAAGTGTGTTATTCAAATGTTCTATTGAATGATTTGTGCAATTGAGGACTTTAAGTTTATAATAAAAAAATAAAAAAAAGTTCCCGGCGGGGTGGGGGGGGGGGCGCTCGGAGGGGGTCTCGCCCGGGGCGTAATTACATGTAGAACCGCCACTGGCTGTGAGGATCATTTAGTTTTTCTCTGAACATGTAGGTCAACAACACAGCTGCCAAGCAAAATATGGTCTGCTTCATCTTTATAAAGTGAGTGAGAGTCCCCAGGCCGAGATAATTATTGTGAAGGAATTTCACACTTGAACAGAGTTCTCCAGTGGGAGAGCAACAAAAACATCACGTTGCCATGTGGAGCTTGTGTCTTTAGACATGCCTGGCTCCCTTCCCCCCTGGCACAAAGAATGAATCAAATCAGCCTACTTTCCAATCCATTTGATTCAATAAAATAAACTCAAATAGGAAAGAACGACTGTCAGATTTGTCCCAGAGATATGCCAGGGGATTTATTTCTTTGTGTTCACGTGATTGTAGCTGACAAGTACAAGTATTCACCACTAAGTGGAGCTATACCTCTTTTTAAGTGGTTTGTTTAGGTTGGAAGTTTCCCAATACTTAACATTCAGTGGAGTTTATTTATTGAGTAAAGTTACAGATCTTAACTTACTGTAGAAATGTTTTTCACAAAACACAATTGTATTTGTGTATACCTTTGTCATAAATAACGTTTTTTTTTTTTACAATCAACACTTGAAAGGATGAAGGCACTTGCAAATGACACGGTAGTACAAACATGTTTAATTTTTACCTCTTTATTTAAGATTTCATTAAACATATTTTTTTTGTCATTCAGGAAAAAAATTAAATAAAGATGGCTGAATTTAATGTAGCTGCTTCAGTTTCAGGGTCCTAATATTTGTAACACTGTCGCGACTAACAAGGGCACTTGATAAGAACCGAGCCATCGTTAACGTTATTGGTAACACCTGTCTTCGTAACACCTGTGCTCTTTTACCATGACAATAAGTCTAAATGTCTGCTTTAAAAAAGGCATGTTATGTGATGGCATGGTTGAGGACCAAAAAAGCATTTTAATGTAGTCAAATTGGTGTTGTGGTTTATCAGTCAGTGTCCCTGTTTCCCGATTATGGTTGCAGGCAGATTCAAACAACGTTTTAATTTCACGTAGAATAGCTGAGATGTGTGTGTTAGACCCCCACATACTGTCATATAGAAGACTATACATCGTCACAGACCCTCAGCAGTCCACTTTTCACTCACACTATGTATATTTGATATTGTGTCATCTATCTAAGGTGTGTCATAAGACCACACAAACACATATCAACATGTGAAGTTGCCATAACATCCCCACTGAATCCAGTCAAAGTTGTCTTGAGTTGTCTTGTATGAAATTAATAGGATACATAAATGGGCATTGAGCACATTTTCCTCCCCTAACAAAGATTAATATCAATCAACATCCACATAGCTTCACTTAAGGAGGGTGGATTTAAGATGAACTCCACCTGTTGCAGCAGGGTTTCTGTGATTACCAGGCCACTCTTCTACATAGTTTGTAATGACCCAAACATGCTGTGGCGGCAGGAATGTGGGACCTCGTCATCAGATGGAGCCGCAACATCATCACATGTCTGCTTCCAATTAGCCCAGTGTGGACCAGTGGACTGCATTAACCACTCTGGCGCCGCAGTGTTTTTTAAACCTAAAAATAGCTGTTCACACAACTTCCACACAACAGAGTCATGGTTGCAAGACTACCCCGGGATTCTTTTTGAATGAAGTGGAGGTCAAAGGTGATATGGCTATAGCCAATAGTAGTGCTTCCTGTTTAAATTGGAATACTTCAACTCCTTAGAGAGGTGTGGGTAGGAGATGGAATGAGCATCTGTGAGAGGCCCACACATTTCTGAGTTTGATAAAGTCATACTCTGAGACTTGAAGGCTGTCTTGACTGAGTGCATGTGTAAATAAAGTTTATTTGTTTTAACTTGCAGAAGAGGCGGACGGGAATTCCTGTCATCTTATTGAGGTAAGAGATAAAGATCTTGTTTCTCACAGACGCAACAGGATTTTAGGGAAATTGTGGCGCTATCTCCAATCAGATGATGGTGACGGGCATACGTGCAGGTTGTCTGATACATGTCCAGCAGCATGCTCTGACATGCTGAGGTGGTGAGAGATGGGAAATGCACTGGCGGGCTAGTCATTATCTAGACTAGTATGACTCACGCTCAGCGGCTTCTTTTATTCCTTGAGGGCTTTGGAGCCACAGTTTGAAGAAAACTTCAGCATGCTGACCTGTCACTGGCAGCAGGAAAGCACCGTCTCCTCAGTGATGTCGCCTATGTTGAAGAAAACTATTGAAACAGTTCAAATGAGTTCAGATGAGTCGAGACATTCAACAGGGATTGACTCACCTGCCCATGATCATGAGTGTTACTGAACAGTTCATTTGTTTTTCCCGCTGATAAGTAATACGAATATGACAGTCGGAGACAAAAAAGTCGATCTGAAGAAGATGGTTGGTGGTCCCGGTAAACATTTCACATACTTGTTTGTGTTTCCCTCTTTCTTGTCCTCTTCTCTTATTTGAACAAGAGAGGAACTCTTTCATTTTCAGATGTAATCCGACCCATACGCAGTATGAGCTCATTCATAGAAATAGCATATGAGCGTGTCAAACTCTTTCTAACTCACTCATACAATATTAATAGCTGTATTGATCACAGACTAATTCTGTGTCCACCCACTCACAAATAGAAACAGTAACAAACCGCCATTACCATATCCCCACAAATCGCTGATGTTATGTTTGTATATGTGTGTTTTTTTGTTTTTTTAAAAACTTTGTTTATTTAAGTACAGGGTCGGATTTTTCAACCATCACACATTCTAGTGTGAGTGTAACAATGATATTACAATAAGAAGTAAGTAATAAGAACGATGAAATGCTGTATAGCTTAGATATGTGAGAAAAGACTGCTGCAGATGAATTGTTTCGCTCAGGAGCGGATGTTGAAATGAATCACTTCACTTCTTATAAGTCACAGAAACTTGTACCATCCACTTGTACCATCCACTGGAAAAACTGACGGTTGTCTTGAGGAGAAGCCTCTTTGATTCACATCTACATAATTTGATAAGCAATATATCAATATATGCCTTTCTGAATTTTCCTCTCTAGTGTGTTGCATTATAATTTATAATAAATACAGACTAACCAATCAACAATATTTGTAAATTTCTGGGAACTATGATGCCCTATATGAAATTGAAGTATGATTAGTAAAGCATTTCAGTCTGCTCGAGGAAGTTTCATTCTTTCTTCGTAGATATCTGGCTGGAGCAGCCAGCCGGCACAGGAGAACACGGCTGTGTGTGTCATCCAGCCCGGAGACAAGATCATTCAGATATAACATGCCCTCCAGGTATGACAACAACAACAACAACCAAGAGGCCACCAACCAAGCTGGCCTCCACAAAATGTGGAGGAGCGGAAACGCGTCTCTCACATTTTTCAATTAATCACACATGGTTATTACCACATAACTTCAGCCTCTTTCCGAAAACCTCCCTCACCAACAACACGTTGGACAATTCACAAGAACTTCTCCCTTCTTCATTCATGTCCCGCCCATATTCCCTTTTAGCAGACACAATTATTTCAGCATGTTTGCAAGTTCAAAATGAGCAACACTGAGTCATCAATATATATGCTTCATCAAGGTGTGATCAAAAGCTACATGTAAGATACTCCTCAGTTTGTTCAAAGCTAAGGTTTTATGATTTGGGATTCTTTTACATTCAATCTTTATCTCTAAAATTGTACACAATATTTAGGCATGTACACAACTGTACACACAATGTTCACAATTCGGAACATATTTTCTCCCAAATAAGTAAATATCATTTTGTATAACACTATTTCCTGCAGTGCACTTTAAGTGGCAGTGTATTTAAGTCTGCCTTCGGTGTTTATTCATCTCCCATTGATTTATTGTTTCTGTGCACTCAGCCCTTTTCGTGTGAACATAATATAAAATCTTTTTGCCTTCATGTGAACCAAGTTGATTTGTACGTGTAAGTGGACAGTCTCACAACCTCTCTTAACTGTGGTCTGCTTTAAGTTGTTGGTTTTTCTCCCCCAATAATTCCTTGTATAGCAGCCTATAAATACATGCTCATAAATCAGCTCAAGTTTAAATGAAGCCATTTATTCGTGGAAAAAGCAGGTTAAGTAAATCTTCTAGGTTTTGAAGTTGAGAAAGAAGAAGACTTGGTGGTACTTTCCCCCCTCATCAGTGCATGTGGGTACTTTCAATAAGAAAGAACGTGCCCTCTTTGCCAGCTCGACCCCTTAAAAGGACGAGAGAGGAGAAAGCCTTTATCGTTCCCCTCCAGCTTGTCACAATGGGGGCTACAAGAGGGGGAGGGGGAGGGGGGTGTCTTTAATAAATACACATGCATTCCTCACCCCCCACTCTCAAAGGCACACATAAACACACTGCAGTGACCCAATGTCCTGTTAGTTTCCACAAGAACACCTGCAAAGTAAGCAGGAAGTTTAGCTCGTAAAGAAGTAATCAAAAACAGGCCACTACATCTACGGATTAAACAAACACATACTGCAACAAGCACATGCCTGCCTCCTGCTGCCAGCCGGCAAATCAATATGCAGAGCAGCACACGGGCACATGGTGGCTCTGCACCCCCCTTCCACTTTTCCAACACACATTCACACAAAAATACTAAAGAAAAATAAAAAAGAGCAGCGACGGCTGGTTCCAAGTCGAGAAAGAGAAGGGGGCTAGACATGAAAAGAGAGAGAGAGAGAGAGAGAGAGAGAGAGAGAGGAGAACAAGAGAGGCAGGCCACGACGGAGTGAAATGGGAGGGAGAGGCACTAAGGGGAGAAAATGAGGGGGTGTTGAGGAGGAGGGGAGAGTCTGAGGGAAGCAATTTAAGACAGTGAGAGCAGAGGACTGTAGTGAGCACACGGTGAGAGCAGACAGAGTGGGAACCGAAGAAAATAAAGACTGGAAACGTCCACCACCATCAAACAGGTACACTTTTCTTTACTTTAAAGTCACATTTATCACAATGCTGATTTGTGCGTTCACCAGATGCAAAACACTGGCATGGTTGTATGTTTATTCTTAGAGATTTAGTCATCCGTTGCATTTACGGGCCTATGCAAGCCCTATAGTATTAGGGTTATTTCCATGTATTATTAATAATCAGAAAGTGTAAAAGTAAAAATGTAGTCATGGGTTCACACAGAACTATTTTGGCTTGGTGCCAGTAGAAAATAGAAGTGCTCATCGGGTCACGTCAATTGTTGTATTTCTTTCTTCCAGCACTCAGCATGTATTTATCTTAAGCTGTTTACAGGATGGAAACTAGAACAACACAAATGTTTGATTAACCACAGATCCATTTCCAAGCCAGAAACTTTGGTAAAATAGCCTCTTAGGCAACAAGCCAAAGTTTAAAGTCTTACCACTCTTAACAAATCTTTCTTTAAAATTCTCACATGTTCTATCTCTTATCCTTAGTACTTTTGATCCTTGTTGCATTGCTTATTTTTGTCTGGTATTGTAACCAAGTTCTGTATTTTGGTTTCTGTGTTTTGACGCAGTGACCACATTTCAGTTTCTTTACTCCAACTTATTTACACTTTAAATTCCTTCTCATAACTGGCCTCTAGGTATAATAAAATGTGACAAGGTCAATAGAGAATGAAGGCGTATTTCCTTCCTTAGACTGACTGGATGAACATACTGTTCACGGTGTTAAGGATTTGTTTGTATATCTATTTTCTGTATTGTTTTTGCAATGATCAATATTTTTTTATTAATTCTCATAATTTGTCACTTCTGTCCACAGAGATGACGTCACTGCGTAAGAACCTGGCTGTGCTTCTCCTTTTTCTGAGTGCCTCGCCATTCCTACACTCCCACCTCTCCACCCATGCTGCCTCTACTTCTTCCCCTCCTCGTCATCGGATCATATTCATGACTGACTTAGGCTCAGATGATAACTATGACGATGATTACCATGACCATGATAACCACAGCTCTCCTCCTGAAGTGCAACACACTGTGAAGACTACCTTATTCCAAACAAACCCGCAGCTCTGCGAGCACAACCCCTGCTTGGAGAATCAGGAACCCTGCAAACAAATTTCAATAAGGACTGGGTGCCTCTGTCCTGGGATCAGCGGAGCCAGTGAGCCTCCTCATGCACCGCGCATCTTTGTGCTGCAGCCAATCAGTGAAGGGGCTGACAGAGGGAAGATAGAGGTCCAGTGGTGTGCTCCATCTTCTGTGGTGTCTGTGTACAGAGTGTTGATAGAGGGAAGTGAAGCCCTGGAGTTTCAGGAAGTTTTGCGACGGGGTTTGGTCGGATCTTTGGAAGTTGGCACGAAGGTGTGTGTGGAGGCAGTGAACAGTGCAGGACATAGCGTCCCCTCAGACTTCTCCTGTGTGCGATACGATCTTCCTAAATTTTCTGACCATAAACTGTTTGTTGGGGTTATAGGAGGAGGAGTTGCCCTCCTTCTACTTCTCATCATAGCAGCTGTGATCCTATGGAAGCATCAAATGCGTAAAAGGGCAAAGAGGGACTCTGATGATGGACTAGGGAACCCTTCTTACAGCACAGAGGGGACTCTGTGATCAAGACCAGTTCAGCACAGACAATTCCTCCCAGTCACACTGAACAGGCCCCTGGAGACAGGGGGCACAGGAACGGTGACATTTTGAACAAAAGGCAAACATCTACATGGAGGTGTTATGATTGATTATAGAATTCAGAATAACATTAAACAATAAACAGAGCGCAAGAAATGGGAGCATGAAATATACAATTAAATATACAATAGAACATCAAATTAAGATAAAGTGCACAGACAAAACTGATAACAGTAATTAAGAAATTCTTCATACTCCTGTTCCAAGGAATATGTAAACATATTGGGGAAAATTGGAATTGTGATAATAGAATAACACTAACAATTGGTATGTCTGTTTCATTGTTGTTTCAACTGCAGGGTTATTTGCTGGCAAATTGAGCTTTGTAGGTGTATTGTAGTGTGTTCTATACTATCATGGTTGAATTTATTGTAGATATTTTGTTAGTATATAGGTACTGACTTTTATAAGAAACTAAAACTTATTTTAATAAAAAACAATGTGTCAAAGGTCTTGGTTGAATGTTTTGCTTTATGTGTTGTGACATACAGCAGGGTGACACATTGAATCAATAGTGGAAACAACAAAGTCGGTCCAAACTGCACCACACCCCATGTGTACATTGATTTGAATGGAAATCTGGTGAATGCTGAGGCCACATGATTGTCACCATTTGAACCTATGCTTTTAACGCTTTTCAGAACATTCATTGACCCCTTTTATGCTGTATGAAAGCATCTGCATTTGTCATGTTTGTCTTCTCATTTGACCTCTGGCATATATCTGTAATCAATGGCGCAAAGTATCTCCCTTTAAGAAAGGGACTTTTGCTTTTATTTATTCATTTTATGTTCTTCTCATTTCAGAGGGAAATATTACTTTTCACTCCACTACATTTATTTCAGAGCTTTAGTTACCTTTTTTCTTTGCAGATTAAGATTTGACATATTTGCCTTTTTATAGATGGAACTTGTCAGCACATGTAACATTGGCCATTTTGCAGAGTAAGTACTTTGAGTATTTATACTTTAAGTAGTTGTTGCTGATAATTTTAGTTGAATTTTGGATGCAGGACATTTACCTCACAAAATACCTTTACATTATACTATCCTTCCTTTCACAAGACCTGCGTTTTTTAAATAACTTAAACTTGGCAACTTTTATTTTGAAAGTCTCGTAAAAGCACAATTAGTAGGAAGATGATTTAATGTCTAACAACTGGAGAACGTCCCACCTTTCGTCGGCGTTTAAGCCAATGACTGATCACTAAACAATAAGATGAAGATGTATTTAATGTTAACAGTGTGTGACATTTATTACCAATAAGCAGAATGGCGAGCTCAGGTGAGTCTCATTGAAGTTATTGAGAGTGAGACAGAAATAATTTTACTGAGTGCAGAAAAAAATGTAAACTTTCCTAATGTTTACTTGTTTAGCTATTGAATAAGTATCTAATAGCTTACAACAATTTGCGGTAACGTGGCGTTAGTGACTGGTCTCTAACCTCAGTTGTTGCATTAAGTAAACTATCTTTAGCAGATATTTAACCATCTAATAAATATTAAACGAAAAAGGAATCCTTTGTTATAAGAATATGAAGTTATTCATTGCTTAAAAGGTTCAGACAGACTGAATGTCTTGACAACGTCAAACCGCAAGCTTTCAGGGAATAATGGTTGCTGTTTGTTATTCAACCTAGAAACCGTTTCATAATAGCTGACTCCCAAATTAAGCTCAACACGACTGCACACCGTAACCTGTTACATCAAAGGAAACTCAGTGCTTTGTACATTTACTCCTATATTTCAGTCACACACACTCTCTCTCTCTCTCTCTCTCTCTCTCTGCCTGATAATAAGTATGAGTGCCAACATGAGGGAGCAATATTCTGGACAGGAATGTAACCTGCATTAAGTAAACTATCTTGTGTACATAATTAACCATCTGTAAGCGATTATATTTGGTACTTAAACAGCTCTCTAGGAAGCAGTGTTCGGGGTCTATGTGTCTGGGGGTTTTATTGTGAAGGGAAAAACAGAAGAGGAGAGGAAATGTTACAGAAGTGTGTGTCAAGAATTAAAGTGGGATTCCTTCTTCATTTAATATTTATTAGATGTGTAGCCTCGTGTTATTGTTTTATTATTATTGTTAAGTATAGGCGCACAAGAACCCTCGGCTACACATCTAATAAATATTAAATGAAGAAGGAATCCCTTGTTATAAGAATATTAAGTTATTAACTTCTTAATGATTCAGACAGACTGAATGTCTTGTCAACGTCAAACCGGATGCTTTCTGTATCCTCCGGGAATGTCAGCTCGTTATTCAAACAGAAACCAAGAAACGGGTTTCATAGTTCACTCCCAAATTAAGCTCAACACGACTGCATACCCGTAACCTGTTTCATCAAAGCCCACTCAGTGCTTTGTATCTTTACTCCTAATATTTCTCACACACACACACACACACACACACACACACACACACACACACACACACACACACACACACACACACACACACGCACCCACACCCAGTCTGATAAGAACACCATGGGGGAGCAATCTTCTGGAGAGGAATGTAACCTGAAGGTGAATCAGGAATTTAATCAAATAAATCTACATTTGCCTCTCTCACCCTTTCACAGACACAGGACATAGTTTAACTCTTTTCCTTTTGTCTTTATTTTATGCAGCAAAACGTTAACTAAATACACAAATAATAAACTGTCACACGGTCGAAAAGCGATACGCTCCCATGCCTAATGCAGCTCTTTGTTTTGCAGCTGCTGCCGTCATGACGTCATTAAATGAAGAAGAGGGGGTATCAATCATTAACATAAATGTCTTTCAATATTACAATTACATAATTAATTACATATCTTAGTTCCTACACAATGAGCATAATTCAGAACGTAAATTATGAATATTCTCCTGAAATTCCAATCAACCAATATATACACTTGTGGCTCTTACATATCCGGCTCCTAATAGTTAAGCTTGAAGATTGAACCATTACCAAACAACTTCAATTCAAAGAGCCATCAACTGAATCAAATATCAAACTAAATAAATATTCATAAACACTGCAAATCTAAGTCTTGTTTATCAGTCTTTTTCTTCATCATCTGATCTTCTTGTGTTCACATTGCTTCTTGCAGTAAACACAGTTTATTTACAGGTCTCTCCAGCGTGCTGGTTTTGGTCTGCAGCATCACTCTGCGTACAGTTGCACTGGAGTCAGGTATGGTTTGGATTATCCTTCCCATTATCCATGTGTTTTGTGGTGACAAACTGTCAACTTCTAGCACCACATCTCCATGCTTGAAGTTTCTCTTCAACCTTTTGCTGACTGTAGATGATGTACGTCTGTCTTAGAAGTCTCCAAAGAGCAACCTTTGCTTGACGGTCAATAACGTTAACAAGATCAGCAAATCTTGCTCTGTCTTCTACTTTCCTTGAGGTCTTGCTTTCTTCAGTTTGCAGAGGAAGTAATAATAATAATTCAAACTGTTATTCGCTTTTCTAGGTACACAAAGATGCTTTACATTGGGGACAAGAGACAGAGCCAAACGGAAACAAAACAAAAATGGAAAGACAAAGCAAACAAAAACAAACAAACAGAACATTTTTGGTAACAAAAAAGAAAACTGGAGAAGCTGTGTGGGTCAAAGTGGAGGATAGGTGCAAGGGTTTAGCAGGTGAAGGCGAGTTGGAAGAGGTGGGTTTTGAGGGCTTGTTTAAATGAAGATAGGGAATGAAGTAGAGGCGCCTCTGGGCTTTCTTTGCCAGTGATGGTGTGTTGGCTGTCCACGAGAGGTCCTCACTGATGTCCACCCCCAGGAATTTGGTGCTGCTCACTCTCTCTGTATCAGCACCATTGATGGTCAGTGGTCGGTGTTGAGTGTGGAAGTCTCCGGAAGTCAACAACAATCTCATTGGTCTTGCTGTTGTTCAGAAGGAGGTTGTTGTCTCCGCACCACGTGGTCAGAAGGCTGACCTCCTTCCTGTAGTGAGTCTCATCATCCTTGGTGATGAGACCAACCAGAGTCGTGTGATCTGCAAACTTGATCATGTGATTGGTGCTGTAAGTGGTTTTGCAGTCGTGTGTCAGGAAGGTGAAGAGCAGTGTACTGAGCACACAGCCTTGAGGGACCCCTGTACTCAGTGTGATGCTGCTCGAGGTGTTGTTGCCGACACGTACTGCTTGTGGCCTCTCACTGAGGAAGTCCAGCAGCCAGTTTACACAGCGAGGTGTTGAGCCCCATCTGATCAAGGTTGCAGATGAGTTGTTGTGGGATTATGATGTTGAACGCTGAACTAAAGTCTATGAACAGCATTCTCACGTATGAGTCTTTTGTGTCCAGGTGGGTGAGGGCTGGATGGAGAGCAGAGCAGATTGCATCCTCCATGGACCGTTTGGCACAGTATGCAAACTGGAAAGGGTCCAGGGTGGGGGGTAAGAATGGATTTGATATGTGACATAACTAGCCGCTCAAAGCACTTCATTATTATGAGGGCAAGTGCCACTGAACGATAGTCATTAAAGCAGGACGGAGTGGATTTCTTTGGCACAGGTATGATGGTGGTGGCCTTGAAGCATGTTGGAACAACAGCTTGTCTCAGAAGTATTAAAGACATCCGTGAAGACATCATTAAGCTCCTCTGCGCAGTCCTTCAACACACAACCAGGGATGTTGCCTGGACCTGTTGCCATGCGGGTGTTGATAGTGGAGAGTGTCCTCTTCACGCTGGCAGCAGACAAGCACAGAGCCTAATCGTGGGGAGGGGGCGGAGTCTTTGTGTGCCGTTTTGTGTTTTCAAACAGTGCAAAGAAGCTGTTGAGGTTGTTTAGCAGAGAGATGTTGCTGTCGCAGGTCTGTGGCACGGGTTTGTAGTCCGTGATGGTCTGAATGCCCTGCCACAGGCTCTGTGTATCTCTGCTGTCTTTAAAGTGACAGGTTATCTTGTTTGTGTATTCCTGTTTCGCTTTCCTGATGCCGTGGGACAGGTTGGCTCTCGCTCTTCTCAGGCCAGTTTCAGTCCCGGCTCTGAAGGCCTTGTTTCTGGCCCTCAGCAGCCGATGGACTTCCCCTGTCAGCCTTAGCTTCTGGTTAGCCCGAGGGGTGAAGGTTTTTATATGGGTCACATCATTAATGCACTTACTAATGTAAGAAGTAACATTGCCTACTTAAACATTCCCCAGGCTGTTGAGTCAAATCAGTCTTGGAGAGCGGAGGAGGCCCCCTCTGGCCACACCCGGACCTGCTTCAGAACCGGCCTAGAGACTCTTGGTCTCTATGCTGGCATTAGCATGACGGTGATGTGGTCAGAGAGTCCTTGGGGTAGGAGTGAGGCCTTGTACGCTCCTTTGTGAGTAGTGTAGACCAAATCCAAAATGTTGTCCCCTCTTGTTGGGAAATCAAAATGCTTTTTGTTCTTCAGACAGAAGACCTGCCACTTGCCCACTGGTCTTTTTAAGCTCACTGACAAGAGTCACACTGAGTTTCTTTTCTTTTTCCAGTTATCCAAGCTAATATCCTCTCCTGGTTCCAATGAGCCTGTGCAGCTTCTCCTCCAATGCTCTCTCAGTTAACTTTCTGGTTATCTTAGATTCCGTTTTTTCAGCATTAATTACCTCCTTATCTTCAGCCATCCTATCAATAAAGCAATGCGCAAATTGCGTGCAAAGGATAAAAAAGTATTTCCACCTTTCTCATCAGACATGTGCTTCACAACTTCTGAAACCCACAGAGACTTCAATGGCTTTTAATGAGGAGCGCTGTCTGATTTGCATGAGAAGTCCTGAACAAAGCGAGCATCTTGGATCATATTAGCAAAATGTTAACTAAATACACAAATAATAAACTCTGTCACACGGTAGAAAAACTATTTGCTCCCATGCCTAAACCAGCTCTTTGTTTTGCAGCTGCTGCTGTCATGACGTCATTAAATCACAAAAAGGCTCATCATACTCTATAAAGCCTTTTATGTGTATCCTCCCTCATTGCCAGTCGCCAAGGAAATCTCCTATGAGGATCTGAAAGTACTCCTGGGAAAGAGCGAGAATCTCCTTCTGGTCGATGTTCGCACTAAAGAGGAAGTGGATAAAGGACGCATTCAAGGATCTGTTCACATCCCGCGTGAGATCATTTTTAATTCATTAACATGTAGGGGAAACAAATATCAAGGTTAAATACATACAGTAGCGCTCTCCCATAATGAATAGTTAATTTCTTTTGACCTCAATTTTACCACCTATCATAAAACTTCAGACCAAAGTTCTCCTGGATGTGTGCCATCATCTATTTCATCTGAAAATATTTGTCTTCCTTTTTTCACTCAGTTGATACAGTAGAGGCTGCTTTTACAATGCCGGCAGGTCAATTCAAGGCCAAGTGCGGAGTAAAAAAGCCAAAATTGGATGCGCGAGAGCTGGTGTTTCACTGCCTGATTGGCTTACGAGGGAATATGGCCACAATCAAGGCCTACGAATATTAATTAATTATAATAATATTTTTTTTCCTGTGTCTTTTGTTTCAGTGCACGTAATCTTACCGGAGGATACAAGGAGTGGATTGAGAAAGAGGGAAAGTGATTTGTGTTGGAGGAAAGTTTCATAGTGACTTCAAAATCCAACAAAATCTTCCTGTGCTGTTTTGTTGTAATACTTCATTGTATTAATATGAATAGTTACAAATGTAATAAATGAAGTTATCTTCTCAGATTAACGTGTATTTGTGGGGATCATTTCAGAGAGCTGAATGCCTAGACATGCAAAAACCGGAGCGAAAATACACTGCATGCTAAAAAGTTGTGCACAGTGGTGGCGTCAAATGTTGTACAAACAGACATATACAGAAGAAAAAGTCACCTGAGGAAGACAACTCAAGAAAAAAGGTTGTGACTGGGCCTCCAGTAAAGACCATGTCTTCAATAGAAATATGTATAGGAAAATTATGAAAATACATAGCAGTAACTAATGTGCAAGATTTGTTTTATTCCTTCGCAGTCAATTATTATTATTATTTTATTTATATAAAGGTGAGAGAGAGCATCAGGTTTCATATTTCTAGACCCGGGCCGATAGGTGAGGGTAAAATTAAAGCGGCCAAAAAACAATGCCCAGAGGGCTTGACGGGAGTTGAGGCGTTTGGCCGACTGGATATACGCCAAATTCTTGTGGTCGGTCCAAACAAAAAAAGGTTGCTCTACTCTACTTTAGGTTGCTCTAAAAAAGAGTGCCTCCACTCCTCCAACGCAAGCTTGACTGTGAGTAACTCCCTGTTGCCCACGTCGTAGTTACGGTCGGCTGGGGAGAGGCAATGGGAGAAGAAGGCACAAGGATGGCATTTCTGGTCAGAAGTTGAGCGTTGCGAGAGGACTGCTCCCACTCTACTGTCCGAAGCATCCATGAACTGACGAGAGGAATAGGGCTGAATCAGGATTGGGGCTGAGGTGAAGCTACTCTTTAGCTCAGAGAAGGCAAAATCTGCCTCGGGTCCAAGCAAAGGGGATGGAGGTGGATGTGAGTCTGGTTAGGGGAGCTGCAACCCTGCTGTCTCTGATGAACCAGCAATAGACATTTGTGAAACCCAGGAAGCGCTGTAGTTGCTTTCGGTTGGAGGGTCGGGGCCAATCGGTCACTGCCTTGATCTTCTCTGAGTCAGCCTTTACCCGCCCACTCTCAATGATGTAATCCAGAAAGTCGACTGAACAGGCGTGGAACTCGCATTTCTCTGCTTTGACGAAGAGCTGGTTCTCCAAGAGTCTCTGGAGGACCCTCGGAGACGGGAGACATGGTCGGACGTGTTCTGGAGAAAATAAGAATGTTGTCCAGGTAAACAAAGACAAAACGATGGAGGAAGTCTCTTAGCACATAGTTAACCAGTGAGGCCGAAAGGCATTACCAGGTACTCAACATGTCCGAGTGGAGTGTTGAAGGCAGTCTTCCATTTGTCCCCTTGCCTGATTCTGACCAGATGGTAGGCGTTCCTGAGGTCCAGCTTCGTGAAAACCGTAGCACCCTGGAGAGGCTCAAAAGCAGAGTTTATTAGGGGTAAGGGGTACTTGTTCTTCACGGTAATACTGTTTAATCCACGGAAACCAATACAGGGTCACAGAGAGTGATCCTTTTTAGAAACAAGAAATAATCCACTTCCAACAGGGGATGAGGATGGTCCAATTATGCCAGCTGCCAACGACTCCTTGATGTATTTCTCCATGGCCTCCCTCTCAGGACGGGGCAGGTTCTAAAGCCGGCTAGAGGGTAGAGGAGCACCGGGGTGAAGATCTATGGCACAGTCGTAAGGACGGCGAGGAGGCAATGAGAGGGCCAAGTCTTTATTAAACACCGTCCCTAGATCGTGATAGTCAGCTGGGATGGTGGACAGGTCTGGGGGCTGAGGGTTGGGTGGTGTGGTGACCTCTGCAAGGGGCAGTGCTGGTTGCAATCAGGCAGAGAGACAAAAAGGTCTCTCCCTGCCGACCAGTCGATGTGTGGGTTGTGCAATCTTAACCAGGGGTGACTCAAGACTAGTGGGAAATTAGTGGGAGAAATTATGTTGAGCCGAATAATTTCACTATGGTTACCAGACAGGATAAGGGACAAAGGGGCTGAACGATGGGTTCTAAGGGAAAACCAGTCTGGAGAGCCACGTCTTTGTCTAAAGAACTATCCTCTGCTCCAGAGTCGACCAGATTGCTCCTGCCTTTTCAGGTACAAACTACTATTACTGAGAGCCTTAGCAATTTTCTTCATCTCACTAAATTACTTATTACTTAATGGATCAAACTTATCCAAACGTCCTTAAGTAATGCTACACTTTCAATTTGATATATTTTCTTTAAATGTGATTATTGATAAATGATCACAATAAGTCTATTTCTCTGCACTGTACAGATGAAAGATGCAAAGCTTTTCGGTCCAGGGTGCTGCGTTCATATATACTGCACTCATTCAGTTTGGCTTGAACCGTTTCACTCAAAACTGCCTGATAAAATCTGCAAGGATTAATTTAGTCACGGTGTATTACAAAGAATGTATCTATGCTGTTTAATAAAGTATGCATTATATTAAGTTACTTTATCAAGTTGCTATGTTTTGGGCTTTTATGAGTTAGAGCATAGTTCAATGGCATGCTGTATAGAGTATAATAACCTATATTATACACTTGGAGTATTTATACTTTAAGTACTTTTTGCTGATAATTTTAGTAAAATAAAATAAAATAATCCTTTATTAGTCCCGCAGTGGGGGAATTGCAGGATTACAGCAGCAGTACACACAAGAGACACAGTAAAATAAAAAAAACAAGTAATATAAAAAAACAGTAAAACAGTAATAAAAACAGTAAAGAAGAAAATAATTCACAATAGCAATATTATATGTAGAATATTTAGACATTTACCTCACAGAATACCTTTATATTGTACTATCCTTCCTTTCACAAGACCTGAGTTTTAAATAACTTCAACTTGGCAACTTTTATTTTGAAAGTCTTGTAAAAGTGCAATTACTAGGAAGTTAATTTTATTGGCTAACGACTGGAGAACGTCCCGCCTTTCCTCGGCGTCTAAGCCAATGACTGCTCACTAAACAATACGAGGAAGAGATGTATTTCATGTTAACAGCGTTTGGAATGTATTACCAATAAGCAGAATGGCGAGCTCAGGTGAGTCTCATTGAAGTTGACTCATCGAGAGTGAGACAGAAATTATTTTACTGAGTGCAGATAATTGTAAACTTTTCTCATGTTTACTTGTTTAGCTAGTGAATAAGTATCTAATAGCTTACAACAATTGCGGTAAAGTGACGTTAGTAACGTTACGAGTTGTTGTGGAGGGATTGTATAAGCGGTAACTGTAGTTGCATTAAGCAAAGTGCACCCCGTGTTTACTCTCTCATTGCCAGTTGCCAAGGAAATCTCCTATGAGGATCTGAAAGCACTCCTGGGAAAGAGCGAGAATCTCTTTCTGGTCGATGTTCGCTCTAAAGAGGAAGTGGATCAAGGAGGCATTCAAGGATCTGTTCACATCCCATGTGAGATAATTTGACTAACGTAGGGAAACAAATGTCAAGGTTAAAATACATACAGTAGTGCTTTCCCATAATGAACAGTACATTTCTTTTGACCTCAATTGTACCACCTATCATAAACCATTAGACCAAAGTTCTCCTGAATGTGTGCCATCATCTATTTCATCTGAAAATATTTGTCTGCCTTTTTTCACTCAGTTGATACAGTAGAGGCTGCTTTTGCAATGGCGCCAGATCAATTCAAGGCCAAGTACGGAGTAAAAAAGCCACTGTTGGATGCGCCAGAGCTGGTGTTTCACTGCATGATGGGCAAACGAGGGGAAACTGCCACAACCAAGGCCTACGAACTTGGATATGTAAAGTAAATAAGTGATTGGTTGCTATACATTACACACAAACATCACACAGCCTGTCTTGCTTTTACGACTCCTGTACACTTATTTCCGCCCCCCTCTGTCTTCTGTTTCAGTGCACGTAATTATACCGGAGGATACAAGGAGTGGTCTGACAAAAAGGGAAAGTGATTTGTGTTGGAGGAAAGTTTCATAAGTTAAATACTTCAAAACCCAACAAAATCTTCCTGTGCTGTTTGGTTTAATACTTCATTGTATTAAGATATATGAATACTTACAAATGTAATAAATGAAGTTATCTTCTCAGATTAACGTGTATTTGTGGGGATCATTTCAGAGAGCTGAATGTCATGCAAAAACAGAAGCGAAAATACACTGCATGCTAAAAAGTTGTGCACAGTGGTGGCATCAAATGTTGTACAAACAGACATATACAGAAGAAAAAGTCACAACAACTCAAGACAACTCAAGAAAAAAAACTTGTAACTGGGTCTCCTGTAAAGACCATGTCCTCAATAAATAAAAAGTAATGAAAATATATTGAAAATTATGAAAATACAGAGCAGTAACTAATGTGAAATATTTGTTTTATTCCTTTGCAGTCAATTATTATTATGTATTTGTTATTTGATGGGCATATCTTCTGTTTTTGCAGTGTTTTCTTTGACATTTTCTGTTTACTTAATGTTGTTTTAATGACCATAAACATTTAGCAGATTTGGCTGATGGAATCGGACCTCAGTGTTTCTAAATTCCTGACTACTTTGAAGGCGCTTTAAGAATTACAATGAATAAGTCTAGGTGTCATTTCCCCAAATGTGTTGTTGGTTCAGCAGACGACGTCTCTGGTATTAACAAGGATTACACAGAGTTTACAGTCTTGCTAGCTGTGATATTGTGTGTAGAAAAGATTTTAAGTTTGTATATTATAGGAGGGGGGCGTTTCCCTGTGACTGCACCGGGAACAGGCAGGTGCGCAAACTGAAAGCCGATTCAGCGCACGCTAATGGTAGTTCAATTAGCTGAAGATGTTGAGAGAAATACAGCAGGTAAGGTAAAGGTTTGAATAAGTGCTATTCCAGCTAGAAACATATCGTCTGTACGTGTAAATAACAGTGTCTAATCTGCTCGTAATTATATATAAAATGGCCACCCATCTCATGTCTGAAGCTAGCTAGCATAATATCATAACGCTATATAGTTAGCTATAGCTTTCACTAGCTAAACTAGGTGTTTGGTGCTTCATTGCCACTTCAGGTGTTGCGATTGGTCATGCTTTTGGGGAAACGGAACCAGCAGCTTCGTTTAAAGACTGCAGGAGGGCTTTTGGTACTCCTGTGGACAGAAACGGGAGCTTCTGTTCAAAGTATGAACTGCACTGGTAAGTTTAAAAAACACACCATGTTTTCATAATCTGAGCTACTTCATCAGGACTAACAGTGGAATAAAAGTGCCCAAATATGTGCTTGAACATCTGTTTATTCTGATAAAAAGCTATAAGGCTTCAAATTAATAGTTCCAATAGCAGTGTAATACTGATGGTTTCAATAAAAAATGGCAATGCTAACGTGTAACCATGAAATACATTAACATTTCAGATAAAACAAACTAGTAGATCAAGCACTGAATATCAGAGAAATCTGATTGTGCAATCCCCCCAAAACAGACATAGAAACAGATCACCGCAGTATAAATATGTGATTAACTTGTTGACATAAGCAGGGATGCATTTAGACTAATTTCAGCCTGCATGTGATTGCTGAAAAGAAAACCTTGATTTGGATGAAGGAAGGAATGTGATTGTTGCCAGCAGCTGTTAGGATTTAGGCCATACAGCAAGTGTTATAACATTGTTCACGTTTGTGGTGCAGTTGCAGCTGCTGGTCCCTGGTGCACAGGAATTGAAATGAAAGTACTCCAACCTGGTATGTACACACGAGCACCTAACATAATCACACATTTCCAGCTTCTGTACATCACCTCCTTTTACCACATCAGTCCTCACAGATTTGAAGGAGAGCATGTTGGCCTGTACGCGGTCGAGTCCTCAGCCTGATCCTGAGGAACTGTGTGCCTTCACTGACATGCATGGTTCTCTCAGATTGCTCCTGTCTTTTCAGGTACAAACTACTATTACTGAGAGCCTTAGCAATTTTCTTCATCTCACTAAGTTACTTATTACTTATTGGATCAAATTTATCCAAATGTCAATAATGAATACTACACTTTTAATTTGATATATTTTCTTTAAATGGGATTATTGATAAATGATCACAGTAAGCCTGTGAGTGAATATCATCTCTGTCTATTTCTCTCCACTGTACAGATGAAAGATGCAATGCTTTTCGGTCCAGAGTGCGGCGCTCGTATAGAGGCGTTCCTGCACTCATTCAGTTTGGCTAACGCACGGGTAGGATAGTATGGAGGACCGGAAATGACTTAAGTATAAATAAATAAATAAATGCAGGAATAAATACAGGAATAAATGCTTAAATAAATGCAGGAATAAATAAATAAATGCTTAAATAAATGTATAAATAAATACAGGAATAAATAAATGTATAAATAAATGAATACAGGAATATATAAATATAAGTTATACCTAAACAGGACATCATTAAATAAATCTATTTCTACATTTCTGTATTTATTCATTTATTTATGCCTGTATTTCTGTGTCCACACGTATTTATACATTTATTTATGCCTTGTATTTCTGTGTCCTTGTATGCAAATGAGGTGGGGCGGTCCGAACCTCTGTCTAAAGCATGATTGGTCACAGGAGTGTGATCGCTCCTGGTATGTTGTGCTCTACTACTTCTGCCTTGCACATGTTGTTGAAGTTGGCAAGCTCATCTAACCGTTAGCAGAAGTCCGGATTTTCAATGCCCTGTCCGGCGTCCGGCACAGCATCAAGCCGGACGCGTATTTGTCCTCCTTTTTGCAGACCTGCAAACTTGTCACCTTACGGCGAAATTCGCCGTTTTGAAATCTAAATATGTGAACTGGCCAGCCAGCATTTCTGAGATTGGAGTGGTCGTGATCTTCATAATAGAAGATCTTTGATGAGTCTTGGCCAATCAGCGTTAAGATGTCTCCAGCGGCCGTTTCTCAATACGCGTTCTTCTCTGTACTTGATGAGGAAACTCACAACTGAAAGTTGACGTTCTCTGAATACTACTGTTGTTGAGTCACAACATGTACTTTTAGGATGTTTTCAAGCGAGAAGTTAGTTGTTTAAGCATCAAATCTGTGATCGGTTATTCAAGAATCAGCCGACTTAAAAAGATACGCCGACGAGTTGAGGTCCTGCTCGCGGACCGTGAGTCCCACAGCACCGGGCCGTCAGCGCTCTGCTGCCCGCCGAGAGCAGCCTGATCCCGGCAGGACTTTTAGAAATGATCCGCTGGCTCTGATTTCTCCGTAGTGGTTAAACATGAGATATAATTCTGTTTTGAGGATCTAACGAGCAATCTTTATTAGTTTATTATTTATTCACAGTAACGTTACATCAGTTTGACTGAGGGAAAGGTTAAGATTCATAACTTAAGATTTTAATTGAACTTTTACTTTGAACTACAGCGGTGTTTTATTACTTTTTACCGAATTGATTGCAATTATATAAAAATATAAGTGTGTATATATATATATATATATATATATATATAACAATACATACAAAAATACATATTAATTCATTGTTAATTACAATTAATAATTACATATTAATAATATATTACATATATATAAGATATATATTACACATACATATAAAAAAATACATATGAATTAGTTGATAAAGCAGGGTATGCTCCAAGGAGATCAATTACAGTAAAAAGGGCTCACATCCCCTCTCTTCACACTTAATAAAATCAAACTGCACCCCTCCTATGCAATTATTCACAGCCTCACAAAATACTGCATAGTGTCCTCCTTTTTGGTGTTGGATATGGTCACCCTGGCCTAGACAGCTTTTTGACTTCATCTACAGGGGCCATGTGCCAGGGATCGGTTGCTTCTGTCTTGCTCCCCTACTTGACCAATCCTGTTTAACAATGAGGTTCGGACCACCCCAGCTCATTTGCATATAAAGACACAGAAATACAGAAATAAATAAATGAAGAAATACGTGTGGACACATAAATACAGGCATATATAAATGAAGAAATACAGAAATGTAGAAATAGATTTATTTAATGATGTTCTGTTTAGGTATAACTTATATTTATATATTCCTGTATTTATACATTTATTTAAGCATTTATTTATTTATTCCTGTATTTATTTATTTATACATTTATTTAAGCATTTATTTATTTATTCCTGTATTTATTTATTTATACATTTATTTAAGCATTTATTTATTTATTCCTGTATTTATTCCTGCATTTATTTATTTATACTTATGTCATTTCCGGTCCTCCATAGTGGGTTTCCACAGTATGTATCCACCGTATGTTTTTTTTTTTAATTGGCCGCAATCATTTTACTGCCCTTCTTTTTTACAGATCAAAATCCACTTTAAATTCAAATTCAGTCAGCAGAGCTTCCAGCGAGACTTTAGGTATGAATGCAGGCAAAGCCTTAGCTTTCTTTTTTTTATTGATTTAGGAAATTTCCCTCATGTTAGATGGCCACATGCTAGAACCGTTTAACTCAACATAACCTGATAAATTTTGCAAGGATTCATTTAGTCATTTAGGATTCATACGCTGTATGACGCATCATTTATCTATTTTGTTTAATAAAATATTCATTATATTAAGTTACTTTATCAAGTTGCTAAGTTTTTGGCTTTTAGGAGTTAGAGCATAATATAAAACACAAAGGCTGACTATTTTTGTTAAACTCCCTCAGACCTGTTTTTATGAAGTGCTTTAACGTGTTAATATTTTTGCAGAGTGAAGATCGAGAGAAAAGTTGCTTGTGCAAACAGTCCATCACTGATCTTGGATGTCACATGTAAAACACAGTCAGTAAAGCGTTATTTCATGTGTAGTTGTCTTGTGGATCGATTCTGTCTTATTTTCAGTAGAGAAGTAATATAACTCGGTAGTTACGTATGTGTAAACAAAATAACTTTATTTTCATCTATTATTGCAACAAAAACTAATATACATATGTCTACTGTTGTTTATAGAAAGTGATTCTCTCTCTCTCTCTCTCTCTTTCTTTTTTTCTTTCTTTCTTTCTTTCTTTGGTTTTAAAGGCCTCCAGAGTGCGTGAAGAAAGGATGCTGGTGTCATGGAGGACACCCTGTCCTTGGAGGCAGGTTGCTACTCAGTATCCCACCTGAAGCCATGGACCATGGCCTGTTTGGGGAGCTCAGCGTCCAGCCTGTCACTCTCCTGAGCCCTTGTGTGCTTCAGTACCCCAATCTGGCAACACAACTCACTGACATACAAATATCCTTTGCAGATGTTATGGCCTCAGGATTGCGTCCCTGCTCATTTCAGATGACGTGGTTCAGCTGTCTTCATAAAACTATGACTTCCAGTGCACACTGGGACAGTTTGGGACGTGAAAGCCGGGATGAGGGTTAACTCCTCCACTGCTCTCTTCGAATTGGGAGTGAGTCACTTCTCCAAACAAAGGAGTTCAAGTATCTTGGAGTCCTGTTTACGAGTGAGAGTAAGGTTAAGTTTATGCTCGAATAGTTTTGCGAGTTTATGCTCGAGAGCCAGCTTATTTTCTTACATCAGCACAGCTGGCCAATCACGGCATAAAGTGATTGGCCCGCTGTCGGTTTGGTAGAGTTACAAAAATGGTCAGATAGAGTCCCCGTTCCCTTGGGCGAGCTATGTTCCAACTACTTACACCAAATTAATAAGCTTTAGGTAATGACCAAAACATTGAAATCTGACATCTGAGGGGAAAAAAATTCCAATGAGGCTGGACTATTGGTCTAGGCACAAATGGCCAAATAAAAACCCTTGAACCTTGGAACTCAGACTTAAACCGCTGCTCACACACGTCGACTCAGTTGAGATGTTTCGGGCATCTGATTTGGATTAGTCTTCCTTGACGTCACACGAGTCCAGGTTTTGGTATGCGGCCCCAGTAATGTTCCTGTCACAGGCCCCTCCGGTGTCCTCCAGAACCTCCCTGCTCATCTGGACTGTCAGGAACTGGGCCTGCATGGCCTTCACTGCTCCTCCTTCAAAGGTAGACAACAACCACTGATGGGAACCACACATACTGATGGCCAGTTTCCATTTCATGTAATTTACAAGAGGAACTAGGAACAGTGTATCTGTATCTGAAACGCTTGATGAGGCCTGAGTTGGAGACTAATTTCAACCACCTGTGTTTATTTGTTAGCAAATGAGCACACAGCCCCGGTCTAAAGCTGCTTATAAAAACTTTATTGGATCACAAAAGGCCCATGATTTAAATCATATGAATCCAGACAGAACAATGGACGTAGAAAAAAGAACACACATACCACATAGTATATAAAACCCTTAAAGGGAGACTGTCTGCTAATCTGGGCTCTAGCAGCAAAACGATTGTTACTGCATTTTATCGACATGTCTCCTGGGACTTATGACCACATGAAACCAATCTTTGCACGTTTATTGAGAACAGTTAATTCTGATGCAAGAAGTAGTTCTGCATCCATATCACAAATACCTCACAGCAGAGATTTAGTGTTTGGAATGTGTTTGAGTTGTAAACAGAGGGCTCAGGTTTCCGTCCTGTCTTAAACTAGACATCAGTATTTACATTTGTCCCATGGTGTTTCCCTTACCTTACCTAAGTGGGTTTAGTGGCCAATGTTAATGTCTGAAACTTTGCATTTTCCCCAAAATACATTGTGTTTACCGACCGTGTTTGAGAGACTTTCTGTAGAACTAAGCTTAATCATCACTGAATAATCTTTGTATCACTTATACAATTTGACTGATTTCTCAGAAACTCAGTATTTCTTTTCCTTTCATATTCACACAATGAATCACACGCAAAAACCACAGGTCTACATGAACCACAAGTAGATGATTTATTCACAATACAGAATATATACTAAAAAGGGCCCTGTGATACAAACTGGTCTATCTTTGCCTGCTAGAGAGAAGACCCAGTGTGACAAATATTACATTAGTGAAGTTTGATTTACTCTAGCCTGAAAAAGGATCCATTTTGAAGTCAGAATTGTTGTTCCTTTACACCCAAGAAAATATGTAAACATCTGTTGACTCATTCAACATGAGTCAACTCAAGTTTTAAAACTAGAGTTGTAAAACCAAATGTTGAAACAATTATTTGCCCAACCCAAAAGGTGCGTCTTCCATTGCCCCAATGTTATACATGTTGTGATCGTTAACCCTATGTTGAACCAGTGTGCCTTCAACCAGTGTAGACTTACTATGTTATCTGTTTAAAGTCAATATCGTCACTAATAATCATGTTTTCCTTTAACTTCCTTTTAATTTTATACTTATATTTGAACATTCTTTGCCGATCTAGTGCACAGGAGTGGCACTGTGTACACAGTAGAGCAAGAGAACGGTGAGGATCCAGAGCAAGATTCAAGTCTTCCCCTCATGCAGCAGAGTCTCCTGCTTTACCTCTTCCTGCACCACAGTGACCCCTTCACCAACCAGCTCTCTGATATGATGGGTGAGAGACAGCTGCATGTATAATCCCAGAACGCTGAGTTAAAGTTGGTCTTCCTTATTTCTTTTTCTGGGTCTGTGATCCTCCCACAGCCACAGAGGTGCTGATAGAGCACCACCTTGAGGCTATTCTGAACAACAACAGGCAGGCAGTCACAGCAGTCCTGCAGGCTGAGCTGAAGAACTCACTGAAATCCCAAAAGCACAGAAAAAAGGCAAGTCTGACATACACTGTAACCACCAGAGAGGAAATCATTTATTTTAATTGTATATGACAGTGTGTATTACCTCAACAATTAATTGACTAATCGATCCAGAAAAATGGGTCAACAACATTTTGATAATTAGTTTATTGTTGAAAGATCTCAGACATTTGTAGGTTTCAGCTTCTCAAATCTTAAAAGTAGCGGCTTTTCTTTTTTTCACTGAAGATTATAATACCTTTGGGTTTTGGCCTGTTTGTTGGGCAACATATTTAAATTTGAAGATGTCACCTTTGGGACATTGTGATGGTCATTTTATTCATTATTTTCTGGCATTTTAAAGATCAAACTGAATCAAATTAATTGGAAGAAATAATCAATGGATTAATTAAAAATAGTAATTTATTTGGCCCCTAATAGTATATGTTTGGGTGTTCAGGTCCAAGAGACGCTGCATTCAGCTGCTGAGGTGATTCTCAGTTCAGCCATCAGTATTGTGAGCTGCAGCAGCAACATGGACTTCAGAAACGCTTGTCTGAACAGCATGAAGGTTTGACTTCTTTTTTAATTTTTATTCATGTGAATATATTTATAGTTAATTTAAAAAATAAAAGTTATTCACTTAAACAACTCATATTTTAGAAAGTTATCCACTGGTAAACATGTCATTTGATTATGTGCTACACTGTTAATACACTTGTTACTTACAGGGTAAGTAACCAGTGTGACAGAAGTCAGACGTGCATCCACAATGTACACGTATGTGTTTTTCAGGTGCGGGACACGTATGAACTGTCAGCCTCCCTCTGTGAATCACTGAGGAGGGTGACATCATGGAAATTCACTCCCAGGGCCAGGTGCTACTCAGCTCAGGTGAGTGGGATGTGTGTTGTTCACTGATACCAACCAATTACTATAGCTGCACTTCAGTGGTTTCAGACATGTGATTTTAATCCACAATCTAACGCCTCATTTTTACTTTCACAGATGGAAGACCATCCTGACTGTGATGAGCCCACCAGAACAGAACTCTGAGCATGTCTACGTGGAAGCAGTTTTCACTGAAATTTATATTTGTGGCAATTTAAAGTCTGTGAGTAGTGAATGTCGTAAATGTGGTGGTGATTAAAATAGCTATTTAACATGTAATTATAAACAAATTGCTTCATCATAGTTTGTTTGTTACACCATATGTTCTTTTTAAACACAGTTCTAAAATGGAGAAAGTTTTACATTGAACTGAATTTCTGATCTGAGTTAACCCTGAGATGCTTTTTTAATATGATTATGTACCCCTAATTAAACATATGGTACAATAGCATGAACATCTGTCTAATATACTGTGGTTGAGCGTGTACATTATTGAGACTGTAAGATACTGTAGTTCACGCTACTGTTTGTGTGCGTAAAACAAGTTAAGCCTGGATAACCAGACGGTTAAACATTAAACTATTTCGACATGCCTGAGGGTTCAAACTAAACATACTAAACATTGTGACCACTAGACGGCGTTAGAGGCTTTTATTTTTGTGACGAAGCTGACTTCCGCTTATTATTGTTTTTTTTGAAAGTGACGTATTTCCGGCCGCCAACACCAGCAGCGCTTTTTTTCGCGGCAAAATGAAATGAGCCTCTAATGATTTATTCTGCCAGCTAACGTGTAACGTCGGGTTATTGTTGGAGAGAGTATTTGGAGATTATGATGAGCTCTTTGGCGCTGCTATGAATTCATCGTAAACAAGCAACGTTTCAAAATAAAGCTGGATCGTCTGACGTTTTAACCTCCACAACTATCCAATCTGTCAACGATACAGCTCAAAACAATGGCACTAGTGACCGGAGAAAGCCTCAAAGCAGAGCTGGGAGTGTTCGACATACCCTGCCAAGATGACGTCCTCGACAAGAGTAAGTAGCTCACCTTGTCCTTTTTGAGGACAATTTGTTCGGCAAAAGTAGCGAAGCCATTCAGTGTAACTACTCCAACATATATATATATAGTCAACAGGGTGTCACGTCACGCGATTGCACTGCTACATGTTGTATAACGTCCCCATACACTCTCCCTTTACGCTGTCACTTGTGCTAATTATGTCATGCCTTGCTCATTTCTTTCTTTAAAAGCTATAACATCAATATTTATAGGGATTGCAGGTGGACGAATCTGCCACATTGGTGATAACATATTAAATTAAGCAAAACGACAATTACTTAACAAAATCAAATGTATTTAATGTGCATCATCTCTCAGTGGTGTATAAAGGTATCTCTAATTCATTAGTGTAATTTGAATGTGTGCATGTCAGTGATAATGCACATTTAGCTCTGCTGTAATTACCCTCCAGAGCGAAGTCACAACATTGTCTCATCTTTTGAAATGTTACACTTGTGGTGCCTCTGTGTGCTGTATTTGCAGTCATCTATGTGTTATTACATTTTCCTTTCTTACTGTCTCTCCTTCCTTCCCCTCATACCTGCTCCTCCCTCAGTGGTGGAGCAGTGTATCTGTAACAGGATACAGGCAGAAGACATCGTGCTGGAGTGGGTGGCCTTCAGCAGCACGAAAAATGGACTCAAACTCACCACGGACACCCTGGACCAATTTGAGCATGAGGTACCAGCGCTACTGATACCGTTGCTTTGAACTTGTATGTCAACACACTGTCAGACATTTTTTGCATTGACGATGAGTTCATTTTCTTTGAAGGTGTTGAAAAAGAAGAATAAATCCAAAAAAGGCTACAGAAAAGAAGAAACTCATAACAGAACCAGAGACATCCACTTGCTACAGGACTTGTATCCTTCACAGTGAACTATTCATGCTTGCCTCTGCAGCAGCGTCTCTTTCTTTAGTTATCTGTTGTCATGGGGGGGACGGGACGGTATTGCGATTGTGTCACAGTCCTTGACATCGTTTGATCAGAATCAAAGCGGAGGAAGAGGAGGAGAATCTACTGGATGCATACTCTACTCCTGCTAAGGTAAGCTGTCACTTTTGACCTCAGACAGTCATTCTGTTGATATATACATTTTTAAAGCTTAGCGAAGTCGTCGCGACTTACTCATTGACTGTGTGTTCACGTGTAGGGTTCTCAGAAACGAGCGCTGACCACTCCTGAACACCCTCACTCTAAAAGAAGTGCAGCCCTGCTGTCCAGCCCGGGCCTGCTGCTGTCTCCTGCTCGCTTTTCTCCCAGGTACTCTGCGCCTTCACAGACTAACAGTCAGGGAACTCCTGGGGAACCGGCTCAGTCCACACAAACACACCACGCTTCCTGGTTTTGATGTTTGTCCACTGTTCACAAACAACGTACTTAAGACTCTTTTGGTCAACCTCTTTATTCATTGCAAAGTCTTCTTTACCACCGGCAGCCGGCATCCCTTGTCAAGTTGCTTTTTCGTACGTTAGCGGACACATTTTCCTAATCTTTCCAGGTCTTTAGACCGCTATGGAAACGCAGACAATAGGCTGAAGGAAACTTGTAGTTCCTTGGACAGTCGGCCCAGGCGCTAACATTACGAGGGACTTCTTGGTGAAAACGCAGCTACGGTTGACTCTTCCCTTCTCTCTTTGGAAGCACAACACCCTCGCAGAAGTACAGCCAGCGAGGAGGCAAAGGGGAGGTGGTGGTCTCATTCGGGGTCGTGCAGGGCCCCCGCTGGGCCGGCAGAAAGAATCTGGGTGCCGGCGTCCAGCTGCAGCTCCTGGAAGGGCCCGAAGACTCGCTCGGCTGCAGCTACAAGTACATGTTCCAGAGGCTGCGCGATGTTCGAAATGGTGAGACACAAAACCGTACTAGAAGACATAAAAGTACTTTGTATCAAGAGTCCTTTTAATTTTGTATTCTTGAACAACATGTCTCATGCGTTACCCTGACATTCATACATTTGGACTGTACACCCTGGTCAGACGATCCGAAACAGTTGACATGATTACACCTCGTTGGAAGCTAAATACGTCTGCATCTGTTCCACAGTGTTGACGGAGAAGATAGAGGAGCTCGGCGACGGCCTCAGGACTCACTTCAACATCGAAGAGTTTGCCCCCGTCTCGCTGCCTGCTCAGGTACAGAGGTGTTACTATTACATGGATATCTTATAGTTATAATCTGATATTTTACTCTCACGGTTTTATTCCTAGCTACTGTTGTAGACATGAGAGCTTGTACGTGCTAAACTTTGTACATTTGAATCAGCCGTTGAAATGTTTGATCTTAGATGCAGGTAAATGTTATTCATGATGTGTTTATCCCTGCAGGCAACTTGTCTAGTTATTTCTAGGAAAGCTTCATCGTGTGCTCCACATTTATTGCTTTAGCTCTCCTAAACTAGATACAATGTATTCGTATAATTTAAGTATTTCATGACAGCTCCGTTTGTTGTTTTTATATCTCTCTAGGACAGTATAACAGTGTTGGGTCAGGTTTGCTGCGACAGTAATGGCAAACTGAACACGCAGTCGGTTCTGTTGGAGGCGGGGCCAGAGCAAGGCGGTCAGCAAGTACCTGTTGACCTATCAGAGCTTAAAGAGTACTCCCTGTTTCCTGGTCAGGTGAGCAGAAGGAAACGTCTTGTTGTTGCAGATTTAAGCTGAAGATGGGTCTGCTTTAAGTCTTTCTAATTGTACTAAGAAGTATTAATTTATATCGACATTGTTCAGTCACAAAGAACCATGCAGCTTTGTATGCCGCCATTCTAAGTCACGAGAGTAGAGGCCATTGTGAAGGCAGTATTGAGCGGTGGTCCTTCCTTTTCCTCTGCACTGAGCTGTGTGCAGCAGGTTACACGGCCACCAAGAGTAACGGAGCATGCCAAGGGCCTGGGCAGGAGACTCGCCCAGCGTCTGACCGAGAACTCTGACAACCGATCTACAATTCCCACATGACAATAAATGACCACCTGCCTGCAGTGTATGAAACTGTTCTCCGTCCTCAGGTGGTGGCGTTGGAGGGAATGAACACGACAGGGAAAAAACTGATGGCTTCCAAACTCTGTGAGGTCAGCGACAAGTTAACAAGTTTTATTGACGCATAAAGAGAGACAATGCTTTTACAAAATAACATTTACTTGAAATATTGCCTCAAAATACAAATTAAGTGGTTCAGAGTATCTCAACTTTTAGCATTAGGGCACGTTTGTGTGTCTTCTGTTAATAGTCTTGTCTTTTTTTTTTTTTAGGGAGTCCGTCTTCCTTTCTACTCTTCCGAGATGAAAATCGAGATGGATGAAGGTAAGTGTTGGTTCATAATATTTGTAACATTTTCTGTAAACTTTGTGATTAAATGTTTATTCTTAAAGCCTTTAACCACAATACAAGGAGTGAGCCGTCTGCGCATGTCCCTTTTAATGTAAACTGCATACACACTTGTCGTATCATGCGATTGCAGAGCCGGTGAATGTACTGGTGGCATGTGGACCCTACACTCCCTCTGACAGCCTGACCTTTGACCCTCTGCTGGACCTGATCAATGTCATTGTCAAGGACCATCCTGATGTCTGCCTGCTGGTATAGTTACTTATTTTTTTCCCCTGTTTCAAAATTGTTTGTTCTTCCACAAGCGAATGCATGTCTTGAAAGATGCACAAAAACCTCATCTTTTCTAATCCTCCCTTCACTTCTGCAGCTGGGCCCGTTTGTGGACTCCAAACATGAACAAATTGAGGTACGTTTATCAGTGGAGAGTTTGTGTCTTTTGTTCTATAAACCCACTGCTCCAGATCTAATGTTTTGCATTTGACAACAATCTAACCCTTTAAACCTCCTCATCCAAAGTCAATGCATGGCCGTGTGAATTCCTTTTGTTCAACATATCAATTTATTTTAAAACAAGTTGGTTGATCATGTCTTCATGTGACCATCTTTATTCCCACCTGTTTGTGGAATAGAAAGCTCAAGTGACCGAGACGTTTGAGGACATTTTCTTAAGATGTATTGAAAGCATTGTGGATGGAACCAAAAGGTATGTCTCATATCTCCCTAACTATGATTACACTATTTAAACTCCTAAAGCTCCTTAAAGAGCAGCATTTTCCTGAACCATAATGACAGCTAGGGTTTTCTTTATCCAGCGTTGGCTGCCGCCTGGTGTTCGTGCCCTCCCAAAGAGACATCCACCATCATTTCATCTACCCACAGCCTCCCTTCACCCTGCCGAACCTCAGCAAGGACCAGGCCCAGGTCAGACACACAAGCACCTGACTGCAGCATCGTAAACTACATTTAAGGTTTATCATTTGCTGATGCGCACATGCAACAGGCTTGTGAGCAATCACAGAAACATTTTAATTAGTATAGCTTTGAACTTTTGATTTGTGGAGCTGCTGGTCTTTAATTGGGTCAAGTAGCGACACCTCCTTCAGGCTTGTTGTGAACAACGCTCAAGCAGAAGAACCGAGGAAATCCCCAGTTTAATGCACAGACCATCAGTCTCATATGGTGTTTCTCTTCATGCTCTGCAGCGTGTCACCCTGGTCCCTGACCCCTGCACCCTGCTCATTGATGGAGTGACTTTGGGCGTGACGTCCACTGACATCCTGTTCCACATGGGCGCAGAGGAGATCAGCTGGTGAGCAAGAGTTCTCATTTTCACATTTGAGAGTAAAATATGTCGATGAACTTGATGTTTAGTGAGATTCTTAAGCGTTCAAACCTCTCAGCCACACTTTCTTCAGTATATTTTAATTAACGGCATCACTACAATGTTGTGTTGAAACTGAAAATGCATTGTGTTCCAGCGGCACTGGTACGGACAGATTTTCACGCATACTGAAACACATGCTGACCCAGAGAAGGTAGAGTCCTAAAAATAAGTTTCCTTCTCTCTATTTTGTGGATGCTCCAACATTAATGACCCCCGTGTTTTGTGTTTCCACCTCCAGTTACTACCCGCTGTACCCGCCTGTGGAGGAGGTGAACATGGATTATGAGAAGTTTCAGAGCTTCGCTCAAATGCCGCTGACTCCTGACGTCCTCATCATTCCCTCCGAGCTGCGCTACTTCGTAAAGGTGCAGAACTCCTGTTTCTTCTGTACAACATTTGGTCCAGTTATTGATTACGGGCCATATTATCAGGGTACCCGCGAGGTCTTAAAAACTTGAAAACAACATTTGTTTATTGTTCGTTGTTACAACGAATCTTAGTACACCCAAACGTCGCATCCAAAATATCAGGCAACCTGTATATGGCTCTGAACTGGCTGAGACGCTGTAGAGTTTAACAGCTGATTGCGCGCCACCCCCCTCCCCACTAGCGCGCTCGCAGGTTTGCATCGAGCTATGCGAACCTGCTTTCCCGTTTCCATCGCGCGTGTCTCACAAGCAGGGTCAGATGCACTTGCCAGTAGTGTTACAGAGTCCACAGTCCTCCAGCTAAAGATTTGTCTTCTCTGTAAATTAAAGGGTTCTTCCCCAGGTAGCCAAAATGACCTTGTCCGGATCCGGCTTAAGCTAGACACGCCGGAAGAAACATGTCCGGCCCGGGTCCCGTTGCCGATTCTGCTGAGACTCGGCATGAATGACGCCCCAGAATCGGACCGAATACACTGGCCTGATTCCGGCGGCCGTCACTCGGCCGTAATTGAAACTAACCTGGGGCCAGCACTGGCCTGAAGCCGGCACTACAGAAAACACGTCGCCAGGGTCCGGTTGCCGACTCAGCGAAGTCTCAGAATGACGCCCCAGAATCGAGTTGAATATATTCATCATGACACAAAAACAATACTTTACTTACTAAATTAAGCCTATCAAGATCCCATTGTTTGGTAACACAAGCAGTCCAACAAATGCCAAATAAGATAACATTTTATATATAATAATATATGATAAGAAAATATTGTTCATTAAAAAAAATTATTGTTCATTATTATATAACAATACAATAAAATAAGACACGTAGACCAAAATGTTAGAGTACATTTTAATGAACTGAATGCACACAGGGTCAAATTAAATTACATTCAAAATAGACTAACTAAACACGAAGACCACCGTCTGTTGTACTACAACCGCACACAGGTGCACCCACAGACATATCCACAGACATATCCACACACACACACACACACACACACACACACACACACACACACACACACACACACACACACACACACACACACACACACACACACACACACACACACACACACCTCACAGTTATTGTTTTAAATGGTTCTGTCTTATGATTAAAGTTATTTGATTGATTGATTGATTTCCTATTTTTTTCATTCATACGCTTATCAGGAAAGGTGCGATGTTGGTCTTAAATTTCATTTAAAGTGGTCTTGAAAAGGTCTTAAAAAGTCTTAAATTTGAGATGAAAAATCCTGGGGGTACCCTGATTATGCATTGTCAATATGACAATGAGTGCAGCTTTGAGCTCAGTTTTATAACACACACAAAGAAGCTAATTTAATTTAGTGATTAGCAATGTTTATTTATTTTTTTTACAAAAATTTTCATTTAAAGATTTTACTGAAGGCCGAACATTTTAAGATGTGCTTTTTCTTTTTGAATTATTTGACACGCCGCGACGTCTTTTAACACCTCATCTCAACTTGTCCTCAGGACGTGGTCGGCTGCGTATGTGTCAATCCTGGACGGCTGACCAAAGGTCAGGTGGGCGGGACCTACGGCAGGTTGCTCATTCAGCGCAGAGCGGCAGCCGAAGACGGGAGCCGAGTGAGCCCCTGTTTGGCAGCTCAGGTGGTGAAAATATAAATCTGAAAAAGGAAATTAAGACTCTGAATGCTTGTTGACCAGTTTGCAAGCAGCTTTGAACGCTGTGCTCTCTAGGCACGCTGATGTAAAATATGTTTAAAAAAACCAACAATTCACTGTACCGTCAAAACCATTTTGCCCATTGGTCTGTTTTTACATGACAAACATGTCTGTTTGGTGTCATTACTGGGGAGGAATATCAGTCTCTCAGGCAATAACAGCAATAACAATCTCTTTTCAATAAATTGTTTTTTGTATTGTTTTGTTTAATACTTTTTTCTTGCAACTACCTAAGTTTTCTTTGTCACAGCATTGTATCTTTTTTTGAAAGCTCCGGTTATAAGAGAAAAAAACTATTATTTAATGTAGTGGAGTAATGGATGCTTAATAATTATACATTTAAGTATCAATCTCTTATCAAATATCAAACAAAACCATTATCATTAAAACATCAAACCATTACAGACCTTCTTTTTCAGAAGTTGTATCTAATATTATACCGTTTCTGGTGTAACGCTAAATTCTGAGGTAGGTATTTGTCCTTTGATCTCGGATTTGAGACAAACACATTTAACCCCAAAAGTTGTCAAACTCATCAGAGTCACTTGGGTGATCAGGCTTTGTCGATTTGTTCGGCTCCACTTGAAAAATCTCCACGTTCTCACAAATTTCTGGAAAAGAAATAACAGATCACCATCTTTAAAAAATTAGTTGTTTTTTGTGTACATCCTGCGCGTCTTTCAATTATAAACACTGCCGATATTATACTGTACCTTTGGGTTGCTCATCTGCTCTCGGGTCCTTTTCTCTGAAAATATGTAAAAAGAAGAAAACATTTTTTAGACTTATTTCAGGATGTAGTTTTTGCCATCAGTAACGTCAAATAAAAGGACTCACTCTTTTTTCTCTGATAGTTCTTGAGGTGCAAGTAGATTCTCAACGTCGTCCTCATCACTGATCTCATTCGAGTCATCGTCGGAGGATCCTGTTTTACTTCCTTCTTCCTCCGCCTCCTCATCTTCTTCACTTGCCTCCTCGGGAAGAATGTGCATCTTTTTAGACCTGAAAATAAATTGCATAAAGTTCAGGTGATGTTTGTGTTTAAGATGATTTATATTCTTTACTTCTCTTACTTGTCCTGTGGTGAGATGATACTGTCGTCTGAGTCTCTCTCCTCCTCTGGTTCTCCTGCTAAGTCTCCTCTCTGTTCCACTTCGTCTGACTCCTTGTCCTCCACGTTGTCCTCACCTTCGTCCTCGTCCACCTCTTCGTCCTGAGGAGATGCAGAACTCTTTTTTCACTTCTCACCATATTCATTCTTTAACCTGACTGACGTATTCTTCTTCGCGGCCACCCTTTCTTTACCTCTGAACCCTGCTCCTCATCCTCTGCTCCGCTCTCCTCGTCTTCCTCTGTTGCATTGTTTCTCTCGGAAGCTTCATGATCCTCCTCCCCATCTCTCTCCTCTTGCTCTTCATCTGTCAGACTGTTCTCATCTTCTTCTCCATCTTGATCTTCCTCATCCTTTTCTCTGACAATGCTTTGTTCTGAGCTGCTACTCTCCTGCTTTTCTATTTCATCTCCGCCTCTGTTGTCAATCTTTATACTGACACTTCCTGATTCTTCTTCCTTCTGGGATCCAGACTCCTCTCCACAGCGTTCTGATTTATCGTCAGGGTTTTGATCCTCTGCGTTTTCACTCCTGGATTCTACAATTAGACCCTCTAACTCCTCACTAGTAGACTGACTCTCCTCGTTGTGACTCCCTGGCTCGTCTCCCTTGCTTCCCTTCACCCCCTTCTCATCCCTTGGTGATCCAACAGCAAGCCCCCCACTTCTCCTCATTCTCCTTCTTGTGCTGGTTCTGCCTTTCTCTGTTGAGGCGTCACTCTCTGAGCTTTGGACCACTTTGACTGCAGCAATGACGATGGCACTGGAAGACCTAGATCATCAGTGAATGAAAAACAAAATTGCACTGAATAAGAGGACAGTGAATTAGTGTATTTTAGGCAAAACAGATCATAAAAGTGTCAGATTTGTATTTACAGTTACAAATTAGTTCTTATAGAATATTATAGAGACTATTACTTACTCCTGAGAAATGCAGCTTTGGCTGTCTGAGGAGGAACACTGTGATCGTCCTTCCTCCTCGCTCTTCTTTCTGTTCTCTCTGCTCTCCTGGCTGGGCTCCCTGGTGCTCTCACTGCTTTCTGAGATGCCACCGGACAGACGAACTAGGCACAGTACGTACACAAAAATTACATATCAGAGGTGACTGAAAATATCTACTGAGGAAGACAATTTGCATAAGAAAAAGGCAGATTCTCATATTTTCTTTTCCCACCTGGTTTGATATCCAGCTCCTGGGATAAACGACTGCTCCTGCTTCCACCACCTCGCCCTCTCTTTGAGCTTGTGTCAGTCTCCTGCTTGTGTCCAACCACCTGCGTTATCCCCACATCAGGAGGAATCTCCTCCGTGTAGAGCTGACCCCACAGAGCCTCAGAGCCAGAAGGGATCCCAGCTGCACCCGCAGCCCAGGGGTAGTCGGGCTGTGGGGCAGCCCAGCCTGGTGGACTTTGCCTGGGTCTGTGGTGTCGATCACCGGGTGAGGAGGTGAGGTGGTCGAGCTGCAATGAGTGAGGATGTGTGAAGATGTGTGGTGGGAGGAAAGATGGAGGGACATGAGAGGAACCCTGAGGTTGATAAAGCACTCCGATAGGAAACCTGGCCGTCTGGGATTGAGGGCGGGTCTGCCAGGAAGACTGCACATAGGAGAGATGAGGGGAGCCATCTTGGTTGTAGTATAAGTGGCTGTTTGGACTGTAGTGCTTTAGAGGGGCAACAATATTGTGGTTCATTGTGGTGGAGCCTGCAATAAAGATGAAGATGCATATTAGATAATAGTGTGTATGTGTCTTTTAACACACCATTCAAATTTGAAAATTCATATGATAAAATAATTTCTTTGAGTCAGTGAAGAGAAGGACAAACCTTGAACCGGTAAATGATCTGCAGAGGATGCTGTCTCCCGTTCCTCTGTGTTCTTTAGACATGACCTCAAATACTCCAGCCTCTGTGAATGATGCATTGTTTTACACTGATAGAGTTGTACAGCATGCGGTAAAGGTGAACAGAAATGCCTTTTACATGTATAATGAGAATTTATTTATATATATATATATATATATAATATTCTTTTAAATCATGAGGTAGAAACGATTTCAATGATTATGACTAATAGGCAGTAATCTAATAGGCAAACTCACCAGCTAAGATTTTAATTTTATACACAAAAAATCTGTCTCAAATTGTATATTTTGATGGCTCTTATGATCAAACCAGCTGTATGCATTGTCCCCAAATAAAGTGAATTGTGATTTATTTGCTTGTACCTTTCTCTGAGCAGCTTGTGTTTTCTCCTTGAGTTGCTGCTGCCAGCGGGGGCAGCTCTCCTCTAGGTACCGTTCATACTCCATCTGGAGGGATTGAAGTTCAAGAAGAGGGTTCAACACCAAGCTTCCCAGAGGCAGGGGTAAAGTACAAGATGTGTGTGCCTGTGCCTGTGCCTGTTCACCCGAATAGTTTTCATGGCTGCAGTGAGGGTTAACATCCCTTTCAGTGTGTCCTGGGCTTCTTCAAACTGCTGCAGCATCTGCCTGTTGTTTTGTTGGGCTGTAAGCTCTCTCTCCTTCAGCTCCCGCCAGTGCTGTTGCAGATGCATCCCCCTGCTGCAGGAAACGCACAGAGTCAGTTATTAAAATCATTTACACCAACATACAGGATGATGTATCTTTCTGCCTTTTGTATTTACACTACAGCTGTTGCTGACTGAGCAGTTGAAAAGTCAGGTTTCCATTAAAGAGGCCTGTTGATGCTAAAATAAAGCATCATGTAACCCATCCCACACATACATAGAATTCCTCACCCTCACACACAACCATGAGTTGACAGTACTACTCCACTTCAAAACAACACTAAAGGATTTTACCTCATTTTTAGCCTGTGCTCTTTTTGTTTTGTGAAAGTGTTTCTTTTTGGGCCGGTCAGATGCTCAAGAGACAGTAAATGCTCCTTCCGTGCGGCCATGACTGCAGGCGTTCAGTGGATGCAGAGATTATCAAGGATTAAGGTCTGTGCTTTGGATGGAGGGGGGGTGGGGGGGACCAGAGACGTGCTCCCAATCCACACATGGTCATGGTAATCAGGTTAATCAGTGGTGAGAGCTTTTTTCAATGCCACACAGGTAACAAAGTTATTGAAACTACTTAAATATAGGGCTGGGCAATAATTAAATATGATAGTATTTCAATGGAATCATATCGTGATGAAATCATACATCGAGATATCATGATACACAGTTATGTTGATAATAACTAGCACATACTGACTAATACTTCTCAGAAAATCGGATTACTTTGCACTAAAGTTATTCATTAAATGACCAAACATTAATTATATTGTGTGAATATTTTAATAATATAACCCTGTGGCTATTTCATACTGACCCTGGTCAAGCATCTTTCTCACTCTCTATGAAGCAAGGTGATATTCAAGGCAATTTATTCCTGCAATAGCAGAGCCCACAAGTTGATGCTGGTTAGGTGGAGGGAACCAACTGCATTTAGCAGAGCAGTGAAACAGCAACAGGCTTTTTTAAAACTCAAATATCGATAAAACTAAAAAAGACTTGATACTAATATCCAATACAAAAGTACAATAAAATCTACATAACTTTTTTTTAATTAGTATTTCAAACCGGGCATGCACACCGAGGAGACGTTTTACACGCGGAACAGGTGTGTTGTTGCATTCCGGATGTATTTTCACGTGACACTCCAAATGGAGTAGACGCTCGATCCCGTCAAGTAGCAGAGATCGTTACCGGAAGACAGTTTTGAGAGCCAGACAGCGTAACATTTCAACTAGTAAATGGCATTAATTTGTCCGGAAGTCATATGAAGTATCATTGATGTCATGCGGTTCATTTAACTTCGGAGAGAAAGCTTAAAGGAGCGGTTATTTATTTTATTTTGGGCTGACAAAGCTAATCAACGGTTACCACGGTGCGTCGGTCAAATCGGTCCTTCCACTGAGCTCACATCGCGGAGAGGCGGACGGACAGGAAACATGACGACTTTTGCCAGTCAAGTTTTTGCCAGGGTGGACAGGTTTTGTCGCCCCCTCCCCATGGTCCTCAACACCGTCTTGGTCTTCTCCATCACCGGGGAGGTGAGCTACCTGGTGCTGGTCGAGGCTCCGCTGGAGGCGGACCAGAAGAAGACCGTGTGGTCCGCCTGGTGGAAAGCGGTCCACCTGCTGGCTCAGTACTTCATGCTGGGGAACATCTGCTGGAACGCCCTGCTCTTCCTCAGAACCAGCCCCAGCATCAGAGGGGTGTTTTTGAGCGGAGAGGGCATGGGCCAAGGGTGGAGGTAAGGAGGGAGCAGCTGGAGGAGTTATTACAGAAATTACAGAATGTATCACACAACATTGATTTGTGGATACATAGAACACTATATGGTAAAAAGTATTAGACATCCTTGTCTACACTTGTCTGGTCTGTTTTCATGGTTTGAGACAAGCCACCTTAGTTACAGATTGTTCTATTACATATATTTTAGACAATAGTGCTCTTCCAAGTTTGAGAGAATAGAGAAGAGAATATGTAATCCCAGCAGTCAGACGTCCACACATTAGAAGTGTAAACGCCACAAAGAAACTCAGTCCTTTAGTTTTTCACAGGTTCAAAAAAAAGATAAATTTGTTCTAAATTAAGACTTCATGAGAATTATTTCCATGGGCTCCAGCTGATGGCCACGGTCTTTATGTTTCAGTTAGATCACAAATCTGTGAGAAATCTCTGCGTCTCGGCCCAAAAATAATAGTTGTTTCTCTGTTCTTTTTCCCTCACAGGTACTGTTACAAATGTGAGACACACACTCCTCCTCGGTGCTCCCACTGCTACGACTGCAAAGTGTGTGTTCTGCGGAGGGATCACCACTGTGTCTTCTTTGGCCAGTGCGTGGGCTTCCGTAACTACCGTTACTTCCTGTGCTGCTTGCTATTTATGTGGTCAGGGCTGCTGTACGCCACTCTGATGAATGCAGAGGTCTTCATTGTCATATTGAAGGAGGGTGTGACTATGCACAGCGTCCTGCTGCTGATCATTCCCTGGATTATGCTAGTTTCAGGTATGTAGCTGTGCTGCTTACCAGCGTAACCTATACTGTATACACTGATGGGTAGAATGTACTCAATGGACTCAAAAATGCCCGTTACATTTTTACAGAGACAAGGAGGACTTCTTAAGATGTCTAGTTTTTATTAAACAACAAATATAATTGATCTTCTGGTCATTAACTAATTAATTAACAAATTGTGTTAGTTCCCGCTTATAATCAGACATCCTGTATGAGCTGTCCATGCGCTCCATTCTTATAGCACTGTAAGAAGGACAACCTTCTCCCATTGAGGACTAGCTGGTTTTTCAAGGTGTGGTCATTCTGACTAATTCCACAGGAGGAGTATGAGGGTGTATTGCCAGATCCTCATTATATATATTAGAATAAATGTACACACTTAAACAAAAACATATTTCCACTGTGAGATTGACTTATTTAAGATCATTTTAATTGTATACAATGCCCTCTATCCTAAGACCCTCAATTCAGATAAGGACCTTATGAACTTATGTTCTTATCTGCTCCATTTTTTTGTGTGCCAGAATCCAGTTGAGAGAAAGCTCGAGGCAAAGTGTTACATTAATCCCCTCCAGTGGTCTACAGGGAAAGTCACATTCATAAATGTCTCTGTCCTATGTAAAGCGTCTTTGAGTATTCAGAAAAGCGCTACATAAAATTAAAGTATTATTATTATAAATGCATGTGGGTGACACTGAGAACCCAAATTGCGGAAATAATGAAACACACATCTCTTTAAATTTGAATGCAGCAGGGTGGTTTATTTATGCTTGTGGACACATTTGTTCAGTTGTTTGTGATGAGATGGATCCCAATAATGTAACCAAATCTATTTAATGTACCAAACTAGGCTTGGATTTATATCACTGGCTGTGACTTAATCAGTGCGGCTGTCTCTTCTCTCCCCAGGCCAGGTCTCAGCACGCGCATTTGCCTTCGCCTTCATCGCAGATACATGCGTTGTGGGCTTCCTGCTGGTGTCTGCCTTCTTCTTCTTCCATCTCGTCTTAATGCTTCGGGGACAGACCACCAGGGAGTGGTACTCGACCCGCCGACCCTACAGCCTTGGGCTCCGGGGGAACCTGCGTCACGCACTGGGCCTTCGCTGGTACCTCTGCTGGCTCTGCCCACTCATCTCATCACCTCTCCCTGGAGATGGGATAAACTTCCAGATCACAGGATTGCTGGAACCCTCCCGGTAACAGCTGAAACAGGCCATGTGTCTTTGCTTTATTGGTGATGGTTAATGTTATTGGGAGCAGCAGCAGGGAAGATCGCCTCAGTTCAAGAAGAGGCAGCTTGGGATGGGAAGAAGCCAGAACGGTGTGTGGGTGTTATGATGTCACTGGGTATAACTGTCTACACGTATCTTCCCCGTAGCCTTTACCTGTGCTGAGTCAAGGAAGTTATGGTTCTACTGTGGAAGATACATTGACCTTGAGCTAAAGGTAATCTGTACAATCTTTGAGGCTTGCCTCTGAATAGTGTTCCTCTGGAATACTGAGCACTGAAAGTGTATGTAAATGGCACTGAAATGAGAATGTATTTTATTGATTGTGAAGAATGTATACTTGTAAATCCTTGATAACAAGCACTACTACTACTCCCCCTGGGTGGTCACTTAAATTGTCCTTTCTATTATTGTATATTTTGCCTAAATCTAAAGGTCATCTAAATTTGCACTGAATACTTAAATTGATTATAAATCTGCTTTTGTGTGTTAACAGCCATGATCTTAATGTTCTTGTGCTTTCCACTTGTCTTCATTCACTCCTAAGCTCCAGCTTATTTTTATTACATTGAGCCTTTTACTTTTTTGCACCAAGTTAGACAATGAGAGAGGGTGGACAATTATATGGAAGAAAACAATTAACAGAAATTGTGCATGTTGTGAAATCTATTGCAGTTTACATACTAATGTAAAGTCATCCAGTGAAAACAGTTTAAAATGTACCCGTAGACGGCACACATGAACAGCTTTTCCCCATGTTTCACATTACATTTTTCATGTTTCAGTCAGTATTACTACACACTAGGAACCAGCAAACACTGTTTATGATCTTTACATCATCCTGTTTTTGCAGTTAGTGTACAGAAAATCAACATGCACCACTAATTTGTTCAATATGTTTGATACAATAAACTTGAGGTACATGTTTTTCAAAAATATGTAGTTCTTTTTTTAGTTTTCTGAGGTGGTCTTCAGGCTGTTTCACCTGACTGTCTGCTATGTAGAACACACTACTGACTTGAAACCTGCTGTGATTTAGTATGTATGATTTTGAATGTAGATTTGAGACCCAGCTAACATGCCTCACATCACTTGATGCCAACTGGACTTCTGTTAACTTCAGAAGTTAACTTAATTCTGCTTTCCTTAAAATGTAGTGAACAATTTCAAGCCTTTGTTTTGACGTCTGCTCTTACTTTACAGCCAAAACAATTTTTGTACTATTAAATTGTCTGCTTAAAGTCTGCCTTTTTGTGCTATTTCACTATGTTTGGTTTTGCCATTTGAAAGTGCTGAAAAAAAACTTGTTTCACAGGAAGTATGGAACTATTAAACAATGCTGAATATGTTTTCTTTGATATAATAAAATTTTGGTTTTAAAATGTTCTGTTCCAATCATTGTATAATCTCATGCTTGAGGGAAATTCCTTTTGATTTCAATCTGATACAGAGAAACAATTCCAAAAAGTACCCAGACCATTTTGAATGAATCAACCAAGAGAATGTACAACACGGTTGAAATTATCGTATGAATGTGATCATAGAGCCAGGAAACTTTCTGGTCCCTGAATCCTGCACCGGTCCCGTGTCTGACGTCATATCGACCACGTGGTACCGTAACTGACAGGTGTTTCTTGTCGGCCTCCTATGTTTGCTATGGCAGCCTGAACTAGTTATACTTTAGTGAGATGCTGTAAACTCCCTAGTTTGGATTTATTCGCTGATGAGTCATTTTGTTCATTTGTAAAGCGAAAATCGGTAGAAACAGTAGCTTTACCGGTAAGTTAAACAATAAAACAATAAGTTAGCTAACGTTACCTGAGAAACCTAGCTTGCTTTTGCTAGCGTGTAGCTAAGCTAGCTGTTAGCTAAGTCTGTAAAACATAAATTAATGGTGACTCTACATACATTTAGACGACATGTGGCTGTAACCTAAGTTAGATAACGGTAGCCATGGAAAGTCAACGTTAACTACTTTTAAAAGCCTTTTTTTTATTATAATGAAATTGTTTTCCACGTTTGTTGATTTACAGAGATGCAGATTTAGCAGAAAAGGGCGGTTGAGGACTCCAGTCACACACCCCCCCCCCCCCCCCCCCCCCCCCTCTGATCAACTGAGATAAAGTAGGTGAATTGCAATCCCTGAATCTCTTATTCTTTTTAAATATCGGATGAAATCCATTTGAAAAATGCTAAAATATGTTCGCGCCTCTCAATGAAGGTATTTCTGCTTCTTATAAAGTGCTTTCAGTGATTATTGTTATGCCAGTTAGATTTAGCTGGATCTAACCTCCATGAGTTATGGGAATAGCAACACTATTCAGTGGGGCTCAGTTGAAATCTGTACATTTTACAAAAGAAATATAGTTTGGAAGAAAAATGTATATATCTTCAAAGCTGTGGGTCCCTCTTTTTGGACCATTTGTTGCCCATAAGCACCAGGGAGGAGTCGGCCAGCAGGATGGATGTCACCGAGGAAAATATGTGAGTGATCGCTGAATAAACTCATACACAAAAAAATGGTTGGTTGAGTTATTCAGCAGTTGTGTGTGTGTGTGTGTGTGTGTGTGTGTGTGTGTGTGTGTGTGTGTGTGTGTGTGTAGGATACATAAGGAGATGCTTGAGAAGATAGCAGAGCAGAATTATAGTCTAAACCAGAAGAAGGACTTGATCGCTAAAATGAGGCACTGGCTGGATGTTGCCGATGATGACATGGCAGTGCTGCGTTCTGAAAACACCACCCTCAGAAAAAAAGTTAAAGCGTAAGTAGTCACATGATTGTCTCTACTCATTTAGCAGAAGGATGCCTGAACCGTTTGACTATCAAACTTAACCTGTCGGTTCATCTTCATCTGTTTGAGCTCCCTGCTGTCTTTGACACAGACACGTTGTCTTACCTCCAGCAGAATATGTTTTTTTTTGTTATTCAATGTTGTTATCTGTCAGCCATGTTATCTTTGTTACTTACTACTTTTGAACCAATGCTTTGACATGATGGTGGAAACACATTTAGGAGCGTGCGTTTGTGTATCTGCAGCCTGGAGAAAGCCATCAGTGAAGCTCAGAAGGTTGAAGCAGAGCCTTGCAACGGTCTCCTGGCTGATGACCTTGGTGTAAAGACATGCAGGGAAAAAAAGATTCAGGAATTGGTGTGTTGCCAGAAATGATAGTGTTACATTGTGTATTACTGGTGTCTTCAACAAAGACATTTAGACGTATTAGGTACAAAATATAATGCTGCCTGCAATATTCAATTCAATTCAATTCAATTTATTTTATATAGCCCAACATCACTAATACAAGTTTGCCTCGGAGGGCTTTACAATCTGTACACATAACATCCCTGTCCCGGGACCTCACATCGGATCAGGAAAAACTCCCCTAGAAAGATAGTAAAAACCCTTTCACAGGGAAAAAAGGGAAGAAACCTGAGGGAGAGCAACAGAGGAGGATCCCTCTCCCCGGATGGACAGAAGCAATAGATGTCATGTGGCCAGAATGAATAGCGTAGTTACAGCACATTCAATGAATATGACAGAAATTATTCATATAATGAGTATTAGGCATGGTCCATGATCCTGATAATCAATACAAATCCTTGATGACCTCTTGTTTTACATTGTACTGATACATTTCCCTGCTCTATGCCAATGTGACTTCAGGCAGAGAGCTCAGATCTACCAGTAACTTTTAACAAACATTGAATGATTTTTTTATATTTCAGAAACCACTATATTCTTATTCTTAACATCCTCATAATTTGTTAAATTGTGTCCTTTATTGTAGTCTGATCCAGGTCCATGTATACAGGCCACGTGGCATGTCACTTGTAAAACTATGCAATAACACTGAAGTATATGTCATGGATCTTAAAATATTTAACATTTCCGATTTACGTTTTTTTAAATTATGTATTTCATTCTCTATGATTTCATTACATTACGTCTGTTGATTTATAAACACAAGATCAAGTAATACAATCTAGATTTATACAGCACATATACAACAGGATAATTGCACATTAATTTTGATCTCAACATCAGAGCATTCACTTCAACATTGGTATAGATGTATGGTTGAAAAGATGGTTTACATTTTAAATATCTCCTGGTAAACCTTCAAGCTGTTTTTTTGTGCAGGAAAAGGAAGCCACCATGATGAAGAAACAGAATAAGAAGCTAACTGAAGAGGCATGGTGTCTGTTACTTTTCACATAGCAACTCAAATCTGTCATACTACAGTTAGAAGTAGTACCAACATTTCAAAAACACTTTGCACAAATAAATATAATTCTGCGTTTTTCAGCTTAAGATCCTCCAGCAAGAGAGAGAGCAGGCCCAGATCAGCTCCAGTAAGTGCAGGGTTGCTCTTCAAACCATTGAGGTAACATCATGGATTCAACATGGAGATATTTAACTCCTTTTCTCTCTCTGTTCGTCACGTGACAAATGGCTCCTGATTTGTTATGTCATGTGTTTCTTCAGTGTGCATTGGAAGAGGCTCAGTTAGGGCTTGAGAATAGGGATGAGGTTATTTATCAGGTAGGAACAGAGACATCAGCACAATAAAGTAACCGACCAAAAAGCACAGATTTTTGTCTTTGGAGTTCAACAAGAATATTTTGAATGTTCTCTTTCTTTCATTATCTGAACATCACATTTTTGTTTACGTGTGTTTTGCGATAGAAAAACTTGCACATAAAGCACTTGGAGGAAAGGGTCGAAGAGAGCTCCCATGCCATGGAGGTAAAGATGGTCTCATTCATAGCTAATCAGTTAAGAAAGAGTAGAAAGAACAGTGTTCACTCGGCTACAGACTGCTGTCGGATAATATCTTGATACAATGCGCTGTTGAAGTGTGTTTTGTAGTCTCATCATGTCTCTCTACTCCAGTATTTCAGGCTGACAAATACGGAGCTGAAAGAGCAGTTGGAGGACAGACTGGATGAGGCCTCATTGTAACCCTGATGCACAATATTCTCTTGCTTTGAAATAATACCTTGACCGACAGTGAGTCACCTGTATGCACTCATACTCTACTGTGATTCTGCTGTTTGTTTCCAGAACTATTGTGAATGACCGGATGGGAGATAAGGAAGGATTCCTCAGTCCCCCTTTGTCCTTTGCAGAGGAAATTAAGCTTTTGAACTCTTCAGCTGAAGTGGAAACCAGTGTGTCAGACTCCACAGATCTTAGACATGTAGGATCCCTCCCCTCAGTGCTTAGACTTTTGAACTTGAGAGAATGTTAAATCAGTTGCCAGTTTATTGGGTGCCCCTGGTTAAAGAGGAGGCAGTCTTAATACAGTCCTGCAATAAATCCTATGAAGTGGCAACTGAGTGATGATGTATCGATCTGATTGTCCTGTACTTCTACAAGTGACCACTAGAGTGTGCCACTACAAAACCCAGATTCAAACCCTTTGTCAGACAGTAGATGTAGAAATTATGAGATCAGTGATGTCTGGGTCTGTGTCTGTAGGAGGAAACTGAGGCTGAAGAGCTGCTGAAACCTCAACATTGCACAGTAGAACTTCAGACCAAAAGGTACTTCAGTTTAAAATTTAAAAAACACATTTATTTTTCTTTGTTTCCTCATTCATTGTCGTCCCTCTGGTTTCTTCGTTGTCTAAGGTGTGCAGGTGTTTTGGAGGCAGCCGTCCTGACAGCAGTTTTTCTGGTGTTTGTCGTCGTTCTCTCTGTTTTGGCCTTTGTGCCTCCAAGAAGCTGTCCAGGAAACCTTTTCCCCATCAACACCCTGCAGAGCTTTGCACGCCTGATTTTAAAACCCTACTGCAGTTTGCATCATGGGTCCATAACTCCTATTTGAACTAAACACTCCCTCTAATAAACATGTTAACTCCTTTTATTTGACTGATAGTCAGGTTTTTTGAATGTGTTCTGCTCGGCAGCTCATAGGGCATAATTTTGCAAATGTATTAAGACTTTTGGCAGCTTTTGATAAAATTACAATCATTAACTTGACAAAAATGTCTGCAGTGAAACATACTAGATATTCGGAGTGTACAGAGTTAACAACATAACCGTAAATAAATTATTCATATGAGAGTAATGATGGAAAAAGTACGACTACTAATAACAGCAGCATTGGATTTAGTAGAATAATGATAATAAAAGCAGTAATGGTATTGGTAATAGAAACAGTAATGTGACTAATAATAATAATAATGATGGAGCAGTGGGTCAGCAGGACGGTACACTTGAATAAAGTCTATATTGAGTTCTTGGTTATTTTGTGAGAACCCAATTACCAGAAATAGGTAAATCTGCCAGTAAGAAATGACTGAATATCTTTTCAGCGCATCATCAGATCCGGCCATCACTATTAGTATCAGGTTATACTAATAACAGGTTATTAGTATAATAACAGGTTATTAGTATAATAACCCCCTCAAAGCCTCCCAGTCTCTCCGGTCGCCCCTCCCAGCTGAAGGCGCTCCCTGGTGGTCTTGTCCACGACTGGAGGAAAACACCCCCTCCCGAGCGGAAACGCACCGAGTGGGGGGGGCATATGTAGGGCAGGAGGGAAGGAGATGATGGTCTGAATCCAGAGATGTTTTTACATCGGAGCTGGCTGCTGATTTCATTGTGTGTCTGCTGGAGTTTGAGCTCGTGGACGCGGCTGCTGCGTCGGTGCTGACTCGCGCTGAGATGCTGCTGGCGGGCCGAACCCATCGCGCGCACGCCTGGATCGTGGATGGAGCCCAAAGCTGAAATAGCCGAAAGAAGATAAATCGGAAACGGGAGAGGCCAGTTTGATCCAGCTTGGTGAACGAACGGGGGACCGGCTGCTTGAGGAGCGGCGGAGGCGACATGTTCTGAGCGGAGAGCCGGCGAGCGAGGGTGGCTGGCAGGATGAAGGCGCCGCGGAGACCGAGACAGACGCGCCTCCTCCCGCGGTTCTGCGTCTGTGGACTCGCTCTGCTCGCGGTCGCCTGGATCTTTAACTTCAACGATGTTACAGGTGCTTCACGAGGAATGTATAGATACATGTGTATGGTTTCATCTGCTCTAAGCTTATTTGTTTCTTGTTTTGTTTATAACTATGCAAATAACATGTTAGATTGCAGTAATATTACAGTTAATTACAACCATAGCATGTCTTAGCAGGACAGTAGACATACAGTATATCAATACATCAAAGTACGGCACGTTTTCTTTTGTATTTATTTATTTATGTCAATCCCTATTTTTTTTTTAGGTTTCCACGCATCCACTGTGGGTCATGACATCTCCTTGTCCAAGAGAGAGCTCATCCAGCAAGAAGACGACATCAAGAATGTTTCTAGATCTGGTGAGATATTTAATCGTGTGTGCGTGTGCGTGTGCATGAGAGAGACAGGAGAGGTGAGATATTATTGTCTATTCTTACAAAAATACAGCACATTCAGTCTTGTGAGTGTATTGAGTTGGCCTCGGGACCTTTTTAACAGGCCTAGATTTGTAGGTTTGATTATGAATTTGTTACAACATGAATATCCAAACCCACTGTGATGATTTTAGTAACAAAAATATGTGCATGCGTGTGTTTTGTGTGCCGAGGCAGTGTGAGAGCGTTGTGTTCACTGTTAAGCCTCTGTGCATCAACCTATAGCTCTCCGCTCCACCTCATCCTTCAACTCTGCACATCTTGATGTTTAAACAGTTAGGCCTTTGAGGGGACCCGGTTGCTAGGAAACTGAATGCGGAATTCGTGGTTGGGATGGCATGTGTGCATCTGGATCTGTTCAAAGTGCCTCTGCCCTGTCGTCATGACCTGCTGATGACGAGTAGCCTCTCATCAGCAGTTCTCTCATCGCCTGTGTGCTTGGATCCATTCGGCTGTTTGGAAAGACTGAGAGAGAAACAGTGGCAGCATCTTACGATCTGAGAGATGAAGAGATGTTGTGGCCAATTACAGATAATAAAGCTGCATGTATTGAGCTCGAAAACCTGCCTGTGGGAAATAAAGTACAGATTAACTTCAAGACCTCGAAGACATTATCTTCCTATTCCCATATTACTTATTTTCACAAGAACCATCTTGTTCTTGGAGATAAAAAATATACAGTTTGTTCTGTGTCCAAACAAAACCATGTGACATAGTATCATTTGATATTACATGGCATGATGCATGTTTGGTGATGAAGGCACAATGTTGCCTCTGTGCAGGATCTCATCCACTCTCGTCACACTTGTTTCACTCGCATGTTTGTTGCTTTTATTTTCAGTGGCGGTTTCATAAATCTTGACTCACGAATAAAATCTGAAAGTCACTCGGGAGGCAACTTTCCTTGTTATGGTTGTTTTGAGCTGCCTCATAACAAAAGCTTCTTTTTCTTTGACGCAGTGAGTCGTGGCATTTGTTTGAGCTTCTTTGCGAGACGGTGCAGTCTAGCAAAACACCTCTTCACAGTTGGAAAGATGGTGGTTGCAATGCATTGTCTATCTCGGCCGAATTAGATGCCTCTGAAGGTCGACTTTATAGGAGTCGCTGGCTTTTATGAAAGAGATGAAAAAGAATACCGACATAAATACTTGGGTGCAGATAAGCACGAGTGACGGATTGAAATCACAAGATGAGAGATTTCAAAGGAAGTGTTGGAAAACCTCAATTATAATGTAGCTGAACTGGGGTAGTCACATGACTTCAAGTTGTCTCTGCCCTTGTTGCTAGGGGATACAACCGGACACACGTTCAACAAAGTCATTCACACTAAGATTATTTTCATTATTGATTAATCTGCTGGATATTTTTCTTCATTAGTTGATTTAAAGATGCAACATATTATTTTCTGAAGTTCAATGCAGTGTCATCAAATTGCTTTTTTTTTTATCTGACCAACAGTCCAAAACCCAAAGATATTTAGTTTAAAATGACACAATGCCCAGTTCACACTACACAACTTTAGCGCTGATTTTTAGCTCGACGGGGAGTCTGTCACGGATCTACAGCCAATGAGAGCGCAGGACACAGATTGAGCAGGAATTTAAAAGACCGCGAGTTGTGTCGTGTGAACAGTGCAGCAATCTGATGAACGTGAGACAAAGAATAGCAAAAATATGAATCAGCTTTAGTTTTCGTTCTTGACCTTGGAAGAGCCAGAGGTCTCTGCGTTGCAGATCTGAGGCTCTTTTCAATGGGCACAACAACCATGGAGCTCTTTTCCCATCTTTATTCAAGACCTTGGTTTTTCAAGAGCACGACTTATTGATTTCACGTTCAGATTTTGTAATGCTTTCACTCAAAACCTTGTCCTCGCACTCAATAGGCCTTGCTTGCGCTCGGATTTTCTCTGCTTCTGCTCAAACTGCATGCTTGCACACACATCTCTATGTGTTTGTGTTCCTTCTCCTCACACTTGGGCTGCTGCTGTTTGCTCGTTAGTAACCGCCCGTCAGTGACGCTCTATGAAATACTGCAACGAGGCGGGAATAATTTACCTGGTCAACACTTTACATGGTATTCCATTGGTTGGGGCATTTTGACAGAGTTATTGCCCCCCCAAAAAACGCAAGAGCAGAGGAGAGATCTGAGAGCAGATGTTTTTCGAGCACACAGAAGCAGCCCAAGTGTGAGGAGAAGGGCTGTAGCGGGAAGCGCATGAAATCTGTGCAAGCAATAATATAACTGAGTGCAAGCTTACAGTTTGAGCAGAGTGAGGACAGGGTTTTCAAGGCAAGGCAAGTTTATTTGTATAGCACATTTCAACAACAAGGCGATTCAAAGTGCATCAAAACATAATGCAGAAGAAAACAAGATTTAAAAACAATTAAGAACATTCATTAAAACATTAAAAAGCAAAAAATAGAATAAAAGTTGCAGTGCAGTTTAAGAAATAAAATGCAGTAGTGAGATGGAGAAATTGAAACTGGTTCAATTAAAGGCAACAGCAAACAGAAAAGTCTTTAATCTGGATTTAAAGGAGCTGAGGGTCTCAGCTTTTAGGGCCCTTGTACCAGATATGTCGATTGCTGTTTCAGGGAAAGAGTTACAACATCCAAAGTGAAATCAATGAGTCATGCTCTCGAATTGAAAGACCACACTCTGGAATAAAGATAGGAAAAAAGCTCCATAAACAACACCCTTAACGGTACATTGTGCTGCTGGAGGTGTCAGTGAAACAATCCCTTATTCACTGCTTTGTTGTCGCTCACGCCGCTCCCTCTCTTGAATGCGGTGTGTTTTACAAACAGCAACGGACAATGCTATTATAGAATTGAAAAAACATATAATCTAATATACACATTTTAAATTAAATCGCAGAAGGGACAGGGAGGCCATGGAGGGACATATTAGCAACACATCTTCTGATTTTCAGAGGCTGGAACTTAAAGATGTTTGGCATTTTTGCTTTGCAAATGACTGAAAGGATTAATTGATTCAGAAAATTCTTGCCGATTTGATTCTTCTGTGATCAACCAATCGATTAATCCACTTATCGTTTCAGCTCTAATTCAGGAATTTCCCTCATGTTATACATAACTATGTTCCTGGCTGACCATCTCTTCTCCAGCTATCAGTGATTTTCCTGAAGACATCTTCACTCCAGAGCAGAGGAGACAGGGAGCGGTCCTCCTTCATGTTCTCTGTGTGAGTATCGGCTCTGCCTGGAAGAAAGAATTTGAAATGAAGGAAGCTTCATCTTATTGCATTAAACTCACAAATAGATACGTGTGTATAAGCCACGGGGCCGATAACGTGTCTCCTGTATTTCACAGGCGATCTACATGTTTCATGCGCTGGCCATTGTGTGTGAATTTTACTTTGTGCCATCACTGGAGAAAGTATCAGAGGTATGAACTAAAGACACATCTAAATAAATAAAAGCATGTGGGATTTATAGTATAGTTTGTCTACAATTAGATAGTTGATGTTGTCACCGGGATTTTTACCAAAGCATCTGTTTATTTTCTGTCCCTCCAAATGTTTCAAGGATAAAGATGGAGCTATTTTCTTACTGTCTATATATCCCACGAAATGAATTAAACCAACAAGGCATTAGTCCAGCTATATCAGTACTTTCTGTCCTCCCCCAGTCCCAAGCATATTCATTTTCACTGAAGACGCAAATCTTTCATAACGGATCACATATGCATTGTTTATTTGTATTATTATGTTTAAAGGCATAATCGCCTAAACAGCTATGCAGTTTAGTTTTAATCACACATTACTCACATATGAGTAAATAGTACATTTGTTGGGGACTATTTTCAAATGGATTAATATTCATTTGGGACTGTGGGACAGTGCCATGTTCGTCTTATCAAAGGAACTTGTCAGCCAGTGCAACATTGTGGCTCATTGATGTGTTTCTGATTGGCTTTGGATACACACTCTCATTAGTAAAGAAGTAAGAAGCATGTATAATATCACCAGTTTCATCCTATAATCTGTTTAAACTCGTCTTCCTTCATCCTCCAGAACCTTCACCTCAGTCAGGATGTTGCCGGGGCAACCTTCATGGCAGCTGGGAGCTCCGCCCCCGAGCTCTTCACCTCTCTGATTGGTCAGTACGGCGCTCGTCTAATCAATTACTCACTCTAATGGGTGATCCCAATGAGTGCTACATCAGTTCTCAAATTAACTGCAGTCCTATGCATCTTCACCGGCTTCAGACTGAGAGGAGTCAAGTGAACGCGAGCAGACGCGCTGATTTCAAACAAGGAAGTAGACATGAACAAAGATGGGAGAAGAGCACGTTTCCTTTTTGCTTCATGGTTTGCCAGCTCATCTGCAAATCACTTCAGTGGCCCACAAGTATTTTTCTCCAAAATCATTATTGATAGATGTGGATTTAAATGTGAAAAATACACTTTGGGTAGAAAAATCACAGAAATATGGATTTTTCTTTTTTTAATCCAGGAATTGGCACTGAAGACATCAGTACCCAGATATAAAACAGAGACAGAAACCATCGCACACATGTTTTGGAAATGTGATAAACTGGAACACTGTTGGGATATTTATCCTGAATACTGCTACTTTTAATAGAAGACATATCATACAGTTTATCAAAACAGATATATTGTTGTAATTCGTAATAATGAAAACTTTGCTTCTGAATCCATGTGGCTTGAGGACATTTCCTCACATATTGCCTCCTAAATAATCTATTTTATTCTCAAAAGAAAAAAGGATGGCTCTCATAAGTATTGGAATGGCTTTAGGCAATATTGCAGTGAATATTCCACATGAGGAGCATAAAATAAAAGATATCCGCTCAGCCTGTGGTTATGAACCGAAGATGCAATATTTCTGTTCAGAGGAGAGAGACATTATGTCTAACTTGTACACAGGGAGATACAATTCATAATTTCTTCATTTCCAATAACCACATTAAATACATGTTTGCTGATGATTGATGGCATCTTTTTTCCTGTTCTATGTTTTTAGGGGTGTTTATCACAAAAGGAGACGTGGGTGTGGGAACTATCGTGGGATCAGCTGTCTTTAACATCCTGGTTATCATCGGCCTCTGTGGCATCTTCTCTGGACAGGTACAGCTCAAGCTAAAAGGAGGACTAATATCACTTTTTCTGAACAAATTAAACTCATTCGACAGAAAAGCCAATGGATGTTTTTAAAGCTTTTGTTTAAACATGATTGCATCATCTCATCCCAATATGCTTGATTTCACACATGAAAATGTACAACGTGTGTCTCTTTCCAGCCCATCACTCTGAGCTGGTGGCCTTTGTTCCGCGACGCCGTCTTCTACATCCTGTCCATAGTGGTGCTCATCATGGTGAGAAATCCTCCAGTGAATTCCCACAGACATCACCGCCTTTTAATTCTACATTCACAAAACCACAAACAGTATATATGGCTACTAGTAGAGAGAAACTACTCACTTCACACAATATTATTGCTTGACTGAACTGGATTTTTGAGGCCAATATTAATTCAGTGCCATATCAGTTGTTGTATATTGTTTTCATTAGGATCCTTTTGATTTGTTTAGTTTTAGAATTGTAACCAAGATGTGATAGTCAATATTTGGCTAATCAATCTTCATATTTCCTTTGATAAGTTATGGAAGGAGTATTTTTTTTATAGATGTAACTAAATTATATTTTAATTGTTTTTGCAGGTGATCTATGATGAAAAAGTTGTGTGGTAAGCCTCTGTTGATTGGATATCGGTTTGCAAGATAACTGACTGTCAGTGTAACAAATGTGGTATTTATATATGTGTGTGTTTCAGGTGGGAGAGCATCATCCTGATCTCCATGTACGGAATATACATACTCATCATGAAGTGAGCTACTTTTTATTTCTCTCACATTTACATCCTGTTGGTATCAAGCAACCACACTCTCTATACCTACTGAAGACTCAATGTGTGTGTGTGTGTGTGTGTGTGTGTGTGTGTGTGTGTGTGTGTGTGTGTGTGTGTGTGTGTGTGTGTGTGTGTGTGTGTGTGTGTGTGTGTGTAGGTTCAACAGATCTCTGTGCAGCCTGGTAGAGAGACACTGCACAGGTCAACCATTTCTGAGTAGCCTACGACGGACGACTGCTGTCGGAAATGTTGGAGACTGTGACAACGACATGGTACCGCTGAAGCCAGGTGCTGGATCTTGTGTGTGAACGTGTGAACATTCAAAACATTAGAACGTTTCCCTCAGGCTCTGAGCAGCATTCAACAGACCTAGTGACACATTTAAGACTGACAGTCAAACCCTTTTTTGTTGCCCTGAGGATTTCCAACAGGCTGAAATAGAAGTAGACCACATTGATGGACAATAGTTGTTCTATCACTCTGTACTCTTTGTGTTCTTGTTTGTCTGCTATCTATTGTTTACTATCTGTCTTATTAAACTATCCTCTCCTTTCCACTGATATCTCCTGCTAACGTCCATCCAATCCCCCCCACACTTTCCCCAGACTCATGTGTGGTGGCAGGCCAGGACTCGGGGGTGGTGATGGTGGATGAGTTGCTGAACCTGCATCCCCACCAGCTCTCCTTCTCAGAGGCAAGCCTCCGCCTTCTCATCACCCCGCATTTCCCCCCCTTCACCCGCCTGCGCATGGCAGCACGCATGGTCATCAACGAGGTACACTGCACTTGCTTGCACCCTTCACATAACGTCAAGTTCCACTGGGTTTTCGGCTAGGTTGGTGGATATTTAACTGTGCATTTGCAGCATTTAAAAAAAAACAATTCATCACTGTCAAATAAGCAGGGTCATATTGGTGAATTTACCGTATATATAATGAAGGGTCACCTGAACTGGATTGGTTCATAAAGTCCTCTCTTCGTAGTTACAAAATACTGGCTAGTTTCTTTCCTAAACTGTGTTGCACCATTAAAACCTATATCACAAGTTGTATAAAACAGTTTTAGGGGCCTTTGCTATGTTTAATTTCAACTTTTACATTGAGAAATGTGTGTTTCAGAGTTCGTAGTATCCACACAGTTTGGAATGAGTGGGAAATGCTGAACCAACTGACTGTAAGAGTGGCATTATATGACTTATTGAAAGAAACTGCAGATCTCCGTGAGAATGTTGTTTCTCCATTGTCACTTTCTTCGCTGAAAAGAAGCATAGAGGTTTTTATTTGGTGGTGGCTTGGTGGTGGTAATATATATGATAATTATGTTTTTAGTTGCTATATTGATTCTTTAAATTTGGTCATGATTTATCAATTCCAAGATATTATTCATAAATGTTTCTGTCATATTATCAAACAACATCCTATTTGCTGCCACAAACACACAGACTGCTGCCTAATGCATAATATTAACCCACAAAAACAGACAAGAACTCAATCTCCAAATCGGCTTCCTCTCTATCGGCTCTCCTGCATGTATTGCTTGCCAGTTCCAGGACCAAATTAAAGTGTGACTTCCCCGTCTGCTCCTGCTCTGTACCCTGTCCTATATCACTGCTTACCGAATCCGCTCTGGTGAAGACATGCTTGGTGTAGTAGGACTTCTCCTCCTGCCAGCTCTCATGCTGTTTGCTACACTCAGATGAAGTTACTTCTCATTTCATTGAGATTTTTTATTTTATTTCCTTCCTTCTTTTCTCTGACTTAACCCTCCCTCCCTCCCCACCCACAGAGGCAGAGGCTGATTCGGTCCCAGGGCGGTCCGGAGGAGGGGGGAGCTTCAGGGGAGGAAGGTTTGGGTGCTAACGGGTTGTGGGAGAGGGAGAACGGGACGGCGTCAGAGGGAGACAGGCAGCCGCTTGAGGAAGAGAAGGAGAGGGGTAAAGAGACAGGGGGGGAGACGGGCGGGGGAGCGCAGCCTAAAGAGGAAGAGGAGGAAGAGGAAGGAAAGGAGGAGTACACTCCTTTCAAGCCCTTCATCCTGCCAGGTGAGTAGTGAATGACATCAGACACTCACATTATTATGCACACATTGGCACACTCTTGTGTCAAATATCTAAATAAAGCTGCAAAATCTCTCAGGTTCTAACTGACATTTCTTTTGACATTTTGCCACAGCAACAAGCAGATTTCTATCAATCCTAACTCAGACTATCATCATTGAGGCTGACAGAACAGCTTCCTCCTTGGCTTTTTTTCTATAATGTTTTCCAGTGTTATAGATGGATTCATTGCTAATGGAGCTAATTAAAAAAGGATGATACTAAAATTATCAAGCCAGGCCACATGAATAATTTACAAGTTTGGATGAATCTGTAATGATCCCTGTGGGGAAACTTGTGTGCACGTGTGTTTGTGTCTGTGTGTTTTCATCATTTCTCCAGATGGTTGGTGTGTGCGTCTGAAGTGGATGCTCTCTTGGCCCGTGAGCGTCCTGCTTCACTTCACCATCCCCAACTGTAGCCTGCCGCAGTGGGAGCGCTGGTACCTGCTCACCTTCCTGTCCTCCACGCTCTGGATAGCCCTCTACTCTTACCTCATGGTCTGGATGGTAAGAAACACAGTAATGCACCAGCATACTTGCGTGCACACACACAAACATAAATATACACAGCCTCCTCCCTCTGTGTCTCTGTCTAGGTGACCGTAATCAGCTACACACTTGGGATTCCAGAAGTCATCATGGGCATCACTTTTCTAGCAGCCGGCACCAGCGTCCCTGACTGTATGGCCAGCCTCATTGTCGCCCGACAAGGTGTGTTTGTGTGTGTGTGTGTGTGTTTAAACTGTCTCAGTGCACATTTACATGGTTGAATCATTTATACCACCTCGCTTTATTTGCACATTTCAGTATGTTACAAAAGTAAATCACATTCACAAGCACACTTTTGACAGTAAACTGAAAACGTGAAGCCGTTTGACTGGATGTTATTTGAATGCCTTCGCACTTCATGAATTTCACATGATTTGTATTGCGTACACGTCAAATGTTGCAGGGATGGGCGACATGGCTGTGTCCAATTCCGTTGGCAGTAATATCTTTGACGTGCTGCTGGGCCTGGGCTTCCCCTGGGCGCTGAGGACTCTCGTCGTCAGCTACGGATCAGTGGTAACCCAAATAGTTTTCTTTATATACAGCTGACTTGACTCATGATCTTAATAACATAGCAATATCCTATCGGTGGTCCCGTCTCTCCCCCTTGTCCCCGCTTGACTATCCACTCATGCCCTCTAAAAAATACTTCTATAAAATAAATCTTATATCTGAATATTTTTCAGCATTTCAAAGAAGAAATGTTTTTAAACGTGAATCCTGCTTCATTTTTGGGGTCTCAGCCCTTCGTCGAACCTCTTCATCGATCTCCCAAGCCCTACCAGTCCAACAAGGGCCTCTGGTGTGATACAGCAAAAAAGAAAAGGCACATCCTGGCCTTACAAGTCAATATAAGTCAATTCCACAATAAATATTAGCATAAACCATAAGTATGACTTAAAAAACAACTTTTAGTTTTTTTATATATTTTTTTAATTTCCTTTTCTGTGTACTATCATAACCTAATATACCACTTACACATATATGAACTTATTATCTATGTTCACAAGGGTTTTCTGTATATTATAGCTTTTTAAATTATTCAAATAGACCTTGACGTTGAGGAGATATTTAGTTGAATGCAAACCATTCACAATTTTCGCCATTAAAGTGCTGGGGTTAAGAAGGTGTATCGAACAACACCTTGAATGAACACACATTTTATCAATGGAATTCATCAACATGTAAATGCTCTGTCATCTCTGTTTTTTTTAGGTGACAATCAACAGCAAAGGCTTGGTATACTCAGTGATCCTTCTGTTGGCCTCAGTCATCCTCACTGTGAGTTAGATCCCCATCCGATCATTGTTGTTCAAATTCAGTTCAATCATCTTATTTGTTAAATTGTAACATGAGTAAACAAAGTGTGCACCAACATCTGCTGCCTGCTTTTCTTTACCAATCATTTCATCTTATATTTTTCCTGTCAAGGCCTGAGAGCCCTTGTCTCTTTTTTCAAACTCAGGGAATTATATTCAGGGCAGTGCAAAGGAAACAAAGCTCTCTCTCTCTTCACTCTCTCAGGTCCTGTGTGTCCACCTGAACTGCTGGAAGTTGGACCGCAGGCTGGGACTCTGTCTCATAGTGCTCTACGCCATCTTCCTCCTCTGCGCCGTCGGCTTCGAGAGTTTGTAGACTCACGTACAGTCATACAACAGGACGCATAAACAAGATGTCTGACTTGTTATCCACCGTCACTGCTGCCATTTTTCATCAGATGTACGGACTGATGCGTTTTTCCTTTCACTTCACAGTGGCTTTACATGTTTGAGCAGCATTACTGCAACACCGGCTGCCTGAAAGCTGCATTGTTTACCTTTGATAAATAAGTATTTTACATAGTTTTGTACCGAGTACCTCCAGCCCAGAGTTTGTGTAATCAGACCCAACTGGTAATGCACTGTCTCGCAACACATTTATAAAGTATTGTATTTGTATTCTAAAACCAATATTGTATAAGGAACCCCAAAGTGTGTAACTTTACTTATTAATGTTATGACTGCCACGAGTAACCTCAATGACCAGTTGATTACCCGTATTAATTTATGTAGTTGCTTCTCAGTGCTTGAAGTTATGTTATGTACAAGTTAATGTTGTGTCTGTAGTTGTAACCAGAAAAGCATGGCTGATCATCACGCTCCCTATAATTGCACTAAGCCACTGTTGTCTTTCCCCCCCTTCCTCAAACAGAGGTGGTATTTCTGTGCTGAAACAAAGGCAATGTCTGTGTTTGGAGAGAGTCCTTGAGTGTGTGTGTGTGTGTGTGTGTGTTGTCGAGTGAAATAAAATGTGTTCTGTGAGGTTTTGCTTATGTCTTTTGTAAATTGCCTTCCCTTGCGCTCATAAGTCAAACATGTGACAAGAATAAGACGACATGTGAAGAATCAAACCAAAGCATACACCATAAAATGAGTTTTGTATTTAACAACCCAATGAAAGGAAAACAAATAACAAATAAGGCATACGCAATACATGTATTTGTCCTGAATTAGGGGGGGAAAGATACTTATATACATTAGACATTTTGTGACTTTTTACAATACTTAATACAATGACATACTATACTGTGACTTTGTAGTTGACATTTATTATGGCATACTATATACTACTAGTTTTTCATAAGTTGTTCCACCTAATGTGTATTGTGGTTACGCCACAAATATGAATACTTGTTCCTAATGTGGGGCACAGTGCTTCAATATAATTCATGGCAAGAAAAGACAAGTTCTGCGGTTGCAGGAAATGGTGCCATAGTATAACAGACTAATGTAGTTTGCAGTCACAGCTATTACCTTTAGTACTTCAGCACTGGTCAGCTCCAACGCCTTCAGCTGGCTGGTACAGGGAGCTGTCCAAGGACTGAAGCCGGGACACATTATAAACCTGAATCATCCAGATATCCTTACACAATGAATGGTCATTGCATACTACATACGACTGCATACATTATACAAGATTTAACGAATTATACTTCTCATAGTACACCATCTTTGCTCTTAGTATAGAAATAATCGGTTGTGTACCATCATAGTGTACCAGCGGACAAAGTGTTAAACCTCAAGATGTTTTTCCAAAGATTTGATAAATTTCTGTTTTTGTTGAGGGTTTTCAATCACCATCCATATTTTTTTGAGAAACATTTCACAGCTGTGAATAACCACTCCATTCCCTTTGTGCATTTGTCCCATTTTCCTATATGAACACACTTGATACTTAAGACTAAGGCTTAAAATGAGTTGGTAGTGTGGATGTGCACAACCCGAGCTCCCACCACAGAAGCGACACAATACTTTAACACCAAGTCATCTGCAGTGCAGACGGCTATAAACTAATCAAAATGTACATTATGCAATTCCAGCAGGAACATATATGTTAATATGTAAAACAATTACAATGAGCATGTAATTCAAAGTGATTTTTATTTCAGTCAGGCTAAATTGGCTTTGATACCAAAGAAATGTAAAAAATAAAAATAGTACAACAAAGTACATCATTTTACAAATACTCATAATGGAGGTCTGACATATCAGAATAATCAAATAAATTCAAACATGTCACAGTCATAACAAAAATAGAAAAAGTCAATACAGTACATAGAATGCATTAGGAGCTATATTGAAGTGTTTGCTATACCATAGACTTTACAAAATTCTACTAGAAAAAACTCCCAATACCAATGGAATATCAGGTAATATAAAATGTAAAAAAAAAAAAAACATTTGTGGTGTGTGTGCATTCATACAGGTGCAATCTGCATGCAAATCTGCCTCAGTGTGACAAATGATAAAAGCAGCTACAGTCTATAAATGATACCGTGTCATCAGTTTAACAGCCGACGTTGACTTGTGAAGGGTGATGTCACTGCAAAACTGTTTCTTAAAAGCTAGCACAAAACATCTTTGATAAAAGGATGCACCTTTATGATTACTAGTTTCACGTATTGGTCAGTTTCTTTCAAAAAACACAGCATTATCTGACTTATTAAAAGTCATGTTTTTCAAAATGAGAGGATGTTAGCTCTGTCTGATAGAGAAAGAATATTAAAGACAGGCATTTCACAAAATGTTTCTGTCTCGTCATGAATCCAACTTACAGCATTATGCTCCATTGTATTGTGTTTGATTAAAGTAACAGATCAAACCAGTAACTGAATCAAAGATGGTTTTGGTGCAACCCTAAAGAAGCAAGGGCAAAGATTTTGTGTTAACAGCTTAATGAGTCAAAGCCAAAGTTTTTTGTTGGGAAAAAGTTAAGACTTTTTTATCATCATCTTTGTCCCACTGATTTAAAATTAAACAAAGATGGTTGACGTGGTTATGATAAACTCCATGGGTAATTGTTGTGTGTATTTCTTATGACGGTGGACCTTGGCACTGACCGGCTCCCCTCAGGGACACCTTTAATTAAAAGATTTACGCTCCAATGGATCAGACAAAAGTACACAAACAAATGCCACTACAAAAGTCCACTAGTAACCAGAACAATAACAATAGTAGTAATAATAATAATAATAATAATATTCCTTGACCGTATAAGTGGTGATTTTTTTTCTTCTTCTTTCTCCCAAATTCAGGGAGTAAAAATAGATAATTTGGCAGAAAAGAAACTGTGTTGTCTCGACAGTCCACACTGTGTCTGAGTGTGAAAGCGTGCAGATAATTAGTTGTGAGGCTAATCCGTTTACTCCTGGGAGCTCCCATGGAGACAGCGGTTACTGTGGTTGCTGCATACTCTGTCTTTGTATCTAGTGTGTGTGTGTGTTTGTGTAACAGTCCCGAAGAGAAAGTGTGTGTGTGTGTGTCTATACTGTATATACTCACAATATGTATGTGTTTGATGGCAGGCAGGTTGGTAGTGATAGGTTGAGTCCCATGTTGACCAACACTGTAGATATTAAGACTTCTAAAGCTGATCTGCAATCTGGCTCCGCTACATCTGGACAGAGCCTGGTGCTCTGGACTGAGAGGAGGTCTGATGTTTCCATCGGGGGCGGGACTTGTTGATATGATGTCACTCAGGGGTGGAGCTCTGATTCTGCTGGTATATGGAGGCTTTGTCCTTCAACAGAACCAGGCACAGGTGGCAGCTCCAGCTCCCTGTACAATATATAAACACAGTGAGGCCAGCTTCCTAAATGGAGACTTAACAAATACATATTTTCACAGGTGTATTTCTACATTCTACACCTTCTGTGGTCAAGCAATTGCTTGGTTAGCTCCTAGCACCAGTACTGCCGACATTACTAACATTAGCTCTGCTCCTGTCAATTTCAACATGGATTTGTTGTTCACAATGTAGTATTATCAGTGATCAACGACTAGAAAGCATTAGTGCCGATCAAATTTTTTCTTTTACTGAATATCAGGCGACAAAGATAGTCAGTAAAACTATATTTCACAATATGATGGTTAACTGTATAATTTAGCCGCGGTTCAGATGCGTACCGAACAATATGGATCAAGGTCTGTTACCCCACTACTACCAGGCCCCTAAATAATGTATTTATGAAAACAACTGTCAAATGAAATGGTTAAAATATACGAGAACAGATCAGACCAGATAGTTTGGGGATGCCATGAAGTTGACCTTGGATATACTGTGAGAAGCGGTGCCTCACAGTACCGGCCTTCAACCAAGTGATGATATCAGGGATGTATAACAACATGTCCCTCGAGTCTGTTAACTTCCTCAGTATTAGCTTACCCTCCGGTGGTTCAGTCATGGGGGGACTTAGACAGTACATGTGGTATCCTCGGTCACAGTCATCACAGAACAGCAGTTGGTCCTACAAAAACACAACATCATGTTCAGTCTACTGATTAGACAGGAAGAGAACATCAGACAAGCAGAGAACGTGAGACAGTTGTGTTCACGATGAAAACTCTGGCTGTTTTTTTCCATTCCATCCCAGCTGACATTGGGTGGAGGCAGGGTTCACCCTGGACAAGTCACCAGTTTATCTCAGGGCACATATAGAGACAGACAACCAGTCACGCTCACATTCACACCTACGTGGAAAAGCACCCTTTTCTCTCCTCTTCATGTCAAATGCATACATGCATGCGTGCAGACATGACCTGCAGGAAGGAGGGGACATGGTAGAAATGTTGTCATGTGTATATATAAAAAGCGGCTTACATCATTCTCTGAGGTGCCGCAAACATTGCAGCACTTGCACTCTATGCACTGCCAGCGGTAGGTCTTCACTGCAGCCATCATCACTGGTGTGAACTGCAAGCATGTTGGGTGGCCTGCAAGGAGGAGAGGACGCGGGAGAAATGTTGTCAAGGAAGATGCAAGAACAGAAAACTTGACAGACATAGCAACAGTAACTAAGGGGCACTGAGTGAATAATATATTAGTAATGAGAGACATGTCAAGTTCATACCCGAGCGTCCACAGTCTGAGCAGGACACCAGCCCTTCTGATTGGCCAGTCTTCTGGTTTATAGTTGAGTCTCCCAGACAGAAGTCACAGTAATCGTTGGGCAGTGCCAGCCCATTGGGACCCTTCTTAGTTGCTGAGAGGAGAATGAGCGAAGAAACCATTCAGTGCACCGTAAAACTGTCACTCTCAATTGAGTAATCAAGAAGGATGATTTAAATACCACTATATTTTCCAAATGAACATGTTACTGTTGGTCTAACGGTAGTAAAATACAGTTTATAAATTCAATATTTTAAATTTTGAAGCACTGACAAACGTGTTAATGCTGCACAAAAAAACAACATCCTTTTATCTTAGTAACTGCTTGATGATGTATCTCATGATCTAAATAAAAATGATATGCTTAAAAGAAATCACAACTGTGCAAGCATATTTATAGTCAGGAACTCTAATCCCACATTTTGGATTTAAAATCGTGAAAATCAAAAAATTAAAAGGGTGTAAAAAAAAAAAAAGATTTCCCTTGTACAAACACACACATGCTACATAGCATGCAACCACACCTCCCTTCCCTCTGTCTCTCTCAACACTAGAGTGTGACTCACTCTTCTGCTCCTCAGGCTGGCGGCGAGGAGTGGGTGGTGCCTCGATCTCCTCGCGGTCTTCGCCCTCCTCCTCGGCTAGGTGAGAGTGTGTATAGTGGTAGCTCAGTCCAGGGCGGTTCTTGTAGCGCTTTCCACAGACTGACACACACACACACACACACACACACACACACACACGTTAAAGTGATGGCGGCTAATTCTAATTACTGTCCAAAAAGACCCAAGATGGAACCACAAAACTATGCTGATCATCAACTGACAACCGGCTTTATTTTCTTTTAGTTTTTTAACTTATTTTCAGATGGTGAACATTTGGCTGACGCGCTAGTAGGCAAGTCATACAGCGGAGGTGAGCATTTGCAGTTTGATTTGGCGAACATGAAGTTACGGAGCACACAAGTAGCGGCATCTCAGGAAAATAAAAATTAAAAAAATCGCATTTGGACTTTTCAAATTTCTATGCTGCCAAACTTAAGTTACAAATGGGGTCTTACAGATCACACCATAAATGGCAGGAGGCTCGATTTTGTCTTTCAGGGGAAAAGCAAAAGCCTCTCTTGCTGACATGCAGGACACACAAGGACCATGCAAAGGAAGCTTCTACTCACTGTCGCAGGCGTAAGGCTTGTCCCTCTCCTCCAGCGCTGCAGCCGCAGCCTCCTGTTTTTTCTTGCCATTCTTGTCACTGCGCCCCTATAGAACCCATTTCACAGTTGACACATTGTACACTACTGAAACATCAATCCCACAGGGAACTGACTGCAGAAAAAGACTCGGCACTCACCTTGGACTTGCTCTTGCCTCGTCTCTTCGGGGTCTCATCCTCAAAGTCGTCATCATCCAGGTCGTCCATGTAGTCATCGTGGTCCAGGACTCTCTGCTGTGAGAAGGTCTGGGTTAGATCTCACTGTATTGAATTTATGAACTCTTCCTTACTTTACTTTTCTTAACATTTAGAGTTTGATTCTTGGGAAGAACTTGACAATCATAACAATCTAAATCCAACCCTGTTCTTTGTATTTTGCTGTAGCAACGACATCGTCATACAAGAAAGACATGTTTCTTTAAATTAAATCCTGTCAGAGTGATTGAAAGTTTGTTTTATCCATAAATTGTACTGAATAGCAGTTGCATTGGCAGAAAACAGGAGTGTTTAGCCAGCTTTGAGCTACACCTTGCGGATACGCCCAGAGGACGTGTGAGTGGTCGCCGAGGTGGCAGGAGGCTCCACAGCTGCCGAGTCATTTTCAGGGGCCCGAAGGTCCGACACTCCGCTCCTCCTGTCAAGGGGCTCCCCCTTCAGTAGGGCCTCCAGACTGCTGCCATCCACTGGCACCGAGGCGTCACGCTTCAGGCCCAGCTCCAATTCTGCTATACACACACACCAAGTGAAACGGTAAAACATTCATTGACACGACATGAACAGACACAGAAACATACCCACATCAATTAACAGAACAGGAGCTACTATCTGTGACTATTGAATATGAACAGATATTTACTAAATATACAACATTTTACTGGTAAAGTTCTACGAGGATGAATGAGCCCAACATTACATGTTTTTGTGATAGGAGACAAGATGTTCCACCAAAAGTGATACCTGCTTTGAGAGGGGGGAAGGCTAAGCGGGGGTCCTCCGGGGGATGAGAACGGCGTTTCTTCCTCCAGCGACGGGCCGGGTAGGTGTACAGCTGTCCCGGAGCTACACCTGATGAGACACAGAACAGCAAATATAGAAGAACCAGCAGGCAGAGTATGTTTTGGTCAGATTTAATTATCATTCCGCGCTCATTATATACCTGCACTCCGGTGTCTCTTTTCCATCCAGATGTAACAGTTGGACTGGGCTACTCCCGTCTGAGAATCCAGGAAAGGCATGAGGATGCTGCGCTCCGCACACAAACGAGCATTGTAACTATGACATTGCTCCATGGCATCTCTGTAATACTGCTCTCCCAGCCTGAAATGAGAAAGTGGAACACTGATAAATCAACTAACACAGATTAGGATAGACTGTTAATAATCACTGATAGATAAATATTGTAAATTGAGCTTTAAAATAATAAAACTGTAAAACAAACACTGTACCAATGTAATGTATGCAAGTAGTATCTGTAACTGTGAATGGATTCTCACACGTATGCAATCCGCACATATTGCCATTTTCAATCTTAAAAAACCTTGTTGTGTTCAAGTTTTATTTCTGAAACCTGACATGGATTTCAATGATTTTATTTTTTTACGAGAAAACATTACATACAAGGGGGGGATGTTTCAAATGCAGTTTTAAATGGTAAAAGTCTGTTGAGCCACCATGCAGATATAATTGTGAGGAGTGTAACACCAGTAGACTATAAACTGTGGGTCATTTCAATACATTGACCCAGCAAAACCTAAATGGAAGTGAACATTTGACCTATGGAAAAACGTTACTGAGAATATAAAACCGTCTGAAAGGTCTCCTTAGTGTGTTCACTCATATTAATTAAGACAATATTGAGCTGTATGAACATACATACGCTCCTAAAATCACTGCAAATGGCTTTTTTGGACCACCGACTGTTACTTTGTTTGCATGTAATTGAAACGTAATTCACGACTCTCACGTCCATCACTTTGATATTTCTAACATTTAACATTATCACAGTTCCAATACGGCAGCCATTTTCGCTGTGCCGTAACTAGGATGAGCGAGTGAGTGCCGTTCCTTCTCTAAACAGTTTCTGTTCTCGGCTTCCTTCTCCAACCGATCTGTCGCATTGTAACGCCAGCCTGCTCTCAGGGCTGCTGCTCTGACTGCACCATCTCCACATGAACTAACAGCCAGCACACGCCGGCCAAGCCTGGCTTCACTACAATGCTCGACAACGCCAGTAACGATGGAGGCACGTCAGAACAAAAGGTTGATTGTTAGCGAGCCCCTCGTCACAACAAAGCACCCGCCAAGCTGACAGGGTACTGCTAAATTAACTCTCTTATTCAACTGCAGGCGGCTGGTTAGCAACAGTTTGGATACATCGCGAGCAACAGCACCTGAAACATCCCCCCGTGGCCGTGTTAGAAAAGAGTAGTGGCTAAAACACGGCTCCACAATGGGTTCGCCTCATTTATATTTGCCCACAGCTAACACGCTAACATTAGCTCAGTGGGTAACGTTATTCTCTCGGGACAAATCTTGTACTGAAGATTAAGGATGCGACGTTTAGCGTTACGGTTTACGGCAACCTGCGGTAACATGACGATTGATCGGTTATACGTTCAACTCGGTCTGGCTGCTCGTTTTATTCTCACAACAAATAAAGGTAAACTTACACTTTCACAACACTGTCGACGGCCGCCGCCATGTTTGCTTATTGCGGTTGTGTGAAGTGCCACTGCGCCTGCGCGTGGCCGTTAGTGAGCGTTACTGCCTCCTGAGGTGGAAAACATGAAGTTCACGTTGAACAGGCTCCACATTCCTGTTGGATCCATTCAGCAGACACTTCAGTTGTTCGGGAATGTGCACCGCTAATTAACAGTATCAACGTAATCCTAGCTCTGGGCAATACATCAAAATGTGATACCAAGTTTGACTGTTTTTATCGTAAGGCACCAAAACGCTAAAACAAATTCCTTGTATGTGCAAACCTACGTGGCAATACAACTTTTTCTGATTTCAATTTCAGCCAGAGCCAATGATATTCATAGTGATTCTTTTTTCGCTTAGGGGAGAGCAGTGTGCAGTAATTTATGAGGTTAATGCATTATGAAGAATAAAAGTTCAAATCCTGGGAGGTGGTGCGAGGAATAATGTCTGGAGTCCAAAAAGAGTTAAACTAATAATTATTTAATAAAAGGAAGATGACAGAACAGTTTATGCAAACCCGATCGGGGCCCCTCCTTCCTCAACGAGCTCCAGACCGCAGGTCTTGTCCAGTCACGTGGGGATTAAAAAAAAGGCCTCTCTTCTTGCGCATGTGTTAGTTATAGTTCTCATTCACAGAGTTTAAGGCCACTCATTGGTTAGTTCTACGGCATGCGATTGGCTAAAAGTCCCACAGGGGCGGAGTCTCTCTTGGCGCAGGTTTTGAAGATGGCTCCATAACATTCCTGTTTTCCGGTACCTGAAGTCCTCACTCCGCCCTCCTGTGTTTACTAACAAAATATTGTACCTACGGAATTGTTATTCAGTTCTATCTGTTACAGCTGATGAGAATCTTATTTCAGCTTACATTCATCCTCCCACAGACCCTCTTCACCTCTGCTGGTTGAAATGCAAATCGAATCTCCCCACTGTGCCTGATAAGAACAGTAGGGAGATCCCCAGACCACAGGTGGTCCAGTCCCCTTTGTTCTTAAAACCAAATGCTCCCTTGTAAAAAACCCAACCACGGCCTGTGTGTAAATGACCTCTGCACTCTCAGTACAATGTGACCCTCAGCAATACTACAATCATTCATCTTGTTTCAAATCTATTTTAAAATCCTTTCACATCTGAATCATTATACAGTGATAAAAAACACAGTGACCCTCATATTCATACAATTACACATTCTTCATAATAATATCCCTTATTAATTATCATATCTCATGCATTGTAATGTACACATAAAAACATTCTTTTTACATTGTATAAGTCCAAATGTGACAAACTAAGCTTAAAAAACACTACAATTACAAGACGACAAAATACATTTGATTAAGACGAGGCATTACATTTTACTATTACTAAAGCCATTACGAGATATGCACAGTTTTCGTTGTCAGCCCAAAAAGCCAATACATGTTTACGTTGTTGTTATTTAAATGCATTATTTTAATGGAAACCAAATCCTCCAGCCATGGATAAATTAGCTGGACACAGATGGCATGTATTTTGCCCAGACATAATCATGAGCCTTTGCTGACTGGACAAACACACCACTGTCGACTTGGGCTGTCAACTTTGCTACCAATTTACACAACTGGAAATACATGACAGCTGTTCCTCAAAAACCCTGCAGTTGCATGATTGTGTTTCATTTAATATCAACTTCGCCTCATTTTAATTATCTGGATATGGAAAGGTCAAACATTTAGTTTTGGACTTTTCCTCAAAAACTTGCAAAATGTCTTACATTTTAGGTTTAAATCATATTTAAGCTTTATTTAAGTAGAACATAGTGGTAGAAATGTTTACTCTCTTTTGTTCAGTTATCACTGTTTCAACTTCTCTGTCTGTTTTTATTACCTTTGCTCTCTCCTTCAGAGCACTGAACACTTAAAGCCAAAACAACCACACACAAGAAGAGTTTGTCCTCGGGTTAAACAGGCTAGGCTGTCAACCAGCTTCATCCACCAAGCTGTCAGGAAGCTGAACTCTCTACCTCACCACTCCCACATCTAGACTCTGCTGCTAAACTGTCTGACCGCTGCTACTAACGCACACTTGAATAGTTCCTAATTTGTTTTTGCACTATATGTTATATGTTTTTGCACCATATGTTATATGTCTAATTTGTTTTTGCACTATGTTTATATGTCTTTGCACTATGTTTATACGTTTCTGCACTGTTTATATGTTGTTTATATGTTATATGTTGTCTATTTTTACTTTTTCTTAACTGGTGCACTATTCACTTTATGTTTCTGCACTATGTTTATATGTTGTTTATGCCATGTTGTCTAGTTTATTTGTTTATATGTTGGTTATATGTTATATGTTGTCTAGTTTATATGTTTACATGTTGGTTATATGTTATATGTTGTCTAGTTTATATGTTTATATGTTATATGTTGTCTATTTTTTACTTTTTTTTAAAAATGTTGCACGATTCACTTTATTTTCAGACAGTAGAGAAACATAATTTCAGGTCTTCTGTATGTTTGCACAATATGGAAGAAGTGACAAATAAAACTGACTTTGACTTTGACTTTGACTTTAATCAGTCAATTGTCAAGTCTCGAAAGTCTCTAAAAAACAAATATCCGCTGCTGCCTTTGTAGATTATAATTTTACTGTTTTTAATGCACAATTTGTACATTGTCGTACATACATATCATCTGTCATTGTCAATTTAAATCCTAATCGCTGTATTATACAGAAAATAGTCATCTTTATTTGTACATGCTGTACAGAATCACCAAGTCCATGTAAATTCATTAATTCAGTATTTATTTATTTGTTCATCTGTTTCATTTATGATTTACAGCACACTTGACTCATATATAGATGTTTTGTTTCCTATTGTATTGTGGGTAATTGTACTTTTTATACATATGTATACAAAGTTTATATTTAAACCTATTCTCCACTACTTGCAAACACCACAGTTATGTTTATCTTTACCTTTATCTGTCCATCCTAGCTGTCCTTAGCAACAGTCAAACTCATTGTATGTGAACACATACTTGGCAAATAAAGCTGATTCTGATTCATCAGACTGTGCAAGAAGCCAGATTACCTTGTAAATTATATTTTATGAAGAATTCACCTTCCAACATGAGTGTATTTACCGTAGGCTATAGGCAGAAGTCAGGCTTGCATTGATGTATGCATCTGACACTCTTTATACATTTTGAAAGATGTCTTTGATAAGTCGATGGTTGATAGCTGAAGGATATCCTTAACATGTCTTCAGATTCATAAATGGCAGTTATTAATTGCTTTTCCACATAATTGTATTTGCATGGTTTCATGGGGAAGCAGCTAGATATAAAACATATGTTATTGATCAGTTGACTCTCCTCCCCCTTTAAGAAGGGTATAAGGATCATGTGACAGACAGACAGACAGACAGATAGACAGATAGACAGAGAGGAGAGGTGAGGAAGACTAACCTGGATGAACCCATGTTCCTTCACACAGTCGACCAGACGCCCAGCAGACTGATGAGTAAAGACATGGCAGTCAACAGAAAGCTGTAACTGCTTCTTTCTAAATTTGAACCTGCAGCTGAATTTTGACCTTGACCATGAATTGAACTTAGTTTGTTAGTTGATGTTTGTCGACATTACTCTGTCTTTGATACACTAAACATCTACTTCAGATTACATTACTGAGGACAACTCAGTGAGCAGTGCTGGAATGAAACTGTATAATGTTAATTGTGAGGTAACGTTAGGCTACTTTTACTGGGATTGATCTGTTTTGTGCTACTTTACGTTATTCTGTAAATTCACTTCATATTGTCATGTTACTTTTGACTATTTTACAGCTATAGTTAGGCCTACTACTTAACACATTTTAAAAGGTGAAATATATAGGTCTTATGCTGGATCCTCACCTGGAATTTGACAAATAAGTTGTAAAAAAAATGAGTAGATCTGTAAAAGTCAATCGGAATGTCTAACATTTTATGCAGCCAAAATATTTATGCACTCAATGATTTCCTCACAACTCTGTCACTGTATTATGGTTGCAGGCGAGTTCACTAGTGACTTGAACCCTATAGGGGTAAAACATTTGACATTAAAAACTCCTGCAATAAAAGCATTTGACAAAAGGTCAATGAGATCACACCATTTTCACATCCTGGATCACCTGCACATGCTAAGTTTTGACCTTTGGCTAAATGTGTCAAATATAAAACTGTGTTGAGGGGCCTGGCCATGTTAATACTGGTTTTCCAGGTTTTCCAGGATGTGACAATGGTGTGATTCTTATTTTTTACTTTAGTTTGCTGTTACAACTTCTGTAACTAACTCTAAATTAAGAAAGTAAAAAATGGGAATGCAGAACTTTTACATGTAATTGAGTACGTTTACGTTGTGGTAATTCTACTTTTACTTAAGTAAAGGCTGTGAATACTGGAGGCCTACATGTGGCCACAGCAGTACATTTAAAGGGTGTGTGTGAGAGATAAATGAGAAATTCTCTGTCTCTCTGTCTATCTCTCTCTCGTTCAGTCTCGTTCAGTCTCTTTCTGTCTCTCTCTCTCTCTCTCTCTCATTAATAGAGTGGTCAGAGTGCCTTTGGTGTCTTCGTCAGAATTGCTCAGTCATCATGAAAATGTAGCAGAATAATGAAACTCTGAGGTGTTATTATAAATGGCCAAACATGTACACACATATAAATACAATGCACCAAGCCCCCCGCGCCAATTCTCGGACAACAGTTTTTTTAAACGTTTCCTTAATTATCTCCGCAACCACATGGTTGCTTAACTTCATTTAAATTGCTACAATACCGTAACCCTTCTTAAAAAATAAAGTAACCGTTAAGTTGAAGTACTTACGGAAACTCCGTAAACTTGTTGCTCACAGGCCAAAGAACCAGAATGCAGGATCTGCACATTTATTCTCTGTAACAGAGTAGCATGCAGGACAGCTCATTGGATGGCTGTCTCCGGGTCCCAGTCCCCAGTATTAGTGCCGCACAGCTTTCTTGTTCGGTAAATCTATATAAGACAGTATTATAATAAACCACATATGTCCATTATGTTTCAGACCAAGTACATATATTTGGGTACTTCACTGATCAAAAAAAAACTCCTGCATGATCTACTTTTTGCATCATATCATTATGTGGGCCAATCAAGGCTTAGCTCATTTATGTGACTACATGTCAGGATAGTTGTTTCGATTAATAGAACCGGTTTCTTGTTTCTACACGCAAAGGCGGTGGGAACTACAGGCAGTCAGTCATTGCATGATGAGCCTGAACGTCCCAGGACTAGTGCTGATGGTGCTCTTCTACCTGCTGGTGCTGGCCACCGGCATCTGGGCCTCCATGAAGACCAAGCGGCTGCAGAAGAGCAGCCAGGGTGACCAAACAGAGATCACTCTGCTGGGGAACAGGGGCATCAGCCTGGTGGTGGGAGTCTTCACTATGACAGGTGAGTGTGTAATAGTTGCCTTATTCCAGTGCTTCTCAAACTTTTTTTGTCACGCCCCACTTTGGAGGAAAAAAAATGTTCAAAGAAAATACGTCATTCACCCAAAACAGCGGCGTCAGGCAGCAGGCGCACTTGCAGTGTGCGCCAGTGTGCGCCCCCCTATTATACAAGTCGTCATTTAAGTTTCTCTTTCCTATAGAACAGGTCTACACCTTGTTCTGTTATTAAACAAACTAAACGGACGTATTTTATTAATCTTATCCACACTACAGCTTGTCATTTCTGTCTCTAAATGGTCGCGTTAACACTTCTCCTCTGCTCTGCATCGCGCACGGCGGAGTTCCACCGCGATGCGCACAGACACGTGCGCGCGCACACACAGGTGAGCACTGAGCACACAACAGCGGACAGAGAGCGTCGAAAAATATGTCGCATGAAAAGCAGACCGCTATATCTGCGTTTTAAACGCTCCCAGGGTGAAGATGGCAACTGCAGCTCTCCTGTGAGGAACAACCGGAGTTCTCCTCGCACCGGAGCAGCTCTCCTGGTCCAGGTGAAAGAGCCAAAGTGCTCGTGTCTTGTACCAACAATGAGCTGCTGGCTTCACACATTACAAAAGTACAAAGTACACGGACATAAAACTAAGTCATTAATAAATACATGGAGACATGCTGTACTTTCGGGTAAATGGTTACGCCGTTAACAGGTTACGCTTGCGCATGCGCGACTCCCTTATTTTTTGGCGTTTTGCCAGAAGTCTGACGTCCTTTCTGCTGCTGCGTGTCTCAAAACAGAAAACAGATCTCAACGTTGAACATGAATTGTATCAAATCTACAACCCTGTTTTAAAAAGATGTGTAGAGGAAAGCAGCTCACTGCTCCACTAATACTGATGCAACCTGATGCTCACATATCTGCACTCATTCTGTTTTGTTTGGCAAAAATAAATAGCTTATTGTTTTCCACAATGAGCTATTTAGTAGTAACTAAATATTAGTATTTTTTTTTGCACAGATACAACTTCCTGTTCATTGATCTAAGTGATTGTAAAACATTAAAAAAAAATTCTGATGGAGCAATCTGATTTACTTGAAACTTTAAGTGATTGCAATTTTCTTTATTCTGTTATTTATAAAAGCGCAGATGGAATCAGAAAATGTTATTTACAGAAAAAGTTTGAGAACCACTACTTTAAGTGTTTGTGTTGGTTGAGCACTATTAGCATTATTAGCATATTATGTCTAAATATTATGTTAAAGAGTATGTTATGTTAAATAATGTTAAAGAATATGTAAAGAATAAATACATATGAGTATGTAAAGAGCATTACATGTACAATGTAAACACTGTACATGACAAGATGCATGGTTCATTAAACATCTCAATGTTTACTGTTGCTGAATGGTTGCTGTTGGTATGTTCAACATGATGAATGGGGCATTTTTGTGCCTGGGCTATTGAGGGAAGTTTGTGAAAATTGCTAGCCTATTTGGTATTAACTGGTAACCATGAAATGCCTCAATTCAATTCAGTCCAGAAGAGCAGGTACCTGTAGGGTATGTGGAGAGTGTTTCTATGTCTAAAAATTTCGCTGCTTCACTCTTCTGGGCTAAGCCCCAGATGTGTCAAAATCCTAGAGACGCCCCTGCCGTGAGATAGGCTTTTTTGCTGCTTTTGTTTTGGCAAAACGGCAAGAATTGGTGAAAAATGGATTTAATCAAGTACATTCCACCACTGATTATTTACCACCTTTAACTTGTGTTCCTCAGTATCTTTATGTTGTACCATGCCAACATTATTAGGATGGGGGATTAAAACTTAAATATATAATCTTCCATCAAAATCAGCACATATCTGCACTTTATTTCGACCTATCACGGTGAGTAGGTGGCCATGTTTGCTAAGAAGGGCTGAAATAAAATGTGCTGTCAAAACAATCTATCATTCTTTCAATCTATAGTGCAGCCAATTTAACAGTATTTAAATTTAGTCTGATTTCATGGTACATATTCTAAATAAATGTATAATGCAATTACAATGGTTTACTTATTTATGCTACTTATAGAACAACATTAAATCGTTAAATGACACAGTATTCTGCTACTTTGGAGAATTTGCCCAAACAGAGGGTAACAATGTGATCAGTGAGGGTTTGTATACTGTTGTGAATCTGTCTCACAATATAGAGAATAGTTATGCATAGAATAGTGAGTATGTGTGTGTATGTTTTTCTGACAGCTACATTTGTTGGAGGGGGCTTCATTCTTGGTCTGACAGAGGTAGTGTACACTCCAACTATGGGACTGACGTGGGCTGTAATGCCGATAACAGCCGCCCTGTCTTTCATTGTTGGTAAGACAGTCGTTCAGGCACCTTAATAATGGCATCACGTGTATATGTTGTTACAAAATATAAATAAAACATTGTTTCTATCCCCCAGTATTGACATATCAAGGGGCATTTGTAACATCACATTGTCACTCAGTATGATTTTACAGCTGGGAAAAATATCTAAACATCTGAAATATCTAATTTTTCAGTCAGGGTTTGTAGTAGTAGTGGTATGTGGTATACTCAGGTGGGGCAGATCTGTCTTGTAAATTACATCCCTGATAGTGAAGTGATGTTACAATTACATACACATTGTGTTTATCCTGAGGGAAATAATAATGACAGGAAAGAATAATGTGTGAAATAAAAAAATAAAATAAACTGTCTATTGTGAGTCTGACAATATTTAAGGGGTGCAATTCTAAATCAGTTTGCCACTGTGAAACAAATCTGCAACCGTTTGTGCGATTAAATTCTTCAGGTGGACTTTTCTTCGCCAAGACGATGAGAGACAAAAGATATATAACGATGATGGACCCGTTCCAGATCAAGTATGGAAATGTAATAAGTGCAGTTCTGTCCCTGGCACTGCTGATATCCGACATAATCTGGGTTACAGGAACTCTAATTGGTTTAGGTAGGTCACACGGACACTTTTCTCTAAAAGTCACATTTTGTAATAATATAATTTATACTTCAAACCATTGTTTACTTTTTGTACCGTGTCAAACATACATGATTTCCAATTGGTTTTAAACATGGGATGAAACCTGCCTTTCACTTGCACCATGCCGATAACATCCGCCCTGTCTTTAAAGTAGCACTTAAATAGCGCTTACTTACAGCACTTTGTAGTTTGGCTTTTTTTGAAGAAATTGTACTTTCTTGATTCGTGTTGTTTGTACTGGTTGAATGCACTTATTTTAAGTCGCTTTGGATAAAAGTGTCAACTAAATTATATGTAATGTAATGAAATGCAACCAATAAGCTAACAAGCCTGGTTTTAACCAGACAAGCGTCTTGTATTTGGGCGAGTGTAATATTTCCAAGAATTTCATCAGGAGAAATGCTGAAACATGTTTCAATACCGGATGAAAGAATTAAAACAAATAAGTGCTGTGATGTTAACCTTTCACCTGGTAACCTGGAAAGATTTGACAGCTGTCAAATCGGTTTGATTTATCAACTCTTAGATTGAATTAGATTTGACACACAGTCTGTGTTTAAAGTATTTCATGTATCAGTTACACACTGCAACTATACTGTATAATAAAATACACAGCTGAGGGAAGTTAAAGTTAAAACCATCTATCAAAACATTTAATCATTTAATCATACTATTGTGCACAGTTTACATCATACTCAACAGAAAGCGCAATTGTTTTCAAACGTATAAATTCTGCATTTCTGCATGGATGTGAATGTGTTACTTTTTTAGGTGCAACAATGAGTGTGATCCTGGATTTGCCCTATTCCGTTTGCATTTGGATCTCTGCCTCAGTAGCCATCATCTACACACTGCTTGGAGGCCTCTACTCTGTCGCCTACACAGACATCATACAGTTAAGCCTCATATTCATCAGTTTGGTGAGTTCTTTGCGTTCTCTGAAAACTTTTCATGAGACCATTCAATTGAAACATCCTGGAACATTTTGTATTGGATTCAATAAAAGGTTTCCCTCGAGGTACAACAGCATCTTATTTGTTCTTACATAACAGAAAAGCTTGTGGCGCTTTGCCAAGGTATCCTGCCAAGTCTCCAAGCATCTGCTCGTCACACATACAACTGTTATATCACATTATCGAGTAAATATGCATGCTTTAAAAAGGTTTAAGTCAGTGGTTCATTGTCTTTTCTGCAGTGGTTATGTGTCCCCTTCATCTTTATGAACCCCCATTCAACTGACGTCACCAAGACTGCTTTCAACTTCACCTACCAGGCCCCCTGGATTGGTTCGGTGGAAAAAGAACAAGCGTGGAGGTGGATTGATAATTTCCTATTATTGGTAAGGGTTACATTTCGAAACAGCAGTAAAATAATAAGTGTTAAATACTCAAATGAATGATGGCTGAATTCCATTTATCTGCAGCAGTTTCTCCTGGTATTGTGCTCCCTATCATGGCTTACTAAGAACAGAATAGAACAGAGCCCTTCCTAGTGTCATTAGTAATACTATAAAGGAAGGAAATTACATTTATGTTCAATTAAATGTACCCATATTCTGCCACAAAAAAGGATGTAGTGTCATATTTTTGATGCAAGTATAAATATCAGTGATACTACAGTTTGTATTTCGGTAGAAAACATGCTAGAACAATAACCTCTCCATTTCTAAACACTGGGATCAGTGTTTCTATTGTGTTCTAAATTTGAAACAAATGCTTGAATTTGCCATAAAGGCTTCAATAGAAATGAATGAGGAACAGAGCGAACATTCGAAGGACAGAAGTGTAATTTGACCATACCTTGACAAGTCAAAATGTCTGTTGTGAAAGCGGTCTATTGGAGGATGCATAAGAAAACTTCCCCCTCGGGTGTCCTGGTAAACAAGCGGTGTAACAAAACCAGATTATATGTGCAAATCGAGGCAATTTTTTTTTTTTTTATGTTCCGAATTTACCAGTGTCACTGGCTGGACTGGTAAAGTAATTTGTACCTAACCCAACGATACTGTAGGTGCTGTTCATTATATAACAAGGTTGTCTAAGAACAGTTTTCTAGCCCACCTGGCTTTTGACTTTTACATTTTAAAAGATAATTTGGACATCTCTTTCTTCAGTCCATCAGCAGGTTTCTTATTGTTTGGAAAGTGTGTATATAATGCTGATTTTAGTTCAATTTATCTGAGATATTGTAATGAAAATGACATTATTATGCAATATGTTAAAATTCCACCATTTCAAGTTGCATGGAAACTAAAAGTGAAGTGAGGCGACACAACTACTAACGGTCAAGATTACTTATTTCCACTGTGGTCCTTTCCTTTTGTTTTTTCAAAGTCATTCGGTAACCTTGGATATCAGGACTTCCATCAGAGGACGCTGTCAGCTGCCTCATCAGCTACAGCCAGGATCACCTGTTTTATTGCAGCTCCCCTCATCTTCATACTAGGGATCCCATCCGTGTTGATCGGGGCAGTGGCCGCATCAACAGGTACAACAATGGAATTAAATGGCAAATGTGTAGAGAGACTATGCTAATTCTTGTCACATCTTTGTCGTCAGATTGGAACACAACCGCGTACGGCTCTGCGACCCCATACGAGCGAGGAGAGGCCAGTCAGGTTCTGCCCATTGCTCTGCAGCACCTCACCCCACACTACATCTCCATCATCGGTATCGGAGCTATAGCCGCTGCAGTGATGTCATCGACAGACTCGGCTTTATTGTCCGCTGCTTCCATCTTCACATCCAATATCTATAAGAACATACTGAGGACTACGGTGAGAGGAGACCTGAGGGGAAGATTAGACTTGTGGTTATTCCTTTTCTGTTTCAACTTACAGGGTTTAACCCCCCCCTGCAGGCATCAGATAGGGAGCTCCAGTGGGTGATCCGTGCCACTGTGGTGTTGGTGGGCTTAGCTGGCACCCTCCTCACCCTCGTACACAACAGCATTTTGTTTTTCTGGATCCTGGGGTCAGGCATAACCTACACCATCATGTTCCCCCAACTCGTCTGTGTGCTCTTCTTTCCTATCTCCAATGGCTACGGCTCCATCACAGGCTTGATTGTTGGAGTGTTGCTGAGAGTGCTGAGCGGCGAGCCAACGATAGGGTTGCCTGTTGTTCTCCACTTCCCAGGTTGCACACTTGAGAATGGTGTATATGTCCAGCACTCTCCTGTTCAGACGATCTGCATGTTGTCCAACATATTTTCTACTTTATTGTTCTCCTTCCTCACGTCACTGCTCTTCAATAGAGGACTGATTCCTGAGAGGTGGGACGTATTTAAAGTGAAAATCCAGAAACCGCCAAAGAAAATAATGTTAGTGAGCAATGTCACCACCAAAACAGAGGAGGAGGAACCTGAAGTTTATAATGAGATTGAATTATTGTTGACCACAAATCAGCAGGATTGAAAGATACATGATAATTTTAGATAATAATAAAATGTTTTAAAGGAGCTGCATTCAAAATTCTAAGCATTAATATAGCAGCAAACATTGATTGTCTACGTAAAGATATAGTGGAGTAATGTCTTCCTGAGCAGTGAATAAAGTCTCTCTCTCTCTCTCTCTCTCTCTCTCTCTCTCTCTCTCTCTCTCTCTCTCTCTCTGTTGTTTACCAACTTCTCATGCTTTGATGAGAAATTTAAGTTTTGCACTTTCTAAGAAAAACCAGGGATGAGTCCAGATTTATATTGTGAAAGAGATTAACTAAATCAAGTGTACAAAGGCCCAATTTTTTACTTTTATAATTGAACTGATTTCATGGTATATAGTACACCTCCTCATATGGTAATGTAGTTCACAGTTGTCCCACTTAACATAATACGGTTTTCATTTAAGGTGTGTTTATCACACACACAATTAAATTAAAGTTCAAGTTGGAGCCGAGGAAAGTGAGTATGACGCATGTAATACATGTAGCACTCGCATTAGATATTCCTGTATTTATGTGCTGGTAATTCCTGGTTTGGCCTTGTTGTGGCGGTAACGCTGCAAGAGGTCCAAGTTTGGATCTCTTCTCCAGAGAAGGAGGAAGCACCACCAGCACAGCAGCAGAATGATTGTCAACGGCAAGAAGTAGTTGTCCGTTGAGTATCTCTTCTGGTTGCGAATAAGGTGAGAAACGTATCCATTACACGTGAAGACACCAACCCGTTAAAGACGAGCGGACATCCTGAACGGAACGAACGTTAGCCGGTGTGTCGGCAGGTTAGCTAGCTCTGTTAGCTGTAAGCCGCAAACCGTCAACGCTCTGCTGTGACGTCTCACAACGTTCGTTTAAATCCGTCAACGTTCGTTTAAGTCCGCCAACGGAGGTAGGTTAAATACAAAGTAAAGTGCCGTCTCGTGTGTGAGAAACGCAACGTCACCAGAGATTAGATATCCAGCTAACGTTACTTGGCAACATGGACAGAGTCGTCGTACAGTTGGACGCAACGATCCCAGTTCCATTCAGGGTGAAACCAGTGGATTTAACCATTTAAAAACTGTGCACCTGCCAGACTGATTGTAGGAGGCTGCTACGCGCGTCGTCGTCGTCATTCGAGACGTTCTTCTTCTTTGATTTTTAATGGCGGTTGACATCCAAAAGGTTGCATTACCGCCAACTACTGGATTTAAACCAACATATCCACTTGCTAAATGTAATAATAACTCATTCCTACTTCTCCCCTCTCTTCTATAAACTCTATATTTCCCAGCTGCTTGAGAGAGCCTAAAAGCTTCTCACCTTCTGCTGCTTTCCCAGAAACTCCCAATGCGTCGATAATGTCGTCCGTTTTCTCAAGTTCTTTCTACTTCAGCAGTAGTTAATTACCAGTGCCAGAAAGAAGGAAACAACCTGTCAAACCATTTGAGTGCTCACATACAACAAGTATTAATATGTACTTATTACTCTCAACAGCTGACTAGCTCCACTGCAGAAATGGAGGCTGCAGGCGGAGATGAGAGCATGGATGTGCATTGTGACGCGGCAGAACCAAGCTTTTCTGGACACCGACAGACTTCTGTAAAGCCAGTTTGGACTTCGCTAGAGGAAGCAGCCCAAATGAAAACACAAGGGAATGTTTTCTACAGGGAGAAAAACATTCGCTCGGCCATTGGGCGTTATCACCAAGCTCTGCTGGTTCTCCGAGGCCTCGACCCTGATGTGATGGCCTCGGTGAAAGGGTTTGGACCGGAGATGCCTGCTCTCACACCGGAACAGGAGGCTTCACTGAGAAACACACAAGTGGACTGCTACAACAACTTAGCTGGTAGCTATCATCTATCAACTATGCCAGTGTTAAAGTACTATATTTGGCTTAAACATATCTGTTCAAATCTATTCTAGTATCCCTTCAAATAAATATCAGTATCGGCTAAGTAGTTTCATGTAGGTGCAGAGTCCTAATAATCATTTCAATGTGAAAATGCCCGACTAACAAATCCCTCTGCAATTCAGTGATGCTCCGAAGAGGTGACTTCCTTTTATACTGGAGCTTTTTCATTGATTGCATTATGGGGGAAATTGCCAGAAGGGTACCGTATGTATAGTAACACATATGTATAAATATATCTCTTTCAGCCTGTTTGTTGCAGAAGCAGAGCGTTGACTATTCTCGTGTACGGGACTACAGCCTGCGGGTGCTGCAGTGGAGACCGGGTGATGTCAAAGCGCTGTACAGGGCCGGAGTAGCCACTCTGGAGATGGGAGATGCACGCATTGCCAAACAGTACCTCACCCAGGCCTGCAGAGAGCAGCCTAATGGTAAGAAAAAGAGCCAGCACACCAGGGTCATCCACAGCCCACTTACACCATCGTCTTGCATGTTGGGTTTTCACAAATCGTTTAAGATGGTCCTTATTGGTTCTCATTTGTGAGACTTCCTTTTCTTAGTATAGTGTATACATACTGTTAATAAGTATCCTGATTTTGTTTCATATTTGAGAAACACCCAATAGAGTAAAATACCCTTGAGGGGGGGAAAAAAAGTATTTGTCAAGATGTATTTATTACCTTTTTTTAATTTATTTATTCTAATTATTCACCTTTTTGCCAAGAGTTAGCCGAGAAGATCGATACCAGTCTCATGTCTGTCTGTTAAATATGAAGCTAGAGCCAGTTAGCTTAACTCGGCATAAAGATATCTCTCCTTACTATCCACCCACCAGCACCTCTACAGCTCACTAAGTCACATGTTATATCTTGTCACTGATTAAACAAACAGGATACGTTTAATGCGTCCTGTATTAAAGGTCTTTCAAATTAAAATATGACGCTCTGCCAATTTTCTTTTTTTTTCACTCAAAGGACATTTGGTTGTCACAGACTTGCTGGGTAAATCCTCTCTTTTCTATGCATAACCCTCCATATTATTTACTAGTCCTCAGCTCTTGGATAAAGGAAAGTATGTCTTTACAAAATAAAACATCTTCCTTTTTCTGTCTCAGATGCCAATGTGAGGAAACACCTGCAGAGGGTGGAGGAGAAACTGAGTCGGGATTTACAAAAAGAGAGGGCCATGTACCGAGGCATGTTTCCCGCCAGCGTGAAGAGCAGCGCCGAAGAAGGGATTAACCAGTGAAGGAGTTTTAGCCGGCCAGCTCAACCCACCAAATGAAACTTCAACCTGAGAGACTCTGTTCAGCCTCAACTGATGACAAACAACTAAAGAATGTTCACACATCTTGACTAACGTCACCTTTAGGTGTTGATCAGGTGACCATAGGAAAGTAAGAATTGAAAATTACACAGAATACTGGCAGGCGGTCAAAATGAAACGAAAAATGTCGCTGCTGAAAATAGAAAGGAGAGGCTGGGGAAGTTGGTTTCCTAGCAACACGGATGCAAAGCTGTATTTAGTTTGGATATTTCACAAAAATGCCTCTGAAAGCTAAAGTGACACTCGTAATGCACTAAAAGTTCTGATTATGCATTCATGATGGCAGCTGTCTGGTCGGTACTGTGAATGTGATTTTGTGAGTTTAAGTAAAATATTTCTTTTTTATAAATAACGTCAAGTCTCTGTCTCTTTAACACAATAATTTGATTATAAAAGATTAATAAGGTATTTCAGGCACAGTACAAGTTTAGTTATGGTTCTTTTATTTATCGTAAGCCATGAGAAGCCACATTTTGTCTCAAATAACTCATCAATATCTTTAATCATTCAATATTTATAAATCCTGAGCACAATATCAAGGTAAAGAGTATTTGCTTGGTTTTGGTCATCATCTGGCCAATATGATTGTACTTCAGAGGCACTGCTGCCCTTAACAAAAAAAGAGGAATATCACATTCTCACAATAGCTATAATCACTGAACTAGTCACAGAGCAGCATGCAGAAGTATACAGGTACACATTCATACTCATGGTTACAGGAGGGTTCTGCTTATAGCTAAGGAGTTCATGTTCAATATCTTAAAATTGGGCTTTAGATGTTAAATCCTTTGAAACAACATTCACACTATGAAAAACTCCACTGAAACCCACACTAATAAAGAAGATTTGTAGTTCTTTGCAGCTCCTAAAAGGAATTGTTCACCCCAACTGGAATTTGTAGCCTATGTTCTTTTCACTGACATTGCTCACCCTTGCTACTGTAGGGTGCACAATTTACAATAATACAGTGTCAGTGAGGAAAGCCTTTAGGCGCCAATTAAATCAATTGGCTGCAAAGCACCGCGATTATGCTGCTGGAAAAATTTGACATTTTGTAGTTTTTCGGGATGCTATAAAAAGTGTCTTTAAAAATTTACAAAAACATTACTAAGATGAAGGATGTGAGCCAAGAGTAAAACTAATAGCAGGTTTTACAGACTTTCTGTGCCTGAGAGGAACTTCCATGATACTGGCAGTGGATGAAAGGACTAGTAGATATCTTATAGCCAGCATCATGAAACCAGTGTATCTGTAATCAATCATTAGTCATGAAGCTTTAAAATGATGGCACTTCCTTTCACATGAAATATAATACTAACCATCACGGGTGTTTTTAACTTAACGCGTAGAAGATGCATTTACTGTGACGGTTATTTTATTGTACAAGTGTCACTTCTTGGATGGCTTCCGTTTGAGACTCAGGGACCTCATGGAGCCAAACACTCTCCTCCCCAAGTCCCTCAGTGACCGAGAGCGCTGCAGGGGCATCCGTGGAGGAGGGGATGGAGAGAAGGAAGGGGAGGAGAGAGGGGAGAGGGAATGGCAGCTGCCTTCCAGGCTCTGAGAGCGAGACAGGTTAAAGAGGCTCGCTGTGGAGGACAGGCGTTTGTCTTCCTCTGCTCTCAGCCGTCTGACACCTTCGTGTTTGCTGAGGCCCATGCCGCCTGGCCCGACATCTAATGAGGAGACCCAGTGTGGCCGCTTTGGCGGCTCCTCGCTGTGGTTACGTGACACCAGCAAGCCTTGGGACTCGCTCCTGAACAATGCCCTCCTGGAAAGCCTGAGGCTGGTGCTACGTCGCTCCCCATCTTCCTTTCCCCTCTTCTTTGAGAAGATGGGAGAGTTCTCAACTTTTGGCCTCTTGTCATTGCTGCTAGATGAAGCCTTCCCCCTCCGATGCTCCCTCCTCCAGCTTCCAACACTGCTCCTCCTCCCGTAGCCATACTCAGCTCTGTCCATCTCCTCTCTTTCGCTTTCAGACTCTTTGCCCCGCAGGCGTCCCTCAAAGCCCCTCCAGAGTTTGTTGGAGGTCTTCCTGGGTGTCTGGGCTGATGATCGCTCCATCTCCTGCTCCTCAGCCCAATCGGCGCTATAGTCTTCTCTCTTGGCGTAGCTGCTTACCGTGGATGCCCGGATCAACTTATGGGAGGCATGCTTTCCTCTATAAAGCCCCTCCCCCTCCACCCTCCTCCACCCGCCACTACCCCCACTTACTCCCTCACTCTGCCGAAGTGATCCACCCCTTAGATGGATACCACCATGCTCCAAAGGAGAGCTCCTCGTATTGGTGCGAGGCAGGGAGCACTGGAAGGGCGCATCCCTGCGGAAAACGGAGAGCGGGGTGGCACCCAGAGGAGATGGCTGGAGTGGCCGGGGAGGGGATCGGCCCCTGGTGGTGGGGCGGGAGGCAGGGGAGGAGGCTGTAGAGGAGGGAAGGTCGGCTGGCGAAGGGATCTGTTGGTAGTGGCAGTGTGAGGAGTAGTGGGGAGAGGAAATATGGATGGACTGATAAGGGTGTATGGGGCTGCTAGAGTGTGATAGAGGAGGGGTGAGGCTGGACTGGGACTGTGGAGAATGGGTGACACTGAGAGACAGCTGTATTGGTCTCTGGGGATTCAGGTCTGTCAGTCGAGTATAGTCATGCGACTGATCTGACTGGGCTGTCAAGTGAGTTTTACTGTGACCCCTCACCTCGCCTGCAGTATCTGTTTGGAAGCAGTCAATATCCAGCTCCACACCTTGTTCCATCAGTCCGACCACAACAGATCTGGAGAGGCCTGAGAGGCGGGAGATCTCCTCCACCATGGGGGAGTCTTCACTTATCTTGGGACTGGGACTGGACTCTTGGATGAAGCTACTGCGCTGAGACCTCGGAGCTGATCCAGAATTTGTACCAAACACTGATGGTCCAGGGTCAGGTGGAGCACCGCTGCTCCAGTCTAATGAGCGACAGAAGGTAGATGATCCAAATCCAGAACTGGGTCCAGACCCGGAAGTGACCTCCAGAGAACTGCGGTGGCTCAGGCTGCTTGGACATGTTGAAATGCGAGGGCGGGCTCGAAGTGCTGGGGTGGGTGTAGTGGAGGAGAGTGATGTAGCAGAGGCCGTGGAAGCTGAAGCAAAGTCGCTCTTCAAAGCTCCACAGCTACCATTTTTGGGATTGTCCACCGGGCCCCGGCTAGAATTTAAACCAGGAGTCGGGTTCAAGTTGAGGTTCAGGTGCAGATTTATGTTCACGTCCTCCCCGGTTGCTGAAGGAAGGTTACCCAGGTTGATTGAATTCCGAGTAGCTTTTTTCCCAGTGGCGCTCAGGCTAATTCTGGCGGAGTTACCCAGCAGTGACTTACAGGGAGTGATACTGCCCCCTGGCAGGGTGGAGGGTGTACTGCGGCTCTCAAAGGCAGAAAGGGACTGTGTAGAGCCGTGACTTTTGCCAGGGGTACAAAGGCCTCTGTGCCTGACTTGACCTGGGGTGGCAGATGAAGTGAGATCGGAGGTGAAAGAGGTTCCCCGACTTTGGTACTGGCGAGCCAGTCGAGAGATGTACTGCTCCAGCTGGGTGAAAGTGGCAGGGGGCTGGAGAAGCAGGGTTGGATCAGTGTTGGACTCTTGTGATTCATATATTTGGGGTCCTTCAGGGCTCGGAGAGGCTATTTGCTCCCGGCTCTGGGAGGTGAAGAGAGGGCTCTGGAGGGCAACGGCATGCAGCGGGCTGGGGAAGGGGTACACCTCTTTGGTCCGACGGGACACCAGGTCTATGCAGTAGCGAGGGTCCATCTGGGAACTTGGATGTAGGGAAGAGGAGGTGGAGTCAAGAAGGGGGAGGAGAGAAGACATCAGGGAGTCACCAAGTCCTGAGCAGAGGTCAGACAGAAAGCTCAGACCAGTCGCTTCAATGTCACTTTGGACTGTAAGAGACGAGAGAAGAGAATTTCAGACAAAACATTCACATTATCCAAGATCATCATTCCCTAAATGTTTATATATTCATCTATTTCCAGTTATAAGAGCTCTACTGATGTTCATAGCCAGAGCACTTCCTTGAACCATCTTCAGTTGATGTTTTTAAAACTTGCTTCAACTGACCTCTGCAAATTCAAATTATTAATATGAATGGATGTACATGACAATCGTCTATTTGGTGCACCAGCTCACCTGAAGCTGGTGTCCCTTCTGCTGGTTCCGTGTCTTCCGGTCTGCTCTGCAATGCAGGCTGCTGTTGAGGCACGCTACTTTCTGACCACAGGACGTCAGTGTTGTCAGCGGACAGAGGAACCTGCTCACACAGCTTCAGGGGTCTGGCTGGTGGCACCGATCCGCCCTGAGCAGCCTCACTGGACACCGAGTAGCAAGAGTCCGACAGAGAGCTCCCGCTCACTGAATAGAAACCTGAAAGAGTGAGGAAAAGTTCAGTATGTTTGTTTCTTATGTTGATATCTAAGTGACGATATATAACAATTGTTAGATTTAATGATGTAATCCTGATGTAATATACTGCTCGTTATTTCATTTGATTATTAGTTAACTGAATTGGGGATTGTATTTTGTACTTTGTGCTGTTACTGACTTGTTGGTTTTCTTTTTATTTATTACTTCATTACTCGTTCTATTTAATTTAACAGTTACATAAAGCATGTTGTTAGCCGTTTCATATACTCTTTGTCTATTAAGTCTTTCTTGAGAAGGGAAATTATGTTTTGTAATTTGGATGTATATGCTGTAAAGAGAACCAGGTAGTTAGGAAGCTCAATGAAAACTAGCTAAACAAAGACATCACCTATAGAAACTCAAACTTCAGTCACATAAATTCCAGTAGAAAGGCGTCACAATAGTGGATCCTCTGAAGATACTGCAGTATAAAAACACAAGCGCTGTGAAGACTTACAATAGCTGCAAAAATATTACAAAAAAACTAGAGGCTATGAAACTAGCATAGCCTCATAACTAACTAAAATTCTGAAATAATGCCTTTTAGGTTTCAGGTCACCCTTTGCAAGAGAGCAAAGAATCGTAAAAAGAAGGTGTGCATGAGTGCATAGCAGGGAGAGGACTGTCTGAGTTGGGTGTAGAGACACAGAGACCACAGTTACAATGAGAGTGGATAAGAGTTTGGCAAGAAAAGCTGACAGTGAATGAGTCGGTGCCAAGTCCCTGACTGCAAGTAAACACAAGTAAAAAGAGCACGGTTAATGTTTAATGGGACTTCGCTTACACAAGGGGAGCAGTAGTGACAGACGGTGTTGCACACTCTTCTGGTCCGAGCTGTGGACCAACCACTGAAAACAAGCATGTCCGTTTACCTGAACTAGGCCTGGAGTCGCTGTCCAGATGGACCGTACCACTGCCGTCTGGGGGCGAGAGCAGGTCAGAAGGGGCGTCCCAGGACAGAGTGGACCAGCGTGCGTTACTCCCCTTGCAAGATGAGGAGTGGACCGTCCCGTCCCCTGAATTACTGCCACAGTCCTCTGGGCTGGTCTGAGAGGGCAATATCACAATATTCGAGGGAGACGGAACCTTAGAAAAGCAAAACAAGACCAGTTAGACCTGAGCAATATTGACAAAATCAAAAATTACAACATCTAAGCTATAACAAAATGACCCAGAGGACATTTGGTCTATTTTGGTGTGGATGGGATCGTCTGATGGGTGTAATAACAGGAATAACTCATTATGATACACAGTGCACAGCTTATTTGCTTAAGCAGAATGTCACCTCTGAGAAAGATTGTAAATTATAGTGGGCACAATTCTCTAGAAGTTCATGCACGGTCACATACTAAGAGTGGCCCCTCATATACCGGTACCCACCACCTCTTATGAATCTTATCTTAAAAATCAAGACAGCCTCGAAGTTTGCAGCATCAATCATGAGCCGCCTCAACAACCACTATTTCAACAAGTTGGCCTCGAAACGCATTCTGAAGGCAAGAAGAGTTCAAATGTTACGAACAAGTTCTCTTCTAGTTTATACAACACATGAATAAGACTTCATTTGGAAGTAAAAGCTGGTTCTATTTATAAAAAAACAGATTGCAGATCACAAATTGAATTATTTATGATATTGAAACATATTTATGCAAATTAAATGTGTTTCTTTCCACAAACAATATTGAAGTAGCAATGTTTTCACTTCCCATCACTTGTTATTAGTTGTTATTAGTTAAAAATGAAGTGTTGGACCATGCCCTAATAGCCATTTTACCAACGTATTGTATTTTATAAATTTTTCACATGTTCTTTTCATGTACAATCTTGATCTGAAACATAGCTGATAACTATAGTTGTCAAATAAAAGTAGTGGAGTTAAAAGTGCAGTTTTTCCCACTGAATGTAGTGGAGAAGATATAGAATGTATAGCATTCTAATAATACTTTAATTTGATATAGCGCTTTTCTAAGTACTCAAAGATGCTTTGTCTATACTACAGTATAATACAAATATAGTATAATACTACTACTAAAGTACATATTTGAGTAAATGTACTCTTTCCACCACTGACAATAAGGCCACTGCTTTAAACACACATGTAGGGATGAACATCCATGATACAATTTACCAGACGCGCTCCGGTGACGTGACGCCGCTTACCGGAACAGCCAGGAATAATGAAATGAGACCCCACACACACACACGCACACGCACACACGCACACAGCCCCGTTAAGTAAAGCAAAGTGCCTCCATTTCCTAGATTAGTAAATGCTTGGTGAAGAACCCCACCCCCCTCCAATTATCGTCCAAATCCCCAACCCCTCCAGGACAGCAGCCAAGAGGAGCCCCTGCATTAGACTGATCGAGCCCAGACAACAGAAACACTGTGAGTGGCACTGATCAATCCTCCTCTTACTGAGGAAACAATACAGGTAGTGACTCACTGCCGGGGTTGACAGGAGAGAGAGAGGGGGGGGGGGATTTTGAAGATAATGGGAGAAGACAGATGACGTAACAAAGAGCAGCCGGAGTGGCAGAAGGGGAAAGGGGGGATGGAATGAGGAGGCAAGGAAGGAAAAGAAGTGGGAGAAAGAGTTGAGACTTTGACCCATCTTCGACTTATCTCCCCTCTGGTTTGGGAGATTAGGAGCTTTTGCTCACTCCTGTCCTCAGTTTTTTAAATTTCCCAGTGAATCTGAAGTGAGTCGAGGCTGAGTGGGTGACCAAAAAAAATTATGAAAAGAGTGAGAGGGACCAAAAACAGAGAGAAATAAGAATGAGTCACTGAGTGAGTGAGGGCGGTGAAGGGAGGGTGAGGTGGGGAGGGGGCGTGCGGTTGCCGGGTGAGAGAGAAGGGCATCTTGAAGGACCCCCACCTCCCCCACACCCCTTGACAAATAATCCCCCTCCCACTTCTGTAATATCCTTCGAACCAGCCGCCCCATGCTCACCATAGCTACAGCTGCTCGCTCTCTAACTCTCGCTCGCTTCTCCTCCCACACAGAACCACAACAGCACAACAGGCCCGGCGAAATATTTAACTCATCCTCAGCCTGAGCACACGCACAATCCGGTTTTACTGTGAACTGCTCTGCCACAAATTCCCACTCATTGCAAATTCTTCTTACTGCCATAAAAGAACATGTTTGTCTATCTGCACTTGTAAGGGCCTCAGCTTAAGTTTTCTCTTCACTTCCGTTGGGTGTGTGTACATATATCTGTCCTTCATCTCCTCCATATTATCCCCCAACAATATAATGCATTGCACATTACAGGATATAATGTTACACAGAGACCAGTGAATGATCAGATCATAAGAGGCAAGTGGGTGGGGGTCTGCTCAGAGCTCTGTAACATGATATTCCTCCACGTGAGGGAGCAGCTCAGCCCCACTGGAACAATATGAAGGAAACGTATGGGTCGATTGGACAATAATGCTACAGTAATGGCAACTGCACAAGCAGCACACCTCTTCTTCATAAGTGCATTATGTCATTACAGCGAGACAAATGGCAGCGGTTGCCATGTTGAGGCAGAATCATTTGGTCAAACAGGAGCGGGCGTTTGGTGAGAAGTACGTGCTTGTTCTACACGGCCCAGTGTTTATTGTTTCATGCATTATAAATGTGGTATTGAAATTAAAAGATAGCCCACGCTGTGCACCTTCATCTTCACCAGCTGACTGGAGTGATATGTGCTGCGGCTTTTCTGAAACGTTCAGGTGAATCGTTCATTGCACATAAAAGCATGAGCGTTACAGAGGTTTTTTTTCCGGTGAGCTCAGAATGATCCCGAGGCAAGAACCAAGAAACAAAAGCTGTCTCACTCCACAAGTCAGGGTAATGGCTCTCCATGTAAGATGATGCTTTCCAATACCAAACCTAATTTCAAGACAGGCTGCCCTCAGTAAGAGTGCATACAGCACTGCAGATGGTGTAGAGACTTGTACACACACCGTGTATTATGGCTGCAAATAACTAGCTTGATAGTCGATTCATCAGCTGATTTTCTCGATCAGTGAAAAGTCATTTTGTCTATAAAACGTAACAATAAAATGTACAAATATCAAAACGCTTTGTTTTGATCAGCCAACAGCTCAAAACCCAGTTATTCAATATGATATAGAGTTAGGACAAGACAAGGGAACCAATGTTCACATTTTGGAAGCTGAAACTAATGGATTTTGAGCAATTTTTGCGTTAAAAAATTAATCGACTAATCATGTCAATGTAAAGTAAGGGAAGCTTTCCAGCATAATCCCCATTTACCCCACTCCTGTCCTCGTGTTTTTTCATTAGCCAGAATCATTTTGTTTTTTAATACTGAGCATTAAACAGCAACAATTAGTGTTTGAACAACTCGGCCTTGACACCATTCTGAAGGCAAGAGGAGTTGCTGAAAAGTGTGAAAAGATTAAAATGTTACAAACAAGTTGTCTTCTAATTTATAAAATACATGTTGAATACTTCATTGGAAATAAAAGATGGCTCTATTCATGGAAAAAAGTGTTTTATTTCCACAAACAATGTTGAAGATGTATTCCTTGAGGGGTGTTATTGCTTCTTTCAGAAACCAGCGTGCGTCACAAACGCCAGAACACGTCACATGGTGGAAAAAAAAAATTCTCCATCACAGATGACACTAACCAGCCATAATCCCAACTCCTACCCGCTCTTCACTACTATTGAGAGAAACGGTGAATCATATTTCAAGAGTTTCATTCCCAAACAAACAAAAAAACTAAGTGGGTTTTAAAGTAGAGCGCATTATGTTGTGAGTCATACGATCCTCAGTTTACAAAATAGTTATATTTTTAAAACTAGAACAAATTGTGTTTGTCAAAGCAGTAAATAATGAATTTCAGGTAAAAATGAATATGTGTTTCGGGATGAAACCCAAAACATCTACTCCCCGTCTCCGGCTGCTGTTTAAACTAGATGTGCTCACTTTTGAAACAACAAAGAACAAACTATTTGTTTCCATTTATGCAAATGCTGTGTTTGTGTTGGCGGAGGTCGACCCGGGCAGAGGGCAGAGGGCCAGCCGGCTCTGCTACACTGGCAGCTCCCTTCAGAGGTGAGAATGAGCGATGCTGCTCGGCCTCTCTGCAGGATATCTCAGCTCCACGGGGGGAACGACAGAGAAGATGTTGGTAGGTGGGCGGCGAGGAAGGAGGAACATTATGAGCCACATTTCCATGCAGATACCCTCCGATGGGTCTGCCATTTCTGTCGCTTGCACAAATAAAAGCAGATCATTATTATCTCCCTCCCCTCAGTGCAGCCTGTAGGTGCTATGATTTTAATATCATTTTATCAAATAAATACACGGTTCTGCAAAAAGTGACCTCAGCTGTGGCCTGTTTTAGACAGAACATGCATTAATGTGCTGCAGGCTGCTAGCCAGACTAATATGGCTCATTAGTATCAGGCACACATATTCACAGTGTAGCAACACTGTGTGCAAAGTGAAGTGGTTGAAGTGTCAGTTACTTTCTCAGAATAGCAATAAAAATGTTATTAATGCAGCACCAGCAGACTCTGAACACAACACAACCCTGTCATGACACGGGTTTGGAAATGATCCAGAGATAATCCATGACAGACTGACGAACAAGCACAGCAACGCAATCTATGTACAATGTAGTGACTTAGACGCATAGACAAAAGTAAGGCAATTATTTTTGATGACATTTTAAAGAGGAATTTCATGGCTGGAAAAGCAATCATTAAAAGGATGTCGTGGTGAGGTGCAGTTATTGTTGCTCCCTTTTGGTTCAAAAATGGGTGGTCACAGGTTTAATGCCCAAAGTGACGTCTTGTCCAAAAACAAAACATATTTAGTTTACTATTAAAAAGAGACAACAACAAAAAAGCTGCTCATCCTCACACTGTCAATTTTGCATGAAGAATTATTTGAAAGATTCAGTCCTCTGATTGACTAATCAACAAATGTTCCAGCTCCAGGTTCAATATATTCTTGCCAATGCCCATATCAAATAAACTATAGCATCTCCTGTTTATAACCAGAAAAACATGTTGGGTGCACTCACACTCATCTATCCTCTCATTTCCAACAGATTTTACATCAGTTCACAGGTTCAAATATAGTTCATGTTCATAAATAATGGACCAAACCACCAACAGCCTCAGCCTCCAGGCCTCCAGCCCGGGACCTGCTCACATCCTGTCCTCCTGTATTACATGGCAACCCACATTCCCACCACAAAAAGTGCGTATGCATTTCAGGGAAAGGTTGGGAAATGGGTTACTTTATCTGTGGGTGTGTTTGAAGATCACACATCGCAACCTTTCAGATTGAAGGCTCCGCTCCACTGGAGCACTGACGATTTCAGGACCCAAACTGCACTTTTTACTCAGGACAACATGACAGACAGTGATGGAGTCTACCTTCATGTTGTGATTTGGATGCAAACTGGGTGCCAAAGTGACCTTTACAGCCGATGAGCTTACCAGCCAGAGCCAACAAACTGCAGCAGAGTCTGGTGGCTGGCTTGTGTGTTAATACCTGCACCTGATGTTAGCGCCTGTATCCCACCACATCCTCCTCTCTAACCTTGAGGCAGGGCACAGAGCCAGCCAGACTGAGCTGGTCCTGGTACTCTGACCTCAAAGACATTCGCTCCATGTGACGGTCACACAATGCTACTGTGTAAAATGACCAGGCTGCATGCATGGATGGCCCCTGGCACCATCTCAGTCGGTTGGGTGCTCAGCCGTCGGCATAGCCATGCGCCGCCTGGCAGCTGAAATCTGCCTACTGAGCCGCAGTGGGACCGGCTTGTTGGCAGATCACCATCATCCCCGCATCCATATTTAATAATCCCGTAATGTAGAGCTGCGTGACAGACGCACTGACTGACCTGTTGCCTGCGGGATGTCGCAGAGCCCCTCTCGGCTTCCGAGTCGGCGCTCTCCGGGGTTTCGCTCGCCTCCTCCGCCCGTGGCTCTTCGGCGCGGTCCTCCAGAGCGGTGTCCACCATCTCCAGGTGTTTGCACCTGAGCAGCTCCAGCTCCAGCACCCCAGCGAGCGTCGCTTTGAGGCGCTCTCCGATGCGGACGCGATCGGTGCCCGTCCACAGCGAGCTCACGCAGCCGCGGCTGCCGGCCATCCTCGTCGGGGCGCCGCCGGGCAGGCGGAACCGGAGCGCGCCGCTGACCGCCGCTCAGTTGCTCAGTTGCCGTGCAAATTGACGAGAGGAACGAGTGGGCTATGGTGCGGCTCCTGGTTGAGCACCACAGGTCCGGACGGGCGATAGCAACATAGTAGCCGCTTGACTTAACGCGATACGCAAAATGTAATCACCATCACTAACGCGCCATGCAGCCTGCAGCTTCAGGCAGCCCGCTGACTGGCACAAGACTAGTACTAACGAATCCAGCGGCACACTGGCGCAACATCAACGAGCCATGTTTTCGTTTCCTGTTGACAATCCTTTCGTAATGTCACTTATAAGCTTCCCGGTCCAGTGGAGTTACCATGGCGCTGTGCTCCTGTACGCGGCGTTCCCACTGAGACAATGCAACAGACTGGCGGAGCTGATAACGTTACATGTGGGAGCGGGCAGCGGGCAGCGGGGGAGGAGCCGCGGCACCAGAGCTGCACGCTGATTGGACAGGGGAGTTATTCGAATGGACGCATAGAAAGAAAATCCCCACGCTTGTCCGACTCATACTTCTCTGTGCAGGATACCAGAGGACGCATAACTCACATTCCTCCCGTGTTCCCATAGTGAGTTGACAAAGTGACCTCATCATGCTCTGGAGTAATGTGCTTTTGAACATGATACTACAGTTAATGGGTGTAAACATGCCGGCTGCACTATATATCCCCCAAGGGCCCCAAGACCCAAGTAAACAACTTGGGTCAGTGCACCTTTTTTATGTTATTTTGTCACAAGTGAAGGTAATTAAATTATCAATGGCTTCAGTTTTATGGTTATGGTATTTTCCATGCTCTATCACTGGGATGCTTGAATATAACAGAGACATCGTTCATGTTACCACTGTACTCTTTCTTTATTGCCTGATGACTGTTTGCTGTCCTGGCTCCTCAATGGTGGAATGAGCTCCCCATTGACATCAGGACAGCGGAAAGGCTCTACATCTCCAGCTGCAAACTAAAAACACATCTTTTCCGACTATACCTTGAATAAAGAAAGTAGCACTTCAGTGGCACTTTAGTAGCACTTTATTAGCACTTAAATCAATGGCACTTACTTATAGCACTTTGTAGTTTGGCTTTCTTGATTCTTGTTGTTCTGAGTTTGTACTCATGGTTGAATACACTTATTGAAAGTCGCTTTGGTTAGCTAAATTAAATGTAATGTAATGGAGTTAAAGTGTCCCCTGAGAAAAAGGCCTATTTGCAGCAAAAAATTATATATCTATAAAATGTGGGCTTATATATATATATAATTATATATAATTATTTCCTTTATCATGTGGCCCTGTCTTTCACAATGTACCGGTGTCCAAATGTAGTTTTAGAACATTATTATTTAAGCTTATGTTGTGTTCAAATAGTGTAGAATCCTAAATAAAACAAACTATTTGCCTAACAGCAGATGGACACATGTAACCCTTGTAAGTCTTCTTTTTGTAAAAAGACTCAAAAGTAATGAAAACTATTATTATTATTATTATTATTATTATTATTATTATTGTCTACTCTTTGCTTTATTTCTGCTATTTTGGTGAATACAAACTTGATGGCAATTGTATTTATATTCTTTCCATTGATGAATATCAAAATATCAAAGTCAACAAATCTTCAATTTGGAAAAAAAACAACAGCCAATCATGTATCAGTATTGTGAATGTGCTCGGTGCCGTGCACTTTGCTCTAGTGCCACCCTTCAACCAGCATAGGGCGGTGTTCATCTACAACAGAGCATCCGTCCTCGGTTATGTTTCTACAATGTTTTACATATCTAAATTAAACTATATGTGCATTATATCCTTAAACAGACAGAAGAAACTGCCTCCATACATGTACCTTGCCTCGTTCAATCATTTTAAAACAAATCTGACATCTTAACTTAAAGTCCATTTAGCAGCTGTTCAGAAACTTTTTACCATATGTCACATATCAGCATATAGTGGCCACCAGAGGAGGAAGATGCACGCCTATCTTGTACTTAAGTAGAAACATGGTATAAATACTCAGTTACAAGTTAAAGTGATTATTAAAAGCACAAAAGTATTAGCATCAAAATACCAAATATCAATCAAAGTACCAAATGAAAAGTACTCATCATGCATAATTACCCATATTAGAATAATTTGTATCATGTTATTAGATTTTAAATGATAGATTTATTAACATTTTTTTAAGCTCGTAAAAGTAGAACTAATTTCAATTATTCTATATACTTCTTCTGCTTGTTAATTTCAAGTAATCAATAAAGTGTTATATTCTTTACAATATTACATTAGAATTAATTATTATTTTATGATTATATTTTGTATTATTAATCTGAACCTGCAAAGTAACTAATATTACCAAAATATTGTAGTTGAGTGAAACATACAATATTTCCCTCTGAAATATAGTGGAGCAGAGGATAAAGTGCAAGACAGTGGAAATACTTAATTAAAGTCGTAAAGTATAGCATAGTAAGTATATATTATGTTAGTACTTTCCACCACCACTGACCAGACTTCAAATTCTGCTTGGGAAGAAACATAAAAAAGTAAATGCGCCAATGGGTCAGTGAATGAATAATAGTAGATCCGAAAAACCAGAAACGGAAGATATTTACATCTTATTACAGTTTGGAGATTCTGCACCGGCATTGAAACCTCTACATCAACACTCCAGTCAGTGTTACGATTGATTATGATCATTCAGAGCGTAACCGTAATGGCTATCAGACAGTGAGGTCAAAGGTCAGAGAAATCTCATGATAAAAGTGGTACCAGGTTCCCCTGGGGTCCCCGTGTGAATCATTAAGTCATGTGGTGTTTATGCTCCTCACATGTTGTGCTGCCCTCATTACGCTCCTGTCTTCATGTTTGTACCACTCTGTGTGAATGTGTCCTTGACAGCAGCACCCAATATCACCAGTAGATGTGAGAATGCCCAGTGAGATAACCAGTACATGTGAATCTGCCGCCACACACGCTGCCCACCAGGACGAGGAGTGTGTCTTTGATTGCATGAAACACACTTCGACTCCTCCCTGCTCCGTCTTCTATAAAACACCAGAGGTCTGAGCAGCATAGTGGGGTTTGCTGACTTCCACCCGAGGGGACTTCACCGTCAGCCCGGGCAAGACTACCGCAACGCCTCCATCACCGCTGGTCTACGCAAACCGCCCTAAGAAACAAACAATCATGGCTCCTTTTGAGAAATCCATGGAGATGATGCCTTTCAAGCAGAGGAAATGCCTTGGTAAGTCACATTTGTTTCTTGCTTTTTACCATTGAACACACCCTGTATGATGCTGTATAAAAAAACTCCACTTTATTTCTTTTTAGAAACAAGAAAAGATGAAGTGTGCACCATTCGGACTAAATTCCCCAACAAACTGCCTGTAAGTCGGTTTTCCGTATAAACACAACGCCTTTAATCATCAGTTTCACACTTTAAATGTGCATGTGATGGGACCACCAGCTGACCCCAGATGTGTTTTGTGTTCAGGTAATAGTTGAACGCTACATCCGTGAAAAGACTCTCCCCCTGCTGGACAAAACTAAGTTCCTGGTTCCCTTCGAGCTGACCTTGGGTCAGTTCCTCTGTCTGCTCAGGTAAATGATTCGTGACACTGTGTGCTCGTGGAACCAACAGACTTTCTCAAGACTCCTACTCCCTTCTCAAACAACTTGTTTTTTTGAGTTTTCTAACCCTCCCTTCTCTCCACGTTTCTCCCCCAAGCTGTCAGATTTGTTCTCTGCATGCCTCCCTCATACTCTCTCCTCCTTTGTCCTAAAAATAAGTTGTTTTCCATCCTTCGTCCACCTCCAACTGCCTCTTTATTTCTTTCAGGAATAAGATTTCATTGGAGTCCACCCAGGCTCTGTTCCTCCTGGTGGCAGAGAAGAGCATGTCCTGCATGTCTTCCAGCATGGGGGAGGTGTATTCCCATCACAGCGACACTGACGGCTTCCTCTACATCACCTACGCCTCGCAGGATGTGTTCGGAGCACCTCAGCCAGCAGCCAGGTCGGCCTGCTGAGCCTGAAGCAGATCGAATGAACTGAACCAACGGAGGTGACAACAAACAACCAAACTGGAGGGGAAAAAGGAGCCGAGCAGCCACAAACTGCATTTCAGCCTACCTCATGAAACCTTCTGGACTTTCAAACACAGCATATCTCTATGTATTTATGCTCCTCAGCTCGCTAAAGCCAGACTTAAGTGGATAAGACTCACCCTGATGATTTGTTGTAGACAGATTGATTGTTTGATTGGCAAGTCAATACAGATGCAACAGTTGCTTTAAGAAATCGGGACCTTTTTTTTGTCTGCTTTATGTCTTCATTGGTCGAGAATGTCAATATTTGCTCTATAAATACATCAGAAACATTGAGCTTCAACGCAAACAAACCTGTTGTAACATTTCTGTTATGCCAGTTCAGTGTAAAACCAGCTCCACCCTCTCCGCTCTACACAGACAGGGCCGATGTCTTGCTGGTAATCAGACTCCTTTTCAGCACTTATCTCCCCTTCTTCCTCTCCTTTCGTTGATTGCCTCTTCATCCTTGTCTTCCCTTAAAAATGTGAAACTGTCCTGCGGACTCTTGAGGTGCACTCATTGAAAACATGAATGTCAAATGAATGCTGCTCTGTATCCAACTGTCAGCATTGCACACAAATAAATCCTTGTCCTTTTAACTGACTGACTTTGTGTGATATTTATCTTTACTTTATAAAAGATATTCTGTTAAAAGTGTATGTGCTGCTTTCGAAAGATAGTCCCTTCAAAATGTCAACTTTTCAAGTGACAACAGTGGTTTTTAGTTTGAACTCCAGATGTTTATAGGTCATTGCACAGAGCTTGGACGGGTTACAAATGTTGCCAAACCACAGCTTAATCCCTCATGATAAATTAAAGCATCTAAAATAGGCTCCACTCACAGTTGTGTACTCAGATTGTACTGTACACACACATGCAGGTGCCTCATTCCTCACCTGCCTCTGAGAAGCAGCACTCCCTCCGCATGACTGTGTTATATAAGCCCGACCCAGTCAACTATCTGCAGGGGTCAGTGTGTCAGAGGGCCGAGGGGATTATTTTTAGAGGTAGAAGTCACAAATGTGACTAAAAAAAAAACACTGAGGGGGGGGAGAAAGAGGCGGGGGGAGTGACAGGAATACAAATGAAAAACAAACAAACATGTAGAAGAAAAGGAGGGGAAAAGAGGGGAAAAGAGATGGAGGGGAAGAGAGCCACGTCCGAACAGAGTACGGCAGGAAAAAGGAAACACTGTATAGCAGAGATATACAGTGGGGGAGTGGGACAGCTATCCAAACACACAGGGATGTACAGTCACTTCACACCACTGTGGGCATTCAAGCAGCTCTCTGTCAATATATTATCATACCAGAACAAGAGCAGCCCCGAACAGCCCCGCTGTCAGTACTCGTGCTCATCAAGACAGACTGCTGTGGTTTAAGATTGTACAAAGTGACCGTTAGAATTATATAGCACGTTGAACTAAGCTGTAAATATAGATCATGCCGTCTCAAATCAGATTTTACACCTTTAGAATTTTACACACAAAATTATAATTTTGCCTGAACTTCAATGCTTTAGTTAACTTTTTGTTTTTGTCTCATTAAAGATGGTATTTCAACCACTTGTAAGTTAATGTTAACTACAGTAAGCCACAGTAATGCTGGAAAGTATATAACATGAGACGACAATTTAGTAACAGACACTCGTCTAAAGAGTAAATAAGATGCTTCAGTCAGAGCCTCTTCTCTCTGAAAGTCTGTTTCTAAAACATTATATTTGGTTGGAATAGATATAATATAAATACATAATTTCAAGATTTTCATCTACTTTATATTATTTATTATAATATATGAATTACTGTAATTTGATACATTTCATCCTCCAGATCACACCTCTATCATGATCCTGAACTACACTCTTCATAGAAGTCTGCTTTACATGTTTTATAACCTGTAGCTTTTTATTGTGTTAGAATTGGCCCTAATATGAGCTGATCAAAAAACAATACCTGTAATAACTTATCAAGGCACAAGAGAGCGCCTCTGTGGACTTTATCGAAAAGGAACAACAGCCGGACAACATTATGTATTTCTAAATTCTGACTGATAATCCAGTAAATCAGTGTGCAGATTTTCCTCCACGGAGGGCTGAGTGTGGCGATGAGGGAGAGACGCATGACTGTGAGTGCAACGTGAAAACAACGTGAAAACAAACTTGGAAAACTACCAGGTGATGTTTCGACGTCGAGGCTAAAAGATGGAGAACTTATTGTACATCTTTCCATCAGATGTTGAAACATGTAAACAGAAAGATATAGTGTGGGAGTGTATTTACATATTTTTGGCCATGCATTAATAACTTGGATGCTGCTCCCTAGTGTAACAAGGTTCCTTCAAATCTACTATTGAGGTGCATCTGATTTACATTTCAGTTTCTTATACCTACATCTTATTTGAATTATGCAAACATACCTCAGAGCAGAATCATACCGTCTAAAGTTATACAATTGTGCAGGTTAACAAGGGGAATGTAAAGGAAAATGAAAAGCAGCCACCTTCATCTTTATTCAGACTCTCAATATGATTTTAATAAAGCTACCGCTTCCTGTTTATGATTTCTGCTTGAGCCTGGACTGAATTTCTGGCTCTGTAAAATGTGTCCATGTGTCCTGAAAATTCTCCAGAGAAAGTCACAAGTGTCTGCTTCTGCCGCTGGTTTCAATATGCCCTCAAAAATATGCAGAGGCAACTTGTATCATGGACAAATGGCCTTATATGTCCTGTGGCAGCGCTTTAAATGACTCTGTCCTACAGAGGGCAGTATACCATATTCAAACTGTTGAAATGAGAGCATTTCAAAATAAAACTCAGTGTCTTAATGACCTCTGGGTGACACAGTCCTTAACATGACCCTCAATGACACATTAAAGCCAAACAACCAGTATTTTCCCAATTGGAATTAGTGTCTCTCTCAGTGAGACTTTCTTCTGAGAGTCAAACATCTGATGAACTCTAATCAATGTTGTATATCAGAGAAAGATTCAATAAAAATCCACATTACCACAAGTCAGATGGTACAGTAATCCTTTTTATTTATCTGGCAAAATAATAAAAAGGGAAGCATTTGGAAAGAGTCAAAGTTAACAGTCAGGAAATACAAAAATATAGATAAAACAATTATAACAGCTGTTTTGATTTATTTCCTCTTTCACTCTCCAAATGGAAAAAAAAAAAAAAAACTATATTTCTTTGGATCAACATATAATATGGACTGAATGCTTCGAAGACATCTTCTACACAGGATGCACAAATCCATGTTCAGCCCCAAGATGCAAACTCCATCTACCCATCAGTTCAGTGCATGATCTTATGATGAACTGATGGGCACATGAATAGATCATGTATCCACCCCTCCCCTCATTGATTTCTAACAGATACCTAAATATTATCCCCTAATGCACAAAGATGGACCTGCCCTCCCTCGCACCTCCCCCCTGATCCCCTCCAGTCTCTCTCTGGTGAAAAAGATCACAGCGATACCTCCTCGAGGTGTGTCAGGAAGCCTGGAGACTCGCAGCTTGATGGAAGACGATGCTGTTCATGCTTGTGGTTGGACTTTTGTCTGGAGAGTCCTGAACATGATGCAAAGCGTTGACGTGGCTGGTCTCCAGGCTGCCCTCTCCCGTCTCCTCCTCTAGTCTTCCATGGCTAACGCGCGTTTGGACGGGGGCACCAGGTGCCCAGGGAGCGAGGGCGGCAGCTCGTGGCCCTCCAGCTTCACTTTGATCAGGTGGTTGGCCAGGGCGAACTCCTCGTCATCGAGGAGGCCATCTTTATCCACGTCTGCTAGCTTCCAGATCTTTCCCAGGACTGTGTTGGGCAGCTTGGACTTCAGCATCTCCTTCTTGGCTGCAGCGCCGGACACTTTGCCATTGATTGGAGAGAGGGTGTAGAAGATCTCATCATATGTAGGCTTGTCGCGACCCACCACCCACTCCAGCTCGTCGATGCCTTCGCTGGCACCCTCTCCATAGCCATGGCCAAAGGGTCCACTCATGGTTCCCTCAAAAGCTCCACCCTTGACTGACTGGCTTGGCATGGCGGCCTCTTCCTGGCGCACCATGGCCATAAGACGGGCGATGTCGTTGGCCAGCATGTCCTCCACTGCCTCCAGCAGCTTTGGCCTTAGTGGTGCGAACTTAGTGAAGTCCTGGCCATTCAGTTGATCCTGAAGGGATGGAGGGTTGAGAGAAAACAGGAATTGGTGATAGAAATAGATCAGTCTTCAATAGCTACCAATGGGTGTAGCATACAAGAAGCAGGATTTCCTGACAAACCAGGAAAAATAAATCTCATCCCGTCCTGGCCCATCCTGGAGGGCAAGGGCAGGAAAGAAGGGTAAAGATGTGAAGAGAGTAAAGGTTGGAAGGTCATTCTACTCTGAACCGTTTCTTTCTAAACACTCTATGTAGCACAACAGAAGTAGATTCAAAGTTGTTTTTTCATCAAATATGTAACACTGACCAACGTATCCTCATACAACGGTTCGTATGAAATCCAACAAAAATGTACTTCTTATTTTGTGTGTGTTTTCCTACAAAAGCCAGCAACAAGTGTCTATTTTTCTATACAGTCTTTTCAAAATAAACTTCCGCCTATACAGGAAACTCGGTTAGATTTAGGCAACCAAACTACTTCATTATGTTTAAGAATAGACCGTGAAGTGCTGTTACTAAAGTGCTGTTACTAATTACGAAAGTAACATGACTAAATCATCAACGTTGACTTCTTGTTTCGCATTGAGAATCAACAGAAGTCTCCTGGCTGAAAGATTCATGATTTTGTAGATAATATACAAAACAATTTCATGGGATATGCATCTATTACAGCGAATTAGTTTTTCGTTGCTTTTCCAATGAATGCTGGATAAGACCAGCCTGCACTGAATGGCATATCAGTCTACTGCGAAGGTGGCTGGATTTATCTTTTTGTTAATCCTACCTGCATCTTGGCCAGGTTAGGGAAATCTCCAGGTGAGATCTGGTGCTCCTTCTCAATCTTATGGTAGATCTCTCCCAGGTTGGCTATCAGCTCCTTCTTCTTGGAGTCCTTCCCAAACACAGTCGGCATGTCTTTTTTCAAAGAGCTGATAATATAGGCCTGTACCTAGACACCATGAAGGAAACAGAACAGACATACTTTCAGTGATTATTGAAACAAATGAATGACCTGAGTTATTGAACTGGGTTTTAGGGTTCAAGGGTATATATCGTACATGAATTTGACCCAGAATTAACATCTAAATCAGAGGCGTCTCACTTCACTCAGAAAAGTGTTGGGTGTTGGATTTTACTTGGATGTTTAAGCTTCACTGTGGAGAATGATGCATGTGTCTGACACTAGAAGTCTAGTTTCACATTAATCTGCTGTAGGACGACACTTTCTCTATATTCACCTTGAATCTGATTTTAACACGCGTTTGTACAATTTCATCACAACTAGTCTGGAAGCAAATCATAGTCCTGTAATGCAAATGTGATGAAAAACATACACACAGTAAAGGACTGATTGAAGAATGAAACATCTTGTGTCCAGTAGTTAAACTTAAAAAATGCTGGATGTTTCAATGGGGCAAAAGGAGAAGATTTTAAGGGTAAGTATTTATCAAACTTTTTTGTGGGAAAAAGTATTTCATGAGTTTCTTAGGAGGGTTCTAAAGTTGTGAATTTATAAAATATGCATATAGACTGTTAGCAGAAGTAACAAAGAAACCCTCTTCCTTTGTGGTTTATCAAAATACTCATAATATTATACTCACTTCTTCCTTTGGTTAGTTAAGAAACTAAACATGAACAGTTGCATAAAACAGGTTTTTCTTGTGTAATCCCTGTCTTGTGGGGCTGGAGGAGAGAGGGCAGTGATGTGAGAATGATCTAGAACGAGATGCAACTTCCTAAGCAGGTGTTTTTCAGCCACCACACTGATTCTGACCTGAACTATTGGATGAATTCAAATTAAATTAGCCTTTAGCTAAAAGCATGGCTGTGGCTAATGGAGCCACTAGCATGTCTGTAAACCATTCATGCATTCCTATACCCATACTATTTAGTATGGCATAAAAGTATAAAGTTTTTCAAATTCAGTATTTTTCAAAAATATCAGGATGTCCTGCTGTATCCGTTCACATTTTGCATACGTTTTTCTGTGCTATTCTGACCCACAATCCTTTGCGCAGCAGAAGATACGTCACAGCCACTGAGCCGGCGAGAGAGCACAGACAGACGACAGCCTGATGACAGCTCTCTGACAGAAATTAAAAAGAAAAAGTGTTCGATTTGGCACGCAGCCCTGGTCTTGTTATTACTGACCTTGGCGAGGCGGGCTCGTTTGATGAGGTCATTGAGTTTGCGTAGAGCTGCGTTACGTGGCAACGACTGGATGTCCAAGAACAGGTCCTGCTCCTCTGCTTCAAACAACTTCCTGTTGTCTGGGACCAACAGGGGCTGGGCCCAGAACGACCCAATGTACACACGCACCACCTGGAATTAAGTTAACCTCCATTAATCTCCGCTGTTCATTAGGTTACACTTAACTGACACACCCACACAAGAGGAAATAAGCCACTAAACTAAACACTCGAAACGCACATACTGTGAGGTTGACAGTGAATTTTTAAAACGTACGTGTTCTCTGCTTCACATCTTGTAGAGAGGCTTCACAATACAACACACTCTCAAAGTCAATGAATAATTTTCAACATAATCCAAAGGTTTCTCTTGGATTGGTTTATGAATATGGCCCTGGATCAAACATTAACTAAACAGTCAGGTAAAAATCATAAGACAAGCTGGGTCACACGATATCAGGTAGCACAATGTGGTTTTTTGTGGTTTTTTTACAATGACAAACTGAGAATATCAACTGAAATCATTTTAAAATCTGTCACTTTAAATGACTGTCACGTGACCTCTGTCCAGAAGAGCAAAGATACCAGCAAAAATGTTCCCTCAAAACATGAACATTTCAGTCCCAGAACCGAATGAAATCGAAGCGTCCATTTAAAAATAAATCTGTGGATCACAAAAGCTAAAATGGAAAAATAAATGCTTTTTACCTCAGGTGTGTTGATGATTTTTCCCAAAGACCACATCAGAGCTCCGTAGACCCTCATCAGCTGCTGGGTGCTAATCTGGTCCGCCTTGTTCAGCACCACGCGCATTTTGTCCTCATGGTTCTTCAGTGCTCGGATGACCTCGGAGAACTCGTCCGAGATGTCCAGCTTGTGAGCGTCGAACAGGAGGATGATGCGGTCGACGCGCTCGGCAAACCACTCCAGCACTGCGGCGAAGTCGTAGCCTGAGGAGAGAGACCAGCTGATTAAAGACGGGATCTCCACAGACACCGCTGAGCCCCACTATTGACCTGTTACTGGCTTTGTGCAGTCGATTCACTGGATTTCCCCCCCCCCCCCAATCGAAAAAGACTGACAGAAGATCAGAATAACATTACATTGTGTATGTATTAAAACAACTATCTGATATTAGTTTTCAAAAAGGGAATATTGCATTACTGTAACACATGGTGAGTGAGGACAGATTATTTTGAGTCCTAGAAGATTTTTGAAACCAATACTTAAATATTTACTTAAAAAAATGTTTTATTGTGACATTCAAAAATTGCAAACAAAACCGACCATTCTGGTTTGGAGAAATAAAGCAGTTGAACCTGACAAAGAGCTCCATGGCTCCAATCTGTCAATAAATTGTGTGTTGGCACAAATGTGTAATTGTGGGTTTTACGTTTATATTCAAGTCCTGTTGATCCACTAATGTTTAGATAAGTGCCTTCAATAGGCAGGGCATTTTTCCCCAGGTTACCTATTAACTAGTTTTACTGAGACAGCAGGAGAGGCGTATGAAGGTGGTCCATTTGGACAGTTTGAAGTCCATTTGTGAAGTCTACAGCATGTATTAGGAATTAACTCGTATCAGGGACATGTTTCAGCAGTGCGCTTTATAAGAAACAAGCTGGACAGTAATGAAAGCAAAAAAAAATGAAGCAAGAGAGCAAACATTTGAGACAAACAGGAAGTTCAAGTGTTAAGATAAAATGCTATGCTGTGTCAGTGATGACAACAACACCCAAAAGTGCAGAGCCTGAGCTGCAGTACAGAAACTCAATGTATTATTCACTTCCTCTTGTTATTTGAGAAACGAGAGGACAAAGTTAAATTACATAAAACAGACTTTCCTTTGCCTCAAGGGGCAGAAGAGGGAGTGGGGAAGAGAGAATTATGGTTCTGATTAGCGTCTGTGTGTCATCTGATCAGAGAAGAATGCAGTTGCTCTAAAAGCTCATCTCGGCTGTCGCACAATCAGCGGTAGATCTGCTGCACATGCATTCCAACATAGCTGGCTTTTGTCTGTGTCTGAACACATGTATACAAAAGAGACTAAATGAGACTGTGATATGAATAGATAAAAACAGGAGAGAGAGACCCTATTCATAATCTATAATGAGAGACTGTGGTCGAGTAAAAGTGAAAGTAAAAGTCAGACGTTAATGAAATAAGAGATGGACATTGAGGAGGGTCGCAGGAAAACACCTTCAACAAGTATGGGCCTGTTTGTGCCCATGACGACATGTGAAAGCAGAGGGATAAAAGGGGAATATTTAAAGTCCAAGATCCCCGAGGGAGCCCACCGAGGACATTTGCTCATTCTCTCTCAAGTCTGTTTTTAACACATGGGTCAAAGAATCAGAGAGACAGCTGCTCAAGCTTAGACTTACTTATAGCACATAGCATCAACAACTGTTGTTCCTTTACCATGCATACAGACGTACAGGGATACACCCGTGCACTCATGACAAATCTGAACAGACTCAATCATGTGCCAATCATTGACAGAGAGCAGAGAAGTGGAACGATAAGGCTGTAGTCTGGTTCAATTTCATAAATAGTTTGGAATTTAGAGAAAGATAACGTATTTCGCTGTCGTGCCGAGAGTTAGATGAGAAGATCGATACCATTGAAGCTACAGCCAGGGGCTAGTTAGCTTAGCTCTGCATTAAGATTGGAGATTGGGAGAAACAGCTAGCCTTGCTCTTTCCAGAGGCAAGTAAATCCTCCAAAAATAATCTAAATTTCCCAGAACACAATTGGTGACTCCACATTACTTTTTTTTTTATTTATTTTTAGGAAGTCTGAAAGATATTCAGTTTACAATAATGTAAAACAATGATTAGCAACAAATCTGACTGGCTGACACCATCAAAGTTTTGTCACATTTGCTTGAAAAAAAATACTTAACTGATTAATCAATTATCAAAATATCAACACATCAATTAATTGACCGTTTTATTGCTTAAAAGGATTATTCAAGCACGTAAAAACAACTAGTCGTTTCTACACTTTCTATACATAGTTAGCAAACAAGATATCAAATGTTAATTTGTGAGCTTTATTTTTACTTAATTGTGTTACCTTTGAGCCTGTTTCAGCCTCAATGCTGAGCAAAGCCAACTGTCTCTTTCAGTATCTTCATATCTAGTGTACAGACATGAGTGGTATTTATCTTCTGATCCAAATCGGGGCATGTCAAACTATTCCTTAAAACAAAAAAGGTACAGGGATACGTTATGGCCACAAGCTCTAAAAGTTTAAAATTAGCTTCTGACAAATCTATTTTTTATGTCCGCTAAACTGGCTCAATGCCGTTAAAACGAGTCAGTCGTTTCCGTGTCAAGTCATCAGCAACGATTATGGGAAAGACGCCAACCAGTTCTGCAAAATCAGTTTCGTAATAGTTTTCCTCTGTGGTTCACTACAGAACAAGCTCTGAGCGACATTTACATGCTGACCTCATCAAAAAAAGAATAAATAATAAAAAGCAAATATTAAGCTGGCTGTACAGACAGACACACACACACACACACACACACACACACACACACACACACACACACACACACACACACACACACACACACACACACACCCCTCAGCTGCACAATTCCATCAGTCCTGTTTATATATTACACAGTGAGTACAGTATGTCTGTGTAGTACAGTATTGCATCCGTGTTTATACAAAAACAATTAAGAGGATAGTGTGTGTGTGTGTGTGTGTGTGTGTTCCGTTCTCCAGACTATAAGTATGTATGTATAGAAACAAAACTGAGGTATGAGGTGCGGGATTTTGTCTGCTCCTCCTCTTTTTGAAAGGAGTCACCTCGACATAATTCAGTCTTTTCATTCATACGGACACGTTTTTTAGTTTTAATCAGCATTTATTTATGCTAGTATGTTTACAGTTGCTTGCTTGGCCTCTACAATGCTTTGGCAAGAATCCATACTCTGTCTCTCATCTGCTTCTCATTAGGGCTGCAACTAACTATTTTCATTATCTGTCAACTATTTTCATTATTAATTGATTAATCGTTTTGTCTATGAATTGTAAGAAAATAGGGAGAGAAAAAATGTCAAAAAAATGACCTAAAGAGCAAAGTAATGTATAACTTGTGCTTTGGATCAAAAACCAAGATATATTAAATTAATTGTTTTATAAAGGAGAGTAAAAGCAGCAAATCTTCAAGTGGAGAAGCTATAACCAAAGATGTTTGGCACTTCATTGTTGAATCAATTATGTAAATAGTTTCAGATACATTTTTGGTTGATTTACTGTTTATCATCTTGATATTGTTTATCCTTTCCTTCTTACTGTGTCTTGTGGGAAATACAACTCAATAATGAAAAGCAGATTTTTACGGACTGTGCATCAGCTGTCTGAGGCAGCAGTGGTGGTGGGAAGGAGGGGGGCAGTCTTGGGAAACTCTCTGCTATGTTTGCCATTTGACTCCACATCCTTTCCCTCAATTACACAAAAACTCTTGTATGTGTGCTTCCTCTTAAAAGGGGCTCAAATCAGGTAGAAAATGCAGAAGCTGTGTTCAGCTGTACTGTTATCTTCCGAGTTCTCAGTTCTGTAGGATCATCAAAAGTAAAAAAGAAAACTGTTTATGTAGCAATTCTGAAAACACCCTGTAGGTCACAGAATTGTTGCAGTGTGTGGAGAAATAGATAAAAGTATGTATTGATTTATTTCCACAGAGAATAGGGAAACGACTCAGATGTCAAGTGATAAATGATACAACACAGGACAACTAGAGAGGAAATGTTTTCGATTATTGACGCTCATTATATCTTTTTATATAAACCTGGATACAGGCCGATCTGAAAACAGAAAGAAAAACAAAAATGAGGGAAGGATGTGGAAGAGGATGGTGCTGTAGAAAGCTACAGGTACAGAGACAGGAAATGAACTTCAAAGTGCTCTGTGCCAACTCCTTGCTACAGCCAGGCTGTTCTACATTAACGGTTTGGTGACGATTTGACCAGAGGGTGTTGAGAGTTAAATACAGGTTTGACAGGACTAAAAGCTAAATTGTTTACAGTTGACTGTAGAGCGCATGCCAAACAGAAATACTAGGGAGAGACTTAAAGAAAAGAAGAGTATGTAGGTCGATAAAGCACGTTTCCTTTTCATATTTGAACATGTGACTTCCTGTAGGTTCATTTTGCATGTACGCATTATAGTTTTTGAGCAGAGAGGGTGTGGCTCTGCTAAACCATGGTAGTACTAGTGACTAAGTGAGTGAGAGAGTGAGTAAAGTGTGAGTGTGTTCATCAGGCAGACCTCTGCTTATCCTCTGTTTCTCCCCAGACAGAATTCCAGGAGTATCGATGATACTGATGCTCTCCAGGACGGGGTTAGGCATCTGGGCACACATGAACCTGCCGAGAACATACAGTAATGAGAGAGGGGACAGTGCAGGGCACAGAGGGGAGAAAAGGAAAGTAAAAGAGACAGAAATAGAGAGAGGATAGAGAGTATGAAGCATAGGGGGAGAGAGGGAGGGTGGGAGAAATGAATAAAAAAAAAAAAAACAGTTGGGTGAGAGTGTTTATACATAAGCTTGGCATTAAACAGACATTATTCTGGAGTTTTCAGTCACAACCTTCTGGCTCTCTGGCACCAAAGTTAGTGGAATGTCATTATTGTAAAGTCACACAGCTAGAACACAAAGTAGCAGTGGGAGGGAAGGAACGGTTTAGGTTCAGGGAGCTGCCACCGGTCCTTCAAGGTGTCCACATGTAGGCCTATATAATTAGGTAAACTGGACTTTTTCCACACAGCAAATTAGATGCCTGGTGTATAATTTAACCTCAACACTAGGGCTGCAACTAACAGTCATTATAATAATTGATTTATCTCCCTACATATTTCTATATTTATAGTGAAGCATTTGGTCTGTGAAATGTCAGAAAATAGTGAAAGACGTCCATCATAATTTCCTAAAGTCCAGGAGGATGTCTTCAAATTGCTTGCTTTGTCAAGAGTAAAAACAATCTATGATATGCAGTTCATTCAGTTTGTAATATAAGACAATGTAAAGCAGCAAATCCTTAAATTTCAAAAACTGGAACCACTGAGTATTACTTGATTATCAAAAAAAGTTGTCTTCATTTGCTGTTGGTCGACTCATTTATTAATTGATTCATAGTTACAGCTCTAGTTGACTCTTCTGTAGAAAACATGTGACTAGATGATTCAAATGTTCCAAACAGTGTGTGTGTGTGTGTGTGGGGGGGGGGGGACGGGGGTCTTGCTTGTAGGAGGTAACCATTGATGTAGGAATGTTAGGGAAACACTGGTACAATACATTATAGGTTATGAATAGTCATTTCCAACACAACACAATTCACTACACAATGGTCTCCTGTAAACTGGGACACTGGGGTTTAAACTATAAAGGGGAGTGTTGCTCTCCAACAATAATCAAGCCAAGGCACACACACACACATAAACACAGACATATATACACACTATAAAGTATGAGATGAGTGGTTTTGCTTAAACCCATGGTGTCCCACTCAGGACACAAAGAAAGTGATTGTTAAGACACCAAACAGCTCTGAATACTACTTCTCGCTCTGCTGCCCTTTCACTCAATCTGAACTGATACTCACAACATGAGCTCAGAGGCACCGGGTCATAAGACCGGGAGAACCATGCTTTTACATTCCTGCTGCAACCACACTGAGGGCAGACACACACACACCACAAACCCTAACAGCGATCCCACACCACACGTAGGGAGGAAAAAGGAAAATCCAAGGACAATGAACAAGTCAAAGAAATATGAGAGATGGACTTCTCGCATAGAGATCCTATGCAAGCTATTACATTACAATAACAGTGGCTGCCAAAGATAACAAACATGCAGGTTTTTCCATTGCCTCCCATAGCTGATGGCGTAAGATATCCAGTTGGAATTTTGGCTCAGGTTTTCCATTTAACCATCTATCCCGACATTTTCCAGAGAGCTAGAAGGAAAAAATGCACTATGAATTCAAACTGGAATTCTCAGAAACAAAAAAAGGACCCTACCAGGCACGGGGGCCCAGAGAGCCTTCAACTAGCAGAGATCCTTCGCTGTTCAATTATGTCTCGCGAAAGTGAGAAACCCATCTTCTCCGTGAGGCTGCGGCCCTGGCATGAAGGGTTAACACTCCACATCAGACCTCTCATGTGATTGGGGGTCTGGCTCCAGCTTCTGAAAGAGGGTCTTCCTCTCTTGCCTCACCTCCTGACCAATGACCTTCCCTCACATCGCCAACTCAACTTCCCGTAGAGAAGAGGAAACAGGGCGGCTGCCGCTAGCACTTGGGATGTGGACAGGGAGTTTACAATGGTTTAATTTTTCCATTTTTGCTTCCTGGAAAATCTTGTGGGTCTTGTGTATGTGTGAATAAAATATTTATAGATCAAATATATCTATATCTACATGTGTGGTCTCATGTGTATTTGTTTGTTATGTGCCCTAGCTGAGTAAAATGCAGAGTCAGTGTCCTGGAATAAAAGGCCATGTGCAGGACAGGACGGACCGGGACAGTATCGGCCAGTACGGAACTTAAACTCTGCTGACTCGGTTTTACTGACTAATGGCTTACAGAGAGAACAAACACACTGAGGCCCTCTGACTGCGGTGGTATGTTGACTAGAAAGAACATAAAGCTTAGCAGCATAGATATGCAGGTTTATCTGAAATTCATTTTACAGAAACATTTAGGATTTAGTACAAATCAGTGCACATGCAACGGGGAACACTGTGAATGAAACCAGGCTGCTCGAAATAGAAATAATGGAAAAGCAGTAAAAAAAAAAAAAATGCAAAGCAATCCAGCCACTAGCTTTTTGGTTTGCCAAATCGAAGAATACAATGCAGGTGTGTAGATCACATGACTGATTTCTGTTTACTCTCTTCATAAATAACTGATTATATTGAGGGGTGAGTCCTATCTAAAGCTGGTAGTTAAAGGCTAATCTGCAGGTTGAATGACTATGGTTAGAGAGCTACACTGGGAACCATCCCGCTGAGCAAGGCCTTGAGTGCTCCTCTGACATGGCGTTTTCTCCTCCACTTTAAAATCGGTCAATTAACACAACCTGATCCAAGATATCTATATCTATCTACTTCTATGAATAACACACATTCAGTCAACAAACAGCTGAAGGCCAATCCAAATACTTTTGGCCTCCTCAAAAAGGAAAGTGGAAAACTGGCAGAGTCTGACCCCAAAGCAGCCAAGTTCCAAATGTTTGACTGGATCTGGTTCTTGACAGACTTTTTTTGAACTGTCGGTCTGCTCTGGGCTAGGTGCCATTACAACTGATTAATTATGCATTAGGCCTACACTTAAACAGAGCTGTTCAAACAGGCCACGCACCTGCTGTTGTCATACAAACATTATGTTATGTATGATCATGGGAGCTTTCCCCAAAACCAATGAAGGCCACTCAAGCCGGAATTCAAAGAGAGCCACAAGTCCCATGATATCGCAGGCATGCGTCCAACAGTTGGACAAATTATGCTACAATGGTCAAGAGCTTTTGTTTATACACAATCTTATCTGGTTTCCTCTCAAGTCTGTAATAGACTCCAATGGGGTGAATTGTGGCCCATGAGGTCTAACACCCCCCACCTCTTTTGAAATGTTATCTGAAATGCAACACTTCACTTTTCTGAGTTTGGCTGATGCTATTTAGCAGAAATTTGCACTGATGCATGATAACGCAAACACTCCACACAATTGAGGGAAGTGATCTGCAACCTCTGTCATCAATATATTAATGTGTATCTGAAGTCAGAAGACTAGAAAGTTAATTTACCAGCTCAATAGATCATAGGCCATGGGCCTAACTAGGAAAGTGTCAACTTGAGAGTTTGTTAGTCATTTGTTTATTATTTGTCCATCCGTTTGTCTGGCTTTTCCTGTGCAGGGTGACACCACCACACTAGTCACTGAGAAGCGAGGGGATATACCCACATCCTCTACAGGAAGTGACACCATCAGCAATTGGATGTCAGCCATCTGATGTCATCACACAAATCCCCCCCCACAATAGATTGGATTAAGATGTTTTCACCAAACATCGCAACACTGGCTGTGACTCGTACACGGTTTGTGCAGTCTCACCTTACACTCTGCGTTCTCTCTATACTATGTTTGTTTCACTTTTATTTTGTTGTTTTGCATCATTTCCAAATTTCTGCCATTTCATCTTGTACTCATTAGTGAAAGCCCCATCTGTGCAATACTTCATGCGAGTCATCGGAGTTTTTCCATGAGATTTTTTTTACATCAGACTTTGACGTGAGGCTGAACACTAGGCCTAAGTGATTCATAAAACTTTGGGAACCTCCGGATCATCAGCCACGTGGATCAAACTCCATTGAGCTGAATGTCTGAGTGAAACACCTGCTGACTCAATGAAACAACTGTGCCAGAAGATAGACAGTCACACAAAACACCGTTAAACCTTTGTGATAAGATTTCAGCTACACACTGGTAGAGAATTAGGGAGTTGACTTGTCGGCTTCTATTGATGAAGTAACACTTATATGACCAAGGGGTTTGAAACGTATAGCACCTACATCTGAGGGCAGGACAAGGTCATCTCATTGCCTAGCAACACTTACAACTATTTCTCTGTTCGAGGGGCCCGGCTTAGACATTGGGAGAAAAAGATCCGTCACCAGTGGCTCTGCCAGGTGCTTCCAGTAAGAAGCGCCTGGAGAAGGGCAAGGTGCAATGTCAACTGGCAGGATTTGATCCAAAGTGAAAGGACTTCCTTGTCAATGTTGGAAAGCACCTTCCTGCCATTTGCTTTGCCATACACAGAGTGGCACTTCCACACAGCTATTGACACTAAACACCCGGATTTGGGATGATAATGAAAGAGGTGAATCTCTCACACAGTCTGCTGGGAGCATTGTGAAACAGAACACCATGCATTTACCTGTGTGGAGGTACATGTGTGGACACGTAAGGAGGGCATTTAAACCACGGGTGACGAGCTGTTTTGACCTGGCTCTTAACAGACAGCTGTATTTTATACTTCATAACATTGACATGACATTCAGTTCAATCACACATTAATAAATAACTGCAGGGCTCTAACTGCTCAGTGTCTATAATCCTGGTGTATTACATATTTCACATCGTTCAGCGTAAGCTCCTCAATGTGGTCCGGCTTTAACGTTACCTGTTCAGAAACGCGTTGCCAAAGGCGTTGAGTTTGCGGAAGGGCTTCTTGGGGTCGACCACCAGCGCGTTACCCGGTATCACGCCGTCCTGCTCGCCGTGCATCACCGCGATGAACGAGTCCGTTGTCGGCTCAGGGCCAATCCGCATACCGGGGAAGTCCTGCTCCATGAGGTGCCGGATGAAGGTGGTCTTCCCGGTAGAGTACTGACCCACCAGCAGCACCATGGGCTTGTTGTCGAAATCGGCATCCTCGAGCGCAGGGGAGTGGAAGTCGTGGAACCGATACGTGTCCTCCAGAGGGAACAGCTTGGTCCGGTAGAGCCGCCGCAGCCCCTCCGACACGTTCTGAAACAGCTCCGGGTCCTTCTTCAAGTTCTTTCTGAACATGATGACTGATTTCTTCCCTTCGTTGACACAGCCGTGTCCGTCTCCCGTTGGATAATTATCTGGTTAGGTGGTCGGGGAGCTCTCTCTCTCTCTCTCTCTCTCTTTCTTTCTTTCTTTCTATCTCTCTCACCGCTCAAAAGAGTAGCTGCCTGCTGGAATGAAGCGACGGCTGGGCGAGGTCTTGGAAGTTTTTTGTCCCCACCCTCCTCTTTGCTAGCTAGCCAGTCATTCAGGGAGGACCCTATTTCAGCTGACGTTGGCTCGCGTAAGACAGGCAAACTACACTCTACCACAAATGTGTAGCTGTATGAAGCCAAGTGTCGTCTAATACAACAGAACTGTGACCGTACAACCTTGATAACTCCGCTTAGCAGTTGGCTAACTGGCTTAGCAACCGGCTGTCAGTCAGTGAACCCCTGAGAAGATACGCAGATACCGGAAGTACACGTATTTCACAATAAAAGCGTAAACGATGCCCGTTAGTCCAGTGTCCACTAATGTAGGTTTGTGCTCACAACCTTCCACAAGTTATCAGTTGTGTCTTTATTCGCAATATTGCTCACATCCACAGGGTCACGATGATACAGTTTTTGTTTAGTTTAGTTTTTTTACAGTTTGGGAGTTATTGCTAAAGGTTTATAGTCTTTTGTTTTGTGGGTATCAACACAATCAACCACATGAATTAGTAGGAACAGTACTCTGAAATTGAAAAGATAATTATAAATTATAAATAATATTGTATTAATAATAATAATGTTTATTATCATTGTTGTTGTTGTTATTATTATTGAAATAAGAATATCTATTTGAATAGCACAATCCATGCATAAAATGCTGCACAAACAAATTCTTAACATTAAATATGTTGCCATTGTTTCAGTATGACAGCGTTAATATATAATATATCAACACATGTTAAGTTTGTATCTGATATACTATGTCTTGATCTATAGACTTTGGACACTCAAATGAAACCATTAATTCATCCATATCAGTGAAACTTACAGTAGCTTTTTTTTTATTTTTACTTTGAACAAGTAATGTTGGTTTCATATTTGTATCCAGTTTGGGCCATCATTTCAAATGGTTATATCTAATTGCACTCAGATGTAGTCACAATGACATATACATGTATTTTCTGTTCTGTTTCTCAGGCTGTGTGATGTGTTTTTTTCAAATATTTTCAGTTTTATGTTCTTTTTTAATTTAGTGTCCCAAAACAATTTTTAGTCAGACTTTGATCTTATCCTTTGTGTTGCATGCATGAATTGACCTTTTATAACAGCAGTAATTCATTAAAATCTCAACCAAAAAATCTTCTTATCATGTCATTCTTAACACTGAAACTGAAAAGATAGGTATATTCCGGTCTTCTATGCTATTATGTCAATAAAACAGACTTGTATGTTTAAATTGTCAAGTTAAAATGTAATATGTTTTGACAAAAAGAGATACAACACCATAAGTTTTTTTTTCTTTTTTTCTCTTGCTTCTGTATGTAATGGTATACACTTGCTCAGTTATACTTTGGGGTGCCATTATGTCAATATGAAAGCATTTCATGTTTCATTTGGTAGTCATACACACACACACACACACACACACACACACACACACACACACACACACACACACGCTATCCTCTTAATTGTTTTTATATAAACACAGATGCAATATTGTACTACACAAACATACTGTACTCACTGTGTAATATATCAACAGGACTGTGTGTGTGTGTGTGTGTGTGTGTGTGTGTGTGTGTGTGTGTGTGTGTGTGTGTGTGTGTGTGTGTGTGTGTGCGTGCTTGTCTCAGTACAGCCACAATTCAGCATTCAGTGACAATGAAGTTGTGATTGCATAATGCTTTTTATTATTTATAAATTGTTGATGAGGTCAGCATGTAAGTGTCGCTCAGAGCTTGTTCCCTAGTGAACCACAGAGTAAAAACTATAACAAAACTGTGATTTTGCAGAACTGGTTGGCATCTTTCCCATAATCGTTGCTGACAACTTGACATGGATACTGACTTGTTTAATGGTATTCGCCCAGTTTAGCTGACAGACAAAATTCACAATATATACATTATATAAAGATAAAGCGAGGTGTCAATGTCATCTATGTGTTTTCTCTGTACAAACAGAACAATAAAGAAACAGAAAGACATACAGGATTTAAAGGATCAGTTTAATTGTATTGCAAATTGAGCAACCTGTACAGAAATAAGCATACACATTACACATATTGTAAAAACAGCAAAAAGAAGGCATTACTGTACACAAACAATAGTTTTTTGAAATTCTAATGCACATTACAGAGATTCCCGATGACGAGAGGTGTCCCACCACAGATAACAGCAGCTCCACTGGAAGCCAGAGTTGTTCCATATGGAGATGCTGTTACAGCTGGTGAGACCCACAGAAACAGCACAGCTGGCAGCGAGTGCAGACCATGAGAATGCGGTGGTGGAAATAGAGGTTACACCAAGTGTTTGAAAATACTATGAGGTGTGATTGTAAAAAACTTCTCCATGCTCCTCTTGCCTTTAATGTCTGTCTGTCTGTCTGTCTGTCTGTCTGTCTGTCTGTCTGTCTGTCTGTCTGTGTGTGTGTGTGTGTGTGTGTGTGTGTGTGTGTGTGTGTGTGTGTGCCAGCAATGTTTAAAATGTAAGATACACATTTGAACTGTAGCCACCACACTTGAGAGGTGGCTACAGTTCAAATGTGTATCTTTCACGTGTGAAACTTTTACCACACTGGTAAAAGTTTCACACGTGAATAATTCTGCCCTCTTCTGGTTAGGCCTCATTAAATCAAATCATTTTACTGCATTTTTATCTGAGCCCTTGTGGGGTTACACCACCCACACCTAATAAAAGGAATATCATCCACCATAGTCTTACATCTCCTGATCTTGGTTTTTACTACTTCTAAGAAACATGTTGCTCTTATGACACCAATAAAATGCAGGTCATTCACTCAATGAAAGTATGATTTGAGTCAGGAGGGAGACTTTAGACCATTACAATTAATATTTTACACACAGGCATTGATATGGCTTCACACACAAGTAGTAAACATGAGTGTGTATCATTTCCTTTTGTACACTACATCTCCTATAGTTTACCAGTATCTGTCTTAACTTATCCCGACTGACATTGACCCTTAACCCTCTCCTTCACTGAAAAACAGGGCCATAAAGCAATTTAAGAGAAGGAAGAGACCTTCATCCCTGTTGTCACCTTCGACTTTGCCCACTCATCTATGTATATCTATTTTACTAGATAATTCCACTGTGAAAGTTTTAATTGTACATTCAGGAAATCTGTGTTGTGAATCTCAGCACTCACATTAACAATGAATACGTCTGGACAGAGAGTCTGATCTGGTTAGAATTGTGAAAGGAAATCAAGTTTTAGAACATTTTAAACAAAGCTTATGTGATCCAGGGTTGACTCAACACTAAAGACCCTTTTGACAAGTCAGGTTAACTAATCTACAGAGATACCTTTCTATCCTAAACACATTCAAGGTTTCCATTGTAAACAGTTGTTATGGTTAATGTACAGATATAACAAATAGACCCACTATGTTACAGAAATTAAATGTTAAACGTTCTAAAGATTTTAAGAATGTTTGCATGTTTGGCTGGCAACCAATAATTCTATCAGGAAGCATTTGGAATTTAATTCAGTTTTCACTCATTTCATAAATTTCCTCAACAACGATTTTGGATATGTCTTTATAGCCATTTCACCAAAAAAGATGGCAAGACTGTTCGCTGGATGATCTGTGATTTTTTTTACTGATCAAGTACAATGAATGCACTTCCAGTGACAGGTTGCTCAAGTTGCTTGCAGAGTTGATGCACAGTTGATATCTAATCAACACAAAATTACATGATAGTTTGGTGTAAATGCAAATTAGAGCTGTCTTTGTCCCATAATGTGCTCCATCCAGTAACAAATATATGATGAATTTTCAGGTATATAGCCACATTTAAATATACAAAATATACTCACCAAGTCATAACTGCAAATGAGGCTGATTTCAGTCATTCGTTCTGAGAGAGAAGTCAGAAAAGTGGGGAAAAAAGTGTAAGGAAATGCAAACAAAGAAATGGAGAGAAAACAGTTAGTGGGGGAGCTTTTGAAAGATGAGAAAAGACCGATAGAAGCAAGCAGGCGGAGGCAGAAGTCTGTCTCTAAGTAATGGCAGACTCGTCAATGAGGGCTGCTTAAGACTGCGTGGGGGAGAGCAAAAATTAATCATTACACTCACTGTAAATATGTAACAGACTCAACCTTCCCATATAAGTCAGCAAATTGCATTCTGTTTGAACAGCCACAGACAAGAGGATGGGACCAAACCATACAAGATGGAGAGCAGCCAATAAGAGACACCATCAGGCCCTTAAGCACTTCAAATGGGCCTCCTCACCCTAAGGCCTCTTCATTCACTGTTCGCTTCCGGCCTCTGCTCACACATTATCCCAAAACTACATCGATATCTGGTCTACCTCATGTGTAGCAGACGTAATTATCATGAATGAATTGATTAAATAAATAAATGAAGAGAAAATGAATCACATCTGATGCATCCAAGAAGCATACATCAACATTTAGCTTGGCTGCTTTTCTTTCTTTCTAAACAAAGAACATGTTGAGCTTGTTTTACATTGTTGACATAATTTAGACTGAAGTTTCCTCAGAAATCTATAAAACATTTATCCATAGGGGTTTCATTCGAGCCAGCAGGTTAATTGTAACATTCTGGTTGTAAATACTTGTATGTGTTGAATAACGCATGTAGAGACGGTTTCAAGTGCACTGGACTTTGAAGAAGATGATACACATAAAGGCAATAATAATATGTGTCACTTGCTGTCATGAAACAATGTACTTTATCTTCTTTGTAAACTAACATGTCTTTTACAGTAGCCTTCACCAACTAACATAATTAATACATAGGGTAGAAACCTACTCTTTTGACCCATTCTCATCACCAACCCATGTATTGGTGACAGACAACCCAGACAATAAAGTACATTCAACAGGCAATGTAATTGTACTTTTCGACATTATTTCAATTTTATGGTGCTTTAGCTTCTACCCGTTAGAATTAAACTGTACATTTTATAGGTTTGGCTACCCAGCAGCACTTACAGTAATTCAGATCTCAACTATCAAAACTGCTCACACATTCTTCCATTAATAATAATCCAAGAATGTGGAACACATAATAATATTATAACACTGCAAAACAACATTTTGAATTCAGGATTTATGCACTGTTACCTTATGCATCTTTCACCACTAACGAATGAAATAATTCTTAGTACAGCATTTTAGCGGAGTATATCCAATACACTGGTTAAAAATATTAGTGTTCACGAATACTATCTGACAAGTGTCATTATTATAGACTAATGTTTGGTGTCAGATACATTATCATGCGTATACATGTATGAAATAGCCCCAGAGAGCATTTACATTTTATTTCGCTTTTCTCATGCGGTACAGTTTGATCTTTGTGGGCTCCCGTACTGTAGAAGCGCTGTTGACTGATGTGTGAGTAGCTAACTAACGTTGTCTTCATGAATATATTAGCTGATTTTGCCTCTGTAGACAATACAATTACACGTATCTGTGACTTTACGTGTTACTTACAAACAAATATTAATGGCTGAAGTGACGGAGAGCTTGTAAGAGTTCCTGGTCGTTTTTAATCGAGCTATCCAGCGAGGCTTCTCGGCTCGCTCTCGCGATCTGAACGTTAGCCACCTTGATGCTAATTGTAGCACTCAGCAAAACGGCACATTAACGATCGATTCATCAACTTCCATTTCGACACGTTGTTACTCTGTTGCGGTTTGCTTCTCATAAAGAGTAAGTTGCAGGACAAATACAACCGGACTAGCTCGCTAAAGACTTTTATTCAGCTCAATCCTGCGTGAAGGAGCTACATTAACGTCACCATTGTATGTAGAATACAACACTATGTGAACACATTATGAACTTTCCTTGACGTCACAGTACTTGTTTAACGTTACTCCGTCTATCATGGCTTATTATTCCTATCTAATATAACTATTGGTGTGTGTACAATGTGTTTCAGGTCAAGATGGCAGAGCTAACGACACTAGAGAGCCTGCTGGAGATGGGCTTTGATAGAAACAGAGCGTGAGCGACACCAAATATAAAAATACATCCTGATTCATGAACTTCCAAAGAAGTGAAAGTAAAGCTGTGTAACCTGTCTGTCCGTTATCTCGTGTTCGCAGGGAAAAGGCAGTGGCCAACACAGGGAACCAGGGTATAGAACAAGCCATGGACTGGTGAGAGACACACACACACACACACACACTAGTGTTAAAATAACTGGATGGACACGGTCCTCTGTCATCACTGAAAGTCACACAATAGGTCTCTCTTCTAAAACCTAGCTGTGCTACTAATTCCCCCATTATAATTTGACTTTTTGTCATGAACAAAGTAAGCAGCCCTCATCTTTCCTGTGTGATGTGCTTTCCTCAGGTTGATGGAACATGAGAACGACGCAGACATTGATGAGCCCTTTGTGCCGCCTGTGGGGAATGTCCTGGGAGGAGAAGCAGGCAGCCAGTCCACCACAGAACAGCCGTCACTAGCAGACACCGCTGAAGGTCGGGGCAATGGAAGCACGCTAGACGCCACGATAAAAGCCATCTAGGGATGTCCAATATGACAATATTATTTTATTCAAACAATTAGACAAAAACGGACGTATCCTATCCCCATAAACCGTTTATATATTATTGTTCTAAAATATAGACAACAGGATACATATTTATATTCTGATATAATGTGATTTTATTCATATGGCTCACTCTTATAGTTACCGTCTATAAACGAGGTATACACTCCAAATTAGCTTTAGTAAATTAAGTGGGTGTCACTGTTAATTTACACTGAACATGATTTGATATCAGTTGGTTAGTTGCTGAGTATCTTTCCATTTGAGTATTGTTTTTTTTCCAGTTTTTACTTTGTCACCTCCACCAAGGAGATTTAATTGGTCCGTTCACTGTTTGTTTCCCCTTAGTGTTTTGTGGTAGATGTTTTCTTTATCCTCACTGAGGGTTTACAGATTGTGGTGTTAGGTTCACCTTTTATGTCAGCAAGCATTTTTGCTATGAATTTTGGTCAACAGTAAGATATTTCAACACAATACATATCTCTTTCTTATGTGCATTTGTTTTGGCTTCAGGGACAGCAGGTGGAGAAGGCAGCTATGATGGTGATGACACAAGTGCAAGGATGCCAATGTCGGAGGATGAGAAACTTGAGCAAGTTAGAAGGTCAGAGTTCACACTATTGATACAATCCCTCCAGTACTGTATGTCTAACTCAAAGCGTCTTCGTACATAACAAGGTTACTTTACTACACTTAAATAAATATATATATATATATATATATATATGTATATATGTATCTCACTTGAACTAACAAAGGCAAATATCTGTGTCTGTCTTTTTTTCAGGCTAGAGGAGCTGATGCGGGTGAAGCAGGCGGAGAGGCGAGAGCGAGAGCGGGCAGAAGAGTTGGAGCGAGAGAAGCAGCGGAGGAGAGACGGGCAAGAGCTGCAGCATATTCGCCAAAAGCTGCAGGATGATGATATGAAAAAGCTTTCTGATCAGCGCATGAAAGAGAAGATGGAGGACAAAATGGCAAGGTAAGGTATTCATTATAAGAAGGTACAATTATTATATATTTGCCCTGGGTTACTACCCAGGGTTACTACCCAGGGCAAATATATAATAATTATAACAGTACTTTTTATGGACCAAATTGTCATGTCTTATTAGAGATTAAATAATGCACTACCTAAACATCCAAAGATGTTTCCACTCTGCATATTTTCAAAACCGTTACTTGACTTCCCTCTAAAGATAAGAAAGGGAAAGTTAATTACTAAATGCAATGTTATCTCTGCCTCATTCAGTATGAATAAAGAAAAAATAGTGGATGACAGTATCACAATGGAAACTAACAATGGCCACTTCATAAAAAATGAAAAGCAGCTAATTGGTTGAATACCATCCTGCTCCTCCATGAAATGAACAGTGGGTGGAAATAATAGAATCAGGGAAAGTTAAGGAGGGAAACCCACGGCACATAAGAAACTCATAAGCTAAGACCAGGAATGTGACAAATTCACATGCACTCGAACAGACATGTTGCCTTTTTTAAGTCAGCAAACTTTACAACTGTCAAAGTAAGAAAACGATTTACCTTCTTCATTCCTTGTGTTGCTTATCTTTATTCCTGTCAGGCAAAGGGTCAAAGACAAGATCGCACGAGACAGAGAGGAGAGAGCACTAAAGGTAACCCAGTCAATGTTCATCGAGTCATTTGTCCTATTTCAGTTCTCCTTTTTTCCTGTCACTTCCTATTTCTTCCTTTTACCACGCCTATTGGAACCAATAACAAATTATTTAAAAAAATGTCCTTGTTTAGTTTGGCGGGGGACCCCCGAGCACCGCAGCATCGTCTCAACCGGCCCAGCCCAGACCCTCGTCACCCACCAGTCACGGCCCTCCACCCACTAAGAAGGAGTATGATGAGTCCAGGATACAGGTACAGCCTTCAGTCGCAATAGAATGATGAATGCACAGATTTCTCTCTACACCACTGAAGGGCACACATAAACAAATAAATCTCACTGGAAAAGCAATCCATTTAAACACAAAATGGATGATCAGGAACCATAACTAGTTTTGATTTACTTTCAATGTGAGACATTCATTTAATTCCAAATATCTTTTTATTATTTTAATGTTACACATTTCTTTGGCATGAAATGGTCAAATGAAAAGAAGAAAATAACTCCCTTATCCACTGCCCAACTTTTCTCTCCTTCGCCTTCTGCTTCCGTGCTCGTCGGTAAAGATACGTCTGCTGGACGGCTCGACCATCACGGCAGTCTTCAAGGCCCAGGAGCAGCTGGCGGCAGTGCGCGTCTATGTGCAGGTGAATGGCAATACACCTGAGGGTCAAGACTTCACGCTGCTGTCACCCTACCCCCGTCACGTCTACACCGAACTGGACATGGAGAAGCCCCTCAAAGAACTGGGTGAGCGCTGGAACTACATTTGAATATAGAGCACATTCCCTGTAATAGTCATTACTTAACTTAATTATCAGGGTTTGACCTAAAACTGACACTTAAAATGTGTCTGACTTTATTTTGTGACTTTCCTTTCTGCTTTTAGGTTTGGTGCCTTCAGCTGTGCTGGTTGTTGCCAAAAAGTAAGATCAGGAGGATCTGCTCCGTGAGCCTACCTCACCACTTCCACTGCATCAACACAAGAAACACCAGAACCAGATTGAACCGGGAACAGAGCCACCATCTCTTCAGTATCACTCAACAAGTCAGCTAACTGAACTAAAGTAGAGATGTAGCTCGAAGCTGCGTTAAGATTGTTTCTATCTACTCTTAAGAAGTTTACAGCGATAAACTGTTTGGCTATTTCACTGAATAAATGATGCCCTTTGCCATTCTGGGCTTGATATAGATTTTTTGTTTGTGTGCAGTGAGATGGACAGTGACTTTTATTTACTCAAGAACAAAGTGAAGATAGCTGGCTTCTGATGGATACTGCTTCATGGTCTCAACAACACATCTATAAAAAAATATTTAAAACAGAATTGTTTAATTTTAACCTGATCTTTACAAAGCAAAGTACCACACAAGACCTACTTGATGAAAAGGCCTTCAATTTAATCTGCACGATCTTCCTGATTTTGACATTCTACTTTGCCAGTTTTTTTTATAAGTTAAATTATATTGATGACAGTTATGTCTGCATAATCACCAAGAATATACTTAAAATAAAGCTGACTCGGAAAATCATGGTGGACTGAATTTTCATTTTTGTAACCTTCCTTAAATAAGTTTGTCAAATAATAGCATAAGACCAAAACCAACAAATTGAATTGATTCTGTATGCAGCTTATTCAATCAGCCACACAATTGCATTTTCCTTAAATTCCATGAACATGATGCTGTAAATACTCACTAGAGCAGTGGTTCGCAAATGGGGGTATGTGAGATTTCTTTTAAATATATTTAAAATTAGCATCCATTAAAAAATCCTTTTAGTTATTTAATAAATATTAAATAAAACATAAGTAAGTTCATAAACTACATTTTATATATTCTATATTAAATCAGACACTGATGGCACAGCACTGTATTACATCTTTTTTTTCAACCAAAAATGCTTTGCGCTGGTTAGTGGGTACTAGAGCACCACATCTATGGCTTAAACCCATTGTTAGTTTTGTTTTCTGTAAGAACAAGTGGGCTAAAGAGAGACAGATCGTAGTAGTCTTTTCATGTGATTAATTGACAAGACAACTAGAACATCAGCAGCCACATCATCGCCACATACAACTTCAGATAATTGAACAAGGGGGTGATGTTTTGCAGCGGACATATTAACTGAATTCTCATCATAATTAACTTCTTCCAACGTTATGTGACCTGGTTTGTTTCAGGCATTTTATTGAACCATGCAAAACTGGAATAGGCCAACACGCATCTGCAGTACACTGGCTTCGGACAGCCCCCTGGATTTTAAAACAAGTGGATTAAAACTCCATGACATACAAAATAAGACGCAAGATGTAAATTGGCATTTTTCACGTTGACAGTTTGATATGTCACAGTAGGAAAAGTACAGGTCTAAGTAAATGAATAATGGCTGCTTCAGTTTAAGAAGGTCCTGGCGCGGCTTACTGGGACACTTAAATACAACAGAGCTGACATTAGTAACATGAGTTTTACCTGCTATGACAAGTGAAGATGTCTGCTGTTATAAAGGCCTATTGACATATTCAACAAACCGGTTATAGGGGATATCGTCTCACTTTAATGGTCACATTATCAAACTAATGGACAAAATGAATAAATATATACATCTCTTCATCAGCACCTGAAATGTATGTGTATCAGTGGACTGTTGCCAAGGATCCTGGAGGAAGAATTGGGTGCTTGCCCTACTTGGATGTGAATTAGATGGACTTTGCTTTTGGCTGACGGCACCATAAGTGATTCAAGAGCTTTGATATGAAAGGGAACAAGTAGAGCCTGTTCCTTCCTTTGCTTTCAGACTATTGAGATGAAGATTACAGCCTCTTAAACACACTGGCTATGTGGCTTCACATCACAATCATGATTTTGTGAAAATGAGATTCTCCAAAAATTCTCACTGACATGACACGAGCCAATGCACTGATGTTCAGAATACTCTTTCCCAACTTTTTAGAAAACAGTGCTGTAGATACGAGAAGCAAGAGTGCGACGGTATATTTTTCACCCTCATTATGAAAGTACAAGTAAACGGACACATGACACAAACAGTTCTGCTGTGACACTATAAAACACCTTTATATACATTAGAAAAAACAACAAATATCCTACTCTGGAATGGTACAAAATGTCAATCATACATCACCTGTGAAGTTGGATAAACTGGATGAGTTTAAAACAGGAGCGAAGGGCTTGCAAACAAATACAAAAATAGTTCTGATTAAAATGGAGAGACACTGACGCACAGAGAATAGGAGTGGGTTCCTTTCATCGTCTTTCCACTTGTCACTCAAGATTCAACACTGAAATGACACAACATGCTAAAAGAGCTCAAATCCTGACCCTTATTTAATCACATCCAGGACGGTGAGGTAACTCAGAGGAAGGACGGGGAGGAGAGGATGCTGGGATATTATTTTAGCAGGTGGACCGGCAGGACTGGGTGGTTCAGTTTGTCCAGCGGATAGTCATCCTGGGTCAAAACCATTTACTGTGGCTTGTTGGTGTCACAGTCACTTAGCTGGGCGGATAGTAGCCTTGGTTGTAGTTCCAGGTGTTTTGGTATCCGTAGCTCCCGTAGCTCCCGTAGCTGCCGTACTGCGGTTGCTGGAAAACAATCACAAAAAACAATAAGTATTGCCTTATTGTAGAAGTAAAATGCCACACCGGCTGGTAAATCTAGCAACTCACTTGACAGATTAACTACATAATTTCCCCCCAGAGATGATGATGGAGTAGCTAAGAAGTGAGCCATCTCATTTCCTTCTCATCTGTCGATTGGGTACTCGAGAAAATGGCGGCGGTTAAAGACGAACTGTGCTCCCTTTACTATTCATATGCCAGAAAAAGATTTTGTTTGTGCAAATACATAGTATGTCAGATTAAATAATAAAAAAATACCAGGATGCCAGCATTCTTTTCTGGCTATTATGACCATTCTGACCCACAATCCTCTGCACATCAGATATGTGAGCAAGAGGGTCAAAGTTCAACGTGCAATCTAATGACAAAGTAGTATGTCCCAATTGTATGCGAATTGCATGCAACAGTACGTACTTTGTAAGGGAAGCTGCAGTATGTAGTAAAAAGAAAAGGAACGAAAGTGCTCGTGAACATTTTAAATCCTGGAAACAGGAGATTAATCGGGTGCTGTGAGAGGATGTGGGCTAAACTCCAGATTAATTTAAATAAACATTAAACACGACAATGAAGTTTGGTCTTGGTTGTTATTCAAAAGAAGTGTGAGAATTGACATAGGGAATTGTATTTCTGTTCTGGCAAGTGAAAATAAACTAAAACTAAACTAAACTAAATTTTGAACCCTGAAACAGGTAATAAGGTACACAGAACATCTCAAACTGCACCTTAACCCGACTATAGAGTCTGTTTACGTGCAGTTAAAAGCAAGGCAGTTTTATTTATAAAGCACATTTCATACACAAAGATAAGTTTAAGCTGCTGTACAGATACGTTAAAACAATACAAAGTTATAACCACAGTTTAAAAAAAATTAATTAAAAACGCTTAAAAACAATAAGGTTTTCAAGCCTGGTTGAGGCGTTCCCAAGACCGGCAGGCAGTTGGACCAAAAGCCACCTGTTTGTTGAGACTTTGCCATGGGCGCCACAGCAGTTCACTCCCCAGTGATGCAAGAGGTCTCGCAGGGTCAGTCATATATTTAGGCCCAAGTAGAGTTTTATTTATAAATATGTAATAACACTTTAAAATCAATTATTTGGCTCTCTGGCAAACCAGTGCATATTTAAGAACTGGGGTGATTTAGTCTCTCTCTCACACTCACACTCACACACACACACACACACACACACACACACACACACACACACACACACGTCAGTAAAGCCATATTTGTTCATTTACAGATTTCCCTGAATAGTTTTTCATCCACACAATGCGTTATAAACTCAATCTTACCTGGTACCAGCTGCCGTATCCCCCGTAGTTGGCCTGTGAGCTGGCGTCGGCGGCCATCACAGGAGGAGGGGGTGTCGTGATGGGGACATGCGGTATGGTAGGTGGGTCTTGTGCAGACACGGCAACGGCTGAGCCGTCGTCACTTTTGCTCAGCTTCTCCGAGTCCTCATCCCTAAAAAAATGTATCTAATTATTACTAATGATCTCAATGCAGATCTTATTTACGCAGCAAAAAAAAATAAAAAATCTTATTTGCAGACTTCTAATCGTATTTGTCTTGAAACGATTCTCCCAGTTGGGTGAGATGAATCATCAATAAGGCCGATGACACGAATATCAATAAGTTGACACTTGAATCTAGACAATTTGTGAAATAAGTGGTTGTGTATTGGAAAACCCTGATTTTCCACTCCTGGTCTATTTCATTTTGCTTGTTTTAAGAAGATTGATTCTAGGACTCAATAATAAACAAAAAGTCTTGTTACGATAGAGAAAGAAAAGTTGCTCTTTGAAATAAAAGCATGCATAAAAGCATGCATAATGTTCAATGGTTAATATTGAAGTTACAAAGCTAACTTTATAATGATACATTAAAATCTGACGCATGAGCTGCAACCATGTCATTTTTTAAACGTTATGGCTGAAACCAGTCCAACATGAAACAGGGACAAACTAAATACTATTTATGACACTCACACAATGTGATATTTTATGTTCAACATGACCAGCCGCAACTGCGAGAAAAATGTTTTGAATGTGATTGAATTTACCCGTTCTCTGCTCCCCTCTTCGTTCCACCGAGCTCCTTCAGCAGCTTCTGGTGCTCCTCATAGACAGACAGCACACTGCAGAGGACACACAGACAATGAAGAACTACATTCAGGACCAAGACCATGAATAGTTTGTTCATCAGGGTTTACAGAAGACTTGTGGCGAACTCTGACCTCTGGATAGAGTTGCTGTAGTCCTCCGCAAACTGCAGGCGTCTCTGGGAGAAGAGGATCTTGGTGTGTGGGGCGAGGGGAGCTGCCAGGGCTCGCGTCACACACTCCTGAACCGCCTCCGCTGAGGGGTCCCCCGACACCTCCAGCTCCAACAGGTTCAGGTGCAGCTTATCGTTATCCTGAGGGGGGACACGGAGACTTATCAGAAGATGTTTAGAGAAGATTGACCAAAAGCCTGTGTTATTGGTTGAAATATGTGTGGGTGGTAATTTTCTCACCGGACTTATCTCCAGCGCCTCCTGTAAAACTCTGCGGGCTCTGCTGGGGCTCCTGCTCAGCTTCAGCAGCAGACGAGCCAGCTTAATGGAATAAAAAGCGTGTAACGTGGGCTTTTCTTTGGATTCATCCACCGCCTCACGCAGCAAGGCCTCCGATAGGTCCAGATGGCCCGCTCGCCTCTCTAAAGCTGCCCTGCGAAGACGGACCACCGCCAACCCTGGTAGCGTTTTCTCCAGAGCCTCCAGCACTCGTCGGGCCTCGGTTAAGTCACCTGATGGAAAAGATGCGGGAGGTTTCATGAGTGGTGATAAACAAACTCTGTGTTTGTGAGTAACACAGAAACCTCCATGGGGCACCTTAACCTCATCCGCCCGAGCTCCCGGAGCCCCCCCCCTCCCGATTTTTCGATAATGAGAAAGTGCTTTTTATTTTCACTCAAACGCTCCTAAATCATCAACCACAGGTCCGATTTAATAAATTTAAACGGCTAAAGTACTCTAAACCCTTTTGAGAAGAGAAACGATGGACTACATTTAACAAAAAAGATCGTTATATTTGTATAATTACGTAATAAATGAAAGCTCCTCAATACATCCCTCCTCAATCCCCTAACAACGACAGATTTCGAAAAGAGTACCACGTATGTAACCGTGGAGACTGTGCGCATCTTCCCGTAGTAGTGGGATCACTGTGTGTAAAGTATTGACGTCGTGAGCTGCGAGAAAGCAACGGCTATATTTCATATATTTTTTTCTCCGCGTTTTGAGGTCCTACGGTTTCGTCGTTCCTCAAACGCATCTGAAAGCGCGTCAGATGACACAAGCGGAAGCAGACGGTCATTTCAAGTGGTCGTTCATTATGGTGCGACGAAGATTTATGTAAAAATGTCTCATTTCTTTATTTCTGAACCGAAAAACATGAATTTTGGACTGGAAAGGCTTGAAAACATGTCATTGCTTGTGTTTATTGTGATTATTATTGGATTTTTTTTTTTTTTTTTTTAAAGGCAAGGAGTTGCTGATTCTTTAGAGATTAAGGACAATAGGGGCTGGTATTCATATCAAGGTCATATGAGCTGTAGAACACCTGTAGAAGCCCTCGGGTACCCCTATTGGCGGACCTGCGGGCTGAAGTATTTAAATGTGTTAGAATTATGAAAAGGGTATTAGGGGGCTTAGGGGACCCACATTAAAGACCTTTAGAATGATATATATTCAGTTCATGACAAAGAAGTGAAAATCAAGTCAAGTACAGCTTCTAATCAAGTGAAATAATTAAAAATAACCTTTATGTTTGTCTGTCGCCTTCACACATGTCTTATTACAACACTTACTTTTCAGTTTTACCTTGACTGACATTCACAGAATCTTTCATTGATTACATCACAAAGTATCTTTAAACGAATAGTCCTGCATACCGACAAGGTTAAGACCGACTTAAGGCATTTAACATTTGACAGAAAACTGAATAAAGCTGCGTTTGTACAGTGTGTTCATGTTTTGTCGTACCGTGCCTCTCCTCGAAGGTGGCCCACTGCATGTGGATGTTGGGTTTGAACGCCAGGTGGATCTCACAGGCTCGTTTGAAAATGGCCCGCGCCTCGTCCATATTCTGCGACTCCAGGTACTGATTGTACTGAACGACATATATACGAGAACATGTTATACAGAGATCTCATATATACATACATAGAGAGATAAACACACACACACACACACACACACACACACACACACACACACACACACACACACACACACACACACACACACACACACACACACACACACACACACACACGATCACCAGTGTATGCCCTTTGTGTGTTTTTTCACTGAATACGACTCGCACACAAACACACTTTTCCTCCTCACCCTGATCCAGAACTCCTCGTACAGAGCGCAGGCGATCAGACAACGCTCGAAGAGGATGCGAACCCTGTGGTCGTCATGGGCAACCGCAGCATCCTCCGATTCCCCCTGGGGCTGGGCTGTGACCTCTGACTCGGCTGTGGCTGCCTGCTCTGGATCTAGAAGGAGAAAATGGCGTAAAAACTGAGAACGCTTTCAGATGTTAACACAGATTTGTAGACCTGCTGAGAGAGGTGACAGCTGACCTTGTTGGGGGTGTTGGGGGTGTTGGGGGTCTTGGGGGTCTTGGGGGTCTTGCGGGTCTTGCGGGTCTTGCGGGTCTTGCGGGTCTTGGTTCAGCTGAGCAATCTCCCAGTCCAGGTAGGAGTGCCAGGCCCGCAGCTGGAGGCGATCCAGTGGCTTGACATGGAAGTAAGGACGTTTGATCTACAGGCCAGAGATAAGTAAACCAGCAAGTGATGAAAGTATGTAACCAGTTTAATAAATAAAAATAAAAAAGGGCAACAGCATATTTACCTGAATTCTAAATATTTTGCTGTAAAACTATTTTAAAAGAATATAAATAAAACACATTAATACTATTTGGTCGTGACCATTTTGGGATTCAGTTTTCAGAAAGATTCAATATTGAACCTCAATACATTTTTGAAACCCACTCAAATGTTAAAATTGAAAGGTGGCATTAACTTTAATTTGATATGTTTTGAATTTCGACAGCGTTCTAGTACAAATGACTGTTTTCAGCATGTATAACACTGTATCAAACATTGGAATTTGGCATCTTTTACAAAATGAAAAAGGCTTTTGTAGAAGAAAAAAAAAGTGTTGTTACTCCTCAAAGTAAGGTATCAATAAATTACGGTTTGTCTACCAGTACTAAAACTCATAAGCAGCAAACGTATTAAATGTGTTAATAAGTGTCTGGAAAATATGTTTGTTGTCAAGCCTTGGTTTTGATTTTCAAAAAAGTAGTGAGGGAGGAAAATCACAAAAAGATGGAAGAAGTAATTAATAAACAGAGCGGAGGAGAAAGAGAAAAGAAAAACTCACAGAGTCTTCAAAGTGCCATCTCTTGCGGACTTCTCCCTCGTTGTCCTGGTACACTTTGTCCCTGCGAACCAGCACTTGTTCCCTCATCTTCTGCATCAATTCCTCCTAAACACAGAAAGCAGGGAAATATCAAAGAGTCATCTATTTGACCATGTCTTTAACTTATGTGTCACTATACACATTTGAAACTTTCAAACTGAGTGTGAGTCACATGTTACTCACTGTGTCTGTGCCCTCGGGTGTGGCGGGCTCTTCCTCCCCTGGCGGCCTCTCCGCCTCCTCCTCCTGGGCTTGTTCAGCACGCTCTGCCTTCTGACTCTGACGGCACAACGTCCTCAGCTCCTCATACTCCTCCGAGGAAAGCACATCTTTAGGCTCCTGGCTGTTCAGGTGCTCTTTGAACCTGACGGAGGGCAGGAGGAGAGGAGGCAAAATGAGATTAATAAAAAAATAAAAAAATAAAAAGAGTGAAAGGGGGAGAAAGAGGTGTTCAAGCAAGAGAAAAAAGATCACAATAGTATGTTGATTTATTTAGAATAATAGACAACTGAAAATATTCATTATCTAACAAAATTCCAATAAATTGTGATTGGCGCACACACACACTTGGCTCATGCGTGTGTGTGGTCTTACTTGTCATAGTGGGTGTTATAGAGCTGGGTGGGGACTTTGAGGACTCTGTCCAGGACGGCTGCTGCTTTCTTCATGTTCCCCTGCTCCTTTTCCCACTCGACATAAAGATCCCAAAGCCTGTCTGAGTGGAAGTCCAGACCTGCTGCCACAACCGCATCCTCAAACACACTGAGGGCCGAGGTTTGGAAAATAATTAAAACTACAGCTTTAACAACAGCAGTTATTTTTTGTTTTACTGACGTTTTCTCATAAATGTCTATTTTGTGCACGTCAAACAGCATAAAATACAACAACCAAAGATGAGTCTTTAATCAGAGTACCTGCGAATCCGCGTGGGCGACTCGGGCAGGTTCATGTCCAGTGTTCCCAGCAGCAGATTGATGTAGTGGATCCACAAATCTACACTCAGAGGGATTGCCTGGAGACCACGAGTACACACCTGACACAGCCCACCACAACATTGAAACCAGTGAAAAACACTTAAAAGTATACATAAACGTTAAAGTATTCATAATGGTGAGGGCAAGAATGAGCGCAGAATTGTAAACCGTCTCTTCAGTTTTACCTCCTCTGCTTTGTTGTTGTACCCAGCACGGCGCTCCAGATCAGCAAATTTCTTCCAGTAGCCGTAGCAGAGCGGATAACGAGTGAGGAAAGCCTCCAGCGCTCTGCGTGACGCCGTGATGTGACTCTGGACACATGAGAGAAAATGTAAATCCAAATGTCACTTGGAGCTACTGCAAGCCTCCAGACCAAACATGCTTTGTGGCCTCATTGGGAGACGGGAGGTCAATATTTTAAACTTATCTTTACTGAGGGAGAATATGATAGTTCCCCAATTTTTTTTTATCTGAACCCTGTTGATTCTCCTCCGACTCTCACGTCAAAACAATAAACACACACCTCTTGCTCGCAGTACTGTAGCAGGTCAGTCCAGCTGGTGAAGTCTTGAGGAGTGTCGTGGGCGGCCTTCCACAGGCGCTCAAAGTCTGCGGGAAATTCTCCCTCCTCATCTTCTGCAGGTGGGGCCATTGAGAAGGTAACAGGATCGGGGCCTACAGGGGCCTCAAGGGCCACGGCGGGACTGCCGTTCTCTTCTGACATCTCTGCCATTGCAGCCGGAGGTGATGCAGCAACCTCAGAGGCCTCCATGGCTGAAGAGCGGGTGGATCAAAGGGTAATGAGTCAGTAATCTCCATTTACATGATTGAAGGGGATTTAGCAGGTAAACCCCTCTTGTACGCTACAATTGTTTTACCATAACGTTTTTCATGAAGCTATGTTGCTGAATTTGGCCCTTTGGCCACAATCCCTAACTCCCAAAGTCCTGACAAACAGAAACACAACAATATCACAGCCAAGTCTTTTATTATATATATTCTTTTTTTAACCGAGGTGAAAAAAAATCATAATAATAGAAAAATGCAATTAACCTCCATAAGAAAAAAGCACTGGTCAAATAAATGCAATGTGATTCATGAACCTTCCTCTGCTTCCTGGACACCAACAGGTGTTCCAACACAACAAAGTGTTATATTGTTGTTGTCAATTAATAAAAACTATGAGTAAACCAATCAAAACAATTAAGCAGATAGATTACAACTACGGTGCAGAGTAAATGCTTTGATAAAAAACTAAATATACAAATATTATATTGACCAGTCAAACTAGGTATGCAGCTGAACCACCGCCCGCAGCAGGCGAGACAAAAACAGTCAACAAAACAAAAAGGAAATAAGTAATGTTCTGCTTTTATTCTTGAAACACCTGCAGATATCGGTTTCATTCCCCTAAAAGGTTTACCCAGGGGTTTGATCTCTGACTCTGCTACCGGTTGGAGGTTGTGGATATAACGACATAACTAATAATGATATTGACCACAGACCACTTTTTTTTAAGTTAAAGTTGGTGCACGGACCTCTGAGCTGGGTCGTTCTGTGTGTAACGTCATTTGAAATCACGTTAGCCTAGCTTAGCTTGTCATGCTTGACAACAAGCCTCCAGTCGCATCGGACCTTTATTTAAAATACTTGTAGATGAAACCAATGCTCATTAATATCTGTGAAACGAGAAAACGGCGTATTGTACATTCATTAATATTGCTCTAACTACCTGAAGACTCCTCGAGCTCCCCGTTGCCGCTCATCTCCTCACAGCCTTCAGCCGCCATGATGGGAAACGTCTCACTGACGTCATTCACCCGCGACACGACACTGACTAAAATAAATGAACAGCCATAAAATAACCGAAAGAATACCTTGTTATAAGAGTTGTATAATATGTTACAGTTACAGCTCCCTCATGCAGTTTGATGGGGACTGCATTGCTTTATGTTTTCGTACTTTGTAATGTTGGGTATTGTTATTGTACAATACTTTAAACATACAAAAAAGCATAACCCCTTGTTTTTTCACCATGGATGTAGTAATTCATTATATATAAAAAAGATGTATTAAACATTTAAAGTACTTTCTTGTTTATTTGAGATATATATATATATATATATATATATATATATATATATATATATATATTACCAAAAATCAAATATAGATTCCTACTAATTAGTCAACCTGACATGTTACATTTGTAATGCTCTTCAGGTTCTAGATGTTATATGTGTGTATACACTATTTCTGATTCTGATCATAAGGGTTCAAACATAATTTGTCATACAAATAATTGTACAATTGTACTATATGTAATTGTGTATTATCTGTTTCCCTCTTATTCGCAAGCTAAAGGGCAAATATGAAGAAAAAAAGACTTCCCTTCAAAACCTTTTCAGATTTCTGCAATTAAGAAACTATGGGCTCACAGTAACACAGCCAAAGTGTAAAGAGGACCTGGGTTTACAGATGCAAATGAGTCCTGGTAAAATGGCACCTTGTGTGTGTTATAGTCTCTGAAGACTCCATGAATCAATGCAGTCAATGTGCTGGGATCTCATTGTAAAGAAGATCCGCTGCTCTAGTAATCCCAGACACTGCCTGATTAAATTTAAAAAATAATTGACATTCTCCACTAGTCAAAGACTTCACGACATCAACTGGTACCTGAGATTTCACTGACAAATGTCTAAACGTGCACTCCTACTGCACATAGACATTCTTTTTAACTGTCTCTACGATGTGTAACACATGTTTGAAATAGATCCAAACAAATATGAATACAATCCAGTACTTTAAAAAAAAAAGTCATTACGTAACTTGACTTATTCTTTCTATTCTTAATAGTGATTTTTTTGCACATCCCTTTGAAATTATTCTTGCTTAAATCTTTCCATTTGACAGTTACATTGTACATATATATTATATTAAATGTTTTCTGTCCATGTTCTTGTCCATGTACCAATACATACAATGTAATTCCTTGAATGTGAGAATCTACTTCGCTCTGAAATTACAGAAATGTTTTAGGCAAGAAAAAAAAACAAGAAAGTGACTTCTTTTACATTTGGTCAACTTTATTTTTACTTGGTCTATCTTTTAGTACATCTGACAACTTTGAGTTTATTCCTTCACTTACATTTCCACCAATTCAAGCCATCACCAACAAAATTGCAGCAACATTAATGATCATAAAACAATCAAGACAAATTCATAACAAAACCCCTAAAAGGTCCAATGATTTGGTAATCCAGGGTCTCCAGAGAATCATTTGAATATTTATGAGTGCTCTGTGTGCATTTAGGATTTATTTGTTGTGTAAATCAAAAGGCTTTGAATGAACATTTGCTAGTGAAACACCTTTAAAGGATTACATTACCATTCATTAAGATCCAAATGACACACTGGAAATCCTGGATGACCCCGACATCTAGAAACATATGAAAATCTAAACAACTTTTATTAAAGTTCTCACTCTTCCTTAAGTGCATTAAAAAGAATCTAGTAAACAAAGCTGGGAAAGAACTCAATAAAATAAAGAAAGCACGTCAACAGGATGATCCGCAAACGTCAGTGGTTCAGTCCCCTGAAGTGATTCCCAACAGCTGAAAATCTCTGTGCAGCAGTTTAACAACCCAATCACTTCCATGTTAAAACGATGATAATCAATCATTTCCATGCACACAAATTCATCATTGACGGCCTCCGGGAGAGTTTTGACAAGAATTTACTGGCCAGAATTAGTGAGAAAGATGATTATTTCTTCCCATTTTACAGCAGGATGAAAGTTAAGTGTAGAGCCACACAGCTGATTGTTGGCAAGCCCTCCAAAATATTTGAAATGTGGCACAAGTACAGAAGGTGGAGTTCTGAGCTGATTGAAATGCTTGGCTCAAGAGTATTTAAAGATTATCAAGTCAGAAACAGAGAAAGGGAATCACCAGCAGGTGGAGCATGTGCACCTTCATTTAAATAGAAAACAATCCCTCACAGTGATCTTTCTTCTGAGGCAGTAATGATGGACAACAAATTGGACCATTAAAAAAAAAAAGTGGGCCTGAATGTTTTCTTTCTTTACCCAGAAGTTTCATTACAATGACATAATATTTCTCAATTGTTATCTATTTGTAAATGTGACAAACATAATTATCTATCTAGTAGTAATCTCCTTTGTTGTTAGGTATTACAGTGTGACTGAACACAAGAGGGACATGGCAGCGACGTTACGTGGCTCAGTTCGACAGACAGGTCTATGTGTGTGTGTGTACGTGTGTGTGTGTATTAAAACTGTGTATTGAATGTGTTGTGCGTTTATGTCCTTTATTTTCCATGACGGTTATCCTGTTGTCTTGCTGTGGTTAGTCTTGTTCATCGGCACCTTGCGTCTCCTCTCATATTTAATCCATTTCAGTCAGTTTCTCCTCTTGCACCTCCTCTCCTGTCTCCATGGTTACTGAAGCATCACATTCCAGTCTAACCCTGCGTTCATGCCGGGCTTACGAAGCGTCAACACCGACATGGAGGCATCAAAGTCAAACTCCAGCTGGCTCTCCTGACCATCTGCAAAACACAAAGAGACGGGGTGAGAGAGAGACGGGGTGAGAGAGAAACGGGTACGCGAATCTCATCATGGTCTCACGTGAGTTTTGGCTGTAGTTGTTAAACGACTAAATATAAATGAGACCCGAGAAGCCAATAGGATATTCCTGAAATATCAATTGTAAAAGTTGTATAAAATTTTCAATCACCTATATTAACACATCTTCACCTGGCACTCAAAAACAAAAACATTCTACTTTAGTTATTAGAGAAAGTTACAAACTCTTGCATTGCAATTAAAAGGTTAGTAGGAGGATTGTTCCTCTTTACTGGACTGCGTTTTTAAATTGTCAAATTATTTAAATGATTAAAATGCTGTTGAACAGATTCCTTTAGTCAGCACACAGTCTAGAACTTTAAATGAAAAACACATGTGAGCATTGACTTGTGAGTGAAATCCTGTAAATTGCACTCACCAGCAGTCTTAAGGGTAACCTTGCTGGGCTTACTGGCTCCCAGTATGACAATGCGTTCAATCCAGGAGCGGGTGGAAAACTGGGCATCTGGAGCCAGGTTCCTGTGAACCGAGCAGAGACATGGACTTAATATCCGTACAACAATTATTACGTAAACCTGATGAAACAAATCATAAATGTTTTACAGTGTTATATCTGTATCAAAGATCTGATCTGTATTAAAATATCTAACAGTCATTTTTGCTTAAAAAGAAGCAGGAGAATACTGATCACTCACACAGAAGAGAGCATGTTCTTGGCAAAGAAGAGCTTTCTGTGAATGAACTCCTTCTTTTCATAGTTGAAGGTGTGGCCATCATCTATGTAGAGTTCACCCTCTGCAGTTCTCTGTCAAAGAAACGGTCAAAACACCAAGTAGGTCAATGCAACGTGTCAAAATAGCAGCGGATGAAGATTTATTTACAACTAGATCCATTGTTTTATAGAGCAATCACTGAAATGGAAACTCTTGGCTCAAACCACTGCCTCCAACACCACATCACTGGCAAGACAGAATAATGATGTTTACATAAGATGAAAATGACAAAACTCCATGTATAAACAGAAATATTTCTAAACCGATGGGCTTCTGACTTATTTTAGATTACCAAACTGATATGTCGCTGTACTGAATTGTGAATTTGGACTAACATGCGTTTCTTGAAAGGTATTTGTATTTATATATTTTCTCTCTACCACTTTTGTCTTGGAGCTGTCTTCAGGGTGTGAACGTTTGAGTTACCTGGTGGTTAAGAGCCACATATAAAGTGTAGGGATCGTCCATCATGCAGGAGGAGGACCTGCGAACTCGACTCTTCCGGGGAATAATGGAGCCGCCGCGTTGGAACACGGGGATCTGAAACGAAGACAGAAAGCTCCATATTAACACTCAGGGCTATGATGAAAATACTAACCATTAAAAAGGATGTGGACAGAACTTACAGAACTCATGGTGACAGGGATGTAAAGGCTCTGGGCCCCGTTGTGCTTTTGGAAGGTGTGGACGTCAAACCAAACCTGAGGAAGATAAGTTAAGACGAGGTTTCTTCATCACCAACGACACCTGAATCAGCAGTCATGTCCTATAAAAAGACCTTTTCTTGACAGAACCATTACATTGTAACACTGAGCCTCCGCCTGAACACAACAGAAAGATACAGTAATTGTAATATGGGTTAAAGCTTCCATGTTTCTTCTCTTACCTCATCTTTGCCTGGTAGGTAGGCGGTGACTCCCCTCGCTCCTTCCTCAGTGACTGGGTGCGCCAACAGATCTCTCCCTGCAGAGTTAAGTAGCGTCAGTGAATCTGATAATCGCTTTAAACCACGTCTGTCTTGCTGTCACAATTGATTTTAGTTTTCAACCTAGTTTGTCTTCTTGTACCTCAGCTGTTCCCCGGCTACAGAACTGTTATTCATGTGCAGATTTGGACAACTGCAGAGATTCCATAATGAAATCGCTAAATAATTGGAGGCACTTTGACCTTCAGACACATTTTTTAAGTGTCGTCTTGCGTCGTCTTACCGATCAAGAACTCGTCATCCAGAGCGAACGTAGCAGGATCCTGAGGATACTCCACCCACAGTGGTCTGAAAGAGAGATTGAAAATATTTTCATCTGCATCAAAACAAATTACTGAAATCTGCCATCAATTCAAACCAACAACATTAAGTATTTCTGTGCATTGGGATATTATATATAATAAGTCAGATTAGGGAACATATATAGTTTGAATTTCCATTCCTTTAAACGATTGGTGCTGATTTTATACAGGAAAGATGAAACAACCAATGTTCCCTGCCCTCACCTCATGATGGGCTGTCCCGTGCGGTGTGCGTGGTAGAACTGCTGGTACCAGTAGGGCAGCAGGGTGTAGCGCTGGCGTACCGCTTCACGGATCAGTGCTGTGTTTTCCGGACCAAACAGCCAGGGCTCTCGGCGGGGGGTGTCCAGGTGGGCGTGGGCCCTAAAGAACGGCTGGTACGCTCCCGTCTGGTACCAACGCACCAGCAGCTCGGAGCTCGGAGACTTGAAGAAACCACCAACGTCAGCTGTGAGACAGATGGGGTCAGTATTAGTGTCAGAGGGTGACATAAATAAAAAAAGCAACCTCAATCTTCTAGTTTTAGAGCCAATGGTTGGAACCAGAGGGGAATTTGTTTCTTTCTTGTACTAAATCAACTTTATTTAATGCAGGTGCATTGACATAACACACCTGATCTGATCATGAGCTTCACACATACAGCCAGCACAACTGCTTTATATATCTGCAGCTAGATTACCCAGGGAACTGGTACGATCACTATGGTAATAACTCATGCAAGTTTATTAGTGCACGTTTCAATGACATTAACATGAATGTTAAGTCAAATTATTTTCAGAATACTGATTAAACGCATTTCTTTTTTAGGCATCACAATCCTGACCTTCTATAGTCATGAGACTCTGGCAGCTAATGTCGGTTCTGGTTATTTAATTATAACATCCTAAATACACATCTCTGCAGAGCACTATTTTCCATTTCACAGTTTATTGATTTTATGGGTATATTTAATAAAATGTTCTGAAACATAATGAGGACATGTCCATATTCTAGACTAGTACCTACTGGTGTATACGAAGATTTAACAATGAGGAAATACACATTGTATTAATTGTGTTTTTAAATCTTTTTACATATACGTAAAATACACTGGCTTTAAAAGCCAACCAAAAAAATTTGCAGAAGTTCTGAATATTTTTTGGGGTGATATTTTGTTTAAATCAAGGTCAGTTAATGGCGACTAAAGGGACAAACTCACCGCCGCAGAAAGAGATTCCAACCAGGCCCAGACTCAGACACATGGGGATCGAGATCTTCAGATGTTCCCACTCAGCAGCATTATCTCCCGTCCACACAGCACCTACAGACGCAAACACACTTCAACAGTCAGTCACGCCCCTGTGCCTAAAATAACCTGCCATGAAAGATTTCTAGCAGGAAGAAAGAAAAGTATAATCCATAAATTGCTTACCGTAGCGCTGTGAACCAGCAAAGAAGGCTCTGGTCAGGACAAACGGTCGCTCCACTCCCCCTGACCTCTGGATCAGACCCTGCGCTGTGGCCATTTGCTGCAGGTTGTACACATGATAAATCAGTGCTATTTTTACCCATAACATCTTATTTTTTTATTGTTTGGTGCTTTCAAAGCCATTTGTGAACTTGACAGTATAATCATGTCGAACAGATTATTTAAAAACCATAATGCACCAGATAACAATCCCACTGCTGGAAAATGGTAGCATAGCATCAAGGGAAAGTACAGAGGTATATCTTCATCTGTCTAAAGTCCCAAGTCTAATCACTTGGGGTCATTTTATTGGACTAAAACATTGACAGTAGTTACATTCATGCATGAATACTCAATCAGACTGAAAACCATGAGGATGAAATGTTCAATCTTTAACATTAAGTTATAGACTGATTGTGTGCACTCACCACATAGAAGCCATACAAGTTGTGCACATCTCGGTGTTCCCAGGCTCCGTGCATCGCGTCCTTGTGCATGGTCACCTCTGGCCCGTTAAAGACAGACGGCTCATTCATGTCGTTCCATGTATACAGGTTCTCCATGGAACCCTGGAGAGAGGACATAGATTGTGGATGCAAGTCTTGAGGCCAGACAAACTATATTAATGGAAAAGTGCTATTATAAATCCATGGACAGAGTCGATGAACCTGTGCACAGAAATTACAAATGAAAAATCCTTTCAGATGCCTAAAAGAGTCACTGGCCAACAGATGAAAAGCGGGGTTATGGTTGGCAGCTCCCAGGTGAGAATATTTTAATGTCACTGGGTTTTGCAGAAAAAGAGCATGTGATATTCTCCGGTTAAATAACAAAAGATTGAATGTTTATCAATGTGCTCGTTTTAAATGATTGCCATTTTTATAACAAACTAGCACACATCAACATCCAACATGCTAAAACTTCAATATCCCACTTGCACACGTAGAAATTAGTGACCCGTTTGACTTTAGCTGAGTAACAGAGAGACAAGTGTCCTTCAGACTCACCTCATACTGATCGTAGGCAAACATGCTGGCCCACCAGTCCCTCATGTCTGCACGAGTGAAGTCTGGATAGCCAGCACTACCTAAAGGACATCATCCGAAGCAGAGAAAGGAATGAGAGAAATAATCTCTGCACACTGAGCAACATGTTACCATCAATGTCAAGGTGTCTCAACTACGAGCTAGTTCATGAAGGATATTTACAAATGCATTGTTAACATTTTCTGGTAAATTATGCAAACTTGTCAGTCTCTTACCAGGCCAGCACCAGCCCTCGTAGTCTCCACCATCTTTGTTCTTGATATAGAAAGCCCGATTTTGGATTTCAGTATGGATCTTGTAGTTGCTGTCTACTTTGATATGAGGGTCCACAATGGCCACCATCTATATAAAAAAAAAAAGTATTGAAAGTATATGCGTCTGTCCTGTCAAGAAGGTGCCTGCAGGTTATTTAACTGAGATTTCAGGTGACATGAGATATAAAGTAGAATAGACACTGGAGAACTTCTGGCAAGAAAACCCACAAAATAGTGGATCTTAATATTGTCTGCTGGGACGTTGGAATATTTCTATAATGTACCTTGCGTTTCTTCTCCACGAGACCCTGCAGCATTTCCTTTGGTGTTGCAAACTTGTGTGGATCCCAGGTGAAGTAGCGCTTGCCATCCGTGTGCTCAATGTCAAGCCAGATGTAGTCATAAGGGATGTCGTGCTCGTCAAAGCCCGCATCCACTGAAGTGACGTCCTCCTGGTCGTTGTAGTTCCAGCGACACTGGTGGTAGCCCACAGCCGCTTCGGGAGGGAAGGACTGGGTGCCTGATGGATGACAGCAGAAGAAGATAAGACATGAGGAGAGGAACTGAGACCGACGAAGTCACTCAAACGCTGATCTTTTATTTGGCTATGCAGATACCCAGACTGGTATCAGGTGGTAAAACATCCAACTTTATCTTGACTTTATCTTTGGTGGATACAGGGAGAAATAAGTTGATTTTACAGTCTTGATGAAAACTGAGCCAATGCCTTTGTTATTAATGTCTGAACTGTCAAAGTTCTTTAGTAACGGTAATTTAGTTTGTGATTAATTAATTTAAGTGAAACAGCTAGCTGTAAATCAACAAATTAATTGCATTATCTTTATTCAAAGAGCCAAAGTTCTGTAATCTGTATATCAAACATAAGTGGTTGATTCAATTGAAAGAAATGTCAAATTGAGTCAACAGATCCTCTAACTTTAGTATTCAGAACATGCATTAAAAGTGACACTTCTGCACCCAACCTAAACTACAGGAAGCACTCTTGAGTCCTGGGAAAACCTGGGAAATATAGCATGCTTCCTACCTGTGAGGGAGGCATACTGAGAGAAGACATCTTTGGGTGTTGGCCCAAGCATGATGAAGACATCAATGATGCCGCTTTCAGAGATCCAACGCACATCTGTCTGTGGAGTCTCGCTAGAGCCTTGAACGTAATCCAACATTTTTCCAAACACGGTCTGGAAAGAGACAAAAGTGAGTGAAGCACTGAGCTTTGGTGCAGTAGACATTCACTACTGACTCAAGTCCCAGGAACTAAGGAAAAAGAAAGAAGGGACATACCTTTCCAGCTGTGTTGGAGCTGATATCCACCCAGGTCTCAGCAGCATTGAGCCAGAAGATGCCTGTGGTTCGCTGGGCGTTGTGGGCCAACATGACAGGGACAGCGCCATAAAGGGCCATAGGGTTGTACAGCTCGTACTGGAACACATCTAAATTATAGAGCCGATATGGATCTCCATTCCTGAAACAGAAAAATACACACTCAGGCTTGATCCAATGCAGAGAAGACCACACTGACCACTGTGCATGTACCAATCAATATCAAAGGAAGCTCAAATTCCATCTTCATTTTGTACACTCACTCGGTTGTTTTGAGCCTGAGGGTGTCTGCGTGTTCTGGGATGCCGTAGACATGCTCAACACCCGGCAACGAAAAGTCTAAACTAATAGCAGATGGACCTGTGAGGCAAGATCAACAGATTTTCAGTTTGATGCGAGTTAACCCTTAATGCAGGTATTATGGCAACAGTAATTCATCTAACTGAATTCACTAATTGAAATGATTACCATTAGGTTTGCTGTCTGAGTGAGATTTAAACGTTTCCTCCCACATCCCGTCTTCTACTTTCTCTTCCTCTTCCTTTGCTTTCTGGCAGGCAAACAGGAAGAACAGTGACATCACTTACAAGAGAAGATACCGCACAGAAATGGTGCACTTAAAATAAAAGAGAGGACGTGTAACAGAAAGGGTATTTTAGTGTGTAGTACCTCTGCCTGGCTTGCCGAATCAGCCTCATCTTTCTTCTCGGCTTCTGGATCCACCTGACTGCTCCATGGCACAAAGTGTGGCGGGAGGGGTGAGAAAGGAGTTACAGAAAAGATAAAGATGTGTCCCTTTGGAAAAGTCATGCTATCTTGGGAGAATATATGGGGCTATATGGGGCTCCATGATAGAAGGAAAATACATACAAAACTGGGAGGTTGGTGAATACTCCCTGACTCCACATTGACAACTAGTAAATAATCTAGAAAGACTTGATTGACTTAACTGTAATGACAAAGGGGACTGAGCAACTCCCTACCTTGTGGCTATTTCAAGCAAGTCATTATGGGACTGGATCTCGAGAGGCTGCTGCTTGTAACAGACACCAGGCTCCTTACAGAACCAACTGGTATCCAGTGGATCCCCAGTATACCATGGTGTAATCAAGGCCATAGCATTACACCGACATTTGGTGGTCACATACAGCTGTGGATGTGCATGATCTGCAGCAGCGCACACGCAAGAGGTAGTGGTGCAAACATTTATTTTGGCCTGCTACGCCATAGTCACATTTCAGCAGAAAAACAAGGCTCTTGCGTTGCACAGTCCGTGTTGCGCCGCAAGAGGTGAGTGAGTGCGGAGTCTGGAGAGAACTCGACTAATAAAGCATTTTAACATTAACAGACTCATGATGGACTAAAAAATTAAAATGTAAATTGATGCAGCTGAACCAGAGATAGTGTTTTTTATGCCACACATTCTTCTTCAACAGGGACCTACATTACCCACAATGCAACTTGACCCCCAAAAGTGCACGCTACCGAAGCAGACTCAAGGGAAATCATGAGGCAATTTATCAGACTCTGGCAAGCCGTTTGCTTTTACATATGCAGTTGTAAAGTAATAAATAGTAAAGTTTCTCTTCATTATTAGTTTCTAAACATAACAGGCAAATGGACTTATTTAAAAGACTCCCAGCTACAATGTGAATGTTAACAGTAGTTAGATCAGTACTGAGGCTCAAACTGTGTTTTTGTACAAAAGCTGAAGGTTCACCAAGGCAACGTTTTCAGTTTGGTCTAAATATGATGAATTGGCATTGTACAGTTTTCACTCTTACATTATTTATTGATTTAGCCTTTGGGGGGAAAGAAAGCAACAAAAAAAAAAAATCAGTGCAGGACAAACAACAATGGTGAAGGTGCCTACAAAAGCTGTCTTTCCGCAATAATGAGTCTATGGTTTCGAGCTCAAAAGAAGCACCATACCAGAAAGAAATGCAGAAAAGGTTTCAAATATTCTGAAAACTTTTAAATAAAACGCAAACTGAAGTATAACCACAAAGAGAGATGTTGCTGTTGGGTTTGGGAACTGGGCGGCCGTACTGGAAAATAAGACACCAACTATCTAGTGGGACTCAAACTACATGTGTGTGAAGACAAAAAAGCTTTACTTTTATGTGCCTTCTAAACTGGTGCACACCTGCTGCCACTATTACATTTCATCTATCGCATTTAGTGCTCACTACGAGCTGAGCAAGCGACACACATTCAGTCATGCAGTTATAATGTTAGAGTTAGATCTGCTGGAGTGACACTACGTAGACAATTCAGTTAAGTGGACACTGATCTGACAAGACAGTAAAAATCACTGGATGGTACAGCAGAGCCTACATCATTCAGATGAATGCGTTTTTTCATTATCGGGATGATTTTTCCCTTGTTTCATGAAATGAGACGAAAAATCTAAATCTTAAATGGCAATTATTTTATCATTAGTTTAAATAATCCTTCAAAAATATGGAGGATGATAACAGGAGGCTTGACTAACCCTTTAATTAAACACTGACATGCACGCACACACTCAGCCACACCCCGCTCTCACGCTCAGTCACATTTATTGGAGGGTAAACACTGCATTTGGTGTGATGGGAGTTCCTAGAATTTTTGTCACTGTTGGCAGCATTAGCACAAGGAACAGAATACAGACTTACAAATCTTAAGGGTCTTTACCTAGAGAATAACCTCTTGATATTATCCCACACGCTAGCCACTGTGCTAGTTACTTTATAGGAGAAACTAGGATGATAGGGAGAAGAGGACAGAACAACGAGTCAGAGACAATACTTAAAAAACAAACCATTTCATGGGAACAAAAATCGAAATCATCCACCGAGTGAGGATGTGGATTAAAAGAGAAGGCTAGCATTTGTAAATGTGAATGCATGCAAGGTTTCTCACGTGTCCTTGCGCATCCTCAGGTGCTCAAAGGCCAGCAGGCCACGCGAGTTCAGAGACATCAGCACATCTCGCCCTTCCATGATGTCCAACCGGAAGGGCCGGGCGCTGACGATGACCCTCTGAGACTCCGACCCCAGTGACAGCACCACCCCGTTCTCGTCCTGGGACAGGAGAGACAGGCTGAGAGAGCGAGAAAGAGAGAGGAGGTGAAGTTAAAGAGAGAATTTGGTTCAGAAAAACAAAAGTGAAGCTGAAAAATTAAAGAATTCTATTACTATCTACTCATGCTCTATCTCAATTCTGCAGGGTTGTCTTATTAAATCCAAGCGAAGCAAAACTTCATAGTTGGAAATTTATTTGAAATGAGACAGAGATAAAGCCAGAAAGCAATTATCTGAAAAGGCTGGCTGTTTTTCATTCTGGAAAAATGTCAGCGTGGGTACTCAGTGGAACGCTGATAGTTTAGTTTCCTTGAAATATTTACAGTTAAATTAAATATTCTGTTACTAATTGTAACCAGACTAATTATTTATTAGGTGTTACTTAATTCAGACATGCCTATGGGCACAGGTATTAATAGCATTAACAATGTCTCTGTTCTATTCAAGTGTCCCAGTAAGTCAGCATGTACAATACCAGGACCCTGAAACTGAAGCAGCTAATTGGAATACAGCCATCAATAATTTTATTATCTACACTTCTGCTTTCTGTGACATGTCAAAATGTCATGACTGAAAAAGTTCTAAATTATCATTATCTTTTTCCATATTGTAATGTCCTGGAAGAGGGATAACGCTTTTTGGCCAGTTTCTGAGCCGAATAGAACACACAAGACAAATTTGTGATTTTAGGCTCACAGAAAAGTGTATATTTTGCTTTTATAGCTTTGATTCAGTAATATCAAAACCTCCAGCCACCCTACAGTCAGTAACACACATGGGAGACTTACGGCTCAGTAGTCGGCTCCCTGATGAGTACGTCTGGGACCTCATAGCGAGGTTTCAGCGGCTTCAGCTCGTTAATCTTCACCCGTGTTATGTTTCCCTGGAGACGGTAGAGCTCAAGCAGCAGACGCACCTGAGACAAATGCAGAAAGAGAGAGGTAGAGGGGTCAGCGGATAAGGAGGAGAATGAGGAGAAGCAAAAGAGGGTGCAGAAGAATTTCATTATCGTCTCATAAACACTACAGCAAACGTGGCAAACGGGTTCAGGCATGGGCCTTTTTTTTTTACATTCCAGTCAGTTGGCCTTATTAGGCATTTGGTTTAAATACCACAAAGAAGGGAAAGTGGTAACTTATGTTTACATAATAACAGGTTTACAATTTTAGTAAACAGTTAAATTCAAAATCGCGGCTCTTGTGATTTAAAGTACAAACAAGACTTGATGTTATGCCGTTAGTGCCTTATCGTTATGGCAGCCATAATTTCGCTCAATGTGAACTGCTTCTGTATGTGTGATTTACCTTATTGTTGTCATTGATGAGCTGCAACGTGAGTCTGGTGTTAGTCAACTCCATGGTCTCCAGCAGGGCTCGATAGGGCGACTCGCCAGGCTTCAAAGCTCGCTGACGCCTTTAAAAAAAAGTAATAACAAGAGTGGACACCGGTGATGAATCAGTAACTGTGTGCTTTTATTGCAACACCAACTATAGGTTAGTAAATGTATTATTTTTGTATTTGCACTCACTTGCAGAAGGCACTCTGGTCACAGGTCTTGAAGTTGCCCTTGTCCACAGCCCACGTCCCACTGAGGGACATCACCAGCCAGAGCACCAAGACAGGCGCCATCCTACAGAGACAACCTAAAGTTTAGATGGTCACTTCTCCAAATAATTTGTTTGAACAATGTCCAAGTATTTACTGAGGAGGACGTGAGTACATATACAGGGGTTACGGTTCAACAGACATACACATACGGACTTTGATCTATCTGTGCTGGTCAAACGTGTCCCCAACTGAAAGGCAGCATCTGAAAAAGTATCAGGCAACGAACCCATTTCCCGTTTCCTCGTCATACTGCAGCTACATACTGTGCATATATTAACATTTTAAACAGCAGCCAAAAATCACATTTTCAATGTTAGAGCCCGAGCCTGCATATAAAAGACGTATTTCCGGGCCTTACATTTCTACCAAAGACGTACGATGTGCTTGAAATGATGCCAGAAGACAGAGTTAGCTAAATTATCGGCTAATGTGGGATGAATCTAGCTAGCATGCGATCGTATTTCTGGAGGAAAAAAAAAGACACCAGAAAACAGACGCAAATTACTAATTGTACCACAATAAAGCGCAGGTCTTTTACAGACGGACTAACGCCTGTTGTCTGACAGCGGCGGTGTCTTTAATTAGAAATATATTGGGATCGTAATAGCGTGCTAACCTTGCTAAGAGGCGAACTGTCAATCCGTTAGCGGTTAATTCAATTGGAGGAGATCTAGACTTTTCTAGAAACGTTATAATTCCCCCTGTCGGCCGTTACACTTTGAAACAGTACGTTTGCTTACATGTCTACTAGGTGTGTATCCACAGAGACAATCTCTGGCATCCGGCGCGCTGATAATATATCAAACGAATAATAAATCCGCGGTGTAAAGGCGGACCTGCTTTGTCTTACCTCTCAGTGAAGGCGGCCATCTTGATTATGCTACCGCTTGACTCCGCCCACTTCAGTCCGCGACAAAGATCGTCAATATGTAACTGAAATATTGACTTTGTTTTCTCTGAACTAATACAGATCATGTGAATTCAATTACACGATTTCAACAAATACCACATGGAGTTTGATTTAACTTAATCGTGGTTATCATGTTTGTATTTGGTTGGTGATAAAAGGAGGATGTAAATTGGGTTCGGGGTTCAAGATAAGAGGGGGCGGTGTTTAGCTACGTGAACTCATCAGGGGACGGACACGTCATCTCTAAGCTCCAGTCACTGAAGTGCACACACGTATCCTGGGTTGATTTCCAACCAATGCATAACGTGTAAGTGGTGGAAACACGTGTACAGGCAAATGCAATCCACCTCAACAGTCATGGAATCAGTCCTAACTTTGTGAATCGTCATATGGTTTCATTTTTTATTTTATTATTACATAAAGCAGTGATTACCAATCTGGTGATCCTCAAGGTAAACGTGAAGGATGACAAAATTTCGTTTACTTTTTTTATTTCCCCTTTTCATCCTTCAATTTTAGAAGAAAAATCAAAATCATTATTTCTTTCATTTACTAAACTATACTCCAATACCTTCGATATGCAGTAACAAACCCCAAAAAGGTTGGCAACTGGCTTAGAGGATTTACACGATGCAAAAAAACTTTGGCATTAAGAGTGATGTTCAATTCAAGACACATTTTAGGACCAAATTATTTATTTTGTAAAGTGGTTTAAACAACAGTTTTGGGGCATATAACAACAGATAGAAGGCATGTTTGTTTCCACAATTCTAGAACATATGCAATCTGAAAATGATACAAAACAATGTAAAAGTGAATTAGCTGAGCATTGTATTTTCCAACCAAAAATCACACATTAAGGCTGTGTTTTGTGAGGAGAAAATTCTGTATTAACATAATATACATGTGTGCCATTTGTTTTGTCCTCTTGTCACAGAAACAACTAGTTAGAAACGTATCAAGTCTAAAAATATGGTACAAAAAGGTAAGCGCACACACGCACACACAAACACACGCAAACACACAAAACTGAAGTACAGTGAAAGCAACTTTGTAGTCCACTCTTGGAGCGATGCAACACAGCATTCTGTCTATTTTACAGTCTATTTATTTATTGTTACCTGCTCTACACACAACCCTTTAGAGCTGGAACCTCCAGCACAGGTGTCCCAATCTATCAATGTTTTTATGCAGGACACTGTGAATTGGTGCCACGTATCTTGCCACGTCACCGTCCCGAGAAAAATCCCTGCAGAACAGCCCCTTCTCTGAGCTGAAGACAAACTTCTGGGGCATGGGTCCATTGCCTCTCACATACTCCCACACAGCCAGGAGCAGCAGCCTCACCTCGAAGGGGGTGAGGTGGGGGAAGGCTTCGTGGACGTTGGCCAGGACAGGGGGCAGGAGCTGGCCCTCTCCCATGCAGGACACCAGGAGGCAGGAGGCCTGGAGGTGCCACGGGTAGTCTGTGGACAACACCTCGCGGGCTGCCTCCCAGTGGGCCAGCAGAGTGGCCAGGAGGCCTCTGAGCACAGCTGAGCAGTAGCAGAGAGCCGGGCGTCCAGCTGCCACCACCTGAAGCAGAGGGAAGAGCACCGGGTGGGCCTCAAAGCAACGTCGAATGTGGATGTCTCGCTCCACCGTGGTGCGGGCATGCTCTTCCGGGGGCCAGGACAGCTCACCATTGGCCACATCTGGACAGACGTTTTCCACCAAGGTAACTGCAATAACCTTGGCTGCCTCGGCGTTGATGGGCAGCGGCTCGTCTGGGTCAGATGGTGGTCGTGAGCTGCTGATCGAGCCGTTGAGACCAGAAGAGCTGCAACACTGGACTACGACAGTCAGCAGAGTCTGGACGTTCTACAGAAGGAGAAAACACAATGAAACATTTAAATTATTTTCTGCTGCAGCACATTAAACACTAAATACACATAACCACATTATCATTTTCAGGTATAGTTAAGATAATAGTCACATGCAGGATGCAATTCTATACATTTATGTATATTTGTAGTGTGTGTAATAATCTGAATTTACTTGGGTGGGCCACCCACATAGCTCTACCTTCACCCAATACTTAATTTCCTGTCAAATGTAGTTTCAACTTCAAAGTGAATGAAAACACAACTGAAATGTGCATTCATGACCCAATTCATAGGGAAAAATCTCTTTCCTAATTTGTATATAGCATCGACTGCTTCACTGTTATCTTATGTCATCCACATTTTGCCACTGTTCACAAATTGTGCAACCCACCTGCATGACGCCCGATGGGTCCGGCAGCTGTGTGTCAGTGCGGACCTTAAGCCCTTTGCCAATCACCCCGGCATGAAACACAGACCACACGCTGCCAGAGAAGTTGACGATGGTACCGAACCGACAGTTGATATCCAGCAACGAGGCTCCGATGTCAGGAGACACAGAAGGGGAAGGCAAAGGGGCACCAGACATGTCTGCGATCTGCCCTCCAAACAATCCAGCGTTGCCTTTATGGAGGGATCCCTCAACCAGCTGCTGAAGTACCGCTTTGAGAGTGAGCGGAGAATACGCTGCCAAACGGGACAGGAGCAGGACTGAACAGTTCACCGCCTCGGCTGCCTGTCCCCCATCTCTCCCCACCTTCCCTCCTTCTACTCTTCTCCGCAGCGCCATAAAGAAATGAGTGACGGCAGCACGTGAGAGCAGGAGCAGGTGTGCTGGAGAGGATGTGCGTGGGAGTGGGCTACAGGAAAGGAGGCGCACCGTAGCATGAGATACAGAAGAGTCACCGTGGAGAAGGAGTGGGCCAAAATCATGGAGGTGTCCTGAGACCGCTGAGCCCACCTGGATGGCCATGGAGGACTGAACACCTGCTGCTCCTCTTCTCTCCTCATCCTGACTCTGGATCGCTGCCGCCAGGTTAAGCAACAGCTGCTTCAGCTGTCGGGGCCCCAGAGTGTGTGTATGGATCTGGGCTACACAGCGAGCTACAGCGGCCGGAATGAGTCCTGCCATGCAGGAGGAGAGTGTGGTGTGCAGCTGCCAGGCCAGAGCCAGCTCCTCTGGGTTGTGGGCCTGGGTGAGTAGCTGGCAGAGAGCCTCGGTGGCAACGCTGGGACCTCCATACACCGACAGAAGACACAGCAACTGGTGCAGCCAGAGGTGACGCTTCCTTTCCAGTCGCAGTGTCTCCGCACAGAGCTCACCTACGTGAGACTGCAGCTCCTCCAAGAAGGGGATGACCCGCTGCGGTTGAGAGGAAGCCGGGTGATGGGAGTTGACTTCGGCTCCATCTGAGCGGTTGAAGACCAGTTTGTGGAGATGCAGTAGCAGCATCTGGAGGAGGCGATCACAGCCTTCTCTGACACCTTCATGAGGGGAGGGTGTAGGCCCAGAGATGATGACCGAGGCCGGGGTTGCTGTGTCTGCCAGAAAACGGAGGACCCGGGACCCTCCTGATGGGCTCTGGCTTATAAGGTGGACAGCCAGACCCAGCATGTTATCCAGTTCCTCTCTGGGGATGCCCTGCAGCAAGGCCTGCAGCTGGAGCAGAACAGGAGGGCGTAGCAGCTCAACCAGCTCCGCAGACACTGCACCAAAGAGGTTGGGGGACATTGCAGCCAGCTGCAGCAGAAATGGTACTGCAGCACGACGAAGTTGAGGAGAACTCTCCCAAGATGTTGAGGATGAAGTTGGAGATAGAGGACTTGACGGGCTCAGGCTTTCCTGAAACATCCTGAGCAGCTCCTTCCTGATGCTGTCTGAGTGGTGCACTGCAAGGTGTCCAAGGATTCCCACTACTGAGCCAATCTTTGGCACTCTGCTGCCTTTATCCCCGACCATCACCATTAGCCCTTGATCCTTAGCGCCATGAGAGCAGAAGTCCTTGAGTCCACATGCCAAGACTCGGCTGATGATAGTACCCGGGAAGGCGGAGCCGATGTGAGCCACCACCCAATCAAAATGCGGGGAGTGCTGAACTGAGGTGTCCAACAGCGCATCCACACACGCGTCAGGGCACCAGGACAGCATGGCGGCCAAACACTGGGAGTAGGCCTCCATGAGGGACCGGGTGGCAGCACAGGACATCCAGAGCTGGAGCAGCTCGTTGAGACTGGATGAGTGGGGGGCCACCCTGCGGCCAGCATGCTTGCTGCTCAGCTGGCCCAACAAGTCCACAGCCCAGGTGGACACCAGAGGGGCCCAGGCTCGGGGGTTGAGACAGATGAACTCAGACAGTACGCCATGAACCTCCTACAGAAAAACAGAAATAACTCACATCATTTTCCAGGGACTTTCCAAACCATTATTTTTTTATATATATTTTTTCTGTTTGAAAAGATTTTTTAGGAAAATATGTGGAGATATATATATATATATTTTTTTTTTTCTTCTTTTTTTTCTTTTTTTTTCTCTTTCTTTCTATGAATGCAGGAAAACATCTAGGCTAGCAAGATTGGGCAGGGTCTGGACCTGTTACAATTTAGTGTTCTAATCTTTACAGACTGCCTACTATTTTCACCCCTTCGTGATTTTCAAGATAGGGTATTAGTTTTATAAGAAGCTGTAATCCTTGAGTCATCACACCTGTATGATGTCCTCCAGGTTGGCGCTGACTGCAGAGCTGGCATCGCTCTCCGTCTCCAGGTTGTGCAGAAAGGCAGAGACATGCTCATCATACACGCCCCTCAGATGCTCCAGCACCGCCCCTCGACAGGCCGGGACGGAGCGCAGCAGGCGCACAGCACAGCGGGCGTGTTCTCGGACACTGAGCTTCCGGCCCTGAACGGTGTCAACGCCATTGATGAAGGACTTGATCTCCTGGGAGCGTTCCTGGGTGCTGGAGGAGAAGAGTGTACAAGATGAAATGGTGGGCAAAGTGGAAGCAAATGATGAGACGAATGAATGGATGAATGAAAAGAGTTGTGTGCTTGTGTGTGAGTAGGGAAGGTTTATCTAGATTTCACATGAAGATCTGTTACTAATTCTAACCAGACAGAGAAAGATATTTCTCCGTCTGAGGGTTAGGGTTAATTATGAATATGAACGATCACATTCATTATCAATTAAGCATTTGAATGGAGCTCTAAATACTTCTTAAAGAAAGTTAAATTAGCATAAAATATATAGTTCTAAAATTATAGTCTATTAATCAATTGGTCTAGCGTTAGTTGATCAATAGAAAATGACTCCTTAATTGATTGATAATTTAAATAATGTATCAATAACAAAAGCACAAGCACATTGTAACCAACTTATCAGAATTTACTGTAACCTGAATATGCTTACGTTCTTGTTGAGGAATTTCCCCACTATTTTCTGACATCTGATACACTAAATGACTGATGTCACGAGTGTAAAATATATACCATTCAAATATTGTATAGAATAAACACATACAAAATTTGCTCTACAAATACTAGCTTTTCTCCAACTGATCCAATTTTAAATAATTTGTGGGTGTTGGTCAGGACAAATATCTGTAAAACAACAATCTGGGGATCTAACAACTTGTCACGTGTTTTTTTTTTTTAAACCATTAATAGAGCACATGAATAATCTATTAAATGAAAAGTACTCAATGTAACGTTCGCCCTGACGTCTTCTTTTGTTGATTCGGGAACTTTCAATATTAGTTGGCTCTAAAGAATACTGTCGGAACATATAAAGGTCCCCCCCACTATTCTTTACCCAGTTTACTTCAGTATAGCATGTACTAAATTGACTTTAGAGGGTACATGTACTTGTTCTGTCAGACCAGCCAATTCCTCTCCACTAACCGTGGACGTTACCACTCACCTCAGGGCAGACTGCGGGCTGTGAGTGTGTGAGCTCTGCATCGCTTTCAGCGGACTCCCGTCCAACACCACAGACATCGTTTGGTCTTTTAACATTAAACCTTTACATCAAGTCCTCCTTGCGGCCGTGGGGCATCGACGGGAGCAACTGTGACAGCTTTTTTGTTGATTTCTCTGTCTAATTTCGGGACAGAAATACATGGAAAGGGCGCTACAAGCCGGATGTTGAGACTTCTTCGTCGTTAAAAAAAGGGAAACGACACTGACAGCTAACGTCACTGGCGACATCTAGTGGTACTGCGTGGATTCATTTATTTATTTAGAATCAGAACCATTTATTGCCACGTATGTTTTCCCGTACAAGGAATTTGTCGTTGCAGGTGGTGCATAACAATAACATAATAAACAATAGGAAACAGTAGGCAATAATGTTAGGCACTGTAGACACTCCAGGGGATAATTTCCAAAAGTTTCTGTTTGAATTTTTTTTTTGGAAAATATGTGGTTGCGCCACTTAACCATTTTTAGCCTGTGAAGTAAAAAAGTACTGTTAAAAACTATTTAAAACAAAAACAACAACTGAGACTTGTTAAAGCACAATGTTCCAGATCCCAAAATATCCATTACATACATTTTAAATTTTCTTTCAAATATTATCTTTTTAGAAGCCTTATTCGTCATTGACATATATATATATATATATATATATATATATATATATATATATATATATATATATATATATATATATATATATAAACTGTAAAGAAAATCCCCAAACTTCACTTTAATCGAAAAAGATTTGTACACTTATGTTTTAAAGAGGCGTTCATTATCAAATGTATGACAATTTTGGAGTATAGAGTAGAATGTTTGACGTTTGCGTGAGGCTTTTATTCTGAAGGAGCTCCAGATAAACAAAGCAACGATCAGCTGAGTTTCTGTTTATTTTGGTGTAGGTCTCTAATAATATACAACGAGCGGAGGACATCGTGTTTCCCGGTAAGTGGACGGACTGGTGGTGAACCATTTAAACAAATGTAACCGTAATGTCAGCCATGGCGGTGTTCTCGTGATGCGCAGTGTTTTGTCACGTTAAAGGCCTTTGGGTTACGTAAACACAGCAATCGATAGCTTTCGGGTACCTTCATGTTGTTGAAACATACAATCTGAACCGAATGACACAGCATGTCTACATTGCAGCAGGTTGACAGTTATTTAAATCATCAGACGCTCTTTATTAGAGCATACGGACACACGGTGCTGGTTAACAATTCACGTTATCTAATAATAAGACAGCAAAAAGGAGAAAGAGCTGGCTCAAATTGTGGCAGCGGCAGCTAGGTGTGGCAGACAATATATTCCATTCCGTGATCAGAACCGCTGGAGCCGATCCCAGCTGACATTGGGCGAAGGCTAGGGTTCACCCTGGACAGTTTATCTGAGGGCACATGTAGAGACAGACAACCAGTCACGCTCACATTCACACCTACAGCCAATTTAGAGTACCCTGTTAACCTGAGCTGGATGTCTTTGGACTGTGGGAGGAAGCTGGAGAACCCGGAGGGAACCCACGCTGCCACGGGGAGAACATGCAAACTCCACAGAAAAATACCGCCCAGACTGGGATATATACCGTGAGGGGAGATTACAGTACGAACTAAAAGGCTCGTTAGAAAGAGCTGCGCATCTCCTGGAATCCAGACGAGAGGAGGCGGCAGCAGCAAGAGGCGTTGGCAAGAAACTGCGGTCAAGTCGGACAGTTTTCCGCTGCCTTCAAAGTATACACAGGAAGTCACAGAAAAAATGACTTCCTGTTAGTTCTGATCTGTTGGCCACTTGTAAGTTACAGATCACATTTGGATTTATTCATGTGTTTATAAATATATATTTATGTAGAAATGTGTGTGTAGCTGCATCCTTTGTTCTTTTTATGTCTGCCTGTGAAATATATTACTACTCGTTTTGATATGTGTTATATAAATAATATTTTGGATTATGAACCACACAAGATATGTTTTTAGATAAAACCTGAGACTAATAGTCAACAATCGAGCATTGAGTATTACAACTACACATACAATAAGAATTTTCTACAACACGTGGTGTTTGCTGTCAGATCTAAGAGCCAATCAGCTCTCTACATACATCAAGGGCAAACATGTCATCAAAGAGATCGTGAACTAGTTTTTTTAAACTTTTCTGTATCTTTTACTCTATGTCTTATGTTGCGTGCTAATATATGGTCATGCTTTTTTCCCCTGCAGGTGCTGAAGGTCAAGGCAGTCAAAATCAGACAAAAGAAACACTGACATGGCCCCGACACTGGTTAGGAAATTATCACTTAATCAGAATATAGACAATTGGACTAAGAGTTTTTTTTCTTTTGCTGTTGTTCTATTATAGCAATTACATGTCATTATGCAACTTGCTTAGCATGTGCGCAAGGTATTACTGTATGTAGCATTTCATTGAATTTATTGAATTTAAACATCTTCAAGTCAAGTAAAAAATAAATAATACAAGTCTCATCTCATCTTTGTTCAACCCAGAGAGTCCAGTTGGGTCAAATGTACTGCAGTTGTTGCCAAAGTCAAATTTGTTTTTGTTTTAATCCAAGTATGATGAGAAACCAGAGGTTGGAGACTTGATTGAGATCTTCCGGCCCACCTATCAGCACTGGGCTGTGTATGTTGGTGATGGCTTCATTGTCCACTTGGCACCATCCTGTGAGTCTCTCTCTCTCTCTCTCTCTCTCTCTCTCTCTCTCTCTCTCACACACACACAGCTGTATTGACTGCTGCTCCCAAGAACTAACCTGTCTCAGAATATCAGATCATATCTTTGGTTAAACTCAAAATTGAAAAACACAAAACATGTTGCAATATTAAGTGCATAAATCCACATAAGTGATGTCTGTTTCTCCTCCTTTCTGTCACTCTTTTCGATATATAGCGGAGGTCCCGGGTTCAAGCGCCAACAGCATGATGTCTGTTCTATCTGAGAAGGCCTTGGTGAAGAAAGAGGAGCTGTGGGACGTGGTGGGAAACGACAAGTGGGAAATCAACAACAGCATGGACGAGAAGTACAAGTCCCGCCCAGCTCACGTCATTGTGAGGGAGGCCTGTGCGAAGGTGGGCGAGGAGCTGCCGTACTGCGTCTTCAGGGGGAACTGTGAGCACTTTGCAAATGAGATGCGCTACGGAAAGGCTGAATCCCGTCAGGTTGGTGGACCCGTGTGGGGTGGGGAAGAGAGTACTCATGTGGATTCCTATAGAGACCGGTTTCTGTATTATCATTATTAAATGATAATATAAAATGGAATGTAAGAGTGACTGGAGTTTTGAATATCGTCACCTTCATAATGTCCCAAGTTCTTTTTTCAGGTTTTTCAGAAAACACCAAAAACTTGACCAAATGTAATAGGAGTGCACAAGCTGCCTCTAGAAACTGCACAACAGGCATACTGTAATACCGGTCAAATTCTGTTATGATTACTAATATTATGTTCGAGTGAGATTTGTTATAGGCTGTTATACTATAGGGGTGGAATCAAGAAAATCATTTTTGTCAAAAAATGACTTAGGCCATTATTTTAGGAAGGTGACGATATGAAGAAGGCTCAGCTCACTAACTAAACTATGTCCGTTTCCCTCTGCAGGTGCGAAAGGCCGGAGAAACTGTCGCAGTGGCCGGCTTGGCTACAGCGTTGGTTCTGGGTATCGCGTATCTGTTTGCTGGCGGCAAAAAAGAAAACAAGAACAAAGAGTGATTTAAGTTCTGGGTCGCCTGTTCAGGGACTTGATGAACGGATCACCAGCCTAACTTGCATTTATTAAGATCATTTCTGTGATAAACCAAAATATTGTATTAATTTCCATCTTGCCTACTTGACCTCCATGTGTCCTCATGCCTTCTTTAGTTTGATTATTAGTACAACACTGGTTGGTTTGAGATCAAAGCCCTGTGTTTTTTCAGGCTTTTTAACATTTTAGCACATATGAGCACATGAACACCATTGAAACTAATTAAACTGCAAAGATGAAATATGTTACATTTTACCTGGAGATTTTGAAGATAAATTCTGATATTTTTTGAAGGATGTGAGAGATGGCTTTGTATTTATACAAACAAAAATGGTCTTTGCTATGAAGGAATAATTTTACCTACTTGAGTTAAACCTATGGACAAGAAGATATTTTACATGATCAAGAGAAGATAATATATAATGATATTGTAGCTGAACTAAAAGAAAAACAATGCACTATAGTGTTCTATGAACTGAGGATCCTGGGCTGAGAGGAAACCAAACTAACACTACAGCAGTTTTCATATGACATTTCTAAGTAAAACCTTTCTAAGTCTTCCTCTGACATTTAATTGTTTGTAATTGTTTTAAATAAATAATAATTTGTGTGATTCTACAGGGTTGTAGTTACTGATGTGGTCCCAGTCAGTTTTAAATGCATTTGATCTTTAACTATTCACTTATTTCCCGAAGTCCCGTTTGCTCATTTTAATCACTACTCATTTTATTAGAAGCAGCCTATTAGTAGCACAGTGTTGTAGAGACAAACCTCATTTATCTCTGAATACAACTCTTTGTTTTCATTTAAACATGTTTACATTACACTTGTCACAGTCCATCCCAGACCCCCGATGCCAATTTTAGCAATTTCACAGAATAATTAGTTTTTTCTAGCTCATTACAGTGTGACTTCGAACCATCTTGCATTGTGGAAAACATAGCAAGAGTGTTTAATATGAATTTTAAAAAGTAACATATGTTTAACTGTTCAGTTACAGTGGTTAGTTAGTTCAATGATTTAAATTGATTATTTAATATTTTATTGTAAAATCAATTAAGTGAATGCACTTTCATAGGCAAGGCATGGAAAAAGAAAGATTTACTTTAATCTTCAATATCAATTTTCTACTTTCCTAATCATTGTAGATTTTGGCAGTTTAAAACTTGTACTACTACTAGATCACGTTTATGTTCCTGTATCGGTCTGTTTTCTTTCTTCTCCTCAACGATTTATTTATTTGCCACCTTGCCTGAAGCCAATAAGAATTGATCTTTGATCATGTTTTGACTACTGTGGTATACCGTTTATCCACACTTTACACACTGGCTCCAGATATGTTAATGTCAGTGAACCATTACCAGCAAATGCACCTGAGATTGATCCAATGTTTCTCAATATTCTGTGCATTATTTACAAAAACATGTTTTATTTTGTACTTTTTCCAATTTACCCAGAATACTCAAAATATGTAATTCTCGTAATTTTGTAGGCCTAATCAATAACAGTACATACAAGATACAGGGTGATTAATTATTTCTTATTTTGGCCCCTGACAGGCTCATATTGTAAAGTTGTATTCAGTGAAACGTTAGACCATTCATTTCCTTAATGGATGATAAAGTGGTGGCATTTGACTGGATTTTGTATATATTTGTTCAGCTTTAATCTGGTACTAAATACAAAATCCAAGAAAAACTGAAGAATACATGATTAGGCTATTAAAGATTAAAGAGTGGACAAAATAATGAAAACATTTGTAAACGGAATGCCATGAACACCTTTCTTAACCTGTGTTGTGGTGTTCATATTTTTGTTATTCAGCCAGTGTTTGTGTATTTTGGGGGTTTTAATTCAATACAATCACACAATTTTATGTTTAAAATACTCCACATATGTTTACTTCTGGTCCTGAGGCTCATCTTCATTTTGGAAATAGCTGAGGTCAGAGCATAGAACCCTGAGATCAGAGCATAGAACCCTGGGATCAGATAACCCAGAGATCAGAGTATAGAACCCTGAGGTCAGAGCATAGAACATTGAGGTCAGAGCATAGAACATTGAGGTCAGCATAGGACATTGAGGTCAGAGCATAGCATTAGTGATGTGTCCTTTCGTGTCGAGGCTTCGATGCGTGTGTCGAGTAATCCAGGTAGAGTTGGGTGAAGCGCGTATCGAGGCTTGTGTCGATGACGTATGTGGTGACGTTCGAAGCCTCGCCAGCCGGCCGTACCACGTGACTGATTCAGAAAATGGTTCATGGGTTTGCCATGTGATTTGAAATATAAGGGGCAGCGAAACTCAATGGATTTCCCCCCTTCCTCTCTGTACTCCGCTTAATCTGTGCCTGTGAAAGGGTATTTTATAAAGCGGGTGAAATAGTCTCAAAAAGCCCAGCACTGTGGAAAAGTTCTTATTTTTATAAAAAATTATAAAATGGACACATCAACATGGACTAGCGGAGCTGAGGCTCGAACCACCAAATCTTTAACTGAAAGATGGGTATGGTAACCACTGACCCACAGTTCGATCACAACCCTCTCTCCAATTTGTTTCCACTTTCAATTTTGACCCTGCCATTATATCATAAAGATAGACACAATATTAATAAGTTAATAATTGATGTATTGGCGTCACAAACATCATTCATTCAATTCAAAGCTTCACACACCAAAGCCAATGGCGTCGTTATGATCACTCTGCCTGTTTTACATTTATTGTCAACTTGATGGCGCAGTAGAGCAAATGAAGCCCCATGAAGCTTCGGCCCATGAGCGAACCAATTGGACGGAAAGCTTCAATGCTTCAGGAAGCGTCATCTCGCCATCACTACATAGAATATTCAGGTCAGAGCATAGAACCTTGAGGTCAGAGCATAGACCCTTGAGGTCAGAGCATAGAACCCTGCGGTCAGAGCATAGAACATTGAGGTCAGAGCATAGAACCCTGAGGTCAGAGTATAGAAACCTGAGGTCAGAGTATAGAACATTGAAGTCAGAGCATAGAACCCTGAGGTCAGAGTATAGAACCTTGAGGTCAGAGCATAGAACCCTGAGGTCAGAGTATAGAACCTTGAGGTCAGAGCATAGAAACCTGAGGTCAGAGAACCCTGAGATCAAAGCATAGAACCCTGAGGTCCGATCATAGATCCAGGAGGTCAGATCATAGAACTCTGAGGTTAGAGCATATAACCTTTAGGGTTGATCTATAACAGAGACCATCCTCCGCTCCTCCATCACCGTCTGGCACGCTGCAGCCACTGCCAAGGACAAGGGCATCATTTGCTCTGCTGAGAGGGTGATTGGCTGCAATCCGCCGTCCCTCCAGGACTTGTTTGCTTCCAGGACTCTGAAGCGGGCAAGAAAGATTGTCGCCAACACCTCTCACCCTGGACATAACCTGTTGGAGTCCCTTCCCTCTGGCAGGAGGCTGCGGTCCATCAGGACCAACACCTCACGCCACACCAACAGCTTCTTCCCGTCGGTAGTCGGGCTCATCAGCAGAGCCCGGGTCCCCCACTGACCGACTCTGTCACCCCTCAGGACTATTTCTTACCAGTCACTCCCCTGCACATACCTTCACACTTCATATTTAAATACACATGACACTTTAACATACACTTACAGAACACTTGTTTACATTACTGTTATGTTTGTCTGAGCACTTTATTTTTTACTTAATTTAATATCTATTGCACTGTTGTTGTTGATTGATGGTCTGTCTAATGTTATGCACCTTCCGCCAAGAAAGATTCCTTGTCTGTGTAATCATACCTGGCGAATAAATGGTTCTGATTCTGAAATAAATGCACACAGAATATAAAAGAATAGATTAGTGTAAATAAAAACAAAAAATCACATTAACATTTGGTAGAAAGATGTTTAACTGTTTAGTTACACTGATTAGTTAAATGATTTAAATCGATTATTTAATGTTTCAATGTACCTATTGCGTGACAAGAAGATAGTCTGTTTCTATGTCTTTACTGCAGACCATAGATTGAATTCTCTAGATTGAATTCTCCAGAATTCTTTATGGCGACATATACCATGTCTAATCTTAAAACGTATCTCTTGTCTTTGGTAATATAGGCAGAGAAAGGTATAATGTATTGCTCTCATTCTGGTAATTGGGTCCTTTTTAGAATTGTTATTAGTATGTCATTGTTTTTTATGTGCAACACTGAAAAGTCTACCTGATTCAAGTCCTCCAAAATCAAGGAATCCAAATACTGTGCCTGCTTGTCAGTCCTGTCTGCAGGTACTCTATGTTCAAATCCTAATAATAATAATAATAATAATACATTGTATTTGTATTGCACTTTATATTTGAGCAATCTCAAAGTGCTACAGAGCAGAATAAAACAAGAGCATTTTTAAGATATATTTAAAAGCAAAGCCCATAAAAGATATTTTAGCGGTAAGCTTTCTTAAAAAGGTGAGTTTTCAGGTCACGTTTAAAAGCCTCTGCAGTCTGTGGGGCCCTCAGATGGCCAGGGAGGGTATTCCACAGCCTCGGAGCTGCAGAAGAAAAGGCCCGATCACCCATAGTGCGGAGCTTGGTTCTGGGGACTTGGAGGGTATTTTTGGTTGCAGAACGGAGGTTAAATGAGGAGGTCTGGGGGGGTGAGTAGTTATTTTAGGTATTGGGGGGCATGTCCGTGAATGCACTGATGAGTGAGGAGGGAGAGCTTATATTCAATTCTGTGTGGGATGGGGAGACAGTGTAGTGATTTCAGAACGGGGGTGATGTGGTCGTATTTGCGGACTCTTAGCAGGATCCTGGCAGCGCTGTTTTGAATACGTTGTAGTCTCTGGATGTTCCTGTTAGAGATTCCGGTGAGGAGAGCATTACAGTAGTCCAGCCTGAACGATACAAAGGCATGGACAAGTTTCTCTGCATCTGTCAGGGTGAGTGTTGGACGGAGTTTGGCGATGTTCCTGAGGTGATAAAAAGCTGTCTTGCAGAGGTGTTTGATGTGGGTGTCAAAAGTGAGATTGGGGTCCATTTTAACACCAAGGTTGGTGACAGATGTGGAGAGAGGGACGTTTTGACCCGAGAAGGTGATACAGGTGATGGTGGAAGAGCGGAGCTGATGTGGTGTGCCAACTAGGATGGCTTCTGTTTTTGAACTGTTTAGCTGAAGAAAATTGAGTTTCATCCACGTCTCTATGTCCTCCAGGCAGGTGGTGAGTGTGGATATAGAGTGGGAATCAGAAGAAGTGGGGGTTGTCCTCATATAGAGATGTGTGTCATCAGCATAGCAGTGGTAGGATACCCCATGCCTGCTGATTATATTACCCAGGGGAAGCAGATAGAGGGTGAAGAGAGTGGGGCCCAGCACTGAGCCCTGGGGGACACCGAAGGTGACGTTGTGGGTGTATGATTTTGCTTTGCCCAGGGTAACGTATTCCGTTCTGTCGGATAGATGAGGTGAACCAGTTATGTATTTTATCAGAGAGTCCAATAGTGTATTTCAGATGGTGAAGGAGGATGTTATGGTCAATTGTATCAAAAGCAGCTGTTAGGTCTAGGAGGATGAGTAAAGATGGGGAACCGATATCTGCTGCCATCATGAATCAAATCCTGGAGTTAAAGAGTTCAAACGAAGACTTTACCCCGTGTGTATCAGATAAAGGCCATTCTTAAAATGAATAAAGATAGGCTACATAATAACTAAAATACATATTTATAAAAAAAAAGATTTGTATTAAAGATATCCTATCCCCAACCCATGAATTAGGATAATAAATAACAGATCTGTTTTTTCGTTATAATAGGCCTAAATGTAAAAGTGCGTACCTTTGTCAGCCCCGGTCGGTCGCTCATAAAACTCGTTAACTGATTTGTAAGCGCAAGGAGCATCATTAGCAAACTGTGATACATATTATTATCCATCTTCATTATTTTCCAAGAAAAAATAACTTGTTTATTTAATATACTGATTAGATAGACCGAAAGATGGTGTTCAGTTGTTCTTCAGCAACATCCGCAAGTTGGTCAACTGATTGTTCTGGTTAGATCTGGTTTATCGACGCGTACTTCTCTTTGATTGTTCTTCCGCCTCAGTTTGTAAATGGTCTTTCACGATATCATTCGGGAATGGAAAAGTGTAATTTGAGCCGCTATAACTTTGACAACATTATGGTTGTAGTGACCCCCATCGCTTATCTGGTTGTTTTTGGTGAAGGTAGAAATCTCAGAGATGGACGTCCTCCTGAAGACAACTAACTGGGGAGAAAGTTGTCGACACATGTATATAACTTATCTTTATTTTTAGAACAACTCACATGCTAAATGATTTGGATTATCAGTGGAAGGTTGCACCCAGTCTGCAGTCAATCTGAACTAAACACAGCTGAGTTCCTTACCTGATCGGAACACCTCACACCAGGACATGAGCTCCAAAAGTGATGGCTGTTGATTGTGTCAATAGAGCGCCTTGCAAGGTACGCAACACCAAACCTAACAATACCATATCCAACACAGACAGGAGATATGGGGTTACACTGAAAGGTTTGATGAAAACACAGAATCTGCTTGCGAGAGGAGATTTTTAGGTGGACATTTTCTGTATAAACTTGAGTTGTTGCAAGTGATCCTACAGAGCAGATCTGTTCTATTAAACAAAAGGCACAAATAAAAGAGCAAAAGGAACTTTTAGAGGAACTCCTTTACCCTGACCACACCAATCATTTTCAAAAACGACTGATGGGTTGATTTTACAGATGATCCCAAAATGTTTTAGTGAGATCTGCAGGATTAAACATGTACCTTCAAAAGATTTAAAATTAAAACTCATTGGATTTTATAAACTCCTCCACCACAGCACTACTAGGACACACAGGAAAAAGCCCTGTAAACATATACATTGATTTCCCCTTGAAACCAGTTCACCAACATCAATTTAACTACTTATTTCCATCATGTGTCTGCAGTGCATGTGACACATTAACAGATCTGAAACCAGTTAAATGTGTCACCTGTCAGGCCAGCATAGAACAGTAAAATGCAGTGTTGAATGTGCAAAGTAAACACAACATATTTGTAATTCTGTGCCATGAAACCTTTTGTTAGGCAATAAAAATACACAAGTGCATGCATGGACTGATTTTAAGTCTTAAATCTGTAAGTGATGGCTGAACTAAAACATTCATATCCACTGTGTGTGTGTGCTGAAAAACCTTCAGTATAATAATAATAATAATGGTTTGATTCTGAAATATTGGTATATATATTTCTCAATAAAAGAAGAAAAAAAAAAAAAAAAAAAAAAGGTAATTTCTTCATGTCATTTTAAGACAAGATGCAGTATTTATATACATTTACTTTACAACTGTAACTTTATATGTTATGTATTTAAAAAAAGAAAAAAAAGAGAGGGACATTTTGTGTGATAACCGGCTGCAGGGAGTGCTGCTTCTGTGCTGCTTTTCCACTTGTCTGTTTGTTTCAGGTCTGCCATCCACAATAATGCATTCATAAAGGACTGGATTGTTGCTTCTTTGCACATCTGTCAGTTCCTAAAACATGGAATCCCAGCGATGACAGTCATCTACTGTACTAACCAACAGTAATATTTTCTTCTGACGGTTCTTTCTGGTCCTTTGTTTGTGGAATATCAAGCCTCCATCTACTGCTCCGGGTCCGGTCCCTGTGGTCCACGTTACTCCCTCTTCAACCCAACCCTCAAATCTGTCTTTGCAGCCCTGTCAGTCCAGCTTGCGTGCGCCCAGTTTAAGAGGACCTTTAGCAGCTTTGCGCTCTGCTCGTTTCACCTCCAGCTCTTTCCTCCTCTCCTCTCGTTTCTTCTTGGAAAGCTCGGCCTTGCTGAGACCTGGTTGACAGTACAGTATATTAGTTAATGGTAATCTAACAAGAATAATTGAGTGTTGGTGTGAATACAGAAGAAGTAAAAAATGGTGCAGTGATGAGACAGATGAAAGTTTCATATTTTTGATAAGGGAGGCAAGTTGAGAGACTTGCCCTGGTTCCCATCCACAGACTCCCAGCTCTCTTCAGCTCCCCAGTCTCCTGTTGCCTCTGCAGTCAAGCCCTCCCCAGTCTGACACGGAGAGAAAATGCACACGTCACTATACTGAAATGCTTGTACTGTCAGGATATTCATCATCTCATCATGATTTCTTGACCTACAACATCTCATGAAGTGAGTACAGTCATATTACCATATTTGAAAAGGAGGAGTCTTACATTTTAAGATGGTTCGCATTCTTGTTAAGAGTTAGGTGGAAAGATAAATGCCACTCTCGTCTGTACACTTAATATAAAGCTAGAGCCAGCAGGTGATTAAATAAGCTTAGCATAAAGACCTGAAACAGGAGGAAACAGCTAGCCTATCTCTGAAAACATTTCAGCATGCAACGCCCTATGAAACCATAACTTGTTTTATTTATACTTTGGTTGTTGAGATTAGAAAAAAGTGATGTAACATGTGAAGTTGTGACCTACAGAGGTGCTGGTGGGTGAATTTGTATTAACCTTTGGACAGTGTATTAGCATTGCCAGTCTTCACAGTAGACTAAGCTAACTGCTGCTGGTTCTAACTTTATATTCATTGTACGGACACAAGCGTAGGGTTAATCTTCTCATCTAAATCTTGGCAAGAAAGTGTATTTTCCAAAAAGTCAAACTATTCCTTTAAAGCAATAGAATAAATAGATCTGCTACCACCAACATTCACAATTACTGTCATTCTGGTTATTCCAAATCCAATCAACACTTCTTTATTCGGTCTCTCTCTCGCTCCTGTGTTTTCAGGCCTGCAAACTCATGAGGGGTGAAAAAGGTGACACCAGCGGGGGAGGGGGTACGCGCAGTGACGGGCGAGTCAGTGCCGAACAGCGCCACTCGTCGAGAGCTGACAAACTATGATCATTATGGGTTTTATTTCTTCTTTTGTCAATACCTAAGTGTACACACACACACACTACTGTGTGTGTGTGTGTGTGTGTGTGTGTGTGTGTGTGTGTGTGTGTGTGTGTGTGTGTGTGTGTGTGTGTGTGTGTGTATATATATATATATAAAAAAAAATGTATTTTGTAGACTTAATACTTACAATATGCAATACTGCTGTACTATACTGAATATTGTTTTGCTACTACTACATTTCACTTCATAATATTACACTTATATGCCATAATATGTATAATGTACCAGCCTTTTTATTTTATTTGACCATATTTTATATTTTATTTTCCGTGTCTCACTCCAATCTCAGCCACGCTGGGCAGCCAGTTGACGCCCCTTCCAAAACCAAAAACTCTTCGGATATATACGATTGACGTGGATTTTCATTTCAAAACGGCGAATTTCGCCGAAAAGGTGACAAGTTTGCAGGTCTGGTTTTTGACTCCCCCCGTCCTCACCGTGGTGGCAGCAGTGCCAGCTGTGTTTCTCTGGGACACGCTGGCGAACAGATCATTCTGATTGGCCCCCTTGGTGGCGGAGTTGCTGCTGTCCCAGTTGTAGTCGCTGGCTAACCGCACTCCTTCGGGCAGGGGGAGCGTTGCATTGGTCAAGGTTGTGTCCGTGTCCTTCTCCCCCCAGTCATTGCCCCAGCCTTCCTCGCCCGCAGAGCTCTGCCCCTGCCCTTCCTTCTCGTTGGACCAGCTGTCATCTGCGTCCCAGCCGGAGCTGCTCCAGTCAGCGCTCTGCTTTTTCCCCGCCATGGAGGATGACGACAGGCCCACCTGGACATGGGAAAGATTTGACGGTTGAGATTGAGACCAATTGACGTAATTCCTTTTTTATCTACATAGAAAACTCCATAAAATCTTACAGTCAGGTGCATCAGTTCACAAACTGTGACAGTGAAAGAACCAAAACACCTGTACACTGACAATCACTTGTTTTCAATTCAGAGCGCTGCAAGGATGACGTATTTTTGTTAAGCTCTGTGGCAAACAAACATTTATGATTCTAACATTTGTTCAGCAAGGTGATCTATGAAGATTGCCTTGCTGAACAAATGTTAGTATCAATATAATTAAACAAGAAGTCAACACCAAAATAGCGTTTGGCAGGTTTGCCGTAACAACGTTTTGTTGTCTCATTTAGCCACTTGTTAGCAACCGCCTTTTTAAAGACACGTTAAAACTCGTTAAAAAAATTCACGAGGAGTATTTAGCGATGTGTTAAATGTCGAAGAAGAAAAACATAATTATTTTGAACTATGAAATGAGGGAATCGGAAGTACAAAAATGCAAATTCACTTCCGGGGTTTAGCACTCACTCCTGCACCACTCTTTATTTTCCCCAATTACACTCTGAGCACCGAAACACTGTTTTCTTTGATTCTTTCACATCCACACACACTATTTCATTGTATAATGGATGAAGATTAAAAAGGGCTCATACTCCTTTGTCACTGGCTTTCTTTTTGGATGATGCCATCCCTGACCAGTCACTATTCCAGTCATCTGGCTCAGTGGGAGCTTTCTCTGGCGCCTATTTGAGACAGATTCAACAATCTATGAGATTGGAAAATTACAATTACAGATAATACAAAAGATAATTTGTTTTCGAGTCAAAATTGGTGATTTACCTCTAAACTTCCCCAGTCCTCCTCTTCATCCCAGTGGTCTCCTATTGGCTCGTCCTTGTTGCCCGTTAATTCTTGAGTCTGTGATTGGTTGGCACGGCTAGAGGCAGCATGGTGAGTCACAGGGGCTTGGGGAGTTTTCTCTTCAGAATCTGCAAAAGAAAGAAAATATATGGCTTCAGGCAGACATATTAAGGACTAAAAGGGGGGTGTCAGATTTGTACACATGAAGGTGTGTTTAACATGTCTTGAGGGGGCATTTAAAATGTGAAAAAGGTTGTATGAAGTCCTTTGTGGCACAAAAATCTGATGAATTGGCTGCCACAGCTCTATAGACTGCTCCTGATCTCCGCTTTAGGTTAGCAGCTCGAGGCTACATCAGCTGTTAACTAAATCTGTGACTGTTTGTGGTCAAGCCGCCAGGTTTTGACAAAGATGAAGTGTGGAATTTAAAAAAAGAAAACCTCTCTGCTGCATCGATTTTGATGTTTTTTTTAAACGCTCCAAATCAAATGTGATAACCCTACCAGGTGCAGGTGCTCCATCTGTGGCACTGGTAGGGCTGGTGGCATTGGCGGGGTCGCTGTCCTCCGCTGCTGCGCTGCCCTCTGCTCCTGGAGTGTTGCGGATCAGCTTAGAAGTTATCGAGGACATGCCAGTCACAGCCCAGCCGGCCCAGCTGGAAGACGCACCTGCAGGCTGAGCACAGGACGCCACATCCTTTTCTGAAGGACAGAAAGTTTCAAGTTTTTACTTTTACAATTTCAATGATATAACTGAAAGAAGAGACTGTTTATTTTGCATCTGATACTTAAGTTTGTTGCAGAAGTGTTTTCTTTTCCCCAGAAAATGTAGCATCGTATGCAAATATGTAGCATGTAGATTGGTTTCCTTGCTGAATGAGACAAAAGTAGAGCGCATACTTTGCAGCACAGCGCAGTGCGTTACATACCTATATCCGCCAGCTTGGTGGGGTCTTCTGACACAGTCTCCAACTTGGAAAGGAAACTCTTGATGGCTTTGAATGCCTGACAGAGAGAGAAAGGCAAGAGAGGCAACATCTTGAGCTGAAATACAGCAGCATGTTCAAGTTGATCTAAGATACTATAACCACTGTAGTTATAGTGACGAGGCATCCTGTGCTCCCTAATTCGGCAATGTGACTGCAACACTTGTTGCTTGGCTCTCTGGAAGACGAAGCAATAGAGATTGCCATCTAAAATATCAATGCAACTCAAAGCTGGCAGATGTGTCTCCTATGACTTTACTGTATTTTTGCCTAGCTCTTGCACACTCTTTGGCACTTGTAATTACCAATTAGCTTGAATTAGTCTTCAAAAATGTCCACAGCAATGATTTTGCAGTCAAAAGCCATAAGAAAAACCATGTAGTCACACATCTCCATTAGTTATGTGTACCTGGTCCCTGACGCCCTTATCGGGGTCAACAGTAACGGCACAGAGGGTAGGGAGGATGCGGGCGGCAATCTCTGTTACGCCGTAGAAGTTGTGTGTAGCGGCGAAGCCCAGTACACCGGCGGAGCGTGAAGCTGGGAAGGGATCTTTAGTTGCTCGTGAAAAGGCAGAAATCAGAACACGTTGTCGAGTCTGTGAAAAGAGAGATGAACAAATGCTTGCATTTTAACAGAATCTTCACTGAACTTTGGTTTAAGTGTTTTTGGCATTGAATGAATTTAGCCCAGCGGTGTGGGGGGAACTCTACCCCTGCGTTGAGGTAGGAGGCGATCTTGCCCAGGCAGACGGTGGTGTTGCACCGGATCGGGCCTTGTTCGTCTCTGGCCTGCAGTCGGGCAAAGTGGCGCATCAACTCCTGGTTCAGGTTGGTCTCATTCAGCTTGGGAGCCATCAGCAACATAGACTAGAGGGTGATACAGAGAAGAGTTATGGCACAGGAGGCTGAATATATAATACGTAATAACATCTTTTGGTGGTTTGTGGTCTTGTTTAAAACATCTACCTTGACAGTCTGTTCTCTGATGGCAGGGTTGGTATCTGTGAAGCCGTGAACAACGTGAGGGAAAATCTGGGAATTGACTGCTGCATCATTCAGATACTGAATGAACTGCTCCATCTGAAACCAATAGACATGGACAAAGACAAGAAACAATGTTAGAGCAAATACATGTTTAAAGCCTTTAACAGGCTTAAAAAAAAAATATATATATATATATATATATATATATATATATATATATATATATATAATTTACTGTCGTTTTTGATATGCCATTCTACTTTAAACTGAATTGTCTTTCCTTGCTGGATGAAATATGGGAAAATTAAATGAAATAAAAACATAACCAAGATGTCCACTGTATTACTGCAGGACATTCTCAGTGGCTAGATGAAAAAGGCCTTACACACCTGCTGCAGCAGTCGTATCCTCATGGCTCTGTCTGTGGAGGAGAACATCTTCACGATAACAGGGATAATCTTCTGTTGGTACTCTTCAGCTGACAGGAACTTCCCCACCTAGCCGACAAACAGAAAGATTTGAGGGAAATAAAAACTAAAAGGAGGATAGAAGAATAACTTCCAAATGACACAGGAAGAATACCAGTAACAATGTCTTAATTTGTCTGGAAAGTTTTACTTTAAAAATGATCAGAGATGCTTGAAGATGCTGGATTATGTAGTCTGATATTCAATAAGGTGTAAAGGTTGAAAGAGTCACCTTGAAGAGCGGTGTGAGGACGACAGCGCCTGCACTGCCAAACTCAAAGGCGGTAAGCAGCTGAGGAAGGACTTTATGTTTGCAAAAGTCTTCAGGGAAGGAGTCCAGATTGTCACTCAGATCCTGGAAGAATTGCTGCTTCTCAGCCGGCTCCTTGATCTGGAGAGAGAAAACGTTTACTCATTGTGACTTTACTGTTGAGGTTTGATTGTAACACTAATACAAACACCACTGTTACACATGTCTTAATGCACGTCTGCGGACCTGTATCTCCTCCAGGAAAAGGTTGCTCTCCACAAAGCTGTTGCTGAGAAATCCCCCGGGGGCTCTACAGTTTTGGAGAAAGCGAGCTGGGTTGGGCCGAGCTCGGGGGTTGGCCCCCACCAGCTCACAGTAATGAGGGACCAGGGTCTTGGGGATCTGAGGGCACAAAGAGGACACACAGGAGAGAACTGAGAGACTGAGAACAAAACTTCTTCACATCATAAACTACAATCCGTTTAGCAGTCACTGAAACGTGAAGCAACTGGTGGTTAAATTTCGTGCTTAGTAAAAACATGTGTGGCTCAGTCCCAGTCTCTGCCAACTCCTCTCAAGTTCAAGTAGAGAATACTTCTGCTTTACATGAGCAAAATATCTGCCCTCTAATGCTAAATAAATATAGAACAGAATCATCTATTTGTGTTTAATTTTCTGTATTTATATATTTTTTTTAAATGTTGAACAAAAGAAGTCTATTCGACCTCACAAAAACACATCTTCAGTACCTATAACTACTACAACAACATCTGTAGAATATCAATATGCCATGGAATGAATGACAATAATGCGGTAATAACACAAAGGAACTGTGGAGGTGTCGTACCTTTCCCAATGAACGAAGGGAGGACGTGCGAGGCAGTGACCCGTTGAACACCTCCCAGATCAGGCAGCCTAGCCGCCACACCTCCCCTGCCCTAAAACAAATATGTATACAGTTAAATTCAAACATTTCCACAAAAAAACTATGTTTAATATTTCAGCAACTTTTGAATCAGGCATCTTAACAGAGTCCTATTATGAAGCTCTTCTTTCTGTCATTCCTATTTCGTCCAAATATTCTTAATGCTGCTCCCCTTTTTTTCCCTGTACAAAATATTATTATTGTTCTGCCCCACTCTTCTCTTACCATTTCTCTCCACTGCTATTGGGAATCTCTGGTGGGTCATATCTCTCCATGTCTGGGTAAACAGCCTTTGGGGTAGGGAGTGAGACCCCACTTGGCTCACCCTGCTCAGGCGCCACATGATCGAGGGCCCCAAGCTTCCACTCCCCAGCTCGATCCACAAAAACAGCCGATACACCCAAGTTGTTATGAAGCAGGTGGCAGTCATTGACCAGGAAACTCAGAGCTTTCTGTGGGAGGAAGGCAAATGGCAGACATGGTGTTTCTCGTTACAGAGAAATGGCTCCCCTGAAAGTATCTAATGGCGCTCTGTGCTATGCTTACCACTATCTGGTGCAGTCCCCAGGAGACCTCCAGTTCCCCAGATCCCCCCTTCTCTGCCTGGGCCTTCAGGTGGACTGCCAACGGTGTGACCTGCTCCGTAACCAGGTACAGGCTCTTCTCTGTCTGTGAAACGACCACAAGTTAAAAAAAAAATATATATAAATATATATATGCACACACACACACACACACACACACACACACACACACACACACACACACACACACACACACACACACACACACACACACACACAATCACTTAGAAGGCTCTGGATTATTGACATAGTATTATCAAATGTGTATTATTAACATGATTAATAATATCATGGTTAACATTAATACCAGTAAAATCACAAGACCCCTATTTCACATAAAGTTTGTTTCATCACCACAGATTACCATTGAAAGGCAGTAAATGTTAATACTGAATTATTACCCAGTACTTACCACTACTAAACTGGAATTAAAAGGAATTTATGGAAGGAATTACACTAAACTAGGAAGTTTGGAAACATCCCAGTTGCTGCTCAAGTTCAGGCAGAGTGTTGAGTGGTGAGCCTCCTCAGAATTATGAATATGCAACAAACACAGAAGGACAATCAACTGTCCCATTTCCCTTGTTGTATGTGATTTTCAATTCATTCTTTTGGCAAGCTATCCAATAGATGCACCAATTTCAGGTGTGTTATTCTATATTAGTTAGTGCATTTTATAGCATAGTTAGTTAGTTTTGTGTTCTCAACAAGATCATAAAATACACTGATAAAAATATGCTTATATTATGAAGTACACTACAACTATTGCACAAATATTAAAAGGCCTACAATGGCATATTCACACTCACCTCTATCTGAACGTAAACATGCAATGAAAAGCAAGATGGTCGAGATGAGACACTAATTATATAACAGATACATGATAAAACAAGGTAACTCACCATTGTTTAAACAAGTCATTAAGCAAGCTGAGTAACATTTGCACTGTGTGCAGAGAAACCCACAGAAACACATACCTCCAATCCATCCACATAAGCCAGGATGTTAGGGTGACGCAGGGTCTTCATACGCTTGAAGGCAGCCTTGGCGAGCTGGGTTTGCTGCTCCGTTCCCTGTGCCAGCTCGTATAGAAACACTGACACTGGCTCGCCATTGGTCTGAGGACACAAATGGGGTAAAATGGTTGATTTGTGATATTAAAAACATTACAATATTTAACGTGTATGGTGTATAGTCACATCAAAAAGAAGAAGAAGAAGAAGAAGAAGAAGAAGAAGAAGAAAAAATCAAGTATCATTATCCCCACATTCTATTTACTAAAATGAACGTGATGAAAACAGGAAGCAGGTGCTTGGTTGTCTTTGGACATGCAGTGGTGATGGGGACACTAACAGTCCAAAGTGAGCTGCTCAGCGACAATCACCTGGACAGTTGGAGATGTGAGCTGCTGACAGCGACGACATCTTTATTAAAGTGATCAAACATGAGCCGGAGAACGGCTCCAACAACTGTAACCAACTCGGCTGAAAGCAGGTGACGTGGCGAGAGAGACGTGTCTGTCGATCACAGTAAACAAAGCTCTTGTGTGTCGTTAGCGAAACTAATGACACGCAAGAGCGAGACGAGAAACGAGCACTGACATTTAATCGGCCGTTAACACGAGAAAGACACGACCAGACCCGACACGTACACACGACAATGTGACGCCGGGCATCGTATCTAGAGACTAAATCAAAGTGGCGAACAGATACTAACGCTAGCTAGCCGGCTAGGTAACGGGCCTCACTCCGCCTCTTACCTTTCGCTTCCCCCGATGCAGAGTCCATATTCCAGACTTCTCTGCGTCTGCTAGAATTTCATAAGCAAAGTCTTTGACAGGATCCCTGGCGAAAAAGGACCACATCTCCTCTTTCCTCCACACCTCATCAAACACAAACGGCGACAGGAGAACTAAACAGACCGCTAGCTCGAGAGCTACAGGAGGCTAGCTGGCGACTAGCACGGAATTAAACTGGGTCCGGGTAAACTTCGTCTCTGCACATTGGTTCCGCAATAGGTTTAACATGAATTACCAATAGGATGGTGACTAAGAACTGCATTAATATAAATCTGAACCTAAATACATTGTTCTAGTAAGTACAATCTGAAATGATATACAATAATTGTGTTGGTGACTTTTTAGATATTATCACTCTTTGGAGCACTATATGCTGTATTTCTGAACAAAAATGTCCACACTTTGGAAGTTCATGTCAGTATTAAAGAAAGACATTTAGACATTACCACAAAGGTCCCCTATTGATTGTCAATAGTTTGTTTTAATTTGATTAACTACATATGTATGTGGCTTATGCAACACAAAAGCACATCATGTCCAGTGTAGCTGTCTTATAGAGGGCGTCCGAGAAATATTTAAATTGCCCTTGATCGACCCATATGGAAATCTATTATACCATTATAGTCAGTCTAGATGGCATGTTAGCAATTATGTCCTCAAGGTGGACTAGGGGAATTGGACAGCAACCAGAGTAAAGAAAAGTGGAGATTTAACAGACATATTTACCATACTGTATAGTAAATATATATATTTTTTTAGACTTACAAATCTTTGGCACATTAAGAAACTGCTATGGAAAGAAATTTATCTTAAGCATTTAAAATTCAATGTTCACATCTTATGCCTTTTACATTTTGTTTTACTTTCTGCTGTAGCTTAAAACAGCCGCTCTGGTGACTCACCAGGGCAACTTTATTTTATACACTAGTCATTGGAGCATAATAAAATGCAAATGTAAGGTGTGTAATTGTCAATTTCAAAAGACATTTTTAATCCCAAATTTGGCAGTGCCTCTTAGCCGTTGATTGACTATTCAATTACAAAAAAGGTATTATGGTTTTGATAAAGTTGACACTTGCCCATATGGGAGTTTTCCTGAACGACTGTGGCTTGCAGTAGTTAGAACAATCAGAGCCGAGCGAACACTGAAACTACTTTGGAGTCACCCACCGGCATCCTGCATGAACAATCCAGTTTCACTTGTAACTAAGCCACATACAAAAAGCATGAGCATCTACAGCAGGCAAGAAATAGTCAAGAGTATTGTAGATACATTTAACATCTTATGCCTTTGAGAAACCTAAATAAGTTTCAAATTAAAAACAGACACAAGTAGCTTGATTTGACAGTTTTATTGATCAATACATTAAAAACAAAATTAGGATAAAATACAACTCACAGAAGTACAAAATATATTTCGAACAAGTTTCAAGTATAACGGGTACGCATAACTGTTGCGACTCTTCACCGCCTTAGGTAACGAACTTCAAAGTTTGTTTGCAGTTATTTTATGTATTAATGTGGAATAAAATACTAGCTCAACACTGGTACTGAGAACTAACCCTTTTTGATGCCAGGTTCCTTTAGATTGTTAGGTTAAGAAATCCATATTAAACTGACATCAATATAACATGAAACAGTCCTTGAATGGCTACATCAGTTTCTCACAGCATACCATTAAAAATAGCAAGACGCCGCAGGGGATTGAACCCTGTCCTGACAAGTCAGGAGTGCCACCACCAGAGTCTTTTGCTTTTTTGTTGTTGCTGTATTAAGGGCAAAAGCAAAACCTGGAGGAACAAAAACAACCGAAGTAGTTTGTTCCTCCAGGAAAAGAAAAACCACTGAACACCTGGCTGCTATATTTTCCTGTCACCACATGGGGATTTCTTTTGGTCACGAGGCTGAAACAAGACAGACACTGATTTCCCCAATCCCCAGCATTCCCCACGACAATGCATTGTTACAAAACTGAATCCACCGCATCATTTTATCCACATTAACAAAAGCCGTGATACCAGCATCCCTGTTGAAACTCAAAGCCGCTTTCCCCTTTGACATTCAGCTGGACTTGCGGGTCCATACGGACAGTGAAGTTTACAGCTGCAATGGAAAAAACACACAATTTAAGCCCCCCCACCCCACCCCCAATCCCACATAAATTCGGTCAATGTGACAATTTATGTCAATACGGTTATCGTTTACCGCAACTGGCGTAGCAGCATTTACCACAGCTATTTTCCCTCAGTGATGCATTTAAGACTGTCTCCTAGAGGCTGGCTGTACCAAGTCATTCCAAGACTCCCTGTCGAGGTTTAGTCGCCTGGCTCAGTATCAAGTTAAGGTGAACGAGAAATCTGAAAAGAAGAGAAGAATGTTGTTTCCCCGACCCCCCGCCCCTCCCAACCAACTGTGCCCAAATACTACTGCAATGTTTGAAAACGACTTCATGAACAAGTATGTTGTGTTACGAATAAAATGTTATGCAGAGCTGATGTGCATGCAACATGTAGAGTTACACATTAAAGCCATGGTATGTTAAAGAGAAATCAGGGGAACCAAAATCACTTAACTTGCACCCATGAGACTGAAGTGATGCAGTATATGCGAGACAAGCTTGCAGCTCTTGATCTTAATGTGAGTGGATTCTCAGTGCGCCATCACAGGTTAGGCCATCCCAGATGAGAAATTAATTTTAGGGACATTTCGACCTGAGAAACCAAGAGGGAAAGAAAAAAAAGGCACACAAACACAGAGCGGGCGGGACTTCTGCGAAGGACGTCAGGGTTCAGATTTAAGCTCAAGCGCACAAGGGGTTTGTACTTCATTCAGGGACCACACTCATATTTGCCGACAGCGTCCACAGATGGCTTTGCATTCAGAGGCAGGCGAGATCGGAGGGGACAGACGAAAATGATCTGAAACAAAGAGTGATCTACACAACACCCACCACAAAACACTCAAAGATTCGAGTTCTACTCATCTTTTAAGATGCAAAGCAGTAGGGCCCCATGGCCAAAGAGAATATGCTAGTAAAGCATTGTTGTTACTGATGATTTGAGGTTAACATAAAGCCAGTTCCAAGATGTCATTTTGTCAACTACAACATTGCAGAAGTTTATTTTGAGAAGTTAAGCCAACATCTTACTACACGCTCCAGGATAGAGGACTTCACACTCGCTTGAACCAGTCTCGCACTGGAGGTCTGCAAAGAGAAGTGTAGCGATACACCCAACCAAAACACAATAGAACACTAAAGCAACACCGTTGCGCTGCATTTCAGACCAAATTAAAGCTGCACAATGCACAGCTTTCCTCAGCTACTTACATTTTGAAAAAAACGTCGCACAGTTGCACGACTGCAAGTAATTTTGTATGACTAACCTGCCACTTGCACAGATGCACAATGGCAAGCAGCTGAGGGCTAATTGTTCCAGTCTATACACGTAAAAAATAACCTGACTCCATTTGTTCAAACTGCGTGGTGGTTGATTTCAAAGGGCAGGGTGATTCCTGTGTTGTCCTAGTAGGTAGACTGCATTCTTCCTTTGGACTGTTCTGTAAGATCAAAGAGGCAGACAAGAGACACCCCTACACCCCCCCCCCCCCAACAGTATCGTAGAACTGACTATTGTTATCCTTACCCAAATGCTTTACTGCAGATAACGTCAGAGTCAATGAGGGTACATCAAATCTTCCCGTTATCACAAGACTCTTGTTAAGAAAGCACAACAGTGCTATTTCTACAGTCAAGTACAGCAAGTTGCTTTCATTTCAAGGACAATGAGGGCAGTTGAGCCCAGTCAAGATAAGACCCTTCTCGGGTGGAGAATTTTCTGTTTTCCAACATCAATATCCGATGGATTCAACTTATCTGCCTTCAATTTCACCTTTGAAAAGGATGTCATTCAAGCCCAGGTCACATCCGTGCTCTACCAAGCTCCAAGCTTTAGTCATACCTGAAAAAGCACAAGAAAAGCTCCCCCCACACAAACCCCCAAAAGAACAAATGCATACCAAAACTGTATTCAAATCACAACAAGCTATGCATTTATTACGCAATAAGAAAATCCTTTACAGATAGTTCACTCATTGTATTGTCAATACAAGGCATAGTAACTAATTGCAAAGGAATTGCAATGGAGGTATTTAGCCAGACAATGAATGTTAAGAGAAATGTGAACACGTTTAGTGACCTTACGTGATGCTCGATGCGCAAGGAAACTTGTACAAACAATGTGTTAGGAGAGTTCCTGATGGTCTCGGGTATTGGAAAGCGCACAGGACACAGCACACTGAAAAATGCAAAGGAAAAAGCCACTCCCCACAATACCCCTCCAATGATGCAGTACAGAACTACAAGAAAATGACTTTCATTACAGTACTTCCAGGACACAGCTCTTATCACTACGAATACAACTCAAACAAGATTTAAGAAATTTCCCAGAAGAACATTTAAATACCGCAGGCCTGAAGGCGGCGGATTCCTTCCTTAAGAACTGTAGACGTGGAGTTGAATGTAGACTTGTCAAGGGCGGGCCATATAACTTAATCTGCAAGAGTCACAAATACACAAGCCCCTCCCAACCCAACAAAGCAACGAGAAACCTGTACAGAATGACAATGACGTCAAGTAAAGAGACTTGTTACCGCACTCTCTGGAAAAACAGAGCTTCTTGCTACACCAGGGGACTAGTTTTGAAGTTGCTATCCTGCGAGGCATAGAGTCCACTTGAATCTTGTTGGGTGGACCTGGACGTTTCCTATTCAAGCCATTTTGCGTTGGGTAACATGGAGCTGTGAAGTCTAGGGAAGAGACTGATTAACGCCCCACAACCCCACCCTCCCATTTCCCAAATGATATACATGAAACCCAGTTTACAACACGTTCCAAATGGGGTAGAATCAATAAAGCATCTAATGGATTTATTGAACAATACCAAATACCTTCCTACATCTCTTTAAACCGCAATGGTGCGAATGATCCCGATCCTCAGCGCTATAATATTTAAGATGAGCTCAACTTGTACCGAGTGGTTAACACGGGGGATTCTTTCGATGATCAGCTTTTGGGGGTCAGGCCTGTGGAAAGAAAAACTCGAAACACGTTTTAAATGCCCCCTCCCCCTAACCCTCCAAGAATTTTCTTTACTAACCAGGATCAATTATTTCAAAACATGTCTCCTTGTCAAATTACTATACTAAACAGTATAGGCAACGAGGAGTTAATGTACAGGATAGTTACACCCACATGTACATTTCATGCATTAACTCACTGCTCAGGTTAAGAGGTAGATGTAGTTGATTTGTACCAATGATGGGCCGCTGAAGTACTGAAGATTGCAGTATACACGCATCAACCGGCCGGCCGGACAGACAGGAGATCATCCACTCGCACTCCAATGTTGACAGCTTCTTTGAGGAGGACCTATCGAACAACAAAGGGACTGCCTCTCCCTCCGGCTTGGGGAACTACTTGTGATCGCAGGGGGTAGAGAAGTCCGATAAGATGTTCCTCTCGCCAGCACACTACCAAGGCATTCATCACAGCAGACACCACCATACTCAAGTCAGCGCACAACAGGAGGGGCGACGACGGTACACAACGCTTTACACGGCTTGCCTGTGAAGAGGAAGAGAGCTGTGCGAGAAATTGTGTTCTACAATAATTACTTTTGGAATAATAACTAAATGCCTGAGATTGTTACAGGAATACCACGACCCAATATACAAACCAAACGCCTCGCTTTAAACTTGTGGAGCTAGACGACACTTGAGCTCTGCCCCCACCCTCATCACTGGCTGGCTTGTTCTGGAACTGCATCAGCGATGGCCCCTCTGCTGCTGCTGCTGCTGCTGCTACCCTGCACTGCGCCTCTGGCTCCCTCTGGTGTACACTCGCCGTCAGCTACTGCAGCTGCTCTCTTGGGCCCCTCTGCTCTTCCCTTCACGCCCTCTGGTCCTGCCTGGAACCACTCTGGTGCTCCAACGCCCTCTGGTCCTGTCCTGCCTGGCTCCACTCTGGTCCTCCCCGTGTTGCATGGCATTGCTCCGCACTGGTCCTCCGATGTTCCTCTAACTAAGTCCATTTCCTCCCCTTGACAACTCAGTCCATTTCCCCCCCCCCCCAAAAAAAAAAAATCTTCCAAGCAGTAAAAAAAAACAAAGCAATTGGCAACAAAATAAAAAAATAAAAATAAAAAAGACAAGCATCTGAGCATGTGATTTCTTGAGCTACAGCTCTGGTTATTTGAGCTTTGGTTCCTCGCAAGCTGATTAGTTTATGTGATCAAAGGAAATATGATAACTTAAAACATTGCCTTTTCAAAAAAAGAAACTGGAAATGACTGCGCAACACGAGAAATCAAGAAAATAAAATGCCAGTCTAGACAATGGTATAGATTCAAGACGCTAAGTCAAGGGCATCATCCACCATATCTACAACAACGATTGTCGACTGATCCTGTCGACTGACACCCTAGTTTCCTTTGTTAACCTTTTCCATTCAGTTGGCTAAGACTTAATTTCCTACTTAGTCTCAGACTGGTGCCCTTCTTCTCAAGGTTACTATATAACAAATATTTCAATAATGCAACAACGTACATGTTTATAACAATTCCTCTCGCTTTTTATAGCTTAACTGCTCTCTGGATTAATCTTTGCAGTTTTAAAGCGGCTTTTTTTTTTTTTTAAACATTCCGATCCTTCTATTTTACTTTATGACCAAGACCCGTATCATATAGTCAGCGTTATTGCGCACAATTGAACAACCATACTTGCGGTTTCTGTGTTGCTTTGCGGTACGGTCATGGATCGTCTTGCAGCTGGTCAAATGCTGACCACTACCTTTCAAACGCTGTAGTTGGCTCACGAGATATTCAAATCAACCAATAGCAACCAGTTACACGCGGCTACGTCACGGCTCCTAACTTGAGCCAACTCCCGTTACCAAAATGAGAAGAATCAACTTGGATGGGCTCCATTATAGAAAATATGTTAAATTAACCAGTCTATAATGTTACGTAGAAAAACAGTTTTCAGGTTTACAAGACGAGTGTAAGGAGCAACTAACGTTGGCTTTAACATGAGGCTATACTAGGCTCGCGTGGCCTGCCGTTGGCTCTATTACTCCAGCTAACGTTAACTAGCGTCGAAAAAAAAATTAAAACAAATCACGACGCTGACCAAGGCTGATATTAGAGGCCGATTAAACATTTTGCCAACTGAAACGTATTCAACAGAACGTCTGATAATAAAAACGGACGGTATCGTCCGAGGGCCTAATGCTCACTGACTCTGACCAAAATACACGAAATAAAATAAAAAAAGTCAAGTAAGTTACGTTCAATCAAGACATCCTCGTCCCTAACGACCGAGACTCGAGGGCAATAAAATGAAACAAACAAGATCGGTTTAACCTGACCGCCTCACATCACGACGAATTCGTATAAAATGCAGTCTGAGTTGAAACGGCGTCAATGGCAGTATTTATACTGTTTGGGTGATCCGGCTACGGAAAGAGAAGGTATTCATCCATGGAAAAAAGTAGTACCCTTTCACGCTCGAAAAAACGCTTACAAAAGCTTATTGTGGCTTTAGGTTCGAGTTCAGAACAGAAAGTTGATCAAAGTAAATAAGGAAACGAGGCTATGTGGGAAAACGAATGATAAACAGGGCAACTGAACACACATCTTTACTAGATGCATGCAGAGCTGCTCCCATTCAAATCAGCTCAGTAGGACACTGAGTTAGTAATGCGTTTTAATGTTAATATTGTGTAATAACTTCACTATTTGGAAATTTATGAAACGCAAATCAGTAAGTTTTTTAAAGTGAAAAGCAACATGATAACTAACAGCCAAAACAGCTGACGTCACGCTAACGGCTGCGCGGATTCATCTTTACTTGTGTGTAACACGGTCTGAGAAACCGGATCAAACTGGAATGAGGTTGTGTGTTGCCGGATCTCTTTCCCCTTTACTGCAACGATAAGCTACTTGTAATATACAAATAGTTTAAAAAAAACAGCTAACTCTTCTCCTATAACTTGGATGGCTCATGTTCAATAACGTGTGTTTCCTTTCGGTAGATTTATTAATTGTCTAAAAGCAGCTGATGCTGGCAGTCTTTTTATTAAATGCATCATGTAGACCGAATTTCACAAGTCTCAATGATGTTATTTTTGTTGTTAATGTCCAATTTAACCTGAACGTGAGCGGTACAGTATCAGCGTTGGTGTTGGCTGTATAGTACGTGATACAACTAGCAATATCTAGAAACATCCAGTGCTAGAAAAATGTGTTGCTCTGAAAGGGTGGAAAATTACCAGACTGAAAGGCCAAAATGGGAGTTACTTTTACTCACCAGCAGAGGGTGCATTACCCTCCCCCTCCATTGTGTATTCCTCTGCTGATTCGGTTTTCAACATTGTTTACAGTATCCTGGCCTGGACAAGTCTGGGCAACCTCCCTCTGTAATTTTTCTCTTCATGGCTCTCTGTCATTGATAATGGTGTCTATATACCAAAGTGGTTATATTTACCTTTACCATACTTTGAGATAACTTGTGTTGAGACAAATTGTCTCAACACAAGCATTCCTTGTATATTAAACTCTTACCTTCCTTGCTAATAAAGTATTATATCCGGGCCACGCATCCAAACTCTATGCATCTGGTGTTTCCTCTGAATTCATTTGGGATCTTGTCCATCGTTTTGTGAGTGCTGATACTAATAGTCATCAACAGAAAATTAACTGGAAACTATTTTATAGCTGATTACTAGTTTAAGTCATGCATTGGGCAAACATTCCCAATTGGGATTAGCTGCTTTTCTTCTCATAGTTAATTGAAGACTGTTTCAACACATCCATAGAATAAGATAGAATAAGATCACATAGATTAGAAAAAGAGGCATCTTCTGAAATGTAATAAACATGCCACGCCAGGCGTTTAAAAAGGCTCATCAAGACCTTTGTGTGATACTTGCTAATCAAAGTCATTATGTAGGTGTTCTTCTCAATTTGCATTGAGTGATTGTGGGATTGTGTTAGAAGCTGGGGAGCGTAATGAACTGTAATAATGACTGGGAAGTTTTGGAAGATGGAAGCTGTATCAGAGGTTGAGTTGTGAAATATTCAGATACTGTACACCACCACAAATCAGGTAAACTGAAACAGTTAATTAATTAAATAACCTGAACATAAGGAACGTTTAGGCCAATCCAGAAATGAGATACCTCACAAATCAATGCGCTTCATCACGTGGATTCAAAAGTCAGATAAAGTCCATAACAGTCTTGCTTATGGCTTTGCAACATTGTCAATAATTATTTACAATAATCGCAGACCCAAAAGGGATAGCTTCCACAGTAAACATCGTATGACATAACTTCTGATGGCATCCCAAGGTATCTATCGTCATATCGCCCACTCCTCCTAAATGTGATCACATAGGCCTCAACCAGATGGTGACAGTAAACCTCTCAAAATCAATGAGGCAGCTGTGGGCAGTTCAATAATTTAATTTGCTCATCGCTGCTTTTTTGTAAATTAATAACAGTAGTGGTGAAAATAAACTAAACAAAAAGTGTTGTACAAGATTATAGAGTATAACCATGAAGTTGAAGTGCGAGGCAGCACAAACATATGGGAAAACCCCCCTTCTGCAAGATATATCAGGGGGTTGAATGAAGCCGGTTATAGATCCTGTACCGCAGGGCTCGGTTCGATTGTCTCTTGTGACAAAGGTCTTGCTCTTTCAGCTCGTTCAATGAGCGCCCGGCTGTTACATCAGGCGTGATGCAAAATCAAACCACCAACCAGTAATTCATACATTCCTGCTCCTGAGCCGTGATTTCATTATTCTGCAGGCAGTCGCTGGAGGAAGTCCAACTCATTGTTTCTCATCAGAAACAATCCGACTACTGGATACTTTTCTGAAACACTTGACGATTTTTCTTTTGCTGAGAAGGAAACTTTTTTCCTTCCGAATGCCTTATTATGGTTTATACTATAATTAGTTTTTAACAATAGCTCACCACATGCTGTACTTTTTCTTGTGGTCAGAAACAGCAGTAGATTATCATCCAGTCTGAAGTGGGGATCTCTGCAGCTGGCATTGACAGACAACCTATAGCCGTAGAGAAAAAGAGAATAAGAAAAAAGAAGCAAGAGGAAACAGCTGAGTACAGGGTTCCCAATCAGTGCCCCTTGTCAACCCAACCAGGACCCAACAGTCTACCACCAGTGAGGAGACAGGTGATGGAGAAGTATTTTAAGCCCGTTCACAGCCCCTCTGGCCCGGACGAGATTAAGCCGCGGAAGCACCACCATCATCATCATCAACTTCCCCATCACCAAGACCCTCAGTCACACAGGTAGGATGCTTCATTCCAGTCTGACAGATTTACTTCTAACAGGAGGGGCATTTAGAAATACAATCACATTTTAGGCATCCCTAAAATAATACGTAGTAGAAATTACCTGTAAAGGCATTTGCATTTTAAAATCAAATATACAAATTCTAGTAAACGTTTTAAAGCTATTAGTGTTATTATTAATAATAAGATTCCTGTGTTCTTGTGTTGTAGGTACACAATGTTCGATGAGACAGACAGAAATACAGATGAAAGTCACGGGCACCACCATCACCACCAACCTGATCGCTGTCTCCACAACAGCCCTCATCACGACGCGCATCATCGTCATCAAACACAGCAGTTTCACCACAGTGAAGAGGACAAGATACTGTACAACCACCACACACCTGTTACTCTCTCTAGGGCCTCTTCCTCTTCCCTCTCTTCATCCTCGTCCTCGTCCTCTAATTCCTCATGGTACAGAGAGGAAAGTGCAAATGATCCATTCTCTCTTCGTCTTGCGGAGCTGCCACAGCACTCCTTGTCCTGCTCCAATATCTCAGATGTGCACAGGGGTTTCAGGGAGGAGGACAGCAGCGCGCCCATTGTCTTTGCCACCATTAAACACGACAAGAATGGCGACGTTAGTAGTAAGACACATGAGGGTGTACAAAAGAGGGGAAAGCGTGGTTTTGCTTCTCTTGACCGAGGTCACAGCAGAAGTGAAGAAGGCCTCCTGCAGGGTAATGAAAGTGATCTTGGAGGAGAACAATCCAGGGCACGACACATCAACCATGGACACCTGTATAAGGCCGCTAGTTTGAACCGAAGCCTCGCTTTCAGTGAGGAGGACTTTCTGTTAGGGGTCTCCAGGGGCCCCAAAAGAGCGGTGTCCTCCATTCAACTACCCAACAAAGGCATCCTCAAGAACAAGGAGCCTCACGCTGACATTCGCAAGGCGAAGTCGATGGAGGTGCTTTCCCCAAGAGTCTCCAAGGGACAAGGTCCCAGTGGACAGAAAGGGAAAGGGACCCCTCAAGTGGAGAGAGAGCAGGCCAAGGCAAATATTGTGCAGGGAAAGTTGAAATTCTCAGCCTTTCTAGATGAGATTACGAAACAGGTCATAAGTCCGTCGGCTCTCACCATCTTGGGTGTGAACAGTGATAAAAGTACTGGGAAGACCCCGGCCCCAGTTCAAACCCCTGGCCCCGTCAAGCCTCAGCTCCCTCCCAAGAAGCACAGAGAGAACTCAAGGGAAGACAAGGAGCAGCGCCCGAGACAGGAGAAAGCGGCTCGCAGCAGCCCTCGGAAACAATCAGACTGCTCCATTCCTGACCAACTGATCTCATATGCACCGAGGAACCACCACGGTAGCCCCCCACCTCATACCTACCCACTCTCACCCAGCCACAATACTCACCATGAGAGCAGCCGTAAAGACAGGAGGCCGTCGCCTACTGGGAGCTCCGTGTCAGGGGACCGATATGTTAGAAGTGGCCCTCACCTCACAGATGGCACCAGCACCAGCCCTGAACCCAGCCAGGCCAAACAACGTCGCCACCGCAAACAGCAGCCCACTGCCTCACACGGTCAATATACACAACACTTCCCTCAGCACCAGCCTCCACAGGTGCACCCCGGCCCTGGGCACAGAGGGCCCGCGAGCTCCCCTCCATCCTCAGCCCAGGGTGTGGGGCCAGGCATCGGATCTGAGTCTTCCTCCACAAAATCGGATTCATCCAGGGCCAGAGACACGGCCTCCACAGCTACCAGCCACCACTCTGAGCAGAGTGGTCGACACCAGTCACAGCAAGGGAAGCAGCACAGGGTGAGTTTGCTGTTACAGTTCTTTTTAATAAGGTACACTAATGTGTAGTGAAGGGAGATTTCAGGCCTCAGATCATGAATGTGAAAGTGAAATATCACATGTACAGCGCACAAACCTTATTTTAGTTTAGAAAAGTCAGGAAACATGAATACAAACTTGTTTTGGTTGATTACATCATGGTTAAATGTTTTAAACACATGTGCATTCTGTATTCTATAAAGAATAAGTTTGTCTAGTGACATTCGCCAGGACTGATTCATGAAAACGGTGGATAACATCACGGTTGAAAACATTTTGTTTGTTTTCTAGTTATTCAATACATACATAATATATGTGAAATAACCACATGATTTGTGTGAATGAAATGTTTGACAAATGAAAAGTACTATATAGTATTTTCTCAAGTTTAGTGCAAAATAATCAGATTTTCTGAGAAATTTGAGTTAGTATATACCTATTATCAACTTAGACTAAGATATATTACATAGGATTTCATAACAATATGATTCCATTGACAGTAGATCATTTAATAAGGTGGTTTCTCTACTGTTCTTTGGTCACACTGGAGAAAAGTCATAATAAGTGACAAATAGATTAGGTGATATTCCTACAAAATATACCTCTGTCTTTTAAATGCTATGTGGTAATTTTAAACATTCATCAAATAAAATTGTAAACCACCAATGGCCTTCAAAGGGGGCGTTTATGAGAAAGACATGAATCAAATAGTGTCATATGCTGTCATGTGTCAGACTCTAAAGAGACTTTCTAAAGAAAAAATATGAATCATGAGCCTAACCATAAAATGAGTCAGCGATGAAGCTCCTGAAGGCAACACACTGCCCTGAAGGGCGGACAGAAGAGGAGGAATGTAATGAATGCAGTGTTGCTCCTCTCTTGCAGAGGCAGTAAGCTGAGTCACAGGCTGTGTGTGACGTGTCTAACTCTACGCACTGCAAGCTGAGTCATTCTTCAGCAATGCAGCAGATGCTAATCCTGTGCTTTTAGGGAAAAATCCATTTAAAGCTACCTGACACCATCATTTGAAATGGTGTTTGTTTTCAAGGCTCAGCTACTGTATGTTCTGTGATCCGGCAGTATGGTCAGAGAAAGTAATAATCATACTTATATACACTTCATACTACATACTTATACTACATGCTTATTGATACACACTACATATTCTTTGCATTTTTGCACTTTCTTTATTATTATTATTATTGTTTAATTTCCCAAATTAATACACTCTGCTGTTTTGTTGTATATATTGAGTTTTGTTGTATATATTGAGTTTTGTTGTATATATTGAGCATCTTTCATTCCTATTATTTTTGTGTCTTGCTACTGTGACAAACAAATTTCCCCTTCGGGATGAATAAAGTATATATCTATCTAATCACACATCCGCTGAGACAAACCTTTCCCACTGGCAGCCAGCACGAATGTGAAAATGTAAAATGTGAGAGCGCGTTGGTTGGATAAGTATCACGCTGCTCTTATGTAAGAATCTGCTCAGGCTATTTTTTATTAAGGCAAGTACACAAAGAAACAGTGCAATTGTGATACATTTAACATTTTTCTTCCCCCCCCCCCCCAAGCATTCAAGTCAACAGTATCATTTTTCTTGTGAACAAACTCCCTCCCCGACCAACAAAAACAACAACAACCTCTTAATTGAGGATACAAAAATAAAAATAAATAATAAAAAAACAGGCTGGCACTGTTATGTACTGATAAACACACACAACATTACATAACATTGACTTTTTTCCCCATTTGATCACTGTGTATGATTTGGTGTCACTGAGTTTGTCTTGTCAAGTTAAGGTTCAGTGAATTTACACGTACATGTACATAATCACACACATAGAAAGGGCTGAAGTACTAATCGATTCTAGTAGAGTCCATTTCCGGGAGCAGGTCTGCCAAAACTCAATAGTGTATTCAATCTGTCATGTCCTCAGTAATGGACTGGTGACCCATGGGCTTTACACAAAGGCATGCTCCTGTAATGTACATAGAAAATAAATGGATGCATGCGATGGCCTTACTCTTACTAAGTATTGTTCTTTATATATCTATGCTTTTTCATTACAGCACCAACTCCAGAATCAGTCGTGAACTGCGAGGGTTGTTTGTAGCTCCCTGCAGATTTACAGGACTTGAATTAGTTTGTTCATATAACTTGCCCATTTTCCTGTAAACGGCTTTGTTAGAAAGCTCTGGTCCGCATGCTTGAACGTCAATGGATGTTGTACTTGGACAGTGATATGTTTGGCATTGTTTGGGCTCTACTTGAGTTAACTGAGTTTTAAATGAAACAATTACCATGAGGTCGTAGTTCTGACTGTCAGCAAGAGTGCAAAGGGAGTGTTCACATTTATATTAAGTGATCAGGGAAGAACTTGTCACCCATTTTACTTTTCGAGGTACAAAAAAGGGCCAAAAGTTTCTTTTTCCAAACAATGTGCTAGAGTACAGTAGCAAAACAAGATGGTCTAAACTTGTCTTCTGTAGCTCATGTACCTTATGTCTTCTCATCCTTCCTCTATTCTTTTTCTAGGACACACTGTGTGATACCGACCATTTCCAGTAAGTGTGTGATATACCTTCTGTCTGCTTACTTCACATTCGAGTTAAGCTATTCCCACATTTCTCATGCTGTCCTCTGTCTGTCTATCTGATGGGTCAGTAGTTATTGATCACACTATTGAGCATCCTCTTTCTCTCCACTCTTGATTTGACAGGAAAAGTTGTGGTAGTTATGGAACTGATTTATATAACCATCTTTATGACGTTAGAAATTAAAATATGTGACGGGACAAATTAAGAAAGACGACACAAAATAACATAAGCAACAAATGAAAGAGGACTTTTACTACTAAATCTTAGTTTTTATACCAAATATAATAGTTGTCCCTCTCCTATGTAAAAAAACATACCTTTCTATTGATGCTGTTCCAGCCTATATCCGTTCATATGATTTTGTTTGTAAATGGGCACGGATTGATCTTTCTGAGTTCTTGTTCTTATTATTATGATTATTATGATTATTATGATTATTATTGTTTTAAAATATGCTGCTGCCAGACCTCTGAAGCTTATTTGAGAGTCAAAGCTTTTTTTCATGAGCGATTTATATGATTTAGCTTGAGCCTTATGTGTATAATGAAGTTTGATATCAACATGATGTAAATTCTTAAATGTTTTCACAGTTCAAAATCCCCCAAAACCCCAAAAAGATCTGACCATGCACAATGAATCGACTCACAAAATGGAGGCATGCGAGAGAAGGCCTCATCTTGAATATTTCTTTAAGTCATTAAATTACTTGATTTCAGATCTACTGTATACTGTATATTTGTAATATATCAAAACAGCATTTTTTTGAAAATATTGGTCCAAAAAGGCATTTCTCTCCAGGATTATTATATTCTGTGACAAAACTCCATCTCCGATCTGTGACAAAACTCCATCTCCCATCATTCCTCTGTGTTCAGGGCGCTGCAGGAGGAGAATACAGATCTTCACCAGAACCTACTGCAGACTGTGGTTTGCATTGAGAGTCTGGAGGCGGAGTTGCAGAGGACCAGGGACGAGCTCAGCCATGTCAAGGAGAAATATAAAAGGTTTGGTATCATAAACAGAACACAATTCAACAGGCATAATTGATTTACATTGTTATATTACTTGTGTGCACTAAAATACACAGAAGATTCTCCCACATGTATGATGCAGTACATGAAGGACAATATGTCCTATATGCGACTGAAATGGTGGAACGGGTGCACACATATTGGCTTCGGAACCAAAACCCATCAAGTCAACCTTTACACGGCTTTACATAACAATTTTATAGATTAATTGATTGATGGAACACACATTCTCCCCTGTGCATTTCTGTGAGTGTTTTGGTTCTGCAGTGACCTCTTTCCCCCGGCCAATAGAGACACATGTCATGTCCCTTCACACCCACCCTGTCAAGCCTGTATTCATAACCAAAGACTGGAGCAACTGGAGCAACTGGAGTGAATGGTCACCTCACTCTGGGCTCCAGTTGGATGTCAGTTGTTACATATTTGTTTGGAGAGTTTGTGGTTGCCAGTTGGCCTGACAAACAACTGTCTTTAACCCTAGATCAAACAAATAAAACAATGACGTGGTGATAGAGGGGTGTGTGTAGTAGAAATAATAAGGTATTTGGTCATGGTTGTCATTTCTTCTTTATTCTTCTTTGGTTCTCTGTGTCTTGTAGCCTTCTAGAGACCCACACTGGGACCAAGCAGGCCAATAATCTGCTGGGGGAACACCTGCATATAGCGGTGAGAACACCAAGGGGCAGAATGATAAAAGAGGGACCTTCTCTGGTACCTGATTCACTGCATTCACGAACCATGAGCTACTTTCATGTAAATCTCACCCCATTGTATGTCTTGGTATGTGTGTGTGTGTGTGTGTGTGTGTGTGTGTGTGTGCGCAGTCAGAGAGCCTGACCAGTGAAAGGAAGTATCTACAAAACCGTGTGTCCCAGCTAGGCTCAGAGTTGGAGGACGCCCACAGGACCATCGCAGCCCTGGAGAACATCAATGTGAGCACAGTGCCGCCTGCTGGACATCCATGCACACTTCAGATAGCAGGCATTTTACTAAATACACCATTGGGATGAATCATTCCTTTCCAATCCTTGTTTAGGCAGGTCATTTCAATATTTTAAATGTAATATTATGCCACGTCACTCTATGCCTATGTTTCAAACACAGCTATGTTTGCAATTGCACGTGTGTTTAAGCCTTTTTCATTGCCTCATCAAATGTTAAATGAATGTCCGAATCACATTTTCGTTTGCTCATAATCCATTAACATTGAGTAACTAACTGCTGAGGGTAAGATAATGGAAAGGACTAAGACAACTAAGTTCTGCTTCAAAAATCAATTCTCCCTCTGACATTAAGTGTAGTATAAAGTAGCATGAAATAGAAATACTGAAGTAGAGTACCTCAAACTTGTACTTCAGTACAAAACTTGAGTAAATAATAGCATTATATATGGCTAACCTGCAAAATCTTAGACACAAAACAACCTGGAATGATGGAGCAGAGGTAGGTATATACTGTATGTTTTTGCACCCATGGTTTTCATTTTTTCATAATCTGTTCCATGCATATGCGGTGACCTGTGTCCAGTTCTAATACAGATTCAACTCCACCCCTAAAATGACTGGTCAAAGCAGGTATTTCAAAACCTTTGAGGTAATCAAAACGGAATGAGATCCATTAAAAACTCTGATATTTATAAAGTGATGTTTCCTCTTCTGTTACATGGACTTAACGCAGAGTTAATGTTTGTGTGTCTGGATCTCAGGTGCCGTGCTTGATAAAGGAGTTATTGGAGAAGCACTTTGACTCATCTGAGACCGTTCAGAAGTTTCTGACTACCTCTGCTCCAATCAGCCATTCTGCCACCTCCACGAAAGCAGACGGCCAATCCCACGCGCCTAAAGTGGAAGAAGCTCCACATGAATGGGGGACGAGATCAGAGGCAGGTCCGCAGAGGGTCACAGCCTTCATACCCTTTAAACAGGTGGTGCCAACAACAGTATCAGAAGGCAGTCTCTCTGGTCTGCATGAATCCAGCCAAAGTCCACCTTTCTCTGTATCTGACATCAGCACTGCTATCTATAATAAAATGGCTGCCAGTTATGCTGCCAGGCCAAAACCTCTCTATCCCCAAAGCCAACAGCAGCTTCCCCTGGGCACCAACCACGCTGACACCCGTCCAAACCTCCAGCAGGCCCATGTGGGCGGTGACAGCTGGGGTGGGAATCGTGGGGTAAAGGTAACGCTTTTGGAGCAGGATGTTGTGGAAACAACCTCCATGTCCGCTCAGCAGATCCTGGATGATTTCCTGCAGCAGCTGCAGCCCTATAAGGAGGCGGGTAGAGGGAAGGAGCAGCAGGGTGTGCAGGAGTGGGCGGGAGGAGCGGAACAAACAGGAGTGGGAGAATGAAAATGTTATCCAACAACATGGCAGAATGAATGTCTATTCTCATTTTATTGCATTGAAATGGGTTTTTATTCATGTAAGCCATTGCTGTCAGATGTTTTGTATATATATCTCCAAAATACCAGATAATTCGTATTTTTTGAGGTTGTAAATAATGGACTTTTGGGTGTACTGTTAAGGATTTTATAAACCAGAGTCCACAGAGGAAAAGGAAGGAAATTCTTTAATATTGAAACATGAGAATTGACAAAATTGGAAGTACAACATTTACACACACACAAAAAGATCTGAACTTTCAGTCAAGTGAAAAAATAGTAACAAACCAATTAAATGCACAGAATATATGTATGCAACATGTGAACATGCAGTAATAGAGAAGATAGGGAGCTTTTTCCAAGTATCTATTCATTATAAATATATTTCCATTTAAGTGGTAACTTGAATTATATGCCATTTGCTGTGTTCCCATACCCTGCTGCCCTGTAATTTATCCCCAATTTAACAGAGAACATAACACGTCACCTGCATACGTCTTCAGTCACACTGTTGAGTATCAAAATGGCCTCTGTGCTTTAATGGGAGCCAGTGTGAAGAGATACAATGACAAAAATAAGTCATCCAGTGTTGTCTATGATTTTAGACATTGAGTTGATGTGAATAATTGAGATCAATGTTGAATATGTTTATATAGAATCAGCTCTTTATTTCAGGAGTGAGCTCAACAGCTACAGTTGACCTATTAGTACAATGAAATACCAGGTTTTTAAATGTCACTGTTTTTAAAAACGTTTTAATGTATGTGAGATAGCGGTGCTATCGATTGATATAACTTAATAAATGACAGAGACTGATGATAAAAGGATCAAATTAACAACCTTTTAAGCCTGTTGTACCATTAATTAAAATTATTTTATTTTTTACTTCACAGTAATTATTCCACCAGGCTTGATATTTCTACAAAGAAATAATAAAATGTTTAGTTTTAACGTTTGCACTGTATATTTGATAATAACTGGTATTCAGACCAAGGAAAACTGCAGTTAAATGGGTATAGAGCTCAAACGTTTGAATAAATTTACTGATTTGTGTAAAATATAATTTCAGATTAGTATATAATTCAAAATGTACAACTGTACATGCAGAGATTTGTTTAAATATTAATTCACTCCGTGTATGTGTACATAAAATATATGAAACGTGGTGGCCCTACCGTTCTGAAATGATATTGGTTGGTGTTTAAAGCTGATGTAGTGCGAAGAACATAAATGTAAAATTATTGTGACGATGTAGATTGGATAGCGTGTAGCAGCAACATATTCATGTTATTCTAATCTGTATAGCCCCCATCTCTCATCAGTGTACACGTTACCCTCTGAATTATGCAATTATGAATACTGCTAGTCTATTCAAAATGTAACTGTGTCATTACAGTTGTTCAACCAATAAAGATAATTATCTTAAATTAATGCAACATCTCAGATTACAGCTCATTATTCATCATTTCTGATTCCCTCTCTTCTTGTTTATTTCACACATAATTTGAAGTAATCCCTCTTTATATAACATAGAGACAGTTTTGCTCTTCTTTGACCGTTAGATTTAGCTGTACTACAAATGTAACATGCACAGTGGTGTGGTGCCTAGACAGGCTTTCTGTGTTGCAGTCTGCAACGTGGGTTCTCTCCGGGTTCTCCGGCTTCCTCTCACAATCCAAAGACATGCAGTTTAGGTTAATTGAAGACTCTACATTGCTTGTAGGTGTGGATGGGAGCGTGAATGGTTGTCTGTCTCTATGTGTCAACCCTGCGATAGATAGTCTGGCAAACTGTCCAGGGTCTCCAATGGATGCCCGATGTCATCTGGGATTGGCTCCAGCCAACATGTTGGATGGACAGACTAACTAACATCGATGTCTCTGCCTTTCGAGGGCTGAGTAAGTTTACTCATTATATCAATATGAGCGAGTCTCCATCGACCTCATTATTTAAAGACATTAATGGAGATGTGGTTAATAGTAAGTAAAGAAAATCAATGGATAATACATAGATATGAGGTGAGGGTTTGATTGAGTTTTGTGTTTGGTTTGTTGTGAGAGCTGGGGACACAAGACTGGCTTCAACCTGACTACAGCTCTGACTCAAGCTGTCATAAATATTTATAACAACAGTTTAATCCTATTGATCCAGCCCCGTCAACCTCCCTCCCTATTGCAGTGTGTACATAATCCCATACAAGCACAAGTCTCCTCTTCAAAGTAGGACTTTTACTTTACATAAAAGAGTCTCTGCTACCATCTTCCACAAAATCCTTCAGATCATTTTGGGGATAAAAGTCACTTAATTTCAGTCGATAAATTGGTGCACCATCAGTGGATATTGTGGGCTTTCTCTTTTTGTCAAAGGTTCATACAGTGTATGTCATTGTAATGCCACATGATAAATACTCCAAGTCGGTTTTCAGTTGTATGAACTTGGAACAGGCTAATTTGTTTTGGATGGATTTGGGTTGAGGTCTGCTAGTTGGGTAAAGGTGTTTGTTAAAGGAAACATTTTGCAGTAGTGGAAATTAAAAGTGAAATGTTGAGGTACTAACTATATCACGACCTATCAGAAATATCTTGTGTACCTTTAGAGGGACCTGACCCCCAGGTTGGGAACCACCGAACTAAACTACCAAACTGTATAAAGTATAGCTCCACCTCGACCTGCTACAACAGCAAAAAGCTGCTTACTGATACAAGAGTATTCACAGTCTAATAATGTCATAAATAATTACATATCAGTCCGAGGCCTTAAGCCTTAAGTAGTATTTTGATTTACTTGAAGTAGTGTTACACTGTTGTATTGGTACTTCTACATAAATTAATGATCTGATTACTTCCTTTGCCAGTGTTTTAAGTAAAATCAGGAACTTTTTGTTTCAAGTCTTCCTTCTCATATCTTACTGCTTTGCCTTATTACACAATAAAAACATGTATTACTGCTAAATTAGATTTACTTTATCTTTACTTATTTCCCACACTCCAACAATCTCAGGATGTTGCTACCATTGAACCTCTGCCTATAGTGTATCTACTCGGTCTCTGAGGCGTCCATAGTGTCCAGCCTGTGCTGATGGGTTTCAGGTAAGTCCACCTGTCGTACGAGTCCAATAGTCCCTCCCATACTATATGTGTCTATCAGAACAAGTTTGCTGATCACACACTGGCCTGCTTTCCTATTGGCCTTTGGACTTTAATAGGATCCCAGGGACTCTGTTTGGGGGATTACGGTTCCAAACTCTCGACTTTGGCCAGTCTCTGCATCCTCCAACCATGGGAACAGTGGTTTAGGGGGTCACCGCACATGCACAGACCCAGACCCAGAGGGGCGCCATCAAAAGACAACGTCACGTCAAGAGGAAGGAATCCCCTTGAAGGGGGGCTACGGCATAGTGACCAACCAACTTGAGGGAGAATCATCATCTCTGGAAACAGGAATACCTCTTGCCATAATTAATTATTTAACTATTATCTGACACTTTCCATGGTTTTTCTACACTGATTTGGATTTTAAATGATCTTTTTGGGACAATTTGGGCATCCATGTGAAAGCTTTTGGATTATCCTCTGAAGTCTACTGTGTCCTTTAACCATCTGAGGGATCTACCTGCTTATCTCCTCCACCTGGAACAACTTAGATGAGCTCAACCTGCTAATAACTCATAAGAAGCGCAAGGTCTCCAGTGACCACTTTATTTCTGCAACACTGAAACATCCTCTTGTGACCTCTGTTGGCTTTGTCTCTTTACATGCAGCTGGCCTCCTCTGGATTGAAACAACATTTTTGACAACAATTGACTGAACTTTTCCTCTTTGTCCTCTCCTCTTCTATCTTTGCGTTGATCGGTGCATGGTAGTGAGCCATGGTGCTGCTGAAGATAAAGTTCACCCAGCAGCGGCGGGTGCATCTGGCCCAGGGCCTGTGGCTGCTGTCCTGGATGGCAGTGTTGTGGGGGGGGTGTCATCTTTTGTCTGGGGGTTTACCTTAAGACAGAGCTGCTCCGTCGGGCCGAGGTAGAGAGAGGGAAATACACTCATATCCACACAGATGATTACAATGTCAACTTAAAAACTTGAGTTCAAGTTGAAAAACACTTGATTGAATTAATTTAAAGTCACACAAACATAGGTTTATGTGCACAGATTTTTGCCTTTTCATTGCGGTTGTTTACTGAGTCGGCTGTGCTGCCGCTTATCTGTGACTTTTATTTAAATTTAACTCTTCAGTTTAATCCACAAATACAAACACGCAGCACACACAATACCAGTGTAAACATGCACACAGTGACACGCATGCACACTCATGCATGTTAAGTCGTGAGGACATTGCATTTTAAAAAGCTGTTATAAAAATCAACATTTGTTTCCAAAGTCATTGGGGTTCATTGTGTATTGAATTTAGGTAACATGACCAGCAGGGGAAGGTCATGGCCTCCACCAGCTGTCATTGTGCTGGATTGATCACTGATTGATTTGGATAGGTTGCATGCAGTGATATCCAGTGGGCTGCACAGGAAAGCTGCAGGCCATGAACATATGCCTTTAGATAGTTATTGATCTCCAACAAGAAATTCCATAATCTCTTGGTTGTGTAGCAAAGTACTTGTTAAATATGTAATTTACACAATTCATTTTGCACTTTCCTACAGATCATTGACAAACTTCATTATTCCACAAGAGGCCGATGCTATTGTCCTGAACTGACATATGGCTGGATAGATATTACAGAATGATTATGTTACAGAATTAGTTTTTTTAATGGAAATCTTAAAACAACAAAGGGGTCAAAGGTGCTTCATGGCTGACAGGTTATTGAAAACTCTGCCAAGAATAGATTCAGTCTATAATTGACTTTTGCTGTAACGAGGGCAATTAATAGAATTTGTCATCAGATTGCCATAGTAGCCTTTGCATCAAGTATATCAGCAGCCAATTGAAGCTCTTGGCTGCATAGATAAGGCTAATTAAATGCAGGATTATTACCTGATAAAGTGTTTCGAGGAAATAACAAAGTGACCTGCAGTTGGCTGCTGCTCTTGTGGCTAGAATTGTCTGTGACTGTGCTCTTGCTTTCTCGAGGTGATGGACAGCACAGAGATCCACGTGGTGCCCAACATCCTGATAATGGTGGGCCTGGCCTGCATCGGCACCAACTGGGTAGCCAGTCGTGTGTGTCAGGACTCCATGGACCCGACCCGCTTCCCCCGTTGGAAAGTTCCCCTGCTGGCTTGGTTTGCTGTAGCTTCAGTGCTCTGTTGTCTGCTCATCGCTGTTGTTGTGCTCAGCTACGCCATGCAGGGAAGCCTGGAGGAGTCCCTGAAGGTGGGGTCACCAGGAATGATTGTGACAGATCAAGAAGTAGAGGTGTCAGTAGATGTCTGTCCCATAACAAGCTGGTGTTTTCTGATCCTCAAGCAAGACACACAATTAAACCTGTTCCCCCCTGAGCTGCTGTGAATGAGAGAGCCAGCAAACTGTCAAAAATGAAAGATGAATATGAAAGTGTTTAGGGGGTTAAGTACAGAGAAAGTCTCATATTCTTTCTTTCAAGATAAGCAATGAATAAGATAAAACAAGAAAAGAAAAACAGAAATAAACTGTGTGCATATATCAGTATAATAGAAAAGATTTGTCTTGTCATTTCAAACTTATTAATTTATTAAACAACAATATAATGAAGGATTAAAGCTCTCCCCCTTTTTTAAGTGTTGCATCGAGACCAGCAATTAGCCCTAAAATTGAGAGCTTTCTAATCTTTCAGGGATGTCAATGAAATAATTTACAATGTGAAATAATTTAACCAACAAGCAAGAAGTCATTTAATTAATTAAAACAGATTTCAAATTAGAGAGAAAATCTTCTTCATATGTCTAATTTTTAACAGATATAAACAGAAAACAGCTGTATCTTTGACAAACAATACAATAAAACCATTGTTGAAAACATCAGATAAAACACCTACTTTTCTTTCTTTTTCCTCTCTCTCTCTCTCTACTATCAGGTCGGCTTGAGGAATGGCATCCGGTTCTACAAGGACACAGACGTGCCAGGCCGCTGTTTTCAGAAAGAAACCATTGATCGTCTGCAGATGGAGTTTCGCTGTTGTGGAAACAACAACTTCAAGGATTGGTTTGAAGTTCAGTGGGTCAGCAACAGATACTTGGACTTCACCTCCAAGGACGTCAAGGAGTGAGTGAATCATATTACAGGGGACATAAAGCTTTGAGATGCAGGGCGGTGAGAGGATGAAAGAGAAGAACCAGGAGTGTTGAGGGGTTTACAGGAAAGATAAGAGAACTCTAGATGAATGATAGATAAGTAGACTTCACATCCAAAAAGGTCAAACACTAATGTAGAGGGGATGGAGGGAGAAATAGAATTATTTTAAAGTAGAGGAAGAGTGTCGTAAAAATAGATCTGGCCTTTACTTTTGAAAAGAATGACAGAAATGGATGGAAAGGTTGGTCATGAAGCAAGCAAAGAAAGGTTGGTCAAAGATGAAATGAGTGAAAAGGAATGAGGGAAGAGAAAGGTTATGACGTGGTGACACTTGAAGAGAGGAGCTGCTCCTTTCTCATTAATGTTAAATGTGTATTGAGCGAAAAGTCAGGCCTTTAACTTCTCTCTCCTCTTGCTCTTCCAATCTGTTTCGATCATCTATCCTCTCAATGTTCCTCCCTCCTCTGTCTTCAGTCGTATCCGGAGTAACGTGGACAACCGTTACCTGTTGGATGGCGTTCCTTTCAGCTGCTGTAACCCCACCTCCCCTCGGCCCTGCCTGCGGTACCAGCTGACAGATAACAGCGCCCACTTCAACTATGACTACCAATCAGAGGAACTCAACCTGTACAGCCGCGGTTGTAGGCAGGCGCTGACCGACTACTACATGGAGCTGATGAACTCAACTGGTCCTGGGGTGTTGTCAGTCATCTTAGTACAGGTGGGATACATGATAGCATGAACATAAACACACACAGTTATTCTGTCATTTGTGGTAAAGTCACAGAGCGGTCATTTAACCGCCACCGAGTGGGGCAGAGTTACAGACACCCGCACACACATACACATACAAAAATGTTTGAATAATAATCGTCTCCTGACGCACTGACTGCCATGAAAAGCACCTGAAAGAAAACCTCACTGACACACATTGATTTCAGTCTTTTATTCAAACATGCACTTTCATTCCTTTGTCAAATAACAATATTGACAGCACAAACAAGGACTCAGGCTGGAACGGGACACTCATACACATGTTTGACAGTGCATCATTACACACCGCCTACAGCTAAACAAACAATCTAAACTTTTAAATGCAGAGGCTCAGCAGGGTGTTTTTTGAGTTGTGGTTAATGTCAGATTTTCAAGCAATAGATATAGCCCAAAGACCAAACAAAAGAGGGAAGAGGATGCTTGAGATCAAAGTGAAGCTTTGTCACAACTCATTAATTTTGCTTTAGGTGGACTGAAGCAGGGTTTACTCTCAACATTTGGGGATGTGAAAACATGGTGTGTACGGGACAGTATGAAAATGATTGTAGTGGAGTGGGGTATAATTAGACCCTTTTTTTTTTTTTAGAAGAAGAAGAAAAAACAGCAGACTTTAAGATAGTTTACCCAACCTAAACCGTAATGTTTAACTGTAATACGTTGATTGAATAATAATTTTATCCCAACAGTCCATATTCCATTATTCCATTCAAGTGCATTTGTTTTTAATAATGACTCAAACTGATTCTACCGATCTCAAACCTGCAGCAAAACATAATCATTGATATGATTATGTCGATTCTTCCATGGTCAAATAGAATCAGCATCCCTACTGAATTAGAATAAAAATTTGAAAATAACTTTATTTGGTGTTTGAAGTGGCTCAAACTGACTAACATCCTACACTACACCAAATGATCATTAATTTTAATTTCTTCTTTCTGTCCAGGTGTCAGTGCTTGTGAGTTTGAGGTACCTTCAGACGGCTGTGGAAACAGCGATGGCTCTGGAGGACCCAGAGGGCGACAGCGAGGGTTATCTCCTGGAGAAGGGTGTGAAAGAAACCATTGAGGACCTCAAAATCAATGTCCTCACCTTGCTAAAGTTTGGGCAGGTTGACCCCAACGCTGCCGAGGGGTCCTCTGAGGGTGCAGACGCTGAGAAAGATGAGACTAGTCCTGCCAGTTAGAGGGGAACACATGTTGAGCTGAGGGGAAAGGAAGCTTTCTTGGTTGTGTGAATTGGGAGGTGGCGTGTAAAACACCTTTGCAGTAACTCTCTCGCACATGGCCGAAACAAGGCAATAAATAGGGAATCTTATCAGGCACCAAAACATCTCCTCTGTGAAGGACCTCATGAATGTGTAACCATCAGAGAATCTGGCAAAGAGATTTGTAGTACTTTTTGTTGTAACTAGAGAGTGCGTTCAGTTTAAAGGGGTGTAGTGTTCACACACATATTTAACATGTTTTGATATTGGCTCAAAGCTGGAAAAGCCATCACATGATGCTGAAGTTCATCCTATGAGAACTGTATTATTCATCTCACGGCTGTAGCGTTTGTACTAAACTGCAATGAAATGCTTAAGAACCTGTTAAAATGGCACATGAATTATATATTAAAGTTAGAAGTTTTTAACTGCTTTGTAGTGTTGGCCTCCATTTGTGCAATAAGTGATACAATAGAGGAGCACATTTATGAGTATGGGTTATCTGAGTTCAGTTAGGAGAGTTGGATTAAGTGTGTGTGTGTGTGTGTGTGTGTGTGTGTGTGTGTGTGTGTGTGTGTGTGTGTGTGTGTGTGTGTGTGTGTGTGTGTGTGTGTGGATGAGTGTGGTGCCCTATATGAAGCTGTCATCTTGTCTATTCTGGCAGCTCGGAAAACAATCTGATAATCCTGATGTGGTTAATCCCAGAACTGCTGCACAAGCAGTTACAGCACACATGCTGTCATGCAGGGACAGACAAAGCAAACGGGTACAACATGTTGGAAGTTATTTAATAAAGCAAAACATTTGTCGAATGCTTTTTATTTGCAAAGAATATAGCATTGTCATCTGTCCTAGCTACCGTGTGCTCATTCTTCTTAAATAAAACTCTATCACAGAATAAAGTTAGTGAATGTTTTATTTGAGCAGATAAACGTACTTTCAGTTCTTGCAGAAAGACATGCTTTTTTATGAGAAAACAGAGATTGAAGATAGGGTTTTAGGCTCAGTCAACTGTCAACAATTTAATAATTTATATTACAGTAAGTAGAAGGATACGTATGTTAGTTCTTTTGTATAATAAATACAACAAAGTGAATAGCCTATATAATTAAAAAAAGAAAATAATGACAATGCATTAAAAAAAAGACAAAAAAAAACCTAAATATTTAAAAATGTTCATAGTCACTATAAAGTACTACAAATGAAGATTCCTAGTAATTAAGTGAAAAATGACACCTGTGGACCTTTTGTGTACATACAAAGGAGTCCACCACCAACGATAAATAGGAGCATCAGGTTAGATATTGAGAAAGAATTATGTTAAATGTGACAAATGCACGTCACATCTAGAACGACTCTCTCTACACCATTTAAAAAAAAATAATGTTCATTGCACAGGACGTGCAGCACCTAAATTAAAGACAGGCTGCTTGGTTACACTTCCCCTCCGGTGATTTTATAGAAATAATGATGTAATGCATCACTTGTAAAATGGGCAATGAGGAACTTTAATTTGAAACCACCAGACGTCGCTGTTGCACAGTGCTTGAATCTGGCTCGAGCGTTGTGTGGAAATGGAACAATCTAGCAGCACGACAACTTCAAGGTAATAACTCCAGTCTAAACCGACGTCATTTTCACCGGAGAACCATCAGGTTATTGACCGGAAATAAGACAGAAGCAAGCATTGCCATATGGCCGTTTGCACACATATGAGATTCATAAAAAAATTGTCCAGTAGGTGTGCTGTCATATTGTTTAAGTGCACAACACAAAATTAGGCCCAAATCTCCAGCATTCAAATCCAGATTATCTGTCTCTGCACACTGCCAATGCACGTTTTTATGATTTTTGTATATTGGTTGTCATATAGCATAGTTAAATACCAATGTGTAGTTTAGCCAATGTGTGGAGGGCGTGTGAAGACGTCGGCTCAACAAAAAAAAACGCAACATGTGCCTTTTCAAAATTCCGGTGTGGTTTTGCAATGAAACTAACAGTCACACAGTCAGAGAGGAAGAGGCAGCGAGCTGAGGGGAAGGGCCGCAGAAATGTCAAACCTCTTCACTTGACGAACGATGGATTCTCTGTATTTGATTCATTACATACATCGTGTTGATAATATTTTTTAATTAGCTTTCTTCTGTAAGTGTTACACAGCCCTCGTAACACGATGGACTCTAACATTATGGAGATAATAGAAGAGTTCATGGAAAGTGCGCTGGCGCAATGGGTACGTCATTTATCATTTATCACTTCCAGTTTGAGAAAAGGTCATCATTTCTAGAGGCAGAGAGGAAAATAAAACAGGCCGATTGTGTGGAAACTGTGTAGAAATCCGCCTTGGACAATGACTGGTGCTGCAGTAAAACATTATTTCCAGTCACAAATATTTATGACATTGTATCTTTTCGAGCAGCCTGCGTTTCTGTTCTATTCACCGAAATAAATATAAAAGTAAGAGTTGAATAAACAACAACACATAGCATATATATTGCTTTCTGGCTGTTGTGTAGAGCAAAACAAGCACCCCTACTTCTCCTTTTGGCAGCTTCCCTTACCTCTTGTTAACCAACCGTTTTTTTTCCTCTAAAGCCATACTTCCGTGTCCTTGGGCTGTTTCTGGTTTGCTAACAAGTTATGTTGTGTACTCAAGAGAGTATAGTCTCAATAACTATAGGATTTGTTGCACTTGTAACATACTGGATTTCCAGCTGGGTTTTCCACATCTGCCTAAGGGGATATCCCCCCCCCATTCTGGTCAATGAACAGTATTTACAATATGTTATGACCATGTGTGGATACTCTCTTTATTGTTGCCCTCCTCTAAAGATGGGGGTCATAGGTCGGGTGTACAGGATTCCTGTAGCTGGGAGAGATTTAATATTTGCTCAAGGGCACTTCAGCAGTGTGGCCATTCACTGACATGAGATGTCGAAGGACACCCGCTGCCACCCTGTTTACCCTGTCACACACCGTCACACAGGGTCTCTGGCTGCTCTGCCTCACCGTATCAGCTGAACCAACTCGAACTTGTTACTCTGTTTACCAACAGTGCAGTTTTTAGAAGGTGCAGGTGGGAATAAACCTCATTATATTGCAGTTTGCATTGGCACAGCTCTTCTTAGCAGAGAGAGCGAGAGAGACCTTGGCTGCCGTCCTGCTTGGCTGCCTGTCACTGTGAAGTGCTTCCCAGTGTGAGAGCACAGATCCCACCTGTCCAGACAGGTGCACCAACTCAAGTGGCTTCCTGTGTGAAAATGTTTGCACCTCTCCATCTCTTTTCTTGTCTCTCTCTCTCTCTCTCTCTCTCTCTCTCTCTCTCTCTCTCTCTCTCTCTCTCTCTCTCTCTCTCTCTCTCTATCTCTCTCTCTCTCTTTCTTTCCCAGCACCTTCTTTCTGCTACTGTCTCTGTCCTCCTTGTCTTTGTCAACTTCCTGGTATACACACACACACACACACACACACACACACACACACACACACACACACACACACAACATAATCCCTCCCTGTCTCTCGCAGGTTCAGCTGTTTGAGAAGATGGTGGAGAGGGAGGACGGCATACCGCTCTACAGCCAGTACATGGAAGTAAACTCAATTTCCCAAAGTGCCCAGGATCGTTACGTGAGGCTGACCAATGGGATATTCCTCAATGAGATCATGAGGATCATGTAAGATTGAGCAAGATTTGTTTGCTTCATTGCCTTGCAGCCATAATACAGAACACATGACATGGGGAAATAAGAACCAATTTGATAAACATGTGACAACATTTCCCAGTCAATCTAAATGCTAAGTTTCAGCCATTTTGGGAAAATGTAAAAGTAGAAAACAAAAAAAAAGATTTGGTGTAACCTTGTAAGAAATGGCCCACTTTTGAGTGAAGAACCATTTAAAAGTAAAAATAATTAAGTATGACTTTCTTTAAGATAGGGATGTTGAAATATATCAACAACTGTTGGTTGATTGCCATGACATTTAGTACAGACATTCACATTCCCCAGAGGGACCGTAAGCTCCATCATAAGCTCCATCATTAACGTTTGTTGTTATATATATATATAGGTCCAATTCTGTTGTTTTATGTCAAAATATCTTCCGACCTAATGACATTGCCGTTGTGTTAATTGCTCATTAGTATGCCAGCATTAGCTTTTAGCTCAGTACAGCCTCTCAGAGCTGCTAACAGCTGTGGATTCTTAGTTCTGTTCTTTACTTGGACAAGATTTGTGTAACATGCATCACATTCTCTTTTGTAACCTCACATTGTGTCAAATAATAAATAAATGTAGGACCTCGAGATATCATGAAATAAGGTTCTGCACCCTGTTAGCTCTCCTCCCCTGAATTCCTTATTTTTAGCAGGATAAAAAACTTTTGGAAGAGACAAGACGTGAGTCAGTATTTGCCAAAACATCTGATTATTTTGGCCTGACCCAAGCCACGTCATTTCAACAAATAATTGCACACTGGATTCTCACAGCCTGCTTCTCAGGCTCATTAAAATTGTATTCACTCTACCTAAATGCAACCGTTGCCTGAGAATATCTAATTTGTAAAATCGTGCTCTCGGTTGTTTGATCAAGCTGCTGTAATACTACACCGTTGTATCTTTTCTGTGTTTGTCGCAGAGACCCCAACCCCAAGGTGGGAGCGGCTGTACGACAGCGAGAGAGATGATCACATGCAGAGAGTCCAGAAACTTTTCTATTTTAAAATCGACACATCAGAGCCTTCTACCAGGTACGGGAGAGTTACAGGGGGAAGAGGGGGAGATCAAGGTAAGAGATAATCAGGAGCAAAATCTGGACTGATGCTTGGAAAATCAACAGAAAGAGAAAATAAGAGAAACAATTTTTTCTCAGGATGTGTTGAAGACCAAAACAGAGCTAAAGGAAGATTGTATATTGGACTTCTATTCATCAGGTAGACAGAAACACGATTGTCTGGTGGATTTTGTAGGCGCAGATCACCTGTCAGTGTTGTGTTTACAGCTCGTTGTGCTGACATCAAGTGGCCAATAAATCAACTAGAAAGGTGCACTCAGTAGAGTGCAGATCTCAGCCAGGTGTGTCTGCAACAACCACTGCAATATTGTGTGATTGAATGAGTACAACACACAGTTGGCTAACCCCCAAACACAATGTCCATTTTGTTAGCTGTTGGCCTAACACACTGTTAGCCCCTCTCTGTGGGTGCAGAGAAAAAAGTTGTAAAAAAGTCAGAAACTTTTGCCGGTATTTATTTTCCATTTATTTTTTAATTGAACTTGTTAAACACACTTGAAGGATTTTTTTTTAACATCTGGGAAAAATACGCTTGTGTCTGTCTGTTCAAGTTATGAGGCTACACTCAGCAGTCAGCTAGCTTAGCTAAGCACGGAGATTGGATACAGGGGGGAAACAGAAAATAATTAACATGACATATATGTTTTGTTTTATCCGTTTAAAAAAGTGACTCCTCGAGTCTCAGACTTGAAAGAGTGTGTAAGTAAAACCTCAACAAAGCGTAATTGGAATATTTTGATACCCTGTCAAACTCTGGCATTAATATCTCAGCAGTAAGTCAATACTGCGGCAGAGACACACACTACACATGGATGGAGCTCCATCTGGATTGGTTTTTTTGGTTGACTTTCCAGCAAAAGGAAAAAAAACACACACACAAAAGATACTGGTGTAATTCTATTTTGTGGGTGGGACTGAAATGACCCTCAGGCCCATTAGAAATAGAAGAGTCTTGTTAAAAAAAGTTTAAATATCCTTCTAAAACCTAACTCGGGGCCCACACCAAATGCTGAGGGAGAGAGGGTGGAGGAGGAGGGTTGGATAAGCAGTTGTCTCACTGTAAGGTAGTAAAAACAAGAGGCCATAATGAAGCTTAACTATCAGTCTCAACACACGAACATTTTGCCCTAGGATATTGTAAGTTTGAAGTCCATGCAGGGGGTGACGCATCATTTGCACAAAAGAGAAAGAGATAAAACACAGAACATTTCCATCCTCAGTAGACGTGTCACTGCTTAATATCGGGCAAATGGGGTGGGACAGAAGTGAAAGCTGAATATTTTAGGTGCAGTCGTGGTTAGGGGCTTGAGGAAAGAAAGTGAATAAAAACCAAATAGCAGTATTGTGTATTTCATAATGTGCGTTGTAGGCGCCTGTAGCCATGGAGGAAATGACACAATTCTTTCCTTGGAGGATGATTCAAAGGCTTCTGTTCTCAGCAAAAGAAAACCTCCCCAAGCACTAGTCAGGTGGGACTGAACATGCGCTGCTAGCTTGTCACACAATATATTAAAAAAACTCAAGTCTACAAGGTTTCACTTCCTAATTTTCAGTGAATCACTAATGCCCCTTGAAAGCTCAGAGCAGCCCAAGACGGCAGCATTAATTGGGGAAGCTCATATCAGTCGGGCGTTACACCACAATTTCACCTTGTGCACTTCGGCTCCACTGTCTCTGTGGACGTTAAGTTCCACATTGGTCATCGGTTTTATTTCTTGCTGCCTTTTTTTTTTAAACGTCTTTTTGCTTTGTACATGTTTAAGTGTGTTTGTGGTTGTGTGTGAGAGAGAGAGAGAGAGAGAGAGAGAGAGAGAGAGGAGAGGAGAGAGAGATGACGAGAGAGAGAGAGAGAGAGAGAGATGAGAGGAGAGAGAGAGAGAGAGGAGAGAGGAGAGAGGAGAAGAGAGAGAGAGAGAGAGAGAGAGAGAGAGGAGAGAGAGAGAGAGAGAGAGAGAGAGAGGAGAGGAGAGAGAGAGAGAGAGAGAGAGAGAGAGAGAGAGAGGAGACTGTAAGCCACAGCAATAGTCTGCAGCCTGGTGGGACTTAATTTTCTCGGTTGTGACCTCATCTTCTCTAATATAATAAATGATAATACAAGTAGTGAGCTATTGTGTAGATAATACAGTCATCTGTCATTTAAAAACACTATGTGACACTTATTAATGTACTCTGATTTCTTTGTTCTATTCTATCTATCATTTTTGTATCCTGTTCTGTTCTATTTTATTATGCTCTGTTGTTTGTCAGCTTCTCTTCTCACTCGATTCCATTCTATTGGTGGTTTGTTGTATTCTATTCTATTGGTTCTATTCTATACCATCCTGTTTGGTTAATTCCATTCTTTTGCTCTATTATATTCCATTATTTTTCTGTTCTATTCATATCCTATTCTCTTTATTCTTTTTTGTTGTATTTTTATCCAATCCCATCCAGTTTGTTTAGACAATGTTGTGCTGTGGTTTGTTCTGTTGTGATTAGTTCTATCATTTACTATTTTATTATATTCTGTGTGTTCCATCATATGGTATTCTATTGCATTGTATTGTATTCCAATCCATGTCTCTGAATGGAGACACTTAGTATTCATCTATGTGTTAATGGGAATCTAAATGTTAATTTCTCTTGCCTTCTAATTTATTGAGCCTCTACATTTAAAGATCTTTGTCCTCAGAAAACAGAATAATTCTAAGGCTACTGAACATCCAATAAATTATTTTTGAATTAACATAAAAATGTAGAGATGAAATCTGGTTTGCACATGTGAATAAAGGAAAAGAAAAGATAAAGGAAAACAGAGACAGCCAACAGAAGCACTGAAAATCCAAACCAACACCAATCCAAACAACATAAAGTTGAATTATTGATAGAAAGATGGAATTTGGAAGATAATGTTGCAGATGGATTTTAATTCTCTTCAGCGCTGCAGCCAGCCGCTTGATGACAAATGTTATTCCAAATTCAGGACTACTTTATTCAACAGTAGATTATTTTCTGTGACAGACTCACTGAGGGATAAAGGCTAATTTCCTATTTATTACTATGATGCCACAAGAAAAATGAATTAACCTTGAGAGAAACTTTGCCTGGAAATCATAGACAGATAACAACGATAAGTACATATTGTTAATCTCTGCAGGTTGTATAACTGCACCAAATGATGATGTATAAAATAGGTGCGGGATAGGTTTGAGCAAACACCCATTAAGTATTTTGGCTGTGTGATGCAAGGAAGTTAGCATGCCAATAGCAATAACAATAACAAGTAGCTTCTATATGATTTCTGTTCTGGTTAATCTCTTGCAGAAGTCTGTTTGGCATTGTGAACCATGAGCAATGACCAACACAGAGCTGCAGTGGATAATATCCTAACATGCCCTGAAGGAGCACAAACCTCGGCTAGGCTGCACATGGCTTCTAATGCCAAACTCACACATGATAGAGTTGCAGAAGAAGTGCCTGCCTCTTGCTACATTGACTTTCGAGGTGTATACAGTTTATAAATTACAATAAGAGAGAGCTGTAATTCTGACTTTCTTCTGGAGATTTCTCTCCGATGGATCGCAGGAGGATTTAAACAGGCTTTCAGAGCAGTTGGGAGAAGAGCTAGCCAACATCAGAATGTGCCTCTTTCACAGAAACATTTTTAATTAACAGAGAAATTGTTCGAGGATCTAGTAAGAAAAGTAATAAAGTATCAGTCGGGTGACTTTGCTGAAATTCTTTGAGCAAAGTCATCTGTCTGATTGCACGAGATGGCATTGTAGGAGGAGGAGAAAAGCAAAGCAGGTCCACATGACAAATACTTGTATTTGCTGCCAGAAAAGCCAGGTTTCTGGAACCGGGGAAGTTAGTGGCGTCTGCCATCCAGCTTGAATAAATGTAATTTAGAATCTACCAGGGGATTTGTCCAAGATCTTGAAGCAGGAAATACAACTCGCTAAAACAAGCCGATCACAGTGTTGGTGGGCCTTCTGCGAGTTCTGAATCACAACTTTTGCTCTTTCTACATTGTAAATGCTTTCTAGCACAGCACCATAGAAACATCCAGATTCAAGAGATGATACAGTGTCTAAGTGACTATAACCTACAATGTAAGGTCTTTACTTGACAGTTAAAAGCTACTTTTTTACAGTATAGTGTGCATGCCTACCATCAGTGTTACATCAAACCAGTACACAACAATTGTCCCAACATAGAAATATTTACAACATAAGTCATTTAGACTTAAAAAAAGACTATTCCCTGAAGGCAACACCCCTCTGTACTCCAGATAACATGGTACAGTCTGAGTTTATAAAATCCATTGGAAGCTCTCACTTTCTGTTTGGCAGTTTGGACCCAGGTAGTATGGATGGGATCTAATTTACAAAACGTTTGGTTGATTGAAGTTGCATATAAATTATAAATGAATTTAAGTGAAGTTGTATATATATCTCACGAGGGATAAACTACAAACTTGGATGTGTGGCGCTCCAGGTCCACAGATGAGTGAGCGCGCCTGTAAAGCTGGTCTAACCCTTGCCCGGTTTCTATGCATTTTCTTTGCCTTTATTTGGTAGTGGCAGTGTAGAGGTGAGAGGAGAGGAGGAATGACATGACAAAAGTATCCAGTCAACCAGGTACATTGCAATTATATGATTAGTGTCTTCAACTCCTTGACCGCCAGGATGCTCTATCTATTCTTTACACATTTTACAGTTTTACAATAACCTCTGTGGCAGACAAACTTACTAAATGTCATCATGCTGTTGGCATTTCTCTTCTGCAATAGTTATCAGCTAACAGACTCACTACTGATAGATCTGTGACCAGCTAAAATAATCCAGTAATAAAAGCTATAATGTATCGGTCAGGCTCTAGTAAATCATCTGTTAGTTGCAGTAATCGTTGGTTTGTTGCTGGTAATGGGTTCTGTTTGTGCCTGTAAATTGTTAATGTGCCGTGTCGGCATTGCTGTCACATTACCCATATTATGCATATCCTTTAACCACAAGGGGGACAATAAAATCAGGAATTTTGTTACAAGAGTGTTATTTAATCATCATATGTCTTACGTCTAGAGAATACTGAGAATGAGCTCTACTGAAAAATATCAATCTAATATAAATACTCCTTGACCTGGAAGGAAGAAAAGTAATTCTCTTCAGATATCAGCTCTTTGTTTACACCACAAACTAAAGGAGGCTGGTGGAAAGTCTTTCTGTTGTTGTTTATCTAGGCTCACTGTGGGCAGGCAGACAGACAGACAGGACGGGCCGGCCGAACTCTTACGTTTTTTTTTTTAACTCTTCACACTTATTCTGCTCATCAGGAGGACCTGCAGCAGTTGATATTGATGCCTCTCCCAAACATTGCCATTCTCGGGCAGGACCCCATAACAGGTACAAGATAACCACACAATCCTATCAGTGACATTTCTTTTAGCAGAAAGAAAGTAATTATACTTTATATACGAGACCATATCTCTGCTATCCGCGAGACACATTAAGGTGTTAATGGGGGATGGTGTTGGGGAGGGTGGAGATGATGATGATGATGATGATGATGATGATGATGATGATAATGATGATGACAGTTATTTGTGTCCTCAGAGGCAGCAGTGGAAGAGCTCAGGCGACTGCTTCTGCTCTTACTCGGATGTGCTGTGCAGGTGATCACACACTCACATGACCATCACGCTTTTTGAAGGCTGATAATGACACCCGTATTGTGCTACTCAACCTGGACGGACCAGTTATTTTGGTTTTAATTGTTTTGTTTGTTAATTGCATCTTTTGATGAAGAGTAAAATAATTATTGGATGGATTATCCTTTGTCCCCAAAAAATAATCCTAATAACTAAGGTGATCTCACATTTTTTACTTCAGTTCAAGACAGAATACAGATTATATGGCCGTCACTCTAATGAACAGTTAAACAGACTCTTCATCTGCACTATCTGCACTTTTTTGTTGTTTTACTACTGTCTTTAATGTCCTTTTTATATTTTTTATATTTATCTTGTATATTGTGTGTGAAAAAAGTACGAAGAGCAAGTGAAACCGTAGTCAAATTCCATGTATGTGCAAATTTACATGGCCATTAAAGCTGATTCTGATTCTGATAAATACATTTTCTTTAAATTGACTAATTGTTTCAACTCTAGGCACGCGCGCACACACACACACACACACACACACACACACACACACACACACACACACACACACACACACACACACACACACACACACACACACACACACACACCTCTGACTCAATGTCATCCCTCTGTGTCTGCAGTGTGAGGAGAAGGAGGCGTTCATTCAGCAGATCCAGTCTCTGGACATTGAGACCCAGGCAGCCATTGCCAGCTGTATACAGCAGGTTGGTTCAAGTGCACAATTAATCAAATCATATATCCCCCCCCCCAAAAAAATGTATAACGCATTCAGCAACTGACCGTTATTATGAGGAGATATTATCCAGAGGACCTCCATGAGGATTTTTGTCCCAAAATAAAATTGAGCAAAGAATTTTTCCACTGTCTAGCCTGGAGGCAGCGAGAGTGAAACTAATACGCCTTCTGCTTCGCGCTTCAAGTGAGTGTAAAAATGAGTTACTTGTTATTCTGCTGGCAGCCTTAAAAGGACCTCTGGGTGCCCCTTGCTGCCACCGTAGGATGGATCCTCCACCTCTCCACCTTTGTCACATCATCCTCTCTCCTTCAGCTTTTTACTGTCATTCTCCGCCGTCCTCTCTAATACTGCCTAAATGCCAAGTTGTACTCTTTTAAAAATACCCCCCGTAAATAATTGCCAGCATTACAAAAACAGCATGTTGCATATCAGCGTGTCTGAATTACAGTAACAGCATGTTGCCCAGCAGCCCTTTTTGTGCCAGGTTTCTCAGCCTCATAAATCATAGAGGGGAGAGGTGCTCTTCCTGCGTGGATGAATGCACCCCCTGCTTGCTGTTCATATGCCTTCCACCCGAGGACATTTCAAACCTGTCTACGTAATCATTAGTTTTGCATGCATTAGTCAAGCACTTTTGGACACGCTTCCCTAACAGTTACATTCCCATTTAAATGTGAAAAATAGTTTTTTTTCCCTTTTTAAACAGATGCATCTCTGCTTGGTATTCACACAGCCTTCACACTGCCTGGATTGTTTGTCCCCAGACCTGCCATTTTTGTGTCAGGTTTCCCAGACTCACATTGATCTTATCATGTGACCTGAGGAACTGTACTTGCTGCAGGTGACTCAGGATCCTCGCATGGTGCTGCCGCCTGAGGGTGGGAGGAGCTGGTAGAGGTTGAAGGTGCAGACTTTCAGCTGGTGTTCACCTCTATGGCCAAACAGATCCAAAACCTGCTGGCACAGAGAGACACACACCTGGAGGTATACACACACACACACACACACACACACACACACACACACACACACACACACACACACACACACAAACATATATACAGACACAAACATATATACACACACACGCGCGCACACACTTAAAGGAATAGTTTGACATTATTGAGAATGTGCTTTCTTGCCGAGAGTTAGATGAGAAGATTGATACCACCCTCATGTCTGTACGGTAAAGATAAAACCACAGCCAGCAGCCGGTTAGCTTAGCTTAGCATAAAGACTGGAGCAGGAGGGAACGGTTAGCCTGACTCTCCAAAGGTAACACAATCTACCAGCACTTTTTGAGGGACTGGTAAACTGCTTGTTTACCTTTTGGAGAGAGCTGTGTTTTGGACGAGCTGTGTTCCACTACTGTTTCCAATCTATGCGCAATGTGCTGCTGGTAGCTTCATATTTAAATAAAAAAAATAGTTTGACAGTTTTAAATGAGACAAGTATAGTATTTTCCATAAAACCAATACGGTATGTTTTTAGAACATTGTGTTCTTTTTATGAAGGTATTAACTTAACTGCAAATTAGGACATGCATAAGTAAGTATTTGTTTCATCAGGGATTCATTTGTGTCGCATACAGTAGTTGATCAACATTTCATATCTCATAGCGCTCAGATCTTCTTTTCAATGTCTAGTTATTATTTACCACTCACAGTTGTAGCAATTTTGCCTTTTTAGCAATAAAACAACAATCTGATATTAAAAATAGTATCTCAATGGCTGCAGGATAGATTAGTATAAAAGAGTATACTGGGGAATTCGAGGCTGACATGATTAGCCTTGTGGTCCATTCAAATAACAACAAATAATACACTGAGGTCACTTTTTTGTTGCTAAAACGGGAAGACCTGAACCTAAATAATTACTCATACGTATATGCGTTTGTTTTCTTAATTTGACTCCGTTCTACATTCTCAAATCCACAGACATTCCATTGAGGACTTTTACCAGCTTTTGTGGGATTAAAAGTCATTATTAAAGAGATTATCTCTGTTTTCAACAATTAATACTGTTCTAAAACTTGAGCTACAACCTTGAAAATGGATCAGAGCAACATAAGATATTCAATTTTGATCAAATAATTCCCACTGACTCAAATAAGCCCGGTGTGTATACATATAAAACAAAGCTCTTCGTCAGAGAGTAATTTTACATATTTTCTTTTTTAGAAAGGTGTATAAACACTGTAATGACAGTCAGTTCAAAATTAACATTGACATTATTACACACTTTTTGAGTATGCAACACAAATTAATGTGAGTAATTTGTAGTATGTAGTATGTATATATCTCCCATATTTTATCTTGCTTGTCTCATTCTCTTTCCAAAACCTCTTTTCTTTTCTTTCCACTTCTCTGTCGCCCCTCCTTCTCTCCTAGAGGATAGCTGAGATGTGTCGTGAGCGAGAGGCCCGGTCTGACTCACCCACGGTGCCCCTGGGTGGTCACAGCAAGGAGCCACCCCAAGGTCTGGCTCTCCAGCTGGCAGACAGCAAGGCCAAACTCCGCCGTCTTAAACAACAACTGTGAGTGTCTCTCTCTCTCTCTCTCTCTCTCTCTGTGTGTGTGTGTGTGTGTGTGTGTGTGTGTGTGTGTGTGTGTGTGTGTGTGTGTGTGTGTGTGTGTGTGTGTGTGTGTGTGTGTGTGTGTGTGTGTGTGTGTGTGTGTGTGTGATTAAAAAAAAAAAGTCAAGAGAACCTTTATAAAAGTTGCGATAAAGGTCAACTTTGGAATATGGAAATGATTTTGTCACACAAAACTGTGAGTTATTACTTAGCAACGAGTAAGATACAAATCAGGCACTCACCGCTTTGAATATATCACAAAGGTCACTATTGGCCAATTATAATTTAAGTACAGTACGTGTCTTTTTTTCATCACCATTTCTAGAAAACATCATGTTCTCTCATCTAATTTATTTATCAGCCAATGTATCACAGAAAAACATCAACAAAATACTGTTTTGAAAAATAGTTTAATAGCATTGTTTGACTTGTTTTTTAGGGAAGATAAAGGTGATCAGATATTGGATTACAACCTGGAGATTCAAACCATGGAGGAACAGCTCAAGAAACTTCAGAAAGAGGTACAGACTGAAACCTGGTGCTCTGATTTGGTTATTCATCTGTCAAAGAGAAAGAGAGACCCTTGCTTTGGAAATAGAGAAAGACTTTATCACACATAAAGCTGAACCAGTTTGCCAATGGCTGTGATATACTGTATATTTTGCCTAAAAAAACAATACAGCACAGCCAGCAGCACAAAACACAAGTTGCTTTTAATAGACAATAAGTACATTCTCCAAGGTTATGTGTTGAGCCACAATTAGACTACAATTTTGCCCAGAAAAACATTGTTGTTAAACTTCTTTCCCTGCTAAACTTGAGAGTTTAAACACTCAAAATCCCAAACAAAACAACAACAGGAATGATACTGGATAACATGCGATCTTCCCCGAATCATTTCCTTGTATTTTTCAAGTGTAGTGGTGCTACATTTACTTACAATCGCTTCAAACAATGTTCCCAAATCACACAATTTGGAAGATTTGTAAACACTATTTTGTGCTACAATTACTTGAATATTTTGTCCAATACTGCGTAGCTCTTACCATAATCTAAACCTAGTCCTAATATTCACTTTAAACCTGGAATTACATACCCATGAGTACTGTACACACATACACCTTTCCTTCTTCCTGTATCAGACTTTGTCAACGTTTGTTTAACTCCACATTTTAGATCTGTTCACAACCTTTTTTGACCATATCCCCTGTGGTGTGTGTGTGTGTGTGTGTGTGTCTGTCTGTGTCTGTTTGTCTGTAGAACCGTTCTCTGCAGGGTGAGGTGAGGGGCATGCGCGCACTGCGGGATGAGCTGGACTGCGCCCGAGAGCGAGCTGCCCGGACCGAGCAGCTCCAGACTGAGCTCCAGAGCTGTAAACACAGATTGCGCAGCCTGGAGCTCACACGCACTCAGCTGAAGGTACACACACACACACACGCACGCACGCGCAAGCACACACACACACAGCTCACTACACATACTTCTGAATAAGAAAACAAGCAGCGCGGCAACATTTACACCATGAAATACATTTAAATTGCTTTGGCAGTAAGTTACATATTTGAATCTTCCACACAGAACAAAATCAAACATACTCACAATGACTTTGTACACATCTACACACAAACATACACACACTTCAATGACCTCATATGAACATTACAAGCGAAGGTCACTTCAAGAAGATCACCTTTTTACCTCCCTCTTAGTAAGTACTTCTTTTTTTAAAGAAATACCACTTTATCGCAAAAGTCATATATTCTATCGACGACCCTGAGCATTTCAATCAAGAGTGAATATGAACAATTGTGAAGCTCAAAGCTAGAGAATGAGATTATATTGTGTGATGTCATCAGGATTTACAGCCTGAGGCTTCTTCATTGACAAAGAGCAGGAGTGCATCTTCAGTTATTTGAGCTTTTACACCCAAATGAGATTTATTCTGAGGTAGTATAACTATTCTGAGGCAGAAAATGTGCTCATGCGCTTGTAAAGCACCTCGCAGTGTCCTCACTGTCACCTTCTTAGTCTTTTGTGATTAATTCTGCCTCCATACTGCGTCCCTGTGACAGCCCACATCAGCTGGCGTGTTTATGTTTATAATAAATGTTTCACAATTTCACAGTGATCTCTTACGTAGTTGTTAAAACCAGTGAAGCTAATGTTGAATGTTTACATGGAGAGGTGTTCTCTTTTAAAAGAAAAGTCCAACCCACACACTTCCAGAGTAATTTAGTTTGTATTACATCTTGGGTTTATTCGCATCATTGCGGTCATCATTCCTATTGGTAATATTAACATCTTAACATATTACTCACCGCTAAGAAGACAGCCGGGCAAAGTGTAACGACTAAGTCAAGTGTTTAAATTGGTCAAACTGTCTGATCGTCTAATTGCTTGTGTTTTTTTGTCCTGTCTGACTTTGTTGAAGCAATGTTTCTGGGTTTCCTGAGAAAGGATTATTATAACTGCTTGAAATCATGGTGAAAAAACAAATTGCCCTCAGCTGCCACTAAAAAGGCAAACATGTGGATCAAAGATGATCTCTGAAGACTAAAGCAGCAAAGGACACATAGAGTTGATTCTCTCAGCTAATGTTTGGTCTGGATGTCTACCTGGCTAAGGTCTGACTGACATGATGACCTCACTATATATAGCATATCATGCTTATATCACTACATTCAGTCTCATGCTTCCTGTCTGTCTGTGCTTGGCGCCCCCTGCAGGAGCAGCAGCAGCTGTGTGCAGCACTGCAGGAGACCAAAGTTCTTCTGGAAGAACAGCTAGCCGACGCTCGAGCGCGCTGCTCCTCAATAAGGGAGCTGGAGAGGGACAATCTTCTGCTGCGTCATAGAATCATAGACGTGGAAGCGGTTGGTGTAATCCAATGACTGTGTTTTTGTGTATATTTTGTCTAAATACACATGTTACTGACTGTATTTGTGTGCGTATACATGTGTGCAGTAATATATATGAAGAAATACAAGTCATTCTCAAAATATTGGACCGTGTTTGCACATATACTTGGAGAAGCATGTCATGATGAATGAATGTGTGTGTGTGTGTGTGTGTGTGTGTGTGTGTGTGTGTGTGTGTGTGTGTGTGTGTGTGTGTGTGTGTGTGTGTGTGTGTGTGTTAGGAGCGGGACACCGAGAGGCAGCGGGTTGATGAGCTGCTGGAGATGAACATGAGCCTTGAGGCGGACCTGAGGCACAGCAGCAGCAGCAGCGTTCCAGCTTCGGTCCCTGCGGTTCACAGACGTTTCCTCCAATCAGAACTGGACTCTGACGAAGAGCCAAGCGACCTGATTGGTCAGAGCGCCTGCCTCTTCGCACCTTGTCATTTAAGACATTTTAATCAACTGATAAGAGAAAATATGTTGCGGTAATACCGGCCCACAGGTTATCAATCAACAATAATCGAGGGAATCTCTTCATATGTCCATTCCTCTTTTCCTCCATTTCAGTTTTTCTTCTTCTCGCCCTCCTCCTTTTTCATCTTTCTCCTGCTTTATTGTTTATTTCTTTCTCCCTCTCAGATCAGAAGTCGCTGAGCGTGGAGGTGGGTGAGGCTTCGACACTGATGCTGCTGGGAGCGGAGCAGGAAAACGCAGAGCTGAGGAGACGACTGGAGGAGCTGCAGGCCCAGCAGGAGGTCAGGGTTCAGGGGTTTGAGGGTGATAAGCAATACAAGTTTACCGGTACTCTACGTAAAGTACATAATAGAGCTTTAACATGTCTGTAATGTGCTTTATAATTGATATGATCATTGTGTCTAGAACGAACCATTTCAGGCGAGAATCCTTAATTAAATAACCAGTAGTCCCACCTTTCAAGTCAACCAGGCATCACTACAGTCAAACATGAAGCTCGGCGCTATCTGAGTAAATGAAACAGGAAAAGCAGGAAGCAACAAATGGAGGCGTTAAACATTTATCTTCTTTTGCTTCAGGCTGATTCTCCAGATGCAAAAGATGAGCTGGCTTGCCTGGAGACAGAGCATCAGAACACACTCAGAGAGGTGAGATGAAAGGGAAATAAAAGTTGCTGTAGACCTGAATTTAACAGAAACCCGACTGAAGTAGTTTCTGGGAGACTGCTTTGTCAGACATGTGTATATACACACAAATACACATATTTATGCATGGATATACACATGTACATGCACACACTGATACAATACAAATACATTATTATTACAACAAATGAAAAATGACAGTACCGAAACTATATTGAAGGGAATCAGAATTTCAGTTGCTTTCCACGAGAAATAAATTATTTCCATGTGTAATCAGTTTTTGACCAATCCATGCAATGTTAATCTTATTTTGTGTCAATCTATCTTAAATTTGTGTCAATCTAGCTGAAATTATTTACTACTTTCACTGTTTCATATAATTTTTCCGTTGACTCTGATAACCCTGTGATTGACATCTGTTAATATGTTGAAACATAAAGATGAAAAGATCAAATTCTATGTCAATAATCAATACATTAAATGATTGCAGGCCTATAAATGTCACACAGAGTATGATAGAGAAACTCAGTGACTGTACTTTTCCATAAAAATTATATAAGTGTGATCATTGGATATAACTCGAACACAAACATCTTCAGCAGCTGCGTCAGCTGTATTGAATTGTAAAATAGATGAATAAACAGATCAATAAAATAAAAAATAAATCCCTTTTGCTAGCAGTGCAGCTGTTCAAATATACAAATGCTATAAACATCTTTTTTTTTTTTACATTTTATTACATATTTTCTCTGGATTTTTAATTATTTTTAATGGCTGCTGCGTGTCATCTGTTTCAGGCTGCTGTACTGAGTTTTATATGGTTGTTTGTAGAGTTGTGCCTTTGTATTCAATGTTCACAACCAAACCAAAAAATTATTTAAATCAATCACTCATTTTCCCATTGTCATTGCTTTTTGGATTTTGGATTACTTCTTGTTTACTTCCTTGTATGGAACCTGGATGCTTTTCCAGTAAGAACAAGAGGCGGTTTCAGCCTTTTTACCCACAATGCATTCAAGTTCAGTCATGTTCAATACATGGGAAGAGTACAAAAAATGCAGGAGATCTCACTTACATTATAAACTCCTATCTACTTTCAGTTTCAAAACTTGAAGAATGAAAATGCCACTTTGATGCAGCGCCTTGAACAGCTGGTGACCAAACTGCAACAAATAGAAGACGAGAGGAAGGTGGAAGGAGTGAAGAAGTCAGACAGAAAGGAGGAGGAGAAGGTGGAGAGAGGAGTCCAGGGCTCTGAATCCAGCAGAGGAGAGGGTGAAGGAAGGGTGAGGATGATGGGGATGAGAGAGAGAAGAGGAGAAAACATTGTAACCCAGAGGGAAGCAGGAGTTGGGGAAGAGATTCTCCATATTGAAGGAGAAAAAGAAGAACTATGCGATGAGGAGGTTGAGTCCAAAAGAAGAGGAGAGGCTGAGGGCGGACAGAAAGAGAAGGAGAAAGAAATACAAATAAAGAAAGAACAGACTGCTATGGCAACAATCTCAGAGATCTCAAATCACCCCAAAAGTGTAGAAGATTATACAGAGACCACAGCTGCAGACCAGGCTGTTTGTTCCCTGTCTGGTGCTGATGTGGAGCTTCTGACAAACCGGCTCCAGGAGGCCCATGAGGAGGCGGACCGACAGGCGATCGTGGCCCAGGGACTGCGCTCCAAACTGGGGGAGCAGAGCAAGAAAACCTGGGAGGCTGAGCAGAGGCTGGTGGTCCTGGAGGCCGAGCTGCAGCGTCTAAAGAAAGCTGCCGAGAGTCTGGGAGACGCCCGCAGGCAGATAGAGGTACGGATGGATGGATAGATAGATGGGGGAATGGGTTTTGGTGGGTAGATGTATGGGTGGAAGAAAATGTGCTAATATATATGTTATATATATGTGTTAAGATCTTGGATATTTGGTTTGTTTGATAGATAAATTAAAGCTATATTGTGTTTTATATTGAGGCAACGGTTGATTCATTTTAGCATTTATAAAGTTGTTGATTTAAAGAGGAATGCCTGTCATGCTTGTGGCGTCGCTCTAATTTTCCACAATTTCGTGACTGAAATATCAAAACAAATATTGGACTGATTGCCATGAAATCTGGTACAAATATTCAGTGACCCCAGTTCCTTTAGGTTTTGCTTGCAATTTATTGAAATGATTTAATTGGAAGTTTACCATTCGAACGCTCTACATTTCTCTATAATAAGCTACATTCTTTGATAATTATATATGAGTTCCTTTCTTAGAAATGATAGGAAACAATGTGAACCATAAAATTAAACCATGTCCACCCAGTGGGTCTAAAATGGATATATACAGGCGTCTGTATTAATAGATAGTTCCCCAGCTCAATATCCTCCCGTCATGTTCTCAGGGTCTTCAGTCCGAGGGTCTGATTATGGAGGAAGAGCTGTGCCGCTTGCGGAGCCAAGCAGCGCTTCACGGGATGCAGACCACGGTCATCGCCACCCTGGAGGGAGAGCGGGCCGCACTGGAGAGAGACAGAGACACACTGCGCAGCACCATGGACGCCCTGCGCAGCGCCCAGCGCAAGGTTGAAGAGTACACGCGCACAAACACACAAACACATGACGCAGCTGTGACACCAAACATTTTCATGACCATGGCAGATGTCATTTTACTTCAGGGGAGCTGGCTGAATGGCAGGGAAATACATGTAGAAACGTACGAAACCAAATTAAAGGGAGCAGAGTTTACAAAAAAATGTATTACATTTTTTATAGCTGATCTTATTATTCTGTAATCTCTTTAGATACTTACTTGGTTACATTAAATACATTACTTTAGAAAGGGGCATTTTATATATCTTTATATATATATAAATTGATGATTCAAGCTGAGAATTAAATAATGTTTTTATACACCCAGTATTGAGAGAGTAAACAACAATTATCACTTAATGCAGAAAAATTAGGCAAAGATTGATTGCATTTGGATTCTAAATCTAAAGAAAACTACTCTTTGAATTAGCATTAAAAGTCCCCTATGGAGTCATCTTTATATTTAGTTGTCACTCACCAAACACTTTGTTGTGTCCTTGAACTTGAACTAATGTGTTGAGAGTACTTTGTAACATACTGACGCTGAGCACACTTTAGTGTTTACATCCACATCACAAGCTTTCATGTCTTTTTTTGGCACATTGCCTATTAGAAGTACAAAACTAAAAAATTAAAAGAAACTCCACAGGGTACCTTTCAATAATTTCGAACAAACAATTTCCACAAGTTACATCAGGAAGGAAGCACGGCAAGAGTGCAAACCATTCTTCGGTTTGAAAAGTCTAAAAAGGGTTTTCAGTGACTGGTTACTGATGTCAAGATGTTCCACATCTCAAAAGATATTTTGTGCCCACAGCTATAAAACTTTTGAATTATATGTTTTTTGGTTGTTTTTTCAATGTCCGTTTGAAGGTTTTGTTCCCTATTTGTTGCCTGGTTATTAGTCCTGTTTTATGTGCATCTCTTGTTCTTTGGTCTCTTATTTATAAATTCCTGAGCTACACTAATGTCCTCTTGGAGCATGTGTTAGTTTGTGTGTTAGTAGTATTATTATCATATCTGTCATACAATGTCTAGTCTATTGTGTCTGATTTGTGTTATTATTACCAAACTGGTTTCACTTCTGGGCAATAATAAATATCACTGTCTAAAGTAGCCAGTAAGAATCAAATAACAATAATCATCTTTTCTCTCTTCTAGAGTGACCAGCTAGAGCTCTCCTCTCAGACTCTCAGGGCAGAGGTGGAACGACAAGGTCGGAGTTTGGAGACTTCTCGTCGTCGGGAAGAGGAGCTGGAGGCAGAGCTCCGTGAGGCAACTTTGGAGGCCGAGTCTCTGGCCCGGGCGCGAGACCAGGCGCTGCTGGAGGCGTCAAGGCTGGAGCAGGAGAAGGAGCTCTGTCAGTCGGAGCTGGACAGCCAACGGAAGGAGGGGAGGCAGAGAGAGAGAGAGGCCGCGAGGCTGAGGCAGCAGCTGGAGAGCACAACCCTGGCGCTGGAGCACAGCAACCAGAGAGCTCGGGCCCTGGACGCTGAACACAGGTACTCTCTCACACACACACCACACACACACACACACACACACACACACACACACACACACACACACACACACACACACACACACACACACACACACACACACTCCTGTTCACACACACTCCTGTTCACACACACTCCTGTTCACACACTTAACCCTGATCACAAACTGAGGTACCCAATTAACTTTACAAGGCATCAGAGAGAGCTACTTGGCTGCACCATGCATTTATCTTTAATGTCAACTCTATCTTCATTCAACCTGTGTGTGTGTGTGTGTGTGTGTGTGTGTGTGTGTGTGTGTGTGTGTGTGTGTGTGTGTGTGTGCGCAGACGTGTGTGTCAGCAGCTGTCTGAATCCAAGGAGCTCTGCACTCGGCTGCAGGACCTTGAGAAGGAGTCCAGCACTCGATTAACCAGCATGGAGGAGGGTAAACAGCAGCTGCAGGAGCAATATGCAGATGCTCAGGCCAAGATTAATTCCCTGTCCCAGGTTTGTGTGTGTGTGGAAGCTGTGACGTGGTAGTTTAGGTGGAGATGCAGCTGAGGGGGAACTCACCCACACTTTCTCACCTTATCTAGACAGCAGACATTCCTTTTATAAACTTGTAATAATGTACATTTATAGTAATAGTCCATCCTATATTGTTTATATGTTTGTCCTGCATAATAATGCAATGTGTTCATCCAGGAAAAGAGACAAAAGTCAGTATTCTCAAATAATGCAAATTTCATACCAAATTAGCTTGATTTTTCTGTCTGCTGTTGATAGACACTATTGTCCCTGATTGCAAAGCGCATGTGAAATGGAAACTCTGCTCACAGGTTGGAAGTGTGTTTTCCTGAGTGTGAAATGTATGCACTGTGTGTGTTCTCATGAATTCCCACAATGGAACGAAAACGAAAGTTACGAAGGTAACTACGGTTCTATGAATCCTGGATGACCGCCAGAGGCAGTGTTTCACACTGGATATGTTCAATATCGCGCTTGCGCAGTTCGAGTAATTATAACAACAAAGTCACGTGTGTGACCTCGGGTGACCCCCAGCCGGGTATAACTTCCGGCATCATCCCGAGCTCGGTTCTACGGAATCTTCTCGCGAAATCACGAGATTCCGAGTGACCAAGAACTCTGGCGGTCATCCAGGATTCATAGAACCGTAGTTACCTTCGTAACTTTCGTTCTATTTCATCCTTACTGACCGCCAGAGGCAGTGTTTCACACTGGATGACTTATACCAACAAAGTCACGAGGAACGTCAAGGAACCTACCTCGTCTGACTCATGCGGAGGAAGTTGGACGAAGAACCACCCCCAGTGGGTGAGGGGTGGCAACGTTCACCCTGTAGTATCTGGTGAACGTGCTCGGTGATGCCCATGAGGCAGCAGCACATATATCCTCCATGGGCACACCTCTCATGGTTGCCCATGACGTGGAGACACTCCTGGTAGAGTGGCCCCTCACTCCGGATGGCAGCGCACGGCCACTAGCTCTGTAGGCACAGGCAATGGCCTCCACTATCCAGTGGGACAGGCGCTGTTTAGAAAGGGCACGGCCCTTCCTAGGTCCACCATAGCAGACGAAAAGCTGCTCCGACCGCCGTATGCCTGCGGTGGCCTCGACGTAGGCTCTTAGGGCCCGCACCGGGCACAGCAGCCCCGACCTCTCCTCCCCCACTGGAGGGTCAAACTGTGCGAGCTGGATAGGTTGGTTGAGGTACGAGCGTGTCAGCACCTTTGGAAGGAATGCTGTATTAGGCCACAGTGTGACGCCAGAGCCGTCTGGGTTCCACCTTAGACAGGATTCGCTCACCGACAGGGCGTGTAGCTCGCCTACTCGTTTTGCCGAAGTGATGGCCAGGAGAAAGACTGTCTTTGCTGACAGCCATCGCAGCTTTGCCTCTGTCAGGGGCTCAAAGGGAGGTGAACATAGGGTGTCCAGCACCACGGACAAGTCCCATGGAGGAGCCCTCGGGGTGCTCGGAGGTCGCAGTCGCCGAGCCCCCTTTAAGAAGAGGGACACAAGCTTGTGGCTCCCTACAGTGCCGTTGTCGATTTTAGCATGCTGGCATGAGACAGCAGCCACGTAGACCCTTAGGGTAGAGGGAGACCGGCCCTTATCCAGGAGGGACTGCAGGAACTCGAGTACAGTCTGCACTGGGCACTGTACTGGGTCCATGTTGTGAACCCCACACCAGTCAGAAAATAGTCTCCATCTACACTCGTACTGTAGACGGGTAGATGGCGCTCTGGCATTCAGAATAGTCCTCCTGACTGGTTCTGTGCAGCTGCTTAGCAGCCGGTCGGGCCCTGCAACGGCCAGGCCCATAGTTGCAGGCTGCTGGGGTCGGGATGCCAGATCCGACCCCCTAGCTGCGATAGGAGATCCCTCCTGTCGGGGAGGCGCCATGGCGTCCCGCAGCAGAGTCTGTGCAGCAGAGGAAACCAAGTCCTGGCGGGCCATAAGGGGGCCACCAGCACCAGCCTGTGGCCCTGCTGAAGAACCCTGAGGAGTGTTGGCAAGATCAGGGGAAATGGAGGGAAAGCATAAAGGAGGCCCTCTGGCCATGTGTGAGCCAGGGCATCTTGACCCAGAGGACTGGTCCTCTCCATCAGGGAGAACCAGTGGGGGCAGTGGGTTGATATCTCTGAGGCAAAGAGATCCACCTGTGCTCTGCCGAAGAGGCCCCAGATGCTGTGCACGACCTCTGGATGGAGACGCCACTCCCCCGGTGGGGGCTTGTGACGGGAGAGGGAGTCTGCGACCTGGTTCCGTTCTCCCGGTAGATACATCGCCCGAAGGCTGGTCAAGCGAGGGGCTGCCCAGGTCAGAAGGGCTCGGGAAACCCGTAGCAGTCCTGCTGACCTGGTGCCCCCCTGGTGGTTTATGTGGAACACGGTCGAGGTGTTGTCCGACCGAACAAGTACATGTCTCCCTCTCAAGTGAGGCAAGAAGTGTTTGAGCGCTAGGTGCACTGCCTGCAGCTCCAGAACATTGATATGCTCCATGTGGTCCTGAGCGGACCACTGCCCCTGAGCAGTCCTGTTCTGCCACACTGCGCCCCACCCTGAGAGGCAGGCGTCTGTCGTGACGACCTCCCGACGGGATGGGACCACGCCCATGGGAACACCCCCTGACAGGTATGCTCTCTTCCTCCATGGGGAGAGAGCGAGAAGGCACTGTTGTGACACCTCTATTGCTCTGTTCCTGTGGCGCCTGGCGTCCAAGCGAAAGCTGTTCAGCCATCTCTGCAAGGGGCGCAACGACAGCAGGCCCAAGGGAACGACAGCCGAGGCTGCTGTCAATTTGCCTAATAGGCAAAGAAAACGGATGTAGGGCAAACGCCTGCCCCCTCGGAAGAGGGGAAGGCTGTGGAGGATGTCGTCCACACGCTGGGGCGACGGACAGGCTCTCATAGTGGCCGCGTCCAGAGCTAGCCCGATAAAGGTTATGCTCTGAGAAGGGCTCAGAGAGCTCTTCTCCCTGTTTACCCTGAGGCCCCACAGGGTCACATGAGACAGAAGGCGAGCGGTGTCCTGTGCAGCCTGAACCCGGGATGGCGCGCAGATCAGCCAATCGTCCAGGTACGGCAATATCTTCATGCCCTGCGATTGCAGGGGAAGAAGGGCAGCGGCGACACACCTCGTAAACACTCGTGGGGAGAGGGAGAGTCCGAATGGAAGTACCCTGAACTGAAAACAGCGGCCCTGAAAGGCAAAACGAAGGTACTGTCTGTGGTGAGGCACAATGGGGACATGAAAATAAGCATCCCTCAAGTCGACCGACGTGAACCAGTCTCCCCTGGAGACGGCACGAAGGACACCTGCTGTGCTCAGCATGTGAAATGGTAAGACCTTCAGGAACTTGTTTAGTCCCCTCAGGTCTAGGACTGGGCGCAGTCCGCCGTTCTTCTTCCTTACGAGGAAGTAGGTTGAGTAGAACCCCCCGGGTTGTAGCTGGGGGTCCACCACCTCGATTGCGCCCTTGGTCAGGAGCACGGCTAACTCCTGGCTCAGGGCTAGGGCCTTCGCCGGGTCGGTGATGGTAGTCATCTTGACCCAGCTGAAGGTTGGGGGCCGGCGTCGGAATTGCAGCCTGTACCCCTGGGTTAGGGTGGAAACCACCCAGGGGTCTGGGGCATGAGCTGCCCAGTAGCTGACCTGCTGCTGGGAGAAATAACCGACAGCCGGCCCGGGGATCTCAGGCCCTGCCCCCCCTGCCCCTTGAGGCTCTGGGGGGGCGACCACTAGTCCCCCGGCCCGGGGGTTGCCTGGGGGGAACGCGGGAATAGTCGCGTTGGGAGCGGATCGGCCTCTCCACGGGGTGCTGAGCCCGTTGGTGGCTACTGGGGCGAGCTGGGGGCCGAAAATGGCCACGGGAGGCCGCCCTGGTTCTGCGGGGTGCGGTTATGTCCCTGCGAAGGCCAGAGAACTGCTGCCTGGTCTGAACGGCCTGCACAGTCCGCTGAAGCGCCTGTAGAGCAGCTGAGCCGAACAGCTCCCCGGGTTCAACTGGGACAGCACGGAGGGTCCTCCTACATGTCTCCGACAGGGGTGACTGCGCCAGCCAGACCTGGCGGCTGGTCTGAACTAGGATGGACATCAGGCGCCCGAGTTCCCGTGACATGAGTGCAAACGCCTGCAGTGACGCATCACTGAGGCTGGTGGTAGAAGCGTCGACCGTAGCCTGCTGCAGAGACACTGAGAGACCAAGCATGAGATGGGAGAGTGAGTTACCAATACGACCCATGCGTGCCGCCGTCTTGTAAGCCTGGGAGAGCAGGTCATCTGTGACCCGACATTGGGGTCGAGGGCACCTAGCACTCGGCCTCAGATTCTCCTCGGGAGAAACTATGAGGGACGCAATAGCCGGCTCGATGGGTGGCATGCCCTCCAGGCCCCATTTTGCCGCGTCCTGCATGGACGCCAGGGTTCGGCCATCCGCTGGGAGACGGGAGAGAGTACTGGTGTCTCTCCAGCACGCATGCAACTCCCTCAGATACTCCTCAGAGGGAGGGACAGAGAAGGTGGCAGGGGTGGGAACGTGCCTGAAGAAGGCACTAGCAGGTGGGGGCTCCGGCTGCTGCATCTCCAACTGCAGGCGTGCAAGTGCCATGCGAATGACGGACCCCATAGAGCCGTCGACTGCCCCCTCCGACGGAGTATGGCCTGAGGCCCGGGAACTAGGCCCGGAAGCATGGGAGGACCGCTCGTCACCGTACTCTGTAAAGAAATTGGCGGACGCCGCCAGTGACATCATGTCCTCCTCCGGGACCGGCTCAGCCGCAGATGGATCTGATCCCCCAGTCTCCTCCGCACTAGGGTGGAGGGCCAGGAGAAGCGACTTCACCTGAGCTAGCTCGGCGGCTAACAGATCCACCTTCGACGCTAACTTTGCAGATTTAGCCCTCTTGGGGGCAGCCCCTGCGGCTCCCGTCGGCCGGCGTCTGCCCCGGGTAGGTTGGGCTGGCTCCGGCTGCCCTGATGGGGGGAGGTCCGCCCCACCCCTCAGGTGCCCTACCATGGCCAATCTAGCGGCCCTTACTGCGTAAGGCATAATGCCGCAGTTCATACATGGGTTCTCCGAGAGACCCTCCCTCAGGTGCTCGAGGCCGAGGCAGGAGGGGCAAAGGTCATGGCCGTCTTCAGGCTGAAGAGGAGCCATACAGGTCCTACAGCCGGCAGGGTTAAACATAACCAGCGCTTAGCCACCAGGCGCTCTGCAATTATTGCCTCTGTGGAGACCGGTCCTGTGGCAACAGGACAGACAGTCTGTCTAGTGGGGGGGAGCGAGCACTCTCCTCACCAGTACAGTAGCTGTGGCTCCTGGCGTCCTAGCAGCGAGCTACAGTGGGCTTTTTTAGCACTGTGCTACTGTGGAGGACGGTCCTGTGGCGAGAGGACGGCACAGCCCGACTTAGTTAGGGGGAGCGAGAACACTCTCTTCACCAGTACGGCAACTGTGATTCCTGGCGTCCTGTCAGTCAGCTACAGCGCCTGAGCGCTGTGCTACTGTGGAGGCCGGTCCTGTGGCGACGAGACAGGCACAGGCTGTCTAGTGGGGGGGAGCGAGGACACTCTCTTCACCAGTACAGTCGCTGTGGCTCTTGGCGTCCTAGCAGTGAGCTACAGCGGGAGCACTGTGCTACTGTGGAGGCCGGTCCCGTGGCGAGAGGACGGCACAGCCCGACTTAGTTAGGGGGAGCGAGAACACTCTCTTCACCAGTACGGCAACTGTGATTCCTGGCGTCCTGTCAGTCAGCTACAGCGCCTGAGCGCTGTGCTACTGTGGAGGCCGGTCCTGTGGCGACGAGACAGGCACAGGCTGTCTAGTGGGGGGGAGCGAGGACACTCTCTTCACCAGTACAGTCGCTGTGGCTCTTGGCGTCCTAGCAGTGAGCTACAGCGGGAGCACTGTGCTACTGTGGAGGCCGGTCCCGTGGCGAGAGGACGGCACAGCCCGACTTAGTTAGGGGGAGCGAGAACACTCTCTTCACCAGTACGGCAACTGTGATTCCTGGCGTCCTAGCAGTCAGCTACAACGCCTGAGCGCTGTGCTACTGTGGAGGCCGGTCCTGTGGCGACGGGACAGACACAGGCTGTCTAGTGGGGGGGAGCGAGGACACTCTCTTCACCAGTACAGTCGCTGTGACTCTTGGCGTCCTAGCAGTCAGCTACAGCGCTTCCTTCCGGAGCACTGCGCCACTGTGGAGGCTGGTCCCGTGGCGCTAGGACAGGCACAGCCTGACTTGGTTAGGGGGAGCGAGAACACTCTCTTCACCAGTACAGCAACTGTGACTCTTGGCGTCCTAACAGTCAGCTACAGCGGGAGCACTGTGCTACTGTGGAGGCCGGTCCTGTGGCGACAGGACAGCCACAGTCTGTATAGTGGGGGGAAGCGAGAGCACTCTCTTCACTAATACAGTAGCTGTGGCTCCTGGCGTCCTAGCAGTCAGCTACAGCGGACTAGCGCTGCGCTACTGTGGATGCCTGTCCTGTGGCGAGAGGACGGCACAGCCCGACCCAGTGGGGGGGGAGCGAGAGCCCCTCCTCACCAGTACGGCAACTGTGATTCCTGGTGTCCTAACAGTCACTACAGCGGGCCTGTGTAACTGTGGACTTACCTGAAAGCCGGCCGCGACGGTGTAGCATCTAGCATCACCGAGCGGGCGCGCTCTCATTAGCAGTCCCCTAATTAGCCGGCGCGCTCTCTGGAGCGCTCTGCTAACGCGGGATCTGCTGCTCCTGTAGGAAACAGTGTCAACGATCTCACCCGGTGATGCTTCACGGTGTGAAGACTGCAAACCCGGCGATGACCGAAGGTAGGAACGCCGCTCGGCTCGATGGTCCGAGCGTGGAAGCGTCCCGTTTCCTCTTAGGAGGTTGTAGCTGTCGCAGCCTTTGGAGGGCGAGGGACCCGCGGCTCCGACCGGTGGTCGCAAGGCTACAGGCGACGAGCTCTTTCTACAAGTTCAGCTCCAGCTGATGCTAACAAACTAGTTAGCCTGCGCAGCGAGAAGATGAAAGAGAACCGAGCTCGGGATGATGCCGGAAGTTATACCCGGCTGGGGGTCACCCGAGGTCACACACGTGACTTTGTTGTTATAATTACTCGAACTGCGCAAGCGCGATATTGAACATATCCAGTGTGAAACACTGCCTCTGGCGGTCAGTAAGGATGAAATAGAACACTATTTTCTGCTGACAATCCCAAATTACATACATGCAAAATACTGTTGTTCAACTTTACATCTGTCAGTGATGACGGAAAAATATGGTGATTATTAAATGTCCAAAAAGCATACTGAGGGCAGTGAATACTCTCCTGTTAGTATACATTCATTTATTGTCTACTAACTGCTAACTTATACTCTGAACATTAAATAGTTCTTACTGTATAGCATTAGTATGCAGTGTTGAATTAGGCAACAACTATAGTATTAAAGTGATCATATAAAGGTTGGTTCTATTAGGAATGTATCGACTAACAAACTCAATTAATCATGTAGAGATTTGTACTTTTGATTTGTCTTATAAAGATCACCTTTTTATTTTCCTCAAATTCTAATCTTTGAGCGCTGCATTGCCTCTCACTTCTCTCTCATCAGGACCTATGCAATGAGCAGGAACGTTCCCAGAAACTGTCCACTGAAGTCGAACGTCTGTGCCAGAAACTACAAAAAGCCGAGGCTGATCTAAAGACGACAAGCAGTTCTCTCAACCAATCAAAGGAGAGGATAGAGTTGCTCTGCCAGAGCCTTATGAAAAGTGAATCTCTTCTCCAGTTTGAAAAGAGAAGAGGAAGTGTGGAGGTGGGCAGTACGTCCAATTCAAATTCAGACTCCTCAGACAAAGCACACATTGCTCAGACACCGACCCAGGAGATGTCACACCTGGATCAATCCCCTGCAGTTGGCAAAGGTCGTGACCTTTCCTTGATCCCTAATTATGCCACAGGAGCGGAAGAGAGGCAGCTGAGTGAGCGGTTGATAGAGCTGGAAAAAGAGGTGTGTATCTGTGTTTGAATATATGTTTGTGAGCGATATGAGTGGGAGCCTTTGTATCTGATTTTCTGGATGTCGGGTTCGGTGCAGCTCCTGTGTGATGGAGATGATCTATATTATGTTGAAATTCTTGCTCTATGGATGCTTGACGACTACCAATTCACAGTAGGCCGCCACTTCCACGAGTGCAGCACTTTATTTCCAGGACTACCGCTTTATCTTTGCTCATCAGTTTTTATAATGTCACCTCGGCTACTGTTAATCTTCCTTATCTCTTCTGCTGCTCTCTTGCTCTCGCTCTCACTTTCTTTCTCTCTCAAACACACATAGACACGCTCATAAACTCTAACATCAAGCTGTAAAGAGATTACAAGTAAAAAAAAAGTTCAAAAGTATTATTAGACTAATGTACTGTGATTGATTTACTATTAGATTATTAATACTGATGCATTAAGGCACATTTTACTGGTGTAGCTGCTCAAGGTGGAACTGGTTTTCACCACTTTATGCATAGTTAGTTAGTTTAGTCCAGTGGTTCCCAACCTGGGGGTTGGGCCCCCTCCTGAGGTCACAATATGCATCTATGGGTAATGAGAGGAGAAAGAAGAAAAAGGAAAGTTCTGCGACACAAATATATATTTTTGTGTCGCAGAACTTTCGCTACGTATTTAATATTTTGGCCATGCTTTCACCTCTCTGGGCCTCACACTGTTAAATATAATGAAACTATCTGAGAACTTTAGACAGGAAATGTTTCTTCAACGGAACAACTCATTTGAAATGTGACAACCAGTAATTGCTTTTTCTGTAAGAGGTCACACGCTAGAAACCACGGTTTAAACAATGTATTGTATTTTATAACCTCTTCATATGTTCTTTAATGTAAAATCTTAAACTGAAATATAAATAATAACTGTAGCTTCCAAATAACTTAAGTAAAGTAAAAAACATATTATTTTGCTCTGAAATGTTGTGAGTTAAAAGTAGAAAGTACTTCAAAATTATACTGGCCGTTTCTCAATAAGCGTTCTTCTCTGTACTTGTGTTCTCGTGGACTCGTGAAACGTCATCAGTCGCGGCCCAAGTACTGTTCCAATTCAAAAGTCCGCTTCTCGCCAAGCACGGTGAAAATGCCCGGATGTGACTTGATCCTCCCATTTTACCGGGGATGCATCAGAGCAGACTTGAGCGTACTTGAGAGAGCCAATATCCCAGAATGCATTTCGGACCAGCAAACGGGGAACAATGGCGGATGAGAAAACTCACAACTGAAAGTTGACATTCTATAAATACTACCGTTGTTGAGTCACAAAATTTAATTTTAGGATGTTTTCAGGCGAGAAGTTATTTGTTTATGCATCAAATCTGTGGTCGGTTTGTCCAGACTCATCTTATTTAAAAAGATACGGCGACGGGTTGAGGTCCTGCTGAGGGACCGTGATTCCCGTCAGCACCGGGCCGTCAGCGCTGTGCTGCCCGCCGACAGCAGCTTGATCTCGGCTGGACTTTTTGAAATGATCCGCTGGCTCCGATGTCTCCGTATCGATTAAACATGAGATATAAATCGACCTTGAGGATCTAACAAGCAATCTTTATTATTTATTCAGTCACATTAAATCAGTTTGACTGAGGGAAAGGTTACGAACTTAAGATTTTAATTTAACTTTTACTTTGAACTACAGTCTTATTACTTTTGACCGAATTGTTTGCAATTATATGTGTATCTATATAAATATATAAGTATGTATATATAAAATGTATAAACATATTATATATACAATTATGTGTATCTATATAAGTATATAAAATACATATTTATAAACACAATATATATATATATATATATATATATATATATACAAGGATATGTGTATCTGTGTGTGTATATATATATATATATATATATATATATATATATATATATATATATATATATATATATATATATATATATATATATATATATATATATATATATATATGCACACAATATATATACAATGATATGTGTATGTCTGTGAAACCAGTGCAAAAAAAGCAGGGTTGTCATATTTTGTTTGACTGTAAAAATACTTTACAGTGAAGAATCAGAACAAACTCATGACAACGACAGCTGAGGTGGTGACATCATCAAGTCAGCTGCTGTTCCAATTGCAGAAAGACCGTCCTGTGTCCTCCGTCCTTGAGAGTCTGGACTCCCAAGTCCAAACTCCCAAGTCCAAACTCCAAAAGTTCACAAGTCTGGACTTAGCATACTTGGTATTGAGAAACGGCCACTCTCCGCGACTGACATTGGAAGGCAAAACGGTGAAGTGAAAATATGAAATCTAAAGGAGCCAGTGAAAAAAATAGCAATCCCTGGTGTAGCGGTATGATTCAGTCAGGCGCTGGTAGGAAATGTGAAAGAATCGGAAAGGGGAAAAAACACACCAAAACTGAGCTCCAGATGACTCACACATGAAGTGTGTTGTTGCTGTGCCAGTACTTGAATTAGTTTTTCGAAAATTCAATTTAAATCCACATTGTTTAGTGGGTGTAGAGACAAGTTGTGTTTGGCCTCAAACTCATCTTTGTTCTGCATAAAAACACCAGATTTCCACCAGCAATTTTGCAAAATACGACATTTACTATTCATTTTGAATGCATCAATCATATTGCCCAATCAACACACTTCGAGCAAATAACAAATATGTGTGCAGATTTTCTGATTGGATCATAAATACTCATGCAAAAATCTGGTTGAATATATTGTTTATAAATAACATATGTGGACTACTAATGTATCTTTGATATATTGTAAATTTCTGCATACGCAGAAGAAGAATTTTCATCTCTGTGTATATAGATTGAATCAAATGTCATAACGCTGCTACCTGACAGAGCGCTTTGAAAGGTCAGCTGCAAATGAGGTTCAAATAATATGGATATTATGAGGCGCACGTGACGTCAAAGGTAGCACAGCCTCTGCACACGGCTGTGGACGCTCTCTCTATATGAACTTTTGTCTCCCTCAGAAAGGAGTGGCAATTGCGGAACAGGAGGCTTTGCTGTTGCGGCTGACCCAGTCCCAGGAGGCATGTGAGCACCTTAAGGAGCAGCTGGAGGCTCTGCGCCGGCACTCCCTCAGCCTGCAGGACTCCTGCACCCGACTACAGACACTCAACACCCAGCTACAGGTGACCAAACACACAGATATTGAACGCTGTTATGGCTGAAATGATTTACTAAATTTGGGATTAAAGGAGCATATTGGACTCTCAAATTTGTATTAATCCTTTGGTTTACCTAAATTAAGGCCAATGATGACATTTTGATCATTAGACACTTGCATTGAATTTTGACATAGCATCAAAGGATTTATTACATTATTTGATTATCAGACTCCTTTATGTAGGGAGACACCATATTATTGGTGTATGACAGTGCCTGTTGATCTGTTGCTTGGTCTTGATATGAAATGTGGATTACAATGTTCATGAAATTTGGTCCCAATAATCCCTCAAGAGGAATTGTAAACATTTAAATAAATACTGTGTGTTTAATTAGCAAATATTAGCATGCTAACACGCTAAACTAAACATTATACATGCTAAACATGTTAAAATACTGACGTTAGAATTTAGCTCAATCTACTGCTATGTTAGTGTCGGCTGTAGACTGTACAATAATCCACACTGTACGTGGATTATTTTTCCCGAGAAGACGTCCTTCTTGACAATTACCACAATGACCAAAAAGAGAAAAAAAGTTCTTGTTAGAAGATGTCGGCACACATTTGATTTCTCGGTTTTAAAACAAACACAGGTGGAGCAAGCATCCCTGAGCTCCCAGCATGCAGCAGTGCTGGCACGCTGCAGTGAGAGCGAGGCCCGGTGTGCGGCTCTGGAGGCCGAGTCCAAGGTGTGGGCGCGGGAGCGCGAGGAGTCGGTGGCCAGGATGGAGGCTCTGAGGCGGGACCACGATCGGATGACTGCTCTGCAGCAGCGGCAGGAGGTGGAGCTGGAGGAGCTGCTGGACAAACACTCTCAGATGAGGAGCAACAACCGCAGCCTGGAGGCTCAGCACAGGGACCTGGAGGCCAGGTACAAACACACACTGACTGCATTCAATTAGATCCTAATTTATTTTTCAATCCTTGTGAGGACTTTTAGTTCACCCAAGAACAAAAATGTACAAACAAATCCAATAAACCAACCTTTGAAAAAACACACTCTCTCTCTTTCTGTCATACCTTTTAAGACATAATTGTTTTTATGCTGTGTTTGTCATTTCAAGATACAAGGAGCTTCTGGACGGTAAATCCCAGCTGGATGAGAGAGAGCTGGAGATGAAGATGGAGAGAAAGGAGATGGAAGCAGAGGCCCAGAGGAGACTTGAGAGAGAACGAGAGCTGAAGAGGCTGAAAGAAGACAACGAGAGGTAACAAATTCACTTTCTAATCAGTATCATGACGATGAGATCTGCTCATCCTTTGACTCCTCTTCTCACACCGCATGCATCTTGCTATGAAGGAACAGCTGCATTAATGTCTTTTTATGAAGCACAGGGAGCAAAACTGGAATTGGTTTGAATGCAAATGTACTTTTATTTGATCCTGAAGGCTTTTGGGTACAAAACAGATTTAAGGGGCACAATATATTTTATGACCTCAGTTCCAAATCATCCAAAGGCAGAACATGTAAGGCTTTTAGAAACAAGATATTAATTGATGTTCGAGGTTGACAGTTTCACCTCTTTTTCTTGTCTTGATCACATGTGTGTATTTAAGCCTGATTGCATCTTATCTCGGGGGTGGTTTGTACTGTATATAATGATGATGATCATCGTTATTATAAGATACTTCGCACCATAATTAGTCATAATCATTGTAATAATGACGTGATTGATTACTCTGACAGTCTCCGATGAGAGCTTATTAAGCTAGAAACAGGATGTTCTCCTCCAGGTTGACAGATAAAACATGACCGGAAATACATTAGTAACATATTAAAGGTCCATGCAATTTAAATTATTCTTAGACATGTTTAGTAAATCTAATGTTCTAGCTGAATTAGGTAGAGAATATACAGTATATATATATATATATATATATTAGTGCTGTCATATTAGCGCGTTATTAACGGCGTTAACGCAAACCAATTTTAACGCCGTCAATTTTATTAACGGCGTTAACGCATTTTAATTTTCTTTCTTTTTTTTTTTCCTCGAGCACCACGCCGGATGTAGCTCAACCGGAAGCAAAACAATAGGCACGCCGTGCGCGTGCCAGAAGGGAGCGCGAGTGAACACATTGAACACAGCAGGAGAGAACGCAACGTTAGCCAGCTAGCTAAAGCTCCGGTGGAAAATTATTAGCTTATGCCGTGTTCACACCGGACGCGCCGCGTCCGGTGTGAACACGGCATAACGCTACCGTTTTTGAGGAGGTAGATTTTGAGGTGAGGGGACTGACAAGGCAGAAGGTAAAGTGGTTCACCGTTCTATCAATAAGCAGACCTGCCAACCTGTACGCAATTTGCGTAGTGGATACGCATTTTGACGTCAAAGTACGCTGGTAAAAATTAATCTAAAATAAATTTTAGACTAATTGACCAGCACACATTATATGCAATGCAATATAATGCATGACGAGTATTTAATGACTTATCAATATATAGGTTATATATCAAGGTTGGCAGGTCTGAATAAGGCTAAACTAGAAGTTAACACCAATACAAACATTATTTTTCCAGAATGAGTGTGTTAGGGGAGAAGGATGCAGCCATTGTTAAACAGCTGGATTGAAATGCAGCTGGAACTGGTCGTGGCTAAAACTGGAAGGCAAGGTCTCAATAAAAGGGCAAGAGGTGTCCTTTCATCTAGGAGATGTATTCTCCAAAATCAACAGGCAGGGATTCGCCAGATGCATTCTCTGCATCAAAGATATAAATGATGCTAACAAAGGCAGCCATGCTCTCCCTTACCACATTGTGCCTCATATACTGTAAATGTTAGACCCAGTGACAGGCTGGCATGAAATGGCTTGCATAATACTTAGTAAGGAGGCCATAATCATTTTTGACTCATGGCTGAAGTTAAGTTTCTCCAGCTCTCCCCAGGTTGGCAAAAAAAGCATCTCAAAATGCATCAGATTGATGCTTTAAAATATGGAATATTTAAATTTTTCTTACGGGGGAGCATGCCCCCGGACCCTCCTAGAGGGGTAATATCCTTCTCACCTTTTTCACCCCTGAACCGTTTTCATGCCTGGTGCACTCTATAATTTTATTTTGTAAACCCTTGTTTACCTGAAATGTGCAGTGATTTTATTTTGTATTTTGTGATTTTTTTATTTTGTTGTTTTTCAATAAAATAAAGCAAGCCAATCCACTTTTTCATGTTGATCATGAGCATTAAAATGCAACAAAAAAAAATTGCGATTAATCGCGAGTTAACTATGACATAAATGCGATTAATCAATAACACAAACTCTAAATCCCACTGTACAGTGTACACTACCTGCTCAGCACCAAACAGCAGACATACAGTCAGGTCCATAAATATTTGGACATTGACACATTTTTCAAAAAAAATCAAGATGTGCTTTAAGTGCAGACTTTCAGCTTTAATTTGAGGGTATTTACATCCAAATCAGGTGAACGGTGTAGGAAATACAACACATTCAAATGTGGCCACCCCGTTTTTAAGGGACCAAAAGTAATTGGACAAATTAATATAATCATAAATCTAATTGTCACTTTTAATACTTTGTTGAAAATCCTTTGCAGTCAATGACAGGAGTTTTTTAAGGCAAAGAAGTGGACTGTTCTGCAATGGCCAAGTCAATCACCTGACCTGAATCCAATTGAGCATGCATTTCACTTGCTGAAGACAAAACTGAAGGGAAAATGCCCCAAGAAGCAGCAGGAACTGAAGACGGTTGCAGTAGAGGCCTGGCAGAGCATCACCAGGGACGAAACCCAGCGTCTGGTGATGTCTATGGAATCCAGACTTCAGGCTGTCATTGACTGAAAAGGATTTTCAACAAAGTATTAAAAGTGACAATTAGATTTATGATTATATTAATTTGTCCAATTACATTTGGTCCCTTAAAAACGGGGTGGCCACTTATACATTTGTTGTAGTTCCTACACCGTTGACCTGATTTGGATGTAAATACCCTCAAATTAAAGCTGAAAGTCTGCACTTAAAGCACATCTTGATTTTTTAATACAATGAAAAATTTGTCAATGTCCAAATATTTATGGACCTGACTGTATACATATATTTAGGACTAGCTGATGAACATAGTGGAGAATTCAGCAGCTAAAGAGCAAGGAGACAAGTTAATATTGGAAATGTTTTTGTCTTCTATGATTGCAAACTTATTAATTTGGGGATTTGGAGCATTGGTTGGACAAAACAAAGACATTTGAAGAGGTCACCATGGACTCATTGTTTTACTATTTGCTTGCATTTTATATAAGACATGTTTCATCGAATAATGAATAATGAATTAATCATTAGTTGTATCTCTAAAGGAAAGACTATGGATAGCAGCTGATTTGTTTAATGCTGAGCCATGCTGCACACTGGTTCAGTTTAGCATAAAAAGTTTCACTCCAAAACATTTTGAATCCACATTGGGAGCATTAAATGTTTGATGTTTAATTACTAAATATTACCAAATTTCCCTCACAGTGATCATTAAGAGTTTTATCTAATCTCAATGTAGTTATCATTACAAAATAAAACAAAGGCATCTGCCTCAGCTGTATGTTTTTTAAGCAATGGTCTAAAACCACTGACTGACCCCGAAATGTGTTCTTCAACCATTTTGTCTGAGATGATATCAGATTTATTTGCTGGTGGTTTTCTGGCCCTGTAATCATAATATAGTATAGTGATGAGCTTCCGGTAAAGAGCACTTACCAAACAAATGATACACAACACTTAACAGGATAACAGTGACAGCGGTGAATAAAGCCCGGCTGTGTGTCGGTGTTTCAGGCTGCAGGCTCAGCAGAAGGAGGGCTTGGCGTCACAGGCGGAGCTGCTGGCTCAGGGCTCAGTGCTGAGGGCCGAGCTGAGCAACTCCCAGCTGGAACGGACGCGACTGGAGGGGGAACTCAGCGGCCTGAGGGAAACCAACCAGAGCCTGGACCTCAGCAGCGCCCGCCTCACCAGCCAGTATCAGGTATTCACCTGAAACACAGAAATGTATTTACACAGGTGTTCTGTATTCAAGCTACCAGCCAACCATTGACATGCAAAAAATGGATTTAGTGCTCATTACCGTCTTTATATACAATAATACATTTAGTCAAAGCATTATTGGGTAATTCGACAAAATGTATTACCACTGAATTGCAGGTTTGAGAAAGTATTTGACATAGTTGTGGTCATTGAGGAACAGCTATTGAATTACCAGCGGGGAACGGTGAGAGGATGATTTCTAATGCTTGATATAAAAATATAATTTCAGATTGACATGACAGGAAAATGATATATTAGTCCAAACAGAAACTGAATAGCAGGTAGTTAATAAAGAGTAGAAGCATCTTTGCCTCCAGCGTTGCTCTTCTTCTGTCAAACGAGCGCTGAATATTGAAAATGTTCAACCAGGAAAGTCTTCGGTCGTTTGAGGGGCGAAACGGGTGGAAATTGACTTCCTGTAAAAGGTTTAAGAAGTTGATGTTACATTATGCTGATTCATCCAGCTGCTCATGAACCCTGAATCAAAAGCTAGTACAGGAGTTTTGGTCTGCAGATATATGTGAAGAAATGTAGTACAAGAAGATGCAGATACACAAAATCAATGCAGGACTCAAGACATACTGTATGTGGACCAGCCTGTTTTCTGAATCATTGTCAGTTGACAATAGCAATACAAACCGTTAAAAGAATAGTTGGACGTTTGGGGGAAATACAGGTAGTATGGATACCACTCTCATGTTTGTCTTGTAAATATTTAGCTGGAGTCAGGTCAGCTTAGTTTAGCATGAGGGGAAACAGCATGGCTCTGTCCGAGTGTAAAAAAACAACATGATGTGCCGTACACTTTTGTCTAGGTCTGAGCAGGTTACCCGGCAACCAGCAGAGACTGCAGGAAGTCACTGCACCTGGTGAAGAAATATCAAATGAGGGGCTTCAGAGGGGCTGGTACAGTCAGGTCCATAAATATTTGGACATTGACACATTTTTCATTATTTTGGCTCTGTACACCACAACAATGGAGTTGAAATAAAAAAAATCAAGATGTGCTTTAAGTGCAGACTTTTCATAATTTGAGGGTATTTACATCCAAATCAGGTGAACGGTGTAGGAACTACAACAAATTCAAATGTGGCCACCCTCTTTTTTTTCTTCATTTCAACTCCATTGTTGTGGTGTACAGAGCCAAAATAATGAAAAATGTGTCAATGTCCAAATATTTATGGACCTGACTGTAGGTGGATGTCTTTACATTTGGACAGAACAAGGCTAGCTGTTTCCACCTGCTTTCTGTCTTTGTGCTAAGCTAATTGCTAATCATACCACCGCAACCAGCTGTAGGTGAGTAATTGAGAGCAAGATGAAGGCAGAGTTTGAAGATGGGTGTGGTCAGAGCAAGGGCACTTGAAGTAGAGGGGTAGGAAGTGGCATTTACACCCCCTTCATTTTACGGCCCTGGCCTGATTTGGCGGTGCGGGAAAGACCCAGTCACGAGGATTCGTTTCTCTTCACATTTGTATACATTTATGCAGCATAAATATGCATACATATACATATTTAGGTTTTTGACTTTATGCAGTACTTTATCTGTATTTTTATTTTTTTCTAAATATATTCATTGTATCCACCAAACACAAAGGAAAATTCCTTGTAAGTGAAAACCCACTTGGCAATAAACTTTATTCAGATTGAGATTAATGCTTAAAAACTAAATTAAACATGCAGAATCAACATACATTTTTGAGTCATCCCCCACATTTTATACTATTTACATCATTTCTTGGTTCATTTTCAGCCTTATTTCTTGACAGATAATTTCTTCGTAGAGCAGCTAAGGGAATTATTTGGTAATTTGTGAGACTGCCTTTCAGTCAGTCAGTGCTGCTGAGCTCTGACCTCTCGCTTCACAGTTTTGTCAGGTTTCATTAAACAAGTTTGCAGTTTTCTTAGACCATTGCCCCAGCCATTCAGTCATCATGTATTGGATCTTTTTGTATCTCTTTCAGTTGCTTTTGACATCTTAACACACTATGAAAGTCAGAGTCAGAGTAATTTTTCAGAGATGTAACATTCAATACTGCAGACTACTTTTCAACTATTTGAAAATGAACTTTTACATTTGCAATTATTCTCTACGTTGATGGCGATCTGTGCCTTAACACACACATACAAAAACTAAATACCAAACCATACCAAAATACAAAACCATTTATTTTGATATATTTGATATTATGTGTGTAGCTGTTGACTCAGCTCAAGGGGAACATGGAGGAGGAGAACCGACACTTAGCAGAGCAGAACCAGAGTCTGCTGAAGGAGAACCGGGCCTTACTGGAGCAGAGCCTGGAGCGCCGAGACCAGCACTACTCACAGCAGAGGGAATACCAGTCAGTATACACACACACAAACACACGCACAGGCCAGATCATTTGTTTTGTTTGTAATTACTGACAAAACAGAATTACTGAAAACAGAATTGTATTGACGAAGAAATCAGGTTTCCTCACACAAAAAAAACATTTAAAGCTGTTGTTCAAATTAAAATTAAGTAATGTGTGTTACAGAAAACACTATTTGTTAACATTGTAAGGGGTAGCACACTCTGTCGTCATATCCCTGACAGAAAATCACTTGTGTAAAGGTCTGAGACTGCGAGACAACAATTTCACAGTACGACAACACTCAGCAGTCATCCTTTTAAATGACTAACAGACTGGTGACAGATTAATCCAGAACTAATAGGGAGCATGCAGTGCTGGTTTCACCTTTTAAGTATAATGATAATTTCTCACTAATTACATATTTTTTTGCAGCTTCATTTTAAGCTTCCTTCTTGAAAAGATCTTTTTTAGTCACAAAGGTTTCTCTAATTTTTTCATGAAATAAGTGAGAAAAAAAACTGTAAACATTGCACATTTTTGTTTAGCAACCTACCACACAGTCGTCTTTAAAGGTGCACAGTCAGCGATTTGGGAGAAAGATTGATATTTTAACGAAACACCCAAACAAACAAAAACAATCGTCAGCATGTGCCCGATTCACCATCCCTCTCGCTGCCTTTCTTTCACACTAGTCTGACTCACTGTATGGAGACTGTGGCTATAAACCTGCCATTGGCCAGGCATTTCATGCAGCATTCTCCCCTTCTGCTATCTCCACTATCTATTTTGCAAGGGCATTCATCGCGTTTTTACCCCCTATGTGGAGCATAGTTCTCCAGAACTGAAGGTGCTGTGGAGGTCTGACTGTGCATGACTACGCTATCCTGTACATGAGCAGGGACGCTGTGTTTCTGATTGGACGGAATAGTGTTGTGTGGCCGAGTCCAAGCCACTTTGTTTGTGTCACATTTACAGAGCTAGGGCTGTGGTTTTTTTATTGAGTGCAAACAGCTAGCACAGAGCAGATGTCGTCTGCATTTGATACAAAGTGTATTGGATTAGAATCGCTGACTCCGCCCTTAACACTGGTGGGTCTCTATGCCATGCATTGTTCAGACCCATAGTCATTTATTTTAATCTTTAGTCCATATCAGCACAGTTGTCTATATAAAATAAACTGAATTGAATTGAATTGAATTGTCATCATAAAAAATAAATCACATTAAATTACAGAAAAACAAATCCTCATTGCATGCTGGGATAATGGGATGAACAGGATAATTTGTCTTGGATTTGACTAACATGAGTTTATTGAACTTGAACTTTATTGAATCTTTGGAACAAACAGCATGTGTAATTTTGATATGTGATTCACACAAAATAGAGAAATAGTTTTATATTAAGAATAATTTTAGGGTAACATTTAGCTTGCTAAATACTAAAGTCCCCCTGTAGCTATATGAAGTGAGTGAGTGTGAGTGAGCACAGAGAATCACAATATTCCTGCCTACAGTTGGCAGTAATGCACCAAGAAAAGACAAGAGGAAACTAACCAGCTACACAACATGGATTAAAACAATGCAGGTTCCAAAATTTAAAAAAAAGGAATTGCATTTAACTCATTTTTCAGACACACTACGTTTCGGTTAGAAACAATAAACATAAATATAACTTTGTCTAGAAGAAAACTCCTTTAATACCGAAGGGGTACTGGGGATATAACTGTATATTATAATTGTCATGTCCAGTTTAATTTACATCTTAACACCTGAGCATTAGGCACACTGAAGGAGGAGTTAAAACTACTCTATTCAATATTGTTTTACACTAATAATAGATGAAATGACTACATGAATATAAAAATGAGCTAGAAATTCACAGTCTCTAATATCAAGCACTCCTACTGATGTAGACGGGACTCACTGTTGCCCCAGACCTTGAGACTGTCAGTTTGACTTGCATTCACATCAAACCCTCTCCACTCCTATAATGCAAACATTTTAATGTTATTGAAATAAGTTATTTGAATAGAGAGCTGTGTTGTAGACATCACTTAGATTCAGCGTTGTGATACTTGAATGAAAAAGACCGTAAACAACAGAAGAGCTCTTGAAACCACGTCTGAGTTCAAAAAGGTTTTGTGCTTGTTCTAAAAGCTTTAACTGAAACCTCAAAAGCTTCCCTTATTTTACCTTGTGTCTTTTTTCCTGCTAAAGTATTTGATGAGGTAAGTTCAGAACCAAAAGCTTACAGTGCATTTCTAGAGCCGTTTATTTGACACGGAGTGTTTATTCTTACAGTTTAAGTTTTTTGAGCAGGAAAAGCAGGTATATGTCCTGAGCCAAGTAAACTGCAGTGTTGTTCATTATGAATGAGAATGTAATTCAAACTAACACCAGGATTCAAGTCCAAATACAGATCATCATGAAAAGATAAAATCACAAACTGGATGACATAACAGTCCAAGCTGCTATATATTAGTCCATGTGGTGTGTGAGTAAACAGGCCAAATACAAAAATTTACAACATTTGTCCCGTTTGGCTAAGATTTAATGAAGAATTGTTAAAAGTGTACCTTTTTAATAAAACTAACTCATATACACAACACTTTCTTTCGTTAAAGCAGATTGAAAGGCACACTTCACAGACATCTAGGCGTCCTGCCTCAGTCTCTGTGTCTAAAACCATAAAAGTGTCTCTGTGAGGCTGTTCAAGGCACAGTGGTGCTTTGAGCTAAATGCTAATATCATGCTAACATGTTAATGCTAAGCAGGTGTAACATTTACCATGTTCAACATCTTATTTTGTTAGTGTGTTTAGCGGATGTGGCCCAGGAGCTGGAGGGGGCCGTCTTTTAATCACAATGTTGGTGGTTTCGATCTTCGCATGTAGACGTGTCCTTGAGCGAGACACTGAACCTCAAGTTGCTACCCAGGTACTCCTAAAATGCTTAGAATAGGTTAAATGCAGAGGTTGAATTTCATGTATGTTCCAGTATGTATAAGACAATCCCAATAAAGTTTAAGTTTACGTTGTAACATTTGCAAATTTGCACTAAACACAAAGCAGAGCTGGGACTGATGGGAATATCATTATCCTTGAATTATTTACAATTCATCCTGAGAGCAACATGAAGGTCTGTAATAAAATCCATGGCAATTTATCCAACAGTGTTTAAAATATTTCTCTCAAACGTCAGTTTTCATCCTCTGGGAATCATGAATGTCTGCCTTACAAGAAATATAAGAGATTTCTGTTTGATAAATAAATTAATTAGGGAACAGTATCATAATATGTAGCCTGTGTGTTACTTGAAGTACATAAACTGCTATATGAAGATGTGTTTTTTGTTTTATATAGGGTGACCAGACGTCCTCTTTTTCCCGGACATGTCCTCTTTTCGAGACCTAAAAAAAGCGTCCGGCAGGGATTCCAAAAACGTCCGGGATTTTGCTACGTCGGGGAAAATAGTTATTACCCCCTTACAAGTTTTGGAAATGGTACGTCCGGGATTTTGCTAAATCCGGGAAAATAGTTATTACCCCCTTACAAGTTTTGGAAATGGTATCTCCCTCACGTTCCACCTTCTTGCGCAAGCTCTGACTGTAGAGAGAACTGTCATTGGTCGACCGATCTCAACGTAAATGTAAGTTCACGGCATGCTATACACTACTGCTACCCCCCCCCCCCCCCCCCCGGAACGAAGTGTCCTCTTTTTCACAAACTCAAATCTGGTCACCCTATTTTATAGCAATGTAATCCTGCATGTATAGCAGGACAGAAAAACATTCATCAGTGTGAAACTGTCATTCTCAAAGCAGAACTTGCTTTGTTACTTCTCTCAACTAATATATATATATATATATATATATATATATATATATATATATATATATATATTTAGAAAGAAAGAAAGAAAGAAAGAAAAAAAAAAAGAATAGCATTTGAAGGGTTATCCAACAGTTGTTGAGGTTTTACAGTGTGGAGAAAAGCTGTGGACTGACCAAACAACGGACCAGAAGACCGTCATGCGATACTGAGCGCTGCTCCCCTCTAGAACATTCCTGATATTTTTACCAATCAGCTGTGTGTCAGTAACCAGCGGTCAACTCGTACTGCCAGCAACTTTGTATCTCGTGTTTTTATTCTGCGCCGTCTTCCATGTAGCTGTTACGCCGGGCCTAGGGGAGCCTGAGCGTAACATATGGACGGGTCTCCCCACCTCCCAAATTAGGAACAATGCTGCAGCGTTGTTGACATAGTGTACAATGGTTGTTTATTTTGCACTCACAAATTCTTCAGGGTGAGCCTGGCTCAAAATAACAAACAAAACAATCTGAAGTCACCTAACTTCCCTCGACCACAAAAGAAACAAAAGAAAGTACAGATGTCTTACCTATCTCCCTACCAGAAAACAAGAGAAAACATGGTTAAACAAAAAGGGCTTCTAACCCCACCACCCAAGAATCTGTGTTGCGCAGCACGGCCCGGTTGGAAGCTGGAGAGAGAGCCAGCCCCCACAGGTTCCCTCCTAAGTACCGCTGGCCAATTACCTGCAATGAAAAAAGGCACAGGGCAAGGCAAAACATATCACAGCACCCCCCTCAGGCAGGGAGGTGAACAGCATTAAGGTGAGGCTTTTTCCTATGACGCTCTGAGTCATAACAGTAGCACACAGGCTATTCATCAATGTCCTGCTTTATGACTGTCCAGACGCAGCTTGAACCCTGACCTCCGCTCACCAGCAGCCATGAACATTAACATCCACACTCAGTCTCTTTTCTGATCTGCTGCTGTAAAAAGAGTCCAGTTCAAACAGCACAGAAAGCTCCATTTCTCAGTAGTGAGTTTCCAGGAAAGGGCGGATTCATGCACATAAACCACGTTACATACCGACTTTCAGAATAATCCCATCAATTTGCACGGGTAATGAATGCATGAAATGAATCAAACAGACTCTCCTCAGCTGATATTTCATGTGTTTTTCTTCAGGGAGAAGCTGAGCGAGCTCCGTCGGGAGAAGCAGAAATTGGTGGAGAAGATTATGGATCAGTATAGAGTCCTCGAGCCCAGCATGCATCCTCCAGCCAGCAAATCCAAGTACTGTATATAAAAATTATATATTAACCTGATATTGGACTGAACCGACTCCATTTTATTTAATTATATTGGAAGGTGTTTCTTATATTTTCTCCATCCCATTAGGTATGGACAACATATCAGTGTAAACACAGGATTTAATTTGGATTATTTGTTTTCTAATTCATTGTTGCCATTTCAACATTTTCACTACCCTGATGACAGTTGGCAAGCACTTCTGAACCGAGATAGCTGCATGCCAAAAACACAATATGTCAATACTTTGGCCTTCAGTTTTCTGTTTTATTCTTCTTCACTTGATACAATGCAACCATTTGGTTTGAGAGACACATGATGCATCATTTCCTCCTTTAGTTTTTTGTGTGGTGTTTTGCGCTCTCAAGATTACCTTGTAGTCTGTATATGTTATGGTTCACAAGTAATTATTAAAAGGGGGCTTCAACCTGTGTTTAGGTTGTATGCTTACATTTACACATTTGTATACAGAATCTCTTCCGTTCGATGTTGAGGATTTAGAGCGGTTACAATGCAATATATGTTTGTATAATCCTTTCGATAAAAAGCTTCTCATATACAATATATTATTGTTCATGACCGACATACACACACATCTGTGGATAAGGGCTTACTCTCTTTAGTGCATCATGATCAGATCTGTGAGGACGATCTCTTACTGTTCCTCTTACCACACAATAAAAGGAGGAGGAAACCACTTGTGGTGCTCTCATGAAGGCTCGTTTCCAAAGATGCGTCAGTATCAGAAAATAAATTGGTAAACTGAGGTGCAGCTATTTCAGTTCATAAGCTGTTTAGCAGAACCCCTCACTCAATTCATCGAATTCATTCTGAGGAAGCGCACCTGTCTTTCGTTGGCCAGCTGGCAAACAGTTTGTGCCACAAATGAAAATTAAAAAACTAGGATTGTTGTGTACAAATTATCCAAGTCTCACAGAATTGCATTTTCTCCCTAGTTCTACAAATTCATATGGTAATGACAATTTAATTATAACATTTCCAAATAGATTTTCTTGACGTCATGGTACAAAGTGCTTTTGTTGGCACAATAAATGGCAGTTGGCTGGCACCTTCAGGGCCATTTTATTCTCATTTTGAAAACATGCAGCCCTTGTTACACTTGGCATCCTCCAAGTGTTTTCTGAAAAATCTGGGTGCTGTGCGTGAGTGTGCACACCCTCACACACACACCGAGCTCATCCCTCTTTGTGAATGGTCCCTGTCCTCTGTGTCCTCGTAGGAAATCTAACTGGATTGCGGACAGGATGAAGAAGCTAATCAAACCCCGGGGAGGAGGAAGAGATGGACGCGCCCTCTTCACCGCCATGGGCAGCGTGGAAAACCTGGCCGACAGCACTGAATTTACATCAGACACACCTCAGCCTGGTGAGGCCACACACGCACGCACGCACACATGCACACACGCACACACACACACACACACACACACACACCCTCTCTTTCTCTCACACACAAACACCAGCCGACTGGTTTTCACAAAGATATGCTCACATGCTCACCCCATCAAGCGAGGCTACAGGCATGCATACAAATCATCTCATGACTACCAAGTGTGGTCGGCATTGATAGCACTCTCTTCTCGTTAGATCTCTCCCTATAGAGTGCCAAGACTTACTGAGGCCGGCTTTCTCTGCTAACCACATGTTGAAAGGAAAATATTCACAAGACTTCAGCCTCTTTTAATGCACCTTGACGGTGGAATGCATTTTACTGTCTGAGAGGGGGAATAAAACTCTCTGCAGACATTTTCAAAGCCAGGCTTTCAGCTCAAACCTGCATTCATGATGTTTTCTCTCTTTTTGACATACTGTCATTGTCCTCATTTAGTTAAATTTTTCCTCGCATTGCATTTTCTGTTATCCCCCCCATAAACCCAGTACTCTAAACTGTGTGTCAGGACCAACACCAAGAGGCCCCGGCTCTTTCCGTTCCTCAACAAGAGGACTGGTGGATTTTATCTAGCCTGTTTCCCAGAAAGAGACTCGAAGTTGAAGAAAGTGCAAATGTATATCACAGTTAAAAGTAATGTAAATCCCAGTTTAATTGCTCAAGATAAATGATATGCTTTGTAAGAAGAAATTTTTCACACCTTTCCTATTTTATATGTTTGAAGTGACATTTGCCATAATTCATTTAACCCTGAAACTCACCCGCTTTATGGTGGGTTAACTGACCTCAGATCAGTTTTCGGGCTGCAGCTGGTGTTACAACTCTGAACAGACTGGGACACAGTGAGTTCTACCAGCAGCTCTCTAGAAAAATGTACTTGAATCTACTTGGAAGTGCAATTTAAACGGCACCGATTACCAATTTAGACCATTATGTAGGCACATTTTGAAAGTAGCATTTTTAGGAATTTAAATGTGATCATCATGAGTATAATTGTTATCTGAAAGGCCTTATTGTCAAAGAAAAAGAAGGTTAAATTAGATACCTTTCAAATATATCCATACATCCAATTACCTCAAAAAAAAGGTTGATGCATCCTAGGAGGAATTGCAGTTGACAAATGCATGGATAAAATCTCAGCCTATGTGCTTGACGAAACTAAATCAATGTACTTAACAAAGCAAGTTCCCTTTATTGTTTGTATAAAACGTAGAATTGCTAAATAAGGGGTTTATAAATAAGCACTTATTCATTTTAGAGTGCTTTTCTACATCACATTCACAAACTCACAGAATGGTGGTTGGCAGGGCTGTCGGGCCATCAGGGGCACATTTTCTGGGTCTAATGTGCTGCCAAGGACACCACAACATGTGGACAGGAGGGGCCCGGAATCAAACAACTAACCTTGTGATTAGTGACGGACAAGCTCTCCCACCTGAGCCCCAATTATTATATATCACGAATTCATTTCGGCATCTTTCATCGTCAGAGTCCCTGGAACTGCATTTGCATTGGAAGAAAACTAAAGTACCTTCCTGGCTTGTGCTTTAAAGCGTCAGCAGATTTGTCCAACATGGTGGCACACAGTAAAACATTCAGCACAGAGGAAGACAAATGTTGAAAACCATCATTGATTATCTCAGCATGAAGGAGCCAATAATTTACTGATGTCAAAATGTTAACATTACTATGGTCTTTGTATGCACATCAACTTTGACTTGATTTCATATCGTTTCAGACCCCCGCAGCGCTCCAGTCTCTCCCTGTCCCACGAGAAAAGCTCCCTCCCAGACAGAGCTGGACATCTCGGCTCCCGGGACTCCAACCATGCGCTCCGGCTCCAGCGTGCGCCGTAAACTGGGATCCCGTCACGGCTGGGCACTCGGGCTGGCAAGAGGAGGCTCTGGAGTTTCCCAATCCTTCAGTCCTGGTGACCACAAAACACCACCTCGCCTGCGCTCCGGCCAGAATAACTCTGCTGTCCTCTGGGAGGGACAAAGACGCGAAACAAATACACCCCAGGCAGCAGACGCAGTGTTGAGCAGTCAGGAGAGTGTCGAAGAGGATGAAGGCAGAGGTGAGGTGGACCACGTGTGATGAGGAGGATACATGTCCATGTCTGTACTGTTTCAGAAATGCCCACGCTAACAAGCCATTTAGTTAGTTTCTCCTTAAAAGAAGGAAAATAGCAAAATAAGTGAGATTTTTCTGATAGGATTTTATATTTATTTAAAAAATGAATGACTTATTCAGATGGATAGTTTTAAAGTGTGTGTGTTAATAAATGTGCACACCATTGTGAAAAGTCTATGAGGTAACAAGTTCATTCAAGCATTCAAAATACAGCTAATATTATGTATAATAAAACATGTATGCGCCTATTATACTGTGATCTTCTCTGCCTTCTAGACAATCAACACACCACAACAGTGACGACGCCACAACGACCTGAGACAGAACCGTCAACTCTCAATTAAAGAACATATTTTTTTATGTACTCCTGGCAAAATGTTTTGATGCAGCTTTTGATATGTCGGACTATTTTAGATATGATATATTCTTCTAGTATATTTGTAATAGCCTACATGGCTACATGGATAAATGCATCCATCTGGCAATAGTTTGTGAGGCTAGTTGTGAACCATCTTTCTGGTACACAGTATATGTAAAACGTTATTAAAATAAAACTGAATACATCACTTACAATATATTTTTTCCTTTACAACAAATCAGTTGATAAATTACATGAAAACATATTTGTTTTCTCTTCATTTATCTTTCACTTGCTCATTTCATTATTTATATTTAATTTGTCAAGTACTTGGATCCTTTTTCTTTGGTTTTGCCACACATTTTTATCTTTATCTATTCCCTGTTTTCAAATTGCTGTTTGCTTCCTATTTCCTGCCAAAAGTCAAGTGTGTTTTAACGAGCCTATCGGTTACTGTAGGCACTCCCAGAACAGAATAATAATGTCAGGGACATCCGGATCCTTGCTCAACCAAGTTGTTTTTGTGCCAAAATCCAACCATAGCTACCGTAGTTTTACATTCCCTTTCACACTCGATGTTAATTATTGACGTACAATATTATTTATTGATGTTTTCGGCTATATTTTTTACATTTTACTACATTTTTTTAGTGTCAGGGCTCCGTACTCTACATACAGACCCACACACCATCTGTGCAGTGTGTGTGGGCCCGCTAAAATACAGATGCTTAGTGAAGACACCAGGAATATCAAAGTAGATTTTATTACACCATGTATTTTTGTTTTAAAGTTCAGTGCTAGAAGTGCTTCATCTTGTCTTCCATAAACCTTAATAGGATTAACAAAAACAAGGTTTTTTTGGTCCTTCTGATCACCTCCTCTAAGAAGCATCACATATTTTATAGGATATCCTTCAGGGTAAAAAGGAGAAGCTATTCGATACGGATAACATGTTGAATATTAGCATTGACATACATAATAAAGATGACACAATTTATTTAAGAACTTAAAAAGGATAAAGTCATCTGCAGTCCAGTTTGATCAGTCTGAGAGTCAGAATAATGCAGAAAGAGAAATAAATAAATAAATCTACGATGAAGGTCCTTGTAACCCCGAGATCTGATCTGTGCACAGCGGGATGATCATGTAGAAACCCCTCCATCTGGCTCACATATGGCTATAAATCCCATTTCATTTGAGGGTTCCTGTATAAATCAAGTCATTGATCTAATGGCGAATGATCTGCACTACTGCTTTCATGAGAACTCTCTTTACCTCCTTACACTGTCGCACCAAATGGTGTCAGTGTAGAGCCAGCCAGGCCTCTGCCAACAGACAGACAGACAGACCGATGAAGAGGGGGGAATTAGCATGCAGCTTTCCAAATGAGCAGACCTGAGAGTTCATCATGAAGCTAAAGGGCCCTCGTATGAGACAGGCAGCTTCCAAAGAGCTCCTGCCTCCCAGATTATGGCGAGGTTACGTCAGTATTTCCGGTAGGGGTTGTTTTTGAGTGTGTGCGAGTGCGGAAGATGACACTAAGATAGTGGCGGGCCCTAGCGCCGTCGCTAAAGCCAGCCCTCCCCAAACACACATCCTGAATTATGATTTGCAAATGACAAATGGGTCGCTAATACAATTCATGAATTATGTAGTTGTCATGGTGACATTAATCAAAAAAGCAGGCCCCTTCTCTCGGCTCCGTACATTGTGTTTGTGGAATTGAGATGCATGACGCGGGCTGCACACCGAGCCGCCTGAGCGAGCGCAGGGCAAAGCGATAGCAAGATATTGGTTCTGCCAGTCACTCAGAGGCTTATTATGAGTGCAATGCAACAATCACACGCCTTCAGGCACACAGGCAGACAGCGCCCACAGACACACACTGAAGGTTAAAGGCCTTTACATACCGGGGGGGCGTTGTTTTCGTTCTATAGGCTTGTATGGCAATATCATTTTTTAAACTGCTGTTTTTGTCACAAGTACTTTTACACAGAACAATTTTATTACGCTGCAAAAAGAGGCCTACTTTTTTTTGGCTGCAATCTTTTTTCTTTTTTTTTTGGACCTTTTAACCCCGCGAAGAAAGGCCTCACCTAATCAGTTTGTGCGGAATGGGCACATTCGAAGCCTACACTCAAAGACACTATTGGTGCATTTGTAAATAGTCACTCCGAGTGCCAGAGCTGAACTGAACTAAACTATTCGTAAATTCAGAGTGTAGCATTCGGTTATTCAGAGCACCACACTCTCGCAAGCGCAGTGAATGTGTGAAAGTTATTTGTTTGCCTTACAGTATCTCAGGCTAAACAACAATTTACCTCAGACAGACGCTGCTCTGGGTCAATAGGATCTTATTAGTTGATCCTCTGCCTGTGAGAATTTATCCGAACATTGTATTGAAAAATACTGGTATGAATAGTTTTGATGCAAAATATTTGCAGGTGAGTAAATTGCATTTTTGTGTCGTTTATTCGTCGTGCCCCCGGTGAAATAGCTAAAATAGCTTTGTGGGTACGCATACAGCGAGAGTGCTCACGGGTTACTTTTTCAGATTTTTTGACCCACCCACATTATTAATAAATTCTTAAAGAGGGGCACTTGGAGGGGGAAGAATAAAAACAGGAACCCGATTCATTTGCAAATTGACCCTTATTTTTTTCAACAGGATGTCTCGCTGAAATAAACCAGCATTATTTTATTTTTTAGGGGGGTTTGTTTGTCCCTGAAAGCACAACAAGCAGCAGCAACACAAAATCAGTCACAAAAAGCCTAAGAGAAAAAAAGGAAAAATAAGAGAGCAAAGTCTTGGCACAAAATGAGTGATTAAGTGCCACCTGTGATTCCTGAAGGGATGAATGATGGATGGTTGCCTTGGTTGACGTGGTTGGATCTCAAGAGTCTGCTCAGCTGCTTAATTATTGAGCACCTGAGGGGTGTGACGCTATCAGCGAACATCAATTTCTCAACCCTCCTTTTCAATGATTTTTGCCTTCCTCCTTTTGTAAAGACCTCCTCTCTCTCTCTCTCTCTCTCTGAAGACTTCTCTCTGTAATTCCCTTTCTCAAATCAAAGTCACTCTTCCTTTCTTCTTACCAAAAAAAACGTCTCCACCTTAATAATGATAATAATAATTTCGAGAGTGCTTTTCATGAAACTCAAACACACTTTACATAAGTAAAACTGATCATAAAAACCGCATAATATATAAAACACAACATTAATCACACATTGAAAGCAGTTCTAAAAAGATTAGTTTTTATTTGGGATTTGAATGTGGACAGATCTAGTCTAGATGTGTGTGGTGAGTTACAGAGCGGGGAGGCCGCTCTGGAGAAGTCTTTGTCGCCCCGGGTCCAGTGCTTGGTCCTGAGTGGTGGAGACGGGAGGTTGGCATTAGAGGAATGGAGGCAGTGGGAAGGAGTGTGGTGGTGCAGCAGGTCGGTGAGGTAGGAGGGGGCTTTGTCCACGAGGAGAAGACCTTTGAATTGAACCGGTTGTGGGACGTGGAGCCAGTGTAGGTTCTGGAGGACAGGTGTGATGTGATCACGGGAATGGGTGAACAGATGTGCCGCTCTGAGTTCTGGATGTGCTGGAGTTTATTTAGGACTTTGGATGATGTGCCATAAAGAATTATGTTGCAGGAGTAAATAGTGGATGCAATGAAAGAGGATGAAAGAGTGTAGGCAGCAGAGAAGGAGAGCGATGGGAACGAGTTATGTTTTGAGGCGGGAAAAGGCAGTCCTGGTGATTTGATTGACGAGGTGCTTGAAGGAGAGGTATCTGAGAGGGTATTTTCTACACATACTTGCGATGTGTGCATATCTTTCCTCATCACCCTCCTCAACCCATTTGCCAACAGTCTTTGCTTAAGCTATCAAATTTGATCAAAACTCCATTAATTAACACATGTAGTATAGAGCATAACTATTGTTTAGTACAAGGCCTTCATCAGGGCCTCAAGCCAAAATGTGTTGTCCTCAACAATAAAGTTGTTTTATGTTCTAAAAGTGTTGCTGGAGTCTGTTTTCCCGCTGCACATTGGAAGTAACCAAAGTTGTGCTACAAACTCCCACTTTGCTTCTATCAAATTTTAATGGTCTTTCTTAAGAGCCTCCAAAAACCTCGCTTAAACCACTTAGTCCACTAACTGAACAGGCTAGACATCCTAAATACTTAGAGATGCATTAGATTTTTGTTTAGTCTTGGTTCTTGCCACTAAGAAGGATCTTTTCAACTATTAACTGAATCCAAATTCATGTTTTTTTTTTTTACTCCTCCCAGGCTCGTTTCTGCAGTCTGGCTGATTTAAAATCAGTGCACGCCACAGAAACTTAATTTTGGGTTGTTGTTGGCATTTCCTCCCAGCGGAGGCAGTGAGACAAGAGAGCGGCTTGGTGATCTTTGGTTGGTGGTGTAATTCAATTAATTATATTTTGCTCCAGGCAACAGAAGTCAGGGAGGGGATCATTGAGAGGGAACATAATACTAGGTGGAAAATAACAAGTGGAGTGGTTGTGTGCACACACACCGGCTGACCCTGCAACCTCGCCTCCTCACAAAACTGTCAAAATCTCCATGCTTTCAGCAGGCTTTTACTCAATGAGGTTAACCCAAAGGTGAGTCTGTTCATCTATAACTTCCCTTGCTCTGCCTCCATCTATCCCTCCATGACTTCCTCCAGACTCCCCCCTCTCTTCTATTTCATCATCCTCCTCTCTCTCGGCTTGGTTCTGGACCGTTCCTCCTCTCCTAACAGTTTGTCCCTGCCGCTCCTTCTCTCTCATGCACTCCCTTTCTCTCCCCTAGTGTATTAAGGGGCTTTGACGCTCTCAGTAAAAGCTGATTTATTCTCTTGGTGGTATCGATCGGTTTCTGCATTAAAGATTATAATTCATTACCCCGGCCCCTTTTAATACATTAAACACTCAAAATCAAAATAAAATACCCCCCCCCCCCCCACCCAGACGTCCCGAGGGTGCGGGAAAACACTCTTGTCGAGACGTCCGGCCTGTCGTCCTCGGCCCCAGAGCTCCACCTGTGTGTGTGTGTATGTGTGTGTGCGTGTGCGCGTGTCACACTGACTCAGCCGTAGAGATACTCAAAGCAACACACTCCTCGCTTCACCTACGCACTAATGCAATCTGGGGCAAACACAAGCAAACACATACAGAACGCCACAAACACGCTGACAAATCAGTTAACGATGAACATGTAGATACAAATATTATATAGACACATAGATGGAGAGAGAGGGAGAGAGAAAGAGAGATCTGCAACAATTAACTGATTAAATTATCACAACAACAAAAAATCAATTAATCAACTATTTTGAGTTTTGTGAAATCATTTCAGTGATGTAAAAATACCAAACATGAATTACGTAAAAAAACAGCCTTTACATCATCATGTTAGCGTTGTCATTTTTAGCATGCTGCCGTTATACTGGCTGTATAGACTCTTAATTGTGTTTGATATTTTATATCAAACAAAACTTTAGGACTAAACAGTCAAATCGACACATAATCTGCAATTGATGAAATAATTGGCAGCCGGTCTGACACATAGAGAGTTTGTTCTCCCTCAAAGTCGTCTTTTCATCATTTAGATGTTCACCGCAGAAATCACCACCTTCTGCTCTGGCCACCAACAGAATACAGATTTATTTCAGACAGGTCAAGTTAAAGATTTGTGTACGCTCCCTTGTTCGTCAATACGGCTGGCCTCTGTGGGACAGTAAGGATTTAAGAAGCGCCATGTGTCCCCTATTGATTTTACCCAAATGGCTGCACCAATTCCCTGCACAAAACAAGATTGCCCTTCCCCATTGCCTTGACAGATTGATTTTGTATCGGAGCCGTGAGGACTTGAGGAGCAATCCCTCTGATTCGGCCTCCTTGCACTGTCACCCTGATGGACAATTTCCCTCTCCATCCTTACCGCTCCCTGTCTCTCCTCTTTCTCCTTCCATTAAAGGACTCTTCTACCTCTAAGCTCTAACTTCTCTCTGTCTGGCCTCCCTCCCTCCTTCGGCCTCCGTCTCCCCCCTCTGCCTCTCTTTCCCTCTGACAGGCTTTCAGACAGTAAATCAGAGACATTGATCCAGCGCAGCGCCCAAGTGTCCTGGATTCTGCTAAAGAGCCATTTTCATTTCACAAGCAGTTTACTGGGCTCGCTACCCCCCACCCGTAAACATCTCCCCCCTCCCTCTTCTCTCGCTCTCTCCATCATGGCCTCATCCATACACATCACCCATCTCACCTAACTGCTGGATCCTCATCCTCTCTGAGTGCCGCTGTTTTCCTCCCACCTTTTGCCCGAAACAACAACAACAACAACCACACACAACCACACACACACACACACACACACACACACACACACACACACACACACACACACACACACACACACACACACACACACACACACACACACACACACACACACACACACACACACACACACCAGAGCTCGGCAGGGTTTCTTGAATTGGTTCCAAGAGGTCTGACTTCAGCAACATCAGGACTAATTTAACTTCCCTATAATTTGTTTGACATCAGCACAATGAATACATGTGTGGGTCTACTTTTCAAACCAGTCTCCCTGTCCCCCAACATGATCCGTTTTGACCACATTTATTTTAGGTTGTATTTTTACCTGAAAGAAAAAAGCAGCCCAGAGATGCTGTTGCCTTCTAATAAAAATAAATACTCATACTTATATCATGTAAATATCAAATATCTGACATTTATCAGACTCTGGAGTATTATCTGTGCAGTATGTTTACATTTGAATGTAACCTGGTATTGAAGGTTTCTATAAAGAAGTGCCAACTCGCTGGCTCCCAGCGTCTTCAGGGGTCATGACCGTTAGGAGCCTTTTGGAACCGGTGCCTGGAGCAGGGCGATTGCTCACACTCGGTAGGGCTGCATGCAGCATTCACGAGAACCACTCATCTCTGGTTGACTCCAGGGAAATAACGTTAGTATATCAAGCAGCAAAAGTGAACTGCAGTCAATGAGCCACGGCCTCTAAAGGCCCGCTGCAGACGACATGCTCGACTATGTCCACAGAGCCCAGAAGACCGACCCCTGGTGCTGCAGCGGCACTGGTCCTTTATTCAAAGTTCATTTATATGGAAGGTGTCACACATTCAAATTTTCCTTTTTTTTTTACTGCACATCGTTGGTTCCCCAGCAATACACACAGATGCCTTGCTTTATGGTTACACAAGTGCAGTGCCTACCCGTTTGAAGCCGGCCAATTGCTGGGCCACTGGAAGGGCTGCTTGCAGCGTTGCCTGCAACAGCTCATTGCTCAACCCCAGGGAAGTAAACACAAGTTTGATTGTAACGTTCGGACATCCAGTATCCAGCGGCAAAAGGGAAATGCAGTCAATGAGCCGCACCTTTTAAAGGCTGGCTGTGGACGACATGCTCAACTCAGTCCACAGAGACCTGAACTCCAGCTGCTGTGCAGAGCAACATCCTTTAGCTTCAATGAGATTTTCTGACAGGAGATCAAATATTTTCATTGCCAAAGAGTGCTTCTATGGAATTGGTGTGCATAGGAATATAAAGAACTTGAAACTTTCTCTTTTTTTATGGCATACTATATACTATGGCTTTTTGAAATTACATTTTTTATGACGTACTATCCTGTGATCTTATTATAGCATATTGTACTATGGCCTTTTTAGGACATGCAGTGATTTTTTATGACATACTTAAGTGTACTATGATACTATGATTTGTTATGAGATATTGTACTTTGACCTTTGTTATGACATTTTGTTAGCATACTACACAATGAGATTTTTATGCCATACAATACTAAGACATTTTTATGACATCCCTTACTATGCCATACGATACAATGACAATATTTTTTTATGGCATTTTTATGACATACTATACAATGACATTTCTTCATCATACAATACTATGATATTTTGTATGAGTTATTTGATGCACTATACTATGATAATTCTATGACTTTTTTGACGTACTTTACCATGATATATTGTGTTACATACTGAACTATGACACATTCATTTATATGGGTATATAAAAATTAGGGCTGGGCACGTTAACGCGTTATAAATGCGTTAACGAAGCAATCCATTAACGCCAACAATGATTTCATAATGCGTTGACAGCATGTTTTTATTTATTTATATATTTTTTTTTAAATGGACATTTTCATTTAAAATCTCTACCAGACAGCGTAGTTGATAAAAGCAAAGCTATTTGTAACCACTGCAAACGGTAATTATTTTATCACCGGAGTACTACGAGCCTGAGTACCTTAAAGGTGTTACACAGCATTGATGCAGTCACCAGCGTCCTTAGAATCCAACAAGTGACGGTGCGTAGCTTTAGACGTTAAACGGCGCACTAAGCAACTTCCGTTTCAACTCAGTTTTCCCCTTCAAAATAAAAGCACCTTATCTCAAAACAGGAAACCAGATTAAAAAAAAGAAAAAAGATTTATATACTGTATGTTAACTTGCTGTTGCTCCGAGAGAGCCTGTTATATTGTTCTGATAACTTTACTTTAAAATAAAAGCATGAAATACACTCGTTTTTCATTCATTATTGAATTTGGCGCATAATGCGATTAATCACGGAAAAATAATCAACTTTGCCCAGCCCTAATAAAAATATATAAGGCAGGGTAAACAGCACCACCCTCAGGCCGTGGCTGTGAATCAGAGGTGGAGATTTGAAGTGCGGTTCGATCTCCGGCTCCTCCTGACCGCATGTCAAAAGGGAAAGACACTGAAATTTCGCCAGAAGGCTTTGCCATTGGTGTATGAATGTGCGTGACTTTGAATTAGTTTAGGCAGATGGGAAGATGGCACCTTGCTTGGTTGCCTCGGCCAAGCAAGGTGCCATCTGCCTAAACTAATCTGTGAATAACAACATGTAGTGTAAAGCACTTTGAGTGGTTGGAAGACGAGAAAGACGCGATACAAATACCCATACGTTATACCTTTTTACCATTCCTACTTCAGCACACATTATGACACATTAGGTCATAACAGTATTACACAACGACTATTGTTTTGTACAAAGTGTTTGGTCAACCATTGGCGGAACTACCAGGACACATACTGCTGTACCTCTCTGCAACGACAGCTTGGTGAGTTTATTTTATTTTTTTGGCAAGCTTTTATGACGTGGCATTCATCAATGCTTGTTTTTGAGTTCAACCGGAATGGGTTTTATGACACTTTGGCCATTGGTGTCTAGACTGGGGGTTAGCCAATTGGGGTTTGTATTCATTTAATCACACAATACAGCCCCTCACCCACTGCTGCACAGAGTGCAATCACTTGTTTATTCAGACTTTATTCATATTGATGTATGTCCAAATGCAACACTACACTTGCTTAGTTCAATCTGTTTGGGGTCAGTGACACATTTCTCTATTGTCTTGTATCCATATAAGCACATTTGATGTGAAACAGTGACTGAGAGTGTTCACATCCATATTGTATCAGGAATCAATCTGTATTATACACAGTCATTGTTTTACTCCAGATCCAATGTACTGGAGTACAGAGCCAACATAACAAAAGGCGAGTCACTGTTAAAATGACAGATATATACTGCAGCTCATTTGAAAATGGACGAGTCTGTCTATATTGAAGTAACTCTAGTTTATATATGTGTGCATATGAGTATTTTTGGGGATGAGCAAACGTAGTTACGGACTGAAATTGAGATTTTTTTTTTCATTGTGAGTTCTAAGGTCAACAATTAACTTTGAACCACACATTTTAGGTCAACATGGACAAGTGTTCACAGAAAAATTGAAATGATTTGGTTTGTCATTTGCTGCAATGGTTTTTCTGACCATATATTTGTAAATCTCCAGAGCTTTGTTAGTTTTCTCATCCCACTGCGGTGATTGTCACCGCTAATTGGCTTTTTAGTCTAATATGAGGCACCTTTGTAGCAGTGTTTATTTTGATTAGTGTGATTAAGTAATTGTGATTAATAACGCCATTAACCACCATTAATTTAGTGGTTTAGTGCTGTTTTATCTAGCTGGAATAATACCTCATCTTGTCATTTTTATAAAGCTGTTCATAATAAGCTCTGAGCTCAGCTTCCCACCTTCAATGTGTCACAACCTGAATCTCAACAGCAGGAGCCATAACCCTCTGCCTGCCAGCAGCCTGCAAGGTTGTGAGGCCCTTCAGGGAGATAATATCCCACAGATTCAGAAGCTCGCAGGCCAGAAGTGTCAGGCAGAAAAATGTCTGCAACAGGCAGTTACACAAATAACTGAGGGACTGGAGGAAGACTGTTGACAGATGTTGTTGTTTCCCTGTTAATGCACAGGTTGGTTTACTGGCTTTTATGTTCAGCAGGGATGGAAAGAGTGAAATAATATAATACTTAAGGACCAGTATTGTTATTTTAATTAAAATTTTTACGAAAGTACAAGTACTGTTACTTTTTTTTTTCTTTCACTAAAGTACAGGTGGAATTGTTCAGATAAAAGTACAAAATGGGACAGTTGAAATGCAGTCTAAGTAAATGTTACTGCATTATATTTTCAAAAGGCAGGTGGTTGTAAAAAAATGTAGTAGTATTTGATTATGATGTTATAGAGCCATTAAATTACAGAAAACATTTAGGCTACAAAATAAAGGACATTTACATGTCAACGTATAGGCTCCACATCCCACTACAGAGCCTCTAAACCAATTATAAATTACTTTTCTATAGGTGGCACTTTGCCACATATGCATACAACTGATTATCAATTAGACAAACAGAAAAGAGGACAAAACATAGACCATTAAATGGAAATGACGTACAGCAAATACAAATATTTATTTATGCCGAGATGGGTGCAAACAGGTAATATTAGGCTACAGGAATCAAACGGCCTGACACTTCATATATAACTAACAGCAGAATAAAACATCACCAAAGCAGACAACACAGTCATGTATTGTACAAACAATATAAACTCCACAGCAGCTGCAGGTACGGACACACGTGCTGCGCAATTTTTGCACATCGCTGCGTTGCTTTGCAATGTTGACATTTTACTTTGTACAGTGAGTCAGCAGACTCCAAGTGTGTTATTGTGCTCACCTGTCTGAACAGCATCCTGTGGGCCTCATGCACCCTGGAATCCTCCTCAATCTGCTCCATGGTTCAACTTCTCTGCTTGTTCATTCTCAGCACACAATATAACCAGCCCTCTGTCCCACTGCGATCCTTCTGTTGAGCTCACTGAGGCTCTGCAGTCACATCAGAGATTCTTGTCACAAACAGCAAAAAGGCCTCAGACGCCTCACTGAAGGTCAGAGCTACTGCTGGATGATCCACAATCAGCATTTAGCATGTTAGGTAATGGTTGTCATGTTGTGGGTGTGTTAGATTTAGAAATCAGTGAATAATTGAGGTAGATGCAACCGTATATATTTATCTATACAGAGGCACAATAATGCTAACATTAATGACATAATTATTCATCATATTACATTGTTGAGCTACTCGGCCCGTGAAAGTAAACATTGAAAATGTTGCAACATATTGCATTGTGGGAATATTAACAGAAAGTACTGACTGTCATGAATACTGTTTCATTCAACTGTGGGGATTTTTGAGGGCACTATATGGAGCATAACATATACATAAACAGTGATTTGCGCCACAGCTGAAGTCTAATGAGCCCATACAATTAAAATCACCTGTGTGTGTTCCCTATGGGCATGCAGGATGTGACAAAATATTGTTCTTCGGTAAGTAAAAATACTGTATTTCCACTACTTTCTTTCAGCCCATAATTTCATTCCAACATAAAAGTGTTAATAATAGGACAATCTTCCCACCTTAAGTAATCAGGATGGCTGTTATCTGACCACAACTTATCAAATTAAAATAGCACATATCGTTGTTAAGCACCTTGCAACTTTTGATATGAAACGTACCCTGTCAATAAATATTCACTGAACTAGTCTGCCAGCCACACACACACACACTTATGGATAACTGACATTTCTGTGCTACAGAACTTTATAAGACAAAACCTAAATTTATAACTGAATTTGCTTATCACACTGCAAACTAACTGCACTGCCAAGGCAACCCAATGCACCGCTAAGACACAGCATGATAAAAACAAGAAAACCAGCTAGAACTAGAAAAAGAAAAAACATTCAGCAAAATATAAAAATCACCCATTCCCCTCCTTTCATATAGAGTAAAAGAGCACTTCAACCCAGCCAGAAATAGTGCCACAGCAGAGAAATGCAGATTCTGAATAAGAGCCACTTACAGAATAACAGAAAATACAGACTTACAATTTGAAGTTTGTTCTCCGTCTCCCTGCTGGAAGAAACTCAAGCACAACAACAGCAAATATGTTTAAGTGCCAAGAAAATGTTGACAAGGCAGTAACGTAGTATTAGACTGAAATGAACACAGTCAGCAACAGCAGTCATCAAGCCTGGAATAATTCTTCATGAAACACCTGAGAGTTCACTGCCGTCGGATACTGTCAACCTAACAAGCAGTGGACATTTTTCAACACGCACACACACACACACACACACACACACACACACACACACACACACACACACACACACACACACACACACACACACACACACACAGTCTTTAACTATTGAAGGTATTAAGGCGACAAACACACACGTGTGTTGGCGAGCCGCGTGCAGCAAGTAATTTCCTGGGCCAACCGGATTACCAGTGTATATTCAAGGAGATGGCAGGGAATCAGCCTTCAAGTTAACGAAACAGTTAGCGTAATTGTTCTTCATCTGTCATTTTCAAAAAAAGCTGTGTCCCACAGAGAGAGAGAGAGATAGAGTGAGAGAGTGAGTGAGAGAGAGAGAGATTACTGACGGGACAGTGATGAAAATTGGTCGGCAGATAATGAGTCTCGTTGTCTTTTCATCCCCTCTCCCTCTCTCTCTCCCTCTCCCTCTATCTCTCTCATTACTCAGAGTGACTGGTTGGAGAGTAGCTTCACAGTCTGCTGCTTATGGAGAAAAAAAACAGAACGCCTTTAGATGAGTTCATCATGCTTTCCATCCCTCTTTTTCCCTCCATCTCTGCATCCTCCCTCTGGCTCTGCATCCTCTCATCCCCACCTTTTTTTCCCTCCCCCTCTCTCTGTTTGAACTCCTGCATCCTTCCTCTCTCTGTGTCTTTATCCCCCCCCTCTTCCATCTGTTTATTTTTTTTCTCCACCATCCTGTAGAGTAAAATAGCGAGAAAGAACGATGAAGAGGAGGACCGAGAAGAAACAGAGTCCCAGACAGAGAGGGAATCAAAGAGCTCCACAGAGAAAAAGACAATCCCTTTGTGGCAGATGAAGCTTTTATAATAAAAAAAAGGGAACTTTCTCCCAATTTCCTGTTAATATTCTTTGTAGTTTATTCCCCCCCTTCAACCCCTCTACTTCCTTTGTCCCAAAACGACACACCCCTCCCTGTACGTCTGCACCACCGTGGCAGATTGTTTGGAATCGATAAAGATGGTTGTTGGCAGATGAAAGTCGAGGGGTGGGACGGTGGTTGCTAAACTCTCAATTCACTTCACACAAATCACCGCCTGCGTCCCGCCGACACCTGACGGCTACATCCTGCAACAGACAATTAACAACTCATACAGATGCGCTGTATGGAAAAGCACGAGGACGCTCGCATAAATACACATATGGTGAGTTCTGACAGGCAGCCAGGGTGGATGGGGTTTGGACAGCATGGAGACAAAACAAAAATACAGAGAAGAAAAGAAGGATTGAAGATTATTGCTGAAAATAAACAGGTGTTGGGGTCGTCCAAAAAAGGGAGAGGTATGAAAGTGAAAAATTTGAAAATTATATTGCTGGCAGAAGAAGTATTCAAATCCTTTACTCAAGTAAAAGTCGTTGCCTAATATACTGTATTAGTGCTTAAAGTACAGGTAAAGCAAAAATAAATGTGTTTATCAGAAACAAAAATCCATTATAATATATTATCAATATAAAGTAGAAATACTCTTGGAAACTACAGTACAACAGTCCTCAGTAAAGTACCTACTTACGTACTTTCCACCACTGCTGGCAGATAAACAAAGGCCCTCTTTCTGCCTCCTTCACATTCAGACGCTAAACAAGCTAAAAAGTAAATGGTCATGTAAAGTGTTCCCTCGTCACGCCCCAGTTCACTGACTCTATCGCATCTTGAGAAATAATCAATTCATACACACTAGGAGCCTGTGTGATTCATTTTAATAAGCTTTTGTCATTGTCACACACACACACACACACACACTGGAATCCCAATATTTAAATAGGGCACGATACATAACTCATAGCTTGATGCAAAGCTGATCACAGACCTTAAAGGTCAAGTTAGAATGCAGTTTAAGGTCAAATTTTTCACAAGAATGATCAATATCATTTCACACCTTCATCACGACACGTCTCTCACCCATTCAACAGAAGAACTAATCGACAGCTGCTGAACAGCCAGAGTGCACTTCAAAAAAAGCAATCATCCGTTTAGGAGTTATCTTCCTGCTGAAGAAGGTCTTGATCTGCGACAACAACAAGGAGGAGGAATCTGAATGTTGAGCGTAGAGGTTTGTATCCACAGCAACCAAATCGGACCAATCCACTCTCTCAGAGTTTACTCTTGACTGTGGCCTCTGTTGGCGCTGGGAGAGAAGAAAAAAAAAGTGTCACACAACGGAAGAGACCACTTTACCTTGGTCATGCAGCAGTTAATAGCATTTTGGCTTTCGGAGCTTCTTGTTGCTTCAGAGGCATCTGTTAGTGCGGATTAGTCACTCAGTCCAACGCGGCTAAAGACACACTGAAAACATGCAAACACATACACATCAAACCGACAGCCAGTGTGGGTCGTTCCAGGTGTTGGAGACGCATAAGGTTTATCGTGGAGACTTGGAGGCCTGCCTGCAGCCGACAGTTCCGGTCCATCTACCAGCCAAGCACCGCTACCGCTCGCTCACTGCTGCTACACAGTCTGCTGTACATCCATTAGAGGAGAAAGACACCAATAGCTCGTGCAGGATTTTGTTTTTAAGGGACACACCTGCATTTTGCGAAAATAACCTCTCTAGTCAACCAATCCAGTGTGAAGATGTGAAAGTGTTGATTTCATGCTTCAAGTGAAGAGTTGATGCTGTGTCACAGTTTGAAACTGTAGCTTGTTCAGAGGTATACAAATAGGCCCTCTGATTTTAAAGCTTTAAAGCGTTATATATAGAATTCTACTTTACAATCTGACCATGAAATAAAAACGAATATTACCCACAAGCCTTTAAGGCAAAAATAGTTGCCCACAGTGCAACAATTTTCTGGTGAAGTCTGATATCAATTCTCTTTTTTGCACCGTTTTGTTTTCCACCAACTCCTGAGGAAAATGTCTGACACTGTTGCTAAATGCTAAATGCTCCACTATCTTCACCAGCCAGAATAGAGTGTGTTTATCAGTCTTCAAAAAACAGCTGCCCCACACAACCAAAAGGAGTGAAAGGTGCTAAAATGCAGAATATATAAACCCTTAAAACAAGTTAGAAATATGTAGAAGTATGTTTTATATACTATATAATTTCCTAAAACAGCTGGTGACAAACTTTAGCGAACAGTTAGAGGGACTATTTTCAGCAGTGGATTAACAATCACTCTAGTGAGTATTACCGACAGCAAAACAGTGGATGATGACTCAAAATAAACTACAGTGCCCAAATTCATGTTGATGAAGGAACATGCCACCAAATGTGGCTCATTGACATGTTTTTACTACTTTCTGGACAACAATGGAGCTTTGGCTAAATACTCGTTAGTAGGATCAATTGTTGGTTCTGGCATTTTCATTAGATTTATTGAGAATAAGAAAATATAGAATAACACCAATAGTATCCTTTCAGCTCATACTAGTAACAACAATAACACATAATATTTTTTCACATTTTTTGTTAGTGTGAGGTGGATATTTCTGCTTCGTCATTGATTTGATCTACAAAACACTTTGTAAACTCCCTTCATGTAGAGGTTTTTGCATAAAGTAGAGAGTACAAGAGCATCGCAGTTTGAGATCCCATTACTTTTAGCTATTGATCTCCCCTGAGAACGCATTGAAAGGAGAGAGAAATCCTTCCTGCTTTGGGGCACTACTGGTTGGATCGGTCTGCAAAACGATAAAAAAAATTAAGACTCTTAACCCAATGTCTGACTGTAAAGCTTATGTGGGAGATACGGCTGCAGAGTTGATTGGATTCTGCTCTTATTTTTAATAGGCTGCTCCTCTTTTCCTCTTTCCCTCTTCTTTGACTCCTTGCTTGTCTGTCTGGGCACATATGTGAAACACTTTAAATCTTCCGTCTATGGTCTTGTTTCCATCTTTTTATCTCTGCTGCTTTTTTTGGCAAATGTGTCTTCAAACATACTGAATTGTGAAGGTGAGAAAACAATGTTAAATGCATACCGTCTATGTATAGCCTTGAACTGTTAAGCAGCATGCATATTAATGATATACAGGGTGATATATTCAAACCCTAGAGGCATTTCTCTGTTGCTTCGGCTTTACTGCCACAGACCATGAAAATCCTCTTTCCATTTAAAATTAAACACAACACTCCTCGCTTTAGTTTCAATGTCAAACTTCACTGCATCGGCTTTTTGTTGTTCATGCTGTCAAGATTTAGTTTGTTTATTGTGTTATTTTATCTTTGGTGTTACCTTCTTCTTTTTTTCAGTTAATGAATAGCTTTTATTTTTTGTCACAACGCTCTGTGTGAGAATGTAAATATAAAAATGAACAAAGCTTGATTATTATAATTGCTTTGTAAGGTCTAAAAGACACTGATTTCGATCCACAGTTGTTTACATTGCCAACTTTTTATCCTGAGAACATTAGAGTCTAAGTGACCCTGCTTCATCTGAATAATTCAGATAAATGTACGATTTTTACCAGATTAGATTCCGGACCGAGCAGTTGCTAAAACAACTTGTGGAGGTGAACATTTGCAGCAACCTTCTGATTGTTTTGTTGGTCTTGAGTTTGGCTTTTGCAGCAGCTGTGTGCCAAACAAAAGCAAAACAAAAGAGCAGAAAACACAAAATGGTTAAGACCTCTCTCAAAATGTTTTAGAGGCGAGGGGTGAGTTTGATTTATAGCAGCGGTAAAGCAAGACATTAGAGGTTAAGGCTACAGTTGTAATACCAATTCTTAATTTGAATAATTGAGTGAATGACTGATCATGTTTAGAAGCCCAGACTACTTGGCATTGTAACACTATCAATCACGGGTGTAATCAAAACAAATGGGTGAAGTCATCATGTCACAGCTCGAGCCAACATAACATTTACGTATTTACTAAACTTCCTTTAACAATGCAGATCAATCTGCAATGATGGCACACAACTTTCGTTTAGTCTTTTTTGAAAAGCAGGTGAGACGGGACTTTCAGATTGGAGGAACCTTTGCTAGAAATGTGGTTGTTATTTTCATTGAAGTCCGACACTTTTCACCTTCAGAGAAGGAGCTTTTCATTTTGTCTTCCTCACCAACAGTTTCATAAACTAGCTAGCTTGAGCCAGCAGTGGCCAATGTTGCAAATATTGTCAATCCTGGCTGGAGATGTCAGGGTTTGCTCTCTGAATATAGCACTTCTATTTCACACAGGGGTTAAAACTGCCCATCTACAAGCAGACCAAATGTAGTTATTCCTTTTGATCAAGCAAACTACACATGTTGACACACACCATGCTGGTTACCTGAACAATAAGCTGTCATTGGTCAGGCTAAAGGGGCGGGCACAGAAATGAGGGCAAAGCACAGACGACTGTAAAAAGGTTCTCAAATGTCTTCTTGCATACTGTACTTGGAAAAGAAAGGCATGCATGCGCACGCACGCACGCACACACACACACACACACACACACACACACACACACACACACACACACGCTTACTTTCTGAGAGTGATGACATACGTCATCATTGTATCTCTGAACATGTTTATTTAAATCAATGTTTATTTAATTCAATGGGTGTAAACATCGGTGTATGCGTATGTGTATTAAAATGTCACTGAATGCATGTGTCTTGGGAGAAAATTATATGTCTATTTGATGTAATTAAACACAATTAAGTGCTATATATACACATACTATTATGTGTCTAATGACCCTTGTGTGTGTCTGACTGCATGGATGTGCAACTAGCACACAGAGGATGAAGCAGCGTGTTTATCACACCACTGTGTGTATCTCCATTTGTGTGTGAAGTCAAATTGAGCCGAGCGAAGCTGTCATCACCGTATTTATAAAAGTGTGTATGTGTTTGTGTGTGTGTATTACAGTGTGTGTGTGAAAGACTACTCACCAGCAGGGAAGTAGAGCGGGAGGGTCTGCAAATACAGCTCCTTATCCGTCGGCAAGAACACACAGAAGATGACTCTGTCCAGCTGACACACACACACGCACGCACAACACACAATGACCTTTATTACGAGCATATGCAATAACCGTGAATTCATCAACAGCAGGAGGGAAACAATGTAACAGTGTGTGGCAGCAATATAAAGAGAAGGCAGCTAATGCATCAGTCCATTACGCCCCTATTAGCTTCCTATTATAATCATGCCACAACACAGCACATATTACACTGTGTCCTGGGGACAGAGTGCTGGAAATGTACTGTGTGTGTGTGTGTGTGTGTGTGTGAGAAAGAGGTTAGAGAGAGTATATCTCTTTTGCAATAGAAGTACTTATGTACTTCTATTGCAAAAGTGTTTGTGTGTCCGGATGTGTGTATAAAGCAACTCTGTTTTTTTGTGCATGCCCCTGAATGTTACACTGTCTGTTGCGTCTATAATAGTTACATTATATTATGTACAGCTGGACATACAGTACAGAGCACAGCACTATATGTGGCCTGATGATTAAGGTTTCTGTGGCTACAGTAAAAAAAGATGTTTCAAGGGATTTCAGCTCCCCAGTGAACTCCTATTTCTCAGCCTCTAACAAACATTATTACCTCCCTAATGTCTCTCCAAAGGTTTAGACTTTTCCGTTTTGGTGTGAGGCAGGGCAATTTATAGCCCGGCTGTTTCCATCACTTCTTGCTTGGTGTGGAAGTTTAACTGCCACTGCTCTCAGCAGCCTGCTAGCCTGCAGTTTAATGCTTGTTGCCCAATTACCTTCACTTGCCAGGATTTGAATGGAGGCTAAAAGAGAAGATATGGAAATGTTCGGTAAGTAACTACATCCTCTGGACTAAAGTCGGAAATCTCTAACCTCCACACTGAGTTGCATCCACTTGTGAAATGTGTCAGCCTCCCTCATTCAAATTAAAGCAAATGCTTTGCGAGGAGAGATGCAAAACGCTCTCCAGAAAACAGTGGCAGTGGGGAGCTAGTTTTTATACTATTTAAACAGGGACGCTGGAGAAGCTAACAATAACATCCAGAAAATGTAATGGGCTCTCTCAGAACTGCCATTAAAGCAGTGGTTCTCAACTGGTCTGACAAGCCGCGACCCAAACCGAGGAACATTCTCAACTTCTCAAATTAATTGAATGAAAAGATGGTGCAGTTTTAACCTGAGATGGTAGGGAATATGTATGCCAACACAAAAACAAGTTTAATGATAAACCAAAACGAGCAGCTGGTGGAGATGCTAGAGAGGGAACTATTTCCTTTTAGCTGCATTTTAATTAAAAGCCCAAAAGTGCATCAATAACGAGGTATTAGAACATACATAACAATTCAGAATCTTCAGCCATTTTTAAAATAGACTCAACAGCTTTCATGCACAAACACAAAGAAGTCCAACAACTAAGAAGTAGTTTCAAAAAGACTCAAATTACCTAACTTTAACTGAGAATACACACTCACTGAATCTATGACAAACACTACAGTCACTGTCTTGAGGAGCAGCTTTTCCACAAATTAAAAATAAATTAAACAAAAAGTGCAATTCAAACGTATTCATATATACAACATTAACTTTTCTTGTGATTACCTCATCAGTAGGTAAATACTGAAAAACATTGTGCTTTACTGAAAATTAAACAGCACTCAATTCTCCTCACGACCCCTGAGTTTTTTCCTGTCATGCAGGCAGGGCCATCAGTTGTGAATTTTATATTCAGTAGGCTGTTTAATTTAATTATCCTAAACCCAGAGTCTCCCCCATATCAGTGGGTCGCGACCCACCAGTTGAGAATCACTGCTTTAAAGCATGAAAACACAAACAGAAAGTCTGAGAACAGCAAAGTGTATTGTTCACGTCTTGCACAGATTTCCCCTCACTGACCTTCCTTTCATAATTAGGCAATTCAATGCACATATGACACTGTATTTTGCAAACTTTTAGTAAGCATTGAGCAAATAATATATACAATTATTTTCAACGTGTTAAAAAAATTTCTGAGGTCCATTTAGGAGCTGCTCTGGAGCTTTCAGTTGTATCACAGGATCGTCAGCAGCAGTTAGTTTGCCCATGTTATAGAATTGTAGATGTTAAAATGTCTCTTTTTCTAATGGCAAGAGAAACATTAACTAATAGATTGTGGGATTCCCGGTAAACTCTGTCATTTCCAGCACATCCACTGTGTAGGGTTTCCCCATGGGGAAGCCTGTCAAGTGCATACGAGACCTTTGATAAAAGTCATGTTTTAAAAGAAATCAGCATGAAACTGTAGCTGTCGCTCGCTGTGTGGCTGGAATTAGCCAGCTAGCTCCAGCTGATCTAATCTCTAACAACAGCTGACATTTACATCTGCAAAATAGAATAGAAAAGAGTGCCTACTGTTTCAAAAATCACTCACGATCTCCTTGGTAAATATGGTCCAACTATCATTATTTTCCTGGTAAACTAGTACAGTGAGCCAACGTAAACTCGTCCTTTCCAGCCTCCATTCCACTGGCTTCTGTAACAAATGCAACCCCTCACTCAACTTACTGAAAGAACTGAAGCGTGGTCCTCATGTTTACTTTCCATAGTCTAAGACAAAGCAGGCATTCACTACAGCACTTACTATAACAAATAGAAACTTAAAAAAAACCTCCTGCACTTATTTAGAAATATGAAGCCATCCACATAAAGACATTCTGTCGAGATCTGTTCCAAGACATCTGCTGATGACGATCATGTGATCTGCTTCTTTCTATTGGAGCCCCACATTATGGAACTATTTGTCAACTGAACTCAGCGAGTCTCTAGCGTCTGTTAAAACTAGTCTTAAAAAAATGTATCTTTCTAAAAGCTTTTGGAAATGGTTGATATATTCTTTTATTTTTACAGTTTCTATCCCTATTCATCTGATCTTATTAATTGTATTGTCTTTAGTTCCTCTGTGCTCATATCCTTTAGCCTTATTCACATTATATCTGCCTTGTTTGCTTTTATTATCTTTTGTGAAGCATTTTCTAACTTTGTTTAGATAAGTTTAATAAACAAAGTTAATTATTATAAATCTGTTTTTTCCCCTAAACTTTCAGGTCAACTGGGAATTTAATTAGTAAAATATAACATCGATAAAACTGCCCAGGATTTTACTTTCTTGCAACAGTTTAGTTGGTGCTTTACAAATAAATGATTCATGGTATGTATTATTACACTTGATGCAGGGTGTTGGCACAATGCTCCGTGCCTCGAGTCCATTTGGTTTGTCTTACTGGGTGTGTAATTTTCAATTTAATTTTCTAAATTACAGCTCTCTAAGTCAGAGTGAGACCAACAGAACACTCTGATTAAACCTCCTCTGGTGAACATTCTGTATGCAAATAAAGGCCGTCTCACCATCTTGTTTGTTCAAAAAATCCCCTTAAAAAAAAACAAAAACATAGTGGAACAATTTCTGGGCAGAATTTAAATTAGAGGTGCGCTGATTTGGCTTTCTGGTCTTGTATTCAGCCGTTTAAGTCTTGTTAACTGTTGTCTTCCAAGGTGAGACGTGTTTAATGCTCATTTTGCTGAGCTCGGTGCGGCTGACGGCATCAGTCGACTGGTATTGCTACAGAGACTCTGGAGACGCCCGCTCTAACAATAACATCGTCAACACCCTCTCTGGGAGGTGATACAGCGCAGTGGTTCAGAGACAAGAAGAAAGATTGAAAAGAACAGTGAGAGGAGACCTGACGAGTAAAGGAGGAAGAAGGGAGGAGAGTTTAGAGCATGTTAACGACTGATTGGAAAGTTTCCTCTTTGTCCCAATCTCCCATCCCCCCCTTCAGTCATCTGTTCCATCATTTTGTCTGTTCTCCGCCCGCTGTTTCTCCGGAGAGATATTGTGTGTGTGTGTGTGTGTGTGTGTTTGTGTTAGTCGGGTTTAGTCCCGCAAGGAGCCAATTAAAACGCAGACTTGGCCATGAGCATGAGAGCCAGAACTTGGGAGTGTGTGTTTAAATGTATGTTTTTGTGTGTGTGTGTGTGTGTGTGTGTGTCACTGTGTGCGTGCATGTATCTGTTTTCTCAATGCACCCTTCTCCTCGTTCCTACTCGAAAACAAATACAACAGCTGTGAAAGGAATAACACCTTGAGGAAATGGGAGGGAAAAATTGCCAATCATGCAGACACAAACACACACGCACGTACACACCTTGTCGTGATGTTCATCCAGATACTCCCTCACAGTTGCCAACGCCTCGTGCACCGCCTGCTCCGGTGGATATCCTACACAAACAAAAATATACACACAAGTTGCAAGACCAGGTGCAGTGTCAGATCTGGGTGTTTGCATTAGGTCGTTTATATATTCCCCTATTCCAACACTCTGTGCTCTGTGTATTCTCACTTCCTCTCATCCCAACTCGCCTATTTCGACGAGGTGCTGACACAACGCACTTGTTGGTTACGAGGAGACAGATGGAGAAAGACTACCGAGCTTCTTCAATATTCATTCAGCGACCGAGACCTTTCTGTGCTCTAAAACTACTCCCCACTGCTGGAAACTCAACACAACGGCAATAAAAATGCATCATCTGGCCAAACTGCTCAGCCACAAACAAACACACACTGTGTGATTATACAGTATAATTATTCTATACATCAGGAGAGTGTGTTCAACATGTGAACAAAAGAGGAATACATGAGGGCGCAAATTAGCACTGAACAATGCATTGTGTCAGCACCAAATACACACACTGCAAGGGGTGTAATGTAATCTATTGTTACTCGATATAAACAATTGCACGGCCACTTCCATAGATAATAATAATAATAATGCAAAATAGTCTCATTCATCAGATGAATATTCATCTGTAAAATGAATAAACAGGTTCCACCTACACAGGTGCTTTCACTTATTGGCCTGTTCTCAGGACTGTGCTTGAATCACACCTGCCATACTCTTTTGTAAAATATGACATTTAAATACTTCAAACAGCAAATGGGATTTGAGTGAATCGTAATGCCATCCAGATTAAGTGGAATCAGCCCGATGAGGCAATATTGTTAAGGATTGCAATTGCAAAGTTGCCAAAAGGTTTCTTACATTATACTTTCTTGGATGGTAAAGCATGATTTATGTTGTTATGGTTACTATGGGTTCATCCAAACAGCTTCACATTAGAAACTGTGCTCCCTTTGCTCTGGTGCAATACACCCAGCATGACACAGTTGCATCTCCTATTAAAGTGCAGGGCTCCAGACTGCGACCAAATGGTCGCATTTTGCGCCTAAAATTAGACACAGTGCGACTAAATTTTTCATCTACTCGCGCATGCGCGACCAGTATTTCTTTTTTTTATTAAATATTTTTGTTGCTGACAAACTTGTTCTACACTTCAGCCCACTATAGTTAGCGGCAGGCACGTGTACAGATAGACCCCTAGTGGTGCTCAAGCACCTGCACTTTTGCATTTATTTGAGTTATTGTGAGAATTTCGCCCCGACATGCTCCGCGGCGCTCACGAGCCCCCGCGCGCCCCTCCTCCTCCTCCACGTAGTGCACCAGGCCAGACGGGTGCAGCTACTTCTTCTCTGACCCGCAGCATCAGACAAACGGGTAGTGACGGTGTTTGTGCAATCCCCCGACGTTGTTTGGTGATAAATTAACCACAACATTAACGCCGCTGAAAACATTACGTCGCAACTGGTCCGACGTGTTTATAAATGTCACGAGAATTCACAGCTAGAAAAATTTTACAAAAATGCGATTAACTTGGCATTCATCCTCTGCATGGAAATCAGCACCCAGCATGTGAAGTCACTGCTCTTCATCAAACGCTCTGCAAGAAGAAAGCCTGGACCGCTCCACAGCCTCAAGCTAATGATGGTGTAACTCACACAATAAGCATTGAGGTCTGAGGAGAAGTTCAGGAGATATTTCAAGGTGCGTCAGAGAAGCAGAGGCTCTCAACATTCCTTTACCTGTTGTTAACAAAAATAAATATATAAGTTGAAAATATCCTACGGTTTTTTATTTATTATTTTTTATTTCATAAATAATTTTGGCGATGGTTGCCCTTTTTGGGGGTTTGAGCACCTGCCCCCCAAAATGTTTGTGCACGTGCCTGGTTAGCGGTAATGCCTGGGGGAGGGGCGAATGACCACTGTGATAGGCTAATGTGTGAAAAGAGGCGGGTCTTGGGGGTTATCGCGCGAATCCACAGATTTCACATAGCGGTGTCTCCTGTAAACAATGGACAATGGCGAAGCGGACTATCAGTTCGTACTTTCTTCTTAAACCTAATGATCTAGAGAAGACAAATCCCGAGAATGAGTCCGACTCAGATTGTGAGGAAACGGTCGTGGCGAAAAAAGGCAGGAAATTCAACTTTCGCGATGAGTGGCTGCGCGAGTTCACCTAAGATTGTAGTGTATGCATTTATTGTCAAAGTATTTATCAGTAATACAGTGAAAATGATAGGAAAACTTTGCAAGTCGATTTATAGTGTGCGCCCCTAAATTTTCTGCTTGCGCCCCTAAAATTTTAAGTTAGGGGCCACTGTGCTCCTAGTAAAAAAAGTTAGTCTGGAGCCCTGAAGTGAGAGTGTAATTTGGACGCAAAAGCCCACAAACATCGAACAAGAGCGAGCTGCACCCAGCAGGAAGTTCGGCGGTGTACCAGTTAACAGGAGGCCCATCTCAACACACTACACGGTCTCCCCTCCATTATCTTATCATTTCATCAAACTTGGTTGCTACAGAAACGAGTACGGTTAACAGCTGTTAAATCCATCTCAAATTTACGAAAGAAAACAACCTTTGGATGTACTCGGGGAAAACACAGCGAGTCAATCAGAACTTTGGCCTTTTCCTTTCGAGCAACAGGAGTGAAGTGTTTACAGCCAGCACACAAACACAAACGCACCCCAGGGAGTGTTTAAGCACTATCCTTGACTCTGTCTCCTGCCAGTGTGAAGGGGATTACAGTCAATCTGACACGATCTCCGTCCCAATCTATCTTAATCTGCCGGTTTTAATCCAAGGCCTTAATCTGAGAACCACCGCTGGGCAGCAGGAGATAATGTGACAAGTGGCACAGGGAGGCTCAGCACTCTGGTTAAACAGACACAGTGAACAGCGTACAGCGTACAGTGTGCACACACACACACACACACACACACACACACACACACACACACACACACACACACACACACACACACACACACACACACACACACACAGAGTTGTTGGATGAACATTGATTTTTTTTTAACTCAAAGACAAAATCATCTGTTTCCTGTAGTAACACAAACACTTGAAGTACAGCTATGATGATGATAAAACACACAGACACACACACTGACCGTAGATTCCAGTGGAGATGCAGGGGAAAGCCTGCAGGGTGAAGATAACAAACAAAGCGGTTACAGGCTGTTGCTGATCACATGACAGTCTGCTTCTCACACACTCATAGAAATGACGCTTCTGGATCTCAGCTTTTCTTCTCTCTCTGACTTTCACTACTCTTCAAAGAACATCATCTTTTGTTCAGGAGACCTGGTGTGAAATGACTTCTTTCCTCAGCATTAACCAGATTTTGATATAGTAATTAGAAATGTGGATGTGGTGACCATCAATGTCATAATATTTATAATCTAGAACATTCCAGTCCTGGTTGTTTCGGGAACACCGGTGGTTTCTTTTGGTAGCAAGCGAGGTTTTAACAATAAACATGTAATAGAAAAACATTGAACCAAACCACGGTGTCATAAAAAGACAATTAATTTTTTTCATCATGCTGTGAGTGACCGTGATACATTTTCAGGATAGACTTGTAAACTGAGTTGTTTAAGTGCTGGTTCTCAAAAATGAGAAGTAAGAGCCTTTTCGCCTGCAGCTTAATGCGTCTTTTCCACAATAAAAGTCAACTGTTTCTGCAGTTGAGTGAGAAAAAGTAGGTCTCAAAACGATCAAGATGCCGTGAACCATGAACCACAAAGCCTCCAGTTGGAATCCAGTTTTTTTTTTTTTTATCTAGTTGGGGACCTTTCATTGCATCTCCCTCTCCCTTGCTTCCTGTCATCTCTCTACTCTGCCAATATAATAAATGCATAAAATGTCCCCGAAATAAAAATAGTCCTCACATGTCTATATGTACTCTGAAAGCACTTTCATTGTGCTCCCTCTGCAAACGGAATTTCAATTTCCAATCTTTTTGTGATAAATCCCTCTTTTTGTTACAATCCCTTGAACGCATGTCAGCAAATGACAAAAGTCGAGAAACGCAAAGAAAGAATAAAATACTAAAAGACCAACTTTGGTGGATACTTTTAATTTTTCTGATTTAGACAGCTGAATGTGGATTTTGTCCCCTTTAAATTAATTTAGAAAGATGCCACTGTGTGACCAGTAGACTTGAGTGAGAAGGTAAGTTAGAAAGGAAAGTCAAACTTTACCCCAAAACCACAAAAACTGCTAAATGGTGAGGTATTTACTGAATCCCTTTTTCCCAAAAAATGTCAATGGCAAGTTTAAAAAATATTTTGTGATATAAATATTTTCGGCATTACAAGTTTAAGTCATTGAGATCCATGTCAGGCAGGTTCATGGCACACCGATGGAGTTGAGAAAAGCAGCCAGTAAACTTCAAAGTAAATCAAATCTGGCAGATTCTCAACCTGCTGTCAATTCGTGCTTTACGAGCAGATGCCAGGAGTCTCTGTGTCTCCAGATCTCTTCATTTCACCAGATTGCAGAGTTGGCAACTCGGGGTGAGAGCAGACACGACTCACAGGTTCCTCGAGGCGAAAGGTAAACACAAGTCAACGCAGGTGAACTAATAACAAAAGGTACATTTGGGATTTTAGGCTAAACCAATAAAAACGTACTTGACTTTACTTTACATAACAGTATCAATTAAATCAAGATTTAATTGATACTTAATTTAATCTAAATTTACACATTTTGAAGGTACATTTTGGGCATGTAGTAGAAATGAAATGCTGTAATTGCTTGTTTAAAAAAACGTTTGCCGTTTGCGTGATACACACAAGTGCTTTTAAAGAGTGAAACAACAAACTCTCAGCACTTTTCCTTCTTCTACTGTACCTCTGACTTTATTTTCATGTTGCGTTGGTGTTTTTCTTTGATTTTACCACCTCACCCTATTGTGAAACCACTGCCTGGTGTGCATCATAAAACCTTTTTTACGACTCAACAGTCACACCTGCAGCTCCTGTTCGCCTCTCTTAACTATCTCAGTCTGAATGTAGAGTCCTTTGTGAAAGAGAGAAGAAGATTCATCACATGTAGATTTTTCAGTCATGACTCAGTCCCCCTCTCTTTTCCTCCTGCTTTATTCACGTCCCAGTCTTCGGTGGTTCTCTTCCTTTAACCTCTGTTTTAACCTCTCATGCTTCTACATTCCTTTGATTTCTCCACCGCAAAAAACAAACACCTCCTCTTCATCCTCGCTTTCTACCTTCCCGTTTCTTCTTAGCAACCATCCCCAGCTTCCAGCACCCCTCCGTCCTCACCACAGAGCGAGCAGCATTTTCAGTAGCTGTTGTCAGGCTGTTCTTGTAACACGACCTCAAGGCTTTCTTCTCCTCCTCTCCCACTCCTCCTTGTGCAATCGGCCCCACAGTGTGGATCACATCTGCAGAGACAGCGAGAGGGGAGAAGATGAAACACTTCATATTACAGGGTGACAGATATGAAAATAGAAGTAAAATACGTCCCGAGTTTAACCTCCCCAGTCAAACATCCATTTATTAAGTGTTTATTATGACAGCAATGTTAAAACTATAGTCTTTTATCAAAAAGGAACACAAAATGAATACAAATCAGAACAATTCAGCCCAAGTGTTCATATAAAAAGTCAATTTAAATATTTAGTCCCGAACAGTTTCCCATTAGATGTTATTTTAACATCCATCCCATTGACTAACACTAAAATGTTCTTTGTCATGCTAATTACAAATATAAGATCAGTTAATTTAATTATAATTTAATTAAATAATTAAACTGGTACGCTGGCTGACTGAGATGACTTAATTTGGTAGATTAATGCCATATTCATGCCAGAGTCATCACAATTTTGAATTTACAACTTGTAAATAGTATCCACGTCAACATCCATGCCGTGACTGATTCTTCGATCAACTCAGGGCTTTAAAATATGGAAGTACCCGAAAACATCGGCCAAAGTCCACCATTGAATTAATCAAACACACATTTAGTGCATATGGTGTTTTGATATAAATGCACACTATATTATGTCACAGATTCTGCAGCCACACAACTGTCCCAAGGGGTCCTGTGTTGATCTTTCCTCTGTGTTTGCCTGTAACAGTCAGACTTTAACTGATGTAATCAGCTGTCACACCGGGTCTTTATAAAGAGTCTGTTTCCTGACAACCACCCGATGATGGTTTTCAATTTAAATCAAAAGCTTGAGACTAACACAATGCCTCTGTCAAATTCTTATAACTGTTGAATATCAAAGATTCTCTCCGTTACAGGCGAGTCAAACTTGTTCCCCTCAGGCCAGGAAAACAAAAAGCACACATGAAGCCAAACAGAAACCTCACATCAAAACTGGCTCCTATTGAGAGCATGTTAGGTGGGCCATGTGTTTCACATTTCACTCAGCAGTGTTTGATTGCATAACAGGCTCAATTCATATTTACATATTTATGCTTTAACAGCCATTCAGAAGTCTGTAACCAGGTTGCAAGCCCTTATCGTATCACCCATATACAGTAAAGTGATAGCGTTAGATGTTTTGAAAGCATACTTGGGAAGCCATGAAGGCGCTGCTGTCACTGGTTTAGATGCTGCACGCAAGTCGTTTTTAAACATTTAACTGGGCAGAAAACCCTGAAACATCTGCAGGTGTTTGTCATTAATTATGAAGTCAATAATGTGGATCCTAAATAATGTTTCTAGTCAATTATGCCCACACGGTACCTGACCAAGCGGTATCACAAGCTGCAACTGCCAAGAGCTGATGACCTCCAATGTGTCTGCCAGAGGCTGTATTATGTCCTTTACTAGCCGGTTTTAAAGGAATCTCACATACATGTTTTACTCTTTCTTGAACTACAATTCAATACAGTTTATTTTGTATAGCCCAGAATCACAAATAACAAATTTGCCTTGATTTTTAAATGTATACACACCTGTATCAATTTGAAAATCCCATTTTCTTTGTCGCTCTCAGCAAATTTACAGCAACAATGCATTTAGCCGTTTCTAACACTGATGTAGAATATTTCCATTTGTTCTGTCGTAGCTACTGGAACTGTCTGTCAAGTTAATGCATGTTTGTTTTCCCAGGTCTCTGAACAAATATTTCAATTGGATTAATTGATTTAATAAAGTGTAAATGAATTGAAGTGTATTGAATGGAAGGCAGATGAGAGAGAGAACACAGAGAAAGGGAAATGGAGGACCTCAAACAGAAGCTGAGTGAGAAGAGAGAGAAATGTGGTTTGCCTCTGTATGCCAACCCCGCTGATACCACACATTCTGATGAGGCTCAGCGTGTCGCTCTCAGTGTGAAGACCAACGCTGTGATAAGACCTCGTCGAATCACCCCCCACACACTGAATAAAATCCATTTCAACACGTTTAATTTAGTTTTGAGAGTTCTTACAATGAGCGTCAGCCCGTTGCTGTGATACATCGACTTTGTCGCCATATTTGAGCGGGCAGGATTGGCCTGTACACTTACACACACACACACACACACACACACACACACACACACACACACACACACACACACACACACACACACACACACACACACACACACACACACACACACACACACACACACACACACACGAACAGGTAGCTGGCTTTTATCTGGATAAAAATGATTGGAACATTTCTCAACCGAATTCAATGAGTCATTTTTATACTCAAGGGTTTATGATGTCCAGACTTTGGCAACCACAGTTTGGGCCTTGGAAGCTGAAATATGACATGGATGTCAAGTGTTTGTGGGGTTGTGTGTGAATGCATGAAAGTGCGGCCGCATGTGCGCGCGTGGTCGCAGCTATTGCGAATTTGCGCTTGTTTTCCATTCATTTGCACAAAATTCTTAGCGGATTTATGGACGACGGCTTGCGATGGTCATCTCAGATAACATTTTCCGGAAAGTGTAAGTCACACTAAATCTAAAAATATGTGTGTTCAGATTTGACTGAGTTATGATGAAGGCGGCACTCAGGCATTTTATTGCCTCTAAACTACAATAACTTTCCGTTGTTTTTATACGTTGACATCTAGCTACCTGTATATTTCATCTCACCAGTATCATTGCCTCAAGTCTCTCACCCCCATGAGGGACAGATTTATCTCTTTTACAAAACAAAACAATATGAGCCTAATGATTAATTAGATTAGAATGGACATTACTACAGCACACTTTCTTTCTCTCTCTCTCGCACACACACACACACACACACACACACACACACACACACACACACACACACACACACACACACACACACACACACACACACACACACAGTAAATAAGCTGCAGACGCTGCAGCCCAGAAGAAGCCCTTTAATCCAGCCCTCGGAGGATAGGAGGCCATTAGGCAGAAAGATTTAACAGTGTTTGGGATTTTTTGAAATACAATCTGATGATCTTATTTCAAAACCAGAAATTCATAACAGAGGCATGAAATGTGTTCTTGTGTCCAATTCCCCGACAACCTTTGCAGGCTTGTTTTTTCTGTTTGAATTTTTTGTAGTTGTATCCATTGACAAGGAAATTGTGCCATGTAACCACAATCAATAAAGGATATTTGGTGAGCGATGCAGGATCTGCTCATTACAGCCAGAGAATGGATCAGAGCTCTGGGTGTCAAAAACATGTTGCACTGGATTTGTTCTTAATAACAAAGCCTTTGTGATGCAAAGCTGAAAGAGAAGAAACTCTTGGTTAAGTTGAAACTTACTTTGAGCTTAAATCTAAAACCACTTTTTGTTAAATCTTCTTCAACATGAGTGCGGGAGGAACATTTTTGATAACATGCAATACAGGTTTTACAAATACTTTGATTTGATACATGTTTTACATCAAAAACCTGCTTGATTATTTTGTAGTAGGCTATTAGAATATTGTTATATTCTAAATACAATAAGAGAAAGTTAACTGCTTAAAAAGATACCTCTGTAAGACGTGTTATATAAATGTTTAAATAATGCCATAGGGTTGGTATATTTTTTATTTTTATGTATTTGCAAGAGACATAACCCATAACGTCAAGTGCAGTTATGTTTTCCTCCTTTGACTAGATATAAACTAGATATAGTGTGTGAGTTACACTTTAAAGTACTTTTACTCATTTTGTTTTGCTCAAAAATGTGCCTGCAATTCTCTATTTTGCTTCGCCTTAACATTAAACATTAAAATTAATATTATGAAGACTATTTTAATTATTAAAGCTGCATTAACTGACTTGTTTGGGCCATTTGTGGTGAGTTATGAATGCAATATTGACATAATATCAGGCAGAAAACACTTACACAGCAGACACAATGTTCACCAGCTACTAGTTGTGGGGCTTTTAGAGCTCTTTGCTGAAAACGGCTGCCTGCTGCGTTGGAAAATGGCACTGATGAGAGCTACGAGAGTGAATCAGAAAGGACCGTCAACCAAAACAATAAGCTGAAAGACATTACAAACACTGCACAGAGCAGAAGAGAACTGCAGAAATGACAAATAATATTTGCTTTTATCCTACTCTTCTGAAGAAAGCAGCCCTTTCAGCAGAAAATACTCCTCCTGCAGTCATTAAACTGAGGACGAGGAGCTTTACACCAACGGAAATTTATCAAAAACTATATTCTGTGATGCTGCTGTGTCCCCCCCAAGACCAGAAGTGTGTGGATCAAAGTGTGCACCAAGGACTGGTGCTGCTGAAAGTGGAATCCACAGATGTAGATTGAAAGAAACTTGTCTGCGTACTGTGACAGTCCTTCATCAAACTGCTCGCTGATGAAAAACTGTGCAGCCTCTGAGAAATCACTTAGTCTGAGTGCATAAACCCACACAGAAAGAATAATAAGTGCTGCAATCAAAGCATGTGTATACATCGACATGGCTATTTGACACAAATATTATTCTACAGCATAGATTATCAAAAGGTGTATGCTTTGTCACTTGCCTCATATTGCATGAAAGTAGAGGTGGATATCCATGATATGATATGGATGTTTCCCTTAATTTGAATATTGTTCATATGTTTTCAACTATATTAATGGCACGTTAGGCTCTGTGAAAGAAGAGTGTGAGTGTTAGTGTTGAAACTTGACGACAGCGTCTCAGCATTAATGATCCTCCTGGAAATCGCATGGAGCTAATTCACACAAACATCTGTAATCTGTTATCTGTAATGGGAGGATCAAGCTCACCCGAATGACTTTGTCTCTCCCGCCAGACTCTCCTCTCAGTGCACATTTCTTCCAAATCTGAGCTCAGTGTCTATGCAGACGATCCAGCTATGTTCATCCTCCTCCAGACCATCTTCTCAATGAGCTGCAGGCCAATTAGATGTCAAGATCCATAACATAAGGCAGCTACTTTTGTTTTGTTTTTCTTCCACCTGCACCAACAACAATGTACTCAATAGTATAGTGTGTTTCTACAGTATGGCTATATTTTCATTATGGATGAAAGTGCAGAGGTCACGCTGCCCCACTGACCAATCACAGCACATGTTAATGGTCACGCTGGGCCACTGACCAATCATACATCCACGCCATTTCGCGGGCGCTGCACGTCAAAGAATACACCCAGCTTAAGATCCACTAAAGATCCATGACAATCAACCACAACGTCCAATGAGAAAATAAGCTAATAGGGAAAAATAATAATAATACATGTAGTGTATTTGTGAAAAACAATTAAATTATAAAATAGCTATAACTTTGTGATTCTGTTTAGGCCAGCAGAGAAGGCTTAGCAGGCTCTGACGGCCCACCACTGCCTATATCATCACCTGGCCTTACTTAATGTTCATCAGGTTGTTTTAAGCTTGAACCTTAGTGAAATATTCTGACGGTAATAGTCAGCACATTACAGACACTGGCCTAAACAACTCCACATCAGGGCGTCCTCGTACCTTAAGGACAGCTTAATGTCGCATTTTGTACAAAACCAAACTGTTATACTGTCACATCAGGAAACAAAACATTGGTTTAAAACTGCCAGTTTAAGAACTGGCTCTAGGATGAATCACTATTGTGATTCACCACTTGGTGAGCAGAAACAATTTTATTTATAGTGTATGAGAAAGCTACTCTTTAAATAGCAGCGTATATGAATTAGAACATGTGAATTTGCGGATGAAACACTCACAGAAAAATGGGCTTAATTACCGTGGTCAAACATGCAGATACGCATGAAAGAACCGCACAAACTCAAAATGAGTACAGTGTTATCATAATACAACAGTGTGTGATTGTTTATGTTGTCACGTATGTGGGTCAGGTTCACAACTCGGTCGACTCTTGTGTGTGTGTTTTTAATGTGTGTACGTGCAGTACTGTGTGTGTTGTGCTGGTGCGGTTCAACAGTGGGTCACTTGGTCATTCATCTACATTTCACCTGTTAAGTGTCACGGTTTTGAATTCACGCGCACACGCACACAAAAGTACAGGCAGTGTTTCTGCTAAATCTGAATTGTGATCTATGATTGGTAATTGTTCCTCCCTCTCCATCATCATTTCATCTCTGTCTCTCCATCTCTTTTCCGCACCATCCATCTCTCCTCTCAATCTTTCCGTTTCCCTCTCCACGTCCTTTTTCATCACTCCTGCCTCCCTCCTTCACCATTACCTCATCCAGTCATCCCACCTCTCCTCTCGCCTCATTGCCCTCTCCTCCATCCCTCTGTCGCCTATTCCTTCCTCTCGTCTTCCATTTCATCCTCCCATCATTCCTCCCTTTTTTCTTTTTCAAACCCCATTTGTCCCTCCCTACCTTCTCTCTCTCATCCCTCCATTATTCCCTGCATCCTCTTCTCATCCTCTTCTCATCTCACTTCCTCCCTCCCTTCGTCTATTAGATATTCCTCTCACCCCCACTTCTCCTCTCTCTCCGTCACCTGAGGTAGACAGTTCTGTCAGGAGTCGGCCTTATTTACCGCCTCTCTTCGCTCCTGTTTACATTATCGATCGGCAGGGTTGCTTTAGTTCCACCATACATCAACACAACCCCTTCCTCCTCCTCCTCCTCCTCCTCCTCCCCACCCCAGTGTTACGGCTGCTGGCTCACATTACGCTGAAACACAGAGAGAGAGGGAGGGAGAGAGGGGGAGCTCAATGGGGAGATGGAAAGCTAGCAGAGCATGTTAGGATGTGTGAGGGATTTATGTGTGAAGGAGAGTGTGTTGAACAATGTGTCACGGAGCGTCTGTGAGGAGCAGTGTTAATGGAAAAAGTGGATGAGTGTCTTCTGAAAGTGTGTGTGTGTGTGCAGCTGACAGTAAAACTATGTGTGTGTCTGTGTGTGTGTATTTAAAATGATGAAAACACAATCTCCCCGTGTGATTAGATGAGGCTGTTGTTTGGGTTTGATTACAAGTGAGCAATTTCATTTGAATCCTCTCTCGGTGAATTTAAAAATGAACAGTGTACACAACAAGGTCAAAGGTTTGTGGACACTCATATCCACATGTAATCGTTGAACACATCATTCCAAATTAGCATTAATATGCTTTGAAAGGTTTTCCGCAATATGTTGGGACCTGGCTGTAGCCATTTGCTTCCATTCAGCCACATAAGCTGCAGTGAGGTGTGCTGATCACGATCAGGCCTGTTGAACCGACCAGACGTTGGCGTCCCAGTTCATCCCAAAGTGTTGGATGGGGTTGAGGTCAGGGCTCTGTGCACGACAGTCAAGTTCTTCCTAACCACATTCAGAAAACAATATCTGTTTATGGACCTGGCATTGTGCACGGAGTTAAAGGGGAACTCCACCAATTGTAAACATCAAAGTCTGTTTCCAGGTCTTGTAGAGTACTACTGCATATGTTAAATACGTTGTATAAAGCCTTTTGTGACTCCAGAGGTAGCGGCCCAAAATAGAAGATACATTTCCTCAAGTGACTAAAAGAGCCCGCTCTTCATCTCTGCTTGAGGCTCGTGGCTACATTAGCCGCTTTAACGTACCCAAATAAAAATGTCAGCTGTCAAGTTGCATTGTATGTAGAGACCAGGGGTTTTGACAAGAATACAAAAAAAAGAGTTGAAATTATGTTTTGTGTTTTTGGGGCTCAGTAATAAATCATCAAGTCATCATTTCACCACTTTGTGAAGAGTGGTGAAAAGTTGTATGCTCCTTGTATTTTGAATATACGTATGTTCCCAGAAATAAATATTTTAAGTAAAAGTGGCAATAGGTCTGTAAAGTCATTTGACAACTGAAAGGAAGAAAAGTTGAAGTGCCTTAAACTTGCATTCTCTCTACTGGCCATCAGGGGGCGACTTCTCTGGATGCAAATAGAAGTCAGATTTATAGAAGTCTACGAGAAAATGACCCTACTTCTCAGTTGATTTATTACCGCAGTAAAACATTGTGAACATGGGTTTGCTCGTTTAAAATATTCTTCAATACATCATGATTTTCATTTTGTAAATTATAGTCCCATTTAGAGGGAAATAGACGGACTGTATGCTTTAGGGCGTGGCTACTTTGTCCTGTCTGGGAGTTGTCCGATTTCCTCTTCGAACTTTAACCCTTTCACAGTGTGTTTTCAGTTCATGAAAGTTAACTAACATTTTGGTTGCCTAAAAATGTCTTGTTTATCGTTTGGTTGTACTGCGCTCCACCCTCTCACGTCACTACCGGTTGCAAAAACCCAAGATGGTAACGGCCTAAAACCAAGATACTGTAGTCCACAAAACAGAGGGTGAAGCTACGTCCATTTCTTAATACATTCATAGGTTTAGATGGGTTTGATGGTATAGCATAAAGACCTTCAATAGGTTGAATTCAAATAAATACAAAACCTTCTTATATAAATTGGGTGGACCCACATGGACCAATGGAATTAGGCCCACATCGTCACATCAGTACTGTGGCTTTTTCCTGTGGTGTTTTTCAGTTTCTGGCTGTTTGTCGATTAATGTAGGAGCACCTTAACAGACCAGCGCCTTCACGCTGATTTTGCACATAACAGGCAAAAGCATTTTTCCCAACAAGCAGTTTTATGCTGTCTACCTAACAGCAGCTATCATTGTGTCAGTTGCATACAGTGCAAAAAAAATACAAAAAAAGCACGTAATGGCCACATTTTATCATCCTGCTAGAGGTTGAACATTTCCAAATTGTCATTACAGGAACATGCACACATGTTGAGTGTGTAGCACGTCTGTTTATGGACATGAAACGAAGACATTTAAAACTGCCTGCAGATGAACATTAGTGTGCAATATGAATTAATGGCTGTCATTGCTCTGTGGTTGTGCATTTCAGTGACGTATTGTGTCTTTGCTCAGTGGGGCTGAAAAGGTCGATCTCCCACACAGAGGAGGGAATCATGACCTATTGTTAAACAGATGTGAGGCCTTTTGAGTTTTACCCTGCAGACAGTGTTTCCAAAGGCACTGAACGACAAGCCTCATTGTAATGAGATATTCTGTGTAATGATTTGATTGTCACCTTATCTCACGTAATCTAACTGGGCATTTTTCTCACTGGATGTCCAATTCTTTCTTTCTCCTCCTGTTCTCCCCCACTCTTCTCCTGCTTACAGACTTATTTAAAGCAACAGTTATTTATGTTATATTGATTTCTGGCTTTTCACTCAATGAAGGAATCACTGTGTACAGCACAGCTAGTTACACTATTTACATTGTACTGTTTATGTGTATAAGGTTTATACTGCGTGTCTCCGTTTCTTCCAAAATTGTTTTTAAAGAATGCACCAGCAACATTCCCGGGATCAAGCTTTTCCATTTGTTTATACTGAATAACCAATTACTGCATATAAATCATACACTCACATATTCATGAATTAACATACATCAATATTTCCAGAGTTGGTACTGAGATCTTTTACTTAAATAATATAAGAAACATACTCTGTTAGAATGTTTTACCCAAGTAAAAGTACAGAAGTATTGTAATCAAGATGCAAGTATTACAATTTGAAATGAACACAATGAAGCCAGATATTAATTATGTTTTTATGGATTACTATGACTCATGCATTAATATCTCAGGCTGATTGAGTCATAGCTCAAAAACATTAATAAACTCATCTTCTATTTATAAAATAATCTAAATTTTTAAAGTAGCTAGCAACTTCTGTTAGATAAATGTAGTGGAGTGAAAAATACATAATTGAAATGTAGTAGATTAGAACTGGAAATTCCGAGTATCACAAAACGGAATTACTGAAGTAAATAACTACCACAGGCTTTTATGTGAATTCTGATTTATGATGTTTCTAAAGGTATTTTTTCCGAGGTATTTCTCTGAAGCCAACCTGATTAAAACGTCTGTATAGAAATGTTATTATTACACGTGTGAAAAATATAATTTAAAGTAAAGTGAAGGAAGGACCCCTTGCACACTGCAAGGGGTCCTTCCTTTTATTTTCTTTCAATGCCGACTATTTCCATCATTCTCATCTGAAACCTTTTCTTCTAGGTCCGTTCTCTGCCAGACGGCCTCTCTCCTCACCAAGTGCTAACGTCCTATGTGGTTTTATCCCGTTTCCCACCTGACAATACTGTAGTTTTTAAAATCAGATCTAGTAGAATAAGATGCGCTTATTTCACCATGTAAAAACATAGTCTGACCTAATTATAACACAAAAGTGTGTTTCTAACAGATGGCATTAAGACACTTTCATTAAACATATTGCTACACTTGTTTTACTGAGGCCCATCAACACTGTACGATCTTCTTCACTTGAGGGCAGCTCAAACTATATTCATCACACACCATATGCACATTTACCCTGCAAAGAGACTGTGTGTGTGTGTGTGTGTGTGTGTGTGTGTGTGTGTGTGTGTGTGTGTGTGTGTGTGTGTGTGTGTGTGTGTGTGTGTGTGTGTGTGTGTGTGTGTGTGTGTGTGTGTGTGTGTGTGTGTTCTCTCGTAAGTGGGCGTCACTGAGCCTCAAGAGAACTTGACTGAGTGCCATCCGGTGACACCCGCCCCGGCTTTTCTTTTTGTCTGCCATACCAGCTTTTTTCCTGCCAATTGTCATCACCCCTCTTTTTGGCTTCTTCTTATCCTCCCTCCCCTCTCCTCCCCCCCCCCCAATGGCCTCACACCATTCTTACCTGGGAGGCCACGAGTCGCTGCTCCTGCTTTTCATACCCAACGACCATCCATCCGTCCTCTCCCCTCCCCTTTCTCTTCTCATACCTCCATCTGTCCCTCGCCTTTCTTTATCTGCCTTTAAAGCAGGAGAGGCAGCAAAAAGCCGAGCTGGTCCTTTGTGTACCGGCCTCAGTTTGTGCTCAGCCAAGCGGACACAGTTCTTAAATCTAGGCCCGGGCCTTTGGCACAAAAGGAAGGCTCAGGTCTTGTAAAGGCCCCTACAGCTCTCCCTATCTCTTTCCACCTTTCTCTAAAAAAGACAGTGAGGCAGTTATTCTTAACAGGAGGACAAGAGTGGACGGAGAATGGAGGAACAAGATGTCGATGCTAAAAGGAGCGGACATAATTCTCTTCATCAAAGAGCAAAGACGTTGCTCAACTCCAACTCTGTTTCCCTAAGCCAAGCAACACTTTAAAAAAAAATCCTTTTCCTCCTTCAAGGCGAATTAAATAACTGAATGAATTAACACCAGGGCTGCTGTGATCATCACCACGCTACTCTTCATCAGCAGCGGCAGCTTTGACGAAACTTTTTAACACCTTGAAGGATCACACTGCTGACGCCGAGGCAGGAAGAAGCAAAGATGTCGACAATCTTGTCAAAAAAAATCCCAACCCAAATAGCAAGGTATCACAGTCTGAGTGCTACAGTCTCTAGCCCAGAGCCTTGTCAAGTCTCTTGGCACTACTAAAGAAACCTTACTGCTGATGACGATAGGAAAAATACAGGGAGGGAGGGAGGAGGTGAGATCGGGAGGGAAAGTAAAGGTGGGTAGAGAATAGGAGCGACATACATGGGAGAAATAGAAGAAGGAGGAGTGAGGAAAAGAAAAAAGAGGATTTGTGAAGAGGTAGAAAGGTGAGGAAGAGAATGAGACGGGAGGAAACAAGGTGTTTAAGTTGTTGATCAGGACAGGTAGAAACACCACGTCTTCAAAGAAAGTGAAACACACTAAGGAGCGACAGGGCAACAGGCAAAGCAAAGAGATGGAGGTCTTGGAGGAGAGGAAGAGAGGGAGTCCGGGAGAGCTGCAGCGAGGATTTTAATTTGCGGTAATTGGCCACCGAGGGAACTGAAACAGAGATGGGAGGCAGGAGAGGGGGAACATAACAGGCAGTTTTTGACATAGTGATATCTCTCTCCTGCTTTGTACCTCTCCATTTCCTTCAGGACTTTTTCTATCTGAGCCTTTCCATCTCCATCCTGTTTCCCTCCATCTTTTTCCACCTCCAACTGTGCTACTCCCGCTTACTCATCAAACAGAATCCTTCCCTCTGTACCAATATCCCCCGAAATACAAGACAATGCAAACAGATGGTATTTGGGACAACACTAAAGCAATATGTGCAATTATGCCTAAAAGCTTTAGTCTACCTGCTCAGCACCAAACGGCCGACAGACGAAGTTAGAGACCAGCTAGAGAACATTTAGCAGCAAAGATATTTTTTTAAGAATTTAGGTCGAGACCAAAAACCGAGAGAATGAACCGACGGACCTATTTTTTGTTCCAAAACGGCAACTGCCAGACAAATAATGTATTTGTACTGTCTTCATGGAGGACTATTATGTCGTGCAGTTGATTGCCTGGAGCACGTTATGTCTTACACTTCTGATTTTGCACTGTATTTGTAACCTTCTTATTCATCACCAGAATAAGTACGCACTGACGTCACTAAAGCAGAGTGCTGCCTTTACTGGACGTAAATATGGTTCTGACCTCATGTTGTCATGTGGTCGCTCCCTAACTCTCTTTAGACCCGCCCCCGGCACCTTTCCTCCCTAGTGTGGGGAGCGAGGGCCGGCTGGGGAACACGTGAGCAGGTTACAGCTGTGTTCATCGGTACACAGGTGAGCTCTGGGGCGCTGGGTTGTCTGGACAACACATTTGGCCCCCGCTCCCCCGCCTGGCAACCAGAAACACACACAGTTGCACACCACACATGTGTACACTGATCTTACAATACGCCGCTCGCTCACAAGTGAGCAACACTCTCATTGTATACACACACAAACAGACTGGTCTCAAACCGTTCCACTAATCAAGTCCTCCTAATTACAGTGGCTGATATGCCCCAAACTTGACAGATTGCTCATCTAACTGCCTTTAAGTCTTGGTTTAATATGTGCATTTAGACAGGGCCTGTTTGAAATGTTTCCAGCTGTCATTTGTCAACATCGCCAAATTGCATGCGACTCTTGCTAAACAGCAGTGGTAGTGTGCCATGCACTCTGGGTGTTGCTAGGTTACGGTACTGGGATGCGGCTGGCTAAGTGGCAGCGGGATCATCGGCGGACACTCTGCATGGAGGGCTGACAGCAGGTCCTCTGGACCGTTTGGCAACTCGTGAGTCAGGCGCTCTTTAAATACCACATCTGGTGGCAAGCCCATACAAATCAAGATCAAAGTGTTGGCTTTGAGATTGGACCTGTCTCTCAAACTCCATGCCTCTCTCCTGTCGAGTTTCATTTTCATTTCTTTCTCTTTTCCACGGCGGCGCTCTGCCTTCACACAGTACTCTGCCTTCACACAGTACTCTGCCTGCTTTGTTATCCCTCCTTTGCTTTCTGTGTGTTGTTGCCGTCTCGCATCTCTCCCCTCATGCTGAGAGGTAATCAAGCCCTGTTGCGAGTGTTTAAGCATTGGAGTGTTGAATTATTCTTGAGACTTAATATTTTGTCAGGGAAGAAAGAGCCAGTCTCCATGGCACATGCTGGGGAACACCCCCCCCCCCCCCCCCCCCTACACACACACACACGCAGTTAGTCAGTCAGTGAGTCAGAAAGATAGTCATACATATTTCACGCTGACAGATAGTTACAGGTAAGAGAGTGATGGGACCTGACAGGCAGCTCACACTGTATACAATGATAAACTACCCTTAAAAGGAGAATAGTCTACCTGAGCACCCAGCCGCGTGTGCTTTTAGAGCATATATTTGTGCATGTGAGCTTTAGCTAACAGCCGCCGCTCTGCACTGCGCTCATAAGGACGGTTACAGACGATATTGTCGTCAGGTAAAAACTGTTGGCTCTGTCATTACTTGTTTGCACTGTTACTGCTGTTGGAACAGTTTGCAGCGAGCCGCCAGTTCAGCCGCCGCCATGTTGAGAACCATTAAGAGGCAATGGAAATGTTACCAAATGATTTTTAAAGCAACACAGACACAAGTAAACACACAATATGTACATGCACACAACAAGACTCTAAGACCGAGTGTATATCAGCGTGAGAGATACAAAAGCACACATAAGGACGACTGTGACGAGCAGCAGAATCCACTCAAAAATTACAGCGAACATCCACAAAGTTAACCAACAAAGGGAGAACAGACAATATGAGAACTCATCTGCTCACTAATTCCCTCGTGTCTTCAGCTCTCCTCACATTGGTCTCCTCCCCCACGCTGCTTCGTTTTATTTTTATTTCTTTTACCACTCTCCCACTCCTTATCTTTCTCTTCTGCTCCTGCTCTCCATTCTGCCTTGAGCTCGCCTTTATCATCGCTTCTCTTTACTTTTTTTCTGCCTTCCTTTCACTGTGAACTTAAACTCTCTGTGGAACCATAAGCTGATATCACACAGACTCAGTGTTCTTTTAATCTCTTTTATTCGCACGCACGCACGCACACATGCACGCACGCACACACACACACACACACACACACACACACACACACACACACACACACACACACACACACACACACCTACCTGGGTGGTCATTATATTATACAGAGCTTGGCAAGAGCATTATTGCAATACCTATTGGCGTCATGCTGTGTGTGTGCCATTACAGTGGTGGGCAAGTGTCACGCATGGGAACGCTTTGAACTGTGAACACTTCACAAATATTATTCTGCGTGTATCTACTGATTCAAAGACTTTTATGATGGCCAATCTGATGGGCAGTTAGAAAAAGGATCAAAATTGACAACAAAACCGAGATGTCATCTTTTTTATCCCACACATAGTTCTTCCTTCTCAAAACCTTGCGCTTACATTACCCACAATGCACCTCTACCGCCAACATTTCGGTCAGAGATTTGGGTCTGTTATGCTAGCAGCTAATGTTGCCTTGAGCTAATGTTAACCTAAAAGCAGAGATGTGAGTGACTAAATAAGTCTGACTTCTTTTCAACTCCAGCCCCAGAGAAGTAGTTTTCTTGTAGTCTTCAGCCTCAACCAATGCTGACTCAAGTGACATCACGTGAGTCAATTTAAAAGACTTCACAAAGCTCCCCTGGAGAAACAAGAGGCTTTTTACAACCATTTTCACATGTGCAGTAGCACTACCCAAGATCTGCTAACAGACTTTGAGGAGTAAAATCTGTGAAGTTCCTCTTTAAGACCTACAAGGAAATCTGGTACAGAGTGTCATGTTGACAAACTGAGATGGAAGCTATTTGTCTGTTCTGACAGCTTGTCGTTTGTAGAATTTAGGCATCGACTGCTGGGGTGTTTTGGCACTGCACTTCCAAGCAGATCTTAAGCAAATTACTCCATTAAACCAGTAGTTTTTAATGAGGGAGGGATATCAATCAAAAATGAATATAATAGTTAATTGCGGCCCTGCTTCCAGAGGTCACCTGTTAGTGTTTGGAAACAGGAAGAGACTGTAGTTTTCAGAGTGTAGCTACTGCGGTTTAGTTCTTATTCTTGATGTCGACATTGAGTACTGAGGCTCTTCCCACAGCCACATGTTATGTTTTAGACGTCATAGAAGCTGGAGGGGAAAAAAAGTCCCAGAACTAAAACACCTAGAAAAGCTTTTTCTGTCACGTTGAATCTTCAGTTTTGTGCCATTATACACGCTGCAATGGAGTGCCACTTAATAATTGAGTGCCATTTACTTTGCTATAAATGGAAGGCAGTAAGTGAGATCATTGTGGATACCTATGAGTTTCTTGGGCTGGAAAGAAAAACGGATCTACTTCAAGTAGGAAGAAAAACAGTTCAGTGAAATAATGTAATTCTATGTGAAGAAGATTTTTTTTGGACAGCAGAATTGCCTTATTTAAATGTTCTTCATGAGGTTGTCCAACCTTAATTTACCGCGAGAAAATCAACTGTGCAGTTTGCTCTTTTTCAAAAACACCCTTCATCACTGTCACACTTTCCTACACATTCACACCTGGAGGCAGCCCAGTAAAACCACAGCGAGGGAGCTGGAAGTTACACAAACATATTTATACATTTTATACTCACACTTTGCTGGGAGGCCGTAGCCAAAAGTGATCTTGGCCTCGCCTGTCTCACAGCCGTGGAGGGAAGCACATTCCTTCTTTAGCAGTGGACCTGCAGCGCGGTGGATCGCTCCGTCCACTGGAGAGGAGAGGACAGGAGATTCAGATTACTTACAAAGAGTCTAAATGTTTGAAGTCCAGCTGACACATTTACAGGTCTCAAAGCTGAGAGCTGAAAGGACCTGGATAATAGTTGTATTTCCCGTCTTCTTTGAATAAGTCTAAGAATATCTGTCTCTCAGTGTGTCAGTCTATTGAATGGATTTTAGGGCCACTGCCTTAGTTAATTACTCCATTTAATGTGTTATTAAGGCCTCATCTGACTTTGACTTTCTGGTCAATTAGTCTTTATTAATTACATTTTCATAAATCTGTATCTGTCTTTGATCCACACCACATCTAAAAGACCGTGACTGTGTTCATTTCCAAGAGGGCAATGATGCAGGAAAAGCAATTTTAGAGCTGTGCCAATTACCAGTTTCAGTCACAATCTTTGCAGTTAAGACAGATTTCCGAAACGTTAATATTTATACCATCTCGATCTCAACAGCTTTATCATTACCGTTCTCTGCCAAGAAAGCAGCATTTAACTTGAAGGAATTCACACTTGAGACAAATTAAGATAAAAAAAAACGGACAACGGGTTTGAATGCTGAAGGGCAAAAACAAAACATAAAATAATTTACTATTAGGAACAATTCTTTAAATCCAAAATATTTAACTACCATTTCTAATAGAAAAACACTATGCAACAAAAAGACACAAATCTATTCTAGTGCTGGCTTGTAGATAGACATCAAAGAACGGAAGCAAAAGATGCACACTCATGATTCCGATTTTTAGGATACTTTTAAATCAAATTATGCGCAAAGTTGCAACATGTTACAGAATGTATCTGCAAAATGTCTACTGACAACATATTTCATTAGATTTGTTTTGTTCCATGTCCTTTTTCAATACATCATCTAAAATGTTCGCCGAACGGCTAAAGAATGATTGTTATCTTTGTGCAGTCCATTTGGTACGGTTAAGGAAAGTTTGTCCTCTTGGTTAAAGCCTAAGACAGGATGTGCTCACTTTACTTTTGTTTTCCTAAACCCAACCACTCTGTACGTGAACACTCGCATCCTGAATCCTGCATGATGTCAAAGTTGTGAGCTTTGCACCAACTGCAACCTGCATGCAGGACATATTTGGAGCACTGCCTACTTTTGAAGCGTTGCTACTCAACATAATATTGAGATGAATGATGTTTTCCTCATAATGTAGTTGGCTAAACAAATTAATCTTATACACTGTAAATGCCATTTGGGTAAAATACTGCGTATATTTAAATGGTATTGTTAACAGCCAATGTGTCACGAGCATTTGTAGCCTGGTAAGATCCTGGCTCGAGACTGCTTTTCTTTTGAAATAATTCAGACATCTAATGTAGGAGTCTGGCGTCAATAATTCATAATAAACCCAGAATAAAACACATCTGTCAGAAATGAGTTCGTCACAGCGCTGTGAGACTTGTCAGCACTTGGTGAAAATAGTACAATAACACCCATCCATATGTCACAGCTCAGCGTGTCGGCCTATAGCTCCGTCTGACTCTATACAGACCAGCTGTTACTTCGGTGTGTTTCACCAAACTGAGTATCTCTGGGCGGGGGTCTGGTGTTATCTGAACGTTATTGTGTTAGGTTGGTATATCCCACGCCGTGCTGCGCTGTAGTGTGCCATGTCATGCTGTGCCATGTTGAACTGGGCCGCACTGTGAGCTAAGCACAAGTGTGAGGTTGTGAAAGGCGAGGTCTGAACACTGGCTACCTCCTCAGGGTGCACAGAAACAAGCTCAGATACCATGCACGCGCTGTGTGTGTGTGTGTGTGTGTGTGTGTGTGTGTGTGTGTGTGTGTGTGTGTGTGTGTGTGTGTGTGTGTGTGTGTACAAAATTGTGCTGGTGTGTGTATCCTTGTCAAAGCACATGTGCTACCATGCACAGATGTGTTCATGTGTGTGTGTGTGTGTGTGTGTGTGTGTGAGTGAGTGTGTGTGAGAGTCCTTGAGGTGACACGCACTGCACACTAACTTTGAAGTAGCCCAACTCTGAAATAGAGAACAAGTGTGATAAGACGGAGAGACAGAAAACTGAAGGAGGGAAGAAGGGAGGGGAACAAGGGGGAGAGCAGCAGATGTAAGAATAGTGTGGAGGGAGATAAAGAAACAGGCATGAATAACAGAATCAAAAGAAAAGGAAATGGAAATTGAACTGAAACATAAATCAACAATACCTTTTGTTCGACAGATACATGAGTGTGTGTGTGTGTGTGTGTGTGTGTGTGTGTGTGTGTGTGTGTGTGTGTGTGTGTGTGTGTGTGTGTGTGTGTGTGTGTGTGTGTGTGTGTGTGGCTCCCAGTCTTTATGAGAGGACTGCACTTCCTTTAGTAACAGTAATGCTTTTTGACCTGACAACCTCTCTGCTCAGGCCCACACATGCACAATGCGTGGTTACAGATGCATTCACAGTTAATCTTCTACACAACATACACAACAGAGCACATGCCAAGATTAAGTAACACGTGTCCTAGCATACAAAAGCTGTTTGGAGGACAGTAGATGAAGTCGAACCAGTGATTGCTGCATGTTGCCAAAACACTTAGGCAGCCGACTAATGTAATGTTTGTGCATCTTCATGCTTCCTTTAACTTTGGCATTGATGTTTCTCAACATCAGGATGAACTATCCCAAATTAGTTCTGCTTTATTCCTAATGGAGATTCCAACAATCTACCAAATTAACAAAAACACAATGTGGTTAAGCGCTCAAGTTTAGGCACAAAAAGAATGTGTACGGTTTAGGGACAGAATGGTTTTGGTTCAAATAAGGGCTTTGTCATTCACCTGAGAATTAATAACCACGTGAGTGAAGGTTCCGGAGCATTCGTGGACATGCTTTAAAAAATTGGAGTGGACTTGTTATTGGAAAAGCTGAAAAAATAGACAAACAGATGTTCTCCATTTTAAAAGTCCAAACTTTTGTTGACTTATCCGTCTAACCTGGCCTCCTCCCTACCGTGGATGTACTATATATATATATATATATATAAATAAGAGAACTGAATACCGTGATCAACAATGGCGCAACATGTATTCTTGTAAAAGTTGTTGCCTGGTGGCATATACGCTGGAAAGCTTCTGCAGGCTTCATCACACTTGTATGTTTGGGTCCAGTGTGCGTCACGTTGAAACACCCAATGCGGCCACTAAAAACAAAAGAGCTTCACAGTCCAGCACTGTTCATGCTACGCTGACTTTGTTGATCTGTAATAACGTACCCTTCCTACTTTGTTCCCATCGTAATTGCTACGCCCATTGGGGGACTTTGTCACTTGAATGTAAACGTGTAATTTTGAGGTACTTGCTGAAATGAATGTTCTTCTTTGGAGGGCAGTCTCAGATACACATAGACACATCACTGCAGTGTCCTTCATGTCATTTCACATTTCAGTTGGCGCACAACCTTCAAATGCAGCCAACACATCAGAGACAGAATAAATCACTCTCTCTCTGGAACCCGGCGAGCAGGGTTAACACATATCCATACACCTATCGAGTCTCTCCGTGACTCCCACCTCTCTAATATAAAGAGCTGTCCCTTTCACTACATTCACTGAAGACAGCCAATGTTGTCTTTCTTCCGGACTGTGGTAACTTCCGGCTCTGTGGGAGCCGTTGTAATAGCCCAGCGTGAACACCGCATGCTACTGAGTAGATTCAGACAGTGTTCTGTCACTTCAATGCGGTGAGAAATATAAAGGGGGGATTCATGAGCAGAGGGAGGTGCAAATGAAAGATCGTTTGAAGTAAAGCTGCACCAGCAGAACCTCTTCATCGCAGGCACATATTCAGGTGAATTTGTGCTCAAAGATGGCAATAATATCTATTACTTCTAGAGAACAATATCAACCAAGTCCATCTGGTTGCGGTGCAAAGGGCAAAAAAACTGAATTAAAATGTTCCACCACCGACTGTGTACAACATCTCATTGGATTGCCATGGAATTTAGTACACATTCATGGTCACCAGGGGATCAATCGTCATAACTTTAGTGATCTAAAACTTTTCATCTTGTGCCATCATCGGGCCAATAAATACTTTGTTTTATGACTAAATACCTGCAAAACTAATGATATTATTATCAGCTGTACTAAGTGTTTAGTGCAAATTAGAAACATTTATTATGCTAATACACTAAACTAAGATGGTGAACATGGTAAATACATCAGCATATTATCAATGTTACTTAGATAATGTTAGCATGTTGACATTAGAATGTAGCTCAAAGTACACCTGTGCCTGTAGTAGAAGTAGAAGTAATCAGAGTACATGTTGCTGACACTACTGTTTCATTAAATTGTGAGAGTATTGATGCATCCCTCTTTGAGAACGGGAAAACCCGAACTAAATTAGCATCACTGCTGCCTCGGCTGCTTGTTCATACTCCACTGACTCCGTCACATGCAAATGGCGTACCTGAACAACTCAACAATCAACCGTAATTAGCGACACCTAATGCCACCAACAGATATCAGCATGAGTTAGTCATGAATTTAATTTAGATTAATAGACACAAAAAAAAAGTGTCAAACTCATTTCCATATAAAAAAAAACAGCATTCATTATTTAGGCTTCATTACCATACAAAATATCACATCAACGTTTTCTGGCACTGAAGCCCGGTCTACAAGCAAATATGAGATGGAGATATGAAAAAATTAAACAATGGAGAGACTCACACAGAGACAGTGAAATACGAGACAAGGGATTGAAGAGCACAGTTGGACAATGAGAAACGAGTTTGGAAGGGGATCAAGTGTAAAACAGGCTGTGTAGGTGAAGAGAGGGAGGGATAAAGGGGCTAAAAACAAAAGGGGAGGAGATGAATGGGAAGCGGGGGTTCAGAGAGGAGAAAGAATAAAAAGGATGCAATAGATGGATGGATGCAGGGAGCGGTAGAAATGAGTGTTTTGGCTTCTGTAGACCAGTGACCAGCCAGCTAAGCAGGCGGCTGACCAGTTTAGGTGTTATCATTCCTCCCTCACGGGCTCAGTATTGACCGACCCTGGGGGAGACGGGGAGGGAGGGAGCCCGGGCAGTAGGGGGACTGGGTAGTGATAATTGGCGATATGCTTACCTGGCAAGCAGCCTGCAACCCCCAGCCGGGCACACAAACAAACACAGACACACACCCACACAATGCCTGCAATGCTATAAGCCAGGACAAGCTTTAACACCCCCCCCCCCCACACACACACACACGTAGATTGACATTAGAGTAAAACCAATCCTGAGGGCTCTCCTATGGAATACTAATCTGACTGCCCTTGCCAGCTGACCTCTTATAGGCCAAACAGGCTGTCCGTCAAACTAATGGGGCGGAACGCTGGCATATTGCTTTCCCACAATCCCTCAGCAGAGCCAGGACACTCATTTACTTCAGTCAGCTTGTTGCCAAGGCAACATTTAGGATGGGTCTGGTGTGGTAGATGCACGCACAGACATGCACACTGCTTTGCACAGTATGTATGTACTTGTATTCACAAAGTTAACATGCAACACTCTGTTAAATGTTACTATGAACTTATCCACATAACACGATTATTGTGGTGAAACAGGGGACTTTATGTATGCGGCAGAGACACTGACAGCCCTGTTGGTGGAAGGTACTCTAAGTGCTCTTTGCCTCTCATCTCATCTCAGCGCCACAAAACCAATCTTCTGCTCTCTCCCTTTATTCACAATGCATGCTCTCTTGTTCCCTTGTTCTGAAAGTCAAGCAGACAAGCCCGTCCACTGCCTGCTTTTATTCTCCTCATCCAGACAGAGAGAAAGCAGAGAGGAGGGCTGCACTGCCGACACACAGGAACAACAGCCGAGAGACTTCCAGAGCAGGGCATCAAACCTCATCCTGGAGGATTGATTATAGATGTCAGCACGCACAAAACAAGCTGGGCAAGAAAATCCAGTGCGCAAGAGGATTTTGTTCTTTTTCCCCCCACCAAAAAAAAAAATGTAAGTGGATGAAATTTTAATTGGGATCGTGCTCATTTATTGCGAGCTGGGTCCGGATATATAAAGACACCAAACCAATCATATGCGGGCACCGTCTTCATGGCTGGTTCACATCCTGAGCACTCAGTCCCCACAGAGCCAGAGCAGGCTCTCTGATACCAGCCGCCTGTGTTTGTAACTTTGTGTCTCTTTTTGATCAATAAGTTTTATACAGGTTCAGCACATTCTATTGTTGATTTCAGCTGATAAAATCCAATCAATTATAATTCAATTATAACTCAAAACCTAGGCCTTACACATCTACGATAAGGTTCTTGTTAACTCCTTGCATCAAGTATAAATCCAGCTTTACTGTGAGTCAACTGGTTTGTTGAAGATGTGAAGATGCACAACAACTCCTTTATAAAGGGTGATTATCATCCGGTCTTCAGGCTCCGTCTTGTGTCAAAATCTAATAAATCAAATTGCCACACTGCAAATGGTATTCCAGCAGTGAGATTCCCAATCTCTGTTCAATGTGTACAAAACCTGGATACCCTGAAGAGACACTGTGGGAAAAGAGCGTGAATAGGGGCCATGTTCCTGTCCATACTGGCCATTAGGCAACCCCTTCCCATGTCGAGCTCACATGAGGCGTCACTAGTCTGAGTTAGCCAAATCAAATCGTTATCTGGACACAAAGAGCACATTTTTTAATAAAGCATGCATCATATCATGTGATACTGTCCTTATTAAGCTGATTGGGTATCAGCCAGACGTGACAATCTACATTACATACAATTTCTTTGTCAATGTCATTATAAAATGCAGAGTCTTTCAGATTTTGGGACCACAGCAATTCTTGGCTTCACATGGCTACATCCCTTCTCCCAACACACCCACTTGATTTGAACTGAACAGTGCACTCTCTCTAGAGAGGGGTCTCTTCATGGCTATTATGGAACAATTATTACAGTGACCAGCAACTCTTTCAAATGTACCAATGGTAGTGTTACATTCTGAACATATCTTTTCATAGGGGCCCTGACATTTTCACAAGAGAAAAAAAAAAAGCACAAAAACTAAAACAAGGTACCATTAAAAAAATAAAAAATAGGGCATTGCAGACTTTGGAGATTGTTTACTGTGCATTGAAAAACACTTCAATGCACCCCACATCCCAAAGGTACATTAGTGACATATGTATATATACTAGTGCTGTCATATTAGCGCGTTATTAACGGCGTTAATGCAAACCAATTTTAACGCCGTCAATTTTAATTTTTCAAAAAAAAAAAATCCGCGAGCACCACGCCGGATGTAGCTCAACCGGAAGCAAAACAATAGGCACGCCGTTTGGGCTTGGAAGCTAGGCTAACGTTACGGTTTGAAATGAATGAATGGTGAGCGCGATACGCAAAATGAATGATATTCAGTGAACTGCGAACAGGTGCGCGTGCCAGAAAGGAGCGCGAGTGAACACATTGAACACAGCAGGAGAGAACGCAACGTTAGCCAGCTAGCTAAAGCTCCGGTGGGAAATTATTAGCTTATGCTGTGTTCACACCGGACGCGCCGCGTCCGGTGTGAACACGGCATAACGCTACCGTTTTTGAGGAGGTAGATTTTGAGGTGAGGGGACTGACAAGGCAGAAGGTAAAGTGGTCCACCGTTCTATCAATAAGCAGACCTGCCAACCTGTACGCAATTTGCGTAGCGGATACGCATTTTGACGTCAAAGTACGCTGGTAAAAATTAATCTAAAATTAATTTTAGACTAATTGACCAGCACACATTATATGCAATGCAATATAATGCATGACGAGTATTTAATGACTTATCAATATATAGGTTATATATCAAGGTTGGCAGGTCTGAATAAGGCTAAACTAGAAGTTAACACTAATACAAACATTATTTTTGCAGAATGAGTGTGTTAGGGGAGAAGGATGCAGCCATTGTTAAACAGCTGGATGCTGGTTTGAAATGCAGCTGGAACTGGTCGTGGCTAAAACTGGAAGGCAAGGTCAAGGGCAAGAGGTGTCCTTTCATCTTGGAGATGTATTCTCCAAAATCAACAGGCAGGGATTCACCAGATGCATTCTCTGCATCAAAGATATAAATTATGCTAACAAATGCAGCCATGCTCTCCCTTACCACATTGTGCCTCATATACTGTAAATGTTAGACCCAGTGACAGGCTGGCATGAAATGGCTTGCATAATACTTAGTAAGGAGGCCATAATAATTTTTGACTCATGGCTGAAGTTAAGTTTCTCCAGCTCTCCCCAGGTTGGCAAAAAAAAGCATCTCAAAATGCATCAGATTGATGCTTTAAAATATGGAATATTTAAATGTTTCTTACGGGGGAGCATGCCCCCGGACCCTCCTAGAGGGGTAATATCCTTCTCACCTTTTTCACCCCTGACCCGTTTTCATGCCTGGTGCACTCTATAATTTTATTTTGTAAACCCTTGTTTACCTGAAATGTGCAGTGATTTTATTTTTGTACCGCCCTGTTTGGCAGTTGTTTTTCAATAAAATAAAGCAAGCCAATCCACTTTTTCATGTTGATAAGAGCATTAAAATGCAACAAAAAAAAAATGCGATTAATTGCGATTAATCGCGAGTTAACTATGACATAAATGCGATTAATCGCGAGTTAACTATGACATAAATGCGATTAAATATTTTAATCGCTTGACAGCACTAATATATATATAT